>JAMXBC010000003.1:39333228-40803228 GCA_024138005.1 Lumnitzera racemosa
GTTATGGTTTATTTTGATAACATTTTGGTCTAGAGTGCTAACATCATCACTTATGTTGAGCATTTAAGATCGATGTTTAACATCCTTTATACTGAGAGCTTATTTGGTAACCTAAAGAAATATGTGTTATGTCAAAGCGAGGTTATATTCCTTAAATATGTTATTTCAGGGAAAGGAGTTCGAGTTGATGATGAGAAAGTGAGAGCTATTCTTGAGTGGCCTACACCGACTAGTGCTGCTGAAGTCGATAGCTTCTATGGTCTAGCTTCATTCTATCGAAAATTCATATGGAACTTTAGCTCCATAACCACACCTTTAATTGAATTGACCAGGAAGAAAACTAAGTTTAGATGGCCAGAGAAAGCTTAGAAAATTTTTGAAGATGTAAAATCTAAATTAACTTCTACTCCAATACTCGTCCTATCAGATTTTGAGAAAGTCTTTAAGATAAAGTGCAATGCGTCTAGCATCAGCATTAGTGCTATCCTTATGTAAGAGTGTCATCCAATTGCCTATTTCAGCGAGAAACTTTGTGGTGCTTCCCTAAATTACTCAACGTACAACAAGGAGTTCTATGCCCTTGTTTAAACATTACAAAATTGGCAATGTTATTTGTTACCGAGAGAATTCATCATCTACTCAAATCATAAGTCTCTCAAGCATCTTCGTGGGCAACAAAAACTATCTCGGCATCATGCCAAATGGGTTAAATTCCTGGAGTCCTTCTACTATGTCATCCGGTATAAGAAAGGGAACATCAACACAATGGCAGATGCTCTTTCTTGTTGTCATACACTCATCACAACATTGAAAGCTAAGGTACTTAGATTTAGCACCCTATTTAATCAGTATGAGCATAATCTGCATTTTGGGCCTATAATGGCCAAGTGCAATGTTGAGGAAGCAATAGATGGATTCTACTTAAATCAAGGGTTCCTAATGAAAGGTAAGTAGGTCTATATGCCAAGTGGTTGGACAAGAGAACTCCTCATCCAAGAAGCTCATGCTAGGGGTTTAGCTAGCCATTTTTGGGAAAAGAGGACAATTGAGATATTGATAGAACATTTATACTAGCCTAGGATAATGAAGGATGTGCGCAAATTCTATAGAATTGTGAAGTGTGTAAACATGTAAAGGGAAAGAGAGAGCCATATGAAGAGTACATACCCCCACCTATATTAGAGCAGTTGTGGACCAACCTAAGCATAGATTTCACCCTCAGCCTTCCCCGAATGCTGAAAAGACATGACTTAATCATGGTGGTGATCGATCGATTCAGCAAGATGAGCCACTTCATTCCTTATTACAAAACTAATGATGATTTATTAGTTGTTAACCTCTTTTTGCAAGAAATTATGCAACTACATGGTGTACTGAGAAGTATTGTATTGGACCATGACTCAAAGTTCACGAGCTTCTTTTGGAGGACCCTGTGGAAGAAGCCCAGCACTAAACTCATGTTCAGTCATTCTTGCTACACCCAGACAAACAGCTAAACTGAAGTTGTAAATAGGACAGTCGGTAACCTCCTGCAAGCCATTGTTAGGAAGAATTTACATGACTAAGATTTATGTCTGCCTATCATAGAGTTTGCCTACAACCGCTCTGCCCACAGCTCAATAGGAAAACCTTCGTTCGAGGTCGTTTATGGACTTAACCCAAACTTCCCATGGATTTAATTCTACACCAGAGGAAAGACAACTTGGCCTACAATAAGCTGAGGAATTCCAAAAGTTGCATTAAAGAGTTACCAAACAACTGGCTAAGATTATGGCCCGACAGAAGGAACAAGGAAGCCAAGGAAGGAAGCAAGGCCTTTATACCACTAGAGACCTTATTTAGATCCATCTTAGTAAGGAACACTTTCCTAGCAAGAGGATGAACAAACTATCTCTTAGAGTGGATGGACCATACAAGATCCTTTGGTGTATTAACAACAACGCCTATGAGGTTAAGCTGCCCGAGTGGTACGGTTTGTTAACCACATTCAACGTCGCCAACCTAACTCCCTATGTTCTTGATAATGATGAAGACTATGATTTCAAGGAAAATCTCCAATAACCCCAAAAAGTTGATGTCAGGACCCTACAGGGGGCCTAGTAGGATTACTTAAAATTTTCATAACATGTGTGTACCCATGATATGAAAACCGTCTTGCAAGTCAGAGATTGCAAGACTCTAAATAATAAATCACTAAGATTAATGATTTTCATGTAATTAATTTATTGTAACATGACATAATATATAATTATAAATAACTATGGATGTCCGATATCCTACAGTTCTTTAGAACCGCAGAGAATCGGTATCCCCTACCAAATAATAAGACAGATATACCAACATTATAAAATTGTAAGAAAAATTAAAATATATGAAATTCTAACATGTGAATATTTTCTACAAAGAGTGTTTATGTATCACTTATAAAGATCTCAACTAATTCTAACACTAATGTATATATCTTCATCTCGCGTTCAGCACTCGAGACTTATCCCAATCCCATCGTATGTAAACCTGCAAAAGAAAAACTATTGGGGAATAAGCTACAAAAGCTTAGTGAGCTATCCCTCGTACCATACTGACAAACAAGTTATCAAACAATTTGTTACAACCATATGAATGCATGCACACGCAATATGCTAAACAATATATGCAGTTGACTGGTACTGCATATAATATCGGATTTTAACGCCCTCCAAGATAAGGGTTGGAGATTCATCGGCACCAATCACCACCGGGCTCTAGCACCTGGGTTTTTACCCATAACTTTGAATTCCGTATTTCACAAAAACTACATTTTCATTTCTAAAAATCCAGTAGTTCACAAAGTCCCAGGCCTAGCGGTGAGGTGGCCCCCACAGTCCACACTCATACCCTACAGCGGAGATCTCTAGACTCGACCCTCAGCCATACGGTTGGCGTCTCCATCACCTAGTAAGCCCGTAGGTTCAGGTAAGGTCATGTTGTACGAGTGCACCATACAGAAACACTTTAATATATATATAAACAACCCCCGTAAGGCCTTTCTTTATCTCTACGTGAAGTGACGACCGGAATAAGTAAGTGCAATGCATGGATAATGCATGACCCTTTTAATTTAAGATAAGCCAAATATAATTAGGTCAAATTATGAGGTGATCAATCAATATTAACAAACCATCCAAATCATATAAAAATCAATCATACCATCAAATCATCAATTATCGTATTTAACAATATTTCTTTTAACAATCAATCAATATCAAGCACACACATATCCCAAAAACCCATGCATCAAGTTATTGATATTCATTTTAAGTGCACTAACTACAAGCACAAACAAGTATAGAGTCATCGGGAGTACTCACTTGACTATGACGACTCGCTCTAGTCGTAATAACCGATCGGGAGATCCTTGCCATCGTCGGGATTACCTAATCATTACGAGATAACAAGGATAATAAGTAGTTGACTCAACTAATGGTTATGGATACCTATCTACCTAATTCTACTTAGATTACTATTAGCCCTTATTCGATTAAACCTAATTGCTAATCGTACGTAACTTTTTCATTCTATTTTCAATATTTACGAATTTATAGTCGTTTTTCATCGTTTTTGGACGCACGTTCACACGGTGATGTCCGTTTTGGACATTATAACCCGTGTTTTACGATATGAACTAAATTTAGAGAAATTTTAACTATGAAAACTTAATTGCTCTTATTACTTATATTTATATCTTTTGCTTATACTTAATGAGTTAGTTAATCCTTAACTTCTTATACTTAGAGGCTTTTACTTTGCTATTATTAATTCATGTACTTAATTAAGTGTAATCCATTTTAGAAAGTGTGTTAAGGCTTACTAATTTAGGTTCCTAATTATGATACACTTTTCTTCTTTTCTTAGTTTATAATCTATGCTTATGTCATCACTTACATCATCATTTGCTTAGGTCATTGCTTATGTCATCACTTGCTTATATCATGGCTTATGTCATCATGTGCTTACCTCATCACTTACTTCATTATGTGATTACATAAGCCTCTCCTCATGCTTATATCATATGTACATGTCTTATGTACGTTTTACTTCTTCCCTTATACTTATGTACATATACCTTATACATATATATACTTATACATCTTCTTAAACTTATACGTGTATACATACTCATATACCTATACAATTGGATACATATTTTTATACACAAATTCGTATGCCTAATCTTTTCCTTAAGAAAAGCTCCCTAATTCCATTCTTTTGTGTTTTTAAGTGTGTAATTAGTGTAGTATGAGTAAGTATAGTTAGGTATTGTCTTAATTTGGTTATGTACATGGTTAATACTCATGTACAAAGGCTCTCATACAAGTATTCCTTTGGTATTTCTTTATGTACACATACCTAAGAGCACATACACATTATTTCTTCCCTCTCCTTCATGGTTCCTCACTTTCTACACTTAAAGATGAGGACTTTATGCCCTTTTCTTCATGATCATAATTAACACAAGCCTACTTCTCTAATCCACCTAATTACCTAACTAATGAGCAAGATAAAACAACATAAAGTAACTTAGATACATACCTTTGCTTATGTTGGAATTAAGGAGACAAAAGGAGAAGTTGTGAAAGTAAAAGAAGAAGAAGAAGCTCACGGCATTGAAGGGAGAGTTTTGTTTTGTTTCTTTTGTTTTGTTGTCATAATGAAAGACAACAAATGGTGAGGTCAAGATGAAGAATAAGTGGACGGCAACAATTGAGGAGAAAGAGAAGAAGAGAAAAATCATAAGAAAAGATAAGAAAAGCCATCATGAAATCTTAGATATTTTCTTTATCTCTTAATGTCTTTTGTTGACTTTTCAAATTGTTGACTTTAGTCAACATGTGTTGACTTAGTCAACCCTTTGACCTTAGTCAATATGTGTTGACTTGGTCAACTCTCTTTAAGCATATGTAATTTTGTGCACATAATGTAGTAATTAAGGGAAATTAAGGGAAAAATGAAGGAAATGAGAGGAAAGGAGGTAGTTGGTGAATTGATTAGTAAACATTGTTGATGAGGTCTTCCTTTAGGTCTTCATAGCCTATATATCTCATTTGATAAACTACTTTGGATAACAAGTGCAAAAAGTACTAATTTGAGTATTAAAGTTCACTACATGTAACCTAATCTTCAACTATACCTCTAACTCTAAGTAAAACTATCTTAATCATATACTTAAGAAATAAATGTAAGCTATGATTCATTATCTTAGTTTCTAAAGGACTACTTGAGGATTCAATACGTATCTTCATGATTGACAATTATCTCTACTCTTTTTCTAATGATTTGGCAAAATATCAGTGTTATATTATCAATTTAGGGTTTTAGGGTTTATCACGTTGAATTAGTGCACATATGTCTTTAAAGTGATCATTTTAGGGTATCTATCACTTTTGAATGGAATCTTTAGCATTTAGATGCATTTAGGGAGAAAAGTTTCTTACGTGATTAATTAATTCTTTTAGGGTTTTCTCTTTCATTAGTCTTGTTGACTCCTAAATTGTCTAACATACTCGAGTTTATTTCAAAATCTAGATCAAAAATTTTAAGGGTTCACAGCTGATAGGTTATCAACCACTAACCTACTCACTCGCATATGCCTTAGAGACCTCTAATCCCTCACCCAAAGAATTCTCTCTCACTAACTTACCAATTACAAGAAACATTATACAAAAAGTAGATTGCTGAATTCCCTAAGAGCTCCGAGTTGTTATACTATGCTCTATTCCCTCTCTAGTGCCGATGCTGACTATCCTCTTGCTGAAAGCTCTATGCCAAATGATTTGACAGTCAACTGCTGAGAATTCTTGCCAAGTAATAAGAACTAGCCTCCTACCTGCCGAGTGCTTCTCTCTTGACTTCTCTCTTGACTTCCCTCTAACTTCCACCGCATTCCTTTTTGTCTTGGCCTCTTTATTGCCACAACATCTTAATTCTTCTCGCCTACTATGAATAGAGAATCTTTGTATGGAACCAATATTACACTGCCACCTATCCATTTCATTTGATGTTGTACTATTTTTCCGTTTTTGTCATTTGTCCTTTTTGCCTTTTTCGTAAGTAATGGGAATCCTTGTTTTTGTATGCCTTTTTGTAATTTCTTTATTTGTATTGTTGCCCTAGAGATTTACTATAAATAGTCCCTTCTCCTTATAAGTTGGAATTATCTTACCCTATAGAATAGACATTGAATATACGGTTCTTGTGAGACTACCTTCTCTAAGTCCATTTTCATATACTCGTATCTAGTTTTGCCAAGTAGCTCAAGATTAGTGGCGAGTGAACCTTAACATCAACTTATGAGTTATATTAAGTAAAATGTCAAGTTGTATTGTGTTCGTTGGTATGTCATATCCTCCAAGCAACTTCATGTCAACTACTATAGTTAGTTCGTTGACTTGCTCACTTTATTTTTTAAGGACTCATTGGTTCAAATCTGCTATAGTAAGTCTTAGTAATAAATGAGCTCCTAGGCACCTTAGACTAGCAACCTTAAATGAGGATCAATTTGAGAAAACCTAATCATATTCCTTTAAGTTCACTAACTTAGGCAAGAGCATCTCTTAGAGACTAACAACCTTAAATGAGGATTGATTTGAGAAAGTTTGGTCGTACTCCTTTGAGTTCACTAACCTAAGTAGGAGTGTCTCTTAGGGACTAGCAACCCTAAATTGGAAATCGATTTGAAAACCTAGTCGTGCTCCTATGAGCTAACTAACCTAAGCAGGAATATCTCTATGGGACTAGCAACCCTAAAAAGATAGGATGAGAAAGTGAACCTTAAATTGCCATCTTCGATGGATAGTTCTTCACTTTATTAGATTTGATACCAATGTGAGCACCATCTTGGAAAAATGGGCCTAAAAAAACCTAAACACCATGGCACAATACTATCTTGGATTGATAAGCTCAAGAGCTTATCACCATCTTAAATTGATGGGCTTGAAAACTTTAACATCATCTTAGATTAATAGGCATAGCATCATCTTGGATTGATGGGCTTAAGAAAACTTTAACACCATCTTGGATTGATGATTATTAAAAACTCAAACACCATTTTAGATTGATGGGTATGGTACTATCTTAGATTGATAAGCATAGCACTATCATGGATAGATAAGCTTTGACTTGAACGACATCTTGGATTGATGGGTATAAAACTATCTTGGATTGACCGGCTTAGAAGCCTATCATCATCTTGGATTGATTAGCTTAGAAGCTTATCACCATCTTGAATTGATAGGTATAAAACTATCTTGGATTGACTGGCTTAGAAGCCTATCATCATCTTGGATTGATAAGCTTGGAAGCTTATCACCATCTTGGATTGTTGAGCTTAGCACTATCTTTGATTGATAGAGTTTGACTTGATTCTCGACTGTGCAATTTACTTGAAAGTGGTGGAATTAACTTCAAGGGTTGATTTCAGAAAGAAACTAAGGTACTAAGGTTACCTGAACTGGCTACTAGGGGTTAGGACCCCTTCCTTCCCCCTCCCCCCATAAATTGACAAAGAGATTTTGCATTGGACATTAAGGACCAAGTCACTTTATTTAAACTTAGTTAATACTTTAAAACTAATGAAAATGGTCACTAAAACTAAGTAGGAAGACAAAAATTTACAAATGAAGGTAAAACTCATGTTGAGACAAAGTGCAAAACTAGGTGCTAAGGCCGAGCAAGAAGAAAATTGTGGTAAGACTTATGCTTAAAAGCGACAAAACTCAGCATTAAGGCCAAACATAGCTGAAGCTAGATAAAAATACTAGTTTAGAAATGACTTAAAGAAAACTTGTCCTTTTTTTCTTCTCTTCCTTTTCTTTCTTTTTTCTTCCTTTTTTTTTATAAGAATTACTAATAGGTTTGCACTCTTTATGTCCCAATTCCACCAATATATTCAATCTTTTCTTGACCTTGCTCAAATCACTTGATAATCTTACCTTCAAGTGATCTTCTTTTCTTAGGCTATTCAAGGCACTAACTTTCAATCTTAGAGCGAGTGATCATTTGATTTCACCTGAGGTGATCACAAGGGTAGTAAGTCTTCTTAAAGACCTTTCAAATGTCTTTTCAACCATAAGAATGATATCTCATAATTGATCAATTTAGTCTAAGAAAGCTTCCTTACCTTCTCTTGGTTTAAATTCTCACTCTTGACTGCAATTCCAAAAATTATGGTTTATCTTGCAAGTGATACAATTTGATCAATCTATTAGGTTTTTTTTCAAACTGCAACGTAATATAGGCTTTTTTATCATTTTCGAAAATGGATATTAGTGAAATGGTTTTTTATGAAAGAATCATTCTTCAACCTAGGTTTACAAGTCAAAAACCTTATAGGTAAAACTAAATAGTGCTTAACCTAATTTCAAATGTAACTTTACTAAAGATAAGTTATTTCCCTTAATCAAAAGGGCTTTTAAGGAGGGATGAATGATGGACAGGCCTTAATTTGCAAGAGTAGTGGATTTTGAGAGTCTTTACTCTTTCAGATTTAGGGGTTTTTATTTCAAGGGCTAGGCTTTTGAGGTACATGCCCTTAATCATTTTCCAAATTTCGAAGCTTTAGATTTGATCACCTTTTTTTTTTGTAGGCTTCTTTCTTAGATATACTTTTCATTTCTTCATTTTTCCTCATTCCCCTTTTCTTTTTCCTCTTTCCTTTCTTTCTTCCTTTTTTTTTTAATTCTATTTAAGACAAAGGTGATCATCCCCTCTTTTTGTATACGACATGTACATGGCTTATGTATAGTGTTTAAGATGAAAGCCCTTCTTCATCTTAAAGGAAATAAGTATCCAAAAGTAATAATTACCGTTGAATTGGGGTAACTAGATCAAGTATAAGTTAGTTTTAACTTTTCTCCTTTTTAATGACCCTACCCTCCAAATTACCCCATTTTATGGTGGTTCTTAACAGGGTTTAGTTTTTGAAATACTTCATTAAAGGCTCAACGTAGTTGACAAGGGATATTTTGTCTTTTAGAATAGAGAAATAAATGCCTAACATCATTTTGATTAGTGTATCAATTTCAAGATAGCCTTCCTTTAAGGAATGAGTTTAAATCCTCACTTTGATGACACTCAACACTTAAGTGTTTAAGGGTTGGTGTTTAGGATTCTACTTGCCTCTTTTCATTCTAAACTTCTAAAATGAGATATAAAAAATGTGTGTTTATTCAAGAAACAAAAAACTTTTATTTAGGCAATTTTTGACATTACAAAGCACTCGAACTTTCTTAATAATTGCCCCTCCTTCTTCGATTTCTATTGAATCGACCTAGCCTCCCTTAACCTAAACTCCAGCCCCTCTTCCATTTAGATGTTCTTATCATGTTTATGCATGACCTAACATATCGTAAAGGAACATTTAGCTTAACATCTAGTCCATTTGGATTGGTAAAGTCTATTTGAAGAAACCCAGTATCAATTAGGTCTTAAATCATATGCTTCAGTTTCCAACAGTTTTCTATAGAATAACCCATGGAGCACATCTAGTATTTACATGGTAAGCTAAGATCTAGCCTATGGAGCTTGTGCCCAGGTAGAGGAGGTAGACAGCTTAGTATTCCTACCTCTCTTAATTGATGAAGGAGTTGAATTATTGGGATCAAAATTGGAGTAAGATGTCTTCTAAGTGTCTTTGTTTCAAAGTTTGCTAAATTAATAACCATTTTGAGACTTGTTGAGATATTGATCTTTAGCCAATTTACTTGTCCTTATTGCCTCCTCTATGCGACTGCTTGCTAAAATTACATTTGCAACACTCAAGGTCAATTGCCTGAGAGAAAATTAAAATACAACCTATTTAGTATTTGGATAAATGCTTCAATCAACTCATTCTCTAATAAAGGGGAAGTAATTTTAACTGCCATGCTCCTCCATCTTTGGGTGTATTCGTTAAAGGACTCTTTGTCATCTTTCCTTATGTTGTTAAAGTCCTAAATAGATGGTGCTATTTCCACATTGAATTTGTAATCTTTAAAGAACACTTAAGCTAACTTATCCCATTTATCAACTCACTTCAAGTTTAATTGGGCGTACCAAGATAAAGCTGGCCTAATGAGGCTATCTTGAAATGTTTAAACCAATAATTGCTCTTTTTAATGTAACAAGCCATCTTGCATAGATACAGCCTGACGTGGAGTTTGGGGCATCCAGTCCTGTCATATTTCTCAAATTCTAGTACTTTGAATTTTTCAAGATAAGCATTAATATCATATGTAGAAAAGTTGGTGATGCTAACCAATTCAAATCCATTATGACTCCTAAATGCCTTCATCCTCTCATCAATTTGTTGGGTTAACTTCTTTTTCCCACTCTTTAAGACTGTCTTGATTGGTTTCTAAGTCGATTGGTCATGAATTAACCAACCCTATATCTTCTTTAAAAGGATCAGGATCTAATACTGGATGCTCTTCATTTGCTAGTGCTATTACTCTGAGTAACACTATGCTGTCAATCATGAAGTTCATATGTTCAGTCATTTTTACCACAATTTGCTCCAATGAATGAAACCTCACTTCTATAAGGTTAATGTCATCAAGGTTGTTGTTATTTCCACTATTGACCATTGCTCTTACTAAGAAACCTCACCTGTTAACAACTCCATGATTTTTTTGTTTTTAATTTTACGTTTGAAAAACCACTTTTCTTTCGAGAGAGACAAAATGACTTATTAAAAAAGTAGAATACAAGAAAAAAGCTTATTTACAAGTAATGAGAAAGGAGTAGAAAAACATTTTTAAGGGATCAGGAGCCTTAATATTTATAATCAATCACTGATAACTAAGAAATATAATCCTAAGGATGTATAAGAATGGAAAGAGTTAGAACAAAAGGCCTTGTGAAAAGCACTTGTAAAAGAAATCAAATATTTACAAATAGAAGCCTAATGACACAACTTTCATGATTTTCCTTTCGATTTTTATTCAACAAAATCAACAATGGATATTTACAAGTAAAGAAAAATAAAAAATGCGATATGAGGGCATGCAAATGCAAAGAGGGGAGTTTGGCAAATTGACTATGATGTGGCAAGAAAATAATTTTTATTGTATCTTTGAAGTTTCCATTACATTATTCAAAAATTTATTACAAATAATCCCTAAAGTCTAGATCCTCTTTTTCTCGTAGTGTCCTGGCTCTTCTTCCATCTTCTTTCTCTTCTTCAACTCAACTACCTCGATCCATTTAGCCACCTAGGAGATATATTTAGCGTAGAACTTCTGAAAAGCTTTAACATAGTAATAGGTAGTAACATCTTTAAGGAGTTCAATGATAGTAACAAATGCATCAATAGGATTCATCTTCTATGTGCCTTTCTAATGAAGGAAGTCAAGTTTATGGCTTCAAGCATAGCTGATAAACAAAACCATGAGTAAGGCTATATTGGTCTTTAATTCTCTATTCTTCTCTTTTTGGAGATAACAGAGCGAACTAGCTTATGCTAATAGCAACGTCGAGATGTAAGACTTCCCTTATAAAAATTAGATCACTAGTTTTGCAATCCTATGATGTATATGAAATACTCCATTAGGAAATAAAACAATCCAAAATGCTACCAAGATATAAGCATTGATTTTATGTTACTACTAATTTTCAAAGCTACTACAAAAGGGTTTCTAATTGTAGCTAGACAAGGTCATGAACCAAGTGAAGAGATCATCTACCCTAATAATTATCCTATGGGAATCTAGCCATAGTTTACATATTTCAAATTTATGAAGGCCTAAGAGTTTATTGAAACTCTTTACAAGGCTAGCCATGATATCTAGAACATACCCTTTACCTCTAACAAAGGGGATTCCTAATAGATAAGAGTATTCTTGAATAGTTAATCTTAGTCGACATGGGGCAGAAAAAAAAAAGATTAACTTTGAAGGCCCCAAGTGTAGACCAAAGCCGTACAATGGTGATATTAGTCTGAACTTTGAGCAGTGAGAGAATAGGCTTAATATTGTGTTCAATAACTCTTTGTTGATATGGATTGAAAAATCAAAACCATCTTTCAAGTATCCCCATAGGCTTTAGAGGCTTATGAATGTAGATTTCCTTAAAAAGGGCCAATATGAGAGAGGACCTAACCATTTGCTAAACAAGATGAAAAAAAATTACATTAGAACTATCCTATTTACATGGGAATTATATTGATATTCTAAAGTAAAGAAAATATTTGTAGGGAAAAGATTAGGAAACTTTAGAATTAATCTCTTTCTTTTTCTTTTTTTTTTTGTCTTACCACATCATGTCAATTTTCCAATTTTGGGAAAAAAGGTTCATGAATGCAATTAGGGCAGGTTCCAAAGGTCCTTAAGCTCTATGATCCCACATGCTTTGAAGGAAGCGTTTCATTAATTGCATCAAAACTTAAGTAGGGTAACCTAATCAATCCCGAGAAATGGCTACACCACTAACCTCGAAGCCTACATAATAGTCCCCTTCCTAGGGTCCTAAGACGGCCTAACTCTAACTATATCTATCCTACGTCTTTGATGCAATCATTCCCTAAAATCCTAAGTATGTTGCATGCAAAGTGAACATAGCAATTTAAAACAAGTATATTACATGAAATAAATAAATAAATGGCCTAAGTCAATTTGCGTGTTCAATTGAGGTTAGAAAGGGGCGAAGATGGTGGTTTCAAAGGTGGAGGTCATGATAGCTAAGGTTCGAATTGTGGGTGGTTCAGAGATATGGCTGGAAGGCATGGCAAAGTGAAGAAGGGGCTAGGTTTCGAAGCTTGTGTCATAGGGATTTTCGTAATGGTGGTGGTTTCCTTTAAATGTAACTATGGAGAGAAGAAATTGGAGAAAGAGTGAGAGGTTTACGAGTTAGGGCTTTACAGAGAAAAAGAACTTAAAATATGAGAAAGAGAGCTTGGGAGTAAGGATTGATGTCTAAATGGGGATTGGGAAGTCAAATTTATACAAATTGAAGCTTAAGTCGTGATGGAAAGTGATCAAAACACCATTAAATGAGATTAAGCGAGTAAAGACAACCTGTGATTTGATTTTTGAAATAAGTGCAAATAGAAGTAAGAAAATAGTTAAAGTCATGTCTTTATTGTTCGTTTTTACCCAAAAAAAAAGTTAGAAGCTTTAAAATTCAATTTGAAGCTTGAATCAAGCTTAGTCATGTTAAGCCTAATTGTTTCTTAGTTTTTATTATTTTCCTTAGCTTGATTAATATTAAACCCTAACTTGTAATATTAATCATTAACTAGGAGTTAAAAAAAAACCTTAGTTTTTAAACATATTTTGAAAATTTTTAAAGTCACTACCTGACTGAAGTTGGGAAAAAGAGTAGATTAAGTTAAATCAATTAGGTTGATTGATTTAACCTAAACATTGATCTACATAAAAAACTGGTTTTAAGAAAAAGGTTTTAAAAACCAAAGATTTTATATTTGGGGGCTATCCTATTAATCTCTTAATGGGTACTACTTTTTAAATTTTCGAATTTAGATTTTATCTTTTCAAAATACCCTTTTAGAAATTTATTTAATTCATAAGTAGAAAAAAAAATGACATCTATAGAAGAATTATCTAAAGTGGGGTAAAATATTTTTTTTCATATTTTAAGTCACTTAATAATTGCTACGAGTGCCTAAGTACCTACTATTCGAGATCGTAGTACGTTTTCAAAAGCTTTAATTTATTGGTTTATTTTAATCTCAAAAGCTGGCCAAGTTTATATCTTTTAGCCAATCCATCTTACTTTAAAATTTTCTAAAAGGGTCCTAAATCAGGGTTTTTTATTTTTGGAAAGTTCTAAAAGTATCTTAATTTTGAAAACGATATATTTATTTTTATTTATTTGGAAAATTGATTTTTCTAAGTGATGAAACACTTTTTATTTTTTTATTATTTTCTTTATTTTATTTTATTTGACTTTTATTTTTCAATTTATGTTTCACCGAGGAAAACAGAATAAACTAAACATACCCCCTTTTTCCTTCTTTCTTTATTTTCTCTCTTTTTTTTCTTTATACTTTTTTTTTGTTTTTTCGGATTTTTTTCTTTTCTTTTTACATTTACAATATTTACATGAGTACATAAATAAATAAGTAAAACAAATAAATAAAATAAAATACACTAAAATAGTCAAACTAAAGAAACATGTAGGGTAGGGAGTCTAAGTTAATGCACAGGTCTGATGGAGTAAGGTCAAGTCGGTTCGGTTAGGTTGCCCGACCCAATTCATATGCAATGCATGTGTCGTAGAAATGAGAAGGCGTTGACATCGTGCAAGGCTCATCTTGGGTAGTTCTAGGTAGATTTTTTCCCAGGAGAGCTTACTTTCATGCAAATTATATTAAGGAACACGGAGGTAGGCAAAGCACCACCATGTTTAATGGCCATTTGATCGCTTTTCTACATTAGGCGGTTGGCGACAACAATGTACAACATTAGTGGTAGCTGCTAGTATTGAGAGGGTGATTAGGTTCAAGCTTCTTGAGGTTGGTGAGTATCGTAGTGTAGTTGGTTTAGGTGCTTGATCAGTGGTAGAGATGTTTTTCAATGGTATTCGGAGTTGGGCACGATTGTGGATGAGCAAAGAAGTTGTACACGGCTCGATTTGGTGGTGATTGGGAGTAACTAAGGCTTTGAGATGGGTTTTTGAGTGGTGGCAAGCGCAGTCATATTATTGGATCATATTGAAGAGTAGTGGTGAAGGGGTTTCCAACAGTAGCTATCGCTTTTCTAAGGTTCGGTGAGGGAGCTTGAGGCTACGGTTGTAGGTGAGAAGGATATGATCCAAGGGCTCAAAGTGTAGGCTTTCTACTGGATGTGGAAAACATGTTCAAAGAGCTTCAAGCTCTAATTGTTTCTAGAGAGAGAAAAGAGCACAACCAATATAGAAGTAAGTTGGGTGAGTGCTTTCTAAGTTTTCGAAAGCTTATTGATTCCAAGAATTAAAGATTGTAGTAGGATTTATGCCAAAACAAACTTTGGTTAACTTAGTAAGTGTTATCAATCGTTAAATTAGCAATGAATGTGAAGACCACATTTTGAGTTTTCCCTTAATTTCTCTACCAATTCAATGGTCTCGATGCTTGTATTTGAACGTGTTTTTCATTGCAATCCACAATATCCCACGTTTACTTTGCAAATTCACCATCAATTTAATGAAATCGTGAAGAAATAGGGGTAAAAAATGGATTAAAAGTAGACTTGTTGAACCGGGAAAAACAAAGCAAAAATCCGGAAACCGTCGAGAAAAGGAGAAGAAAAATGGGAGAGAAGGGGCTTGGCATATGCCAACGTACCCAGGTGCGCGCATATACTGCACACATATACTTCAAAAATAAAACCAAGCATCAGGCCAGACAACAAGGTCATGGACTAAGCCTTTGAGCTTATTCGAAAACCACTCCAATTTGTTTTTTTTTAAATATAATAAAAATAACTAATTCATTAAACTTAGCTTTAAGCAAAAATAAATCCTAATTTCCCTTCTCTATTGTGTGTACTTTTCTAAAATGTCTATTTTTATATGTTTTTTCTAAATTAGTACCATTTTTCCTAGTCTAAAAAAAATATACTAAAATTATAGAGGGATAAAAATAAGGTATCTATAAGTCAACTTAGGTGCTTAAATGTATGAATTCATGTTTTTTTTTTTCATTTTTTCCTTCCAATTTTAATCACCTTAACACATGAATCTAAACATGTTCTTGGACTCTGTTCAAAGTATTCAAAGTCTGCTTTGCAATTTCATCATTAATTTGATGAAATTACAAAGAAAACTGAATTAAAAGAGGTTACAAAATGAGCTATCCAAGTTGGTTGCGCATAAGAAAGAAAAGGAAATGATGGGAAAGAGGAGGAAAATGAAGGTAGAGGGTAGTAACGAGGCACTACATCAACTATGTGTCTCGATCGAACCCTGTTACATATCTTACTATGACACATGGCAATAATACCCCTATATGTGGCACAAGCGTAGGAAGAAAAAATAGAAATACAATTTTGCACTTTGTTAAGATCGAACCCAAGACCTCTGAATATCTCCAAGTCAAGTGTAGTACAATCAAGCTGTTAGCCTATGCTTTGTCCATATATATAATCAAATTGCATATATGGACTAGGTCGACCTAAACACGATTTAATTCTAAGCCTAAGTACGTTATTCCTAAAAGGACCCAAACCAAATAGAATTTTAAAAAAAAAATACCAAAGCTATTTCAAATTTTTCTTATCCTATTGTAAATTATCTACTTCCTTTTTTTTTGTCTTTTTTTTTTTCCTAAATTCTCTAATTTTTTGTATCTTTTCTAAACTTTCTATTTTTTTATATATTTTTCTTAAATTAGGACCCTTTTTTCCTAAATAGGGTGTCTACACATGATATGTAAGTTGCCAAACATCTCCAATGCTTTAAGAATTACAAGTAGATATTATGCCAACCCAAATGAGGGTCACTAGGCTGCTATAATGACTATTCTCAAGTATCTAAGATAAGCAAAGGATTTATTTTTGGTTTATGGAAGAGATGAGGAACTAGTTGTTAGAGGATATATCAATGCAAGTTTCCAGACATATTAGGATGATATGAAATTCTACAAAAACCATGCTTAGATCACCAATTTGGTTTTCATTTGGTAAAAAATGAGTGAGATTTGTCAAACCTAGAGAGAGTGTATGATAAGGTTTTGTTCTTATTGAGAAAATGCTATGTGCAAAAGGGGAAGAAGGAGGAAAGAGTCTAAAATGGCTTATGTGGCCTAACAAAATCAGTTGTTCACATGGCTAAGGAACAAAATCGGCATTTTAACTGCCGATTTTGTATGAAATGGGGTTTTGAAAACCTCATTTTAACTATGATAGCCATGAGAATATTTTTTCAAAGCCTTATTTTTTAGGAATTATTGTAAAATTTGTAATTTTTTTCCCTTTTCCCAATGTAAGCCAAATAAGTTTATGTTGTAATTTATACTTAATGTGCCAACACACTTATGATGTATTTATGAATATTATTAGTAAAAAACAAGTATTTATTATATATATATATTATAATAAAGCATCATAGATAATTAGAATAAGTATGGAATGATAATAAAGGCGTATTATCAATTGGATTCCATGACATTATATTATCTAAGAGTTGTCCATGGTTAGATAAATATCTAAAGGAGATATAATATTTAGACCAACATATAGTATAACTAACATCATCTCTAATAAGAATTAAGGACAAATTACCCAATCGAGGGTACATGGCCTTGTTTCCTTAATGCACCAAGTAGCTAAGAAGGATTTGTCCTTAGATAAGGAACCATTCATCTAAGCTGACCCAGCATTTCTTCTTAGCTCACCTGAACTGTTCACTGTCTCCCAAGCAAAAGGATAAGAATTCATCATTGTTGCTGAGTTGAACCAGTGCCGTACAATGAACCCACTTATTGCCGAGTTGATAGGAGTCTAAGCCTTGGTTGTCCTACTACCAAGCTGACCTATCGAAGCTAAACAAACGAGTGACCATTTGTCAAGACAATACTCCCTAAACCTCAATTTACCAAGCTACTAACTTGCCAAGCCTTCGACTAGATTAGCTTTACTTAGCATCCAGTACCATTTGGTCTACTAGAATGAGAAGCGAACACATGTCCCACCCTCTAACATCCATACTATTCTTTGCAAAAATATTCCTTTTGTCTTGATTACCAAATTACCCTTGTAAAAATATGTACTTTTCCTTTTCTAGTAGGAATCCTTTTTTGTAATTTCCGGTAACCTAGGACTTGCCATAAAATGTACCATGTAAATACTTGTAATTTGTATCAACTGCATCAGTCATTTATCTTCGAAATGTAGAATTTTATCCTTTATGAGCTAAGTACTCCCTACTTACTTGTCTTTTCCTTACTCTTATTTAGGTCATTCAAGCGTGAACTAGTAATAAGCGACCTCTAGCCATACTTGTACGTCATATTAAGTGTAGCTCGAGCTCTTATGAAGCATTAATGCATCATATCCATCGTTGGTGTGTGAAAAACCCCTACTCAACCATCGACTACCATTTTATCTTTCAAGCCATCTTGAGATTCGAACCCACCCTATTTTCTTACATATGATATCGATCACCGTATGTACCCTTCCTAATGATCTGTATCTTCCTGGTATTAGAGCTTTACTACATTCAAGTAAGTTTCTAGTACTTTGTGTTCTTAAGTGTTCCACTATAGTACATTCTATGAAATTAGTGAGTTGAGGCTTAAAAAGTGTTGAAGAAGTTGTACGTTGTTGTAGTAAGTGCTGAAAAGTATTCTTAGTTGAGGAGGCAAGTACTCTATTTACCCTATTTTGTGTTTGCAAAACAAAGTACGTATGTTTAACTGGTTTATCACTATGTTGGGTAATATTGTTGTTTTTGGTGTAAAAGTACTATGTTGTTTCTATTCGAAGGAGAATTTTAGAAGGTGTTTTAGTCGCTAATATATTGAGGCATTCGACAATGTCAGATTCCAATGTTCAGGGAACTCTTTGTAACCAAGGGAGTAGCGCTCATAATGGTTAAGGACAACAAGAAATTTTTACGCCCTAATCCGCAAACAAACAATTAGATAAGCTTACTAACCTAGTGACTAGCCTGGTTACTACTATAAATGAGGATAGGCAACGAGTAAGAGATGACCCGAATAGAGGCCAAACAAATGTACTACTTGAGAGGTGCAATGACCAACCTAGTCGAGCTACTATCCAATTCAACAACGAGTTGGAGGAGTAGATAGATTTGCTCAACATAGGCTTACGATGGAAGAATTAGAAGAGGAGGATGAGGAGATAGGTGATGAAGAAGAACAGTATTATGAACTTGAGGAGAGAAATGTCTAAGCTCCTAAAGTAAGAGTGTTAAGATTACAAATCCTAAGTTTCTCTAATAATAGTGATGTCGAGGGCTACCTAAATTAGGTTGTTAAGATTGAAAAGTAATTTGAGTTTCATGTAGTCCCTGAGAAAGCCAAAGTAAGACTTGCTATCCTTAAATTTATAGGATATGCTGACCTATGGTGGAAAAATCTACAAGCTATTGAATGAACAAAAGGATAGAGAGAAGTTAGAGATTAGGAAGAGATGAAGAGAGTGATGACAAGGAGATTTGTTTTGAGTTATTATCTATAAGATGCATTCAAAAGGTTACAGAAATTGAGGTAAGGAGGATCAAGTGTTGATGCTTATGTTCAAGAGTTCTAAATATCATCAGGTTGAAGTACGATAGTTGTTATTGTTATTGATCTCTTTTTTTTGTTTTCCATAGTATCTCTTTTTTTGCTTCAATGGATGCTTTAAATACTTGCACAAATCCAACGACTGGTTTCATAATACTTAGTCTTATACAAATATAATTTTGACTGTTGAGATGGATATATCACTTTTAAATAAAAATCCATATCGTATCTTCTTATAGATACTTGTTGAAAATTTCAAAAATATGTACAAATTTGAATTTGAAATATTCAAACCAAGACCAAATAAAATCCCTTAAGTCTTATCATTAAGCTCAAAATTCATCTAAATTTAAACTCCTTATTTTTCCCATGATAATCATGATCAAATCGTCCAAAATATCATCTCCAAGTTTATCTAGCAGACATGCATATTAATCCCAATTAATTTGAATATAGGGTCCCATAAATATCTCTTCATATCAACTCTAAATTCATATCTTAATCATATCAACTCCAAATCCATATCTTAATCTCATTCATATTGAAAATACTCAAGGTACTCCTTAAAAATAATCCACCACAACTTACTCAAAAATAATCTTCCACATGATGGAATCAACATACAATGTTGTAGTATGGAATTAGATGTACACAATGAAGAACTCCATGCAACATGTTGTGTTCAAAATAATTGAGAAGATCCATAAGCACTTTTAAATCCCA
The DNA here is from genome assembly GCA_024138005.1 of Lumnitzera racemosa. Taxonomy (NCBI): domain Eukaryota; kingdom Viridiplantae; phylum Streptophyta; class Magnoliopsida; order Myrtales; family Combretaceae; genus Lumnitzera; species Lumnitzera racemosa. Next base: position 39,353,150 of record JAMXBC010000003.1, read on the forward strand.
AAAGCCTTTTTGTAAATATAGCTTTAGATTCAAGGTTGATCATGATATAAATCTCCCATGTTCCAAAGTTTGCTTGAAGAAAATATACATTTGCTTGAAGAATGAACCAAGTAAATCTTCATATTTTTAATTCATTGAGAAATTATTCCAACTTCAACTAAGTAATAATCTCCACTTGAAATTACTTAGAACTTGCCAAACACTTGGTTATATAAACTTATAAATTTCATCCTACTTTCTTATAATTTAATCCCCCAAAAAATTAGTCTAACTTAAAGTGGAACAAAGTCAAACGTATTACCCAAATATGTTAGACTAGTGGAGTTAGGCCTTGACCTATAAAACAACCATAATTTTATTGATTCTAACTTCTTACAACATGCTTCTAAATCTACTTCTAAGTCCCATTACACTTCTACAAAACTTGCTATGCTCTCTAAGAATACTTTTAAGTTTTAACAATCTTCTTATTTTGCATATTGTTCTCGTTAACCCTATACTTATGTTTTCTTTTTTCTTACGATAACCACTTGAAATACTCATTAGTAATAACTTCATATATATTTTGGGGTGAAACAGGTATCTACAAGCATTAAAAAATATATATTAGAAGAATACAAATTACACAAAAGAAATTACAAGATCACCAATCCTATATCACATGTTTCAAATGCAACACCAATTTTAACAAATATCTTGCATTTAAAACATGCAATATATGGAAACTGTAAACCCCATCTATATCGCATTTAAAAAATGCGACAAAAGCATTACTAAGTTATTGGATTTCTTAAATGTAACATAGGTTGTCACTAGATTGCCCAAAATTGGATTATCAACTCAAATGATCACACGTTCACCTTTACTTCAACATATCACAAAATCAAACTCTCTTCGAGCTCTCTAGAAAGAAAATCACAAATTCAAAAAATCCACAAATATTCTTTTAAATTCAAACCGAAAGCATTAAAATCATAACAGTTAAGTTGAAATTTCAATTCTAACCAAATTTAGCAATAATTTAGTTCAATTTTATATATGATCATAAGATGTTTTATTAAATTACTTATTCATTATTTTGGATGCTTTCAATAGGTAACTCACGTCCTATCCTTTCAAACATGTATTCCGAAGCACTAAAGCCCTATTTTAAAGTTTAAAGAGGTAATGTGATTAATCTAACTGTGTTTTCCTTGATATATGTAAAGTTTAGTGTTCTAGGTTATTCTGCTTTTGGTGATAACACTAAAGATATAATAACTACTAATTAAGGGCTACAAGTTCTAAGTGTCATAGTACAAGTAAGTTTATGTGTGAACGTGTTCTTTTGTTTCCCCATCATGATGAACCTTGTTTATAGGATCATGGAGAAGAGGTTTTGTGATTCTAGATATTGCTTATGGATCAAATGGTTTGGAGTTTGAAGAGAGACTCTAGCGGCATTGTTTGTTCACAATTTCACCAATTTCTTATCCTTGGTTGGAAGTAGTATATGTTGTGCGTTAAGGTTCACATTGCCCGTTTTGTTTTGTTGAATGGTGTTAAAGGATAAGTTGAGCTAGGTTTGGACAGTTTAGGATTGGATTATGATTGTTATTGGTGCAATCATTGGTGTTTATGGAATTTAGTCTTCTCTAATGGAAATACTAGCAACCATTGCTTAACTTGATCGTGTTTCAACAATGGGGATGGAATTTCTTCTTCTTGTGTATTTGTTTTGTTGCTTCATTAGATTAAGAAGACAACAAAAGATCAAAATAAAGATGGAATTAAGGAGTGTTAAGTGTTGTGCAGGCTCAATAGCTTTTTGACATGGACAATAGAACATTAAGGAGTGTCCATAGTAACTTACTGCATATCATAGTATCTCCACCCACTCTCTATTCATTAGCTTTCGCATGTCCCTACCTTGAAATTCCTTTAGCTTTTCAACTAATATGCATGCTTCAAGCAACATGGATTTGCTATTTTTAAAGTTTAAATGGACTTGGCTTATTCTTTTCAATGCTTTACATCTAGTGTTTTACTTATTCTCAAGTCTCTTTTCTAGCTGTCTAATTGTAAGGAAAGAAGGGTATTTGGGTCAAACTAACTATTGAGCATTCACAACTTAACCAGTTTATAGTAATCCAGCCAAAGGCACATCTTTAGGTAAGAATTCAATTTTAGTGACATTTTTTAATGTTTTGCAATCTTTATTATGCAATATGATATGCTTACAAGTGCTATTTTAGGATTAGAAAGATACATTTCCTAAGGGTGGTGCTGGGTTGTTGTGTGAATTATTTGGAATACAAGTAGAATAACAATGTTAACATTCCTAAGAAGCTTTAACACTTGAGTAGTTTCGTATGATTTTGAACATGTTATGCATAAGGCAACTACATACTATCATTTTGGTATTGGTGCTAATATTCCTGGAAACAAAGGAATAACATTAGCATAAGCTGTAGCAAATGATGTAGAGAATCAAAATATTATACCTTTCGCAAAGGAATTTAGTTGAGGTAGTAGCTTTAATATTGTCTTCCTGCAATTCATATGATAGCCAATCATTGGTCAACATTTAATCCAATAGAACATGTAATGGTTTAGACATAAATGGAAATGGGACTTGAAAGCTTTATTCCTAATTCATTGACATGGCTTTATGATAAAAATTTCCAAATTAGTGTCATATGAGGTATAAGAATTTTAGACTATAAGTAGTAATATCAAACATAGCCAATCATAGAGATCCCTCAAATACTACAACTATGGTAAATTCTTAAGATATAATGAAAATTGATCTAATGCCTTTCATCATGTTTAAATAGCTAGATAGATTTACAATCAAAAGAAAAGGCAAGTAGAACTACATCAACAGCAAAATGCATGCAAGGTCCAATAATTCTAAACTATAACAGTTAGCATGGGCAAATAAGTCAAGCTTAGTTCAAGTCCATGGCTTCCCAACAATACTAGCACAAGAAGCTAGATCATGTCAAACAAAAACAAAGATTACATTATATCTTGAATGTGAAGCTAGACATTATTATTATGATCATATTTGCTTAAGGCTTTAACACAAAGGAAACTATTTCCCTTACATTTTATCTTTGTTTATTGGATAAAAAGCAATAGAAACACACATACATACACAAAATTATATTTACATGATCATCTCCATTAATCTTTTTAGAGATTCTAATTTGGCAATATATTCCAATATGGAAACATTACAAAATGTAGCATATCATTTCTAAGGAGCAATGAGAAATTTCCTAAACCTATGCTTCTTTTTAGCAAGACAACCTGCACTCATTAGAGAGGATATCTAAACTTAGTCAAACTTCACAGGCTCATTGTCAGCATTCTTATGCCAACTCCATAGTACATGAGGTGAATTACAATCTTGACCAAAGCTTGCTTCATAGAAGATAGACCAATATGGCTATGGGTCTTTATATTAGTTCATAAGTATTACAAAGACCATATAGAAACCTATCTTAGTAGAAACTTTTCTCTAAAAGGAATAGCACCATCAAAAGCACGTTATCAATTAAATCACAAACCAAATAGGTTTACATTTTTTCATCTTTTTCACATACTGTGGTATTTAATCGGAGTAAAAGTGAATAGGAACCATCTGATACAAGGAAGCTTCATCCATTGGTTAACTATCCAAGTGTCACTTCTTAATATATTTATTGCATATAGGATTATAAAGGAAAACATAAAGCAAACTTCATTATACGTCATTCATATGTAAAGCATGGGTGTACACAAACTCCCTTATCATTGAATATACATGTGCCCTATGAACAAAAGATTGACGCAACTAGGTAAAATCAAATTTCAACATTAGGTAAAAGTATATATGTTTGAATTCATATATGCTTTTGCATCAAATCTCTTCTTTAGTTTCTTTTTTTCTAATGAAAGGGAATATATAGTTTTATGATAATGAATGAAAAGTAAAAGATGAGTTTTAAAAATTAAGAAAAGAAGAGAGAGGGGGAGAGAGTAGAAAGATGATTTTTGGAAAGACCAGTTTATAGTTCTATTTTAAAAATTAAGAAAAGATGAGTTTTAAAAAGTAGTTGAATGTAATGTCACCATCCTTAAATTCTTTGTTGTAGGGCTTCCGAAACTTACTGCAAATCTAGTTGAGGCAGTAGTTGCTCATTGCCAATTGATTGTTGTTTGTAAGTTTTCTTATTCTTGCCTCTTACTTCTGTTTTAGGGAAATTCCTTATAGATTTAAGATGCCTCATGTCACATTGCACTGTGCTCATTCATAGGCTTCTCTAACTATACATGAATGAAGCGTTGATGAACAATTTACCACATTATATATGTTAAATACTTTTCTAGCTAAACATTATTTTAGAAAATGTGAACTTTATTAACATTGAAAACTATACATAAAAGATAAGCTTGGAACTTTAAGGATTAGTTGTCCTAAATAAAATGTTCAACATAAGAGGACTGTTCAGTTGTACTTTAGAAAAAAAAAGGAATTAAATGTTAAAAATCTATTTGTCTTCACTTATTAGCTACATTCCCGTTAGAGTAAATGTTGTAGCTATGATTTTTATGCAGGTTTTCTATTTCCTAGATTGGGTGAAGCACCTTTTAAGCAACACAAAATTGAATAATCTCGTCAAGAGCTACTTCATTGAAGCCAAGAAAATCAAAGAAACTTATCAAAAGCATGAACCCAAATTCAATTGATCTTAGGTTACATATAGAAGTACATGATGTTGGAAATTTTCTTTACATGTAATTAAACTTCACTTATAATGAAAATGAATTCAGCTTCTGTTAGATATAATATGCTCATTTTTGTTTATTTATGCTATCAACACTATGACTCTTGCCCATCTATTGTATTACTTTTATTGCCCTAAATTGTAATTTCACTAGAGTTTGTTATAGTCCTAAAAACACTTTAAGGATATGGGTTAGTGATGGTTAAATAGTTTGCATAATGGTAGTTGAGATTTGCTAAGAGGAGTTGTTTTAGGTTATCCATGGATTTCATATAGATTTGGTGTTGAGAATTTATGTGTTAGGGTAGGTTTGTTACTAGGGAAATGATGCAAGGAAGGAGGAACTACATATAGGATTGAATCCTACTACATATACATAAGTATCATTTACGTTATTGAAGTATCATTTACAAAAGTAAACAAGTTACACATGACTGCTAGTCCCCATTTTCTCCTCCCCCATGCACCCACTACCACACATACACAACACATGCCAAAATACCTACATTCATTGCTCAACTATCCTTATATTCCCTTATGACAGTTAGAAACACAAAAAATACTGCAACATAACTACTTCCAACACAAACAATCAAGTACATGGATAGACAATAAAACAACTACTATAATTTGAAGTCCCTAAATCACCATCCCATTTCTTCTAATATAGATATACTAAAAAATAAAGGTTTCATATGTGTAAGCTTAAGCAAGTGTCATGTCTGAAGAAAAAGAATTACTTCATAATAACAATTGAAGAGAAGCACAAATAGATGATCGACCACAATATCCAACTAAAACATAAGCTACCATGGATTAGATACACTTTACGGATTTATGCCCACATTTTTATCTCAATGCTTGACTTTGCAGTTTATTTACATTCTCCAATTCTATGTTGGCAATTGGCATGTATACAATGTATACTTATGACAAATAAAGTTATTTTGCAATGTACTCTACCATATGTCAACATTGTAATGTTAATAGATAACATGTTATACTTTTGATTAAGTTATCAATTACAACATAACTTTACAATGTATGATATGATAGTTGATGTGTTAGCGTACAAGTTAACATAACCAAAGAAAGCAATATACCAAACATTGCACTGTAGCTCTTATTATCAAATATAATTACTTTTGTTTTGCCACTTTCTATTAACACAAATAACAACGTTGTTGTTGATTTCAATAACAAAGAAAATGGTAGAATATGTCAAGCTTTCAATTTTTGCAAATAGTAAGATTATAATACGTATAGAGGACCATATTATTATAGGGGGGCAGTAAGGAACATGGAAATAGAGGTGAATATTGATTACTCAAGGCTCCTAGCTAAGATATCTAAGTCGCTGCAAGTAGATCCAAATACAAAAACTATATAAATATATCATAGATAGACATTTGTATATGGAAATGGATCAAAAGAATTCCTACTAAATGATACTAGCAATGATGATGTCAAGGCCCTTATAGATAAGGCTAAGTCATACATAATGACATGCCTTCAAGATCTCTATGTTGAAGTCAAAGATCAAGTTGCTATGCCTCAACAGCAACTAATAAAGGTTCAAAAAAGTATACCCCAATCATAATAAGTACAAGGGCCTATGAATGCTTCAAAAAATGTTAAAACAACCAGTGATTTCTACATACCAAAAGAAGATAATCTACTTATTAGAGACAATCTTGATAAGGAGATGGAGGAGGCACTTGATGATAGCGATTCAAGAGATGAATTGATATATGAAGCGAATTCAAATAATGATTGAGATATGGAGATTGAGTTGGACACATTCGATGAAGAAGATGAGTGTCCAAAATCACTAGAAAATGTCCGGAGGCAAACAATAGTACCTAGTGCTGTAATAAAACAACAGACCGATAGATTATCGTTCTAGGATCACATTCCATTCCTTAGTAGGATGGATGTAGGTGACAGCTATACATCGTATGAGGAGAATTTCTTCCATAACAAAGACTTATGGTTAGGAAATGAACCGAAGAAAGGGATGAGGTTTAAGAACAAATCAGACTTAATCTATGTACTAAAAATGTGGCACTTACAGAATTACTCTAACTTCCTAGTGATTGAATTAGAAAAGAAGGTATGGAATATTGTCTGTGAAGAGAAGAATACATGCAATTGTAAATGGCAACTTCATGCAATCCAAATGCGCTAAGATACTGACTTTGTAATTATAGTTGCTGAAAGCCTACATACATGTACTAAAAGGATATTTAGAAATGATCATCCACAGCTCAATTAGACATTCGTGAGTTAATTTTTTATGTGGCAAATCAAGAATGATCTAGATTTAAAGATCATTACACTCAGACTACAAATCAAAGACACATGGTTTTGTAATTTCAAAGAGAAAAGTCTAAGGGGCAAAAAGAATAGCAATTGAGAAAGTGTATGGCAATTGGGATGAATCATACAACAAACTATCGAAACTGATGAATGTCATCTGGAGAACTAATCCTAGAACGCGTATCGCTTAGAAATTTCTATCAACTAACAAGGACAATGAAGTGGTCTTCAGAAGATTGTTCTAAGCATTTAGGCCATGTATAGAGGTCTTTAAACATTGTAGGCCAGTGATCAGTATAGATGGCACATTCTTATATGAAAAATATCCACATAGCTTGCTAATTGTATGGAGCATGGATGGTGGGAATCGCATACTCCCCTTAGCATTCGTATTAATTGATAAGGAAGTAGGTAAGAGCTAGAAATGGTTCATGAAGAAGTTAAAGTAGTGCCTCCGTGGATTACATAATGATGATCATGCCCAATGTCTTATATTAGACCGACACAAAAGTATAGCAAAAGTAATGAAAGACAACAGTATTAAATACTAACCCCTAGAAGCAAAATGGAAAGTCTATATAAGACATGTTGCTAGCAACTTCAACAAAAAATACAAAAACCACTATTTGAAGAAGCTAATAACTATAGTAGCATTCTAGGTACAAGAAAGAAAATTTGAATTCTACATGGAGGATATAAGGAAAAGGAACACAGCTACTTTAAACTACTTTGCAGACATCCATAGTGAACTGTAGACACAATCACATGATGGGAGATTCAAATACAAGCAAATGACAACAAATCTCAGTAAGAGTTACAATGTAGAATTGAAAGGTCTAAGGTCATTGCCCATATCAACACTAGTTCTAAGGATCTTCTATAACTATGTAGGCTACATTACTGGTGGATTTTGGTAATTGAAATTATCCTGCAAAGAAAGGAAAAAACTCTTGGTATTAAAGCCAGTTCGATATGCCACTCCGACACCTAAGTTAGTAAAATGAGAGTAGGGAAAGTTAAATGAGTGGTCAAGAGTTATCAAATGTCTCTTACAATGTTTCTTTCTCATATTTATAGGCAAATGTCGTGTCTGAAGCAACAGTTATTAAAATGATTAATAAGATACGTAGAGGCCTCTTAATCAAACACATTCCAAAAATGTAGGAACTATAAGCAGTTACGTAATATAACCGTATCAACTGAAAACTGTTCGTGCCACTTTAATCAATTTAAATCAGATGCCGATCTACATTACTCGGCATCAACTGAGAATCGAGTTACTCGTCATGTTGATGTTCCCCAGTACTGCTGGGAATAGAGTCTCTCATCATGTAGGTAGCCGAATAGTCGAGTGATGAAAATTCAACTATCAACATTTGCCCCCCAACTTTGATGGTTAAGTATTCGGCTAAGGGAGTAAACATCTTGATGTTATAAGGGGTCAAGTAGGGAATAATTTCCCAAATGCCAAGTAATCAGAAAAGTTTTTTGATTTTTGAAAGATGGATCGTGTCCTATACGAAAGGTCACTACTTTTAATTTTCCCACCTATTAGAAGTTCAAGTGGTAGCACGAATGACAACTGTCACATTAGCCATAATTATACTACAGGCCATAATAGCTGTCAGAGCCTAGGCAACCTTTGGATCTCTATCTCAAAACACACGTCAGTAATCCGTACCATCTTCTATTTAGTACATCATTTCCAACAAAGCATTTAAGAGTTTTTTATAGCAAAATCAAACTTTATAATTGTGTTCATAAACTTTCTCTTACTTTCAATATTTCATCTTCAACTTCAAACTCTTCAAACTTTGTGAATTTACAATCATTTAGGCATGGTTCAAAACGTAATTTATCAATTTATCCTTTTGGATTCCAAAACGATGGAGACTAAGGCCACTTCCCCCTCCCCCCCTAAAAAAAAAAAGGAGTGAGACAGTATGTTCCTTAGGTAATTTGGCCAATAATGTAGTGGAGTAGTGGAACAAACTCACTTGACTCAATTCTTTCGCAATGGATACCTACCCAGATGATAAGGAGGGAAGGTTTGTAGCTAGGTATCTATACAATAATATAGTCTACTTCCATGATTTGCCAAACGAAGCAGTCAATGCTACCGATAGGGTCCTTGTTTCGAAATATAACAAGTACTGGTAAGACCTTCTAGGGGCATGAAACCTTAGGAAGTCAAGAGAAGAGGAAAGAGTATGTTTTCCAAGGGAGCGTAAGTTCTACATCTATTTAAAGTATCTTGATTTTGGACTGTGTTTCCCTTTCTCGATATTCATTAAGCAGTTCTTCAATTATTTCTGAGTCATGCCAAGTATGTTTTCACCAAATATATATCAGCTTATAGTGGCTTTCGAAATAATCTCTGAACAAGTTGAAGTTAAGGATACGCCTCAACTATTCCAACACTTCTTTACAATTAGGAGGCAAAGTTCATGGATAGGTTAGAGTCTAAGATCCATAAGTGGCATGACAAATTTATATCAATCATTTCAAATGAGGAGTTGGATTTCTAGACTCAATAGACCAAGCCAATCCATACTAAGAACATAGAGTTGATGCCAAATAATGCCACTGCAATAAAGAAGATTTAGGAAAGGAGGAAGAACAAAATGTTCTTTTAGGACGCCAAGAGAATAATAAGGCATTATGAGAATAGAGAGAAATCTTTTTCGAGAAGGAAGATATGATAAATGACTAACCGTTGTACTAAGTATAGCCATAAGAGGAAAGTTATTCTCGTGACTTAGGAGAAGAATCGTTGCCTTTGAGCCTTGCTCAGCATAGAGAATGTAAGTTCGTTCTTTTTCCTCGCATTAATATTAATATGCCTACTTCATATTGTAGATATAGGTGGTGGTGAAGTGAATCTTACCAAGCTATTGGCCTAAGCCAAAGCCAAGAAGTCAAAGGCTAATAAGCGCGCAGCTACCAATGTCACTAGCACTATCACTAGCACTCAGCCAGCTACTGTCAAAAAAGCAGCAAAGGAAGGTACAATGAAGTAAGCAGTATGAGAAAAAAAAACCTCTCAATTGGCTACTTAGCAGAAAAGGATCAAGAAGTTTAGGTTGGCCAAGGCTGCACAAACTGAGGCACCTCTAATTAAGAATGTTCCATCTGCTATAGAGCCGAGAAAGGGTAAACAAGTAACCCAACTACACAATGAGGCTGAAACCACTACTACCGCCGAAGGGTCGTTAATCATGATGGAAGCTATGTTGAGAACTAATAAGAGAAGTAGGACGGACCTTGTCAACCAACCTCCTACCGAGAGGTTCAAAGAGTTGGATGAGAGGACGAAGGAGGCCATACATAACAAATCTCTCAACATCAACAATGCCGAATTCATCCCCAACATAGATGTTAGCAAATACTTTGTCCTATGCTGGAGTCATAACGCCTTACATACCAACTCAGCCTTGGGTGATAGGACAAAATCTTTAGCTTTGATGAAAGGCAATATTCTTCCTAAGGACAAAGAGATTGCAAAGAAAGACGTCGATAAGGTCGGTGGTTATAATAAGGTTCATATCGTGGTTAAGCTATATGATATAAGTACCTACTACATCCTTTTAATCATTAGATTTATTTGGTTGCTAATACTTCTATTTGTTTTCAGTTAAGCAGCTACGTTCTGATAGCTTTAGATGAGGCCGACAAAGATACGAAGAAGGTAATAGTAATAATAGTCTTCATGTATTCTACCAGGTCATTTGAAATATTCATTATTCTACATTGTCTTGTTATAAAAAATTGAGGATGAGTACAACTCTTCCAAGGCCTAAACTGCTACTACTAAGAACTCAAGAATAAGGGCAAGATGGAGGCTAGAAAGTACTAAGAATAACTAGTTGCCAAGAAGTTGGCACTCTTTAGCTGCCGATGAAGTCTCAAGCCTTAAGGCCAAAGTTGAGGAGCAACGTAAGGAAGCTAAGGGCCTAAAAGGGGAGCTGCAAAAGAAAAAAGAAGAGTACTAAGGTCTAGGCTGAACTCTCTACATAATGAGAGAGGAGGAGGATAAGCTCAAGGTGCAAATCAAGGAGCTAAAGACCAACAACACAAGGTTATAAAGTCGTGTTGTTGAGTTGGAGGAGACTGTGAAGAGAGGACTCTCTATTGAAGAGGTACTAGATATCGTTACTCCCAATCAGCAATACAAGAGACTATTGCAGAAGAAATTGTTGGAGGGGGTCTAGGTGGTAAGAGAAGAAATCCTCAAGCTTCACCCTGATTATGATATCTTGTGCTTAGATTTCACCGATGTCGATGACAAAGTCAGCAGCTGCAACGAAGACAATGGCGAGGAATCAAGCACCAAACTTGATATGAAGGTTGATAATGAAGCTCCTATAAAGGATCTGGGGGAAGACAAAGAATTCCTGTTAAAGGAAATCCCTTATGAACAAAAGAACAATCCACCTATTCTAAGACTCCAGGTGCCGAAAAAGAAATATGCTTCAAGAAGGCCCCAACCTCTTATCCAAAAATCACTTCTACTCACTTTGCAAATAAACTGTAGGGTTGTCTTGTAATTTTATTCTTTATATGTAGTACTCTAGGCCGAGTGGCCGAGTAATTGTAATCATATTGTGATGAATGAGAAACACTTACTCGTAAAACTTAGTATTTCTAATACGTTTTATTTCACGTACTCTATCGTTCTCAAACAATTTATTTCACGTACTCTGTCGTTCTCAAACAATTTATTTCACACGCCGTATTTTCCTAACATGTACGATTTTTTATCTTATTGGCATGTTTTATTTCACATGCTCTTGTTTCTCTACATGTTTTATTTCATATGCTAAGTTTTCTCTGTATGTTTTATTTTACACACCTAATTCTTTCCACATGTTTTATTTCATACGCCTTTCTTTCATCTTTTATAAACATTGTCTATTAGCCATTTGAGACGTAGACTGGCTATTTTACTTAGCCATAGGATTTCTTTTTTAAATTCGTTTACTGCAATAGACTTGAACTTATGTCAATCCATTTATTGTGTAGTTTGAACTTATTAACCCATCAGTCATAAATATATCCAAAAACAAAATAAAACTTCAAATGTAATTCTCACAAACAAGTAAGCTGTCGTCTTTCAAAACAAATGGAAATCAAAATCATCTAAGGAATCTATTGAAACAAAGTTTTAAATTCTCGACATTCCATGTACAAGGGATGATTGATCCATCCAACCTTTCTAGTCAATAGGCCCCCTCGCCAATGACTTCCCAGACCCTAACAGGATCCTCCCCATTTGAGCCGAGCTTTCCTTGACTATCTCACCCGCTAGTTGCTTCCAGCCTTCAGCAAACTAAGTCCCTAGGTTGAAAAACTTTATGCGTTACTTTTGATTATAATATCTAGCTTCTCTATGCTGGTATGTCATAACCCTTATTCTTGCAATATCTCTAACTTCCTCAATTATGTCCAAATTTGCTATTAATCCAATTTGATTAACCATCACATCAAAATTCTACGTTTGTAGATTAGGCAGATCCAACTTAGTTGACAAAACTACTTTTGTACCATATGCTAACCTAAACAGGGTTTCCCCTATTACAATTTTGTGGGTGGTTCAGTACCCCCATAAGACATCGAGCATTTCATTAGCCTATCTCCTCTTAACTTGATTACCTTCCTCCTTAAGTTGTGCAAGATGATCGTGTTGATAGCTTCAACTTATCCATTCGTCTAAAGGTATGCTATAGACATGTAGTTCATGCGAATGTTGCTTTCCTCATAGAATGCTCGGAACTTGTTGTTGTCAAACTATGGGCCATTGTCCATAATTATCAGAAAAGGAACTTTGAATCTCGATAGTATGGAGTTGAAAATAAATGCCTCTACTTTTTGTTCGATGATCCTCGCTACTACCTTGGCTTCTACCCATTTTGTAAAATAATCCATAGCAACAATGACAAATTGTCATTGGGCTGTAGACTTTAGGAAGGGTCCGAAAATATCCAACCCCCATTCGGTAAAAGGCCAAGGACTAAATAGGCAACATAGTTCAGTTGAAGGCGCGTGACTCTGTACATCATGCTTCTGGCACTGTGGATAATGTTAAACAGATGTCTTTGCATCTTTATTCATGGTTGGCCAATAATAGCTAAGTCGCAATGTGTGGACATTTAATGTTTGTGTTTTCAAGTGGTTACTACAAACACTACAGTATAGTTCAGATAACATCTGTTGGGCATCTCTCAAAGGAAGGTATCAAAGATAGAGTTGTGATGTGCCACGTTTGCATAGTTGATCATCTATCAACATGTAATTCACAACTTGGTAAACTAATCTTTGTACTTCTTTCTTGTCATTAAGGAGGGTGTCGTGTCTCAAATAATCTATGAGAGGATCCATCCAAGATTCATCTTTCGAGCAAGGAGCCAATTCACAACTCTATGAGATAGTAGATTAGCTTTTTTATGGGAGAAATTCAACAAAAAGTTTGTCAATCAAGTTAAAGAATGCCATACTGGCCAACTTAAACAACTTATTGGCAGGAATATCCTTACTTCTTGAAACCTTATAGATTGAGAAGGATTGAAATCCTTCTACGAGCATTCATACCACCAATAAGTACTTACTCATTTCTTCTTCCCTTGCCACATAACTTCTTGTGACTTGATTCACCACCAGTTATGAATTAAAGTACAGTTTGAGTTTCTCGACGCCAATCTCTTTCACTAGTTTAAGTTCGATAATCAAAGCTTCATATTCTGCTTTGTGGTTACAGGCTGGGAATCCGAATTTTGAAGTATAATTAACTTTGAAGTTGTGGGTGCCTTGAAGAGCAAAGCCTACACCACTTTCTTCTCTTGTGGAAGAACCATCCACATAAAGGTACCATAAGGGTCTCTCGGTAATATCCACACTATCTTTCTCACTAGTGAACTCAGCCAAAAAATCTAGCAGCACTTGAGCTATTAATGTCGTTACTGGTTTATATTGTACACCATAGGCACTTAACTCTAGAGCATATTTCATCATCCTCCTAGAAGAGTCTGGCTATTGCAATGGCTAATTAGTAAGGACTATGATTTGATGAGCCTCAAAATACAGTTTTAATTTCCTTACCGAAAGAACTACCACTAAAACAAACTTCTCAATTTTCGTATACTAATGTTCTAACCCTTGCAAGATATGACTCATGTAATAAAAGGGTTGATGCTCCTTACCATCAATTTGAACCAATATAGAAGAAAGAGTTTGGCAGCTAACCAATAAGTATAAATATAAATTCTCTCTAAAGATAGGTGTTGAGAGTATCGAAGGTAACGCAAGGAATTATTTGAGATCATTGGAAGTGCCTTCGCAGTCGTCGAACCATTTGAACTCTTGCAAGTTCTTTAAGATTTTAAGGAATTCTGCATATCTATCCGCACTTCTCAACACAAACTAATTAAAGGTAGCTATTCGCTTGGTGAGTTCCTATACTTCCTTAACTATATGAGGAAATTTCATGTTTATTATCACCTCAATCTTTCTTAAGTTTACTTCATTACCGTACCGAGTCACCATATCTTAAAAAATTTCTCGAATTTGTATCAAAGATATACTTCTGCAAATTAAGCTTCATGTTGTATTTCTTGAGAGTAGCAAGCGTTTCCTCAAGATTAGCAAGATGCTGATCCTCTATCATGCTCTTCACAATCATGTTGTTGACATATATTTCCACATTTTGATAGATCTGGGGTTTGAACATCTTGGTAATAAGTCTCTAGTAAGTTACACTAGCATTTTTCAGCCCAAAGGCCATCACCGTATAATAGTACATTCCAAAATTGGTAACAAATGACATGTGAACTTCGTCTTCCTTATCCATATTAATTTGGTTGTAACTCGAGAAAGCATCCATAAAAAAAAGCAACGCATGTTCAGTGGTTGAATCTACCATCTAATCGATTTTTGGCATTGGAAAACAATCCTTGGCATAGGCCTTGTTAAGATCCATGAAGTTTATGCACATGCGCCAATTGCCATTAGACTTCTTGACTAGCACATAGTTGGCTAACTAGGTTAGATAAGGCTCTTCCTGAATAAATCCTACATTCAGTAGCTTCTAGACTTCTTGTATGGTTGCTTATCTCTCGAAGGCAAAATGCCTTTTCTTTTGTTAGATTACCTTTGTGCTTAGATCAATCTGTATCTTATGCACTATAACGTCTTTAGGGATACCCGGCATGTCTAAAAGGGACCATGCAAATACATCGATATTAACTTGCAAGAAGTTAATTAAACTTTGATGAATGTTTACTAATAAAGGTTTCCCAATCTTCATTGTTTTCCCAGGGTCATCTCCCAAAGATATTTCCTCCGTATCATTCTCGACACTTTCTGTGCCGACTAACTTTCCTTCCGAATATGTTTCTACTTGAAATACTTCTTCTCATCTTAAGGCCCTTATGTACAAAGACCTTGCCAACTGTTGATCCCTTTTGTATAGGTCAACTCCTGTGGAAGTAAGGAATTTAGCTTTAAGATATGCAGTGGAAAGGATGATGCCGAATAAATGTTGATACGGCCTTCCCATTTATATGAGAAAGTCTACTTTATCTTCAGCGACATTATCGCCATTTCCAATCTAGATTGGTAGAGAAATCTCCTTAACTACTCGAACAGGTTAATTGATGAAGGCATATAAATCATATTTAAAAGATCTTAGGTGTGCTTTGATCTTTAGTCTCATCTAATCAAAAGCGTGCTAAAAAATAATGTTTGTCAAACTTCTAATGTCAATAACAATTTTCTTGACCTCGAAGTTGGAAACTCTCACACTGATAACAAGTGCATCGTCATATGGCCTCTAGATGCCCTTAAAGTCTTCCTCTATGAAAGAGATTCTATTGTCGATCTTAACCTTCTAGCCTTTGATGTTACAAATATAATTTTTGGTGTTAGTCAGACTCAAAGAGCTTAACTAGCCTAAGCAAGTCTGTCGACAATAGTATTGATTACTCCATTGGGGACTCTACTGGAACTCTCACCCCTTACATCTCTCCAGGCAACAACTGGTTGAGTATTATTCTCCTGCTCCTTACGTCTTCTTTGAGATGGTCTCTCAATATTCTCAATATCATGTGATAGGAACTTGTGTAAATGTCCATGTTGAATTTCATCCTCGATTGCATTCATCTATGTTACAACCTTTGTCATGATGGAAATCACAATACTTATTTGAATTTCTCCTTAAAGGATTTCCTCTCCTTCTTTCCAGCCACTACAGAATGCCTCTCAACCAACATACCTCCATCAATATGTCCAAAATTGAATGATTGATAAGTGTATAAGACAAATACGTTGGAATCCTTAGTCTCTTTCTCTCAACATTTGAACTTTGATCGTTATATGTCCCAAGTCTATCTTTTGCACTTCTCCTCTTATCATTTTTCCTATCTCCTCTATTATAATCAGCATCCCGCCGAGCCTTTATGTTATCTTCTTGTCGAATGTATGAGATGGCCTTAGCCTTAAACTTGGTACAAGTTCTTGGCTTATTCTTTGCGAGAGACTTGAAAAAGTCTCCATAGGGCTTAACTCCATCAATTATAGTATTAAGGACCACACTTATGTCCAATTCTAGGATTTGGACTATCTTAACTATAAATCTAGCCAAGTAATCTCTAATTGACTCATTTGATCTTTGTTTGATTGTGTTAAGGATTAAAGAATCCTTAATAGGAAGTTTACCTGCAAGGAAATGCTGAAGTAACACTTCTACTAGTTCTTCGAAATAGGAAATGGTGTTTAGTGTCAAATGTTTGAACCATGTACTAACTGTATTCCTCAAAGTTGAGGGAAAGGCTTGATAGGCCACTACATCACTTAAACCATATAACTTAGCTAACGTGCGATAGTACTCCAAATGATCTTCGGGATCTTTTGTCCTATCATAAGTTTGATCTGTCATAGTATCATTTCCTCCAAAAGCTCAAGGATGAAGGGGCTCTTCTTGATTTAAAACTGCTTACTTGTTGCAATAAGGGTACCAACATGTAAGGGCTCAACATGATGCACCTACTACAATTACTTACCCTTACAGTTTTCTTAAGAGTAGGACCCAAAGGTCCCATAGTAACCTCAGCTTACTTTTTCAGAAATTTGGGTGAATAGATTGAATCATCACTATTATCGGCGTTATTGTCACCATGCTCCTTATTATGATTTGGGTAGACACTATTATGAAGGAGATTAAGGCTCTCTTCATGTTTTTGGTTTAGTTCTTGGTTTTCTTTGGCTAAGTCAAAGCAAAGTTGCCCCAACTTAGTCAAGCGTTGTTCATCAACATGCCTACTTCCCCCTTGGAGGTGTTAAGAGCAAGTACTAACACCTATACTATTAGTTATTCTAGTTTTCACCATGGTCATGTGTTTGAGAAAAAACAGACGGTGCCAAATGTTATTGGTGTATTTTAGTAATTAGAATTATCCTATAAAGAAAAGAAAAGCTCTTGGTACCAGGGCCAGTCTGGTATGACCATTCTGATGCCTAAGTTAGTAAAATGAGAGTAAGGAAAGTTAAGTGAATAGTTAAGAGTTATCAAATGTCTCTTACAATGTTTCTTTCCTTTATTTATAGGTAAATGTTGTGTCTAAAGTAGTAGTTATCAAAATGATTAATGAGACATGTAGAGGCCTCTTGGTCAGATACATTCTAAAAATGTAGGGACAATAGGCAATTATGTAATATAACCATATTAGATGATAACTATTTGCTCCACTTTACTTAATTTAAATCAAATGCTAGTCTACGTTACTTAGCATCAGCTGAGAATCGAGTTACTCGTCATGTTGATGTTACTCAGCACGGTTGGGAATAGAGTCTCTCATCATGTAGGTAGCCAAGTAGCTAAGTGATGGAAATTCAACTATCAACAGGCTACTTCTAAGAAAAGCGTGATAAGATAGTTAAGGCTTTACATAGAGAAAAAGCTCACCCCAAATGGGTTCTTAAACGGATAGAAAGATGGAGAGGGGTAGCTACTCACCACCAAGTAAAAACATTTAACATGGGAATAGGAATGTTTAAGGTGTAAACAGGAGAATACATAAGTAACTATGGAAGGAAAGGTAGCCATTAGCATAGAGTTGACATAAATAACAACAAATATAGCTGTAACAAGTGGCATACATACAAGATATCCTGCTCACATGCATTAGCAACCATGGCTCATATTAGAATAGATTGTACACATAAGACTGAGAGGTGACATCACTGGGAAAATAAAGTTGCTTGTTATCAAACTGCCTTCCAACCTCTAAGAGATAAGCTCAGATGGATAGATTTAGAAGGAATGCCAAAAATATACCCATTGTATGAAAAACCTAGAAAAGAAAGAAGATCAAGAACAATTAGATATCACAATAAAATGAATTTGAAAGAGAAACTAACAAAAAACTGTTGTAGAAGGTACAGAAAATAAGGGCACAATATAAGAACATCACCCAGAATAAGGTTTATAAAACTTACAACATGTTTATCTAATTATTATATATGAATACTATTATTATATGGTTTTTGGATGATTTCCTTCCTGCAAAGTACATAAAACTTAAGGAGTATTGAAGCCAGTACAGTACGACCATTTCGATGCCTAAGTCAATAAGTGAATTTTTGAGAAGATAAGATAAGCAATTGTCAGTTATCAGTTGTCCGATCGATCTTATAGTGCTCCTCATCTATATTTATAGGCGAATGTTAAGTGTTTGAAACATTAGTTAATGACATGATTATTAGGGTACGTAAAGACCTCATAATCAAGTACATTTCTAAAATATAGGAGTAGTAGGTGGTTATGTAATGAAATCATACCAAGGAATAACCATTTAAGCCACTTAAGTTCAAATCAAATATGGCCATCTTGGTTAGCCTCTGCTGAGAGGTGAATCACTCGACATCTCATCAACCAAGTGGACAAATGAATGTTATGAATAAAATCCAACTATTAACAAACATTGTGTTATACTTTATAATTAATTTGATACATTTGACCTAAATTACAAAAAAAATCTAACATATATTTACCCTTGTTATCGTGTAGATGGATCTGGGACTAGTAGATAGATCTGTGCTGATACAAGAGGACATACATAATCCTAAGGCTGTCTAGAGAGGGGAAGTACAAAGCATAAAACTATGGTCTATTCAATTAACTTATGTAGCAAAATCTAATGTAATTGAATTTTGTAGAAACATAACCTAGTTAAATGTTGTCGAAAAGAGGCATCACTAAAGAATCCTCAAGAGATGAGAGAAGTGTACGACGAGAGGATAGATACTTACTTAGAGTAAGCTAGATTCCATGGAGTCACACGCTTACCATTCATACAATTGGATTGGGGGCTGATCACATCATTGTAGACACTTCATTTTTGCCACCTTTTATTTTAATTTTAGCCTTCTTCTTTTTTTCCTTTTACTTTTGAGCCAGATTTACAAAAAAATAAAATAAAATAAAATAACATTAATAAAAATTTAAAAATTTAATTCAAAAAAATAGAAAAATAAAAATTTTGAAACAAAAGAGAAATAGATAAAAATTAAAAAAACCTGAAAAAAAAAATATATAAAGTATCAAAAGTGTCATAATCAAGTTAGTTAGTCATTTAAGGTCAAGTTAGATTACAATAAAATATATATGTACGATTTAGTAAATTTAGAGCCTTTTGGCCTTTATTAGAAAAATGCTATTTAAGAAAATTTCAATCATATTTGAACTCATGAATGTAGACTTTGATCCAATTTTGAATATTTTAATTAGGCTAAAAAAAAAAAGACTCAAGATTTATTAAATGGGCTATAGTTAATTAAGTTGGGTTAAGTCCAGCCCAAGATAGAAAGGCCAAATAAATATGGGGTTTCTAGAAACTTAATCCTAAACATGTTATTTAATAATTTTAACGTAAGCTATATGTCATGCATTTTAATTAGATAAATTTCCAAATTTTTAGATAAGTTATTTTTTGATAAATTTCATGTTTTTAGTTAAATTGCTTTTTTTTTTAAATATAGTTGCATATCTTCTCCAAGATTCATACCTTTAGTAAAAATATGTATCTAATTTGCATCTTATATCTTTTTTCATAAAATTGCATTTCTTTTAGATATAGTTTCATATCTTCTTTGAGATTCATATGTTTAGTAAAGACATAATGGCTTTTTTTTAGATATAGTTGCATATCTTCTCCGAGATTCAAATCTTCCAATCGTAGATTCACATAAATATTGCATGTAAGGTTTTAGAAAAATCAATTTTTGGCACATAGTAGGCTTTTTAGTAAAAATCTTAATTAAAGTATTTTCAAAAGATTTAGTTTGTTAGGTTTTTTTAAAATAGATTCACGTAATTAGATCTTTATAGATTTTTTTAAATAATAAGTTGTTAAATAACGTAAATCTGGCTGACTTTTCAAATTAAAACGAATCAACTCACTAAATCTTCTCTAAAAAAACATAACTACATCAATTTGATCCTAACTAATGGGCACCTCCAAAGCAATCATAAAAAATATAAAAGCACTTTTTTTTTTAATTCGTAATAAAAAATCATCAAAAATTCATTTTAATTACATTTTTGTGCATCTTTACATATTTTGGCATTTTTAGAAAAATTGTAAACAAATAAAAGCCTATTAATTATTATTTTTTTTTTACCTTTACATGGTGACTTGGTCTTAATAGATTAGCATTTAAGTTTAAATTTTCTGATTAAATTTTCTAAAAATTAATTTTTTAGAATATTTGTAGACTAGTAGTTAAATTAGTGTTTTCTCACCCGAAAAACCCTAATTTGATTTTTTACCAATTTAGTTGATTGGCAACTCCAAGTTATTTTTCAAAATATTTTTTTAAAAATTTTTTAGAAAAATGTTTTTTCCTTAATTTTATATTGAGTAATATATATTAAGTGAATTGGGCTTAATATAGGTTAAATTACGAAAAACTAAAATAAGACTTAACAAAATTAACGACTCTATTTGGGATGCCTAGTGAGCTAGCATGTAAAATTAATATAATTAATTAATGGGCTTATTTTTCTTTCATTTGATAATGTAACATAGTTGTAGTAACTAGGTTTTAGTGATGCAAGCCTATTAAAAAGAAGCTAGCCCAATTGGCCCTATATTAGGGAATTTGGGGGAGTTATTTTCTTTTAAACATCATCTACGTGCTTAGATATGGTCAAATCTCAACCACTTTAGAAAGCTACGTTGCTAGGGTCTTTACCCCTGCCTAGCTGTAATAAGCGAGCATGTTCATGCTTCAATATAACCTACTAAGTTTTTCCTCTAACAGTAGCTGAGGTTACAGGGCTTAGGACCTATAGACCTCACCCTCCTGCATTATCTTTTTTCTTTTCTTTGAAAAAACAAAAGGGAGTTAGTCATTTTCAAATTATAGGAAAAATTTAATAATCTATGGTTAGTTAGGCTTTCTTTTTCAAAAAAAAAAAAAAGAAATTAAAAGAATTAATACTCTTATATATATGTATCTATGAGCCTCATTTATCCAATTTTTTTTTTTATTTACTTATATATAAGTATATTCTCAACCACGAGTTCATAATTCTATTTTCTATAGTTTATTAATTACTAACCCCATTAAATTGCATACTTTGTAGTATATTGCATCGTATTTATTTTATATTTTTTATTTTCATATTTTATTGTAATGTCCCACATGTACCATATTGTTAGGAACTAAAAAAATGCAAAAATAAAAAATAAAAAAGATTTAACCATCAAATTCTCGTTGTAAATTATTTCTCATCCCAAAGTCATCAATCTTGTAAATATATAAGTTCTTGTTCTTCCTATTTACCCATTAGGTTGTTACGATCGCAATAGAGTTTTCTCCATATGTCGTCATCCTTATATCATTTTTTAATAAGTTTCTCATTATAAAATAATTTTCACTTCTTTATATCATCCTTATATTATAACCGTCATCCTATGTCTTTAATTGTCGGTCTTAATGTTTCCATTTTTTTTTAACCTTTTGTCTATATAATAAATTTAGATTGTCTATATTAAGTTGTTAGTAACATAAAATAAGTATTGATTTTCCAATAAAAGTTTCCCACAAAAAAAAAAGAAAGGTTTTCAAAATTTAAAAAAAAAAAACTTGATTTTATTTTAAAAAATAGAAGGAATGTAGTGTTGTTAACAGGAAGAGATTCTTGTAGGATTTGAAAGATTGTCTTTTAAAGTGGTTTGCCTAACTTAAAGCCTATAATCACTCATTTTTTGAAAACCAAGATGTTTGAAACTCTTTAAACAAAGAATAGACATACTAGAAGGGATTCTTAATAAGCACCTCAAGCAAGTTGATACTATGGTCCATACCCAAGCCTAAGGGCCTATTGATACATCATTTGAGGTAGACAAATCTAAAGAGTTGCAAGTTCATAAGCCCACTATCAATATGATACAAAGTTTGTAAAAGTTACCAAAGATAGATTTGAATGGTCGAGCCCAGGGGGCATGTCATTACTAGGGACTAGAAAGAAGGGCTACTACCTTAGAAGAAAAGTTAACAAGGTTAAAAAAAAAGATTAACTAACATAGAAATGACAATGGGTTATGCGCTCAAGTAGCTCGAAAACTTATATTACAGTACAAATAGGACGTCATAGCCCAAGCATGAAGATGATTTAGGGAAAGAGAAGTCAGAAACAAATGCACCAATTGGGAAAGCCCAAGATCAACATAAGCTCGTCCACGGTAGGAGGAGGTGACTTATATAGTTCAAGATTCCAATAGTCAAAGTGGTCAAGCAATTGAGAGATGTAGGATTGCTAGCATATGAAAACCTAATAAAGAAGTACAAGTCAAAGGAGCATAACCCCAACAAATGGTATGAATATCATATGGGCTAAGTGGGGCATATCATAGAAAACTACTGGAAACTAAAGCATAAAGTACAAGATTTGATTGATGCAGAAATTATCCAGTCGAGCTTTTTAGAAGCTAATGGGTCAATTGACAGTAGTATCCCTTTCCTAAATTTTGAAGAAGCATCAAGCAAACAACCTCTAGCATCAGACATTGAAGGCCTATTACTACCATCTTATAAGGTGGCTCACCGTTTGAAGTAATCGAGCATATCTACAAGAGATCAATTCAACTGAATGGTCTAAGTTTGAAGGAGTGACAGTAATAGGGGCAAAAAGTGGAAAAGAATTTTAGTTCTTGTACTTATTTTTTTTTTTTCAAAATAATCTTTCACTATGGAGTTTGTAATGGATACAAGTTATCTAAATAAAATAGTTTTCATGTACATGTTTGTCTTTAAAGCTAGTTCAACTTAACAAGAGCATGTCATTGGCCTCTCACTAAACAAAACGCTTTATGCACATTTAGAACGAGTGAAAATGGATAAAATGTGAACTTGGAACTTAAAATTTTCTATTTAAGGGGATGTAACACATTACTTGAAAGGTTTAGAATAAAAAGAGATAACCCATGCTCTAAACACTAACCTTAAACATACATAAGAGTTGAGCGACACAATATGAGTACCTAGGCTCATTCCTTAAAGGAGGTCTATCTTAAACTTGGTACATATGTCCAAATGATGTTAGGCATTCATTTTACAAACCATGTTTAGTTTCTCTTAAGTTCTTGGTTTGTAAACCTGGGACGAATTATATATGATTTCTTCAAAATTAGCTAAGTACATTAATATCCATTTATTTAAACCATTGACCAAAAGCCTTACATTGCCAACCTAGAAAAGACCTAATTGAATGACCAGAGTGTACCATTTACAAGATAAGCTACAATTTTTGAATTGATGCCAAAAGTGAAAATAGACAAATAAGAGTTCATGGAAATCATGTTTAACTAAACATTTCAAGTAATGATTATATTTTCTTAGCGGAAAATTAAAGAATAGTTGAGTGTTTTCTTAAAAACAAGAATGGTCTTAACCCCAAGTTTAAATTCAATGCTTCTAAAAAGTTCAAGAATCATAAATTATGCTCCAAGAAACAAGACTGAAAGAATGAGTGATCAATATGCAAAGGGCAAGCTAACCCCTTATTTGTGATCTTTAGAATCTTTGAGATTTTCTTACTTGTTAGCAACACAATTTTCCATCAAAAAGTTTTTTTATTTTATTTTATTTATTAAAAAAAACTTTTCAGAAGAGAAATAAGACCTCTTTCAAAAATTATCAGGAGAGATTTCTTAAAAAAGAAAAAGTTAAAACTTTCAAATTGTCATTAAAATCCCTTAAACTCAAGTCTCATATCAATTTGTCAAAACTAATCAAAGTCCAATCATTTTCTAAGATCGCTTGCTCAAAGAAGCACCATCTTATTCATTTGTAGGTTGATTACATAGTGGAGCACTATCCAATCCTTTTTAAGATCACTTGCTCAAAGGAGCATTATCCTATTCCTTAGTTGGGTTACTTGCTCAGTAGAGCGAGATCCAATCCTTTTTAGGATCGCTTGCTCATAGGAACGCTGTCATATTCCTTGTTGGGTCACTTACTCAGTGGAGCACCATCCAATCTTTTTCAGGATCTCTTGCTCAAAGGAACGCTGTCTTATTCCTTAGTTAGGTCACCTACTCAGTGGAATGCCATCTAGTCCTTTCTAAGATTGCTAGGTCAAACAAACACTGTCTTATTCCTTGTTAGATCGCCATCTAGTCCTTTTAACATTGCTTGCTTAGTAGAACACCATCCTATCCTTAGTTAGACTGCTTGCTCAGTAGAGCGACGTCTAGTCATTTAAAAGATCACCAACTCTTAAGAATGCCATCTAGTGATTTATGGGATCGCTTATTCATAAGAGTGCTATCTTATTTTGTCTTTAATAGAACATCATCCTATCTTACATTCAAAAGCTCTATCCTTTTGAGCAATAGATCCTTAAAGAGATCTATCCTCTTAAGAGTACTCGAACTTTCAAGTCAAAACCCTATTTGCCTAATTTCAAAGTCCTTATTCTGTCAATTCAAGTCAAGACTCAACAAAAATAAGTATGTCTTTTTATCTTTGTAGTAAAATTTTTATAAACTTCACTACAGAAAAGGATAACTATAGACATCCCATTTTTGCCAATCTTTATTTTAATTTTGGTCTTCTTTTTTTTTTTTTTTTACTTTTGAGCTAGATTTACAAAAAAATAATAGTAATAAAAATTAAAAAATTGAAAAAATAAATTAAAAAATAGAAAAATAAAAAATTTGAAAAATAGATAAAAATTTAAAAAAAACGAAAATTGAAAAAAAAAAATAAAAAAATATAAAGTGTCATAATCAAGTCAGTTAGTCATTTAGTGTCGGGTTAGATTACAATAAAATATATACTTACGATTCAGTAAATTTAGAGTCTTTTGGACTTTATTAGAAAAATACTATTTAAGAAAAGTCCAATCACGTTTGAACTCATGAATATAGACCTCGGTCCAATTTTGAATATTTCGACTAGGCTAAAAAAAAAAAGACTTAAGATTTATTAAATTGGCTATGGCCTATGGTTAATTAAGTTTGGATAAGTTCGACTCAAGATAGAAAGCCCAAATAAGCATAAGGTTTCTAGAAATTTGGTCTTGAAAATGGATTATATTAAATCTTGAATAAATTTAACCAATCGAGTATCATCATATCCTATGGACATTAGATTTGTTAAAATTGAATCTTCACAACAAAGAGATTCAAGATCATGGTTTATAAATAGTAGTTTTGGCGTTAAAAAATTTTAGTAGTTTTTTTTTTTCACTCACATACACAGCCATCCCTGTCCCTCTCTCGCATAGGAACATACATTCCCAACACCTACACGTAATATACATAATTCCATCTCACAGTAGCTCACATTCCTACACAATTGACTCACTAACACATCCATATCTCCACAGTCATTTCAACACAATACACATACGATCACAGTTTTTCACTACACACCACAATTTCCGTAACACATACACGATCATAGCGCACGTCTGAGTCCATAACAATTTGAGCACTTCACAACGTACGTTTGAGTCAATAATACGATCAACACTTCAAAACCAGCATAATCCAAACGGAGCTCGATGTACATGTACCACATACACAACTCAATTGTGATAATCCGACCCGCTTACGTACTTGGGTAAATAGTTTTAGTTATTTATTTATTTTATTTTTAATTAATCGCTTTATTCTACTAACTTATTTTTAGTACAAGTTATTTCATAATTTTAACATAAGCTATATGTCATGCATTTTAATTAGATAAATTTCCAAATTTTTAGATAAGTTATGTTTATTTAGATAAATTTCATGTTTTTAGTTGTATTCTTTTTCATAAAATTGCTTTTTTTTTTAGATATAGTTGCATATCTTCTCCAAGATTCATATATTTAGTGAAAATATATATCTAAATTGCATCTTACGTCTTTTTCATAAAATTGTATTTATTTTAGATGTAGCTGTGTATCTTCTTTGAGATTCATATATTTAGTGAAGATATGTATCTAAATTACATCTTATGTCTTCTGCATAAAATTGCATTTTTTTTTTTTTACATGTAGTTGCATATCTTTTTCGAGATTCATATCTTTAGTAAAGATATATATCTAAATTGTATCTTATGTCTTTTCATAAAATTGCATTTTTTTTTAGATGTAGTTGCATATATTCTCCAAGATTCATATCTTTGATGAAGATATATATCTAAATTGCATATCTAAATCGTAGATTCACATAAATCTTGCACGTAAAGTTTAGGAAAAATAATTTTTGGCACGAAGTGGTTTCTTTTAATAAAAATCTTACTTGAAGTTTTTTCAAAAGATTTAGTTTGTTAGGTTTTTTTAAAATAGATTCACGTAATTAGATTTTTTTAGTTGTTTTTTTAATAATAAATTGTTAAATAACGTAAATTTGGCTTAATTTTCAAATTAAAATGAATCAACCCACTAAATATTTTTTAAAATAACATAATTACATTGATTTAATCATGACTAACGGGTACGTAAGCAGCTCTAATACAATCATAAAATATATAAAAAAAAATTTTGAAAATCCGTAATAAAAAATATCAAAAATTCATTTTAATTACATTTTTTTATATCTTACATATTTTGGCTTTTTTAGAAAAATTGTAAAAAAAAAAATAAAAGCCCATTAGTTTTTTTTACTTTTACATAGTAATTTGGTCTTAATAAATTAGTCTTCGAGCTTAGATTTTCTGATTAAATTTTTAATAATTAATTTTTTAAAATATTAGTAAACTAGTAGCTAAATTAGGGTTTTCCCACCTGAAAAACCTTAATTTGATTTTTTACCAATTTAATTAGTTAGCGAATTCAAGTTATTTTTCAAAATACTTTTTTATACTTTTATATCGATTAATCTATCTTAAGTAGGTTGGGCTTAATATAGGTTAGATTAAAGAAAACTGAAATAGGACTCGACAATCATTAGTAGAAAGATGGTGACCAAAGACTCATATGTTCCATACGATGCATAGAGAAGTTGGATTGACACTTCAAGACATTATAGTACAATTGACACTTCAGGACATTGTAATACAACTAAGTTTGCCCATAGATAGGTAACTAGTGACGAGCACCACAATACAAGATTGGTTGGGACTATATGAGAGACTATTAGGAGTGAGACTTGACATAGATCAGATCATTAAGCAGAGATTCAAGATATCTTATCTCAAGAGTCTTCTATTGAGACATCCATT
Organism: Lumnitzera racemosa; assembly: GCA_024138005.1. NCBI lineage: Eukaryota > Viridiplantae > Streptophyta > Magnoliopsida > Myrtales > Combretaceae > Lumnitzera > Lumnitzera racemosa. Next base: position 39,380,935 of record JAMXBC010000003.1, read on the forward strand.
AGCAGATGCGGATGACATAGCTATCCAATGCTACGCGAGGATGCATATTTTACATCTGATTTGAGGTCTCATGTTCCCAAATACATCATCTAACTATGTATACCTGATGTTCTTACTACTATTAAAGGATTTATAAGCTACACGTAACTATAGTTAAGGATCGGCTTGCCTTACGTAGTTGTATAGATACTTATGCTAAGTCATAGGGGGCAAGGTAATAGAGATAAGTGGCATAACAGTACCAATTCAATTATGGGCATGGTGCAAATTCCCCTATTTGGCGCCACAAAGAACATATACACATGTAGCTCGCCTCAACCCACTAGCATACTAGTGGAATGATATGTTTGATATCAGATAAACTCCGACTCGTGTCTTATCTCAATATTGTGAAGCTTTGGCCATTAAACTCTTGAACAGGTACGAAACAATTATTAGTTACATTATTCTAATTGTTTTTCTACAACTTATATATTCAAATAAATTTATCTTTTGTAGATTTGTTAGATGTCTTATACCTTAGAGATAATAGACATGCTACCCAAGATATACTGGGAAGGTAGAGATACATGACTAGCCTATATCCCCATGATTTGCTTCTACATTGTGGAGATGCACTAACTAGACAGAGTGATGAGGCAACTAAGGGGAGTATAGCAAATCCCAAAAAAAAAAACTGCAATACAGATTTGAACAACATATACTAGATGGATATATGAAGAAAGTCAAAAGAATATTGGGCCATAAAGAGGACAAGATATATCACCCAGTGGCAAGACAAGAGGTAAAGACTGGTTTAGATCATACTTGCTGATACCCTACCTGGTATGGTCTCTACTAACTACTTCAACCGGTACTATAGAGTGACATAGAGATACACCAATCGACTTGGAGCACTTTTGGCTGCATTGGTAAGCTATTTATTCTGAACAATCAAATATAGGTAAATTTTCATATTATATTAATGTAAACTAACACAATCACATTATAAAAATATAATTTGATACATTTATGTTAATAAGAGGGAGCATAGATAGATAATGAATCCATGCCTTAGCTGCTACAAGTAGACATACATCAGAGGGATATAGAGGTATTAAGTTGAGTAGTTTAACTCAGCAAGAGCAACAACCTAAGGGTCGATTGGCTAGAGAAAGAGGATAAAGACGTGGCCCAGGATGGGAAGAGGTCAATGTAGAGCTCTAGCTCAAGATCAATAACCATTATTATATGATAGATCTTTTAATCCTCTAGCAAATGTGGATATAGAGGCTCTTACAGATAATGTTGCAAATCTGCCTAGTATTGATGCTCTTACTACTAATCCTCCTATAGCTAATCATCCTACAACCGATCCTCCTACAATAGATCTACCTATTACTGATGCTCCTACTATCAATTATACAACGGTTGATCCTTCGTAGCAGATTCATTGATATAGGCTCTAGTAGATTATATTGTAGACAACGCAATATCATTTGTACTGCTCATACTAAAGACAACTGTATCATCATCATCTGCTTTCACCCCACTTGCCCCCATCAACTAACACATACTGCACCATCAAATATAGGAGAGGTAGTTACACAAGTAATTGTTAATTAATAAAATGTTCGCTTATTATAAAAAAAAAATTCTAATTTGTGTAATATTATGATTACTAATTCAATTATTAATATATTGTAGATTAAGCCCCACCAAATTTCAATGGATGTACAAGAACCAGCAAATACATCATAAGCTAAAGCAAGCAGAAAAAAATACAAGAGAAAACATAAATAAATATAGGACATATGAGTTGGTGTGTGATTAGACTCAAAAATATCCGTAAAATTAATACTTGTTACTCATTATTACTAATGATATGTATATATGTATTCTTCATGTCACATATTCTATTTAATAACTAATAAGAATAACAAATACATTAATAAGAGTAAAAAAAATAAAGTTAAAAATGATATGTTTAATAAATAAATAAGTATGAAAAATCTAATATAAGTTTATTCAAGTTATAAAATGAGTTTCATACAAATTTTTTTACCAACGATATACAAATAAAGTTAGAATAAAATCTCGATAGGATAATATATTAAAAAAATAAGTGAGGACATACTAAAGCTGCATCTAGAAAATGTGATACTAGTCTAATAAAGATTCGATGCCATATAGATACATATACATCACATCTTTAAAATACAACGCTAGTACATATAATTCCTTATATCACATCTTGAATATACAACATAAGGTTGGTATTTTGGTAATTATTTTTGTGCAATTTGTAATTTTTGTAATTTTTTTTATTTTTGATTGTAAACAAATAATTTCCTCTATATTTTGTTATTGTCAAAATCAAACCGGGAGATTTAAGATTCTCCCCTTTTATGATGATAAAACATCATACAACAAATATAATAAACTAAAATAAGCAATACACTAATACGCTTTTTGAGATTATATTTTTTTGTTTTCCTCTTCTCTTTCCCTTTTTGTTATCATATAAGACAAAGTTAGAATTAACAACAAATGGCATCATATGCAATGGTTTAATTAAGATATTATTTAATGAAGAGACTTAATTATACAATAATCGGTTCATAGAAATGTCTGGTTCATAACTTTTCTATTATGTGGGGTGGCCAATAACTATTGTTAGATGGTCACCTTAGCTTATTAGATATTATTTAATAGATGCTAAAATCTTGATAGTAATTATTTCTAGATTAGAATTAATTTATTTATTATGAAATAATGAAAGGACAAATTTTATGGAAATATCTTAATTGGTTAAGTAATGAAAGGTTTTTTATTTTTCTTTTATTTTATTGCCATGTACCATCTCATAATGTTATAGATGAGAAATAGCATCTTGATTTTAAAAGGTTATTCTAATGAGTTGACTAGAGATGTCTTTTGGTTTTTGGTATTATTTCGACCAATGAGAAAAGTGGTAAAAAGAAATCCTATTTACTCTTAAGTTATTTTATCTTTAAAAGAATGAATATAGTATTATTTTAGCAAGATCATTTTATGTTGTAAAAGTTTTATGTAAAAACAATCTAAGTTATCTAGCAATATAGAGTTGTTTTTGTTCCTATTAAAGTGTGTATAGATACCACTAAAGGGATCCCATTTGTAGTTCTTCTAATGAACATAATATTATAAGAGACAAAGTAATGTGCAAAAGATTGACATCACTAGTACATCAAATAACTCGATCGAATTGGACTAATAAGAAAATTTTTAATTTATATAAATTAGGAAGTTTTGGATTTGTAAGATTAGGGTTTTTAGTGAAATTTTCTCTAGATATTATGCAATAAATTATGCAATAAAGGAAAAGACACTCGCTTCATTGAATTCATGACATGACTCAAGTGAATTCAATCAAGGTTTTACTTGCCATAATCTATATTGATTGATAAGAGTAGGGTTGAGAAAGAGTTTTTACTCTAAGGAAAAATATTATATTTCATCGATAATCTATCATAATGAAATAAGGAGTTTAAATACTAACTATAGCTCTAATGACATTTCTATATTTAAAATAACAAAATAAAAGGATAGTAATTAATGATCTGAAGAAATTAAATTCCTATTGGTCAGGAAAACTAATTTTATATTGGTCGATAGAAATAAAGTATTATTGGCTAATAGAATTAATTTCTAACTGGTCAATCATAAATTATTAAGCTATATTCTGATAGCAATTAAATAAATAAAGAAAATAAATTAACAAAATACGGAAAAGAAAAGCTGTCGCTGATAGGACAACATTGTAGAGCATGTCTAAGGCCGCTTGGTTTGTAACTTATGAAGCATTCTAATCAAGTTCCAGTTTGGTTGGTGAAATTTGAAGCCGATAAGCCGGTCAAGTTCTCCTATTGTCTGGCCAGTTTGTAAGATTCCATCAGGCCAGTTAGTCATCCTCGTGCCCTCCTTCCATCATGTTACCATCAAGCTAGTATTATTGTAAACCAACAGACTGGTAATGTGATGTTGTCTAGTTCCTCCAGATGATTCCATACTTGATCACAAAATACAAACAAGTTTGACATGATCTCATCACAACAAATCAAGTCCTTCTTAAAACTATTACAAACATACAATGAAAATAGTCTAATGCAATTTGGTTCTCCATATTTGGGAATTCGATCCCTATTACAAAGCAAGTTACGAATCACACTTTCTATCCCCAATAGGAGAAAGATAAATTATTAATATAAGAAAGAGTTTTTTTTTTTCCCATAATCTTTTGTTATCATATCAGATATAAATTCTACGATAGGTTTTATAAAATTTGTTTTTGTGATGTATTTCTTAGATCTATAAAACCTAACAATTTTACGGATTTGTAGTATAGTACTAAAAAATATTATTTAAAAACAACTTCGGAGGAAGTTTTTGAAAGTTTTTGAAAACACATATCATGAAGAAAATTTTGGCCACTTTTTTTATACAAAGAAAAAGTAGATATTATGTGCTTCTTAATAAAATAAGATTGCACATTTGAAATCTTATGTATTTTCACCTTTTGAAGGAAATGTACTCACGATATGCAGCTTTGCTGTAAATGTATTTACTTCCGATTAAAACATAGGGAAAAACTTCATTTTCTATCAAAAATGAAATACACAAAGTTATATATACACCTTTAATGGCACATAATTTTTCTACTAAAGACACAAATAACATGTACATTTTCTTTGTAAAAAAGGGCCCAAGGTGAGAATGCACGTATTACATGTGTTTTTACTATCCTAATATGTGCGTTTTCACCATCCTATTTCTCAAATACTTTTTGGATGATAGTCTTTAACTATCTTTCTTTTTTTCCTTTTTCTTCTTTTTTTTTTTTTTTTTTTTGCATGTGTGGGTTAGAGGCAAAAATGCAAAGCTAATTATAGAGGATAAGAATGGTTTCTTCACCATGTGAGTCCTTCTAAATCTATAATATTTGTTAAAATATAGTAGTACTCTTTATAAAATTAACATTATAAATCATGCTTATATTAAATAACTGATCTTAGTTATGAATAATAAAAAAATAAATCATAAAGTGAGAAAATGATCTCTTCTCTCACTGGAAAACCATTCTAAAATATACTTAAGAAACCACTTTCCTTGAGTTATAGCAAACACTTATCCTTTAATCACTTTCCTCTTTCATTCTTACTATTTCATATTTGATTTTAACGTTTTCCATCTTCTTACCCCATTCAAGGAGAGATAACTCTTGTTAAAAGAACTCAAAGCGAGGCCAAAATAAACTTAGTGTCCACTCCCCTTGAGGTTTCTTCAAAAATTATGGTCAAGTCAAACAAAGCTCTAACCCCAATGTTTGTTTAGCTGCTGACATATCAAAGGAAAAGGCATATGCCTTTTTTCCACTAAGTATGAGTCAATGGACTGCACTCAAAATGGAAGCATGGAGCGTTGTACTTTTGGCATATTGAAAAGTTTATTTTCCACATACGTAATCCCCACCACCACACCCCCCAACCCCCTCGGCGACCTCGGACAACCTTCTCTCCCCCCCATACGTGGACATTAAAAAAAAAAAAAAAAAAAGGATCCCTTGCCACTTCTTTGCTTATAGCTCCTGCATTAAGTGAAAAACCAATAGATAGTCCTTCCACTTTTGATAGTTCTTCTTTCGAGGAATTAAATGAAGCCAAAACCACTTTCAAAACTACCTTTTGTCAATCCCTCTTCTCCTACTGTTGTTGCGTTTAATCCATAGCATTCCTTAAAGGCTCTTCCTCGATCGAATTTCCAACTCCGATTCATCCTGTCCATACGTTGTAAACATATAACTAGGGTATAGATCCCACTCTTAGTTGAGGATGAAGGAGCAATACTCTAGGAATCTACTTTGGTTGGTTATTTTCTTAGATGGAAAATCCCATTCTCTCTCATCTAATCAACTATGGTGAAGCTATGGACGGAACAAGGTACACTAGGTGTCTTAGGCAGTAATGAAGGTTTATTCTACTTTCAATTTGTAAAAGACCACAAGTACATTGCTCAACAACTTCTCATCCTTTAAAGATGACACAAGGGGATATCATTAGATAAACCTCAACCCATTGTTGTTTTTGTGTAGACAATGGCTTTCTACATACCATACGAGCTTCTCAACGTCAACTATTATAGTAAATAGTATTAAGAGTTTCCACTAAAGTCGACACTATAGCAAGCCTTCTTAAGCATGCAAATCAAGCGAGCATCTTAGTTAAAATTGATGTTGGGGAAGAACTGGCCAAATAAGTGAAAGTTGAGAAGTTAGTGGATCTTTTCTAAAACATTCATGTTAAATATCAATTGATGCCATCCCATACAACATGCAAAATCCTTAGCCATTCATGTTTGCCTCTTACTGAAAAGAATCTCAAGCCACTACCTATAACTCAAACGTAAAAAATCATGCGTGGTTTAGAGTGCGCAAAAAAAGGTAAGAATGGACAAATAGTAAAGGAAGCTAAAACATCAAAGAGTATTCTTCCCTTACTCTAAAGCACCCTATGTACAATACTGAAAGTATGAAAGTTCTTTCCCCTTTCAAAGCTTCTAAATAAAAAAATTGATGGAAATCAAACCTTAAAGTAGGGAGAAACGAGTCTAAGCCCTAAGGAAAAATGAAGTAGATGCTAATCCTCCAACTCAAGTCTTTAAAACTTAAAGTCTTAAAGGGGAATTACAGGATCATAATCCACTAAAGCCTGATAAGGATTTTGAGGAAGGGGATGACATGATCGATGATTATGAAAATACCTCTTTAAATGCTCTATTGGTGGAGAAAACTCACCTAAGAATGAACAATAGTAGTTCATGGAGCAATAAGAGCTCTAAGTCCTCAAGTAGCCGTAAGAACTACCACAAGTGCAAACATAACTTTATCTAAGAATATATAGCAGCTAACCTTTTTTTTTTTTTTTTGTGATTAATCGTGGTTGTAGCTTTACAAAATGTCAAAGGACTTAACAACCCTACCAAAACTAGAAGTGTTTGGAGTTGTTACATAAAGAATGGAATTTCACTTGTAGGTGCTATTGGAAACAAAAATAAATTTGAGAGTACAGAATATGGAATCTTACTAAGAACATAAGTAATAATTCTATCCATGTGATTTTCCGAGTTTACGATTTTAGAAAATTCGTCTAAGTTAACTTATGCATAAAATCATTTTGGTATAAAAACTTATGTTTTTAATCAAGTTTACATATAAACTTAGTAAAAAAATATACGTTTTTTACGAAGTTTATTGATTCCACATACCTAAATTGAATGAACTAAAAATATGAAAAAATACAACTAGTTTTTACAAATTATTAATTATCAAGGCATTACATCATTTTTCATACCCTATTTTATTTTTTTTTCCTCTTTCTCACTCTCTTAATCCCTTATTTTATATTCATAGCTTCCATATAAGTTTTAACTTCAACAACAAAGATTATAAGGAAAACTATATACTTTACTTTATACTATCAATAATTTAAAATAAATTAAAATTTTTTGTTTTCTTTAATTCATTATTTCTTTCCAAAAAAATATAATTAGAAAAGCTTAGTTTCAACTCTATTTATCCTACTTCAATATATGTTAAATTATATATTATTAAGAATTTTCAATTAAAAAAAGAACTTAATTTTTTCTTTTCTTTGTTTTCATCATGTATTTTAAGTTTTAAATAATTATTATAAGCATATTTATAGTACTTAAAGTTATTTTATATAGATTTTAGAAACTCAGGTCTATACATTTTGATTTTACCAACCCTCTAATGATTCTAGATAAAATTGCAATTTTGATAACCTTGTTGTCACTTATCTAAGGAAAAACACAAATTTTCCTAACACCACTTTCAACTGAGGTACAAGTAGTAATATAAAAAGGAGAAGCTTGTGGAGTAGTATTTTGGCTTTTGCTCACATACTGGCAAGTGATCCTTGGTTCGTCCTCGAGGTTCAATATCACTTAATCCACCCCTAAGTATGAAGGAGAAAGAGAGAAGATCAAAAGACATTAGTGAATTCTAAATTTTCTAAATGAGGCTCAATTAGAAGTTTTAATGTTTATGGGTTATTTTTATTCACGATTTACTAAGCAAGTGTGAAACCCTTTAATAAGGTGCTTATTAACCATGTTTAGTTACAAAAATTTTCCCCTATGCTTTCAAACCACTCCTTAGCAATTATGCAAATAAAGTTTGGTTGAATCCATAAGTCAATCCCCTTCAATTTTTTCAATTTTAAGACTAAAACGATGGTTTTAAAGAACTTGTTTCTAAAACATAAGCCATAAAAATAGCAAGTTCAAAGACATTTTGTATGGCTTCAATGCTAAAACTCCTCAAGGATGAATAGGGGAAGCTTAACTCAAATAATTACTCTAACATCTAAAACGTATCTACAAAAGGTAAGATACACCTTCAATTTGTGCAATCAAAGATTATGTCTCAAAGTGATACGTCTTAAATAAATGAAGTGTTGTAAGTTATACACAATGTACTATGAAACTTTTAATGTACTTATGAATATTATTAATAAAAGGTAAGTGTCTATTATATTTATATAAGTTTTGCTTGTATATTTGACGATAAAGTCCAATAAATAATTAGAATATGTGTCAAAATATAATAAAGGTATATTATCAATAAAATTACATGATATCTTATTATTTAAAAGTTATCCTTGGTTAGATAAATATTTTGAGGTGATAGATGTTTTAACTAACTCATTGTATAATTTAAGCTTTATCTCACTAAACCAAGAGAAAGATGATCGAGTTACAAGTAAGTACTCAAAGTTAAGTGGGTATATTGAAAATAATCACTAGATTAAGGCCTTCATATGTCCTATATATAGGATGTCACGCTTTGATATCACTAAATGCAGTCTTAATTTAGATTATAGATAATACAGTTATTAGATACGGCATAATATATAGATAGGATAGTGATGAGTCAAAACATAATTCATCACTCTCTTAGATTAGAGAATCGATATCTAGGGTTGCTTGTTTGTGGTAATAGTGACTTATAAGTCAGTGCTTATTAAGTCTACTTTATCTCGAAAATCAAGTAAAATGATTAAATATCGATATATTGCATCTAATGGTTTAATTAGGATATCTATGATGAATAGATTTGATTACATGGTAGTTGATTCATAATAGTCTATCATTTACGGCCTTTTTATTACATTAGATGGTCAATAATTATTACTAAATTGTTACTTTAGTCCATGTTTGGATATTCATTTCCTTCTTATATAGAAACTTAAAGGATTGCGCACGACAGCATGTTTAGTAGGAAGAAAATATTAAGCAAGAAATTCTAGTGTATACTCAAATATGTCAACATTTATTTCGAAACCGAGAGTTGATTGGTATAAAATAATAGGATAGAAGTTTTCTTAATAATGGGAAAATGCATTGGATTGTATTAATTAGTCAATTAAAAGAATGTGCAACTTTATATTCAAAATGTTATAACATATTAAATAAAAAAAGAATGAAATGTTTCGTTAAAAGACATTTTTATATTATATTTATATTTGAAATGTTTCAATTCATTATTTCAATGAATATGTTCTAACATTTTATGATTTTACTTAAAAAGCTTTCAACAATTACTTTTCATTTTTGAATCATTACGAAAATATTTCAAAGTCTAGACATTTTGGACTTATATACTAACGAAGGAGATTGAAAAGGGTTTTTGTTTTAAACCTTTCATTTTGAAGGTTGAAAATATTGTCTTGCAAATAAAAGTATATATTGTTGTACGTTTGTTTCAAAAAAAATTTCTAATCTAAGTTACCTAATAATATAAGGATTAGATACTTTCTGTTACCATATTTGTGCATACATCTAGAGGGATTATGATTGGAGTCTTTATGATGAAAACATATTACAAGGGATAAAGAAATTCTAAGATTGCATTTGAACTCCATCTGTAAGAGGAAACGGTATTTTTCACTATAAGAAAAAGGTAATTTTCTTATAACTTCTTAAATTTTATTTTACTTACATGTTGCATATGGATCTTGGATTAGGTTTTGAGAAGTTTTCTAAGTTTCAATGTGATTATCTGATTTTCAAACATGAGGAACTCAAAGCTTTTAAAGACTATTATCTTCTTATCAGTGTAATACCCTAGTTTTCCCAAACAGCTAAATTTCAAGCATTTGAGAAGTGGTCTCAATTTTCAATCAATCTTTATAATTAAGCTCTAAAAGTTAAGTGCAATAACTATATAAATTTTCTTTTCAAAAATTTTAGTTTAAGAAACATTATTCAAAGAAATATGTGATTTTAGTAATTTATGATTTATTGCTATGGTAAAAAACTGTCACATCTCAGCATAGCACATTATGATCATTACATAAGTAAACCTATTAAAAATGAGCTCAATTTTAACAAAATAGCACTTCATTATATATTCAATGCTTAAAGGAGTTTAATTGTAGGCTTTTGATTACAAATATGTACATCATTTACAAACTTCAAAAACTTGAACTCTAAACTTCTAAATCTCCATTGTACTTATTTAGTTACACTTTCACTTTCACTTTCAAAATAGCTGACTCTATCTAATGTTCTCCAAAAGTCTACTCTTGTCGCTGTTGATGCCCTAAAATTTGCATCCTAATTTGAGGATAAGAAAAACTTATCCCATCAGCTACTATTGAGTTGAATGAGAATGAATAACAAACAACAATACACTAAAGCACATAACATAGGCATACAAGTTTCATACTCAACTAATATCTAAGCAACAAATAAGATAATGCAAATTATGTACCTTACTAGTTTATGTGATATGTATTAGTACCGATATCCTAGTCAACCTAACAATTCATCTAGTTTGGTTGAATATAAATTCGGGCATCTAGAAAATATATTCAAGTACCTAGCAAATTATTTCAACTTAGCAAAACCAAAAAACGTAGTTGAAGTTTTGGTCAATACAAAACTATATGCACAAAAACTCAGCTTTGAAAACTTATCCTAACAAAATCATAAGTTTTAGAAAACTGACCTGTAGGTCCTTTTTATCTCGTGCCATACCATAAATTTATCAACCAATTCTCACTTAACATTAAGTATATCAACAAAACTTATCATGTTTGTCCTATTTTTGTTTTAGGTTCTAAATTTGCTTTTGAATTAGCTTTTGATTTGAACACTCTTTATGGCATACGTCCTCAAAGGTTTTACTCACAACTAGGTCTAAAATATATCACATAACACATTGCTAGCATTATACTCATAAAATACAGCATCACTAACTTCTTACACAGTGAATCTAAAGAACATTCAAACAATCATCCTAATCATAGATAAGAACATTCACTATCTATTTAATCAAATGTAAGTCGAGCACTTTATACGATAGATCCAAATAACATTTAAACAATTTCTACAATCACAAGGATACTCACATCTACTATTCATATATAAATCTATACCCTATACATACAAATCCACTTACTTAGCTAGCAGTACTATCCTAACTTACTCGTTAGCAAACTTTTCCTCCTCCACGACTTCACCTAGCAAGAGTAAGTACTTTTAAAGTTAATTACAAATCATGAGTGTATGTGTATATATATATACATACATACACATACACATACACATACACATACACCAGTTAAATACTCCATTGTTAGTTGTTAGTTTGTCGTGAGCTAGTTTTGATTCAATCTCTGAATTTGGTTCGAAGTTAGCTTTTGAATTGCTCTCCAATTCAACTTACTCTAAAATTCTTAATTAGGTGCCTATTAGCTTATATATATAGTTTATCAGCTAAAATCTTTCAACATTACATCTAGTTCAGTTGTTTAGATTCAATCTTCATAATAGTACTTAAGCATAACAATTTTTTAATTTGGTTCTAAATTAGGTTTTGACTTACCCATAATATTATGTTCACTTATTAAATACCAACTTTTAAGAAAAAACCAACCTAAGATCATTATAAATTACTCCAAATACAACAGCAACCTAAACTCTCCTATATTATACCGCTTGTTATACCAATTTTACCTTTTATCAATATATTGTACAACATATTGTACTTATTATTTGTACTTTACAAAATCCATGAGATACATATTAAATTCAGAAAATAGTAGGAATCGTTTTTTGTTCATGTAAAACCCTTAAGTAGCATATTAAGTAATATACTCCATATTACATATTTAAGCTCTATTTTATCAATAAATAGCTAAAATTTGTAAATAATTATATTTTTCTCAAAATTCTTTGTATAACATATATTTTGATAGTACTAAGCCCTATGAATCAAGTCAAGTTGGTTTTGTACATTATTGAACAAAAAATCCTTTAATTTAGCTAAATTAGTAAAACTTCCAATAATTACCAAACAATTCATTATAAATAGTAAACATAATATATTTTCAAAAATTATTGTTGCCAAAATTTAGCATATATTATAGGAGTGTTACATAAAATTTTTCAACTTGAAAAAACATCATTTAGTACTTTAGAAATTTTAATCAAAATTCGTAATAATAAGGCATGTTCTTAAGCAAGTTCCCTAAATAAATGTATTTCAAGAAAATAAAATTACCAAATGAATGTACATGTAAAATAACTTTGGACAACCAAATTTCATAATTTTCTGAGATGGTTTGATATTTTTAGAAATTAAAACAAGATCACACAAAAAATTAAGCACTTACCAATGCACAGTGCTTCAACCACCCTCCAACCACCGAAGTGTGTTGGATCATCTAGTCTACATCCCAAAAGCTTAAGTCCAAAGCCCTATGTCATCAAGTTATGCATAGCTACAGTAACCCAATTTCCCTTGTTTTTTATTTGAATTTTCCTAATTTTTGTATAATTTGTGTGTTAGCTTTCTGAAGAGGATTTCTGGTGATTGATAGGATAAAAATGATCAAGAATGAAGTATGATTCCTTTTATATGATTCCCAAGTCGATGGAGTGATGAAAAGCAAATTATAAGTGTCCATCATCCTTTTATTTTAATATTATGTATATAGTTTAACCTCTTTTGCATTTGTCAACTTAACAATGAAGTGTCTTACTATATTAGGAGTTTGCTGCATCTTTTCCCATGATGTCCCAGTTTATTTGCTTTTTTTTATAATTTTCTATTAATTGATTGTAATTTTTAGTAATTATTTTGTTTATTTTATAATATATTTACATACTAGGTATATAACATATTATAATCACGTTATATGTCATTTGATACCTAAATTTTATTTTTATAAATCAAATAATTTATCTGTAAAAGCTCATCATGTTTTGGGGCTTAAACATCAAGCTACCGCTAATTAATAAACATACTTGGTAAAAATACGTTCTATTGAAATTAAATATTATATATACTTTATTTTGAGAAATTGACCTCGCTAGGACTCTTCGTCTAATTTTTGTATCCTTATATTAAAATTTGGCTCAATATAGACAAAATTATCTGAAGGCCTTAAATCGTTTTGAACATCTTAACTCGGATTGATTAATTTAGCAACTAAAGTACTTAATTTGTTAGGGTCTCACAAACACTTAGGATTATTTGAGTTATGAAACCTTAGGAAAATGTGAGAGATAGGTCAAAATAATTACATGATCGTGAATTAGGAGTAAAAGGATCATATGGGCTCAAGAGTTGGCAATAATGAAATCAAAATAAATTAATACACTTAAGGTTATATAAGAGGCCCTAAATTAACTCCTAATAGATCATACCACATTGAAAAGGTAAGACAAAACCCAAAAGTCATCCTAATTAAACCCATATGTGAGTCTATGTAATAATTGTCTAGGGTCATCAAATGTCCCCAATATCCCATCAAATCACATATGTACCCTAACCCTTTCCATACTACCACCACCCAACCAACCTATACCCAGTCCCTTACCCAAACAACCTTTTTTCTTCTCTTCATATCTATGACATTTCTTTAGTACAATAAATCCTCCAAATCTTGTAACATATCCATGCAAATCTCACCATATCACATTAAATCTAATCTAGATACCGTTTCCCATGCCAAGTAGACTCTCAAAAGATCAACTATGTTATAACTTCCTCTAACTTCATTATACCCAAGAAAGAGAGAGAGAGAGACTTATGCTTATCACTTCTAAATTATTCATGGGGAATGTTAGCAATGAGTTAATACCATATCTTGTACTTAAACCACTCAAAAAGTAGCCTAAATAATGAAAACATCAAAATAGCACAAAACTAAATCAAGGCAAGACACCGCCTCTCCTTTCATTTACACCTTAAGTGAATATCTGGTAAGGTGAGATTCAAAACTTGATTAAAAACACCTGTTGAGGCTTTATGACACAATTTCTTCCAAAAAAAGTGGTTAGAACACCACTATTTACCACCACCAAATTTTTGTACCAAATGTTAAATATCAAATCTTTTTATATATTAATGATTTTTGGTATTTTGGAGGATATTTTTATATGTAATTTTACATAATATTTCATATTTTTAATTTGAAGTGTCAAAATATGTAGTCTATAAGGAAAATGTTCTTTCAACCAATACAAAAGTGAATTTTCCAAAAAATCAAATGATGGTTTTAAGTTCAATTGGTGTATATAAGCTTCTAAATACTTTTAAAAACTCTTCATAAAGTTAATATTTTCAAAAACTATGTGTTAACTATTTATTACATTTGTTTCCCTAAATTTATAGCTTTTTTCAATTTAACAAAATAAATATTTTTTCTTACTCTAAATTGATAAAATAAATATATGTTGATTATGAGAGCCTAATATGGTAGCAATGAATTTTTCATAAGTCTATTGCAAATTTGGTTAGTTTTACAAAATTAAGCTACATTAGAAGCTAAAAGTGTAATTTAGTATATATATAGTAAACGAAGGAATTTAATTTCCTAAAAAACATATTTAATATGCATATTCTTATGGACTTATACAAATTTTTATGAAATTAATTAAACTAGTTTAGTTTTAATTGTATAAATAGGCCTTATTCACGTATGAGATAATAAATATTTTATACAATAGATTGAGATTTTTAGCATTATTTACATGAATTAAATGTGATATTAAGACAAAGGCATTAATTAGTTAGGAAAGGCATGGAAAATATGAGTATTTATTGAGCATCTAGTGTTATTTAATCTAATTATGGATTCTACAATAATATATGGCAAATACACTTAACAAAAAGGGTATTTTTGTAAATTTTAGGTAATTTGGACAAATTTGTATTATAAAGTATTTAAGTAGTTTTTAGTTCAACAATCTTAAAGATATAATAAAGAATAAGAAACTTGGATAAGAACCAGAAAAAATGATATCAAATAAACATAATTAATGTTCATTTCAAAACTTATCGTAACTTTAGTTCTCCTTGTGTATTGTAAGCGATCCCACGGATGTTAATGGAAGATGCTAGAGTTTAGGAGTACTTTAGGATGTTAATAAAGGTTTTAAGAGTTCGAATGAATACCTCTTATTCTTATGACTAGTGCATAGTGGTTAGACTTGTATGATTACTTGCTTTTAGAGTTCTAATATGTTTCCACTTAAGTGGTTCATTTGACATTATTATAATATTTGACTAAGCATTGAATTGGATATAATCTTATATTTTGAGTTAATTAGATGAAATATGATTGATGTAGGCATCCGTATGACTTTTAGTTTTATGCTAAGTGGTTGTAAGTCAAATGACCACTACTTATTTAATAAGATTAACCACAACTTTATTTAAATAAATTAGTCAACTCAATGAAAAATAATTTACTCTTAATATTATTCTATGAATCGTATGATGATTTAGTGGTGTATTATGGATGCAATCCTTTGATAGTAATTAATGTAAGGTAAGCAAGCTTCATATGAATGGAATAAAATTAGAATGCTATGATTTGTACTTATGGGATATGTACTTTAGTGGTCAACATTTATCAACATTGATAGAACAAGTATTATAAGTTTCCTTTCAATTTTAGACATAACTTGTCGATAACAATTACTGTTGTCAGTGCATACTTGTTATAAATGATTGTAATATTGTTGATTGACTTGAGATCTACTATAAATCAATTGACATGAGTGTATTGTAAGCATAGGTGGTGTTAATTATTGTATTATGATTTATGATGATGGAATAAATAATTGAGAATTTATAAATATTTGTCGGCATGCTCCCTAAGTTATGGAAATGGTTTTTTCAAGGGAAATGCTTATGTGCATATGTTTAGTATAGATAGTAACTATTTTGATGCTATGAGATGATTAGTGCTTGTGAATTTATTGTTAGTTGCATTTGCATGATGTGTATTCATGGCATGTTTAGAAACTAGATTTTGAAAATTAAAGTCAAGGGTTTATTTTGATAAGTTTAGTTTGGAAAGTTTAATTTGATAGCCTATAGACCCAAAGGTCCCATTTTTTACATGCTTAGTTAAGGAAAGTTTACTTCGCAAGCATGTGAACTTAAAGTCACACCTTATTTAGTTGAATTTCATTGAGTAGAGAAAAAGTTCTTTAAAATAATAATTTTATAGCATATAGATTTATATGCTTAGTTAGAGGAACCCATTCGGCCTAATAGTTTATTTACTATTAGTTTTCAAGCCTAGGACAACCTAAGATGCCTAGTATGTTGTTCACAAAAAGTTTTTCTAAAAACCTTCAATGAGCCACTTGTTGGCTTGAGGAAGAGTTACTCTTGGTAATCTAATGATAAATCCCTATGCAATTCTTAGACAGAGGGATAGTCTTAAATAGAGGGATAGGCCTTCATAATGTCTTTTAAAAGACTAGATGAAATACCATTTATATGGGATCTTGTGTTCTCAAAGTTTCTAAGTATCGCGCAAATTTACAAATAAAGAGCCACCAAGTGTTGCTCAAACTACTATAAGTTAGAATATTAGTAGTACATTTCACGTGCATTAGCATGACATATCATTACACAAGTAATGTATACATATTCTTATGAATGTTTGGCATGAGAATGCGAGTAGAGAGAGAGCTGTGATTTAAACGAGATTAACTATTATTAATTATGATTCTTAATACCTTTAAGTCCCCTATCGTTTGCTATTTATAACCATGGCATAAGTTTAGCAGATTGAGCAAACTTACCATAATCAGTGGCATCAAATGTTTTTAGCCATTGATCTTTGTGATTTTGGATCAAGATCTAGAGAAATAGCCATGGATTGATGAGTGAATTGCAATGTGTTAGGGTAAGTTAAGAGATGGTATGCATGTACTATATACATATCTAAAATACTAACATGTAGGCTTATGCAATGTTTTCAAACCTTTTCTTAAAATATTTTTCCTTTTATTATTTTTTATTCTTTTCTTCTTTTTTCTTCTTCCTTCTATTTTTTTTATTTTTTATTCTACTTTATTCTTTTATTTTCAAGTCTTTTTCTTCTTATTATTTTTTCCCAATTTCCATCTTTTGGGTTCTTTTTTGTTTTGGCAATCATTTGTATATTTTTCAAATTTTCTAAAATTTTTGTACTTTTGACATAAAATTAATTAAAAAAGGGTAAAAATGGGGTATTTACACTACATTTCCAAGAGAAGTAGCATATATAAAGAGCACCACAAACTTATCAAGTCACAAGATCAAGTAATCATAGAGATCCATGATTAAGACATTGTCACATGACCTGAAAATGGCGAAATAACTTAGTACACCAGCACACTCAAAGATATTATGCTTTCCTTAGAGATAAGGGTCATAATACAATTGATTATGTTCAATTAAAAAAATCCATTGAGGATGCCATTAATCGTGATTGCCTCTACTAGTACGTTAGCTTTAACTAGTCCTCGTAATAAGGATAAATAGATTAATTCTCCAATGCTATAACAATCACCAAGCAAGTTATACTAAGCATCATAAGCTGATTATAAAATTAGTTCCCAGCAGTTCTAAAGTTGTATGCAATATGTCAACACTACCATAGTCTCAATTCTCAATAAAAATGATTTCTTTCAATATGTCCTAGAGATCTCAAACTTAAGCATCTCGCCTTTCCATAAGCGCATAGAAGTAGCCTTCTATAGGCCAATCAGCCCTTAGAAGGGTCAAACCCCTCAACCTTTCACCCTCTTCAAAGTATATAGAGGTAACTTCATGGCACACCGACCTTATTTGATGTAATAATAGTTCATAGGCCATCTGACCCTTACAAAGGTTGAACCATCAACCTTTTGCCCTTTCTAAGGCACATAAAAGTGGTCTATAGGCCAACTAACCCTTATAAAGGTCAAAGCCTTTAACCTCTCACCCTTTCTAGGGTATATAGAGGCAGCTTCTAAGTAAACCAACCTAATTTAAGGTCACAACAACCTATAGGCCATTTGACCCTTATAAAGATTGAATCCCTTCTTTAGCCTTTTACCCTCTATCAAGGCATACAATGGTAGCTTACAAGCCCACCAATCCTTACAAGGGTCAGGTAGAAGCCTTTAAAAGAGCTAACCCTTACAAAAGGTCATGGCTCTAAACCCCTTGCCTTCCTATAGGTATATGAAGCCAACTGACTCTTACAAAGGTCATAGCTTATTCTCTGCCTTCTTAGACACATAGAGGTAGCCTTTAGGGAACTACACCCTTACAAAGGTCACAACACCAAACCTTTTGCACCTATGCAAGTGCATAGAGGCACCCTCATGCCAAATAACCCATATAGTAGGTTGTATTAATTGCCTTAAGCTTTCCATGAGTTCGAGGAAGAAGTTCTCCTAGTCAACTCTACATCTAATAGAAGAACTCATCAGTTAGGCTCATATCTTATTGACTCCATTACCACTTACCACAACATTATCCTTCTTCTTAGGCCAGCTCATATAAGTGGACACTACTATATAAAGCCTTACTAACTAGTACTCATGCACAAGCCATCAAATAAATAAAACAACTATACTTTACAAGTAACCGAACATGAAAAATCAAAACCTTCAGTGCAACATAGCCTATCATCACTTATAAATGATTATCAAAATATAGAATAGAATATCAAAGATTTAAAGAATTTGGCGCTTAGGAGCATTTGTCATAGAAATTTTGCTACATAAGTATATTTATAACTGAAGACGGATAAGCAAATGGGCCTTTAGTAGATGGAAACCCCACATCCTCAAGAAGCCTAGATGGCGTACCTCATTAGCATTTGCAACAATTACCTTCGATGGTTCATGCTAAAGAATCTTAGGGAAAGGAGTATGTGAGGTAATCCTTTACCATTCTTTCATCAAGTCAACTAAAATCATATCTAAGAACCCCTTCCTAAATGAGACTCTTGATGTATTCAAACTGCTTAGCAACCTTTCTCAATTGGAATTCCTACCATCTATTGCATACTTGTTTAATATGTCTACTATGTACTCCTCCTATTCAACCAATCATGGGTCATGTGTTTGGATTCTTCCTTTAGCTTCTAAAGACAAGCCTGATAAGCCCATCCTTCCTTACATAGCCTATCTAATTTGGGATCTAAGGTGTCTACCTCAATATGTATTAAGGCATCTTTAGCATAGGAAGAAGTAACATCTTGCACTACCTTATCTCTTTTATGTAAAGCATCTCTAACTCAGTAAAAAGCCTCTAAACTTCTCCTCAATTACCTCTAGATCCCTCTCGTAATTATCTATGCTTGCTTTAATAACCTTTAGTTGTTCCTTCATCAAATAACATAGTACGAAGGCCCTTAGCCTCATTAATCCTTAGTTATTACTTGAGTTAATCATGTCCTTACACAACATCGTTCCTCTCATTTTATGATTAATCTACATAACTCCACTTAGCTAACAACTTCACAACTAAGGAATGAACACCACCAATAGCTTACAAAATATAAGGGGCAATAAAACCCCAACAACAAAGATTGCTAGCATAATTTTAAGATACTAGACTTACTATCTATATACTAAAGAATTACTACTCTAACATACGATATACAGATATATCAAGGGGCTTTAGTTCAACTTTTTTCATATACCTTGGTAAGAGAATACCCAAGAACAAGAGAGCATTTATATGTATATTCTCATAAATTGTGTTTAAACCATGTACATCCTAGTTAAGGATATACTTCTCATCCCAACCAAGCTTGGAAGATGAAAGTAAAGGATACTTCCCCTTCCCCTTCCTCTCCTTACCTATAATAATAGGTTTAGCCAATGGTATGCGGTCATCAACGATTTTGACGACCTCTATTATCTCAATTTACATACCAAACTTAGTCTTAGTAGATGAGCCTTTAAGTTGGCTCCTACACTCTCTAAACTGCCAACCTAATGGAAATCAGGCTACTAGACCTCTGACTTACAGCTGAGCTCAAAGATTAGAAGGGCTAATACGATGAATCTTTTTGTTTCAATCGACCCCCATCGAAATCGAAGCCGAAGCCAGGTACTTCTTTACCGAGTCACCCTTCATGTCGAGTCATATGACTACCTATTCTTTTGTAGTATGCTGAATAAAGGATTACTCACTAGTACCAAGTTGACGAATCACTCGACATCTTCGTTACCGAGAAGTTAAAAGAAAGACTCTAGATTAACTAAGTCATCCTTGCTCGGATAAGCCATCTATCCGTACCTTTTATCTACATCTTCTAATGACCTTGCTAATGTAATATCGCAATGTATACAGTATCATGTGCAAAATTCGTTGCACCAATGATTGTTTTTATTCTATATTCACTTTTACCCTTTTGTATCTTGTGCATTACTTTCTTAGGAAATGCCCATTTTGTCTTTTCCTATTTAAGCAAGTTACCCTAACTTATGAGTATAAATACCCTTATATTTGTAGCTAGAGAGGCATCATATCAAGTCATTCTTAATACACTTTTGAGTATTTTTCCTCCTTGTATAAACACTATTTGTTTACTCTCGACATCACTCTTATCATTTCTCTTAAGCAAAGTTAAGTAGTGAGTAACCTTACCGAACCAATTCATATGTCATATTGAATTGCGCCGCAAGTTCTTGGAAGTTCTATTGGTGCGTCATATCCTTTAGAGCTATTCGTAGGTTTTTCTTCTTGTTTCATTCTTTATTTTATCCTTTTTGAACTTTCCCCATTAATCATTTTTTGAGCTTTTTGTAAGCTCGGACCCATCCAATAACTGGCCTTATCTGTTCTTGGTTACAAGTCGTAATATCTTGATATCAAAGCGAAGTTTTGTGTGAACTATAGTAGTTCTTCTTAAATTTTTGTTATACTTTGTTTTGCATGTGTGAAACAGAGCACGTTACTATATTTAATTAACTGCTATGTTGTTAATTGTTAATTTCCTAAAGTGTTTATTTGAGCTTTGAATTTGTAAAGAAAAATGACAAACCCAAATATGAATGTTGATACTGGTGATGATAGTGGAGTTGTCCACCATGGACGATAGTCTTAGGGAACTCCTAAAAGCATTGATAAAAGACTTGACGAGGTAACTAACCTTTTAGTAGATCAGATCTGAACTGTTCATGCACTGTCTTGCCGACCCACTAAGGCCATGCAAAACACTTCATAAGCTGCTCAACTTATTAAAGGTCGGAACCCAGCATGACCCATTTGAGGTAAAGGAGTTGGCAAACGAATAAGGTGAAGGATAAACCTGAGAGAGCTTGATGAAGAGGAAGAAGAGTATTTTGAAGAAGAACGTATATGGATCCTTAGAGCATCCAACCATGTGAAGCTTCAAATTTCAATTTTCAATGGATTTGAGAATGTTGATGAGTATTTGGATTGGGAAGAGAAGGTAGAGCGTGCGCTTGATTACTATCAATATAAATATTATGAGAAGGTGAGAACTACTGCTGTTGAGTTCTCTAGATATGTCACCACGTAGTGAAAGAATTTTCAGGCCATGAGAAGACTAGAGGAATACTGATAGATTAATACTTGACCCGAGATGAAAAGAGTGCTTAGAAACAGGTTTATGTTGGAAACTTACCTTCAAGATACTTTTACTCGGTTTCAAGAGCTGAGACAAGAAAGTCAAACTATTGACGAACATGTTCAAGAGTTCCAAATGCATGATCCGTTACAAAGTGGAGGAACTACCAACTCAAATAGTCTCAAGATTTGTTATTAAGTTGAGAGGAGACATTTGAGACGTTGTGAAGCTCCAATGACTTGACACCATGGATGAGGCTATTAGGATTACTTAGTGAGTAGAGAGGTAAAGAAGGAGTCGAGTACTAGCAAGGATGCCGACTAGTCGACCTGGATAAGCAAGTCATCAAACTCTACCGAGTATCAAGCTAAGAAGGAAGGTTGGTGTCAAAGCTGAATAAAACGGCCAACTTTATGGTGAAGCACCGACCTAAACTTATGAGAAGGGACAAGGGTCTGGTAGGGAGACTAGCTAGATCGAGTGCTTCAAGTGTTAAGGGTTCGGACATATGGCTACGCAATATCCAAACTGAAGAACAATGTTCATCAAAGGAGAAGTCTCAAAGCTAGAAGTGGAGAGTACGGATGAGGAGCCCGAGGAAGAGGAGGAGGAGGTTCCTGTCAAAAAAGAAAATGCTGGGAAAAAGTTGATTAAGGAGGACATGTTTGCCGATGACTTAAACCAATTACTCATGGATTGTCTAATGCATTATGAGCATAGAACCCTTACGAAAGGAGAAGTAGAGAGAGAATCTATTTTATACAACCTGTAAGGTGAATGGTCAGGTATGTGCCCTCATCATGAACAATAGAGCTGCACCAACATGGCATCAACAGATCTTATTTCAAAACTGAGATTATTAATTGTTGTACACTCGAAGCCGTACAAGTTGCACTAGTTAAATGAGAAGGGAGCATTACATGTCATTCCGTAAATACTATTGTCGATCACTATTGGGAACAACTCTGACCAAATTATCTATGACGTTCTACCCATGTATGCTACCTACGTGTTGCTAGGTAAGCTGTGGTTCTTTGATAAGAAGGTCATCTAAGATGGCTACAAGAATACATATATGTTCAAGAAGGATGACCGGGAGATTATACTAAACCCGATGCCACCGAAAAAAGTTAATAAGTTACAAACGAAACCTACTTGCAGATCGAAGAAGGCTCTAGTGATGAGTGGAGCTAAGCTCCAAGAGGCTATAAATGCTAGTGAGTTGACCCTCATGTTAGTTAGGTAATTATTGGAAATGAAGGAACGGAGTGAGTTACCCTAGGAGGTCAAGGAGTTGTTAGATGAATATGCCGACCTATTTCTAGAACAGTTGCTTGAGGAGTTGCCTCTAACTCGAAGCATAGAGTACTGCATTGACTTAATACCCGGTGTTGTATTACCGAATAAGCTATCTTATCAGATGAATCTTAAGTAGGCTTCTAAGCTCCAACGTCAAGTCAATGAGTTGTTGGAAAGAGGCCATGTAAGAGAAAGTCTCAACTCTTATGCTATGCTCACACTTCTAGTACCGAAGAAGGATGGAACTGGGAGAATATGTATAGATAGCTGAGCTGTAAACAAGATTACGATCAAATATAAATATCCAATCCAAGGCTAGAAGACATGTTAGATGAACTTAGTAGAGCCAAGATTTTCAACAAGATTGATCTTAAGTTTGGTTACCATCAAATCCGCATGAGGCTAGGAGACGAGTGGAAGACTATATTCAAGACTCAACATGGACTTTACGAATGGATAGTCATGCCCTTCGACTTGTTAAATACCCTAAGCACTTTCATGAGACTTATGAATCATGTGTTGAGACATCCATAGGGAAGTATATCGTAGTGTACTTTGATAACATTCTTATCTACAGTACTAACATGTTAAGTCACTATGAACATCTCAGAGCAGTCTTGGATATGCTTCGTGCTAAGAGACTATTTGGCAATTTAAAGAAATGTTGCTTTTGGTAGGAAGAAGTAGTATTCTTGGGCTATGTAGTCAATGGAGAAATCTTGTGAGTCGATGATGAAAAGATCCGAGCAATTGTCAAGTAGCTAACTCGTACTACTCATGCCAACATGAGAAGTTTCCACAGACTAGCTTCATTTTACAAAAGATTTATTAGGAATTTCAATACCCTAGCCGCACCACTTACCGAGTTAACAAAGAACACCGACTTCAGATGGGGAGAAAGGGAGGAGAGGAGTTTAACTAAGATAAAAGAAAGATTGACCTTTACCCCAGTATTAGTACTATCTGATTTCAACAAAATTTTTTAGCTAAAATGTAATACATTGGGCATTGGAATAGGCGTTGTCCTAATGTAAAAAAGCCGACCAATTGCCTTCCACAATGAAAGGCTCCAAAGAACACACTAAACTACTGTGTATATGATAAGGAACTTTTAGCACTGATTTAAGCAATGCAAGTATGGCAACAATATTTATTGTCATATATACTGACCATGAATCGTAGAGGTACATCCAAAGTCAAACTAAGTTGTTGAAGTAGTAGGCGAGATGGGTTAAATTCCTTAAAGGATCCAATTTTGTGATAAAGCACAAGTAAAAAAAGAACAACGTAGTTGCAGATGCTCTTTCGAGGAGGTATGCACTTTTATCAAAACTACAAACCAGACTATTTTGGTTTGCAAGTATCAAAGAATGGTACCTTAAGGATTTACACTTTGGACCCATAATTTTGTAGTGCATCGACAGGAAGATGGTAGATGAGTATTATGTGGAAGATGGCTACTTGTTCTGAGGAAGAAAATTATATGTGCCAAATTGTTCACTGAGATAGCTACTGAATAGAGAAGCTCATAGTAGAGGAATCTCCGAACATTTTAGGGAAAGAAAGACCTATAAATTGTTGAATGATCGATCTTTTGGCCAAGAATGAGGAAAGATGTGTACCGAGTTGTCTAAAGCTGTGTTGTATGCAAGAATGCCAAATGTTAAGCCAAATAAGTGAGAGCAATGACCTTACCTATCCTGACGAAACAGTAAACCGAATTGAGCATGGACTTTGTTCTCGGACAGTCGTGAACAATTCGAGGCAAAAATTCTGTAATGGTTGTTATAGATAGGTTCAATAAGATGCTATACTTCATGTCCTACTTGAAAACTAATAACGCTTCAACTATTGCTTCTCTTTTCTTATATGAGACTGTGCAGATACACAGTGTACCGAGAAGTGTAGTTTTCGATAAAGACCCGAAGTTCTTAAGCTATTTCTAAAGAACCCTATAGTATCGGTTAGGAACCAAATTACTCTTCAGTACCTTATGTTACCCTCAAACTGACAACCAAATAGAGGTGGTTAATCATTCTTTGGGGTCACTGCTCCGAGTTGCACTAGGTAAACTAGGACATTTGCTTGCCAATAGTCAAGATTGTCTACAATCAAATAGTACATGACACCACTTAGCAGACTCTCTTTGAGGTAGTCTATGGGTTCAATCCCAAGTTGCCCATTGACCACGCCCTTATACCAATACCTGCGTAAGAGGACTCTGATGCATCGGCCAAATACAAGCCCTTTAGTATATCTACAACAAGGTCACTCAGCACATCGATCAAACTGCTACAAGAATGTGAGAAAAGACTAAGGATAGGATGGCTAAACAATTTCAACCAGGAGACTTGGTGTGGTTGTACCTCAATAAGAAATAATTCCCAACTAAAAGGAGGAACAAATTATCTGCAAGAGTGGAAGGACCTTTCAAAATCCTCTAAAAAATCAATGATAAAGCCTACAGGTTAGAATTCCCTAAGGACTATGAGGTTTCTAATGCCTTCAATATTACCGAACTCAGTCTGTATCAACTTGATTAAGAATTGAGTGAACATAATTTGAATTTGATCCCAAATCTCAAACAGCCCAAAGGGGATGATGAAAATTAGGCTACCAGACTTCTGACGCGTAGTCGAGCCTAAAGACTACCAACCCTTATCGAGGCTAAGTACTTTCTTATCGAGGCTAAGTACTTTCTTATCGAGGCTAAGTACTTTCTTATTGAGTCACCTTTCATGCCGAGTCGTATGACTGCCCATTCTTTTGTAGTATGCTGAATGAAGGATTACTCACTAGCATTGAGTTAATGAATCACTCGGCATCTTCTTTACTGAGAAGCTGAAAGAAAGACCTTAAACTGACTAAGTTATCCTTGCTTGGATAAGCCATCTGTCCGAACTTTTTGTCTGCATCTTCTAATGACCTCACCAATGTAACATCGTCACGTATACAGTATCATGTGTAGAATCCATTGCACCAATGATTATTTTTCTTTTATATTCATTTTTACTCTTTTGTATCTTGTGTATTACTTCCTTAGGAAATATCCTTTTTATCTTTTCCTATTTAGGTAAGTTGCCCTAACTTATGGGTATAAATACCCTTGTACTTGTAGCTAAAGAGGCATCATATCAAGTCATTCTTAATACACTTTTGAGTATTTTTCCTCCTTGCATAAACACTATTTATTTACTCTAGGCATCACTTTTATCATTTTCCTTAAGTAAGGTTAGGTGGCGAGTAACCTCACCAAACCAATTCATGTATCATATTAAATTGCGCCTTGAGTCCTCGAAAGTTCCATTGGTGCATCATATCCTCTAGAACTATTTGTGGGTTTTGCTTACGGCTTCATTCTTTATTTTACCCTTTCTGCACTTTCCCCATTAATCCTTTTTCAAGCTTTTTGCAAGCTCGGACCTATTTAGTAATCAGCCTTATCTGTTTTTGGTTACGATTCGCAACACAACCACTCTAACTTCCCTAAAACGAGCAACCTTGCTAACATCAGCTACCTTTGAGTTAGATACCCTCTTTCATCCTCCTTGCATTAAAGGAGAAATAGATGACCTAGCCTTCAAAGTAAAATGATTGGAAGGTCAACCTAAATTAGTGTGACAATTAGTAAAATCTAGTCTGTTAGAGTAACTTGAGCCACCTTTCCTTGTAACCAGTACATTGGCCATCTCTCTCATGTTCATTACCTTTTGAGCCATCTCTGTTAGATAAAAGTAAGAGTAGCTCCACAAGATAAAAGTAAGGGTTAATATTAGAAGTTAGATGATATGATGTTGCAAATCTAAAAATTTTCCCTTAAGGCCATCTTCTATGGCCCCCCTTACAGTTGGCATCCTAATAAAACTAGGATTAACATTGGGACACATGCCCAAACCGGTTGTATGTTATACAACAAGGAAAACCCAAAAAACCGTGATAAAGAACAAAGACAACATCAAGTAACTGCATTAGCACTCTCACTTATTGCTTTTGCTTACCCATTAGGCCTTAAGGAACTTTATATTTTATTAGCTTAAGTCCATTCTCTTAGGCATTCTATCAACTTAATCATATCATTCAAGGCAAAACTTTAGCCGTATAGTCATCCCTAATAAACCTTACACACTTGTATTATGTACAAAAGCAATACCGTCTTCACTAAAGGCCATTGAGAGGGGTGTGGAGGAGGGGGGTTATTTATTTGTATGGAAGATTTCTAGAACAAAAGAGGGAAACAAGGAAGACATCTTTAGGCAGTTAATAAAGAGTAATTTGAAATTCAAGGAAAGCTACAAAGTTCTTTAAAAAAAAAAAAAAACGTGAAAATTCCTTAACTAAATTAAAAAATAACTATCAAGTAAAGCTAAGGATAAGGAACCTTGAGAAAAGAAAAACATACGAAAAGATACTATAGAAGTTCAAGAAGTCTTTTCAACTCCAGCTATCCATACATGCATAACATAAGGTACTAATGGGTGAGATTTGTCTATGTTGCCATCATGCTACTATAGCTGTATAGCATGCACAGACATATTAAATCTTGAGCGATACGCGTCTATTGACAGGTAATGCACATGTTTACACATGCAAGACAAAATAAAAAATGTGCCTTAAATCCCAAGGTAGACAATTAGAATGTTAGAAATGATTGATAGTTAACAAAAGAGTAATCTTTGTATGAAATTTGCTTGATACGGTTTCCTATCTCCTAACTAAATTTAAGGACTAGAGTAAGCTCTTCATCTACTGAATACATAACTTTATTTGACCATCATTCAAGTACCTATATAGCAAATTCAATTATTTTCCCTCTTAATGACATCTCTATTTGGCTGAAGTTTGGATACCTGCATCGTGCAAATAAGTTTGGTATCTTATATCTACCGTCCTTTCTTGGATATCAAAGCCGCCACTTTTACTTAAGTTACAATTGAGTTCAGTCATTAAAAGCTGGACCCTTCTTGTATGGGTCATCAACCCAACATGACTTCAAATTCATCGATCCTTCAAAATGCCTTCTCATTGGGCATTCCCTAACTTAGCGCACCAACTGCAAATCTAACTCTCAGTCATTTAAAGGAAGTCTTAAATAACTTAACACTAGCTTAGATAGTTTGACAATAGATTGGTCGATAACCTCAAGAGTTAGAAAAGTGTTATTTGCCTTCGCCCTTACTTCTTAAAACCTTTGCATGCTCCCCTCTCCCTATTGACTAATCGATAATAAGAGTGTTATAAGAAGGGGGAGATGGTATGGTGGAGGGTAACATAAGCATTGGTAGTAGTAGCTTTTAAGCATGGGCCTTCTCAAGGAGAACATGGACCAAAATCCACTCATTAAAGACGACAAAGATAAAAAGGAACCTAATGAAGAGAAGAAACAAGTTATGGATGACTAACTTTCTTGCTTAAAGTTGAGCTTACAAGCCCTAACAGCTTAATAAACTCTCTCCTATCTCTTATAAAAATAGCAAGCTATCCCTTGGGGTTAACGGATCTAAATCTGGCTATTCTCTCTCATAGTTAATAGCCTACTCTCAATCATTTTCCTTGACCTGAGTGTAAAATTGTATACATTGGACTCATCTTTAATGTACCTTAATAGGTTACATTTATTCATTTTGTAGGTCCAATTAAGCTTAGGCAAATAAAACCTCAACTAAGGACCTTCGACAATTAAGGGTACACTATCAACATTACCTCATAAGTCTTTTTTATGTATATCTATACAACATCATTAAGTAATTAATGTTCATTAAGTGTACAGGCTTTGATAAAAATTCTTGTAGAGGGTACCCTTCTAATGTTGGATACATCTACTCCAAAATAAAAGGATATCTAAATATCATGTACTTTGATATGAAGCTCCTAATAGTACTTTAAAATTTTGTGATTATATAATAATTAAGGGAAATTGCAAATAATCCTCCCTAAACTTTTATTTCGGTGTGGACCGATTACCTAAACTTTCAAAGTATGATTTTTGATATCCTAAAATTTGATAAATTAGTAATATAAAAAATAGTTCATTTTTTAGTTAAAAAAGTTACACTATTATTAAAATTTATGGAGTTTTAAAACATATTTTAATAAGTTTAGAGAGTGTTTACGTATTAAAATCAAGATTTAAGGTGGTTATTTGCAATTTATAGGGTTTGTTTGCTAATTTATCAAAGTTTATGGGTTAAAAATCACATTTTGAAAGCTTAGGGGGTCAATCTGTATTTAAGTCAAAGTTTAAGGGGGTTAATTACATTTTCCCCTAACAATTATAATAAAAGAAACATAGACCTTGAGTTTTTAATAAAAAGAGCAAAATTTAATTATAAATTAATGAATATAAGAATAAAATATCATAGATAATAAGGTACCTAGGTATTAACAATGTCACGCCTAGAAGTGGTAGAGTTATAATAATCCTACCGCACAAACTATTCTAATATAGAAGTTGACTATATAGCCACCATATTAGACCTAATTTATATATAGTGTCCACGACTAACTTACTTTGAAATAAATAGTTTATAAATTAAGTATGTTATTTATTTATAAACTTAACAAAGATATATACTTATATTGAAATAACTGGAGTATCTTTACAAGATTTAGTAACTTAATCCTAATTTACTTAAGTAATTTGTAAATTAATACTAAAAGCTTTAAAGATTAATATATACTTGAGAGTATATCTAGTCTTTAGTTTATATCCCCACTTCTCAAAATTCAGCAGTTGCTAGCTTTAGGGTAGTTATATGGTCGCTTCCTAGCTAACACCTATAATAAAATCTATAGAGATGTAAGTAACCATAGCTTAGAAAGTTAGGGCAGAAACTTAAAACCATACAATAAACACAAATAGGGTTATCAACCAAATTATTAGATATAATATATATTCAAACAAATGTTATCATACAATGTTCTAATTCGGGTTAAGGAGTTTCCATTAATGTAACAGCTTACGAAGAAATCTAGGCTTGTACAATAGAGACACTGCTCTCTCCGCAACTATCTTTAAACTATTGACTTCACCTTTGTGGTAACCTCCTTACCTGTCACTTAGTTCGACTAAGGATGAAAAAAAAAAGACTAATTATGCTATCTAGCGCTATTTCTTTCAAAATGGTTAGTATTTAGCCGGAGAATTTTATTATTTCCTTAATGGGTTTGCTATGCAGGTTCGATTTATTATTTTAAGTTATATATTTGATTATATCAAATTTAGGGTGATTAATCATTTCATACAAATTATACGATACAAGCTAAAGCAGTAAACCAAATCACATCTTCAACTAAAAAACAAACATATGTATAGAATTGATTATTTAACAAGCATAATCAAGTACAACTTTAAGTCTCTAAGTACTACAAATTAGTATTCTGAAATATAGTAATGTATTGATCCTAACTTACTTGGTATCCTTGGTTATTTACTTAATCAACCACAAGTCAACTTGTCTCCGTGTGTCCTATAATATCAATACGCTCTTTAGTATTTATATTTTGATATATATACATATATATATATATGTATATATATACTCTAGGTTATGATTTAACTAAATCCTTCCTATATACATATTAGTTATTATTAATTCATCCTAAGTGAGTTTAGGGTTCGGTTTCTAAATTCGATTCCGGTTTAGGTTTTAAATTAATTTTAACTACGAGTATTATTCATAAATCCCAAAAATGCGATTCAAACATAAATGTGAAATTCATCATATTAGGCTCAAGTATTCTAACTATCACTTTTAGTCATAAATTAATATTCTATTCTATCCAGTACACTTAAATCTTTATTAGTATACCGAATATATTCTTGATATAAAAAATTTTACATCTTTCATATAAACACCTAAATTTAAGTTTCTTACCAAATTTATTACATATCTTTATTAATATTAGAATATCAATTTTTACCTAATATTTTCCTACTTATTTATTTCTTATATTTACATATTATACATTATCACTTATTAAGTAAATAATATACATAAATAATAGTCCAATTACTTCAAATATCAACTACCAACATTAATTAACATCTCATAACGTTTAAATTCATCCCAAATCAAAATTTACTCTTAATTACCCTAATTTACAAAATTAACTTAAAATATACCATTTTTATTTATGAAATAAATATTACATAATACCCTAATAATTACATCTAACACCTTAAATGTTACAAGTATCATATTTCATTAGATTTTAACATCCTAAAACATCCAATTATGCACTAAATCAGTAATTAATCATTTAATGACTTAATTAACCTCAAATTACTCATTTTATGACCTAAAATTATCTAAAAATTTCAAAAATTCATTTTTGAAAAAGAGTTTCATAGCACTATTTTAAATACCTTAACTAGTTTACACAAAAATTGTGCACTCAAAACTACACTCCTAAGAGTATTTATTTTTAAACCGAAACATGCTCGATTTTTTATAATTTCTTAAGCACTATATATTACGAGACATATTTTTATCAAAATAATATTTTTCCTAAAAACTATATAAAAAAATTTCAAAATACTAAACTTTATAATTTTCTAAAACTATTTAGTATTTTTAACAAAATATGAAAAATCGAAGGTAAAATTGGACTCACCAAAATTTGGTAGCTCCAACTATCATAGCCTTATCAACCAGTCTAGGCGTTATTACCATTATGTGGTGGTGGTGGCTATCTACTCATAGATGGTTATTGGGTTTGAGATTTCCTTTAAACGCCTAATTGCATAGATTCTTGTAATTTTTTTGCAAACTCTAATTTTCTCTCAAAATTTCGACCCTCTCATTTTCCTACAACTGCAAAGATCTCAAATCAGCTTTTGTAATTTTATGAGTATTGATAGAGTTCCAAGGGAATTATAGTGTATTAATTTGACTAGGCATTTACTTTATCTTTTTCCAAATTACCTTTTTCATTGTATTAATTTGATTGGCTAATTTTTTCTTTCTTTCCTCAGCTGCTACAACCTTGATCTGGATCATTCCTCATTTTTCTTAAAGTTTTTACTTTTTCTTAATTATTTATGAATTTTGTTTAATTAATTAACATTATTTCATTATATATCGTGTATTTTAAGTAATTACACGTATTTCTATCTACATATAAATTCTTATATAACACAAATAAATATTCTTAAATATTATTTAAGTTATTTTATAATTTTTAGTGCACATATAATTTATCTCTAGTGACTCCTTAGTTATCAGAATTCAATTTATGCATTTCCGATAAATAACGGATAATTTACTTAAAATTTGATATTATAATATTCTATAAATTTATTACTAATTTTTTTAATTCAAAATTACTGGATCATTTTTACTAATATTCCTAAATTCGTTGTAAAAATTTAGATTGGATTAGAAGATTTTTTTTATTGTCTTAAATTTTACGAATCGAATCTCAAGTAACCGGTTGTGGGGCTTGCAAATAATCCTTATTGAATTTCTTTACATATTTTGTTTTAGTTGCTAAAAAACTTTAAACATTTCACTAAACATAAGTAAGTATTAGCATAAAACCTATTTAGACATGTTGTTTAACAAATGTTGTGTCATTCATAACCCATTATACAAGTACAATCTCAAAACAACAATTTAACTCTATTGTATTGTATTTATAGTTTTTATGTCTACAACAATAAGATATACCTAGCAACTTCAAACTTTGAGGAAAAAGTGAAAGAAAAAAAAAGTACAAATTTTTACTATGGCATAAATAAGGGCATCCAAAGAGATGCGGAATTCAAGAAAAATTAGTGAATTGAAGCTTTAAATGGTAAATCCTTTTTTTTCTTCGGTAAAATAATTTTTTTTTTCTATGTTAGAGGAGAAGCTTTCATGTTTGTGGGTATTTTTCTAACTAGGGATGTATAGAGTGAAATGGAGGAGATAGTCAACCCTTGTGGTTATAGGCAAATGAAATTGTCTCTTGAAGACATTATTTTATATGTAAGCGCAGAATTATGTATTGAAGATAATATTTTATTATATGTTTAGATTACTTTCCTAATACTTAGATTTTTGGAATTTTAAATTTTTTTCCTTTTCTTATTGTTTCTATCCTTTAGGGATTTTTTTAAAAAATCTTTTGTGCTTTTAGAATTTGTATTTTTATTGTCATCATAAGCTCTATTTCGTTCATTATTTTTTTCATCTTTTTGGTGTTTTTTCCAATCTTATGTTTTATAAGAGTAAAATATAAAAAAAAAATTTATATGCACCCCTTTTCTAAAATTAAATATTTAATAAATTTTTATAAAGTTGAATTTATTTGCTCTTTTTTTATTTATATTTAAAAAATACTAATTAAAATAATTATTTTTAATGTATAAAATATATATTTTCAATTATTGAAAAAAATATATTGTGTAATTTTTTTTAAAGTATATGAATTTTTATTTTTTGATTTTGACAATATAATTATTACTTTTATCCTAATTATGAAATAAAAATAAAAAATAAAATAAATTTTCTAAAATACAAAGTTTTAAATATATACAGATAAATTTGTGTAAAAAAAAAAAACCATAGTTATTACTCTAATCAATTTGTCGTACCGGTTCCGACTGTGCACGCACTTGTCCATGCATCAGCCGTACATTCCCCCTCTCTCTCTTCACCCTCTCCTTTACTCCTAGCACCCGATTCTCTCTCTCTCTCTATCTGTTTCTAAGTAGCCATTGAACTTTTATAGTAAGTAATCAAAACCCAAACTTTACTCTCTGATTCCTTTTCCTCGATTTCCACAACCCTTCATATCCCATTACTTCCAATTCTTCAATTTCTCTCGTTTTCTTCTTTAGTTTCAACTGTCGTTACCTAACATATTGACGCAATACCATTGCATGATAAAAAGTGTCCCATTGTATCTAGTGTCTCTTTCTACATGATTCCGTGGAGTGGTATTAGTTGTTGCTTGAGTGCTGCTGCTCTCTATCTTCTTGGCAGAAGCAGTGGAAGGTAAAGTTCTTTCGACCCACTTTCAGTTTATATAGTAAAATATGAATAATATAAATAGGTAGTCTAATTATGCCTAATGACACCCATTGTATTTTTTTTTTTAAATTGGATTTTAGCTTCATGTATAATCTATAGTCATATTTGGGATGTTATTCAATGATGTCGTTCTGAATATTCTTGTTTTCACTCTTTTGTTATGAATTTTGTAGGGATGCAGAGGCTTTAAAATCTGTTTTGAGGGTCAATCAATTGAAGGAATTGGGTATGTGCACTATCTGTTGATTTTGAAAAATGTAACTTTGTCTCAGTTGATCTTTTAGCTTTCTAATTTTTGATAAATACTATTACCAAGATTATGTTCTGTATAATCTGTCTTTCCATCGGATGTTTCATATATTATTTGTCTCTGATTTTGGTTTCTATTTATCATGTGAGACTAGGATCAGTTGCATTGTTTCTGTCATGGACTGTCCAGACATGCAATTTCTTATGAGTTAATGACGCACCTAGTTGTTGGTAAACGGGCCATCAGCAAAGCCTGACAGAGTGACAGTTCCAAATAGCCCGTCTGAATAAGTGTCATTATGGACTTTGTATATTACCTTTTGCTAGCTTTATAGTAGAAACAGGGGGTGGATTTGGATTAGAATGTAACGTTCTGGGATAGAAGATTCAATTTCATGATCTTCCTGCTGACGTAGCACGCCATTGAATCAGCATTTCAATATGGGTAGTGGTTGCAGTATTATTCTTGATACCCCCAGTGAAATAAATGTAGTAAGCAGAGAAATTAGGAGTTACTGGACTGAAAGAAGAGGAAGATTTTTGTTTGATAGACACTACTTGCTCGTGTGCCTTCTCTTTCTACTCCAGAGCACTCTTCGTAACAATGCCCCTTTTTCTGTAAAATAAGAAGTGGTGCCCTTCCATCTCTAGCAAGTTTGTTGCTCACAGGACTGGTAGAGATACATCCCCTAATTTGAGGGGCAGGGGAGTTCTATCATGAGCAATGAGCAGTTGCCCCATTGATAGAAGGTCCTGAGCTAGGTTATGAGCAAGTTTTCTTTCTATGATGAACCTTCCCACCAAAGCTGAAGTGCATCCATTCCTTTGTATGTCTCCCTTGATTGCAACTCTCTTGCTTGTTCATTAGGGCTTGGTGACAGGTGCGAAGTGGTCACTTACGGTTCCTATAAGCTGGAAGCTGCAATCTTGAAATCTCTATCGGTGGAGTCATGTGATCTTTCTTCCTTCTGTCATGGTACTGCTACTGTCATGTGCTATACATTTTTACTCCCACTTAGTCTTCCCTCTTTCATGTTGTGTAGAGTTGACTGCTCTACCTTTTTCTTATTCTAAACCCTTACAGGTGTTAAATCTGCCAAGTATTTCCATTTTCAAAGTGTCCCTATAGGTATATAGCAAGGGAAAGTGGAGTTGGAGTACCAAAGGATGCATGGATATGAGTCCTCCACTTCTTAAATTCTATTTTGGTACTTTCATCCAAACCTGTGGCGAGGGGAATTGGTGTTGATGAGACTCAGATACAAGCACATGTGGACATCTATTATGGACAGATGGAGAAATTCTGTTATCATGAGTTAGTCAATTTATTTTAATTGTGACTGTTGCAACCATAGCTATTTGAGAAACTTCAACAAATGGTAGCTGGAGATTGTTTCCTCTGTTAAGCTGTAATTTTTTTATGAATACCATTTTTTTTCTCTCTTTATCTTTTAGATAGGATAATTAATGGTGCATTAGGTGGAGGTTCTTACACCAACTATTGTTACAACTACTAGGTAGACATTGTTTATATACAATAATGTTTCTTGTAATATATTAATTAATGAAAAACATCATTTTCTTTCTCTTCAAAATTTGTTACATGGTATTAGAGCCTTAAGTTTTTTTTTTTTCCTAAGATTTTTGCTTCAACAAGCAGCCTTCATTGCTGCCATTCCTCTTTAATTTTCTTGAAATAATTATTTGGGGAGCCTTAATTGCGGCCTTAATTGTTGCTAATTTGACAATCACTTTCCAATTACTTTTGGGTTACTTTTTTCTGTTTCATCATGTCCACTTCTGCCATTACTAGTAATTCCAAACCTCAAGCTCGCTTGATTGAGGGAATCAAGATTGATGAAGCTTCAAAGATAGAGGGATTCAAAGAAATTGACAAGTTGAAGAACTTGATAGGATCTCTTGAGAAGTCTTCTAGGTAAGTTCATTAACTTTCTCAGTTTAATCTTTAGTCTTTTATGAAATGCACTCCTAAAAAATTTTATATTGACTCTTGGATTCTTAACTCTAGAGATATCAATCATATGACCTACTCTTCATATTTTTTCCATTCATATACTCTTTGCCTTAGCACTAGAAAAATTTTAGTAGCAATTGGTGTCCTAGCTACTATTGCTGGATTAGGAGAATTCTATATCACCCCTTCTATTGTCCTTAAAGATGTTCTTCATGTGCCAAAGTTGTCGGTTAGCCTTTATATTTATTTAAAAGCTTACAAATGACCTCAATTATCATGCTGTTTTTTCTATGGTTGAATGTGTTCTTTAGGATCAGATCTCAAATGGACTTGGGAAATGGAATCTATTACCTTAAATTGTCTTGAAATATTATGAGTAATGTTTCTATGTCGTTTTTCAGTCCTTCTAATAAAGATGCTATTTGGCTTCACCATTTATGTTTAGGTCACCTTTTGTTTAGAGTTTTGAAAATCATGTTTCCCAAATTACTTCAAGGATTAGATATCTCCAAGTTTCATTGTGAGGTTTGTGAGTTAGCAAAACATACTCGTGTATTTTTTCCTATTATCAATAAAAGGAGCCATTTCCCTTTTCATTTGGTTCATAATGATATTTGGGGACCTTTAAGTATACTAAACATTTTAGGGGCTCGATGGTTTGTTTCATTGATTGATGGTTGTACATAGGTTACATGGATCTTTCTACTTAAACAAAAATCAAATGTTGATATTATCAGTTTGATTTTCTATTTTATGATTTAGATTCAATTTAGGGTTAAAATAAAAACTTCTACGTCTAATAATACTAGGTATTACTTCAATTAAATTTTATCACCTTATTTTCGAAAGAAGGGCATTATTCATGAATCATTTTATGTTAACACATCTCAATAAAATGGGATTGCTGAAAGGAAAAATGGCTATTTGCTTAACAGTACTAGAGCCTTGTTGTTTTTGGGGAATATTCCTAAATCTTATCAGAAAAAGGCTATTCTCACTTCTATACACATGATAAATAGGTTAACCCTCATGAGTGGTAGATAATAAAAGCTCTATAAACATCCTTAACAGTTTTTTCCCTCATTTCAGAACATTGAGTGGCCTCACACCTAGAGTCTTTGGTTGTACTGCATTTATTCATGTTGATAGTCAACATGGAGGAAAGTTGGATCCTTGTGCAATTAAGTGTGTGTTTTTAGGTCATTCACCTACGCAAAAGGGATACAAATTCTATCACTCCATTTGAAGAAAATTTTATACCTCAACTAATGCCATATTCATTGAAAATAAGCTATACTTCACGAAATCTCATCTTTAGGGGGGAGAAAGTCAATGTTGAGGTTGAGATTTTTGAGCCTTTTAACTCTCTTGACTTATTTGCACTTGCTCTTAAATTCTCATACAACATAAGTCCAATGACCTCTCCGGAAAGTCATGTGTAAAGTTGGTTAAAAAGAGCCTTTTTTCATAACATAAATCTTCTTTAGAGTTAATAAGTGCAACTCATGGTTTTCCAAGATTTTCATAGATAAATTCAAGAAGAGCAATCGTTTTAGACTTGCAACGGGTTCAAGAACGCAACTTGAGCTTTGAAAATGAGGCCATGGTAAGAATGGATCCTTTATTGCAATTAGAGACAATTGGAAAATCCATAGACAGCAATGATTTCCTATTTGAAAGGGCACTAGAGAATGCACCAAGAGATGCCTTTACTCAATACATGACTATGTATCACTTA
This sequence comes from Lumnitzera racemosa, assembly GCA_024138005.1. Lineage (NCBI taxonomy): Eukaryota > Viridiplantae > Streptophyta > Magnoliopsida > Myrtales > Combretaceae > Lumnitzera > Lumnitzera racemosa. The sequence goes on from JAMXBC010000003.1 coordinate 39,419,143, forward strand.
AACACTTGTCATCAGCCTACAAAAAATTCATAATAAGCCTAAATGCCATTTCTATGTCCAATACTGTGTCTAAGGTATTATCAAAAAGAGCATGGAGAGAGGCCATGATAGAGGAAACAGATGCTTTGGAGAAAAACAAGACATATGGATAAGGCAAAAGGAAAGCATAATAAACCGTCTATGGCCGTACACTTTGAATTACAGGGCAAATGAGATGCTTAAGAGATATGAAGTAAGGTTAGTTGCGAGAGGGTACATTCAAACCTATGGTGTTGACAATCATGAAACTTTATCTCCAATAATGAAAATGAACATGGTAAGAATTCTATTATCCTTAGTAGCTTACATTGGTTAGCCACTTTTGATGTATGGTGTGAAAAATGCTTTCATTCATGAAGACTTAGAAGAAGAAATTTATATAAACATCCATCGGGTTTTGAAGAAGAAAAGTTAAGAAATAAAGTTTGTCAACTAAAAAAGCTTTATATGGACTAAAAAAGTCTCCTAGAGCTTAGTTTGGTAGGTTCATTGAAGTGATGACGGCTTTAGGTTACAAGCAAAGCCAAGGTGACCACACTTTGTTCATTAAGCACTCAACCTTAAGGGGATTAACCACACTCTTTAGTGTTGGTTGATGACATTATTGTTATAGGGAATGATGGGAAGGAGGACTAGCAGCAGTAGAAATAATAATTGACCAAAAAATTCGAATTAAAGGAGCTTAGGAAATTGAAGTATTTTCTTTGTATTGAGGTGGCTTACTTGACTAAAAGGATCTTCATATCACAACAAAAACATAAGCTTAATCTCTTGGAGGAAACGAAAATGATAGGGTATGAACTGGTCTCTACTCCAATGGATCATAATTAGAAACTTGTAAAAGCTAAAGAGGAGCTAATAATTGATGGAAGGATGTTCTAAAGATTAGTTGGAAAACTCGTATACCTTGCACATACTTAAGTTGACATTGCATACTCTATGAGTGTAATAAGTCAGTTCATGCATGATCCAATAGACTCTTATTTATAAGCAGTTTATAGGGTTTTACACTATCTTAAAGGAAGTCTAGAAAAGGGGATTTTATTAAAAAAGAGTGATAATCTTACACTAGAAGCCTATGGTGATGCAAATTATACAGGATTGATAGTAGATACAAGGTCAACTTTGGGTTGCTGTACGTTTCTTAGAGGAAATCTTGTAACTTGGAGAAATAAGAAGTAGAATGTTGTGGTTAGATGAACTATAGAATTAGAATTTAGGGCACTTGCTCAAGGGATTTGCAAGTTGCTATGGTTGAAGATCATTCTAGATGACTTAAAATTAAATGGGAAGGATTTGTGAAGCTTTATAGTGACAATATATTAGTAATCAACATTGCTCATAATCCTTTACAACATGATAGGATAAAACACATTGAGATTGATAGGCATTTCATCAAAGAAAAGTTGGAGGAAAGTTTAGTTTGTGTGTCATACATTCCTTCAGTAAGGTAACTTGTAGATGTTTCAACAAAAAGATTAAATAGCGCAAGTTTTTAGGAGGTTATTTTCAAGTTGGGAATGATAGACATTTAACCTTAGCTTAAGGAGGAGGCTTAAGCTGTAATTTTTTGTTAATAGCATTTATTTTTCTCTCTTTATCTTTCTGATAGGATAATTAATGTGTGTTAGGTAGAGGTTAGTATACCAACTATTGTTACAATTATTAGGTAGATATTGACTATATATATTGATATTTTTTATAATATATATAAATTAATGAAAAACATCATTTTCTTTCTTTTTAAAATTTCTTACATCCTCTTTTTTGCATACTCTTTAGAGACAGACTTTTATAAGTTGAAGTAATTTTCATATGGAATAAACTTCATGAACCTTTTGAGCTGTCTTGGACATTCATTGGATGGGATTATGGCCCATTTGTAGAGTGTGCATAGCCTCTTCATTTAGTGAGAGGCAAGTTTACGGGATTTAAGAAGCATGAAAATAAAACACTAAATAAACTGTAAGTGCATTAGTGACATATCCATTGTTCTGGTGATACTTACAAAACATTAGTCAAGGAACAAATAGTTTCATACGTGGCCAGAGTGATGTTTTGAGATGCAGTTACTCACCCTAAGACGAACTTCTTTATTATATGCATACATAAGCACGATTCTCACTTTAACTCCATTGAAGTAGCTAGAGAAAGCAAAGGATGTTAAAGTCAATACAGATGCATGAGTAGTTGAAATAGATTGACTAAACGTTTGATAGTAAGTCAATAGCTTTTGTTCTGCCCAATATCTCATGGTGCCTCGCGAAATACAGTCCAACTAGAGTCATCTTGTCTATCTAGAGTTGGGACACAGAAGTTATAACCTCTTTATGCCCGGCGTTTGCTTAATTTGATTCTTAAATAGAATGTCCTTCTGAATAGCGTCCTTCTGAACAGCGTGCTCTGTTGATAGGTTCACTGATCGCTAGTCATGATATTTGATTAGCCTAGGATTTGGCCATATCTTTCACGTATCTTTCTTTGTTAATTAAATCTTTATTCCTTGTAAATGTGAGTGAAAATAAGCTAGAGTGAGTGCTTCTTGGGGGGAAGCACGAATGAATAACTCTTAATCTTGGCCTCAGGTGGTAGCTAATATCTCTCTCTTTCTTCCTCAATTAAAACAATCTTTATTCCTCATAATTCTGATCACATGCCGGTCATTCTCATTTCTTATCTGCCCAAAGATGAATTTATTACGTCTCTAAGTCTACTAAAAACTGCTTCTAGCCACCAATCGTTGGACCATACATTAACTAATGAGATCAAACAACTTATTGATATGCCTCCATCCCCTTCATCGAAGACTAATTCACCTTAATAAGGATACTTCAAGTGAAGCAGTAGGTGTATTGTTAATTGTTGGGGAATGCATTAGTATTTTGACCCTTTACTCATGTAAAGGTATATCCAGTTATTTAAATGAGCAGCTTCACACACACATCTATGGAAATTAAAATTCCAAGACATAGGTAATTTAGTGCAGCTGCATACCCCAGAGACAAACTCTTGGGTGTTGGAAAGAAAGCCTCTTGAGATACTATTTAATTCTTACCAATTTGTCTTGTACATATAGGAATCTGGTTAGTCCATGGGATATACTGGCCATTATTATAACTTTCCAGGTCTTTTTGCTGAATTATGGAGTATGCACTTCATGTGATTTGGGATTATTAAACCATGAATATGATGCTGCATAAATTGAGCAGATTCTTTCATTCCACTATAACACCCATTCAGTATTTCCTTGTGTTTAAATATTGCAAATTCTGTTTGCAAGATCACATTCCTTTTTAGTTATATGCTCATATTATCAACCTATCATCACTTGGCAAATAAATGAAAAAAGAAAAAAAGTGAAAGAAAAGAAAAGAGTTTTGCTTTGGTAATAGGGGGAAACACTAAGTGAAGGTTTCTGTCTGAGCTCTTCCTCCCTTAGCCCTCTTTCTTTGTTTTTTTTAATTTCCTTTTAATGATTTCATTTCTTGATAAGCTCTAACAGCATGTTTAGTTGGTTGAATGGAATAAGGAGGAAATGGAATCATAAAGACTTGGGAATAGAATGGAAGTGCAATAAGAGGGAAATAGATACTGTGGTATTTAACTACATTGTTCACTTTGTAAAAATGCAATATGAAATAAGAGGTAAGTAGAATATCAAATACCCAAAATACCCCTAGTTAAATGAATTAAAAAAAAAAAAGAAACAAAATTGAAATTAAGAAGAAACTTCACTGCAGACATTACTATTGGCAAATCCCAAATTTGAAACCCTAACCCTATTATTGCAGCACCTCCCAAATTGAATCCCCTACCCTAAACTGAGAAAAAATTATTCGAACCCAACTGGAAAATCAACATGACATAACATTCATCAAAGACATCAACAAAAGAAGTCAAAGATGCAGGACAATGACCTTGTATGGAAATCAGTGAAATTCCACGAAAGTAATATAGTGGTGGTCATTTCACTTACCAAGCACATTTGTATATCATCAAAGTACAGCCCCCGTGTCTCAAATCCCAAAACCCCAGCTCAAACTAGTGCTACAAAAAGATCAGTGGTGGACTAGAGTAGGTGGTGAAAGGGACACGAGGGGTGATTTGCTTGGATGAGAATTGAGAAGCTTTAGATAGAATTTGTTGAAGTGTGAGAAGAGGGCATGGAAGTGTAGAAGGGCAGATGTGTTTTTTTTTTTAGACCGGTAGATGTGGGTTTAGTCGATTGTTGAAAGGAAAAGAGTTGGAAGTTTTGATTTTGCATGACGGCAACATTGGAATGAAAAAGGTGGAGTGTGAAAGAAGTCACAATTCTTGGCTGGAGGAAATGAATCCAGATGTGGGGTGCAAGTGGAATTGGCGTTACTGTCGAATGGAGATTACACATGGCAAAGGGTAATTGATCACTGTAAAAAGTGTGATAGGTAATATGGGGGGAATGGTTATTTCATTCTCACCAAGTGAACATGGTGTAAATGTTTGCAAATGTTAGAAAGTTAGAGGTGTACGCGATATGTTGGACAGAACTACATCTAATGCATGATCTGTTCACATCATCCATGAGGAAGATAGTCAAAGATCAACTGCAAAAATCAAAACTAAAGTTACAATTGAGTTACAGTACAAGATAAGCAATCATGTTGGACTTTGCTTTTGTTGACTAAGGATGGATCACATATTCATGAAGAACCATTTCTGAATAATCTATGTTCTAATAATTATGGTGTTTATGAAACATGCTTGCTATTAGTATACCAGGAAAATGAAATTCAAATAGTGCTTTTCCCTGTTTGTCTTCGGCTAATAAGCAACAGTTCTTAAATCAGTCGATTGCAATTTTGTGATACCAAGATGCGTTTTTGCAAGAAATTTCTTGAGTACGTTTTTGCATCTCATTACTACTCTATAATGTTACCATGGGCTCTTTCATGCATTCTGATAATGTTAACTAACTACCAAGCTCTGATATTGCAGCGCAGTTGTTGGATACCGAATCTAAGGTATTGCCGTTAATAGTTTCTCTTTCCGGTAGAGTTGGTTCTGACATGCCAATCAATTGTGAGTATAGTGGCATTCGTGGTGTAATAGTGGAGGAGACGGTAAGAAATATATTTCAAAGTTTCACTTGAATGTTCTATTTATCTGGGACTTTTTATTGAGTCTTTTACTAGTTTTCCGACACTCTTGCTGGCTTATTTTTCAGGCAGAGCAGCATTTTTTAAAACACAATGATGCTGGCTCTTGGATACAAGATTCAGCTCTAATGCTATCTATGAGTAAAGAGGTTCCTTGGTACTTGGTGAGAACCAGCTCCTCTTTTAATTTATTTTCTTTGTTGTTGGATCCTTGGATGAAAACTGGAGGTTTTTTCCTTTTCATTTTTCCCCTGGCATTTGTTTGTTCCCTTTATGTCCTTATGGGTGCACAAGAAATATCTAATTTCCTTTTGTTGGATATGAACTAGGATGATGGGACTAGTCGTGTTCATGTAGTGGGGGCACGGGGTGCATCAGGTTTTGAATTAACAGTTGCAAGTGAAGTTTTTGAAGAATCTGGACGATCCCTTGTACGTGGGACATTGGATTATCTTCAAGGTCTCAAGGTTTGTGGTTCTGTGGCTTGATATCCACCAAAGTAACTTTGAAAACACTAAATTGTTCATATGAGATATTATTCAAGTTTCTCAATCTTGTATCTTCTTGTCTCGTAGATGCTTGGAGTTAAGAGAATCGAGCGAGTACTTCCAGTTGGTTCTTCCTTGACTCTTGTGGGTGAGGTATGCTTTTCTGTTTTATTACAAAATCAGCTTTTTGCTTAAACTGAATAATTTCAAACCTTGTTGTGTGAACCATGATAATTAGAGAATTGATGCTCATTTTATCTAAAGCAAAGTTTAGATATATATTTCTTGTATCTGTGCTTAGCTGGTATGGTTAATATTAGCTGAAGGAGATAACTTTTTTATTTTATTTTATTTTTTAGGTTTTTGATGTGGGATATCACCATATTTAAATCTTGTAACTGGGAAATTCAGTCTTATCTCTCTTTTCTGGGGTACCTGGCTATGGATATGTACTCTGAAATTATCGAATAAAATTAGGAGTTGAATTTCTATAACTTTTTCTTCATAATATTAGGGCTTTAGTTGATTTTAATCAACCTTAAGTGATTAAATTGGGGGACACTACCCCAAAATAGTCGGAATATTACCTAGATCCAGGTTAAAATTTGGATCCGTAGAAGGCACAAAAATGTCCAGCAAATGGCAGTTGGCCCTCATGTATCCATGAGAAATCAACATTTACTCTAATAACTTGGCATAAGTTGAACAGAGTGAATTTTCACAAGTGGTTTCAATTGGTTGGCTAGTGATTATGGGTTGTGGAAAGCTAGGATATATCAATGGAGACATCCTGTCCCTCCAAACATGTTAAGACAATATGAGGTGTGGAATGTCAAAAATTCAATGGTTATGGCTTCACTAATTAATTTGATGGTGGTGTACATATCCGTTTTACAAAATAGCAAACGAATGCTGTCCAAGCAATTTATATGAACTTGGAAATTATATCCAAATACTTTGGAATACAATAAAGGCTTTGAATTACCACTCAAGGCAATATAAGTGTGATGGAGTATGACAATCCGATGGAGGAGTTGTGGTATGAGATGGACCTTATTTTACAATCTAGGCTAGAAATGTGTGGAGGATGCTTCCATTTATAATAAGATGCCAGGGAAAGTTTGAGTGTTAAGACTCTGCATGGGCTTTACTTTGATCTATATGACATATATGGTCATTTGATTGGGGAGAAATTATTTCCCATCCTGAGCAAAGCTAGAGTACATGAAGAGGAGAGTAAGAGACATGTTATGATGGCTCCCCTTGCTTTCAAAGGGGACATTTAAAGCTTGAGATTTGTAGCAAGGAGGGAGACAACTCGTAAATCACAACCATGTTAGAAGATGTGGTGTAACCATTATTTGAAGCCTAATAATAGTCGTGAGCCTGAATATTTGAAGTCAACTAGCCTAAATGTGCTGAAGTTGAAACTCAAAAATGTCCTCTAATCCCAACTTTTATCAAATCTATGATCATCAAAATTTTCTTAGCTAGTTAGAGCTCACATTCTATGAAAACTCAATTGAGTCCATTCCTTTTTCCATTACAACCCTCAATGGTAATTGTACATCTCTCTTTACAATTGTAGAAGACAATATATAGAAATTGATATTGGTGCTTCAAACCACATGTCAATCTTTGCAAGTTTTTTCCAACATTTGATGGGAATGAGGTTGATACAACAGTTTGGGTAGCTGATGTTGAACATGTATTTGCAAAAGGACAAGAAGAAATCTAATCATCCAATCTTTGTTTGAAGTTTACTTTATTGGTTCCTCAACTATGATATAATTTAGTTTCTTTTTTTTGATAATAGAGTAAATTTTATTAATGAAAAGAGATATATGACCACAAAGAGCGGAGAAGGGGCTACCCCCAAAAAGGCTTTACAAAAAAGCTAAACTATATCAAACCACTCAAAAGGATATCCTAACTAGTTAAGAAATGTAGTACAAAATTTGTCTAGATACAAAGTCATGGCTTGGAAGACTTCCCTAATCTAACTCTATTCTTGACCCTTTAAATACAATAAACTGCAGTCGTAAGCACTGTAGGCCAGCAATTGGAAGATTTCATAGAGGAGCTCTTTGAGCAAAAAGAAACAATGTCTTGCCAGGAGAGGAGTGAAAGAGGTCCACCTAGTATGGAGATGACATGATGCCAAACACCTTTGGAGAAGTTGCAGTAAAAAATGAGGTGTTTGTAGTTTTTAGGGTCTTGATTGTAGAGTTAGTAGATGTCTTGGGTTGTGATGCCCCATAAGTGAAGCTTGTCAAGAAAATATAGCTTCCTATTACAAGTTAGCCAAAGAATGAAGGAGGATTCGGGTGTGGTTCTCTCACACCAAACTAACTTGGCCCAAAGGACATTGTTTGCATGGGGTTGAAGGCTGTGGTACATACTCGATGGAGAAAACTTTCATACAAGAGGGAATCCAACAAGGTACATTCATGGTGGAGGAGTTAGGCCTCATCAGGAATAGATAAAGGTCCTTAGAAGCTTCCTAAAGGTAGATGATTAACTGTCGACCAACGGTTTCATTTCTCATACATGGCTGGAGGACTCTAATCTCTCAATTGGCGAATTTTTTTTTCAGTAACCTACTGATGACGAGAAAGTTTACGTCGAAGGAATGTAGCTGAACTTCTTGAGCTCCCTTAATTGTCATATGTTGATCTGTATACTCAATAATGATGATGTCGACTATTCTCTTGCTGAGGATCCTGTATCGAGTAATTCGACCAAATATTGCTGAGTAATCCGACTAAATATTGCCAAGAAGTTCCTATTGAGTGATGAGATTTACTTAAACGGCTGAATGGTTTTCTCTCGGCATACTGCCAAAGGATCCTGTGCTGAGTAATCCAGTCAAACACTGCTGAGTGATGAAAGACTCACTTAGACAGTTAAATAGTTTTCTCTCGGCATGCCGGCAACTCTCTCGTCCCGACCTCTTATCGCCGTAACATTTTGATTTCTTTTGCTTGCCGTGCTCAAGTAATATTCGTATGGGATTAATGTTGCATTGCCACCTGTCCACCTTATCCGATGTTGTATTACTTTTTCATTTTTGGTCTTGTCTTTTTTTTTTTTTTATCCTTTTTGATATGTACTAGGAATCTTCTTTTTATATATACTTTCTTATCATTTCATTATCTGTAATGCTAGCTTAGAGATTTACTATAAATAGTCCTTTTTTTTTAAGCCGCAGATAACTTACATATATATATTGAATATTCTGTTCTTTTTAGACAATTCTTTGCAATTACATATTTCGCTCTCTTATTTAATCTTATCGAGTAGTTTAGGATTAGTGGTGGGTGGATCTTAACATCAATTTGTGCATCTTATCAAGTGTGCTGTCTAGTCATGTTGTGTTTGTTGGTGAACTATATCTTTTGAGTAGTTTCATGTTAGCTACTCTTGTTTGGTCGTAGACAATTTCCCTTTAATTTTTTTGGATATCTTGAAAGACCCATTTCAGTTCAAATCTATCTCGGTAAGTTCTAGTGATAATTGAGCTTTTAGGTACGTCATATATTCTTGGTATCAAAACTTAAGGTTGAAGTTGAGATCGAGATCGAGAGTTGTGTAGTAATAGTCAGTTTGCTGTTTAAGATACTATGTGTGATTGTAGCCATCCATGTGAAGTATAGTTACTGAAATTTTGTGTTAAGAATGTTGAATCGTAATGTACAAGAAGAGATTCACGATGTCGAAAGTGATGCTCATGGTTGTGGTTAAATGACTCAAAAAACACCACATACTATTGATGAGAAGATATAAGATCTTGTCGCTATTGTGGCCAATTTAGCTATCTCAGTAAACTTGGTCTTAGGGAATGAACCGCATGAGAGTCGCTCAGCAGGGTCGAGAAATGAGAGATAGGCTGAGGAGGTAGATGAACGAACGAGCTCCGGAAGCCTTTTTAGTGAACTACGTGTTACGGACCTTTCGAAGTGGGCCATTCTTAGGAGGTTCCTAAAGCCCAAAGACAAAAGCCCAAGCCCACCAAAAGCTTCTAGATGAAAAGTTTTAGAAGGTTCTAGAGAAGTTATTTGAGTGAATACAGTATACTATCACAGTTTTTCTCTCTACTTTCTCTCTCTAACATTGTGAGTGTATTACAGGCTGACTTAGCCTTCCTTAGTGAGGTCAGGAACGCTAAGTGCCGCACGGGGTCGAGCGACGGAATCCGCCCGTGACAAGTGGTATTAGAGCCTGAAAAAGGAATTGCTTGTGGAGAAGATGTCATTTGAAGGAGACAACAACGCTTCAATGGTCGAGGAGTTGGCTGACCATGACGATCGCCGTGTTACCAGGCAAAGGGCTAGGTCTCGGGACCTACTGAACTCTCTTCTTAATAGGATGGATAAGGCAGAGTTGAGCATTGCTGAGGCTAAGGAACAATTTGATGAGTCTCAAGGCAGTCTTGTGGAAATGGAGGAAGAACTCCGAGACGAATTGCAGGGAGCACTGAATCGAGCTGTAGAAGAGCTTAGGCAGCATGGAAATGTTATTGGAGAGAAGGGTGATGCTCTCCAAGCCCGAGTTACGGCCTTAGAAACTAAGGAAGAAGCTTATGAAGCTAAGATTGATGCAGTGGTAGTGGCCATGCATCAAGAGATTGAAGATCTCAAGACGCAATTGGCGGCTTGCCGAATCGCTATTGCAAATGGAATGACTCTCCAGATCGGCCATAGGGTCGATATTCCAAGACCAGAGCACTTTGGCGGGATGCGGTCTGCTCGAGAAGTAGATAACTTCTTATGGGGAGTGGAACAATACTTTAATGCTGTGGGAATCTTAGATGATGCTGGAAAGGTACGTACTGCTGCCATGTATCTGAAAGACTCAGCCATGGTATGGTGGCGTAGGAGGGCGGCTGATATCAACACCTGGGATAGCTTTGTACAAGAGTTGAAGGGTCAATTCTCCCCCCAAAATGCTGCTAAGGAAGCAAAGGTGAAATTGCGTCACCTAACCCATAAGGGTGACATAAAGCAATATGTAAAGGAATTTTCGGAGTTGATGTTGGAGATCCCAGACCTCAACTAAGAAGATGCTTTGGTGATGTTTGTGGATGGCTTAAAGCCCTGGGCTAAATTAGAACTGGAGCGAAGGGGAGTGGAAGACATTTCCAAGGCTATAGCAGTTGCTGAAGGCCTAATGGAATTTCGGAAGACTGATCTTAAGACCACAGGAGGAAGATGGAAAGGGGGAGTTGAAAGGGAAAAGAGTGGGAGTTCTTCCAAAGGAAAAACCAAAGCCGAAGAAAGAGATAACGATCGAGGAAGAACTCGTGAAGGGAGAGATGGGGAAAGATGGAAACCCCGTGAGTTGAAATGTTATTTCTGTAATGGACCCCATTATGCCAGGGAGTGTCCGAAGAAAGAGAGATTGGCGGCATTGGTAGCAGGTGAAAGCTCAGATGATGGGGATGAGGCCCAGTTAGGGTCAGTTCGTCTACTCAGTGCGATGAAGTCTCAAGTTAATGAAAGAAAAGGATTGATGTATACCGAAGTATCGGTAGCAGGTAAGAAACTCAATGCCCTCATAGATACAGGAGCATTTCATCTCTTTATTTTTGATGTGGCAGCCAAGGAGTTGGGGCTAAAAGTGGAGGAGACTAAAACATGGCTCAAAACAGTTAACTCAAAAGAAGTTCCCACTATTGGAGTAGCCAGGGGGATAGAGCTCCGTATTGGGGGTTGGCAGGGAAAGGAGACAGTTGAAGTAGTGCCAATGAATGATTTTGAGTTCGTGATTGGGATGGATTTCTTAGATCGCATTGATGCGCTTATCGTACCACGAGCTAACTGCATTTGTGTACTTGATCACAATTCGCAATGCGTGGTTCCTGTAGTAAGAAAGGTAGGCCAAGCCACCAAATTCTTATCAGCGATGCAATTGAAAAAGGGACTCAAGAAGAATGAAGTCACTTACTTGGCTGCCTTAAAAGTTAGGGAAGAGACTAGTGGTCAAGGAAGTGTTCCATCTCAAGTGGGGGAAATATTGGGAGAATTTAAGGATATAATGCTACCAATGCTGCCTAAGAAGTTACCACCAAGAAGGGAGGTAGACCATGTGATAGAATTGGAACCCAGATCCAGGCCGCCCGCCGCCGTCCCATATAGGATGTCACCTCCAGAATTAGAAGAATTGAGGCGACAATTGAAGGAATTACTAGAAGCAGGTTTCATTAGGCCTTCAAAGGCACCTTTTGGAGCTTCCTTACTTTTTCAGAAGAAACAAGATGGATCACTCCGAATGTGTATTGATTATCGAGCCTTAAATAAGGTCACGATAAAGAATAAGTATCCCATTCCATTGGTATCGGATCTATTCGACAGGTTGGGAGAAGCTAGATACTTCTCCAAATTGGATTTACGTTCGGGATATCACCAAGTGAGGATTGCAGAAGGAGATGAACCCAAGACTACTTGTGTTACAAGGTATGGTGCTTTTGAATTCCTAGTCATGCCGTTTGGCCTTACTAATGCCTCGGCTACTTTTTGCACACTTATGAATCGTGTTCTAGCGCCTTTTCTTGATCAATTTGTAGTAGTATACTTGGATGATATCATGATTTATAGTATGACGTTGGAGGAACATATAGATCACCTTCGCTCAGTATTCTTAGCTTTGAGGAGGAATGATCTGTATGTGAAAATAGAGAAATGTGCCTTTGCGCAAGAAGAGGTGACATTCCTTGGTCACATAGTGGGCAGAGGAAAGATTAGAATGGATGAAGGAAAGGTACGGGCCATCTGGGACTGGAAGGAACCCACCAAGCCTACTGAGCTGAGATCCTTCCTTGGCTTAGTAAATTACTACAGAAGATTCATTAAGGGCTATTCGAAGATAGCTAGTCCTTTGACGAACTTACTAAAAAAGGATAGCCCTTGGGTTTGGAGTACAGAGAGAAGGCGGGCCCTAGAGACCTTGAAAAATAGCAGTCACGAAGGAGCCGGTCTTTCTCCTTCCCAACTTTAGCAAACCCTTTGAGGTATGTATTGATGCTAGTGATTTTGCTATTGGAGGGTTTTTAATGCAGGAAGGACACCCCATAGCATTTGAGAGCCGAAAGTTGAATGATACAGAGAAACGATATCCAGTACATGAAAAGGAGATGACGGCGATAGTACACTGTCTTCGGGTATGGAGGCACTACTTATTAGGGAGAAAGTTTGTGGTCAAGATTGATAATATGGCCACCAGCTATTTTCAGACTCAAAAGAAGCTCTCGCCCAAGCAAGCCCGATGGCAGGTTTTTCTGGTAGAATTTGATTTCGGCCTTGAACATAAGTCAGGTAAGACTAATGTTGTGGCGGATGCTTTGAGCCGGAGGGTCGAGTTAGCAGCCATCAGCAAACCTGAAAGCAACCTCATTGATAGAATTCAAGAGGGGATGGAGAGTGATAAGCAAGCTAAAGCTCTATGGATTCAATGTCAAGAAGGGAAGACAAAGAGATTTTGGCAAGAGAATGGACTAATATATACAAAAGGGCAACGAATTTATGTGCCCCATTCCTTGAATCTGAGAAGGGAGATACTTAAGGAGTGTCATGATTCTAAATGGGCAGGTCATCCAGGAATGCACCGTACCCAAGCATTAGTGGAAGAAAGGTATTTTTGACCACACATGAGGGAAGATATTGAAAGCTATGTCCGAACTTGTCTCGTGTGCCAACAAGACAAAGTTGAACATAAGGCAACTCCAGGACTACTAGAGCCTCTTCCCATTCCTGAACGGCCCTGGGAAAGTGTTTCCATGGACTTCATTGTAAGCTTACCCCGATCGGAAGGGTATGGTACAATTATGGTGGTGGTAGACAGGTTCTCAAAATACGCGATTTTTGTTCCAGCAACAAAGGAGTGCCCAGCGGATGAAGCGGCCCGGTTGTTCTTGAAACATATAGTAAAGTATTGGGGCCTACCCAGAAACATTGTGAGTGATCGAGATGGGCGATTTACAGGGAGATTTTGGACAGAGCTGTTCAAACTTCTGGGATCTGAGTTGAACTTTTCAACTAGTTTGCATCCCCAGACGGATGGTCAGACGGAGCGAGTGAATGCCTTAGTGGAGTTATACTTAAGGCATTTTGTAGGGGCTAACCAACATAATTGGACCAAGTTGTTAGACGTGGCACAGTTTTCGTTTAATCTACAGAAGAATGAGTCCATCGGACAGAGTCCTTTCGTGATTGTCCTGAGAAGGCAACCCTTAACTCCTCATACAGTGGCAATAGGATATATAGGGTCCAGCCCTCCCGCATATAAATTCGCAAGGGAATGGTAGGAAAATCATGACTTAGCTCGGAGCTACTTAAGCCGAGCTATCAAGAGAATGAAGAAGATTGCAGACAAGAAGCGGAGGCCGATGGAATACCAGGTAGGTGACCAAGTGCTTGTTAAGTTACATTTGATACAACGTACGAAGGGCCAACTACATAAAGGTCTAATGAGGCGATACGAGGGTCCATTCCCAATTGTGAAACGAATAGGGCAAGTATCTTATAAATTGGAACTTCCTCCTAAACTGAAATTCCACCCGGTTTTCCATGTGAGCATGCTAAAACCATTCTACAAAGATGAGGAAGACCCTATAAGAACTATATCACAAAGGGCCCCAATAGGAGTACGGGATTCATTTGATAAGGAAGTCGAAGGGATCATAGCTGATAGACATGTGAAGAGACGTGGACAAACTCCCAGACATGAGTATATGGTAATGTGGAAGGGAAGACCAGAGAGTGAGGCCAGTTGGGAACCAGCCGAAGCACTGTGGCAATTTAAAGATAAGATTCGACAGTTCCACGAGAAAGGAGCGACGAGGGCGTCGCCGGATTGAACGGGGGAGAATGTTACGGACCTCTCGAAGTGGGCCATTCTTAGGAGGTTCCTAAAGCCCAAAGACAAAAGCCCAAGCCCACCAAAAGCTTCTAGATGATGAAAAGTTCTAGAGAAGTTATTTGAGTGAATACGGTATACTATCACAGTTTTTCTCTCTCCTTTCTCTCTAACATTGTGAGTGTATTACAGACTGACTTAGCCTTCCTCAGTGAGGTCAGGAATGCTAAGTGCCGCACGGGGTTGAGCGACGGAATCCGCCCGTGACATACGCACCACCGTTATGTGCTGACAGAGTTGTGAGGAGAAGGTTAGAGTTGGACGAAGTGGAAGAGTATTAAGAAGAAGAAGATTAGTATGTTGGGCTTGATGAGCGAGAGTTCAGAGCGTCAAGAAGTGCCAAACATCTTAAGATATAAATTCTAAACTTCAATGGGTCTGGTAGTGCTGATGATTACTTGAACTGGGAAGAGAAGATCGAAAAGATATTTGATTTTTATGATTATGAAGATGTCCGCATTAGAATTTTTAGGTATACGGCAATGTGGTGGAAAAAGCTATAGAATATTTGCTTAAAGACCCAATGCGAAGTCTAAACATAGAATGGGATGAAGAGAGTTCTGAAAAATAGGTTGTTTCCGAACACTACGGATAAGACATTTTTTGACGACTCTAAGACTTAAGATAAAATAATAGATTTGTAGACGATTATGTCTAAGAGTTTCAGTTGCTCATGATACGATGAGATGTTGACGAGCTTAAGACTCGAACCATAGTACAGCTCATCTTAGGACTCCGAGATGAGATTGGTTATATCGTGGAATTGCAAAGCCTTACAATTTTAGATGAAACCATCTGTAGCCTAGAGAGTTGAAATGTAATGGTCGAACTAGGTTAGTCGAATGCCAAGTAATCGAACCATGGCGTTGAATAGGACTGGCCTATCGAGTAGACTAGAGAATGATAGGGTGTCAAACAGTTCTGAGATGGAACGCCGAGGTCATGTGTCAAGCCAATCAAACGAGGGCCAAGGTAAGAGTAAGACCAAAGAACTTGAGATCCAAAGAGGCTAGGGTCAAAGTTCAGGGAGGAAAACTTGAGAAATTAAATGTTTTAATTGCTTTGGTTTTGGACACATGGCTAGTTAATGTTCAAACTGTCCAGTCATGACCATAAAAGAGAAGCCTTGGTTTGAAGTAGAAAGTGTGAGTAAAGGAGAGGAAGAAGTGGTAATCGATTGGATGTTAGAAGAATTTGAGGAAGATTAGGAGGTCGAGATACCTCCTGAAAGTGGTGCTAAGTATTGCTTTGTTATTCGGTGATCTCTTAGTACTTTTATGACTAATGAAAATAAGTAAAGAGAGAACCTTTTTCATACGAATTGCCGAGTGAATGGCAAGCTGTGCGTTGTGATCATTGATGAAGGGAGCTGTATCAACGTCATCACACAAGGGGTAGTTAAAATCATGAAATTATTGACTGTTCCACACCTTAAGCGGTATAAGATTTACTAACTGAATGAGAAAGGAGGATTATATGTTTCTGAGCAAGTCGGAGTACCAATTATTATTGGTGATAGGTATAGGGGTGAGGTGATGTGTGATATCCTCCCCAAGTGTGCATTTTACATATTACTTGACCGACCGTGGTTTTTTGACTTAAAAGTATTATACGATGGGTATAAAAATACTTACATGTTTTAAAAGGAGAGGAATAAAATTATATTGATAGTTATGAGTCCTAAGGAAGTATAAGAAACCTAAGAACAGGTTGTTAGATCTTTGTAGCAGAAGTTCTTGGTGATTTTTTGAGTTTAGTTTGCACGAGAGATCAACGTTGAGGACTATGTACTTCTCTTGGTTGGGACTCTTAGATGTTAAAGAGGTCGGTAACTTACCTATCAAAGTACAGCAACTACGTCAGGAATTTGTTAAGCTCTTTCCTATCAAAATGTCGAAAGGATTACCTTTCTTGAAAGGAATTGAGCATTGCATCGATCTTTAACCTAGAGTAGCCCTACCTAATTGTCCTGCTTATGGACTCAATCCTAAATAAGTGGTCGAGCTGAAAAAGTAAGTTGATAAGTTGGTAGATCGCGGATATATTCGTAAGAGCATGAGCTTATGTGTCGTCCCAATTGTGTTAGTACCAAAGAAAGATGGATCATGGAGGATGTGCATTGACAGCCGCGCCATCAATAAAATTACTGTTAAGTACTGATATCCAATCTCGCGATTGGATGACATGTTCGATGAGTTGCATGGTGTATGCATCTATTCGAAGATAGATCTAAAGAGTGGCTATTATTAAATATGAATGAGACCGAGGGATGAATGGAAAACAACCTTTAAGACTCGTCTTTAACTTGGAAGAAAGGAGGGGCACTCCAAGATATTTGATAGCAAGCAACACTTGTTCGAAACAAAGACTAGTAAGGATACCTTCCTTAATTTGAGTATTTATGATGCAAAAGATGGAGCTAAGGAGATGGCTGCGAAACTAGAAAGTTCTTTGAAATCTTTAAGAGCTTTTTGGATTAGGTTAATCGAGGCCAAGTTTCCTTTGCAAAAAACATTAAGTCATTTTGCAAAGCTAAGATCGGTGATTCTTTCTTCTTTACATTGCCAATTAAAGGAGAAGGATGTATGTCTAAGAATACCCAAAAATACTTCACAAACAATTAAAGAGATATAGGATCTCCTTGTCTTAATCCCCTTGATCTTGAAAAGAAAGGCATAAGTTCTTCATTAATATTGAGTGAAAATCTCGAGGTAGAGAAGCATTGGTTAAGAAGGTGGCGGAAGTGAGTGGGGAAGCCCATGACCCTTAATACTTGCTTCAAGAAATCCCATTCAAGAGTGTTGTAAGCCTTTGTAATGTCTAACTTTAAAGCACATCTAGGAGGTCCCTTATTTAGATAATGGCCATGTACCAACTCCTAGGCTATAAAGATGTTATTTGTAATTCGGTGCCCTTTGATGAAGGCCAATTGCTCCTGGCCTACCAAACAATGCTAAACATCTTTTAACCTGGAGGCCAATAATTTTGAGATGGCTTTATACAAAACATTGCAGCAATAGATCGGCCTAAAGTCACCCATTTTCAAAGGATTAGGCACTTAAGGTACTAAGGTAATGATAGTGTTGTTGAGCTCTTTGAGTAGAAAACCAGAGGAGAAAAGTTCCTTGACTGCAGGAATCAAATCTGCTCCAATGATATGTCACACAGCCTTAAAAAACTTTGTTGAGAATCCATTTGGACCTGGAGCTTTGCCATTAAGTTGAGAGAAGAAAGTTGTTTTGATATCCTCATTGCTAAAAGGTTCTTCTGAGTGGGATCTGGTCTGCATTAAGCCTCCTAGGAATAAAGTTTTGGATGTTGAAATCCCTTTGTGTACCTGCAAAAGAACCAGAACTAAGCAAAGTGTTAAAATAATTAATGGCCTCAACCTTAACTTCCTCTTCGCCACAAGCTATGGAACCATCCTCTTTTTCCAAAATATAGAGGGAATTTCTGTTTTGGCATTGGAGAATAGCCTTGCAGAGAATAGAGATATTTTTGTCCCCTAAATTTAACCATATATCCCTAGACTTTGCTTGAAGAAACTTTCGTCACCCCCTCTAAGAAGGTAATAGTCTTTGAAAGCCTTTTTCTCCTTGGTTATAAGGCTTGTGTCTCCTCGTGAAATAGATTGTTGGATGTTCATCATGTTATCCTTGGCTGCAACTACTTGAGAGGAGATATGAGAGAACTTCTTCACATTATGCTGTTTGAGGTCCTTTTTGAGTAGCTTTAGCTTGGAAATCACTTAAATTCTTAGAACCAGCAATGTTCCGACTCCACACATTGGCAACTATTGGTAAGAAATCCTTTGAATTAATCCAGAAATAAAAAAACTTAAATGGGGTTTCCCTTCGTGGGGTTGCAGCATCCATTTTAATTGATGCTAAGGAATGATCTGATAACAAGGAAGGAGAGAAGATACCCACTGACGTTGGAAAAGATTGCAGCCATAGGTGATTAACCAAAATATGGTCTAGCTTCCTGAGGATTGGGTTGCTCTCTTGTTTATTTGATAAAATATTTCCTAGAAAATGTGAGACTTCAAGCTCCACCTCATCAAGAAAGGATTTAAACTCCTCCATTTCGGGGGTGAATCTTGAATTTCCACCACTAAGTTTAAAGACTGACTTTGTGAGGTTAAAATCCCCTAAAGCCACCTAAGGATGGCCATCCTAAGCAAGCTTAAGCTGTAATAAACTACTCCAAAGGTCCTCTCTTTCAAAGCTAGAATTAGAAGCATAAACGAATGAAGCAAAGAAACTCTTGTTTCATCTCCTATTATTACAAAAGCAATGGGTGAATTGACTGTGCTCCTTAATAATTTGGACTAACCAAAAGTGAGCGGCCCATCCAAGCTATATGCATTTTACTGCATTGGGCTTCACTATGTTCATCCAGTTAGGATTGATGCAACTTTGGACCGAGTCAACATTTGAGTGGTTCACTCTAGTCTCAAGAAACCCTATTAAAGAAACATCCCTTTCTATGCAAAGTTTATCAACATTTGCACTTTTGATGGGGAAATACCCCGAGTATTCTAAGCTGCTACGTTCATTGGAGAAAGAAGAGATAAAATGACCCAAGCTAAGCATAGGCAAAGCCACACTTTCTTTTGAAGAACTTTCCTTCTTACCTCTAGAGGAGCTCTTACCACTCTTGGAATTGGAACCATTACCTGACTTGTTCTTCCTAAATCTGCAGCGAAAGGGTTGAGTAGTTGGAGTGGATTCCAAAGAAGTGCCTTGATCACAAGGAGCAAGAGGTTTAGGTTGGCTAAGGATCTGATCGTTAGAGGGAACATCTTTTAGGGGGGTTTCCATAACATGAGACTTCTAAGTTTGAGGTTTTGTCCTCCAAATCAGCTTCTGAGGTGTGATCAAGAGGATCCACATCTAAAGGAGCAACCGGATCACCATCCAGTCCATGTTGGGGGTGAGAATTAGAGGGAATATTGGCCACCTTAAGAGGAGAAAGAACCTCCCCACTATCAACTTAAGAGGTGGGAACTTTAGGAGTGGCCGACTGGGACTCAACATAAGAAGAAGAATCTGCCCCCTTTGGCCTTTTTACCTTTCCTTTTGACCTCAACCCATTTCCCTTTGGGCTGTTTAGCTTTGTGTACCTATTTTTTCTTGAGGCTAGACGGACAAACGTAAGACTTTACAAACAAAATAGCGGGAGGGAGCCACTAGTACTCAATAGAATAGCAGTAATAGAAGCATCCTCTTGCTCCATTTCAATTATAGAAACTAGCTCTTCGCGAGCATCAATCTTGAGGGGCACCTATGCATGATTAGCCCTAGAGCATAGGGTGGTAAGGGAATTTGCTTGTATTGGCCTCCCCACACCACTAATTATATAACTAAGACCTTTGGCATCCAAGGATTTGCGAAGAATCCTAGAGAAAACAACCCAAACAGTATCATGGAACATTGTGGCTTTTCTAATGACATTCTTAGTCTCCACGATTGGATAATGAGAAGACGTTGAGCAAAAAACCATGGTTTAGTTGAGAACTCTCTCATGTCAAATGACACATCAAAGCAGAAGTAGAAGAGACCTTCATTGCTTCTAAGGACATCAAAAAGTAAGCTTACGGCCCAAGAAGAAACCAACAAGTTTAGAGTCCTAAAATTTAGTGCTCTTTATCGCCACTTTTGGGGGTGGATGAACCTTGGCAATTACCCCTTTAGAGATCGGGGGGAAGTGTTGCAATTTTATACTTAGGAACAAGATGTGGTTCAAAGGGTTAGCGATAAGCTTTTGCAAAGGATTTTGCTTTTGGGTTAGCAAGGGAGAGGTTTTGCCTTTCTAAGTTGTCTACTACATTATTAATTTCCTCTAAGGTAGTATTTCCTAAGGAGAAGACACTAGCTATAGCTTTGATATTATGGTCAAAAGTAGGTGGCTCCATTGGGTTAGGAGCAAGTCTCGAGAAATAGAGGATTTGACCTTTCTTGAGATGCTATGATTGAGGTTTTTACCAATTGTGATATTTTAAGCCTTGGCAAAAAAAGTAAAAGAACATTTTTTGCCAGATGAGGAAATCTTAGAGGGAGCGTTAGGGCCTAAAGGTTCCTCCTCCTTATGGAGGTTTTTTGAAGGACCAAGGGGTAGGTGGTTCAAGGTTGTTCAAAGCACTCGCTTTTGTGCCTAGGCATAAAAAGCGAAGTGAAGCATAGCCATGCACCTTGCCAATGCCAAGGTGAGGTGAATTTAAAGAAGCGCGTGCTTTGATCCTCAATGCAAACGTGCACGAAGCACTAAGTGCTTGCCTTAGTGAACATCACATAGATGAAGGGAAAAAAAAAAAAATGAAAAGAAAAGAAAGCATGTAACAGCAATTTTTTTAAAATAATAGAAGGGTAAACTGAATGTGACACTTAAATAAATGGAAAACTTAAGAAAACTAAACATCTTATATATTAGAAAACAATCCCACATTGTTTTGTTTTCCACTTTCTTCTATCTCCTTACCTATGGGTCACTTTCTTCTATTCCCTACCCCACTTACTTCTTTTTTTTTTCCTTTCTTTTAATTTTCTGTTTGACTTGTCTTTGAGTTAGCAATAAAGTATTATTGCTATCAAAGGAAAATTTTTTTTTTTTAATTTTGTTTTATTTGATTTTTTATTTTTGATTTTTTCTGATAATGATTATGAGTATTTAGAAATTTATATTTTCATACTTTCACACTTATAAATTTGACTTTAACTTAAGTGCATAACTAATGATAATTTTTCTATATGTATTTCAATGGAGTGGAATTATATTTTTGTTAACATGGTGCTCATTTTTTGTATTTGCTTTATTTGAATAGTTCTTGTTAGTAGTCTAATATGAACATAATTGTTTATTGAATATTGATGTCAATAGTTTTCTAAATCTAAACATTTTCTATAAATTTATTAATATTTGCGCTTTGCTTCGCTCAAACAATGCGCTTCTCGCCTCAAGCGATTTTAAGGCATTGCACCTTAAGTGCGGTTTTTGCCTTTTAACAGCCTTTGGGTGGTTTACTGGCAAAGAATGGCCAAAGTTGGAACTCCGGTGGGATTTTCTGGCCATCAAAAGCCGGTACACAGCACAGAAACCAGGGCAATGGGGTTAAGGGACAAGAAGAAGAGAAGTGGAAGAGAAGGAGGATGAAATCAGAGAAGAATGGGTGAAAGAACCTAGGAAAGGTGGTTTTGTAGGGGGGTTGGAAAAACTTCTAGAGAGAGGAGAGAGCATTTTCTCTCTCTAACAACCTAGCAAACGTGCACCACTCAAATACATATATATAATTTAGTTTCTGTGGGCAGATTATCAGAAGATATGGATTATCTTGTGGATTTCTCTTCAAATCTTTGCAAATTTCAAGATCAGTCTTTGAGGAGGACAGTTGGCAATGCTAAGGGATGTAATGGCCTCTGCCACCTCACTGGAGCTACCACTAGGTCTAAAGATGACTGCTAAGTCCTTGGTGTGTTTTAGGAACGAAAATGCTGTGATGTTTTGTTGCAAACATCTTGGTCATCCAAATGTTACATATATTTCCCAGTTTGTTTAAGAATAAAGAAATTCATGATTTTCATTGTGGACATTAATTTTAGCAAAGTTTACTTGTAATTCCTATTAGGTATAGCCATATAAATTCTTAAAACATTTCTATCTCGTCAATAGTGATTTTGGGCCTTACTTGACCATCTTCTCGTCTTCTCAATCCTCTCAACCTTCTTAGTCTCAACTGTCTCAGTCTCATATGTGTCTGACCCTTGTAGTCTGAAATAGACATAGAAGCATCATCTAAGACATTTCTTCATTCGGAGGTCTAAAGTTCCTCAAGAAGGACAATCATACAACTCAAGGAGATGGTTCCTTTTCAAGAATGGAGATAATTGTTGAGGTGACAAGGGAGACATGGATCCAAATGATAATGTGCCCACCAAAACTTTTCAAGTTTAGCCACAACAGAAGAACGAACTGTGTTTATAGAAAGACAAGAGTTGACATACATCAACCTATCTTGTAACTTTTAGGCATTCCTAGGACATGTTGATATTGTGGAAATAACCGAAAACAATCAAGAAACCAAAATGGAAAGCAGTAGTTTTTAAGGAGATGAGGGCTTTGTACTGAAACTACACATGGGTCATTGTTGATTCGTCTATGGGTAAAAGAGCAGTGGTAGTTGATGGGTTTTTAGCATGAAACACAAGGAAATGGGAGTGTAGGGAGATATAAGGCATGCTTGGTTGTCCAGTGCTTATACCCAAATCTAATGTATCTATTACGAAGAGACATTTGATCCTATAGCTAACTTGAATGCCCTTACTCTTATATTGTAGCTGCCGATCTTTTTTTGTGATGAGGTCAGTAAAGTTTCATTAAAAAAAAAAGCGTAGCTGTCGATTTTGTTTAGCCTTTATACCAACTTGATGTCGAGAACACCCTTACCAAAAGGGGGAAAGAAAAAAAAAAACCTCAATGTCAAGAACACATTTGCAAATGGAGAATTGGAGGAAGAGATCTACATGAGAATCCCACCCAGTTTCGCATCTGAGGGAGATAGGAGTAAAGTTTGTAAGCTGAATCAGTCTCTTTATTGTCTGTATACTCTCCTAGAGTGTGGTTTAAGAAATTTAATTATACTTTATTGTGGCTAGGGTATGAACAGGGGCAGGCTGAACATACATTTTTGTAAAAGTTAATGGAGATGACCTTAAATGTATTCTTATTGTATATATAGATATTTATTATCATAACATGGGATGATAATCTGAAAATAGCAGATTTGAGGAAGGGAGAAGCTGAGTTCGAAGTGAAAAAGCTGGGGAATCAAAGGTCTTCTTGGGTATGGAAGTTACTGCTTGTAGTATTACCAAGGTCGGATGTTGAAGCCCAAGGAATTTGTGAGATAAATTGGCTCCAAATACTTGTTAAGGATCTGTTGATTGTGTGTTCTGTCAAATGCTACTTTAATATATATTGATAGCAAGTCAGCCATATGTATTATCAAGAACCCTATCTGACATGATCATAGAAGCATGTTAGAATTGATCAAAATTTTATCAAGTCTAAAATGGAAGAAGGAAACATAGATGAAGCATAGTTCCACCAAAAACCAGGATGTTGATGTTTTGATAAAGTTGCGGGCAAAGTAGACATTTGAGTTGATTTTTAAGGGAGCTAGGAATGATGGACATCTATTCATTAGCTAGAATGATATATATATATATATATATATATATTTAACTATCATCTGAAACAAGTATGGAGATGTTGTGGCTGATTTTCCTGAGTGTAATTTCCATCTTATATGTATTGGCTGAATTAGGGGCAGTAGTTCTCCTAATCTGACCTCTAGTGTTTGGAAGCTTCCATTGGGCTTGTGAAATACTATTCTTTAGGTGTTGCATGTTAATATGGAATGAAGAGATGCTTGAGGTTGAAGGAAGCATGTCTTGAGGATTTCTGTGAGGATCTCGTTTCTTTTGAGTGGTTCCAAAAGAATAGTCAACTTCATTTAATGGTGACCTAATCACTTGTTTCTGTAAAATATCTAAAGGAAACCTAACTACTTGATATAAATTAATTATCTTGCTTGCAGTAGTCATGTTATATATATTTGAGTGTATATATATATATTGTATATATATATATATATATTGTATATATAAAGAATATTCTTTGGTGTGTCTGACAGGTTTTCTTGGTTATAGTTTGTCAAGTTAGCTCGAACAATCAGAATTATTTTCACTCTTTTTGTTGACTTTATGTCCCCCTTTTTTTTTTTTTTTTTTTGATGTAGTTTAACATCTCGATTTGTTTGCTAGTTTGCTTGACCTTTGATTATGTGATTATTCAGGCTGTTAGAGATGATATTGGGACAATTCGGGTCCAACGCCCACATAAAGGGCCATTTTATGTTTCTCCGAAAACAATTGATCAGCTAATTGCAAATCTGGGTAGATGGGCGAGGTATATGTGGATCTTTCACTTGCAGAGATGAGCAAACTTGAGTTTTTCTCTGTTTAAGAGCTGATTCCATTTCCCATGCAGATGGTATAGATATGCTTCCTTTGGCTTGACAGTTTTTGGCATTTGCTTAATGGCAAGACGTGCAATCCATTTTCTCATGGAAAGAAAGCGCCGGTGGGAATTACAGCGGAGGTATCCTCATTTATTCAGATTTATTAATCGAAAGGCTTGCTTTGCTTTAAATAAAGAACAAAAGGGAAGGGTTCCTTAACTTAAGACTATCCTTCATTGGATAGATTCTTCGGTCTAGATGGTTTTTTATTTTCTGTCAACTGACAAGATTAAAATAGTCTATTTGTCTTCCATCTGTCCTATAAATTCTTTCACATGCATATTGCTAAGCATCAAAACTAGTATGAGGATGATAAAACACATGGAATTTATCACGGATTTGTCACTGATGTATGGATGGTAGCAAAGAGATAGACTTCACCAGCTATGGCCGTAACTCCTGTTACAGAGGCTAATGCTTCAATCATTACAATCCTACGAGAGCAAATCTGCTCCCAACACTTACTTCTACTGATGAAAGAATTCACTAATTGCTGTCTCTTTCCTTCTAAGTCCAACTTATATGCCAAGTACAGCTGGCATAACTAATTACTTCTTTATTACAAATCACTTCCCTACTATTTATATAAAAAACACTCCCTGCACTGCTATCTAGCCAGTTGTTGTCTTGTTGCTACACTTCTCACCCCTAGGTCTCCTAGTAAGACATGCATGAGGGTGCATGATGGGATCTGTTAATGCCATCCCCTTGAAAGTTTGCCTTTTCATCAAGGTGGAAATTTGGAAATGGGAGATGCAAGTCTTTGACATTGACCCATGAAGCATCGTCAACTGATTTGCCGCCTTGGGCAAAAATTTGAGAAACATCATTACCATACCTTTGGCAAATACATCGACCCAGGATGGCTGCAGGTTGTACCAAAATTTTAACATCACCAACCACTTTCTTCAACCCAGAAAAGAGAAACACCAGAAGTACACGACACCCTTGTGCCAAGACAACTTATATCATATTCCAAGGAGCCAGTTATAGCAGACAATCAGGAACATGCCAAAAGATTTGGCAGACAACTTTGATTTAATCTCTTGACAACACTTTTCTGCTAATGAAGCAATTTAGAGAAACACCCAATCACCCATAGCAAACCCACCTACCTTCCTTTGTTTATATGCGTACTTTTGCATTTGAGTCTGGGCACAAAGGAAATTGTACCTCAAACAACAGAGAGCTTTGTCCCTAGTGTGTAACTCCTCACTGACTGCTTCCTCTTTGTTTTGCCTAAAATGAACCATGATAACTTTGACAGAGGCCTGCATACACGCACTCAAATGGAGTTTGTTCAGTTGAACCATGGTTGGTAGGGGGTATTATTCCAAAACTCGGCTGAAGAGGACCAATAAGCCTAGATCCATACCTGCTGAGTAGAAATGTTGGAGCCAGGTATGTGAACAGTTGTAAAGCACTTCAGATTGTCCATCCATCTCCATGTGATATGCTACTCATAGTCATTTTAATACCATGCAAACAAAAATTTCTTGCCAAACTAGACAGGCAAAAGTAGGATCCCTTTTACTTACAACAGTACAAGGAATCTCATGCAATCTAACCACCTCCTTCACAAACAATTCTGCCATGCCTATAGCAGCACAGGGATGTTCGAGTAACGAAAATTGCCCTAATTGGAAAACTGAAACACCACAACAAGAATAACGTTGTACCTTTCTACTTTGGAAGCCAAAAATATAGTCCACGGCAATTTCATCCCAAACAACATTAAGAATATGCAATATTGTAGTAATCCCAAGGACATTTAGTGTGGTAGTAATAATTGGCAAGTGCTGCACGTGGCTACAAAATCATACATCTGACTCTTCATCCTATCCGATGTAGGTGGCTAGCAATTCTTCTCTATGTTCTAAAAGCTCCAGAATGTTCCCCTTCAGGAGAGGCATGTTAATGCAGAAACACTGGAATAAAGTGAGAACATGCCAATATAGCAAGCCTTAAGCCATAAAATATGACATCCTTCTCCTGATTGCAGGATCAGCCTTGAAGTTTGATATGATGTGACACGATTTTTGTTCTTTGAGTACTTATTTCTGCCTCAGTCCAATCTCACCAAACTGGAGCAGAAATTCCACAATACTTCACATCCTGATCTTCGAAAAAAGGCATCAGTGCCCTTGTTTTCTTGGACAGATTGTAAACGGTTTCAAAGTTTGTGTTCAAATGACTTTCCTAATCAGTTTTGAGCTTGAATAGCAATGCATTGATGGAGAAGGTGTTCAAGCTTCTTTGGCCAGTCTTTGCAAGAGATTTTTGCAACATATAAGATACCAATACCAATGTTGAATCGACAAAAAGAGTGCTGTCTAGTATTTCATGTAAGTTGACTTCAGCAAAGTCTTTTCCCATAAGGCTTCACTTAAATAGGCCTCTGGATAACCATATTGCACTAGAATGTTGCTTATACCATGTCCTGATGTGTCACAATAAACAACAAAGTCATCATCAATGTTTGGCATGCCAATTACAGTAGTAGTAGTTACAGCGTGTTTCAACTGCTTAAATGCAGTAGTTGCTATGAACCTCAAATGAAAACCATCCTTTAAATGATCAATTAGGGATTGTGCTCTCATCCCATAATTTTAAATAAACTTCCAATAATAACTAATAAATGCAATGCCCCCTAATGCCTTTTACATTAATTGGTACAAGCCATTCCAAAGCACTGTGATTTTATCCTTGTCCATTTTGACACCCTTGGATGAGATAACGTTATGCCAAATATACACTTCTTTTTACTAGCTGAAAATTGACTTTGAAGTAATAATCCAACACCGTCCACAAATGAGTGCGTATGCCAAACCTTGCCATAAACAATGTGCCAAACCTTGCTATAAACAAGGTTCTTCTCAATGAGGAACAAGACTAATTGCCTAAAATGTGGCCTCAAAAGGTCATATATGGTGGATTGTAATGTGACGAGAGTAGTAGTGAGCCTAGATGAAACTATCAGAAATTCATGATGACAATGACTTAGTGCTAAAAGCTATGTGGGTTATATCCAACTTGCAAGCTTGTGTTTGGTGATACTTCCTCTCATGTTGATTTTTTGAGAAGCAAGTTGCCCCATTCAATTCATCCTGAAGCTTGTTGATAACTGGTATTGGGTACTTATCAAGAACAGTAACTTGGTTGAAGCATGACAGTCAATGTAGAGCCATTTGAGAACCATCATTTTTCAAACTAAAATCATGGTGCTAGAGTATGGCCTAGAGTTAGCTTGAGTCATTCATGTAGTAGCACTTCAACTATTAACTTTTCCATTCCATCTCTTCATGCATGTATGTATTGATAAGTTGTACATGAGCTGGATCATGCTCTTTGGTAAAATCTGTATCCAGTACTTCTAAGACCTTACTTGAGAAAAACTTTCGTTTTTTGTGAAGACTTCAATAAAGTCCTCAGATAGCTCTAGTTCTGGTGCTATAGCTTCCTCTTTGTTTTCAACTAAGCCCAATTCCTGCACTACAATAAACCAGAAGAATGAAAAAATAAGGCTGTTCTTGTTAAGGTTGAGTCTTCTTGTATCATCACCGCCTTCACTTTATATGCATTTAGTTCCAGTCAACCTTCACTTCCTAATTGTCTCAAGGTGAGAGATTCCTGAAATCACATCCACTCCTCCCAAATCCATAAGATGGTTTTACACCCCCTGCCAAGAATAAGAAGAAGAAGAAGAACTTGTGAGATAACAATCTATAGACAACTAAACAATCCATAATAAAACTTTCACACCTTGAAATATTCCCTTCAGCTAAATTTTGTGCGATTCCCCAATCTAACTTCAAAAACATGTTTTGATCTACTATTAAGTGCAATTACCTGCTACTACTTTGGGTATGAAATTGTGGCTTTTACGACTATCAATTTGTATCAAAAGCAAATGATTTTGTTACATACCTCACGTTTTGTGTTTTTGGATGATCAAGTTTCTAGATATGGTTGTAACTCAAGATGCTCCCTAAATATCACTATGGATCAAGTGAAATGTCTTGGATAGTTCATATGCTTGACCATAATAGGTGTTTGCAATTGCACAATGATTGTAGTTAAAGTTATTAACTTCTTTATTTAATTTAAGTCTTGGCTGCATTTGATACATATAAGAGAAACTAGGGTGATGCAGACAGTGATTCCACAACATAATGTCCTTTTTATTATTACCTAAAAGTTAAGACTTAGATTCACAATGACTTCCTAGATGCTTGAGCCCACTTTGTTTCTCAGCACTATCAATCATTCTCTCCAAAGGTATTGGAAAATACAATGAGAAGTGGAAAAAATTACTTTACATGCTATATCCTTCATCAATTTACTAACAGATAGTAGATTATACTGCAACCTAGGTATGAACAATAAGTGCTTCATTCAACAAATTTCTAACTTGAACTAAGCCCTTTCCTTTAGTCAGAATAGTGTCCATTAGCAACACATACTCTATTTTCACTAGCATCGAAGGTTTTGAATGGGATAAGGAGTTGCACTTGTGATCAGTTGCACTGGTGTCTATTATCTAAGAGCTATTTCTAACATGATTAGGACCAAGTTTAGTACGTTTTTGTGCGGTCACAATATATGGGGATGTATCATCAACTTTTTCACCTTTAGAGGTTAAATTCATACTAGATTTGAGGCTCTCATGGACATTGGTTTAGCAACTTATGTACTCTTTT
The DNA here is from genome assembly GCA_024138005.1 of Lumnitzera racemosa. Classification (NCBI taxonomy): domain Eukaryota; kingdom Viridiplantae; phylum Streptophyta; class Magnoliopsida; order Myrtales; family Combretaceae; genus Lumnitzera; species Lumnitzera racemosa. The sequence continues at coordinate 39,448,496 of JAMXBC010000003.1, forward strand.
TAATATCCTTTCTATCGTTTCTGCTTGATATTGTCGGGTCTCCTATGTAATTTCCAGCAACACTCTTGGGAGTAATTTGACTTACGGCAAACATCACACCATATAGCTTTTCATGGTTATGTGTTGCTTCTCCCTTTGTGTCGAGAGTTGAGTTATTTGACCTTTGTTCTGGTAGTATTGTCATAATGATTTGCTTTCTACTTTTTTTCCTATGAACTTTTGCAAAAGCCTTTTTTAGGCTAGGAGAAGGCTTTTCTTTGTGTAACCTTCCATGCTCTTCATTAAGTTTTAATTAAACCCTTGCAAGAAATCAAATACCCTATCTTTCATTTGCATCTTTTTGAATTGGATGTTGTCTTCAATACATGACCAGTCAATATCATAGAACATATCTATGTCTCGCCAAAGTTCCATCAAAATATTATAGTATTTAGTGAAACTTAGGGTAACTTGAGTTGTTAGACATAACCTTGATTGGACCTCAAAGCATTGGGAAGCGTCTTCCATGTCGAGTTCTTGCACCATTTCCCATATTTGAAAAAGATTCATCCTTCCTAGCTTTGGCTCCATTGAATTAATTAACCAGGCCATAATCATTGCATTCTTTCCCTCCCATGTGTTGTTGGCGCTTGAGTCATTAGGAGGAGCTTGTCTGGCTCCCGTTAAGTAACCTGACTTTCCTCTTCTATACATAACTGGTTTTACGAATTGATACCATTCTTGAAAGTTTTCACCATTTAGCTTGTGTTGAGTAATTCGAGGAGATTGGTCACTTATTGGTAGACTGGACATGGTTGGGATAGAATTAAAAGGGGTAGGGTTGGTCATTCACAATGCCAAACCTCATCTTGGTGTCGATTGATTTGTTAGGGTTGGAGTGGGCTCACTCATTGTTTCTTTTTTTGAGTGATGCAAGTTATTTATTGCTCTAATGCTGTGAAAAATTTGATTATGAATGTAACAAGATAATATTTCAACTTATCTAAAAACGTACATAGGAGGATCAATTTATAGGCACCTCAAATGAGGTTAGAGGTGATAGGTGATGCCAACCCACCATTTATTACATCAATTACTTACTATTTACCTCATCTAGAAACAACAGTAAATATTCCTAAATAAAGCTCAATGCAAAATTAAAAATTAGTGAATTAATTAGAAGTCTTACAAATATTTCCGACACAAAGTCCTATTTATACGCCAACTATAGCTGGAATTATAACTTATTATTTTTTTGCAAATCACTGTCTGCCCATCAGATTATGACACACTCAATACTCTACTAGCTATTTGTTTGCTCTGCAGTCCCTGCACTTCTCCCCCCTTATGTCTCCTAGTAAATGCTTGCACTAGGTGGATGGAGGACCAGTGAGTACCCATATTATGTTGTTGTATGCCAAAGTACAAATTCTTTTTGACATGAGTGTTGAATTATTAATTTTCCATTCCATGTATCCTTGCTGAAACTTGCAAAATGCTCTTCAAATTACACCCCCCCTCTTTCTTCCTCCTCTTCACCCTCCCTCTCACTTGCTAAATTATGATTTCTTTTCATCTAGGGGGTAAAATCTAACAATTCTAAAATTTCTTCAAGGATTTTAACAGAGATGAATATGTTCAGAGAGTATGGTGCTTTATTTGTGAATCATGGAATATTTTCTATGAAAATAATTGCTATTAATGCTGATTATCCTCAAGTTATTGCAGCTTTTTTAAGCATGTGTATAGTGTGTTTCTTGTTGAAAGCTGGTGAATGGAGATATTGATTTTTTAGAATAACATTTTCTTATATTTGTTGTATTTTTTCTAGCACTAAAAATTTTTAATCACTTTGCTTTGTTTGGAAGTTGTCAGTATCTTTACTCAAATTATTTCACAATTGTAGTTGATCTTGGAGTTCCCCTTGTTATTTTTGATTGTTAAATCCTTTCAACCTCTTCCATCTATAGTTTGCTGTAGATAACTACAGTAGTAGGACTTTATGTGGTGTTACCTGTTCCTGTAGGGTACTTGCTGCTGCTGCTAAGAGATCTGGCCAAACTAATGAAGGTTAGTTGCTACTTTTTCGATTATTATTATCCTCTTTCCTTGGATTTCAAAGTTGACTGATGTCTATGGTCAGATGAAAAGACAGAGAATGGATCAGGAGGGACTAAAAGAGACCGTTTAATGCCAGATCTTTGTGTGGTATGCCTCGAGCAGGAATACAATGCAGTTTTTGTGCCGTAAGTACATTAACTATTTGTTTTCTTCTTTGGCATTTGCTTCTTGGTAATTTTCTTTGCTATTCATTACATAAGGTTTGAAATGAATAGGCAAGACTAGATGCTTTGGCCTACATAAGGCTGATGAGTAGGCTAAGAGTCGGGGGTCAATGGGACCAACAAAGTTATACTTTTCTTTTTTTCATTTTAATTATAAATGATAAAATTGACCTTTATCACACCTGACTGGGGACCAGTTCCTAGAGACCCTTGTCTGATGGGTTTGGTCAAATAATGATTCGTCTTGAAGGATCCCATATTTTCACATGAGCTATTTGTTTGTTCATTTTGTCTTATTGGGGGGACATCGATGTTCGTATCACACTGTAAATTATTATGATTTATTTAAAGATGAAATATCAGCAGAGAAATATTACTCGTGCATTTTATGGACTTGGTTATGGACACTTTCTATTACTGCTTCATTAGGCCCTTTTTAAGGTCTACAATATGTACATGTCGTCGTAAGTACAACTGAATAATTAGTAGGAGTATTTTCATAAGGGAGATGGATTTTTTTTTTTTTTTAATATATCTCAATAAGTGCACATTATATTGAAATTGGACTATGTTGATCGTATAATATTATGATATGAGAGGTATTGTATTTATATCGTTTTTGAATATATTGCACAATTGTGTATGCTTATGTAATTCACGTCTTGTCAGGTGACTGAATGACTTACTTGCACGATGTGCTTTTCAGGTGTGGGCATATGTGTTGCTGTACAGCATGCTCTTCACACTTGAGCAATTGTCCTCTTTGCAGGCGACGAATTGAACAGGCTGTGAAGACTTTCCGTCACTGAGGTTATCTTATCCCAAGCTTGAAAACCTCGGCTGATGGTTATCCTTATTCAGAGACTACTGAAATTCTGAAGGCTGGATTTTGTTTGCCTCAGCTAGGCTTTCCCTTTAACAGCATCAGTTGGTCACCACAGACAGCTTTCCTATGGCATCACCTACTGGCTTCAGTGCAACTGCTTGTTCATTATGGTTTATGATGAGAGTTCACCTTATATATGAAAGAGTACTCTTTTCTGAAACTGTAAATGAGATTCTATAGATCATTCTTGTAAAATGACCGAGACACTGTATATTGGATTGCCTTCACAATCTATGCTTTCTTCCTGATTATTCCTCTATATAAAATTTATGTCTTGCTCTTAGTTGCTAATTATCTACTTTTATGACATGATGTGGAAGATGCTATTTCTACCTGCAAATTAAAATCTCGCAGAGAAGAGAGTTTCATTATGCGTCGATTTGAGTAGCTTAGCTCGTCCCTAAAGACAACTTTGAAGCATGCTTGAATTGCTGATGTTATCTCATGTTTTATACAATAGGCAAATGCAGAGGTTTTATACACGCACTCACATATATGTGCATATTTATTTATTTTGGATACCACGTAATGCTTCTGATTGTGGTGTATGCAGGCGAATTAGTTTGCTCTACGAAATTTTCCTTCCTCTGGTTTTGCAGTGAAATGGAGTAGTGCTCTTAAAAATACTGCATTCTGATTCTATGCACAAGACGGTTGTGAAGCTGGGAGGAGGGTTTCATTCGTGCGCCAGGAAAGGGCAAACAACTGGGTGTACGCTGGTGCACGAGAAATGGATGCATCAGATGCCTTTAACTACAATAACCATTTCCCAAGGGCTAAGACGAGAGGAAACTTAAGGATCATAATTAATTCATCGCATATTCTGTTGCTCAGATGAAATTTTACTTTTTCGTGGTAATATGCCCTAGCACTCTCCTTTCTTAATGTTCTGCAAAATGCTTTTTCCAATGAAAATTAGGATGTATAATTAGCTTGGTGAGCATTATTGAGAGAATTCGATGCCAAACCATCAGATTAGTTGGAAAAAAAGGGAAAGTAGGGGGGGGGAGGAGTTTAATGGATTCTTGGCTAATATTCCCTGGCGATTAATGGCTATGCTGACGATTAACTTTTCCCCCAAAACACGCTCTTCACGGTCTATATAATCTTACGCCACAGGGGTTTGATCCTTTCACCTTTTTTTTATTTTTTATTTTTTATGCATTCTTCTGCTTTTGTCTTTCTCACGAGTCAGCACTAACTATATAAGGCTTGTTTAGTCCCTGTGGAATTCACAAGCTGCTCTCCTTTTAGTCACCAACATTCCTCGATCCTCAGATCCTCCTTTTATAGCGTGTAAAATCACCTAGATCTAAACTCTTCAGCAATGTCCTGAAAATCGCATAGTGCATCAGCATCTCCGGCAAGGACTATCGCTGGAATGTTGAATCTCTCCCAGGATTCCAAGTTCGCACCTGATGTTTCAGGTTCTTCACCACCACTTCCTGATTCCTCAAGCTCCCATCATGGTCCGAGGTTACACGAGATTTCCCGTTTTCATGTAAAGCCTCAAAATGGGAAAGAAGAGGAAGAGGATTCAATGATTCCCATTTCCTTTGAAGACCCAGTCCTGCCTCTTCACTCAAGTAGGAAAGAGATTCTAGGATATGTGCCCATCCAAAAGAACAATCATATTCCAATAAACAACACCAAATTCGCACTTGCGGACCAGCCGTCTTTGGGAGCTGATCACGAAACCAGATCTTACATCGACTCTGCCCAAGCAGTTGTCTATAAGAAACACGGCTACTTAGTCCCAGAGAAAGGCGTTACCCAGGCCAACAGGGAAACCTTTGCTCCTGTTCAGGGTTCTAATGGAGAAGCGGTTTCACCCAAAGTTCGTACTGCTGCCCCTAAAAATGGCAAGGCGGTAAATAGCGTGATGATATCTAAGTCGAATGTTCCCAACATGACTTTCCCAGAGAAGGCAACGTCTAAAATGGAGAAGGCTCCGAATAGGAAAATGGCTCAAATTCCAGAAAGTGAACCCATTGAAGCGAATATTGACGACAGATTTTCACATTACATAAGCCGAGCAAAGCTTAAAATCAGAATGATGTCGAATGCTGGTGGTGGAAAGACTGGGGTAGACAAGGATACCGTCAATGATCGTTTCACAGATTACATCAATCATGCGAAGATGAAGCTTAGAAGAACATTCAGTGTCTCCGAGGGGAAGAATTTTCCGAAAAATGAAAAGCCGTAGCAAACCTAGAACATCTAAAGGATAAGTAGGTGCAGTGTCAATGTTCCTAGTAACAGATCTTATATTTGTGCTATTTTCATCTTCGGTATATGGCTTGTTAAATACACAGACATATATCTTAAGAAGCTGCATGGATCCACTTAAGTATCTTTGATTTCATCATTCTTGCCTGCTTCTTTCTTACACGATACTCGTTTAGATAAACTTCTACTTTTGCATTTGACTATATATTTATATGTGTGTGTGAGTGTGTAACTCCCCAGAGGAGATGGTATAGAGTAGTAGCCGAAGATAAGCAGTGAGAGATCATAGCAAGCCTAGTATCAGTATAACATATCCTGAAGGTAAATGAATAGGGTACAATGCATGTCTATCATCCTTCTTAAAAAAAAAAAAAAAATTATATAAACATAAATGAGATAAAGTTAATTACTTAATTAGTAATATTAAATCGTATTTTGAAAATATAATATCATAATTTACATGCTGTAGTTTAGTAAATTGGGTACCTTTACTAAATCAAATTTAATAAATGTAATTATATTACCTTTTTTTTTGTTATTTGTGTTGAAGATGTTGATGCAATGGTTAAGGCATATGGGGTAGTATGTCAATCCTAGGTTCAAATCATAGCTAAAGTGCTATTGTATTTTTTGTTTTGTAATAGTCTATGTCGCATTTATTACATGCAATATTAATACAAAGTTATTGTATATGTAATAAGTGTAATATTAATATAAATTTGACATGATATTTGTGTAATTAATTTAATATAATTAGTATTTTTGTAATGTTTATTAATTTTTATAGTAAACATACAAATTTCTCTAGAATAAGTATAAGCGTTAGATTGCTTTTAAGTTAAGTTGCCAAAAACTGTCTTTGGATCTCAAAATTCATGGATATAGATTCCATATCAAAATTCTTCTTCCAGTCATAGTAAGTCGGTGGGCATTTATATACCTTGAGTAACCCAATATTAGCTACAAAAAAACATAGTGGTCATATCTATTGATCACCTCGCTATCGGTCATTATTTTTATAAATACCACAAACTCTTCTCGGAACGAACATTATTTTTCTAGATTCAAGCTATTGCTTGACTTTGCTCAAGAGACAATTCTTTAATAGGCTGTAATTCTCAATCAATCTCATTTATTAATTCCCACTTTGTATGATAATCTTAACCTTTTTATTAATTTTTAAATGGGTAAAATATATTTTTTAATTATCACCATATTGTCATTTTACTATTTTTGTCCTAAACCTTTTCCTTATTCCTATTTCAGTTTTCATTATTTACAAATATTTGCAAATAAGTCTTTTTCTCCCCCCCTAACGCTATTACTTTTTATCTATTTCTTATTTGGGGTTAGATAATAACATGTGCCACAACTTTATGGGCCAACGATATAGTTTATAATTCAACTTTATCGCTTTTTGATATTATACACTTAAAATTTTGATTTATTTAATTGTATATTGATTTAAAGATTTATTGTCATTGTATACATCTTAATTAACATCAATTCACACCATCTTTTTAGTCAACATGATCAACAAATGAAGCAACCACCTATGATCTTCGAGGATTACGTGACCCCCTAGGGATGGTTGCTGGCCATCCTTTACAAAATAATGGATTGCGAGACCATTGGTGGCCATAGAATGTCACCTCATTGACTTATCGTACTAATTTGATTAATAGCATAAATTGGAGTTAATTGAAGCACAAATATTGACAATTGAATCTTCAAATAGTGATATTTGTTTTATATTAGATAAATCGATACTTTCGATGTATAATCGTAAAAAAATGGTAAAGTTGAGGTATAAATTATAATAATGCTCCCAATTTTATTAGTCTATGTATTTTTATTCAATAAAATGTTAAAAATAAATAAAGTAATAAAGAATTTTGAAAAAGATCAAAAAGGTAAAAAATTGAAAAAAATTTTGGAAAATTAAAAAAAAAAAACTTTTAACTACACCAAGGCAAAGGACTGGCTGTGATTACTTGAGGAGAGTTTATGACCCTACAACAAGTGGCCACTAAAAAAGGGGTATGTTTGCATTTTTTAGAGCAATTAGAAAGAAATTCTTTAGTCGAAAAAAATTCAATGTAGATGTAGAGTATTTATTCAAAAGTTTTCACAACTCTATCATGTATAATGAAATCATTAAAGATTTGACTTTTTCACACTTTATGTTTAACTCACTAGAGGCTCAAGAAACAAAGAGCGTATGAATGAGATAAGCAACAAGAAGAAGAAGAAAAATGATTGAATATAGTATATTTCACTATTTTTTGTATTATTCCTAAATTATATGTTTTTTTCTATTTTAACCCTTAATGTTTACAAATGATCTAGAATAGAAATAGAACAAAATTTAAGACTAATATAGGAAAACAGTGAAATACTAAGGATTAAAAATTTACTTTTCCTCATTTTAATTCAAAACCATGATCAATAAATTCATTCGAAGTGCCTTAATTTAAATAATTAATTCATCTTCTAAATTAAATTAATGAATTCCATATACCTTGATCAAGGTTCCTAGCTTCTACCCACTTTAAATTCAATCACGATATTGTCGCTATTATGCATGATCCTCCAAGATTGTTAAATGTCCAGAATCATTGAAGGGTTTGTAGAATTAAAATATAAAAAAATAATTTTTTATAATTTATACAAAATAGCTTTCAACAACTATAGATATGTATATAGTAGTTATCAAAAAATTTAAAATACTTGATAGAAATAAAGAACTAAATAAGTTAAGTTCATTTTCCATTAAAAATTCTTAATATAATCTAATATGCATACAAGAAGGAAAAGCAAAGTAAAAAGTAAAATTTTTCCATTATCTCGTTTAAAAAAAAAAATTGTGGATTGAAGAGAACCAGAAGTTTTAACCTCTTTTGAGTTATTGATGATATAATCTAAAACAAATATATTTTCTTGTAAATTTTGATGCTAGAACTCAAACTTAAATGAAGACTACAAACATCGAACAAAGGACTAAAAGAGAGAAAAAGAGGAAAGAAGTTAAAACAAGATAGGAAATATGATATAGTGCCTTAGCACTTGTTGGGTCAATTCTTTAGCCAATTCTAATTAGATATGTAGAATTGGTAAATTTAATGAAAAACGTAAGTTTTTAATGAGTTTAATGTATAGACTTGTGATTCTATAAGCTCATATAAAAATGATTTTATACTTAAGTTACTTTAGAAGAGTTTCCTAAAATTGTAAACTCATAGAATCGTATAAGTAGAATTGAGATTTTGATAACATGTGATCCCCTAAGTCTCCATTATGATGGCAATGCCATAAGTAGGCACAAACTTATTGGAATACAATTGTGCTTGTCAAGTAACCGAACACTCTAAAAAAGATTACCTTGATTTAGGAACAAACGTGAAACTTATCCTCATAATAACATCTCTACAATTGAACATCCATGGTTGATTTGTGCATGATTATGTCATCATGAATTAGATATATATATATATTCTACACTTGGTATACTAGAGCAACTTATACTTGATTAGTCTTGCCACAATCATTGGATTTTAAGTCACTTATACTTGACTAAATGGCTTAAGATATACAACTTCTACATAAAAGATGAATTGATTCCATCTTGGCTATCACTACTCCTCTTGAGTACTTCCAAATAAAAGATGACCTGATTCTGTTTAGCTATGAATACTCTTGAGCACTTAAGATCATGCTTGATAATTGACCGTATAACAACAGCTGAAGTTCTTGCATTTATCAACATAAAAAAAATCAGGTTTCATAGAGAGAGTGCTATGTTAACCTCACATCTAAAGATTTATCACAATGGTTTACTAAGGAAAGAAAAAAAAAGAAAGAATTTTCAACACGATAATTCCTAAGCTTTAGACTGTGCTTGATAACCCCTTCGCTTAAGCTTCCTTAAGTTTGTCTTTTTTGAACCTAGTCTCTTAGGTAGTGCATGTGAATCTAAATTACTAGGCTTAAGCTTAAGAGGAGGAGTGAATTGAGTTTAATGGCAAATCTTGACTACCTTTTCGATTTTAATCAATATTATGAACCAAATGAATGAACAATATAACTTAACAACTATAGTAATTGTATGTGTAAGATAAATGAGCAATAGTAATAAGCGTAGAAATTAAAAGAGATAGAGATAAAGAAGATTACGTATGGGATTAAAGTAGAGCTTTTGCCTCGTACTCTCCCTATCATATAGTACTTCCGATTAAGGACTTCACACACCACTTTTTTTAATCACTAAATAATGCTCTAAAAGCTACACATACAAACTTGTTTACATAAGTTTCATAATCACAACTCTCAACACTAATTACAATCTTAACTCACAACATAATAAGATAGTGCTTTAATCTCTCAAACACTTTGTAACAAATAGCTCACAAGCATTATACTTTAATTCTCTCTTTAATAGATTTCAAATTCAAGCATAAGAGAAAAAGAGTAGAAAAGAAAAAGAAAGCATAAACAATGTTGTAATATGGCAGTAGAATATCAATTCTTTGACTCCTCTTTGACAATTAATTGAGTATTTGTAGCCACTCTTTAATTTCTTCCCATTCGAGTGCATTAAATGCAATCCAACGACTTTTTTGGTCATTGTGTCCAGACTATGAATCATCTAACAATTGCATGATAAGCACTTAGGGTTTGTGAATATCCAAATGGTGTTCGAACCCTTAGCCTAACATCTGGATGCCAACTATATGAAAAACGGTTAGAAGCTTCATAAGACATGGCATCTAGACTATAGCACCTATGGTGTCTCGATGCTATCCCTTGAAAGTTTATTCTATGAAAAAAAAAAAGGAAACCAAGTGCATGTGAATATATATAAAACATATACTTCATAAACTTCTTTTATGCTTAATTTCAAGTTCAACACATATAAGAGTAATTTTAATTGAGTTCAATACACATTAGCTAAAACTTGAAATATTTAGCCTTAAGATGAGCTTGGTTTTTATTTAATTAGTTAAAATTTTGTCTCGTTAAAATTAAACATGTGCCTTTCATTCAATAATCTCCCCCATATTTATGAGAACAAACCCTAGACTTATATGCTCTCCATCAGTTTAGCATTCCCCCCTAATTAAGGATTCAATTTCAAAAGAGTTTGCAACAATAAAGCACAAAATGGAATGCTTGACAAGATAGACTAGTTTGAGAAAATATCAAAGCTTGATTCACTTTTAAACTTAGTTTCATTATGATTCCACAAACAAATTTGCTTAAGCTAGAGATTAACTAAATACGACTTGCTAAGTGACTAAAGCTCTTCCCTTTTTTGGCGTAATAAAAAAGATGAGTAACTCTAGGCATTAAAGAAGGAGGATAGCAACGTCAAAGGTTGGCATAGCCTAGCTTAAGCTTTAGGATATGCCTCCTAATGAAAGGCAACAACAAATGGAAATCCAACCAACTTCAATCAATCATAACTTCACGAAAACCAACCTTACAATCACCAAACATTCCAAACTCTAACTACAACTCTAATAACAAGTATAAACAATAAACATCAACTTTATTATCAACCTCAAGGATATGCAAAAGCACATGAATAAATAAGAGTCACAATGTATGTTATAAAGGAAGTTCAAATAATACATACAAGAGGCAACATTAGCTAAAGAGCCATCAAGTGCAAGAGCAAAAGTGGCAAAAGGCCTAGTCCAACCATAAGAACTAAATACATAAGCATGATCAAAAGCTTATAGGCCAAGTCCATCAAGCAAGTTAAAAAAGTGAACAAAAGAAATATGACAACACAAGGAGAGATAAGTTGTTGAAGGATCATCATCTTGAGCATCAGAAGTGCTAGAAGGGCCAGAAGTTGAAGGGTATAAGGGATGATAAATTGGAGAAATGTTATAATGACTATAGATACTAGAGAAGCGCTCATAAATGGGCTAACCTAAATTATGAAGCTACTGCATAACCTCTTGCTTAAACTGATTGAGCTCCTTTCTAATGACCTATGGATATTGAGTAATTGTTTCATCTTAACCTATATTTCCAAGAAGGTCCTTAGAGTAGGGTTGACTAGATTCATCAATAGGCTCTTGAATATGTCTATCATATTCTTCTTTACTATTAGTGCACCATCACCTGTATTTTGCACATGTATATCAGAGAGAGGAGAGAGAGACACTTTCCTTACAAATTTTCCATGTGAGTCAACTTTCTAAGGGCTTTTAGGAGTATGAGACATGGACAAAGGCCCATGACTTAGCTCTTTGCTTAAAGACTCAAATTCAATTCTTTTTCTTTTTACAAGGAAAGTGAGCAACCTCCCCATCCTGAGAAACCCTTAATTTGATCCATTGATTATCTTTTTGAAGTTACTAATCATAAAATCCTAAAATTCAATTTCTCTATTGAAAGCTAATTTGCCCATTATCCATAAATCCTCTTGTGCTACATTGCTATGTCTACTAGCATGAAGCATGTAGTTTTGACAAAGAGAAGAAGAATTTTCCACTTAAGAGGCAAATAAGTGGCCTTAAGAGCAACCTTACAATGTACTATATTAAGGCTCACTCTAGAAACTTCAAACAACTTTTCACAATACCTAGTGGTAGTGTAATTGGTGAGAAAACAGTAGCTTTTAGCCCTAACTTCAATGATACTAATAATATGTTGTGGTGAGAATTTAATTCTCTAGCTATATAGATAGGTATAAAGTTTTGATCAAAGCCTGTGATGAGAATTTACTCCTACATACAAGCTGTCATTTTCATCAATTTTATTAGTGAGGTTATAGTAGAACAACTTAATAGCACCCTCATTGATTGCTTTAGGGAGATTAATGGTGTTAAGATCTTATTGACCACAATACTATACATATAGTGTAGGCTGAACTGGTATAAGGTGGTGCGATGAAAAACTTAGCCAATATTAATGGGAAGGATAGAAAAAAAAAATACGTTAACCTTAGGATGGAAATTGGTGGATGTCAAACTTTATGTATAGACGCAATCTTATAGTGCCCGCATTCTTTATGTTCGGTTACTTTCTCACCAATTGCATCTTTCTTGGTTGGATCCTTATCGATAGGATTAGGTAAAAAAAAGGGTAAACTAAATCAAATTGAAAGTTTAGTTTTTTTTTTTACATTTAGTTTGGTTTGGTAGAGTGTAGTGGATTTGTAGTTCAATTTGGTTTTAGTTCTAACTGAATTAGTTAACTAAAATAGAAAAAAGAAATAGCCTGATTGCAATTTGTAACTTATGTGACACACTATCGAGAAGTAATATGAAACATGTTTAACTAAATTATCCATCCTATCATTTGATTCATGCTTTGATCTATATAGTTACAAACATACAGATTGATATATATTCATGTTTTTTATTTACAAGTTAAGGATTGAAAGAAAACAAAATGAAAAGATGATCGGGATTTTTTTTGTAAATATGACTTTTCGTAGGTTAGCATATAAGAGTTCTTAAGATTGCAAGAATACGTTTCATAGGTTTGAAAAGTATTCATTTTTTTTCCCTTTATCAAGCACCGTATATATCATAACTATCCCCCAATATATTTTCTTTGAAGTTGCTAACTTAACTTTGAGAATAGATTACTCTAATTGATTTAATAATAGTTGCTATTTGGTATAAGAGGACTACACAATCTATAGGTTGTAATTGTTAATTGTTAGTTATTATGAAATGTGAGTGGGAGAAATTGTGCAAAATTTCGATTGTATGGAGCAATCCTTTACTTTTTAGAATCTCATTTTGATGTGGAATTGATATACAACTTTGTGGAAAACTATATTCTTTAATATCATATTCCAAACAATAATAAGAAGCAAGGACTTATGAAATTGGTTTAAGAAAGTTAGAAAAATGCGGTCACTGATCATATTAGATTGAATTTCTAGACTTTATATTGCTGATTTTTTATTTTTCATATTTTATTAAAAAGCAGTTCAAATCATGAACCAAACTTGACCAAACTATTTTTTTTTAGGTTAAAAATATTTATGAACCGAATCAGATGATTATATTCGATTTAAAAAAATAATAATTGAACCATTAATTTAGTTTTAGTTTGATAGGAGAGAGTTGGGGGAGGGGGCAAAATGTACTGTATTGAATTTTGCTACCCTTACTTATCGATAAGAGGAGCTTCCACTAGAACAAGAGCTTCCATAGGGGCTAGGACCTCAACAATGGTAGGGTTCTCTTGCATTTACCCTTCACTTATATCTTCTTCCTCTTCTTCAACATTTTTATTATCATCAAACTTATCATCCATGTTTACGAAGTTGAGGTAAGAGAGATCGTAGTTTAGGTATGCCTTGAGTACCTTTTCACTAGGTTGTAACCCCTTTTGGAGAAGTTTCTTATAAAGAAGCTTCTTGTAATGCTTGCTCGTTGTTATAATGTTGAGAGCTTCCATAACAAAGATCTCAGACTTAGTAGCCCTTTCCAGCTTGGTGATCTAAGTTTATTAGCAATTGGAGTTGTCCTTAAGTTACTTTATTTCCTCCTTCGCATGAACTTTATCTCACTTAGGGAGGTATAGGACTCACTCAAAGATCGATACTTCTCCTTTTGTTTTTGTAGTTGGTATTTGAGGTACTTCACCTCCTAATCAAGCATTTCATTTCTACCATTTATATTAAGAAGCTCCTCCAACGCTTCTTTATGTGCATTTTGCTTTGATGCTAAGAGGTTTCGAAGCTTCTCAATGTCCATCTCGCCCTTGATTCTGGCCTTCTTAGCAATAATAGTCTGGGTCTTTGATGCATTGTAATCTTTCTTAATCATCTATACACATGAATACGTGTAAGATCTATGATAGGCTGAACATGCTAGTACTTAGAAGAATTGACATCTACCCTTTGCATCTCAACCACCTCATCCAAGGTAGTTAAGGTGTGTTTGTTCATCTATAGTAGCAAAAACAAGTAAAAAATTGAACAAATAAGCTTGGCACCATAATTAGCTCGATAAGAGTAAAAACTTACATCATAGATCTTACGCTGCTCCCTACCCTCTTGAAATCCCTTTGTATGACCCTTTGATCTTAAGTAAGGATGATGCCCTTCATTAGAGCTAAAGGCTTACGTTCATCCCCCTAGAGTAGCATTGGAGGTGAAAATTCTTCTGTCCCATAAGGGGATAAAATCATAAAATGTTCTCCTATTGTGATATGAAGCATGTGGAAGGAAGAGCTCTCTCCTTTTGAGCTTTGCTAGGTGTAAGTGGAGGAGTGTAATTGTCGTTACTGTTTGGGGCATTGCTATAGAAACAAAACTTTTTGACTTCTTAGCAATAGGAGGTGCCTTGGCCTCCTTGCCCTCTCTTTTGTAACACTTGGAGAGGTTATTGCCGGAAAAGTAGAAGGTTTAGTTGGAGGTACATGGTCTTTGGGCCATAGTAGGCAGGCACTAAGTGGTCCCCCTAAAGGCAAGTTAAGTAGTTCTCTTTGTAGGGCCCAATTTAAGTTTGCTTAATGGTACCCTCTTCTCGGCCTCCGTAGGAGAGGCTCCTTATGCTGTTGCAACTTGACAGCTTGTAAGTCTAGCTTCTTCTTCTTAGCCACCAACGTCCATATCTACAACAAGGAGGAGATTAGAAACTAAACTAAGTACAAAATAAAATATACTTACAAGATCGTACCAAGTAAAGCTCATAGAATAGAATCACCACCACCACCCCCTACCCCCCTTACCCTTCACACATACACACACACACATGAAGCACTTGATGGGCATTAGTTTAACTAGCTTGACTTGATACAATGAGGAAATCAAGTAATATCTTATTTATCGTTTGAGAAGATTGGTTTGTCCCTTTCATATTGATGAATAATTATCTCGACATCTTAATAGGAAAACTTATGGCACCATGATTCGATCTTCCGAGCAGCTAGCTCATCCTTGGATAGAAGCTTGACACCCCTAACCTAGATGGGTTTTGTCCACTTATTCCAACCCATCTAAAAATTTCCTTCTATATCGAGCTGCGACATAGTATTACCTATCATTTTTTTACACTTAATTGTAAAAAAATACATAAATAACTGTATAGTAGCCCTAACCTTCACCTCCTCATTAATCATCTTAAAAGTAGCTAGAATCTTATACATGTTCTGTAAAACATGGAAATAATAGAAAAAAAGGCTTCTAGAAATCAGAAAAGGGAAGCCATGAACCAAACTCAAAATACTTAAGAAAAACATGAGACTCGCCCTTAACTAGGAAACAAACCCTCTCATCTCTTCTTGGTTTCCTAAGATTCAGTCCTTAGGAAGCCTTGAAAGAAAAGCTCTATAACTTGGCACAATTACTTTATTGTCACGACTTTGAATTCGGTTTGGTGCCTCTACACTATACTTTGTATTATTGAAAACATAAACTAGACATTGTCATCTTCACCACCATCAAGGTATACTTCTCAAGGGAGAGCCTCCATGTGAGCAAGCTTATTGTACCTACTAAAGCTAGAAGCCAAGCCACCACAACAACCATTAGTTGAAGTTAACTTTGTTGTCTCATAAGGAGGTGTAAGGCTTGTCTTTTTGTGATTAGGTATTGAGTGAGTAATTTAAGGTATTAGTAAAACCAACCCTATTAAGTTAGAGATTAACAAGTGAACCTAAGATATTAGTCAACAAGAACCAATAAACTTAGATCTTGAAAATATAATAAAATGATAAAATATAGTTAAAATAGTAAATTTTTACTATACTATTTAATAATTAACATAATCACAAATAGGCTTTGGAAACTAGTCAAATTTTTAGAAATAAATTACATATATATATATCATAAACTTATTAAATGCGATAAAATAACATCTAGAATATATTTTCATACACCATGTCTAATTTTTATGTGTAAATACATACTTGTAATTATCTAAAATATCCAATTTATCACAAATTAAGATAAAATAAATAAAGAAAAATAATAAAAATTAATAAAAACAATATAACAACTAGGATTAATCTTGCATTAGGCATATAAGGCTTAAGGATAGCTATTGACATGTAGATTAGGTAGTGGACTAGGTATATAAGGGGAGTTTACATAAAGAGAGAAAAAAAATCATTTTGTACTTCTACAAGCTCTAGAAATTTCAGAAAACCTTTTTGCCATATCTTGTAGGGTTTGGGACAAATAAGTTTGGGTAGTGAAGATTAAAGTAGAAAAACTAGAAAAATTAAGACAAAATTAATGAAATTTTGGGTTATTAAAGGTTTGTGGGTATAAGGAGTAGCTGTAGACCAACCACCACCACAACTTGAAGTAGCACACATCACCTAGGCTAACTGAGGAGTAAGTGGTGGCTAGAGCTCTAACTTTTAGTAAGTGTCCTCAAATTGTCTAAATTTAAAAATCAATTAAAAATATTAACTTTGCCAAAAAATTCTAGAAAAATTAATTCTTAAGTATTTTTATGTGCAAAATTTTGGAAAAATATTATTTTGTATTAATCTAGTAGATATATAATACGTCATTAAGAAATCGAAAAAACCAAGTTGATTTCAATATTGATTTAAATTACCTTAATAATGTATTTTTAACCCCCCAATTTTTCTACAAGATTTGCTATACTTAATCAAAAAGTTATGAAAAGTTTTCCAATAAAACTATTCTTATATATTTTCATGAATTTTTTAGCCCTAAATTATGATTAAAACGGTATTCTTAATAAGGATTGGTGAATTTTTTTCTAAGGATCTTACTTAGAATTTGAGTTTAATTGATTAGTGGAGTATTTGCAGTATACTAGAGGGATTGAATTGAGTTTTATCAAAAGAAGTTATAAGAACCAAGAATATGTCCTTATATGAGTAGTTTAGTAGTTTATGGATTGATAATTTGAGAGTGATAGTATGTTAAATGTAAGTTTTGCGAAGTAATGAAGTTGAGGAGTTTTGAATGAGGTGTTAATTTGGTAATTACTATATGGAGCTAGAAGAAAATGAACAAATCAATTAACTATATGGAGCATTATAAAAAGTAAAGGATAATTTAGAGGTTATGTGAGTAAATAGTATATTAGGATTATACTCAGAAGTTGAGTGAAGGGCAAACTTACGAGTGAAATGTAAACATAGAAGAACTCAAAAACCTAATCAAAAGGTAAATTTCTTAAAAACTCTAAAGTTAGTAAAACTTAAAGGGTAACTCAAATGGTAGCTTACTAAGAGACATAAATTGGAGTAACTTAGATGTTGTTTTAGAAGGTGAAATTAGCATAATAAATGACCCTTGTATAGCTTAGAGGATTTTAGCCAAAGAAATCTATCATGAAACGACTTAGAACTTAACTCAGAGGATTTTGTAGATTAGAATAACTTATAAAAACTAGTGAATTGATTAAGAAATCTTAACTTATAAGTAAAAATAACTTATAAAACTTATGTCAAAACAACTTAATGTCATTACTAATTCAGGGCTTAGACATGGATTAAAGCTAATCTATTGTATATGTATAGAGATAACTGAAGATCACTAAAGTGATGGATAAGAGTTGTGAAACATTAAAGTTTGAGTAAGTGGGGATCAATGTGTTACAACATGTTAGAGTACTGTATCAAAATACTTAGAGGCTTGAGAGTGTATTTGGGTGTGGTTGTCACTTAGTTAGATGTGCGTATGTTTCCTATGTAATTGTTTATTTGACTTGTGGACTTAGATTGTTGTTTTGTATGAATTTGTATGATTTGCTCTATCTTGATAATTTATTGATCACCTCTAATCGAAATTAACTAAGAACTGGCCTATAACCTAATTGGACATGCATAACAACCTACTAGGGGAGTGATTAAGTATATTAGGCTAAATATTGACCCCTTTAATGAGGATAGCTAAAATAGTCCATTTCCCATTTTAGTTGAACTAAGTGATATGAGAGAAAATCACGGTAAGGTTATGACAATGGTTTGAAGGTAGTATTCAAAGGAGAGTGTTTTTCATTGTATAAGCCTGGGTTATGGTTTGATTTGAGTTACGTTGGAACTCCTCAATCCGGGTTAAAGAGAATATAATTTCTCTAACCTTACAGTGGACCAAATAACATCATATGATGGATCATTTGGTTATTTGCATTTCATTTCATTAAAATCTAATGACTAAAAATCCTATTTATGTTTGTTGTACTCTTTTGTCTTCGTCCCCCTTACTGAGTTATTTGTGCTCACATCTCTATAAAGTCTTTCTTAGGTGTTGAGTAAAGACTAGAGATGTAGCGCTATAACCACCCTTAAGTTAGTATACATCGGGCAAAGTAAGTGAGGAAACTTGAAGACCTACAAGTTCATAGCTTTTGATTTGGTTTTTTTTTTTTTTTGTCTTTTATGGAAACTAACTAGGTCACTCGAGGTTGCCCCACTAGTTTCCAACTTCATTGTGCATAGACTTCAGAATTTATGGCTTTTTATAAACTTTTAATGAAAACTGAAACTGTTGATGTACATAGACTTAAGTAAATACTATTATGATACTATGAAGTGTATTATAGGTCATTTAAACATACATTTTGAAAAGATATACCATAGGTTTTACTTATAATAAGTGTCAAACTAAATGCTTCAAATTAGTTGAGTTGGGTACACCTTATATAAGTAGAATTTACCATAGCAATTATGAGGTGAGCTTCTATTTTATATTAGTTTACACAGCAGAATTATTACGACTTCTCTTTTTTAGAGTGTAACAGGGGGAATAGCCTCTAAGGAAGAAGAACGAATAATTTTGGTGCGAATCATGCCTTATGTTGAAACTTAGGAATAGTAAGGTGGAAGTTTTAAGTTTGAGATGGACTTAAGGTCAAGTACACAAGAGTTATTAAAAAACAAAGAGAAATGTGGAAAATTCTGTAAGGAAGGAAGAAGAAGAGGTTTTCAAGGGTTTTATAGGAGAAGGAAAAGAGTAATTGGAGGTTTAATGAAGATCAAAATAGTGGTTTTGGGAATAAGCATTTGATTTGAGTTCACATATCCCTCATTGTAGATATGTGTGATGTACAATAATTCGACAATTAGCATCTCATTGATAGTTATTGAATGTGCAAAGGAAATGATTATGGAAAGGACAATTGTCATGTGCGTTTCAATAGAGTGGAAAAGTGAGGAGTTACAACCCTTGAATTGGAAGTTTCAATTTTCCCTAAAGTTAGTTCAGCATAAATGTATAGGAATAAAATTAGCAAAGTGTTTAAGAATAGCTTAACAATTTTATTGCTTTGAGCATAGCATAAGTTTGACCACTTGCTTGCTTTGATTGATGCTAGAAAATTTGCTTAAGTACTACTCCTATACTTAGGTTATTGACCATGGGAGTCGAGGAGTAAATGTTGATAGTAGATTTTCATCTCTACAGCTAAGTGCTTGGTACAATGTTGACTTATCCTAAAATTTACATCAATTATAATGATTATACTCTTGACTAAGCCTTATTATGGCCTCACTTGATTAGCACGACTAGATCGACATCTACTGCCAACCTTTTGCTAGAGCTTCAACAGTTCGCCACAATTCTTCCAACCAACATTTTTTAGGGCTGAATCACTAAGGCTTAGCCCATTAAATTTAAATATTAAAATATCAAAATAAGGGTGTGAATAGTTCAATAGTTATTTAGAAAATAACTACTCAATCACCTACTTCTCCTCATAATATGCACATGGCTAAATTTAAGAGATACTATATGTCATTAGTGGTTTAACTACCTTATGATACAATTATTAGATAGAAGTCTATAAATATAGAAGATTAGCATTTGTAAGAACACTCTATACACTCTACTTACTCAATTACTCACTTAATTCCTTTATACTCAAACACATACTCAATTTAGGCATTAGAGTGGTTACACCGAATTAGCATTAGTATCCTTAAAGCTTGACTTTTGTTCTTTTGCAAATTATAAACATCAACCCAAGTTTTGATGGCAACACCATTTAAAACTTTATTGATATTGTTTGTCTTATGCCACTACTAAGCATAGACCATGAAAGAACCTATAGTTGTCCTCTTTAGGCCGTCTGGTGCTTTGGAGAAAATATCTATATGATATAAAACAAAACCATGAGCCCTTTCAATGTGATGTTGATCTCTCCATTTTGTTATGATGAATTAGTCTTATGCATGTGAGTTTAATCATTTTACTCGGTTACTAGGACTATGTAGACTTATGGAATCATTATGGTCATAGGCTTAGGTCACTCACATCTAACCTATGTGACTTTATATACACTAGCATCCCTACTCAATGTTCTATGTAATAAAATATATTTAATATTATTTTAGTAAATTAAAAATTGTTGAACCAATTAGAAGTTGCGGATGTACCATAGACGAATGGAAAAAAATTCTATGGATTTGATAGAAGTATTATTCTTGCAAGGGTTTGAAAATAGTGATTACTTACATAGAACAATAGGTATATGCTAAGCACTAAAAGTGTACACTTCCTAAAAATTAAAGGGGACGACATCATCAATATTACCTTAATTTTGGTAAAAAAATAAAATTCAATTTATTATCTTAAATTTCAATTTGTTAAATTTGATACCTAATATAAACTTTTTGTATCATTATTATTACTTGCTTAATCTAATCACCAATCAAAATGAGATATATACCAAATGTATACGTAGTAGGTAACGAGGATGACACAAAAAAATGGATATTGAATTTGATAAGTCAAAAATTCAAGTAATAAATTAGACTTTTAACTACAGTTGTGATAGCAAGTGTAGTATTATCCCAAATTAAAATGTAACTATTATAATCTTAAAAGTTACTTTTCGTAAATATTTGCTTGACATGGAAATAGAAAATGTGTTTTGTAAGGAAAAAGTAGAAGACTCACTTAAGAACGTAAAAAAGATCATGGATTCAAAGTAAAGGGGAGCATGCCAAAAGATACGTAAAATGATGACCAATGAAGAAACATCGCTAAACGTCAATTGGACTTATACATGTGTTAATCCGAAGTTGTGTAAAAACCAAGTATATTTAACATAATATAAAATTTCGAGTTTTGCTTGATGTTGGTCGTTTAGGTTCTTAATAAATATATTTCAGAAACACTTTTAAAGTCTTTATTAATGCCTGATAAATATGTATACTAAGGACAAATTCAAAGTTACTATTAGTGCCTCTTGATAAAGAAAGAACAATAAAAAGAACAACGAATAAAAAAAAAAAAAGAGAGAAAAAAAGAATCTCATCCTTTCCTTTGGCAATCCTCCTTTTTTCCAAATCCTTATTTTCTTTGGAATTCCAAATCGCTCCGGCTTGAATTCCTCGGCTCCAGCCCATTATGGTCCTTCAGGCCTTTTTACCCATTCCTGGAATGTGATTTACATTTGCTTAGCACATCGAATGTATCACCAATAGAATCTTTCTTCTGAGTGTTACGGACTCACAGGTCGCAAGCTTGTTCTCTTGGTTGCACGGGAATCTTAGGTTTCATAGATTTGGACTGTACGATGTTGAACATTCTTTTGTCAATCAAGAAAGCTAGCACTGTAATATTAGAGTCATATGGAAAAATTAAATGACAAACAGTTAATATTAATTATACCAAGCAGGATCACATATAAATTTCACACTTACACACGTATGCACGGACTCTTTTTGATCTTGGGAAAAGACAAAATGCATATTCTTTGTTCACAAGACTTGCAATTTGCATAAAATAGTTTTCCTGCTAAATAATGTCGTAACTGAATCTACTATTGAAGTACCAGCTTGGACTCAAAATATATTTATATCCAATTTGACTGCACCAATTTTATAACATTTAAGTTTGAATTTCCAGTTATACTCAAATTTAATAATCTAAATGTGAACGAGTTTGAATTTAAAATATTTATTTTAAATCGTATTTTAATATGGAATTAATACAATATCATATTAACTCTCCTCATTTATAATATTGAAGAAGGCAAAGATATGTAGTAATGCATGATGTAATTGCTTTCATCATCACATGATGGATACCGTAAGCAACGATGTAATTTTTATTGTATAAATGACAAGACAGCATTCTTTATTATTTCTTAACCTCGCCCGAAGCTTTAAAGAAATTCGTCCGGCCGTGCGGGTAAAGAAAGGAAACCGTATATTCAAATTTCTATGTCCTCAAATTGAAGATATATTCTGCCAAAAGGATATAATTTTTAACATTTTATACGACGCTAGTTGTGTTCTGTTTTTCTACTTTTCTCTCTTTTGAATATTATATCAAGTACGTTTTCATTAAAACCGGTTTCCATTTTGAATTTGTTATGTTGTGTTCAAAAAAAGGAAGCATTTTTATCGTGGAAAACGGGTGTAGGATTTATGGTTCACGATTGAGATCCAATATGCAAGCCTAGACATGATGTGTGATGATTATAAATATATTTATGTTGATAAAACCTTCAACGAAACATAAATAGATGAAATCCTGTTTGTGTTAGGATTTAGGATTAACTTATGGATGCTTATTAAACCAATCCCCTAAATGGATCCACGATATAACCTGCAAACCTGATTAATGTTGGTATTGGTACTTCTATTTTTTATTATTTTTTTTCGTTCCTTTTCAATTTTCCCTGCTTGGCTCCGATCAGCCCCAATTCTAATAGGATTTGGCCCTTTCATCCTTACTTCAGTTTGTTTGCCGCCACTGCCTGTCGTCTTTCAACCAAAGTGCAACAAATGACCCAATGAGCATGTTTAGTTAATAATTTGAATTTATATCCTTTTGATGTGATTGTTTCAGATAATGAGTAATTCCTTATTTTGCCTTAGTATATTTTTTAATTGTTTGTAAATTTGTATAAATATCTTTTTATTTTTGGCGAAAATAGATGCTAGAACCTTTTAAATATGTGGGATCATATAATGTAATTTAATGGTTTGTTTTTGACATCTTAATATGTATTTTGGAATTATCGTGTTAGCAGGAGAATAAGTGTTATTAAATTCTTTTCATATTAGAATAAATTATTCTATGAGTGACAGTGATATGATAGAACAAAGCGTGAAGAAACATATCGAAAGCTTCTTTAATAAGACGATGCATATTTTTTCAAAATACAAATAAATTTTACACAATTATTGCAAAATCAAAATGGCTTTTTTTTAACAAGTGCCAGAGGTGTTAGTCTAAAAGAGAAATGTGAATGACACTTCTTTAATAGAAAATGCATATTCTTCAAAATATAAATAAATTTCCCACAACTGCTGCAAAATTGAATTGGCCTTCTCAATGAATACGAAACTTATTAAGGAAATGTAAACGATACTTCTAGACTTTTTCCACGTAGAGAGTAATTCTTGCTCTACTATTAGTGATTATTTTTTGAAGTAAATCGTACCGAGGCTATTTCATGTAGTATTTGATCAACTCATGATTTAACTCAGCACAATGATATTATGTAGTAAGTGAAATTTTAAATTTGTTATATTTGATGAAACTTTGTTAAAACTTTTATTGGGTTGTAAATTTATCTTTTAGTATTAAGATTATGTCATATATATTTGTAGACATTAATTTTAATGTCACCTTTTCTTCTTCCTATTTACAACAATTTTATAGATTTATTTACAATTTTTTATCAACAAATGGGCTTAACTTCAATTTGAGACAAACCTATTAAATGGATCATATCACTAGTTTCTATTTATGGGTGATAGGAATCATGGTCACATTACCTAATCCAAAGCTTATGAATTGGCAACCTTAGTCCATTAAGCTCTCTTTCATCAATTCAGAGGAATAGGTTGAGCTTCTTTGCAAAGCCAACCTACTAAAGTATCTGGCCTATAACCAGTACTTAACTATCTCTTAAGTGAAGGAAGCAAACAAACAGCTCAATTGACTCTACCATCAACTTGGTTAGCATGCTTCTAAGCATACCATCCAATTTACCGACCTTCCAACTAACCTAACCTTTGGCCCTCCCCCAATTAGGGGGTGGACTCCTATATTAGACTACGTTAGCAGCTGAGCGACATGTGGTACTGCTTTTACTAACATTGTATGTAATGCTAGCAAACATTCCATTGTTAGTTGTCCATTTTGCCAGTGTAATTTTGTACACATTCTACTTTTGGTGTTTTACCATTTTTGGTAATTATGTGAACCCTAGATGTTGCCTTAAGGAGAAACTATAATTATTCATCTTGTACAGTAGCCGAAAATCATCACCTTATGAATGTACCTTTTTTCTTCTTCCTCATTATTGCTTGTTCTTGTGCTTAAGCTTAGTCTAGATTAGTCATGTCTAAGTGCTTACTCTTATCTAGTTCTTTAAGTACGAATTAGTGGCAAGTAACCATAAGTAACCATTTGTATGTCATATCAGTTGGAAACCTAGGTTTGCGTAGGACAAGTAAGGTGTAATATCCATTCATTGGTGTGTGATTTTTCGTTTACCTTTAGCTATCATTTAGCCTTTTAACCATCTCGTGGCTAAAACCCATCACCATGTGATCGCTAGCCTTTGTGTATTTACCTATGGAGTTGAATCATCTTGGTGTTAGATCATTAGCAATGATGGCAGTTGGAGTTGCTACTATTACCACTTCAATATTTTTTTTGTGAAGCTATTATGGTTTTGTGTTGAAAGTATGAGGTTGTAGCTTGGTTGTTGGGTTGTGTTTGTGGTTGCATAGTTGAAGTAGTGTAGCAACCGTATGAATGTAGGTGTAATGTTTAGTGGAGGTAGTAGAGTATTTGAGGTGTCCCCCATTTTGAGTCAAGAAAATATAGTTTGTAATTGTGTTGTGCTTTGTTGTTAGTGTGAGAAGTTATGGTGTTGTGTGTGGTTGGTTTTAAGGTTTGGAGTAAGAGTATTTGATTAGAGAAATAGTGCTCCATGCTGTATTGCTTGATCTTGATTTTGGAATCTATGATGAAGAAATGATTGATTCTAGTATTAACACGGGTGTTGGTGACAACGAAAGTAGTGTTGTCCACTGTTGATGGCTTGTCTCTACCACTTCGAGGTATAATAATGATAAACTCGATGAACTCACTATCATGATGGTTGAGTTAATGTATGTTGTCAGTAGATTGATCACCGTTCGACTTGCAGTAGAGGTTCCCATCAATGTTTGAGTTTTTTCTTAGTAGAGAAGAGGACATGGAGCAAGTTGCTAAGCTGATTATGATGATTGGGGTGAATTTGGAGGACAGAATGAAGGTATTACAAATGTAAAGCCCATAGGAGGGTTGATAACTCTGATTTTAAATATATTTCATATGGCGATTTTATAGTATTTTCTTTATATTTTTGGTTTTCTTTAAAGAAATTGATACTTAATTAAGTAAAATTTTGATTTCAAGGCTTGAACGCATTCTTGGATCGAAAATGAAGAAAAAGAATCAAGTTTCACTCAATTCGGAGTTCAAACGAAGAAGTTATGAAGTTACACAGGCTGAGACATGACCATGTCCCAGGCTGTATCAATGCAGGGAAATTAGCTAGGGGCAGAAAGTTATACGACCTAGGGACAAGGTCATGTCCTAGGTCGTGTCTGGTAAAGAAAACGAAAACCTTTTGATACACTATAAAAGGACATATTAGGTTTTCACAAGATATAAGAGACATTGGAGAAAAGACAAGAGACATTAGAGAAGGAGAAGGAGAAGGCGAGAACAACACCGACTTCAAGATCGGAGAGATTTTTCATCAATCAAAGGAGTTTTTCATGTTTTATTTTATGTTATTGATGGAATTCGTTTTTAGTCTCATTATGATAGCTTAGAATTCGTAATTTAGGATTATGGAACTTAGGGTTTCATATGACTCTTGGGTTGATTTATAAATTTCAATAAAGTTTCTATCTTTGCTTAATTCAATTATGTCGTTTAATTGTTAATTGATATTTTTAGAATATCAATATATGATATTATGCATGTTGATTGAGAAATTACATGTATAATTAGATCTTACATAATTGGAGAGAATTACATGTATACTTAGAGATAAGATACATGTTTCTTCCGGAAAGTTAATTATTTGTATGGGAATTCATTATACATTAATGCAATTCTAAATTATATTACTAAGTGAAGAGATTTCAGTGAATAATTTAGGATTAGCATTAATATGCTTGAGAAAGGTAATAACTTTAGTTGTGAATCCCTCTAGTCAAGAATAATAGAAACCAAATTAAATATATTTTAAGTGATCACATGTTAAACTCTAGGGGAAATAATTCCTAAATACGTTATTACTTTCTTGAAGTTGTTCTTAATTTTATCGCTTTTTCAATTGCTTAATCAATTCTTATAATTAAGCTAGTTTGTTGATTTTAGTATTTTTAATTAATTCAAACTTTCATAATTTTCTGGTTAAATAATAAAACTAAGGTTAATATTAGTACTCGAAGTCTTTGAGGGATCAACTCGGACTCACATCTGCTATATTAAAATCGATAGGTGTACTTGCCTGATATCAAGTTTTTGGCGCTGTTGCTGAGGACTTTCGATATTAAGAACACTAGTTGCTTTATTATTTTAACCTTTTTTTTCTTTTGTTTTCTTTGTTTATTTTCATTAGCTAAGAGCTGCAATTGATTCTATATTTCTTGCCCTTGTAGTGCATGAGTCGAAGTAACTTGGAAGATTTGGTAGAACTTGATATTGAAATTAAGAGAACTGCCCTTCAAAATTTGAGATCGTGACCTAGACAAATTGTGGCAACCATTGACGACGAGTTAATTGTTGAAATCAAGGAAGAATGTGAAAAGCCCAATACTCAATTCATCGAGCAGGAAGATCTATCACATATGGCTAACAACGGGAATGAAGCAAATCAGACCATGCTCGATTATTCAAGGCCTACACTTATTGGAGTTGACTCTAGTATTGCAAGGCCAACCGTCGCGGCTAATAACTTTTAAATTGCACCTAACATCATACAAATGGTGTAACAATATGTTCAGTTTGATGGTCTCCAAGATGAAGATCCTAATGCCCACATCTCTAGCTTTTTAGAGATTTGTGATACATTTAAAATCAACGGAGCCATGAATGATACCATCCGACTGCGGCTATTTCCTTTCTCCTTGAGGGGTAGAGCAAAACAATGGTTGAACTCCCTACCAAGAAATTCAATCACAACTTGGAACGAATTGGTAGAGAAATTTTTGGAGAAGTATTTCCCACCTGCAAAGACAACTAACCTTCGGAATGATATTTCTTGTTTTGCTCAATTGGAAGCGGAAATGCTATATGATACTTGGGAGCGGTTTAAAGACTTACTCAGGAGGTGCCTACATCATAGACTCCCATTATGGATGTAGATTCAGACCTTTTATAATGGTCTCAATTTATCTACTAGACAGATGATTGATGCATCCGCAGGACGTACTTTGAATACAAAGACACCTGAGCAAGTACAAAACCTGATTGAAGGAATAGCGATGAACAATTATCAGTGGGAAACCACTAGAGCCAAGCAAAAGGCCATGGGAGTTTATGAGGTGGACTTGACCACTACTTTGGTAGCCAAGGTGAACTTATTGAGTAAGAAGATTGATGTACTCTCAGTTAGCCCTCAACAAGTGCGATTGGATGTAAGTGATTTTGGTATGCAGGGGTATGGAGCACAAGAACAACTGGAACAGGTAGATTATCTAAGAAATCCACTTAAGCAACAAAATAACCCCTACAGCAACACTTACAATCCAGGATGGAGGAATCACCCCAATTTCTCATGGGGAAACCAAAACCAAGGCCAGTAGAAGACCAATTTTGGCCTACCTGGATTTCAAAGACCATTCCCATCTCCTCTCCTACAAGAAAGGAAGTCTAGTGTGGAAGAACTTTTAACAAAATACATTCAAGGCCATGAGGCTCATTTATCCAACATTGAATCCTCGCTGATGAATCAAGAGGCTTCAAATCGTAACCTTGAGAACCAAATTGGTCAACTTGCAAAGCTAATCTCTGAAAGACCGCAGGGATCGTTACCAGGAAATACAGAACCCAATCCAAAGGAACATGTTAAGGCAGTGACACTTCGAAATGGGAAGGAGTTGCATGCTGAGAGGAAGGTTAGCGAGGAGATTAGCAAGAGCAAGGAGGGGATGAAAGCAACGGAAGATGTAGAGTCATCAAAGGTGAAGGAATATCAACCATCTATCCCATATCCCCAAAGACTCAAGAAAGATCGCAATGACTAACAATTCAGTAAGTTCCTTGACCTCTTTAAACAATTGCATATTAACTTACCTCTTGTTGATGCCCTGTCACAGATGCCTAAGTATGCTAAGTTCTTGAAAGATTTGTTATCCAATAAGAGGAAGCTTGAGGAGCTTTCTACAGTCATCTTGAATGAAAAGTGTTCAGCGATCGTGCAAAACAAGCTGCCCAAGAAGCTAAAAGACCTAGGAAGTTTTACAATTCCTTATCATATTGGTAATCTGTTAATTGACAAAGGCTTAGCTGATTTGGGTGCTAGCATCAATTTAATAGCCTTATAAATTTTTCAAGAAACTAGGATTAGGGGAACCTAAGTCCACATGCATGAGCTTGTAATTAGTTAATAGATCTGTGATGTATCCTAAAGGTATATTTGAGGATGTATTAGTCCAAGTGGGTAAATTTATTTTTCCAGTTGATTTTGTGATATTGGATATGGATGAAGATTTTGAGTTGGCCCTTATCCTAGGTAGACCATTCTTAGCTACCACTAGGGCTATCATTGATGTTAGTGATGGCAAGCTCATTCTTCGAGTAGAAGATGAAGAGATTATGTTTAAAATTTCGGAGGCTATGAAAAAGTTTGTCGATCAGGATGATACTTGCTACCTTCTGGATGTTACTGACACTTTTGTTTCGAGTTATATGCAGGAAGTTCTTCTTAAAGATCTGTTGGAGAGTTGCTTGCAATTAGGCATGGAGGAAGCTTCAGAAGATCCTGTCAAATCCAAGGTGATAGCCCAACTGGAGGCAAATAAACCTATCTCTATGGAGAAAGGATTTGAAGAGTTTGAAATGAGGAAGGAAGCACAGTTAAAACCTTCGATTGAGGAGCCACTAGTATGGGAGCTAAAGAAATTACCTGACTACTTGGAATATGCCTTCTTAGAGAAGGACTCCAAATTACCAGTAATTATAGCATCCAATTTGGAAAAAAGAACAGAGAGAAAGGTTGCTGAAAGTACTCAAGGAGCATAAGAGGGCCATTGCTTGGAAAATATCCAATATTCGAGGTATCAATCCCTCTTTTTGTACTTATAAGATTTTAATGGAAGAAGACCACAAGTCGGTTGTGTAGCTTCAAAGGCGCTTGAATTCGAACATGAAAGAGGTAGTCAAAAAGGAAGTTATTAAACTCCTTGATGTAGGTATGATATATCCTATCTCTGATAGTTCATGGGTGAGTCCAGTGCAAGTAGTTCCAAAATAAAAAAAGTGGGATGACAGTAGTCCCTAATGAAAAGAATGAATTAATCCCAATGAGAACGGTAACAGGTTGGCGTATATGTATCGATTATCGAAAGTTAAACGATGCTACACATAAGGACCATTTCCCCCTACTTTTTATTGATCAAATGATAGAACGACTAGCTGGACATATATTTTGTTGTTTTTTGGATGGCTTATCTGGTTAGTTTCAGATACCTATTGCATCGGAAGATCAAGAGAATATCACTTTCACTTGTCCTTATGGCACCTTTGCCTACCGCATAATGCCTTTTGTTCTTTGCAATGCACCTGCTACATTTCAGCAATGTATGTCAGCTATTTTTGATGATTTAATTGAGGACATAATGGAGGTATTTATGGATGATTTTTCAGTTTTTGGCAACTCATTTGACCTTTGTTTGAATAATTTAGACAGGGTACTTAC
Source organism: Lumnitzera racemosa (assembly GCA_024138005.1). NCBI lineage: Eukaryota > Viridiplantae > Streptophyta > Magnoliopsida > Myrtales > Combretaceae > Lumnitzera > Lumnitzera racemosa. The sequence goes on from JAMXBC010000003.1 coordinate 39,478,729, forward strand.
CAGGTGTGAAGAGACCAATCTTGTCCTCAATTGGGAGAAGTGCCACTTCATGGTACAAGAGGGTATTGTGCTGGGCCATAAGATCTCTTATTGAGGAATTGGGGTGGATACTGCCAAAGGGACAAAGTGGATGCGATTGCAAGACTCCCATCTCCAACTTCGGTTAAGGCCATAAGAAGCTTTTTAGGACATGCAGGTTTTTATAGGCAATTTATCAAGGATTTCTCGAAAATTGCCCACCCTTTGACTAAGTTATTAGAGAAGGATGTCCCTTATGTTTTCTCTCAGGAGTATTTGAAAGCTTTCAATATCCTTAAAGAGAAACTTACCAATGCTCCGATCATGGTATTACCTAATTGGGTACTTCCCTTTAAGCTTATGTGTGATGCAAGTGATCACGCAATTGGGGAAGTGCTGGGGCAAAGGTAAGACAAGCACTTTCAACCAATTCACTATGCTAGCAAACCTCTTACGAATGCCTAGGAGAACTACACTACTACAGAAAAAGAGTTGCTAGCAGTTGTTTTTTCCTTTGATAAGTTTCGCTCTTATTTCCTTCTATCTAAAGTGATTGTTTATACTGATCATTTTGCCCTTAGGTACTTGTTAGCAAAACCGGATGCAAAACCGAGACTGATTAGGTGGATCTTGTTGCTACAAGAGTTTGATGTGGAGATCAAAGATAAAAAGGGCGTTGAGAATTTAGCAGCAGATCACCTATCTCTATTGGAGAATCCAAACTTGGAAATGCTCGACGAGAATGAGATCAAGGATGAATTCCCTAAGGAGCGACTCTATGTCATCGCCCAGGTAAGTGATATGGAACTTCCTTGGTTCATAGATATCGCTAATTTTTTAGCTGCTAGGATCATACCGAAGGGACTTCCACACCAACAAAAGAAGAAATTTTTTTCTGATGTCAAACATTATTTTTGGGATGATCCTTACCTGTTTAAAGTATGTGTAGATCATGTCATTCGAAGGTGTGTACCACACCTCGAAGGATAGAGAATTTTGAGCCACTGTCATTCGAGGCCTACTGGTGGGCATCATAGTGCCAATAGGACAGCTCATAAGGTCCTAGAGGTAAGATTTTATTGGCCTACCCTATTCAAAGATGCCTAGAGATATGTTGAGAGTTGTGATCGTTGCCAACGAGTGGGGAATATATCCCGTAGGGATGAAATGCCACAAAATCCCATCATCGAGGTTGAGGTATTTGATGTGTAGGGGATTGATTTCATGGGTCCTTTCCCGAACTCTAATGGAAATAAATATATCCTAGTAGCTATTGACTATGTCTCTAAGTAGGTGGAAGCTAAAGCCTTACCTACTAATGATGTTAGGGTAGTAAAAAAATTCTCGAAAGGCCTATTTTCTCGATTTGGCACCCCTAGGACAATTATAAGTGATAGGGGAACACACTTTTGTAATGCTCAACTCGACCACGTATTGAAACGTTATGGCGTTACACATAGAATAGACACCCCGTACTACCCCCAAAGTAGTGGCCAAGTGGAAGTTGCTAATCGCGATCTAAAGCGAATTCTTGAAAAAACCGTAGAGTATCATAGAAAAGATTGGTCAGAAAAGTTGGATGATGCTCTATGAGCATATAGAACCGCTTACAAAACACCATTAGGGACCACACCCTACCGACTTGTATATGGCAAGGCTTGTCATTTACCGGTAGAGATTGAACATAAGGCTTATTGGGCAATTAGGAGTGTTAATGTTGATTTTGAGTGTGTAGGTTCTCACAGGAAACTTCAACTGAATGAGCTAGAGGAATGGCGAGCGAATGCATATGAGAACTCCAAATTATACAAACAAAGGGCCAAAGTACCACGATCAGCGAATTAAATAAGGTCGATAATTTAAAGAAGGTGATCGGTTTTTTTTTGTATAATTCTCGCCTTCATTTATTTCCAGGTAAGTTGAAATCTAGGTGGTCTGGACCATTTACAATTATACGAGTTTTCCCGTATGGGACTGTTGAAGTTATATACCCGGAGAAGGGCACATTTAAGGTAAATGGGCAACGGTTGAAGTTATACTTGAGTGGAAACTTGGAGCATGTTGGATGAGAGGAGTTTTATCTCCATCCGACGAACTAACATGAGAAGACGTATCCTGCCGAGCTATCGACGTTAACTAAAGCGCTTCTTGGGAGGCAACCCATGTCTAACTTTGCTTATACTTTAGTTCTTTAAGTTTTCTTCATTTTATTTTCCTTTTATCTAACTTTGCTTTGCTTCTTATATTTTCGTCATAGCCTTTTCCTTTTTAGTTTTATCGTTGCTTTTTCTCTTTAGTTTTATTACTTTTATTTCTATAAGTTTCCTTTTTCTTTATAATAAAAAAAAGAGAAAAAAAAAGGTTACACGGGTAAGGGACACGGTCGTGTCCCAACTTGTGTCCATCTAGACCTTTAAAACTGTCCACCCACAGAAAGTTATACAGGCGTGAGATACGGTCGTGTCCCAGCCCATGTCCACCCAGATTTCGCCTTTAATCCATAGGCACAGAAAGTTACACGGGCAAGGGATACAGTCGTGTCCCAGCCCGTATGCGCCCAGAATTCCCACTCACGAACAGGAAGTTACACGGGCATGGGACATGGTTATGTCCCAGCTCGTGTGCATCCAGACTTCACAGTAGACCATTGAAAGTTACACGGGCATGGGACACGGTTGTATCCTAGCCCGTGTTCGTGCAGACTCCACACGACACACACAGAATGTTACACGAACAAGGGACACGGTCGTATCCTAGCCAGTGTCTACCCAAACCCCACACGATTCAGCACATGCCCTATTTATTTCAACAAACACACTCTCTCATACACTTCCACACATCAACACATATTTCTTTTCTCTTCTCTTCTTCTTCTCCTCACGATTTACTTTTCATCAACACATTTCTTTATCAAATCCAACCCGATTAAATGTTTCTTCTCAGGTCGTCAACGGAAAATCGTGAAAAGTAGATTGTTTGAAGGAGGTCCACATTTGTTACATCATGTTCTAATCATGAGGGCACTATTGTCGAGCAACTAGCAACTCTTTCTCTACTAGAGTATTTTATGCTTCAAGGAAGAGAAGTATTAGTTTCTTTTTCAATACATGTCTTTCCTTTTTCCCTTTGAAGTTTTTATTGTTTCAACTCTTGCTATTGTGCTTTCTTAGTCGTACATGGAGGATACTGTACGTTATTAAGTATGGGGAAGAGATATATATGAATTTGTTACTGTTTAGGATACCAATTATTCACATTTGACCCAATTAATTTTTAAGTTAACTTGCAATAGGTGATTAACAAGTGTTGAGCTAAGTTAACTGTGTCATCTTGATCATTATTGATCTTATTATACTTTACTAGAATTGATTAGTCAAATTTGTGGAGGGCAAAGTTACGAGTTATTTAGCTTAGGACTTGAGATTAGAGCAACATCACTAGTTGAGAGTTAGTCATGATTATTTTTAAAATTTACTTTTATGTATACCCTTCTCTTAGAAATTTTTAAGAGTCCTATAATTTTTAGCAAACAAACAAATGAAACTCTTCTTTTGAAAAATCACAATGATTGGAGGTCAACAGTATTAACAAGTGTAAGAATAGAAAAACTGGTAAGGATTCATCTTGGTCAGTCAGAAGAGCGAGATTGAGTCCCAATGGCAATTCAAATGAAAAAAAAAATTTGATATGGATCGGCCTTGGTCCGTCAGAAGAGTAAGGTTCTTTCTCGTTATCAATATAAGGAATAAGTTGGTATGATCGGTTTTGGTTCATCAAAAGAGCGAGATTCTTTCCCGCTACCAACACAATTGTGCTTAAATAAGGTAAATTTAAAAGACCTCTCAACAAAAGCATGAACTAGGGGGATGATCAGAGGATGAGTGGATGTAAAATGTGTTTGTTTTAGATTATGGTGCTTGGTGAGATGGAAGAGAGAATTGTATACACTTTAGTCAAATGGACAAAATTTTTATGACTCTTTCTCTGTTGGCGATATGTTAAATCCAATTTTTAGTTTAAGAATCCTTGGTTAAATGACTTGGGTAAACTTTGATTTCAAGGTTTGAACGCGTTCTTGGATCGGAAATGAAGAAAAGAAATCAAGTTTCACTCAATTCGGAGTTTAATCGAAGAAGTTATGAAGTTTTGAAGTTACACAGCCTGGGACATGACCATGTCCTAAGCTGTATCCATGCAGGGAAATTGGCCAGGGGTAGAAAGTTACACGACCTGGGGACACGGTCATGTCCCAGGTCATGTTTGGTAAAGAAAACGAAAACCTTTTGATACACTATAAATGGACATATTGGGTTTTCACAAGATATAAAAGACATTGGAGAAAAGACAAGAGACATTGGAGAAGGAGAAAGAGAAGGTGAGAACAACACCGACTTCAAGATCGGAGAGATTTTTCATCAATCAAAGGAGTTTTTCATGTTTTATTTTATGTTATTGATGGAATTCGTTTTTAGTCTCATTATGATAGCTTAGAATTCGTGTATTTAGGATTATGGAACTTAGGGTTTCATATGACTCTTGGGTTGATTTATAAATTTCAATAAAGTTTCTATCTTTGCTTGATTCAATTTTGTCGTTTAATTGTTAATTGATATTTCTAGAATATCAATATATGATATTATGCATGTTGATTGAGAAATTACATGTATAATTAGATCTTACATAATTGGAGAGAATTACATGTATACTTAGAGATAAGATACATGTTTCTTCCAAAAAGTTAATTATTTGCATGGGAATTCATTATACATTAATGCAATTCTAAATTATATTACTAAGTGAAGAGATTCCAGTGAATAATTTAGGATTAGGGTTAATATGCTTGAGAAAGGTATTAACTTTAGTTGTGAATCCCTCCGATCAAGAATAATAGAAACCGAATTGAATATATTTTAAGTGATCACATGTTAAACTTTAGGGGAAATAATTCCTAAATACGTTATTACTTTCTTGAAGTCGTTCTTAATTTTATCGCTTTTTCGATTGCTTAATCAAGTCTTATAATTAAGTTAGTTTGTTAATTTTAGCATTTTTAATTAATTCAAACTTTCATAATTTTCCGGTTAAATAATAAAGCTAAGGTTAATATTAGTACTCGAAGTCTCTAAAGGATCGACTTGGACTCACATCCGCTATATTAAAACTGATAGGTGTACTTGCCTAATATCAAGGGTTTAGACACCCAATTTTCGCTTCTTATTTATTTTAAAAAAAAGGGTCCTATTTCAAAAATGAAAAAATAAAAAAATTAGAAAACTTAGTTTAAAAAAAAGGATAAAATATTTTTCTTTTAAAATGGAAAAAAATACAAAAATAAAAAATAAAATAAAAGGGGGAAAAGTAAAAATGATGATGAGAAGAATAAAAATAGTTTAAAATTAGGTTTATAGCGTTAATAATATGCTAGTAATACATTAGTAGTTTGTTGGTTTAATAATAGGTTATTTTCTTTTTAATTAGGCTTAGGTAGATAAAGTTAAATAAATTTTGTTTGCATAAAATAATAGGGAATGGGCTAACGAACCATTTGGTACTACACTTGGTCTTAACATTGGTGAAAGGTAGACATTTTGAGTTTGACCCTTACCAAGCACTCATGTGCCTTTTTTTTTTGAATCCTACCACAACATGTGTCTCATATCTATTGGGCTATGCTTTGACAAGTGGAAATTGATGATTAGACATATGGCTAATGTGGTGCCCACATGGCGCTACATCAGCATTTGACTCTCCCCCTTTCTTTCCTTTTCCATCTTATTCCTTCTCTTTTTCGTGCAAAATAGCTTGTCCCCCCCACTTTGTTTCAATTTTTCATGCAAATTCCACATACGAGTACACAATTTTTTGGTTCAATCTTGTACTCTACATAGTTTACTTTGTATTGTACCCAAAAACACATCTATGTTCAATCATTTAAGGGATCAAAAGGAGGATTGCAAATCAAAGAAAACTTAAATGCCCAAATTTTCCTTCTCCTTGAATCTTCATGATTTGAGCATTTCATCAAAAATCAAAGCTTCCATTAAATGTTTTTAGTAATAACAAGTGTTTAGGAACACATTTTGATTAATAACTCCACCTGAATTGCATCATTTTCATGATATTCATTTAAAACCCAGTATTTTCGAAATCTTGGATTAATGGCGCTTATTGGACTTTTCTAACGAAATCAAGCTTCAAAAACTACAAATGGGAATTGGGAGAACTTGTTTGGGAATCAAACACAACTTTAAGCCCTCTATATAAGCTCAAAATCAAGTTTTCTCCCTCTAAGGGTTTCCAATATGCAATGCCTCTTTTCTATCTCTAGAAATCCTTCATCTTCAACCACTTTCGAAGGTAGCTATTGCTACTAAAAGCTTACCCAAACTCCTACCTTCCAAATGCTACCCTTAGCTTCCTTATCCGCAACATACAACCAATGAACCACCACATCTAAATTCATTACCCACCATTAACCTCCAAAAAATACCACCTAAACCACTTCTTTTTGAAAAAATAACTCTACTAAAGAATTCCTTGACCCAAAAAACTTATGAAACGACTCTAATTTTGCCTTAATCTATGGTCATTTGAGCTCTCCACAAATTTTCCTTCTCTAACTCCAACAACCACCTCGCACTACCATGCAGCACCATCAAACGGCCACCATTGGTTGAGGGACTACTCTTATACCCACTTTCCTCAATAAAATACTCATGGAATCGATGTTTCTCACTCATGTAAAGGTCCAGAAGTCACCATTGCAAGCCATGGTAGTCGCTTCTTCCTCTTCATGTGACTTGACTTACGACTAGGTGGAACTTATGATCCGACCAGACTCGACCAACCTAAACTTGCGTCTTTAACCTAAAATTTTGGTCGGCTTCTTCTTCTTTCCATTTTCCCCATTTTTTCTTTTCTTTTCTTTTTTTTTTTTCATTTTTGTTACTCAATATGTATATGATAACACGGATTTTAAACATATTTCATATGGTGATTTTATAGTATTTCCCTTACATTTTTGGTTTTCTTTAAAGAAATTGATACTTAATTGAGTAAAATTTTGATTTCTAGGTTTGAACACATTTTAGGATTGAAAACGAAGAAAAGGAATCAAATTTCACTCAATTCGGAGTTCAAACAAAGAAGTTATGAAGTTTTGAAGTTACACAGTCCATGTAGAAAAAAATTGGCCAGGGACAGAAAGTTACACGACCTGGGGACACGGTCATGTTCTAGGTTGTGTCGGACAAAGAAAACGAAAACTTGTTGATACACTATAAAAGGTCATATTAGGGTTTCAAGAGAAAATAAGAGACATTAGAGAAGACAAGAGACTTGAGGAGAAGGAGAAGAAGAAGGTGAAAGCAATACCGACTTCAAGATCGGAGAGATTTTTCATTAATTAAAGGAGTTTTTCATGTTTTATTTTATGTTATTGATAGAATTCGTTTTTAGATTCATTATGATAGTTTAGAATTTGAGTATTTAGGATTATGGAACCTAGGATTTCATGTGATTTTTGGATTGATTTAGAAATTTCAATAAAGTTTCTATCTTTACTTGATTAAATTATGTCGTTTAATTATTGATTGATATTTCTAGAATATTACTATATGATATTATGCATGTTGATTGAGAAATTGCATGTGTAATTAGATCTTTACATAATTGGAGAGAATTACATGTATACTTAGAGATAAGATACATGTTTCTTTCGGATTGTTAATTAATTGTGAAGGAATTCATTATACATTAATGTAATTTTAAGTTATCTTACTAAGTGAAGAGATTCCGGTAAATAATTTAGGATTAGGGTTAATATGCTTGAGAAAGGTATTAACTTTAGTTGTGAATTCCTCCGATCAAGAATAATAGAAACCGAATTGAATATATTTTAAGAGATCACATGATTAAACTCTAGGGGAAATAATTCCTAAATACGTTATTACTTTCTTGAAGTCATTCTTAATTTTATCGCTTTTTCAATTGCTTAATCAAGTCTTATAATTAAGTTAGTTTGTTAATTTTAGTATTTTTAATTAATTCAAACTTTCATAATTTTCTGGTTAGATAATAAAGATAAGGTTAATATTAGTACTCGAAGTCTCTGAGGGATCGACTCGGACTCACATCAGCTATATTAAAACTGATAGGTGCACTTACCTGATATCAGTATATACATTAAAGAAAAAAGAAAAAAAAAGAAAAGGAAAAGGGGAAAGAGAGGTTGTTGTTCTTTTTAATGCATAAAAGTGTAGTTGCTTTATTTTTTGTTCCATTGACACTTTTTTTTTAAAATAAAAAATACAAAAATTAAAATAAAAATATAAAGAAAAGTATGTATATATATTTTTTTCTCGTTTCCTTTTCCTTTTATTTTTGCCAAAATTTTTAAAACCGTTTTGTTTTAAATGTATTTATGTGTTCTGATAAATAAAAGAAAATGTGCTTTGTCCTTTAGAAAATACTTATTTAAAAAAATAAAAAAAATTCAAAATTAAGTTATTTTAGAATTTTAAGGAAATAAAATGGTTGAATTAGGATCCTTTTTAGAATTTTTCTCAAAAGAAGTAAAGTGTGTAAGAGACGTAAACTCGATCAATTTTCAAAATTAAAATAAATCAACAAATTAAAGTTTCATAAAATTATTGAACTATGGAAAATCTAATTCCTACTAGAGAGTATATAGGCACCTACATTGCAACTAAAAATAGGGAAACTTTTTATTTTTCCTTTCGTAAATAAATTCTATTTATTATTTTTCTTCTTCTTCTTCTTCTTCTTCTTCTTCTTCTTCTTCTTTTTTGTATGTATAAATAGAATTAGTTTTATTTATATGTAAATTTATAATTATCCTTTTGTGCAAACGGTGGCATTTTAGAAAAATGAACTTAATTTCAGAAAGTTAAAAGTGGTACTTGTTAGAGTTTAATAGGTTTGCCCCCCACTTGGAATATTTGGTTTTCAAAAATCGCTTTTAAAAAATTGTTTTTTTTTCCCCAGTAAATCAGTGGTTAGGTTAAATCGATCCACCTAAGTGATTTAACATAACCCATTTTTTCTTGACTTTGGTTGAGTGATAACTTTAAACTTTTCAAAATAGAAAAATCAAGTATTTTCTTAACTGTTAGTCGATAGTTAGTATTAAATGGGTTAAGGTTTCATACTAATTAGGTTAAGAAAAATAATAACTGAGAAAAATTGAAGCTTAGTAGGAGAATTGATTGGATGAAATTAAGGAGATTGAAGAGGAAGAATACTAAGAAGTTGAAGAAAGAGATGCTCAACCTATCTAAAGGTTAGAGAATGTAAAATTGCAAATGTTGACCTACTTTGCATCTAACAATGCTAATGATTACCTTGATTGGGAGGATAAAGTTGAAAATATATTTTAGTACCATGAAGAGGATGAGCGAGCTAAAGTGAAATTGATTGCTCTCGAACTTCTAGGTTATACTGCCTGTTAGCATAAAAATCTTTAAACCAACTACGTACAGATGGGGAACCTGAGATTAGGACATGGTAAGAGATGTTTCGAGTTATGAGGCAGAGGTTTATGCTTAGCTATTACATGTAGGACACCTTTAAGAAACTTTAGGTGCTAAAGCAAGGTGGATTGTGTATGCATGATTACATGAAGGATTTTAAATGCTTATGATTTGTTGTGAAGTTGACATCCCGAGGCCTGAATTAGGACTAGATTTGGTGGAGGGTTGAAGTTCAAAATTGGTGAAGTGCTTGATGTGTAAGGGATTGACATGCTTGAGGATGCCATTTGAGCTGATTAGAGGTTGAATGCAAGAGACATTAAGGAAATTTTCGAGCTCTTCAAGCTAGACTTCATATGTTTAACTTAATCCAAGCAACTTGATTAGACTTGAGTAGAGTAGGCAAGACATTGTCAAACTCGACCTTATTAAAGGGAATTAGTGGGCAAGTTTGAGAAGGGGTAAATTTTAGGACAGAAGATAGGAGAGATAAAATGTTTTAAGTGCTAGTGTTTTGGCCACATAGCCATCTAATGTCCCATTAGATGAACTACGATGTAATGTTTTTCTCATGTACGCTTTATACATACTGCTAAGTCGACCTTGGTTATTTGATTGGAGAGTTATTCATGATGGGTTTAGGAATACTTACACTTTTGATTATAGGGGAAAGAGAGTTGTGCCGAATCCTATGACTTTGAGCTAGGCTAGAGACATGTAAACTCAATCAAGTTGAGCTTAGAAGAAGAGCATAGTGATGTTATTGCATGAGCTCAAAGGTCGATGCGTAAACCTCCTAATTGATCAAAAGACTATTAGAGATAAAGGAACAATAGCTAATCTACTTGCTAAGTTGTAGAGGTTTATTGGACAATTCATGGACTTATTCATAAATGAACTACCTAAGGGATTGCTACCAATGTGAGGCATTGAGAATGCCATAGATCTATAGCTAAGAGCTGCTTTACCAAATAAGCCTACCTACAACATGACTTTGAAGCAAGCTACTACACTTTAGAGGCAGGTTAATGAGTTGATCGAGTATGGCTATGCTCGAGAATCCTTAAGTTTGTATACAATGTCGGCCTAGTACTAAAGAAAGGTAGGTCACGGGGAAATTGTCTTGATAGTTGGGCTATCAACAAAATTACTATTAAGTATAAATATTTGATCTTGAGGCTAGATGACATGTTGGATGAATTGCATGGGACTAAAATATTTTCAAAGATAAATTTGAGGTTGTGCTTCCATTAGATCTGGATGTAACTTGGAGACAAGTGGAAGATTGCATTTAAAATAAGGCACTAATTGCATGAGTAGCTAGTGATGCCCTTCAATCATTCCAACACTTTGAGCACATTCATGAGACTACTTAATCATGTGATTTGCAACTTGATTGGGAAGTCCATAGTTGTGTACTTTGACAACTAACTAGTGTATCATCCTAACTTGGAGGATCATTGTGAGCATCTTTGAGTTGTTTTCTTTGTGCTCCAAGCTAAATAATTATATTAGAATTTGAAGAAGTGTAACTTTTGTCACTTGACGTGGCCTTTTTGAGGTTCATAGTGAGTGGAGATGGTGTATAAGTTGATAAAGAGAAAATCTAAGCTACCATAGAATGGCTAGTGCCAACCTATTTTGTAGAAGTTTGAAGCTCCTACGGACTAGCTTCATTTTATCATCATTTCATCAAGAAATTCGGTACCATTATGGTATTATTGATCAAGTTATCTAAGAAGAACATGGAGTTTAAGTTAGAAGAGAAAGAATAGAGGAGTTTGAAAAGGTAAAGGAGAAGTTAACTTGTGCCCCAGTATTTGCTCTCTCGGACTTTGAGAAAGTTTTCAAACTAGGGTGTAATGCATCTGGTGTTGAAATAAGTGCCTTGTTGATGTAGAAAGGCTGACTTATTGCTTACTTCAATGAGAAGCTTAGAAGAGCTGCACTCAACTATTCAATCTATAGCAAGGAGTTTTACTCCTTGATCTGAGCTTTGATTAAATGGCTACACTACTTGTTGCCTTAAGAATTTTTCATCTATATTGACCATGAATCATTGAGGTACTTCAAGAGCCAACAAAAACTATCTAAAGGGCAGGTTAAGTAAATTGAGTTCATGGAAAGGTTGCCTACATGGCGAAACATAAGGAAGGAAGGACTAAAATGGTCACTAATGCTTGTCTAAGTGACATACCCTCTTGATTAACCTACAAACTAAGTTGCTTTGTATCTTTATTGTCAAGGAAATATATATTTAGGATTGCCATTTTGGTTCGATCACCATAAGGTGTTGTCATATGTAAGTAGTAGATGACTACTTCTTTGAGGTTAGATACATATTCCATAAAGGGAAGTTGATAGGAATTGAACCATTGGGCTCTTGACTTTAGCCTGTGCTTGAGGATGTAAGAGCATAGCAAGGTGCATCCTCTCATCTCGACCTATACTTGAAGAATCTAAGCTACTTACTAATTGCCGATCTACCATAGATATCGAGCCGAGCCCTTTCTTGTTTGTGAATGACTAAGTGCTAACTTAAAGATTACTCTGTTGATGGCTTGACCAACTTTCTTGTTAGTTCAGCCATATCTATTCTAAGTTGTTGAGATCTTCTTTAAGCTGGCTTAACCTAAGTACACTAGTAGCCTAGTTTGGCATCTACTTAATCCAATCGTTCTACTTTATCTATCTCCTCAAGAGTTCTCCAATAGTTGCTAGCCATATGCCTTAGCCTCCACGTGATAGGATTTGCCATCAAAGCTTCTATTTTTGCATTTTCTTTTATGCCCTTGCTTATTTCTTGTATTTAACTTATTTTAGATAGTACCCTTCTTGCTTTTTTTTTTTTTAATATATAGAAAGTAGCCCTAATATTTTAGGTATAAATACCTTCTTACATGTAGCCTTAAGTATCATCTTCCATTGTTATTGAATATACTGAGTTTCCTTTTTACGTTAAGCTTTTAACTTACTTCTTCTTTTACTCATATCCTACCCCTTGAGCGAGGATATGTGGCACTGAACTACTTGTATGTTATATTAAGCTAGTTTGTGAGTCGTTGAAGGTTCCTTAGTGTGTCATATTCTTGGAGTTGTTTGTAGTTTTTGCTTTTCCTCTTTTATTTTATACGTTTATTGTTACATCCTAGCATAGCACATGGTATACCATTGCACAGGTATACTTGTTTGATTCAGCAAAATTTTTATTTATAAAAAAAGAGTATTATAACGGAGTTTAGCTTTATACCTGTTTATACAAAAGAGTACATCTATCAAACTTAACAAAAAATACAATACTTTTTCTTTTTCTTTTTCTTTTTTTTTTTTATATAGATAGATCTTTCATGGAACTAAGATCAAAATACGGCAAGACTTCTTCAAAAGTGGCTGACTTTGTCTTGCCTACTCTCATAAGACGTTTTCCCCTAGTTGATATTGCTGTTCAGTTAATTCTCTTCATAACCAAAGGATACAGGAGTATCTCCTCAGCTCTCTATGAGCTAAGTAAAAGTGGATAAGACAAAGCACAGAACAAGCATAATACACATTCATAAGGATCAGTACTACATGACATTCAATTTCACAATCTGAACTATTAAGACAAATTATTTATGCAAGGAATTTGTGACATGCTCATGCACGTAACATGCATCGGTATCGAGATCTTATATTTTTCCAATTCTTCATCTAGTTAATTGATGTACCCAAGCATTTGGATATAATGTCCAAGAACCTAAGGCAATAAAAAGTTGCCTAAGAGTAAGATGCTTAACAAAAACCACCTACTATGGTTTGAAAATCCAATACAAAGTCGGTATAGCTAAAACCATACATTGTAGCTAGAATAAGTTGAGTAATGTAGCTCTATATACTAAAAACCCAACTTAGTAGTGTTCAAGTTTTTAGAAACTCGACTCATAGGTCCTTTTGTAGCATGCCACGAATGTAGTAAATAGTACAATAACCTAGTATTGAGAACAAATCTTAATTTCCACATCATAAACAATTTGATTATCTCAACTTTAGCTTTGTTTCCCAACTTTATTATACATTCCTTTACTTAAGGTTCACTTAAGGATACACCCTGAAGAACAGTTTAGTTACCAAGTTTTCCAAGTAGAAATACACATCAACAAATAAGTCATACATGAGAAAACATTTCACTTAGTCAACATAATTCAATAGAATCATGTATCCAATCCATCCAGCACATCATTAAATTTGTGACACAACCGACTTCAAGTTAAGTAGACATAAGTTAACTTGAACAAAAGTAGAAATGTCCACTTACCAGAGTTTAACAATAGTGTAAAATCTTAAGCTTCATGATGTAGTCTTTCCTTACCTATCACACTTAGGAAAATATACACAGACCTTAATCAACTACGGGTCGATACCAAACTCTTATAAGCATTTACTATCATGTTTCCAAGCTCATTCTAATTGTATTTTATTCATTTCTAATATGATTTTAATAAAATTCATATCATTATGATCATTTTTTTGAGTATTATTAAGATATCTTAAGAATTAAGATTAAGCAATATTGTTAAAAGTCCAAATATACCCTTTCATATTACTAATTTGATCGTATGTTATTACAATTTTGTAATCGACTCGAGTAGGCTTTAATTCTAAACTAGAAGTCCTAAAAATTATACTTTTCAACCATGCTTAATATCAGTTACATGTTTTAGTTACTGATCTTACATTATCTAGTAATCACTTTACTAGTATTATTCACTATTTCGCATATTAGGCTAATATATAGGTTTAGGCAAGGAATACAAAATAAATAGTATATAAGCCTAATTAATTATACAAAAAATATTGTGAAATTAAAAAAATATACACTTTCGATATTGACCATCATTTGCATTAAACTAGCTTATCACCTGTATTTTTACAAGTAGCATTTTAGCTTAAAATTAGTGAAAATTAAGCAAATAAATGAATTTACTCACAAGATAAAAATTAAGTGTTCCAAACATTGTCATAAACTTCCAGAAATCAAAATATATAGGGCTCATACTTTGATTTTGTCAAAAACTAATTAATCTAACAGAATAGTAAAATTACCAATTTTATCCAAAACAATTATAATAAATAGTAAACATACTTATTTTAAAAAATTCTTGTTATTTGAAATTAAATAAATATATTAAGTATATTATGTACAAAAATTTAGCTCAAAAGGACATTATTTAATATTTCTAAAATTTAATTTAATTTTCATCCAAATAAAGCATTTTCTTAAGAACCCTATATCTGTAATAATTATTGAACTATACAAAAATTACTACATTATTCTACACATAAAATAAACCCAGAAAACCAAATTTCACGATAAAATAAGAAATTTTGATATTTTTAGAAAATTAAAAAAATTTTGGCCGAAAAATTGGTTTACTTGAACTGACCACCTTCGGCCATCCTTTGGCTACCCAACCTTGTTAGAAAAGTTTGCTATTCTACCCTCTCTTTAACCCCAAAAGGCTACTAAAATAAGACATCAACAACCTATTGAATTGGCTTATACTAGAATTGTGCTATATTTTTATTATGTTTTTCTTATTTTTTTCTATTTTTTTATAATTTTTTCCTACTTGAATTTGGTTTACTAAAAGGTCCAACATTTGATGTTAAGAGTTTATTTATAATTTTGGAGTTGGTTGGGTTGATGTGTCTTCGCACTACGTGTCAATTTCTTAGCTTATGCTTTATTTTTTGGTTAATTCAACATGTTAGGTGTCAATTTCTTATATTTTAGCTTTTGACTTGTTAGATATCTCTCAAACATTTTAATGATAACAAAAAGGATTAAAAGGTAATGAATCTATAAGAGTGCAAACTTATAGAAGGATTTTCAAAAAGTTTATTTTTGCAAAATTAAGTTGCATTCAGAAGCTTATTCAGAAGCTTTGAATGGATTGCAAATAGTTTATTATGGAAAATTTACAAAAAGTATTATAGAAGCTTTTATAAGAAGAATTGGTACAACACTTCAGAAGCTTATTCAGAAACTAAATGTTGCAATTCTTTAGAAGGTTATCAGAAAGTAAGTCTAGAAGATATTGAAATTAGTTTAAAATTGGATTCAATTTAATCAAGGCCTAGATTAAGTGTATTAGGAAAATACATTCAATCCCATTTCACTCAAGATGGAGTTAAGATCTATGGGGATTATCTTTGAGCGTGTTAATTTTTTGAAAAATCAAGATAGACACAAATATGGATATGGATAAAGTTAAGTCAGATTTTGAGGAATTTCAAAATGAACTTTATCTAGAAAAATCTAGTAAGGATTATCTCTACATTAAGAAATCTATCTAGTGGTTATGATTTTAAGTATATCCGATCTCAACAAATCAAGGAGAATAGATTTTCAAATTCAAAATATCAAGATCTTCTCTTAAAAATATCCAAGGATTATCTTTTGTAATCTAACGGTTGGATAATTATGGAAGTGAAAAAAATCTTCAGATTTTTAGTCATTGGAAAAACTCAATATAAAAGGAAAAAGGATTCAAAACATCATATACAACTTTGACAAAAAATTATCATTGCACAAAAATTCTTAGTCAGTTCTTACCTTCTGAAAAGGTTCAGAAAGTTCTTCAAATATTTCTTTAGAGAGTTGCACTTAATCAAAGTTCTACAATAAGTGTTATTTCTTTCATGTGCAAAATTATTTGAGACTTGTATCTTTGTTCTCACTTGTAATCTCTATACTTTATTGTAGAGAAAAGATAGTTTATACTTTGTAGATCTGTATTAGCTTAGATTGTAGAGAGGTTAGATAGGTAGAGTAGAGCATTGAAAAGTCATTATGGTGAATGCTTGTAATTTTTTTGTGATTTGATTTAGTGGATCAAGTGGAATGGCACCGGTGAAGTAGATTGGGTTCCCAATAGTGGAGCTGCAAGGGAGTTTTAGGCAAAAGGCTGAAGCTTTATAAAATCTCAGCTTGATTTTCTCCTTCCTTACACTCTTTTAATTTGGTTTATTATTGATTGTGCATTGAATCATTAAATTATTACTATTCACCATTATAAGTTATTAAGAGAGGTAACTTTAAATTTAACAAAAAAGTTTTCAAAAATTTAAAGATATTAATTTACCCCCACTCTTGATATCTTATACGAGACCAACAATTGGTATCAGAGTCTCGCTCTAATATCTTCTAGAGTTTAAGATCATGGGTGAACCAAGTGGTAGTTTAATGGTTCAGCTTGGCAAAGCACCATTTTTGGATGAAACTAACTTATTAGAAATTCAGGATGGAGACTTTTGTGAAGGCATCAGATTATCAAGCTTAGTAAATTATTTTTGCAATAGATCTCAAAGTTCCAACTATTATCATAACAAATGATGATATCACCAAAGTAAACTCAATTCACAGGCTAAGAATCTTTTATTGAGTACCATTGCACATTATGAATTTTATATAATTACTTCTTATGAAATAGCTAAAGACATTTGGGATACTTTGGTGCCAACTTACGATGGCATAGAAACCATCAAGGACAGTAGAATTAACTTGCTGGTTCAATAATATGAAACATTTCGAACTACTTGGTGTAGAAACCAAAGATTTTTTCAATAGGTTTACTGCTATAACTAATGAACTATCTTCTCTTGGCAAAGTTATTAGTGATATAGATATGGTATGCAAGATGTTAAGGATTCTTCCCAAAATTTGGAATGCGAAGAAAATAGCCATAGAAGAAGCTTGTTATTTGAAGACATTAACATTAAGTCAATTGTGTAGCAAGCTCATGGCATATGAAACTAATTTTCTCAAATTAGAAGGTACTTCAAAAGATACAAGGAAGAGGACCGTAGCTGTCAAAGCCAAAGAAACAGATATTGATTTAGAAGGAGAAGATTCATTTGAAGAAAAAGATGAGGCTGTGACACTAGTAGCTAGAAAGCTTAATAAATGGCTAAAGAAAAAAGTTAAGAAAACATTTACTAAAAGATTTACTACTAATAAGAGTCAGTCCATTGATGCAAGGAAGTTAATCAAAGAAAAAGAAGAGAAGAAGGTAAAAAGGAGATTATTTGCTATGAATGCAAGAAGCTTGGACATATCAAATACGAATGTCCTTTGTTGATCAAGAAAATGGCGAAATTCAAGAAGAAACATAAATCTCTAATGGCGACATAGAGTGATTTAGAGAATTTAGAAATTGAATTAGAAGGTACAGAAGAATGTGAGGAAGTTAATTTATGTCTTATGGAACTTTTTGAGGTAGATTCTATAACTGATTCTAATTCTAATTCTAATTTAGATGTATCTGATGATATATATGCTGAAATTAACAAACTACTCAAAGTCCTTTCTAAGTCAAGCAATAAAATATCTAAACTTGAATCTGCTTTGAAAATTGAAAAGAATGCACTTAGTCAATCTAATAAGTTGCTAGCAAATGAAAATGAATTTCTGAAAAATGACCTCGCAGGGTTGCATATTGCCCATGAAGTTTTAGTTAACAAAAATCTAATTTTAAAAGAAGAAATTAACAATTTGGAAAATAGTGTAGAAGATCTATTTAAGTAAATTAAGAATACCTTTCACAAGTTTGATGAAAGTGATAAGAAACTACAAATGTTGATTTATAGCCAAAGGATGGATAATTCAAAATTTAGACTAGGTTTTGAATTTGGAGAAACATCTAAGACAAAGAAAGAGATAGTTCTTGTTAAATCAAAAGATGAAAAGTAAGAAATGATTAGAAGTAGGGAAAACAATAAAGCGTTTGAACTTATAAAAAAGAACAACAGAAGGTTTTCTCAAAACAATAAGAAGTATCCTTTCAGAGGGTATAATAGAAGGTTGAACAGAAGGTATTTTAGAAAGGATCCAAACCAAAGGAAAGTGGTAAGTAATAGGTATTCTAAATAGAAATCTTATGCTTGTTTTCTTTGTAATAAAATAGGTCATATAGAAAAATATGGTTTTTATGAAAAATATAAGCTTAATAATAACCAAGGTATAAATCAAAACACGAGCTTGAATTCCTATGGACCTAAGCATTGCTGGGTTCATAAACAGATTTGATTATGCTTTAATGTGTGTAGGACTATGAAGCAAAGATAAAAGGATCATGGTATTTTAATAGTGAATGTTCAAGACACATGATTAGTGATGCTTTGTTGTTCATAAATCTAAAATGGAAAGAAGATCGTTATGTGAAGTTTGGTGACAATGCTAGAGGTAAAATAATTGCGGTAAGATCAATTGGTTTGGTACCTCATTCAATTGAAAATGTGTTGCGAGTTAAAGGATTAAAACATAACTTACTAAGTATAAGTCAATTGTGTGATAAAGGATATAGAATAGTTTTTGAACATGATAAATGTGTTGGATTTAATCAAGACGGTTTAAAGTTGTTTGAAAGTTTCAGAAAGAAGAATGTCTATCTAATTAGACCATCTGAAATATCATCTAAAAGCTACTTTATTTCTGTAAATGATAATGCTATGCTCTAGCACAAAAGACTAGGACATGTGAATTTTCATCAATTGGAGAGCTTATCCAAAAAGACTTTAATCTTAGGTTAACCTAAAGTATATGCTCTTGAAAATATTTATTTTGCTTCTTGCTCGAAGAATAAAGTGAATTCATTGTCTCATAAGAGTAAGAAGGTCATTTATACTCAAAGACCTTTGGAGTTATTGCTTTTAGATTTACTTGGATCTTATTTTTGCATCATAAAAGTGATGCTTTTAAAAGTTTTGAAATCTTTTCTAAAAGAGTTGAAAATGAAAAAGGCCTTTCCATCATTAGATTACAAATTGATCATGGCAAGGAATTCGAAAATTCTGATTTTATTTTGTTTTGTGAAGAAAAAGACATCATCCATAATTTTTCCACACCCTATACTTCACAACAAAATGGAGTAGTTGTACACAAAAATAGGACTATCCAAGAAATGACAAGAACTCTGCTTAATGAAAGATATATGGTTGATCACTTTTAGGTTGAAGCAGCTTCAATAGCTTGTTGTATCATTAATTGTGTATATGTAAGACCCTTGACGAATAAAACTGCTTATGAGAGTTATAAAGGAAGGAAACCTATGGTTTCATATTTTTACACATTTGGTTGTAAGTGTTTTGTTAAAAAAAAAACAGGAAAATTCTTAGGAAAATTTGAAGAGAGAGCAGATGAAGCCATATTTCTAGGCTACTCTCTAAACTCGAAAGCATACCGAGTATACAACAAAGAAACAAAGGTCATAGAAGAGTCAATAAATGTTAAATTTATTGAAGAAACAATCTATGAAGAATCAGACCATGAAATTCCAATTGCTTCGAATTAAAAGAATACAATTCATCCTGATTCAGAAGAAGGAAAATCAAAACTTCCTTCAAAAGGTAGTTCAAAAGCTTCTAAGTTGCCTGATGGAATCATACAAAATTTGTATTAGAAGGTACTTTAGAAGCTAATACTAGCTTTGTTGAAAAACCTTTAGAAGGTAAGTCAGGAGCTTTTAAACACTTCCATACTCCTCCATCAACTTCAAAATTTTAAACTGATCATCTTCTTGAGCTTATAATTGGTAATGTTATATCTGGAATGAGAACAAGATCAAGCTTACAAAATTATGAAAATTAGTTTGCTCTTATTTCCGAAATTGAGCCTCATTTAGTAGATGAAGCCTTAAATAATAATAACTAGATTTTAGCCACGTAAGATGAACTTAGTGAATTTTAAAGAAATTAAGATTGGAGTCTAGTTCCAAAACCTAAAAATAAGTCAATCGTTGGAACTAAATGGGTATTTAAGAACAAACTGGATGAGCATAGAAAAATAGTTAGAAACAAAGTACGTTAGTAGCTAAAGGTTATTCACAGGAAGAAGGAATAGATTATGATGAAACATATACTCTTGTTGTTAGATTGGAAGCTATAAGATTGTTACTTGCTTTTGCCTATTTGACAAATTTTAAGTTGCATCAGATGGATGTAAAAAGTGCTTTTCTAAATGGATTCATAAAGGAAGAAGTATGTATCGATCAGCCTCCTAGATTTGAAGATCCCTTTAAATCAGATTATGTGTTTAAATTAGGAAAGGTGTTGTATGAACTTAAATAGGCTCCCTGTGCTTGGTATGATAAATTAAGTCAATTCTTGATTAAAAATAACTTTTAAAGAGGAAAAGTACATACTACACTTTTTATGAAACATTTTGGTAAAGATATGCTAGTGATATAAATCTATGTTGATGATATTGTTTTTGGTGCAACCAATGAAATATATTGTCAAGAATTTTCAAGTATGATGCAGGCAGAATTTGAGATGTCACTCATAGGTGAATTAAACTTCTTCTTGGGATTACAAGTCAAACAATTAGGGAATGTAATTTTTTTTCACCAAGAGAAGTACACTAGATAGATATTAAAGAAATTTGGTTTTGAGAATACCAAGGATTCTTCAACACCTATGAGTATCTCAATAAAGCTTGACATTACAGGTAATGGAAAAAAGGTAAATGAAAAACTCTATCGCAAATTAATTGGATATTTATTGTATTTTATTGCCTTACAACTTGATATTTTATTCAATACTTGTGTGTGTGTGCTAGATTTCAGAGTTCACCAACTGAAATACACTTAACTATAGTTAAAAAGATTTTTAAATATATAAAAAGCACTGCAAGTTTAGGAATTTGATATCCTAAAAGTAAAAATTTTGATCAAATAGGATATTCAGATGCTGATTATGTAGGTTGCGAAATAGATAGAAAGAGTACTTCAGGAACGTATTGGTTCTTAGGAGGTAAGTTGGTTTCTTGGTCTTCTAAGAAACAAAATTCAGTTGCTCCTTTAATTATAGAAACTAAATATGTGTCTATTGGAAATTGTTGTGCACAAATTCTTTGGTTAAAACAACAATTAAATGATTATGGAATAAGTTGTAAAAATAAACCTATAAAAAGCGATAACACGAGTGCTATCAATTTGATAAAAAATCCCGTTCATCATTCAAGATCAAAGCACATAGAAATAAGGCATCATTTCATACATGATCATGTTGCAAATAATGATGTAAATATTGATTTTGTTTCAACTGAATACCAATTTGCTGATATTTTTACTAAACCTCTAGATAAATTGAGATTTGAGTTTATTTGTAATGAACTAGGTGTTTGTAATCCATTTTGTTAATTTGGTCTTTCATTTATTTTTTCGTAGATGTTTTGTTTTGTTTTTTTTTTTTTTTGTTTGTCATGTGCAAGTCTTCTTAATATCTGTTGAACATGAAAACTTTATGGGCTTTAGCATGTTCTTAGTGGGTCCATTAAGTAAATCCACTCTCTCGGCTAACAACTATCAAAATTAGTAGTTTAAGTTCTTTAAAAGCCTCATTTCTTTTCTCGTTTTCTTCATCCTCATCAGGCCTTTCCTATTTCTCTCTCTCTTTTTTTTTCCTTCATATCTCTAATGGCACCCAAAAAGTCTAGCTGCATTGTAGCTAAAGGGGTTAAATCAAAAATCCAAAATGATCCCAAGAATCCCATTGTTCTTGATGAACAAGAAACTAAAACTACCAATCCTACAAATCCTCAAGCAAATCTACCCCTTGAAACTTATCAAGAATCATCTGAAAAAACCTTAACCCTTGAACAACAAGATGAACCTACGAAAGAGACTGTTCAAGAAGTGAGTTAGAAGAACGCATCTAAAGTACATTCTGAATAAGTTTAGAAGGTCGTTCAAGATGATAAATAATCTAGCTCCTCCGAAGAAGTTGTTGATTTAGAAGAATTTGAACCCTTGGAAAAACCATTTGAAGAAGACTTTAAAAGAGATCCTTGAGAACCTGATCCTGTTTCAAGACCAAGAAAATCTGTTCAAAAATCTAAGGTGACTACCTAAATTAAGAAGAAATCCAAATCTTCCCAGAAAGTAGACAAATCAACCAAAGCTAATACCATAATTACCCCTTTAAAGGAGAAACCTAAGAAGAGATACATAGTCAAAGGTAAAAGTCTTTTAATCAAAGACTCATTTTATTTAGACTTTGAATACTTTGAGAAAAAATGGTTTTTACTGGAAAGACTACTTGAATAGATTGGGTTTAAATGGTTTGGTTGATTTACGTGGAGTATTATATGGAGATTTGATGGAAGAATTTTATAGAAAAATTGATACACCAAGAAGTATGGAAATCAACTGTGCTAAGATAGAAAATAGAAATCACTAAGAAGGAAATTTTGAAATGCTTTGGCATTAAAGAATTCAATGATGATGAGAGCATAGGACAATTGATGAAAGAGAAGTTATTTACTGAATTGAAGGACGAAATAAATTTGGCGATAAGAAGAGACATTTTTAGTATTGAATTTGAATTGTTAATAAGAATTCTTCACAAATTTGTTAACTCTATTTTACTACTAAGGAAGGGTAGCGCAACCTTAGTGACTAGGGAAGATGCCCTAGTGATCTTAGCAATGTTAGGCAAGAGATAAGTAGATGTTGTAAAATTAATGATGCAACACATCTGACAGCATGTAGATGTGAGGCCATATGGAAATATGTTAATGACCATTTTTAGTTTCAAAAAGCTAAAATTTCTAGGAGAAACAAGGTGTCCCTTTTCTTCTATTAGGCTTGGTGAGAGAATCTTTAAGATGATGGGAATTCATGTGAATGACAAACTTTGGCATTCACATAATAGGGGAATATTTGTTCATCCCTCAAATTTGAAAATAAGGGTCCTTATCATTGAAGAAAAAGGGATTAGAAAGAAAAGTAGAAGAGGAAAGGAGCCAGCCGAGAAGGAACTAGCTGAGAAGGAACTAAAGAAGAAAGGGAAACTGATTAGAAGATCAGGTGGCATTGAGCTTAGAGAACCAATTGGGACAGCTTCAGAAGATGATTTAGATAGTTTCGAGCGCCAGCTAGTTCACTATAAATAAGGAGAAAGCTTAAACTTTGTAAAACAACTCTCTAAAGGTATCAAAGCTGTTGTAGAAAAAGTTGTGAAGGATCAAATGATTGGCATGAGAGACTTATTCTAGGCTTGGATTAAGGAGTTTGTTCTAGAAACAAATTCTTCTAACCAAACACATAATTCCATTGATCTTGAACCCCCTGTACAGAACTAAACCATTAAACCCTTTAAACCTGCATCTGAACCTCAATTTACCACCAAAGAAACATTTGTTCCTGTTTCAGAAACTCTTATCACACTACTAAGACCTGACCCTTCCTCTCAATCAATCGATTAGAATGTTCTCAATCCTATTCTAGCTTCAGAAAAGACCCCAATCATTTCACCATAATCTCCTGATAAGACACCTCAAGTTTCCAGTCCTGTTCTTAACCTTAAAGAACAGATACCTCCTGATCAAAGTAGCTTCTCTACTTGCTCCAATTCAGACTGCAACACTATCCGATCAAAGCAAAGAACCTACTTTATATGTGGCAATAGCTTTTGAAACCATTTCTGCTTCTAATACAACTCTTGATTCGTACTTTGGTAGATTCGAGTTATGTGCTCGGAAGAAAACAAAGCGATCCAAAAGTTGATTGTTTTTATGTTTCTCTTTCTTCAGTACTAGCAAAAGCTTTGTTTTAGCAATTTTTTTTTGTCTACCTATGGACTTATTTCCTGTTATTTCCATTTTTGAACTTGGTTATGATATTTCCTTAATCAATGCAGTTTGATCTTTTATGTCATTGCAATTTCTACTCTTAATATATTTTTTTTGTTATATTTAAACTTGCACATTTTATAAAGATTAAAAGGGAGTTTATTCAGAATGATAACAAAAAAGGGGGAGAGAAAAACCACAAACAGTCGCACTCATATTACATCACATTGGATAAACATTGTATGATGCATGAATATGTAATATGTGATTGTGAATATTTTTTTGTGATCTGGTTTTATAATAATATTTTTGTTATCATAAAAAAAGGAGAGAATGTTAGATATCTCTCATACATTTTAATGATAACAAAAAGGGTTAAAAGCTAATGAATCTTTAAGAGTGTAGACTTATAAAAGGATTTTTCAAAAGTTTATTTTCTCAAAATTAAGTTGCATTTAGAAGCTTATTCGGAAGCTTTGAATGGATTGCAAATAGTCTATTATGGAAAATATTCAGAAAGTAGTACATAAGCTTTTATAAGGATGATAAGGATGATGTTATTGAGATGAGTCCAAGTTTATAGAAAGCTCAAAATTGTAGGATGATGAATGAGAGAATAAAAGAAAACAAGCTTATGAACTAGCTTGATATGATGTACGAGTAGTTTACTAAGATCACTCTCCACTTAGGCTTGCTCAAGGGGTAAGATAAGAGTGAAACAATAAGCTTAAAGCTTCATACAAAAAGTAATAATATATATTCAACAATAATGAGGATATGATGCATTGCGACTGCTTAGAAGAGAGCATTTTTATATCCAAAATTCTAGGGAATTATATTAAATGTGGAAAATACTAAAAAAGGTATTGTCTAAAATAAGTAAAATATAAGAAATGGATAAAGTGTATAGTAGAAATTGTAACAATGGAAGCTTCATTGGTTAACTCCTTTATGTAGTCTTGGGAATACAGGGCAGGTAATCATTGGGGAGGTTCTTATAGAAGTAGACAAAAGAGTGTGGTCGAGTTTAGTAGATGCTGAATTGATTTACAAGTGGTCTAAGGTAGTATCAGCTTGGTCTTGATCTTAAGAGCTCAAAAAAGGTATGATTGAGTTGACGAGTAGGTTGGTTGAGCTATTAATAGCTTATTCCTCAGGTTAGCACTCGGTCATTGATAAATAGAAAGGGATTTGGCTTGTTATCTAAGGTAGGTCAGCAATCAGAAGTAGCTCGAATTCTTTAGGTATAGGTTAGGATTTGAGAATTAACTTTACTAAGCTCTTAAGTCCTTAAGCTTGAGCTTAGGTCAATGGCTTAGTGGCTCGATTTCTATCATCTTCTTTGGGTTGATTAGGATTTGGAATCAAATCAAACTAGTCTTCACTCTGCTCTTCTTCAGTTTGGTAGGGGTTGAGATCGGCAATATTAAATACATTAGAAACTCCGAAGTCTTTAGGTAATTCTAATTGATAGGCATTATTGTTGATCTTTTGGAGTATCTTGAATGGTCCTTCAACTTGGGCAGACAACTTATTCTTCCTCTTGTTTGGAAAGCTTCTTTACTTAGATGCAACCATACTAGGTTGCTAGACTAAAAATGCTTTGTCTTCTTTCCTTCAAATTTTTAATAGCTCGGTCAATCTATTGAGCAACTTTTTAGTAGATTTTTTTGAAAGGATTGAGCTCCAATTCCAGCTATGGGGTCTTGTTGCTTAAATATAGGTGTTCGGGTGTGATTAAGGGGTAGCTTGGGATTGAAATAGTAGACAACCTCAAAAGCTATTTGCCTAGTGGTGTCATGTACTATTCAATTGTACGAAACTCTATCACGAGCAAGCATACTTCCTAGTCTATTAGGTTCTTCCCCATGGTAGCTCAAATTAGTGAACCCAAAGTGCGGTTGACAACCTTTATTTGGTCATAAGTTTGAGTGTGGTAGGAAGTGTTGAAAAGTAACTTAGTTCTCATCCGATGCCAAAAATGGCATAAAAACCTTGGTTCTTAATCTAATACTATGCTCTTAGGCACTCCATGTAAGTGGATGATCTCTTGCAAAAATAGAAAAAACAATAGCTAAAACATCGTTAGTCTTATCATAAGGCATAAAGTGTGCCATTTTGCTAAATCTGTCTGCGATGACCATCACTGAATCTTTTGTCTCAGTAATTTAGGGTAAGTTGACAATAAAATCCATGCTCAAATTAACCTAAGGTCTGGTAATGGCATCTCTCTACTTTGTTTAGCTCGACTTTTTGCCATCTTACAAGTTGCATAGCTCTCAACACCATTGTGTACATCTTGCCTCATCTTAAGCCAAAAGATCTGGTCATAAAACAACTCATAGGTCCTTTTCTCCCTAAAATGTCCAAAAGAGTAATTTACTATGAGCTTCTCTCACCAATATCTCTTTGACAAAACATGTCGGTATATAGAGTTTGCCACTTTGAAACAAGTAGCCAGCTTCCACATGATACTCATATACTATTCACCTTTCTTCATAATGCTTGTATATTGGAATAAAAAGAAGGTCTCGAGGGTATTGTTCATTGATGCTTGTGATGGGCGATCGATATGAACACAGGAGGTTTTGAGACACAAATTTTATAAATGGAAAATTTTGAAACTGTATTACCCTTAACCGACCAGTATGCCAAATTTTTTGTAGTAATAATACTAGTGAGTATTCACTAGGTCGAATTCCTTAGGGAGAAGGGCTCATCTAAGTATTGGATTAAAATGAAAGTAAAAAGTGACAATTAACATAAATAATAAAGACGTGGGCTTGTGACATATTTTCGAAGTAGTGGTGAAGGAATGCCATTACAATATTGGGCATGGTTTTTAATTGGGTTTTGATAGATTTCACTTGAGTTCAATCTCGAGTAGAGTACCTCACTCAACTATATAGTAGAAAATCTCCTTTCGATTTCATTTCCCTATACTATTAGGTAAATTCTCAAATCTTGTCGCCAAATAGGTATTCTAATCTTAGAGACTAAAGGGTTAATCTCCTTTTAGTCTCATAACCTATCTTAATTTACTAAACGGCATAATGTCATGTGAATTGTCGAGCCTGGTTTTTCATCCTCCTAGTTCCTTTTATAAAATTAGGTCTTCTCTAAACCGATCAGTATTAAACCCTACCCATTTAATATTGACCCTCTATTAAGGTTTAAAGATGATCATTTTTTCCAACTTAAAAAAATTTGGAGTCGCCACCCAACTAGAGTCAGGAAAAGGGGTTAAGTTATAATTAATTAGGTGGATTGGTTATAACTTAGCTACTGGTCTATCGATTGAAAAACTAATTTGTAAAACGGATTTTTTGAAAACCAAAGATTTAGGTCTGGAAGCTAATTTATTAAACCCTAAACGGGTATTACTTTTTAATTTTCTGAATTTAACTTTGCTTTTTAAATATATCCTTTTTAATTTCTAAAAACATCTAATTATGATATATGCGACTAAATTGATTAATTTACATAAATATCTAAAAATGGAAAAAATAAAACTTTCCATATCTTAAGTCGCCTTATACTTGAGTACGGGTGCTTACGTACGTGCTATTCGGGATCAGACTTCCGTAGTTCATTTACTAAAAAACATAGCAGGTTGATTAATTTTAATTACAAAAAATATCCAGGTTTACATTTTTATCCATTTTGATTTATTTGAAGAAATTTCCTAAGGGTCTTAAATTTGCTCATTTTTGGAAAATTTAAACTACCCTAGTTTGGAAAGGCTCCATTTTATTTTTATTTATTTGAAAAATATGTTTTTCTAAGTGATTAAACATTTTTCTTTTATTATTTTTGTCTTAATTTTTTTATTTTCTATTTTTTTTATTACTTATCCTTTTTGTTAAGAAGTGAAAACAACTAAAAATAATAAAAAAATAAAGAAAAAAAATAATTTCTCTTTTCTTTTTTTTTTCTCTTTTTCTTTTCTTTCGTTTTTTTCCTTTTCATTATTTTTTTTATTCGATTACATTTACATGAAATAAATAAATGGAACAAATAAATAAATAGATAAACAAATAAAATATATAAAAAAGTAAAATGAAATCTAGTAAAGGTTTAGACCATGGTGGAGAGCATGGGTAGGCCTGGTCGTGGGTCTGATCATGGGTCAGGTTATTAGACTGAGTTGGGTCGCCTGCAATCCTTCTTCAGCAATGTCAGATAGGGGTGGTTGAAGACAATTCAGGTCAAATTCTTCAAGGGTAAGGGAAGATTTGTGTGTTTGGGATTGGACTTGGTGGGGGTAAGTCGAGTGCTGTGGCCTGGGGTAGTCATTTGGTGGTTGTTGGAGGTGGTGGTCGATTGTGGTGCTTGGGTGGAGTTGTTAGGGGACACAGCAGAGGTCATATTCGGGAACTAATGGTGTGGAGGTCAAGACTGTAGTGTTGGGTTGTGGTGGAGGGCTTGAAAAAGAGAGATTCGAAGAGAGAGAGAAAGAGAATCGCAAGAGAAAGGGAGAACTTAGGAGTTGATTCTAAACCTTGGGAATGGTTCTCCTGCTCATTGACGTCCTTATTTATACTTGAATTTCAACCCATCAACAAAGGAAAGCTTGGATCAAAGTTAATGGGAATGGTCGAGTTTTCAGTTTTTTCTTAATCTTTGAAGCTTGATTTGAATGCATAATTGACCAAATTTGGATGTGTTTTCTATACCAGTTCATAATAGGCTATGTCTAGTTTGCAATTTTGCCATTGATTTGGCGAAATTGCAACAAAAAAGAGTCCAAAAATCATGTTGAAGTAGGTGGTTCGAAGAGGAAGGTGTTGAAAATCTAGGGAAAATGAAGGAAGGAGGGGGAAAGAGATGAAAATGAAGGGAAAAAGAAAGAAGGGGAGGGAAAAGTGGGCTGACGTGGTGCTATGTCAGCCATGCCAGCCAACCCAGGTGTACCATGTATCATTCGTGACATATGGCAGCTGACGTAACATGCCACGTGGCATTACATCAGCAAGGCCGTCAAATAGGACGATGCTACGTGTTAGGATATGTGATGTAATTAGATCCTGATATGTGGTAGTTCTTGATATGATTGAAAAAGTAAGGAAAAAAAAAAGGCCTCATTACCTTTGCTAAGTTTCGAACCCAAGACCTCATGCTTAATGCTAGTATTATACCCATATGTTTAATTGTCAGGCTGTTGGCCTGTGCTTTGTCCATATGTGCAATTAAATTGCATATATAGACTCGTTTAGCTTAGGCTAGATTTAAATCTAAACCCAAGTTTAATGGCTCAGCTCTTAAACCTAGATTAAAATTACAAATCTATTTTAATAAAATGTTATTTTATAAAATCTTTTATTTTTTTTAATTTTTTGTGACTTTTCAAAATTTCTCATTTTTTGTATTATTATTATTTTATTTTTTAAATTTCTTATTTTTTGTGCTTTTCTCTTTTTTCTTATTTTTTTATATTTTTCTAACATTCATATTTTTCTTATTTATTATTATTTTTTTTAGCTTTCTTTAATTTTCTATTTTTTGAACTTTTCCTAATTTAGGACTCTATAACCTAATTTGAAAAATAAAAGGAGGCAAAAATTGGGTGTCCACATGAATTCAATGGGGAACACCTAATATCCTCTTGATCTCATAAGTGTAAGAACCTATTTTCAACATTTCACTGACTCAATGACTTAAGTTAGGAATTGTACATCTAATCTCCTTTTGTTCTCATAATTATGTAAACCCAATAATGCTCAAGGGGCACTTCCTAAGACTAATCTCCTCTCGATGTTATAATCATAAGGAAACCACTTGAAAATTCCATTAATAAGCTCCTCTAAGAGTTCAAATAAAATGCCTATCATCAAAATCCCAAGTAAATACACATATCTAGATCATAAGTACAAAGTTCCACCATTTACAATGTCTACATTATCATAATCCCACTAATAACTACTTAGCCACTCATATTAGGAACAAAAGAAACAAGAATTGATAGAAATATAGTAGCAAACTCCATTAGATAACGAGTACACAAGAAGATAACAAGTGAACAAAAAGGTAATGTAGCAAATACTTGAATAACAAACTTAAGTGCACGTCAAAATCACTTAAACATTCGTCAAATGTCATAAATATGTCATTAAAAAAGGAAACTAGACAATGAGCTTGCAAAACTAAACCTAACAATACTCTAGGTTGTCTCCGTGTTTTATGAAATGCTATGTTTAGGGAGGATTAGAGTTTAGTTAAAAAGCCTTTACCCTAGTTTCTTGTACTGATTGATCAGTGTTGTTGCTACTGAATGGTTGATATGGTTGAATCCAATCTAGTACCTTCTGTTCACTTGTTAGTCTCTCTAATGATCAATCATCCAATAGGTTGGTCATACCTTGATGCTTCAGCTTGCTACCAATTGATCAATAGGCCATATTTACATATAGTGAGTGCTACTAAGACCATGGTAGCTCCTGTACTCCTGTATGTAGGATATAAGATGCATTAAATTCAATTAAAAATGACACTCATTCATACATTTCTAGTAATTTTGCACAAGTTGGTCCATTTTATGCTTAAAGCCCAATTTCATTAAAAATTAACTAAACTTTGCTAGAATTTAGGCACAAATGCAGGTCTTAAAGTTAGAGAAATTGTGCATTTTGAGTTATAATCAGCTTGCGAATCCTAATAGCCTAGTTTGTAGTTTAGTAAGAAGAGTGTGCCTTCTAAATAGGACCTTAGCAACGACGTTGGTCTTACCTTGCTTATACTTGATCACAAAATTGAATCATTTTAGGAATTCTATCCAACGAGCTTGTCTCTTTGAAAGCTTAGCCTAGCTTCGTAGGTATCTTAAAGAGTCATGATTGGTATATATGAACTCTCTTAGTAGAAGATAATGTTTCCATACTTGAAGTGCTCAACTTAATACGGGGAGTTCTTTGCCATATATGGAGTAATTCAATTGCTATCCTCTGAGCTTCACACTAGGGAATAGGTTGGCCTTCTTTCATCAATATAGCTTCACTTAATGTATCTCATTCAAGCTTAAATATCTTTTCAAAGTCTAGCAGGGCCAATACAGGTGTAGAGGTCAACCTCTTCTTCACCTTAGCAAAGGTTCTTTCTTCTTTCTCTCCCCATCTAAATTCTGTATTCCTCTTCGTTAGCTTCATAGGTGGTGCAACAATGTTAATGAATCCCTGAAGAAAACGTCGGTAAAAGGAAGCTAAACCATGAAAGCTCTTTACTCTGGCACAAGTGGTTAGGGTAGGCCGATCGATAATAGCTTAGATCTCCTCATCATTGACTCATAAACCTCCTTCCAACTACATATCCTAGGAAGACCACTTCTTTGTAACATAAACAATATTTCTTCAAATTTTTGAGTAGTTTATTAGCTTAGAGCACGTTAAATACATCTTGGAGATAGTTGATATGACTTGATAGGTTAGCACTGTTTACGAGGATGCCGTCAAAGTGTACCGCAACAAATTTTTCGATCTACTTCCATAATACATGATTCATTAATCTTATGAAAATGCTCGGAGCATAGGATAAGCCAAAAGGCATTACCAATTGCTCATAAAGACCATGTTAGCTTTTAAATGTAGTTTTCCATTCATCTCCTAACCTCATTCAAATTTGATGATAGCTAGACTTTAGGTCAATCCTATTGAAAACTTTAGCACCATTTAATTGATCGAGCATATCATCCAACCTTGGGATTGGGTAGCTATCTACATACATATGCCAAGTATCATCGTTCTTTGGTATAAGTAGAGTTAGTACTGCATAAGATTTGAGACTCTCCTCACATAACCCTTCTCCTGCTATTCATTGACTTCTTATGTAGTTTAGCTGCTTACTTAAGATTCATCCAGCAAGTAGGTTTGTTAGGAAGGGCAGTACCAGGTATTAGGTTAATATAGTACTTAATCCCTTGAAAAAGTCATAGTTCTTCGGGTAGCTCTTCAAGGAATAGGTTGGTATATTCATCAAGCAACTTTTAGACCTCATTTCGCAGCACGATTGGCTCTTTCGACTCTAATGGTCTTCAAATCAATAAGAAGGTTAGCTCATTGGATCTCATAGCTTCTCGAAGCTCAAAACAACTAAGAACCAAGGACTTCTTAGGTCTTCGAGCTAGCTTGGCCTACAGTTTGCTCACTTGATTAGGGGTTATGGGATTCAAGATGATCTTTCTTCCATTTTTCTCAAGTGCATATGTGTTTCCTGAACCCATTATGTATGACTTTTCGATCAAATAACCAAGGTAGGCCCCATAACATGTGAGATGAACACATAGGTAGCATATCACATAGAATCTCATTAGAATAATTCCTAATTGAGATCAATAGCAATACTTGATGGGTGAGATGTAGTGCTTCTTTTTTGTTTAACTAATGGAGTTTGTATGTTCTCAGATTTGGTAGGGTTAACAACTTGAGCCTTTAAACTATGTCGGTAGATACAATGTTGGTGCAACTCCAACTATCTATAGTGAGTGCATACACTTGTTTGTTGACTTTGCATATGATATGGAATAAGTTTTCTCATTGCTTCTCCTCGACCAATGGTTTAGGGCTTATTACTCGTCTAATAACTAAAGTCAGTTTATTTAGATCTTTAGTAAATACATCCTCCTCGATAAGTTCCTCATTATTCTTAGTGTTCCTCTCCAACTCTTCTCTTTCGTTAGGCTCCTCATCTGTACTTTCTACTTTAACTTTTGAAACATCGCCTTTAGTAACCTTGGTTTGTCTACTTGGACATTGGGTAGCCATGTGCCTAAATTTCTAACACTTAAAGCACTTGATTTAGCTCATCTTTTGCTATGATCCTTGTCCTTTCTCAAATGTCCTCTTTAGTGCTTTATTGCCACCAGGTTAGCCCTTCTACTCAATTATGATGTTTGTTTATCTAACTAGCTTGATGCTGTATTGAGCTTAGTAACTTCCTTAAGTAGATTGGCTCATTAGAGGTTGGATTAACCTATTCTTCCTTTGGCTTTCAAAGTGTTCAGCAATTCTTATAGCTTCGTCTAGAGCAATAAACTATTGCAACCTTACTACATCTTGGATCTCTGCTCTCAATCTAGTTAAGAATCTAGATACTATCTGATTTGAGTGTTTAATGATCTCACATCAGATTATAAGTATTTGAAATTCTTGCATGTACTCTTCAATAATGAGGTTCCCTTTCTATAGCTCTTGGAGTCGAGCAAAAGTGTCATACAGATCGGTACTTAGCATAAATTTAGCTCTTAGAACTCTTTTCCAAGTTGCAAAGATCCTTTCTAAGCTAGCCTAACTCAAGTGTACTTTGCAGCCTAGTTTGGACATCCACTTAATTTAACCATATTACTTTTTTTGTCTCCACAAGAGCTCTCTAGTTGCTATTAGCTACGTATCCTACCCTCTACGTAACAAGATCTACCATCAAAGCTTCTGTTTCTGCATTTTCTTTTATGCCCTTACCTATTTCTTGTATTTAGCTTATTTTAGGTAGTACCTTTCTTGTCTTTTTCATATATAGAAAGTAGCCATGATATTTCGTGTATAAATACCCTCTTAGATGTAGCCTTAAGTATCATCTTCCATTATTATCGAATATACTAAATTTCCTTTTCGCATAAAGCTTTGAGCTTACTTCTTCCTTTACTCTTATCCTACACCTTAAGCAAGGATAGATGGCAAGTACCTTTGTTAAATTACTTGTGCATCATATAGAGCCAGTTTATAAGTCATAGGAGATTCTTTGGTATGTCATATCCTCGAAATCATTTGTGGTTTTGCTTGTCCTCTTTTATTTTATGTGTTTACCATCCTACATTTCAAACTTTCTATGAGATTAGACCTACCTTGATAATGTTGCCTTTGTTTTCCTTTGGCATGATGTATAAGAAGTCTTATATCTTGATTTGTTTGATGCCGATCATCCCTATAACACAAACGTGGTTTCAGTTTATCATATAATTATTATAGGTTTGTTTTATCCTATAACGCTTATCGTTATGTTTTATTTAGGGTTTAAGATACCTAATTATCTAGGTCTTAAGTCTTTTACAATTATTCTAGGTTTAGGATTAGGTTTGGGTTCGGTTTCTGCATCGATTTCTAAATTAGGTTCTAAATCTATTTTCTAAGTAGTGTTTTATATTCAAGGATCTTGGTACTAGGTAGGTCAATTGTGTTAGGAGGGTTTGTGAGTTTGGCATTTGCATCGTAGTAGGGTAGAGTAAGGTACATCAAAGTTGGGCATGCAAAGAGTTCACTAGTAGGCTTCTAGATACTAGAGCTCATCTTGCATAAGCTGAGAGGATTGGATTCTTCTTATAAGACCTTGTAAACCTTTAAGGTGAGCATGACTAAGAGGTCTTGTAGTCGATAGTCCATTAGCTCCTCAGAGGTATTGAGAATTTGCTCTCAAATCTTAGTTGACTTCCTCTTCTATTACATACGGAATTAGATTAGAGATGTTGAAGGATGGTGGCACTCTGTACCCTTTTAATAATTATAGCTTGTAGGCATTGTTATTGATTCATCTTAGAACCTTGAAGGGGCCACCTGATCTGGGTGATAGCTTGTTCATTCTCCATCCTAAGAACCGCTGCTTACTAAGATGAACCTAAACAAGGTCTCCTAGGCTATAGATAATGCTCTTTTAACCTTTACTACATCGTTCTTGCTGTTAAGCTATTATTTTGGCTAGCTATTCGGCAACTGTCTTATGCAATCTTTGGAATTTCGTAGCTCACTATAGGCTTAATTGAATTTCTCCTCTGGGGATCGGTTGCAATCATGTGCAATAGTAAGTTTAGGTTGAGTTCGTAGATAAGTTCAAAGGGTGACCTTCCTGTTGACCTATGGGTGGAGCAATCGTAGGAAAACTTGATGATTGGTAGGCATAAGTCATAGTCATGTAGATTCTTCCTAACAGTGGCTTACATTAGACTACCAATTGCCATATTCACCACTTTGGTTTGACCGTCCATTTGAGGGTGACAAGAAGCATTAAACATCAACTTAGTGCCAAGCTTCTTCTACGTAGTCTACTAAAAGAAGCTTATGAACTTTTTATCCTAATCTGAAACAATACTTATAGGGACTCCATGAAGTTGAATGATCTCTTGCAAAAAGAGGTTAGTAATATATAAAACATTATTAGTCTTTTGGCAAGGAATGAAGTTTCTCATTTTACTAAACTAATCGACCACCACCATTATAGAGTCATTCTTTCGAGTTGTCCAAGGTAGTCCGAGCATGAATTCTATGCTTAAGCTGGACCAAGGCCGGTTAGCTACAGGTAAAGGTATGTATTCCCCATAGGGGTCCTTCCTTCCTTTAACTTGTTTGCACACCTCACACCATTCTAAGACTTTGTGCACATATTTCCCCATTCTTAACCAATTGAAGTGCTCTTTCAGTAGGTCACGTGTTCTCTTTCTTCTAAAAAGGCCAACTAGGCCTCCTATATGAGCTTCTTAAACTAGTAGCTCTCGGGCTAAGTTGTTTGGTACACAAACACAACCACTTTTCATAAAAAATCCTTAGCTTGGACAAAACCTATCTATGATACCTCCATAATTGCACTTGACAGTTATAGTCCAAAGTATGGATCTTGCTTATACTAATTTAGAATAGTACCAAACCTAAGTTCCTAAGCTTATAGGGTCATAATAAGTATATGATAGGACATAAGCTACATTGTTAGAACTCTCCCTCTTGTACTTGATCACATAACAAAAAGTTTTTAAGAATTCTACCCATTTGGAGTGATGTTGGGAGAGCTTTTGTTGTCTACACAAATGCTTAAGGGATTCTTGGTCCATATAGATGATAAACTCTCAAGGTACTAAGTAGTGTTACTAATTTTAGAGAGGTTGAATAAGAGCGTAGAACTCCTTCTCATATGCTGAATAGTTTAAAGCAGTACCATTGAGTTTCTTGCTAAAGTAGGCAATAGGTTAGCATTCTTTCTTGAGAACGGTGCCAATATCGACTCTAGAAGTATTACATTTCAATTCAAAGACTTTATCAAAGTTTGGCAGTACAAGCACTAGGGTAGAAGTCAACTTAGACTTGATCTCCTCAAAACTCCTCTAAGCTTTCTTCAACCACCAAACTCAGAGTTCTTCTTGGTTAACTTGATTAATGGGGCTGCTATAGAACTGAAGTTTTGATTGAACCTTTGATAAAATGAAGCTAAACCATGAAAGCTCCTCACATCAATGGTACTAATTGGTATGGGATAGTTAAAGATAACTTAAGTCTTCTCAACATCAACTTGGATACCTCCATCAGACATGACATATTCGAGTAACATAAACTTACTTTGATAGAGTACACATTTCTTTAAGTTGCCGAACAAGTATTTAGCTTAAAGAATGTCAAATATAGCTTGTAAGTGCTTAACATGAGATGAGACATTGGCATTATATACCAAAATGTTATCAAATAAACTACAACATATTTACCCATCAATGATCTTAAGGCATGATTCATGAGTAGTATAAAAGTGCTCGATGCATTTGTAAGTTCAAAAGGCATCACAAACCATTTAAAGAGACTGTCCTTCATTGTGAAAGCTACTTTCCACTTGTCCCTTGGTCTTATTCGAATCTGGTGGTAGCTACTCTTCAAATTTACCTTAGAAAAGATTTGTGCACCATGTAGTTCATCTAACATGTCATCCAGTCAGGGTATTGGATATCTGTATTTAACAGTTATCTTGTTGATAGCTTAGTTGTTGATGCACACTTACTAGGAGCCATCCTTCTTTGGTATTAAGATAGTTGGTACATCATAAGGGCTCATGCTTTCCTAACATATCTCCAATTAATCAACTCAATAACTTGCTTCTTAAGCTCAGCTGTTTGCTTAGGATTGAGTCTATAGGTTGGTCAGTTTAGTAAAGCTACTCTAGGTTGGAGATCAATATAGTGCTTAGTACCTTTGATAGGGGGTAACCCCTTAGGTAGCCTGTCAAGAAATAAGTCATCATATTCTTGGAGTAGTACCTGTACATCGGTTGGCAACGTCCCTAGCTTTTTCAACTTAAGCAATCTCCTTACTAACAAAAACATGTGTTCTTCCATCTTGACTGTCTTAGAGAATTTAGCTCGAGAGATTACCAAAGACTTCTTCTACAAAAACTTAGAGATCTAAGCTTATGATTCGTTGACTTCTTTAGGGTTCATAGGAGTAAGCATAACCTTCTTCTTGTCCTTTTGAAACATGTAAGTATTTTAGTACTTATCTTGGAATACCCATAGATCAAACAGCTAAGGTTGGCATAAAAGTATATGTGAAGCATATATAGGTAGAATGTCACATAGTACCTCCTCCTTGTACCTACCCTTACCGGAGATCGATATCTTCACCTGTTCAGTAACTTAGAGTCAACCTTTTTCATTTTTCTTATAGATTTCATAGGGTTGGGGGTGAAGACAAATTGACGACTTTAGGTTGCATACTACTCCTTATTCCTCTACATTAGTACAACTTCTCCCCTCAATAATCAGTGCATACAAGTTACCACTTACTCGACAATTAATGTGAAAGAGATTCTCCCTCTATTCACTCTCCTCAGCAACATTGGTCTTAAGAACTCTTCTGATAACCATACAGTATTCTCTAAATTCATGTCAAGTGAAGGCTTCAAGATCTTTTTAGTATTCGTCTAATAGGTGCTCAACGTTTGCTTCTCTTCTCCTTTACTAGCGCTTTCTACTTTAAATTGTGGCCTTATGCTCTTGATGATCATCATATGCCGGTTTAGACATTGATTAGCTACATGCCCAAAACTAAGGCATGTGAAGCATTTAATCTCCCTTATCTTCCATCATGAGCTTTGGCCTAAGTCCTTGGCTTTAGGCTCATTAGCCTTGATCTTACCCCTTCCATCATTAAGTAGGCTTAGATGTGGTCTGCGACGATCTGCTTTGGAACTATGAGGAGGTTTGCTAAGGACATGTTAGCTTGGTACACTAAGTTGGCTACTAGGTGTTTAATTGAGCTGACTTTACCTATGCTTCTCAACTCTCTAAGTGACCAAAGTAGCTTCATCTAAAGTCCCAATCCTTTCTACCTCTACGATGTTCCCACTTTTAGGTCATAACCTAAGTAAGAACCTAGCAATGGTTTGGGATTCTAGTTCATCAACATCATATTAGATCATTAACAGATGAAACTCTTAGACATATTCATCTATGGTTTGGTCCCTTTGCCTAAGTTCTTGAAGATGTCAGAAAGTGTCTTGCTCACAATGCTTGGGGACAAATTTGTTATGTAGGGCTTGCTTCATCTCATTCCAAGTCCTAATCTCTCATTAGGCTTATCGACGTGTAGCATGTACTTTCTTCCACTACATGGTTGTACAGCTAGAAAATTCTAAGGTAGCCACTCAAATGTGCACTACATTCTCATAATCATAGAAATCAAATATTTTCTCAATCTTTTCTTCTTAGTCCAAATGTTCATTGGTGTTTCCTATTCTAGAGAAGCTTAGAACCTAAACCTTAATATTCTGAATTCCTTTAGGTGATGGGATTTCTCGTTCATCAAATTCGTGGAATTATTCATCCTATTCTTCTTCTTTAACCTCCTCCAACTCGAGTCTCCATTGAACAATTCCTTTAGCTTGATTAGGTTGTACTTATTGTTCATTCATAGCATCAGAAGCTCAAATTTCCATACCTTGCTCTCTTAGTCTATCTCGCATGCCTTAACCATACTCAACATTTCTATCTTAAGGTAATGCATATATGAACCTCTCTACGGTCATAGCTAAGTTGGTAATAATGGTGGTGAGGCTCTAAATCTATTCTTTAGTACTTCGAGGAGTTTGCTACTTAATATGACCATGCCCTTACGTATCACTTGCAGCATTACCTACTCCCCTTGCACACTTGGATTTGACATTCACATAAGCAATAGTCACAATTTTAATAAGGTATCTCCTTGTAATGTTACTAAACACTACACAGTTCATACTTTAATAGCATATTCTATTTCCAGTAAGTCAAAATAGAGTAGAATAGGGTACACATACATACACATACTACAATACTTGTAGTAACGATTCCATATAGTGACATAACTATATAACTCTTGATCATAATCTCAGGCCTTGATATTGGGGTAATATGATCTGCTTAAGAGTCGAGTTATCACTAAGACTTACAATAATATTAAAGATAGGTCTTTCAAGATGTCGAAAAAAACAAAAATGGTGGAAAAACACAGTAACTTTGTGAAGCTATTCATTGGATATGGCTCACCAATAAGGACAACATAACTTAGCCTCAACTTGATGTGACGTATAAACAAAGAGCTATGGTCTACTCGCTACTTACCTCAAACTATTAGCAAGGTTAGATAAGTGTAAAGGGGTTGTAACTTAGAGAAGGTTTTCTCATAAGAATAGGGTAAGGGATATTTGTTAACTAGAAGTTGCTGATTTCGGCTACAAAGGTTAAGGGATTATATATAGTAAGTCCCTAGGGAAACAACAAGGAAAGAATGAAATTACAAAAAAGGGTAATACAAAATAAGGATACCTAATATAAGATAAAAAGGGTATACAACAAAAGAAGCAAAAGGAACAAAGTATAATGTTAGAAAAAGGCTAAGACAGGTAGCATACTACCATTACATTTGAACTTTAGGGTAACGAAATGCTAGACTCGAGTTATCTAGATGTGGTAATAGGTTAGTAGAGAAGAGCTTGAAGTTTAGAGTTAAGGATCTTGGTATTAGGCAGGTCGACTATACTAGGAAGGTGATGAGATGATGCAAATATTGAATAAAATTTGATTGATTTGAAGACACTTTATAATTACAAATTATCGAAATGATGTTAATCTCTTAATTGAATAGTGTACCAGATCATTTGTAGTAATAAAAATGGTGAGTATTCATTAGGCCATTCCCTTAGTTAAAAGGGTTCGATTAAGTATTAAATTCTAACTTGCTACTCTAATCTAAGTAAATCAAATAAGAAGTGGTGAATTGAAAATAATTGTAACTAAATAAGAATGAAATTTAACAATAAACACAAATTTTAAAGATGTAGACTTGTAACATATTTTTGAAATAGTAGAGAAGATACGCTGTTAAGATATTATGAATGATTTTTAATTGGGTTTTGATAGAACTCACTTGAGTTTGATCTTTGGTAAGGCACCTCACTCAACTATGTAGCGAAAAATCTCCTCTCGATCTCATTTCCTTATATGATTTGCTAAATTACTTAATTCCTATCATAAGTTAAGTAATCTAGTCCTACGATTTAGGGTATCAATCTTCTCTTGGTCTCATAACCTATCTAAACTTACTAAGACCGCACAATACATTATGAATTCAATGGAGAACACCTAATCTCCTCTAGGTCTCATAAGCATAAGAACCC
Source organism: Lumnitzera racemosa (assembly GCA_024138005.1). Lineage (NCBI taxonomy): Eukaryota > Viridiplantae > Streptophyta > Magnoliopsida > Myrtales > Combretaceae > Lumnitzera > Lumnitzera racemosa. Next base: position 39,519,229 of record JAMXBC010000003.1, read on the forward strand.
ATTATTGGTATTCCATCGACTTAATGACTCAAATTAGAAATTACACAACTAATCTCCTCTTAGTCTCATAATCATGTAACCCCATAAACTCTTAAGGGTACTTCTTAGGACTAGTCTTCTGATGGGTTATCGACTACTAGCTTCCCACTCACGCATTACTTGTCTAACTCATCTGACATTGTACTATTTTGCTCTTTCTGTTATTTTTCCTACTTTCCCTTTTTTTTTTGTATGTTTTAGGAACCCTTTTTATGTATGCCTTTTTGTAATTTTCCTTAATTGTAATGTTGCCCTAAGGACTTACTATAAATAATCCCTTCTGTTTATAGCCAGAATTATTACATTTTTAGATTCTTGACATTGAATATATTAGTTCTTGTGAGACGATCCTCTTTAAGTCATTTTTCTTATACTCTTATCTAATCTTGCCGAGTAGCTTAGGATTAGTGGTGGATGGACCTTAACATTAGCTTATATGTCATATCAAGTGAAGTATCAAGTTGTGTTGTGTTCATTGGTGGGTTACATCTTCCAAACAACTTCACATCAGCTATCATATTTCATTCATCAACCTACTTACTCTATTTTTTTCAATATTTTGAAGGACCTATTAGTCCCTCACCTCTTACGGTAAGCCTTAGTGATAACTGAGCTCCCAGACACATTATCTTCTTTCAGTTTCATAATCATAAGGAAACCCATTGAAAATTTCATTAAAAGGCACCTCAAAGAACCTAAATGTAATACCAATAATCAAAATCCCATTTAAACACATATATACATATCATAACTACAAGGTTATGCCATCTACAACATCTACATATTCATAAACACACTAAAACTAACTTAGCTACTCTTATTAAGAACAATGATAGCAAGAAATGATAGAAAAATAGTAACAAACTCCATAGATGAATAAGTAAACAAGAGGATAACAACTTAACAAGAGACTCAATGAAGAAAATGGAGCAAATTCTTAATAAAAAAGCTCAAATGTGCATCAAATGTCATAAATAAGCCATTAAAATAAGAAAACAGACAATGAGCTCACAAAACTAGACCTAAAAATGATAAAATCCTTTTTGTGGCTTGCCTTTTTAACTACAAATGCAAGTATTTATGGAATTAAGCTTCCAATCAATCGGTAGGCAGGTCTACTAGTCGCTCAATAGACATATGTTAGCTCCAACTTGTCTTCTATTGATAAACTAGTGGTGAAGCTAGAATCCATTCCTTCACATTCTGTTCATGACACTAGCCTCTCTAACAATTGATCACTTGATATGTTGTTGTATCCATAATGCTTTAAGCCGTATTGATCTGTCGGTAGCAAGGTTACTGATTGATTAGTAGGCTAAATTTACCAGTGCCCTTCACTTTGGCCTCTTTAAATGAATGGTGGGGGCTACTAATACCATGGTAGCCCCCATGTACCTTCATGTAAGATATATGCATTAATTTTTTTAAAACAATACTCTTTCATACATTTTTAACAATTTTGCACTAGTTGGTCCATTTTGTGTATAAACTCTAATTTCATGAAAAATTAACTAAACTTTGCAAGAATTTGTGCACAAATTTTGGTTTTAAAGATGGAAAAATCACACATTTTACAACTAATGATTCCTCTTAACTACTTAATTATTGGCATAAAAGTATTAGCAAATGATAATTAATAACAAGGTGTATAAAATATGCACAAATATAAAAGAGAAGGAAGACAAGATTAGGTGAATCAAATTATAGTGCTTTGGCTTTATACATGCTGTACTCTTCTAACTCTATTGCCTACACCTAGTATTCCATACTAGAGTCGTTTTACTATCCACTTTAATCAAACAAACCAACTTAAGAGACATAATCAATTCCTTTACTTTGACTCCATAGATGAACCTTGGCTAAACTTAGATTTATAGAGATACAAGTGTAATCCTGTCACAAACAACAAATCCTAACTCTTAAAAGATTAAACAAAAAAATGAGGAAATGGTACAATTGGATCCTCAAATGATAAGTATGAAATAAAAATACTAATATGGAATTCATATGTCCAAGTATATCCTTTGATTTATCCTATGATATTTTTTATATGAAGAGTTTTTCTAATTGTCAGTGTAGATCTTAGTATTATTTTCATGTCTTTGATTTTTGGATCCCTTGGACTTATATAATTTGCATTGTAACACCTAGATGATGAGAATTATGGAAATTTCTTGATAATCTTTAACTTATGCAAATATGGAAAGCATATCACCTTTAAGCTTGAACCATCTTGTATTGATTGTTATAAATATGAATTTTAAACCGATGATCATTCTAAACTTCTATCCATGGTGTCTTAATACTTGCTTGCTGATCCTTTTACTAGAAATAAATATTTTTTCCTTCCATAAAAGATCCTTTCATTTCTTGAAAAAGATAATGAATGTTGCTATCATGTTGTACTTTGTTCTTGATTTAATACAGGCATGATTTTTGAATTTTAGAATAATTGGCCAGTTGTAAAATATTCAAACTTATTCCAACTTGTGTGACTTCCATTAATGTAAAGTTATGCTTATAGCTAGAGGAAGAGAGGAACTTGACACATTTTGAATTTTCTTAATTAAAGTGAATGTAGACTTGATTTCCCTCCTTATTCTTGGTCTATAATTCCTTAGATAATCTATTGATATGATTTTTTGAAAGTACTCTAACATATTTGGTCAAAATTCCATTCAAATTGAGAAATATGAGCTACATCTTAATTCTGTGAATTTTCCTTTGCAAGAATATATCTTATCATCATATCATTTCTTTCCAAAGATATAGGATCTAACCATATCCTCACAAAATATCTACTTTTTCCCTTTACAATATGATATTTATTACATCTAGTTCATCAGGATATCTTACTAAGCATCTTCTTTGATTTTTTCGAACCTTTAGAAGTAAAGAAACTCATAAAAAATCTTACACAAAATTATTTGAATAAATTCGATAAAATAGTTTCTTAATTTATTCCTTATGGATTTTTTTTCTAACTTAGTGGATTACATTAAATATAGTGCCTAAATATATTGAATCAATGGAGCTACGTCTTCAGAATGTCGAAAATCCAACTTAATTTTCATTTTATAAAAATATGTGAAAATCTCATTCTACCTAGATGCTCTAATTTATTTTTTTGACCTATCCTTTGATTCTAAACATTCCTTGTTAAATGCTTGGTCTTTTTTTATCCTAAACTTATATTATTTTAAATGTTTTCTTGTATACTTAGTAAACATATTAGCATTAACTTAATATAAGTTTTGTTATCATCAAAACTGACTTAGGGAACTTAATACAACCTACAAGTAGAAGCATATGCAAGACAATATGTACAGTCACATGCATTAATGTAATCAATAATAAGTAACAAAATCACTGGTTCACATATTTTATTTAAGTCTAGCAACACAATACAATTAGCATCATTCGTGGTAAACCTTAACTTGGAGTACCTCATGACTCATCATACAATTGCTAAATCAGGATACTAGCATTATAGCCCCTATCTAAACTGGCATTGGCCCAAATGTCACCTAACCTACTTAGTTCTAAGACATTAGTATTACAACCCTTAGACACCACCTACTTTACCTCAAATCATTTCTAAGGAAGACCTTACAAAGGACAACATGTTCAAAGGATTATCTAAGTGTTACCTTGGGGACACTATTAAATGAGTCCCTTAACCTAACCAAACACAATCGTTATGCAATTAATAGTTAAAATAGTATTTAATTTGATTATAATTATACTAACCTATGCAAACATAAGTTACAATTAAGGAAAGCACGTACATATGATATGAATCGGAGTAAGTAGCAAACTTGAACCTTCAATGGGTACTTAGGTTCAAAGGTCATTAGTAGGGAAATTTAGTAAATGAGGTTTTGAATGTGAATGTGAAAGGATATCACGTACTAATACACAAATACAATTAGGTTTGAGCTTGAAATGGGTCTCAATGCAACTTATGAAAGCTAAGTCAATGCTTAGGGTTTCAAATAAGGGTTAGGTGTGACTCACTACCTTACTCAAATGAAGGGGTTTACTATAATCTCAAGAAGGAGATTGATAAGAACTCGAGTAGATTAATGATAACACATTCGATAATCACTCAAAAAGGAAACTAGCTCAAGCAAACTTTATGAGAGGAAATTCTCTAAGAATATTCTTAATAATTGACGATAAACGTTGATTGCTATTTACAAAAGTTACTATTTATATTACATCTTAAACCTCTATTGGTAAAAAATGTAAATAGTATACAAGCCTTTAAACCCTAAAGATTAAGCCTACGATTAAAATAAAAAAAATATTTACAAATGTGTAAAACCGTTCATTTTACTAGGATTATCGGCATATGAGTTATCCATGCTATCTTGGAATGAGTAGGATCCAAACTGGTTGAGGTTAGTAGTTGGATGTCCTAGTTTGGGTCGGGGTTGCTAAAGTCCTATAGTGCTTAATCGTGTTACCTGTAAGGTTAGCCTACAATTGCCAAGCTTTAGGATTGGTTAGCAGTACATCCTTTGTACCATGTTGAGTTGGTCTTTAGGATTAGGACCTTGGTTTTTTGGTCCTTAGTCTTTTGGGCAACTGATAGAGCTATTACCGAGCTGTCTTTCCTTCCCTTACTGGCCTTTTCGTATCTACTCGACCTTTAGTGGTGTAGGTTAACCTCAGCTTAGAACGATCAACAGTAGTTTAGAGATGGTCATAGGTTGATTCCTATCATCATCGTGGGGTTGAAAAGAAGTCGCCCTCGACTTTAAGCAATGAGCACAAGCTTGGATGCTGAATAGGCTCCTCTGACCTTTTTTCTTCACCATAGATGCTAGGCTACTTTGAATCTCCTCAACACTCATAGGGGTCAAACAGTAGCTCTTCTTATCCTCATGAACTATGTAAATGTTGAGGAAGCCATCATTGATCACTCTCCATTCGTAATCCTAAGGTTGGCTAAGAATTAGGTTAGTAGCATTCATAGGCACTATGTTGAAGTTGATCTCATCCTCATATCGTCCTGCCTTGAATGCTATTCGAGCCCTCTTATGTATATGGACCATACCTTTATCATTAAACCACTTGAGTCCATAAAGTTAGGGGTGAGGGTAGGTCAGCAATCTCATCTTAGTGACTAGCTTAGTAGAGAAGATGTTGGTGCAACTTCCTCCATGAATAATTAGAGAACATGTCTTCCTATTAACCAAGCATTAGATCCAGAATAAGTTTCCCTTTGACTTAGGTCTTCTTTTAGGCTAACTCTATTGCTTAACATGGTTAAGACCTCTCTTGTCTCTTGATAGGCATGTGTTTCTTCCTTACTCTTATCACTTTGGCTCTTTACTAGAGCATTCTGTCATTCAACTTTCAAAATCATGACCTTTTTGTTTGGACATTAAGAGGTGATATGTCTGTATCCTAATCACTTGAAGAACTTTACTTCTTGAGCCTTGGTGTTAAGAATTTTCTCCTTCTTTACCTTCTTCATCTCCGCTAAGTTAGGTCAACTAGACTCTCCTTTCTCCATCTTCTTCTTTGTCTTCTTCTTCTCTTCATACCTCGGGCTTAGGGCTGCCATGTTGAGGTCGGGTAGTCGGCTTCTAGTGCCTTCTTCTCCTTTAGTGTTCAACTCTAAATGCTAGGTTTATCTGCTAGTCTAATGAGTTGAATGGCTAGAGTTTGACCACATCAGTAATGTCATCTCTTAAACTACCAAGGAACTTAGTAATAGTACAGTCTTATGGCTCAACAATTTCACATTTGGTTATTAAGTTTTCGAACTCTTGTAAGTACTCCTCAACAGTGTTTTAACCTTACTTTAAGTGTTGGAAAGCATAGAGAATCTCTTGTTGAAGTAGGTTGGCATAAATTGTTTGTTCATCAACTTCTTCATAAGTCTCTAAGTTCTAATTGGTTCTTTTTCCTTGGCATCTCTCTTAGCAATGAGCTTATCCCAACATAGATTGGCATACTCAATAAGGGATAATGATGCTACCCTGACCTTGGTTTTTTCATCACACTCTTAGTATTCTAACAACTTCTCAACTTGAGGAACTTAGTTAAGGAACTCTTTAGGTTGGCTGCTAGTTGAAGGTTAGCAGTTTATGTGTAAAGTTTTCAAGTCCTCGGCTATGTGCTCGGGCCTGATCCCTTCCATTACGATCAGGTCAGTTGACCTCGAATTTGCCTCTTCGATTGGAGCTTTACTTGACCAAATCCTTTCTTAGCTCATGCTCTCTTCTTCGAGTTCTTTGGTTCACCTTCGAATTAATAATCCTTTCATTGTTTCTCCTCAAATCGGTTAGTCTCTTCTTCTATGTTGCTTGGCAACTCTTTTAACTTGTCGTTCATCATTAACAAACTCAATGGAGTCTCTTCCATTGGTTGGAACTAAGTCATGCCTTTCTCCATAGCTAACACGTTTGCACCCTCTCACTAATCTAGCAAGCTCTTGAATTGACTTAGCGAGATTTTGAATTTGATACTTTAAGTCATCAACATGTCTCCTCAAGCTACCATTAGGACTATCATCGTTGATATTCTCACTATCCTTTAACATTGTGGACTTGTACAACTTTTGCTAAGGAATTTCAATAAACATTGAGAACACTCAACTTAACTCAATTAGAACCACCACAACTTCACATTCTACAGTTACCCATGACTTCTAAACATTACTTTATCTATATGACACTACTAAGGACAAATTACAATTAGAAATAGTAGCTAAAATCATTACTACTAACAAAAATATAGTTGACAGCAACTTAAAAACTATCACAACTCGACACACTATACTTTGAGAACTTAAGCACCACTACTACCGTTACATACAGTACAATAAACCATAACTTAAACAGCAATTTATAAAATAATAAGACCTCATGAATCAAACTTTGAAGAATACTAACACGGGTGTCTCAAATACCATGATGAAATGGATCAAAGTACGCAACAAACTTAACTCTTCAATAGGTATTTAGGCTCATGTATCGTTAGCAAGGAAATTTAGTAAATGAGGGTTTTGAATGTGAATGTGAAAGGATATCATGCACCAATACATAAACATAATCAGGTTTGAGCTCAAAATGGGTCTCGTAAGACTCATAAAAGCTAAATTAATGCTCGGGATTTCAAATGAGGGTTAGGTGTAACTCATTAACTTGCTCAAATGAGGGGGTTCACCACAATCTTAAGAACAAGACTAATAAGAACCTGAGCAGACAACACACTTGATAATCACTTAAAAAGGAAACTAACTCAAGTAAGCTTCATAAGAGGAAATTCTATGAGAATATTCTTAATAATTGATGATAAAAGCTAACTGCTACTTACAAAAGTTATTGTTCATAGTACATCTTAAAACCTTGATGGAAAAACATGTTAATACTGTTCAAGGCCTTAAACCCTAAAGATTAGGTCTATGATTAAAATAGAGAAAATATTTACAAATGCACAAAAATGTGCTTTTTAGTAAGAAAGTCGGTATGCTGGTCATTCGAGCTATCATGGAATAAGTAGGATTTGAACTAGTTGAGGTCACTAGTTGGATGTCTTAGTTCAAGTTGAGGTCTTTAAAGTCTTGTAATGCTTAGCTGAGTTGCCTATAAGGTTGGGACATAGTTGCTAAGCTCTCGGATTGGTGGGCATTAGATCCTTCATGCTATGTTGAGTTGGTCTTTAGGATTGGACCTTGATTGTTTAGTATTTGGTCTTCTTGGTAGTTAATAGAGTTGTTGCCAAGTTGTCTTTCTTTCCCATCTTAGCCTTTTGGTATTTGCTCAACCTTGAGTGGGCAACTTAGCCTTGGCTTACAATAGGTTAGCTATGTCTTGGAGATGATTGTAGGTTGATTCCTATCAACCTAGGTCTTGAGAGCAATTGAAAACGTCTAACTTAAAAGCCCCTATAGCGTCAACGCCTGAAGTATTCACAAAATGACTCCATTTAGTTCCTAATCTCTTATTATCTCTTCTTAGTTATGTTCTCTTAATTATCTTTCCAAATTCTTGAATTGAGTTCTTAGCTTAATATAAGGTTTTAGGTTCGATTTAGATCCTTATATGCATTTAGAATTGGTTGAATTAAGGTCTAGAAAGGTTAGAAACAAGAAACAAAAGGAAATAGGGAAGGTATAAGACTACGCTTGAGGAGCACAGCCATGATCTTGGGCTATGATCTGTCTTTAAACTAAACTCTTTAGTTTACACCTGTACTCTTAACTCTTATTATAAGTTTACAACTGTGGTTATATGTTGTGATCCTCTTAGCCTTATTTTTCCTCATCTTGCTTTAATCAAAATTCATGACAAGGGGTACATGGATAAGTCGATGGCCATGGTCCTTACCTATGTTCCTCAAGTTCAATAATCCTCTTCTCTTTTTCGACTTTAATCTTTCCTAAACCATCAACAACGATTCCATTTCATAATTCACTCTAGATTCTTCTTAGGTCTAGTCTCTTTTTCGCATATTGACAACAAGGAATACTTAGATGTGTTCCAATCCCAGATAACAAAAACCAAAGTATAATAACGAGATTGTCACATACCTTATGTTAGCAATTGTAGAGCAATCATGATCCTTGCTATTCAACTCTTAACTGCTACGCCTAGCATTGTGCAAACAATTAACACACCTAACTAATACTACAACATAGTCTCTTTTCTATTAAAAATTAACAATTTGCTTTCCAAATTAGGGTTCAACCCTTGTCTTATTCTGTCTTGTAAAACCTAAATAACAATCTTCCATAATACTATAATGTCTCTTATTGTCAATAAAATGTACAATTCGAATCTACAACTAAAGGAATCGTTGAATCACATCTTACCTTAGCCTTGTTCTTATGGTTTACTCAAGGATGACTTTGTAATACACAATAGAGTAAAAAGAGTCTTTGGGTTTTTGTAAAACCTATTTATACTTAAGGGTAGAAAAGACCTCCTTGTCCCTAAGGAAAAAAAAAAACTATTATTTATCACCTTACCTCGTCCTTTAACTTCATTATTTTATTTCCATTATTCCATTAATTTATCTATTTTTTGTGGTATTACATACTCCTACCTTACCCCATACCACCCCACCCCCCCTCTTTTCCCTTCTTCAGTCACCTTTCATCCTCATAAGTTTTCTTGAATATGTGAAAAACTCTAGATACTTCTTCTTTATATCTTCTTCCAACTCCTATGTTGCTTCTTGTTTTGGTTGATTACTTTACTGCACTTTGACATATCTTGTCTCTCTTTCCTACAATTTTTGAACCTTTTGTAGACACCTAATTTTTGGCTTTATTTATTTTGTTTTATTTCAATAAGATAACAGGTCTTAAATAAGAAAAAACACAAGAAAATAGAAAATTAAAGAAACTCTAAAAAAAATAAGAAATTTAGAAAATACAAAAAAAAAATTGAAAAAAATTTAGAAAATTGAAAAGTCATAAAAAAATAGAAAAAAATTGAAAATAGAAGATTTAGGGAATTTATAAAATGATATTTAATAGAATAGATATTTAATTTTAAAATTTAGAAATGGGACTGCTGGGCTTGTGCTTAGATTTGAATCTAGCCCAAGTTGACTTAGTCTATATGAGCAATTTAATTGCATGTATGGACAAGGTATATGCCAACTGCCAAGCTAATAAGTACATGGGCTTGGCATTGGTTTAGCTTGGTGATCAAGGGTTCGAATCTTGATAAAGGCATGAAAGCCTTTTTTATTTTTTCAATTGATATATTGCCACATGTCAAGGTTTCATTGCACTACGTATCTTGACAAGTGGCAGCTTCTGATTAGCTAATGTTAACGTAGCGCAACGTGGCAAGCCATGTTAGTTGCCACGTGTTATTATTAGATACATGGCCTACTATGGTTAGTCAGATTGGCTGACGTGGCGCCATATCAGCATTTTCCCTTTCTTTCTCCCCTCTTTCCCTTATGTCGCCCCTCTTTCTTAACTGAAAAATAGCTTACACCCTTCACTTTAACCCCAGATTTCGCATAGCTTCCTTACTTAAACACCCCAATTAATGGTGCAATATAATTATCTACATAGCCTAGTTTTAATTTTGACCAAGTTCTTGTCCAAATTCAGTCAAAAATGTATTCAATTAGAGCTCCAAAAATTAGAAAAAACTTAAATTTCAAAAATTTTCATTTAATTCGAATTTAAGCTTTCCTTGCTTACTAGTGGTGTATAAATAAGCTTGTTTCATGACATATACGATCACTCATGAGCTCTCTCTCTCTCTCTTTGAGTTTCTCTCTCTAGCCACCTTTGGCCGAGCTTACTACCACTGTCGAAGCTCCCTAGACTTGCATATCCTAACCTAACTACTCTTGTCCTTAGTCGTAGCCCTTAGCAACACCACCATCTCACCACTTTGAAACCCTAAACACTACTCCTCCTCCACTTCGAACCATCGCATTTGGTGGTTCTCAAGCTTCGTCAACATTATGGCCAAACTTACTGCACTCCAAAACACTAACCCTAACTTATCGCCTGACCCTAGTGGCTACTACTCAAGTACCCCCATTAACTACCTTTGACCGTTACTCATGAACACCATCTAAACTACCTTCAAACCTCAAGACATAAAGCCTACCCCCTTATTCCCAATCCAAAGCACATAAAACCCCCTTTTCCCCTTCAATTCAGTAGCTAAATCGAGTAGGACCAACTCAAGTGGCTATTACTTCTTCTTTAATTGGCAACCCGAATCCGGTAGAGCTTAACCTGAGATCTTATTTGAGAACCAACAAGGTTGACTCGATTCGACCTGTGCTTCTCCTTAGTTTGAACTAGTTTCTAATTTGAGTTTTTTTTTTTTTAAATTTATTTATTCTTGAACTATATACATCATACATTTGATCACCAATAACAAGTACATAGGCACCTATGGAACGACGGTAAAAAATAATTTTTTCTTTTTTAGTTTAGATTACCTAAATTATCTAATTTAGATAAATAATTGAGCTCTATTTTATAGAAAGGTGATTTTTATGGTTAAAATTAAAATTGGAAAGTTAATGGTACCTGTAAGGGTTTAAAATTCCTAACCCTCCAACCCATATCTCTAGTTTCAAAAATCGTGTTATAAAATGGTTTAATCAATAGATCGATAGCTAAGTTATAATCGATCCACCAAATTGGTTATAACTTAACTTTTTTTTTTCCTAACTTTGCTGTGTGGTGACTTTAAAGTGTTTTCAAATATAAAAGAACTAGTTTTTTTTTAAACCTTAGTTGAGGGTTAGTATTAAACTGATAGAGTTTAGTACAGATTAGTTTCAAGAAGACCTTATTTATAAAAGAACTAGGTGGTGAAAAACTAAGCTCGACAACTTGGGGACTCCATTAGGGACATAAGAGGGTTAGCTATTTAACTTTCCAAAGTTAAAATTAATCTCTAGAAATCATCTTATTGTAATTTATTTACTTATTCTTCGTTATTTGTATAATAATTTTACTAACATTTCTACAAGTTTAGTGGTTTGACTGTTTTCGAGGGGTAGATTTATTTTTTGTACTATGAATGCATGATAGATACAATTGAACCCAGGCTATCTTAGGAGCTTAAGATAAGGAGCCATTGTGTACGTTTCAGGCATAATGGGGCAACTACTATTCGGGGTCGATTAGGCTACCTCACTAAAACTTTGATGTAACTAAAGAACCATTTTTTTATTAGAAAAAAAAATTGAGGTTATAGAGTTTAAGGACCTCTAGAACTTACCCTTTTTGCATATATTCTTCGAGGTTGACAAATAACTAACAAAGCAGCAATGTTATATAGAAAAAGAAAAAAAAAAACAAAACTTGGAGTTTCTTTCCCTATATTTTTCCTAGAATTCATGTACATGGGAAATCTTTTGTAATTTCTTTTCATCTTTCCCTTATAATTTATACTTTCCTTGTAATCTTTTAGAGATCACCAACTCATCTAACGCCAAGGTCTTTGCCAAGGAGATTCATGTCCACAAAAACACAAACTGAAAGCGCATACTCAGCCAATGGTTTCAAACCTTCAACCTAAGAGAACAAGAGTTCATTACCAATAAGATTAGACCCATACCTCACTATCCAAGGTGAATGTTAACATCACACTAGTAAGGGCCTTAGTCCATTTTTGGAAGAATAAAGAAGTCACATTCCATTTTAGGCTACACTTAATCAACCCAACTCTAGAAGAATATTTGGATGAAATATACATTCCAAAGCTTAGCTTCAATCCAGCCTGTATTTTTTCAAAATTCTTAGGAATTCGTAAGACTGAAATAAATGAAGCCTTAAATGATTGCAACAAATGCGTCATCAAGATATATGATCTAATCCATTGGCTCCAGAATGAACCTAGCCCCAATAAATAAGCTTTGTTTCATGGTAATAAGAGGGAGAATCGAATCAAGGCCTACATATTAGTAATATTTACCACCATCTTATTTCCAAGCAGGTCTTTTCTTATACACTTTAAGGTGGCAAAATTAGTGGCTCAGTTTTGGGAAGGGAAGTCTTATTTTCCTACCATATTCATTGAACAAATAAAGAACCTCAATTTCCTTAAGAAAAGAGGCTGTAGAGATCTCAGGTTAAGCATGACACTATTAATGGTATGGCTGATTAGCTACATCAAATTCTCTGGGTTAGATTGATCTTATTAACTCTTTCATTGATAAGATTAGATTACTAAAAGATATCCCTACCCTTCTCTGGATAGAAGTTCTACAAGATTTCTAGGTTGAGGACATAGTGTAGACCACTAGATGGAGAAATTATACTAAGGTCATACTGGTTTATAAAGACTATCATGTCGTACCATTGATCGAAATAAGTTCATGTACAGGCTATTATCTAAACAACATGGTGAGGTAGTTTGGGGGGATCTAAGACATAGTTCATAGGCCTTCATTAGAGCCATTCACTCTTAACCTTTTAGTGCCTTACTCCATAGAAAAGGCATCCAAGCTTTGCTGGATCAAAGCTTAGTGGGATACCTAGACCATAAGCCCAAACATCGATTTGAGCAAATTCATAAGAGAAGTAGACAAACACCTGGTCAACAAAGAGTACTTATAATGCAGTATCGAGCACCATAAGTCATTGAACCTTCCATTACCAATGCTAGCTATAAAATGGTGACTTACATAGACTAAGTAAAAGCTTGTGTAGAGGTCCTTTATGATGAAAAAGATAGGTGGGAAAACCTCTTATAAGAGTCTAGTTAAAGATCACACGTCCTATAACACCAGTTGAAGATGGCCTAAAAAAAAATCCAAGAGTTTGAGGAAGCAATTGAGCATGGGCAAAAGCGGATGACATAGTAGCCATCGAACTTGACCACCAAAAGAAGAAAGTGTCATCTAGCCTACAGAAGAAAAGAAGATTAGTATAGATAAATATTTTTCTTTTATTTTATGTAATAAAACTTTGGGAATTAAAGAACAATAAATAACTTGCTGTTTTATTAAGTTAAACATCAATCCCCTCCTTTTCATTCGTGTGGTACACTTACATTTCATTTATTTTAGTTCCATATTTTCAAAAATTAAATTATTAGTGTACTAACTTGTTGAGGAGCGGTCTCAAAAAGGTCGCTAAGATAGCTCCCAAATGTCAAACCTTCTAGAGAAGTCCTATCAAAACTCGCTCTCAAACTAGAATGGCTAATTAAGGAAACGACAACACTAACAACAATAGTGTCAATCCCGAGGTTATTGAACCTAATGAGTTGAGGTTCCAATCTTTAGAATGAACAGTAGGGAAGGTTGCTAATCAATTGAGCTTTCTTACTGATAACATCGCCATGTTTAGGTCTACGGCTCCATCAAATGAAGAAAGTTCTAAAAACTCGATATGGAAAGAATGCTGAAGCCTTACCCCTGAAGTTAATGAAGCCTAACCCTAGGTTAACTTGACTTTCGAGCCGAATACTAACTTGTTTCCAGTCAATCCAAAGCTTGAAGTTGATCAAGACAAACTGAAAGAGCTTGAAAAGTGACTAACTTAACAAATCACTGAAAAGATGAAGATGCTTAAAGGGTATGATGGATTTGAGCAAGTTGGTATAACATACTTCTCTAACTACGACTATGGAAACTTCCTAGAAAAATTTAAAGTACCTGACTTTTAAAAATACAATGTAACTAGATGCCTTAAGCTACACACCCGGTTGTATGTAAGCAAGATGAGCAAGTATGTACAGTATGACCAACTCATGATCTAAACCTTTTAAGATAGCCTAACTGGCCTAGCTTTGACTTAGTATGCCCAATTGGATTTGAATTAGGTAAACATATGGGAAAAGTTGGCTAAAGCATTTTATGAGCAATATAAGTTCAATGTTGAAGTGACACTAACCAGGATGGATTTGGTTGCCCTAAGAAGGAGGTACAATGAGTCCTTTAAAGAGTACGCCTAAAGGTAGAGGTCTTTAGCTGCAAGGGTATCTACCTCCGTGACTAAGAAAGAGCTAACTTAAACTTTTATCAGTACTCTTGAGAGACCCTACTTCGCTCACCTAATAGGACAAGCCTCTTCTAGCTTTGTAGAGGTAGTAGCATCAGGGTATCGGATTGAAAGTGTCGTCTCCTCTAACAAGTTACAAGAGATATTAGACAAAAGACTACCTTCTACTAAACCCACCACTAGCATATCTAAAGAAGCTACTGCTAAGATGGTCAATTCGAATACCAGACCTAGCATTCGGGTCTTTTTCAGGATAAATCCTCCGCTGACTTAACAACAGTATAGAAGCCAACCATAGGTTAGCAGAGCCCTAAGGTAGTTCACTAAAATACCTGTTCCACTTAGTTAAGTACTTGAAAAAATAAGGAAAGATAATTTGCTCCATTTTGAGGCTCCTAATGAAAGGTAGAGGCTAAGATTTTTTTATCCTAATGCAAGGTATCAGTATCATCTAAGGTAAGTAAGCCACTCAATCGACTTGTATTGGAGCTTAGGCAGCAAAATTTAAGACTTAATTGGTGAAGGTACATCACAACTAGATTTTGTGGAGGCTTTTGCTCTAAACATCAACAACAACTCCTTGTTTAACCATAGGGCCATCATCAATATGATATTTGTCTACTTAGAGCCCGCCATCAACATGATCAGTTCCAATCGAGAGCCTAAGGTCTATAGATTCTGTCAAAAAGAGGAGAAACAAGCTCTACAAAATAAAAAGGTACTCCTTCCACGTACCTGTAGCCCTAAAAAATTATAGAACTACCCCTCTCAACTACTGGATAGTAAATCAAGGGCAATTAAGCTCATTTGTAGGAGGGATTACCCGCTCTGGTAGAATCTACGATCCAAAGGAAGACTTGAAAAAGAAGGCTATGCTAGAAAAACCAAACAATGAATTAGTTGAGCATGAACAAGGATTGTTTGCTTTCACTAGGATGATCAAGTTTAGTAAGTATAAAGTAATGGATTAGCTCACTAAGACCTCAGCACAAATATCCCTCATGAGTTTATTGATGGCATCAGAACAGCATTGGTAAGAACATTGAGGGAAGTCAAAGTCCCTTATGAAAAACTGGCTGAAAGAATAGGGTTTGTCATCAACTCTATTCTCATTATGGATCAAATTTCTTTCTACACCGAGGAATTAGGCGAAGAAGGTAACTAGCATACCGAGCTTCTATTCATAATAGTGAGGGTAATCAACATCATCACAACAAGAGTCCTTACTGACAATAGGTCATCCTTAAATGTTTGCCCTCTAGCTACCTTGGATCTACTGAGTATTGATACGATTGCAATCAAGTTTAGTTCGACAACAGTGAGAGCTTTTAATGGATCCATAAGAGAAATTATAGGGAAGATCGACCTACCAGTTGATATCAGCCTATAAATGTTCAGCATCTGATTCTAAGTTTTAGACATCTTAAGAACCTTCAACTTGTTATTAAGAAGGCCTTAGATACACTTAGTAGGGGCTATACCTTTAACTCTTCACCAAAAGTTTAAGTTCATCTCTAATGGCTAGGTCATCATGATTCTGAGTGACCAGGATTACAAAATTTATAAAGAAATAGCCATACCCTATATTGGTACTGAGAAATAAGAGGACTTTGGGCTCCAAATGTTTGAAGAGGTGTGCATGATTACTGATTAGTAGAAAGATGAGGGGCTAAAATTAAAAAAGGGCCAATTTGGAACCTATAGGCTAGGCTACATCTATACTCTGATGGAAGAGTTACATAAAATGCAACCTAGAGGCAGAAAAGGTGACGAGTTGTATTACACCCTGATGACCTTCTTACTATTGTTAGAAACTTTCATTTGGGCCAATGTCCATAATTCAGAGCCTGTTAAAGAGGACACCTATACCAAAAATAACATAGCTAGCCCATCTGAGAAATCCCAGTGCTTGAATAATTGGGTTTCTATCCTTATGAATAGAAATAAGTCTTCATTAGGGTAAATGATGAATTACAGTCTAGTATTTTATAGAGATTTGTAATAAATTACCTTTATTCTACATATAATTGTACTCAAAAGAAGCTTCCTCTAAATAAAAATTAGTCTCTTTTATCTTCAGTTCTTCCTTACTTATACTCTTTACATACTTTTCTTTACCTGGATCTAATGCTTTGATTAAAGGCCATAGATACCTCGCGCAGATAAGTGATGAAAATATTGATATTGTTTTTTGCCCTATTGGGTTAGTCATTGGGAGTGATGTTAATGACCACAATGACGTGCAAGAAAGTTGGAAAAAACATGAAATGAGTAGAATTTCCATTGATGAGCCAATTGAGACAATTAATGTTAGGATTGATGACAATGGTAAAACATTGAAAATTGGAGGGAATTTGAAAGAAGAACAAAAGGCTGAAATGATCACATTACTATTTGAATACTAAGATGTGTTTGCTTGGTCTTATGAAGATATACTTGGATTGGATCCATCAATCGTAGTCCATCGCTTACCTATACGAGAGGGTATTAAACCAAAGAAATAGAAGTTAAGAAGCTTTTGACTAGATGTCCTGTTGAAGATCAAGGAGGAAGTCAGAAAATTACTGGAGGTTGGCTTCATTGAGGTATTTGATTATTCCAAAGGGGTAGCTAATATTGCGCTAGTAATGAAGAAGAATGGAAAAGTTGGAGTGTACATAGACTTTTGAGACCTTAATCAAGCAACCCCTAAAGATAATTTCCTCTTGCCCTACATTACTGGCTTGGTTAAAAACATAACCAGAAACCATCTTTTCTCTTTCATGGATGGTTTCTCCAGATATAATCAAATTCAAATGTCTGAAGAAGATAAAGCCAAGACAACATTTGTCACAACTTGGAGGCACATTTTGCAATAAAGTAATTCCTTTTAGAGTAAAAAATGTTAGGGCAACTTATCAAAGGGCCATAGTAGCAATCTTTCATGACATGATGCATAAAGAAGTTGAAGTATATATTGATGATATGATTGCAAAGTTCAAGGAAGGAGAAAATCATGTAGATAATCTAAGGAGATTGTTTGATAGGTTGAGAAAATTCTAATTGAAGCTCAACTCAAAGAAGTGTACCTTCGGAGTGAATTTAGGGAAACTATTGGGTTTTATAATTAGCCAAAGGTGCATCAAAGTGGACCCTAATAAAGTCAAAGCAATAGTTGACTTGTCCCCTCCACACACATTTAAAGAAATCAGAGGCTTGTTAGGCCATTTAAACTATATAGCCCAGTTCGTATCTCAACTCATAGACAAGTGTCATCCCTTGTTTAAGTTGTTGAAAAAGAACACTAAGATTAATTGGGAAAAAGAATACGAGTAAGCCTTTATAACAATCAAGAAGCACCTCATAAAACCTCTAGTTTTGATAGCTCCAAAACCTAGGAAGCCTTTGTTTCTAAACCTGATAATATTACCGGAATCCATAGGGTGTATGTTCAGCCAGAAAGATGAGGAAGGAAAAGAACGAGTTATATATTACTTAAGTAAGAAATTTATTGAAGGGGAATAGAAATATTCAAAAATAGAAAGAACCTACCGTACTTTAGTTTAGGTAACGCATTGGCTTTAGCAATACACACTATATTACCAGGTTGAATTGCTGACTCAACACGACCCCTTAAAGTACTTGGCTAATAAATCTGCCCTAATTAGAAGAATCTCAAAGTGGTGAATGTTACTATCAAAGTTCAACATTACTTATGTGAATCAAAATTCAGTCAAGGGGTAAGCTTTAGCAGATCAATTGGCAAAAAAACCCTTCAATAATACCCCTAAGAGGTACAAGTCAATTTCCTCAATGAGGATATCTTTGTAGTCAAGGGAAGTTCTAATAAAGGAGAAGATAATCAACCACCAAAGTGGAAGATGTTCTTTGATGGGGCAGCTAACGTATCTGGGTGTGGAATTGGGGCAATATCGATATCCTTCAAAGGTACATAGTACGCTGTGGCTGTAAGGCTCATTTTCCCATTCACCAATAACATTGCTGAATACAAAGTATGCATTATGGGACTCAAAATAGCCCCAGATAATGATATTCAAGAATCAGAAATGTATGTGGACTTTTCACTCATTATCGACTAAGCCCGAGGAGAGTATAAGACGAAAGATTTTAAACTAGTATCTCATCACCGGCATTTGACTTAATTGATGGGGAAATTTAAAGAAATCACCTTTAATCACATGACGAAGACTCATAATCGATTTGCTGATGCCCTAGCCACTTTAGCATCTTTTGATGTAGATATTTAGGGGAGTTGAGATTTAGCCCCTCACTATTGAAATTGAAGATAAGCTTGCTTTTTATCTAACAATTGAGGGTACAAATGACGAAAAGTCGTGGTACCATGATGTTAAGATATTTCTTTAGTAAGGCATATACCTTGAAGAGGTCGAGAAAAAGGACAAAAGGATGATTAAGAGATTAGTTACTCAATTCTTTATAAGAGAATCTACTTTATATTTATACTCTTTTGATGATACACTTTTAAGGTGTATGGATGACAAGGAGGCTAAAATGTTAATGAAAGAAGTATATGAAGAAGTATGTGGCCCTCACATGAATGGTTACATGCTGGCTAAGAAAATTATGAGGCTAGGGAACTATTGGTCAATAATGGAAGGTGATTGCATCAAACACGTTATGCATTGTCACTTATGCCAATTTTATGCAAATAAGATAAACGCCTCACCTCAAGAACTGCATACACTCTCAGTACTATAGCCTTTCTTAATGTAGGGCATATATATCATTGGCTCGATTATTCCAAAAGAATCCAATGGCAGTTGCTTTATATTGGTCGCCATCTACTACTACAAAAAATGGGTTGAAGCCTCATCTTACTCAAGCGTAACTAAATGGGTCATAGTTAAGTTCATCAAGAAAGATATCTTAGCTTGATATGGGACTTTAGAAATGATCATCATTGATAATGGCACCAATCTCAACAACAAGCTTATGTCAGAATTATACCAATTGTTTAGGATCATTCACAAGAACTCTACTCCTTATCGACCCTAAATGAATGGAGCCATTAAAGTAGCCAACAAAAACCTCAAATGAATCATAAAAAAAAAATGGTTGTTACATATATGGGATGGCATGAGATGTTGCCATTTGCACTTATGGCCTATCGAACCTCCATTAGAACATCAATTGGATGAAGCTGATTGGGTAAGGAAATTCATTGAGCAATTGAATCTGATTGATGAGAAGAGATTGACAACTTATGTCATAATTTTTGTTATTAACAATGAATGGCTCAAGCTTTCAACAAAGGGGTCTGACTTGAGGACTTTAAAGAAGGTGATATGGTGTTGAGAAAGGCTTTCCCCAACGCATAAGTTTCCAAAGGAAATTTTTTTCCGAATTACGGAGGTCCTTATGTTGTGAAGCGAGTGTTATTAGGAGGGGCTTTAATTTTGTCCTAAATGGATGGTCCAGAATTGAGAGATCTTGTAAATGTTGACACGGTAAAATTGTACTATCCATGAGAAGCCAATGGAAATTTTTACTTAAAATATGAAAGTGCTAGTTATTTTGAATGTCATTGTGGTCTAATTTTTATCATCTGCAAGCAAAATTGGTATTCGTGATAGTTGTCGACAGTAGAATCATACACCCTCCACTAAAAGGTTTAGTTCCCTTATCCTATCTAATTAAACCCATACACTGAAAAACATGAGAGAAGTTAAAAAGTGATATAGAATATTGGTAATCGACAAAACTCTCTAAAATACTTTATTATGAATTGATCTCCCCTCGATGGGGAGTTCCTATCATCTATTTTTTCAAGGAAATCTGAAACCCGAATAAGAAATCATCTTACAATAGAGAATAAGGGCTTTGATCTAAATAGTAGGTAGCATTTTGTATCGGGTTAATTTCTGTAATTTTTCTAAAATAGCTAGTAAAGTCCAAGAGGTTCTGTATTAGTGAGGTTGACAACAAAGATCAAAGAATGAGTTGGTCGATTTTGATAGGACTCTCCAAGAAAATGTTCGACAGTTTGGGTGCTATCTATAAAGAACAGGTAAGTACTGCCATACGATGTTAGCACATTATGTTTTTTTCTTTTTTTTTTCACATTTCATTTGCTTTTAGATTATGACCATTTTTTACTCTTAATAGTATTTTTGAGCTAGCCCCTAAGGTGCTTGGTGACTAACCAGCCTGTGAAAGCATGATCTTAACTTAGTCTCTTTTCAATTCCTTTTAGCAAGCCCATAATGCACTTCTAGAAAGCCTATAGGGCACTTCTACTCCTCAATTTCTATAGGGCACTTCCCTTCGTCAATTCTTCTTAGTGAACCCATAGGGCAATTTCCTTCACCAATATTCTTTTAATGAGCCCATCAGGCATTTCCTCTAAGTCCAGTCTAAGGTTGCTAGTCTCCAAGAGATGCTTTCACCTAAGTTAGTATGCCTAGAGAGGCATGATTAGGTTTATCTTAAATCGATTCCAAAAGTAGGGTTGTTAGTCCTCAAGAGATGCTCTCACCTAGGTTAGTAATCTTAGAGAGGTACGACCAGATTTTCTTGATTGATCCTAGCTTTGGGTTGCTAGCCTTTGATGGATGCTCTTGCTTAGGTTATTGAGCCAAGAGTGGTACGACTTGGTTTTCCAGATTGATCCCAACTTAGAGTTGTTAGTCCTTGGAGATGTTCTTGCCTAGGTTAGTAAGCTTAGAGAGGCACGACCAAGTTTTCCAAATTGATCCCAACTTAGGGTTACTAATCTTTGAGAGACGCTCCCGCTTATATTAGTAAGCCTAGAGAGGTATGACTAGGTTTTCCAGATCAATCCCAACTTAGGGTTGCTAGTCTTCGAGAGGTGCTCCCTCCTAGGTTGTGAGCCTAGAGAAGCATGACCAAGTTTTCTAGATTGATTATAGCTTAAGATTGCTAGTCCCTGAGAGATGCTCCCTCCTAGGTTAGTGAGCCTAGAAAGGTACGACTAAGTTTTCCAGATCGATCCTAGAGGGTTGCTGGTCCCCAAGAGATGCTCTTGCCTAGGTTATTGAGCTTAGAGAGCTATGACTGAGTTTTCCAAATCGATCCTAGCTTAGGGTTGTTAGTCCCTAAGAGATGCTCCTGCCTAGGTTAGTGAACCTAAAGTGGCATATCTAGGTTTCTCAAATCAATCCCAACTTAAGATTACTAGTCCCTAACAAACGCTTGTACCTAGGTTAGTGAGCTTAGAGAGGCATAACCAAGTTTCTTTTATTAATCCTTGCTTAATGTTACTAGTCCCTAAGAGACGCTCCAACCTTGGTTAGTGAGCCTAGAGAGGTATGACCAAGTTTTCCAGATTGATCCTAGTTTAGGGTTACTAGTTCTCGAGAGATGCTTTCGCCTAAGTTAATAACCTTAGAGAGGTACGACTAGGTTTCATTTCTTCACCAAATCTATAGTAGATTGAGTATAGGATAGCTAATTAGACGTCATAAAGTCTTCCCTAAGGAAAAAATAGTATTTCCTTACCTTTGTGGTGAAGCTTTGTTCAAACTTTACCATAAAAAAGGGCCAGTTGTAGACACTCAATTTTTGCCTCATATATTTATTTTCATTTCAATATGATAAGGGGTCTCAAATAAAAAAAAGAACAAAAAAATAGAAAATTAAGGAAAATCCAAAAAATAAGAAATTTACAAAAAAAAAAAGAAATCTAGAAAAATATGAAAAAATAGGAAAATAGGAAAAGACACAAAAAACAAGAAATTTAGAAAATACAACAAAAAATTTTGAAAATTGAAAAGTCACAAAAAATAGAAAATAGAAGATTTAAGGAATTTTGAAAATAATAATTTAATAGAATAGATTTTTAATTTTAAAATTTAGAAATGGGACTGTTGGACTTGAGTTTAGATTTGAATCTAGTCTAGGTTAATCCAGTCCATATGAGTAATTTAATTACACATATGGATAAAGTATAGGTTAACAGCCTAATGGATAAGCACATGGACTTGGTATTGGTTTAGCTTAGAGGTTAGGGGTTCGAATCTTGGTAAAGGCGTAAAAGCCTTTTTTTTTTTTATTTTTTCAGCTGATACACTGACACATCTACAATAGCCACGTTTTAGAGTTTCATTATGCTACATGTCTTAATACGTGGCAGCCTTAGATTGGTCGATGATTGTATGGCGCCATGTGGCATGCCATGTTAGCTACCACATGTCACTATTGGACATGTAGCATAATGTGATTGGCCGGATTGGCTAATGTGGTGCCATGTTAGCATTTTCCCCTTCTTTCTCCCCTCTTTCCATCATTTCCCCCCTCTTTTTCCATTGAAAAACAACCTATACCCTCACTTCGGCCCTAGATTTCGCACAGCTTCTGTAATACCCCAGTTTTTCTAATTAGTTCAATAACTCTAGGTTCTGAGCCCCTAAATTTAGGGTATCGGATTAAGTTATCAATTTTATTTTAAATTTTATAGTAAAGTTAGAAAAGTTAGACGAAGTAATTTAAGTAAAGTCAATTTCTCAAAATAAGCTATATAAAAGTATTAATTTGAGAAAAACGTTAATTTATTGATAAAGCCGATAATCATAAAATTCAAGCTTTTGGATATAGCAAAATATTAGAGATAATTTAATTAACTTTCAAAAATAATAAATGAAGTTGAATTATACATAATATACATGTATTACATATAATATACATTATATGTATTAAATATATACATATAATAATAATAAATTATCAAAATTAGGTACAATGATGAAAAATTAATTAAAAAAATTCATGGATGAGTCAGCAAATGATGTGTTACTCTAGGATTAATTGCAAATGCTGAGTTAACATTTAGTTAATGAGGAAACGACACATTGTAAAAATGACGTATAATTTTAACTTTTCATGCAAAAAAATCTGAAAACGAATAAATAGGACCTTAAACCTCATT
This sequence comes from Lumnitzera racemosa, assembly GCA_024138005.1. Lineage (NCBI taxonomy): Eukaryota > Viridiplantae > Streptophyta > Magnoliopsida > Myrtales > Combretaceae > Lumnitzera > Lumnitzera racemosa. Next base: position 39,542,634 of record JAMXBC010000003.1, read on the forward strand.
TTCAATATTTTACAATCTTGAAAACACAAGAACATAAATTTAGAAAATGGGAAAAAATAGAAAAAAAAATTAAAATAGAACAAAATATAGGGTTAGAATTGGGCTAGAGTGGTTCGTGTACCAAACCACAACCTGAGTTAGAGCAACATAGAGGACTAACAAAGGGTAGTTGGAGAAGACTTTTTGATAAGGTGCAATGGTTAGGTGGTGGTTGGAGGCAGCTGGTTTAGGTGAACCAAAAATTTTCCCATAATTTGTTTAATTTGCTAAAAATATCAAATGTTATCAATTAATCATGAAATTTGGTTTTCTAAGATTATTTTAGGTATAGATTAATTTAGTAATTTTATTTTAATTAAATAATTAGTGGAATTATGGGTTCCTTAAGAAAATGCACTGTTTGGATGAAAATTAATCTAATTTTTATAAATATTAGATGGTGCTGTTTTAAGCTCAATTTTTGTATGTGATACACCTAAGTATTTAATTTTGGTGACAATAATTTTCAAAATTAAGTATGTTTACTATTTTTTGTAATTATTTTGAATAAAATATCCACTTTCAATTATTGAAATAATTAGTTTTTAATGAAATTGATGAATGAGCCCTACATGTTTAGAGTTATGGATGTTTATGATGATATTTATAATATTTAATTTTTATCACACGAAATTTATTTATTTTCCTCAATTTTGAGCTAAAACTGCTATTTTCACAAAATTATATATTAGCTAGTTTTGTATAATTCGTGGTTAATAATTAAACTACATATTTTTGTGAGTCCATAGGATTTTTCATGAAATTAATTGAGCTCATATACTATTTATCACATATTTTCCTAGCATAAGCTTATATATTGGCTTAATATGTAATATAGTAATTTGTACTAATTAAATAATTGTCAAATTTACATAAAATGAACAGTTTAGGGTATATTAATGGTTATTGGATAAGTTTGGAAAGTGTGATTTTGGGGTTTTTAATTTAGTGCTAAAGCTTACTTGGGTTAATTTCAGAGTTAAGGTAGCGTATGGTCAGTCGTAATACGAAAGGGTATTTTTGGGTTTTTGAAAATATTGATCAATCTTGTTTCTTATTAATAGTACTCAAGATAACGATCATGATGATATAAAATTTACTTAAATCGGATGAGAAATGAGTAAAATATGATTAAATGAAGTTTAAAAACACGAAAATGAAAGTTTACAATAGTTTGGGTTCGACCTATTACTAAGCTTAAGTAAGTAGATCTAACCTATGAGTAGAGTAGATATATTGCTACTCATAACATTATGTATTGTTTGATGTTGGGTTGATTGAATACGGGTATATTTTGCGTGAATTGATATGCTATTATAGTAGATGTTGATGTAGTAATTTTGAATGTCAGTAACTGTATCTTGGTTAAACTATGATGTTGCTATGTTAGGTGGTAATTGTGCTTACGAATGATTGTGCTAACTAGGGAAGTTTAGTAATTACTAACTCAATCTTTTAGGTGTTCACCTAAGTGAACCCTAAGTAAGATACTAGAATTCCACTAGGGAGAGTTTGAAAACTTGACTCAGATCACTAAGTTGAATAAAACTAGAAGATTGATTGTGCTAATTGATATTCTTAAGTTGCTAATGCATATCATGGCATAGCATGGCAAAAAAAGAGACCTACGGGTCAGAACTTTTAGAATGAGGTTTTCAAATGATCATAGAAAAAGTATGGCTTTATGAACTCAATTTTTGGAAGCATATAGATTGCATTGCCTGAACATTGTAACTATTTTGATGGTCCAATTTAGTAGACTACAGTGTGTAGTCTAATTTGGCAGTGTTGCCCCTTTGATTTGGCGAACAACAGTGTATAGTTTAATTTTGTAAAGTTAGGGGTTTTACTCCTAGGCCACTATTTGTTGCCCTTTTTTATAGGTAAACTACAGTGTGTGTCCAATTTGGTGGGGGTCCTACTCCCTAGCAGCTCTTTGTTGCTCTAGGTTCTTGAACGTTGTAACTAGATGCCTGACTATGTCGACTAACCAGAAGAAGTATGGAAGGCGTAGAACATCAGTATCGATGCATGCTATGTACATGAGCATAGCATGTTGCATTGCTAGTAGTAATTGCTTGGTTGGGCGAATGCATATGTGAAGTTGAACTTGCGAGTTATAATTGAAATGTTTTAGTTATGATATGTAATATTGTCTATATTGCATTACATGTTATCTACTCTCACTCAGCTTTAGTAGTTAAGGAGATGAAATTTTTTATCCTTAAGTTAATAGCATCTTAAAGGGCCCAATGCTAAAAGGGGATATATATAGTAAGAGCTTGAGTTGGAGTTAGTGACTTTTGTATGGAGCTTATACTAGGTCAAAGATCTTATTACAGTGAGGACGATAAAGGAAAGAGCTAGATTATTTTTTGATGTAAATATTATGTTGCACACATAAGTTGTAATAGGAAATCCAGCTGAACTCCAATGTAGAAAACCCTTTGTTATGTAAACAATGTTGTCTTTTGATAAATGAGCAAGTTGAGTTAAGTTTTTAATAGGTATTCCTGTGTGATGGTGCATCCCGTGCTATGCCGGGATGTGACAGCTTCCTTGCTTAAACACACCAATTAATGGTGCAATATCATCCTCTACATAGCCTAGTTTTAATTTTGATTAAGTTCTTGTCTAGATTTAGTAAAAAAAGTATTCAATTAGAGCTCCAAAAATTAGAAAAAACTTAAATTTTGGAAAGTTTCTTTTGATCCAAACTCAAGCATTCTTTGCTTACTAGGTTGATTTGGTGTATAAATAAGCTTGTTTCACGATACACATGATCACTTACGAGGAGAAAAAAAACCACTTACAAGCTTTATCTCCCTCTTCTCAATCACATTCTCTCTATACCGACCAAACTCTCTCTTTCTCTTCAAGTTTCCTTCCCTAGCTACCCCATCACTAGCTACTCTTGTCCCTACTTGTAGTCCTTAGCAGCACCACCATATCACCACTTTGAAACCCTAACTACCACTCCTCCTCCACTTTAAACTACCACGTTGGTTGGTTCTTAGGCCTCATCAACACTATAGTTGAACTCACCACACTCCAAAACACTAACCTTAACTTATCATCCGACCTTAGTAACTACCGCTCAAGCACTTCCAATAACCACTGGCAATTGCCACTCACGAACACCATCTAAACTACCTTTAAACCTCAAGGTATCAAGCGTACACCCCCTCCCCCATTCCCAATCCAAAGCATATAAAACCCCTTTTCCCCCTTCGATTCAACAGTCAAATCGAGCAGGACCAACTTAAGCAGCTGTTACTTCTTCTTCTCTAATTGGTGACCCGAATCTAGTAGAGCCCAACACAAGATTTGATCTGTGAATCGACTTAACCGACTTGATCCGACCTATGCCTCTCCTTAGTTTGAACTGGTTTCCAATTCGAGTTAATTTATTTATTTATTTTAATTTTTTTCCTAATTGTAAATTGTAATGAAAAAAAGAGAGAGAAAAGAAAAGGAAAAAAAAAGGAGAAAAAGAATAGTTTATTATTTTTTTTCTTTTTTCTTTTTAGTTTAGTGGGAATAGATAAAAAACAAAAAAAATAAATAGGATAATGAAAATAATAATAAATGAAAAATATTGTAAAATCATCTTATTACCTAGAAAAATAAAATTTCCAAAAATAAATGGACCCTTTCCAAATTAGGGCACTTTAGAATTAAGAAAAAAATAATAAAATTTATGATTTAAGACCTTTTTAAGAAATTTTCTTAAATAAACTAATTTAGGTCAAAAATGTAAATCTAGTGTATTTTCAAAATTGAAACAAACCCAACCTCTTAAAGTTTTATGAAAAAGAACTACGTATGTCTAATCCCGAATAGCACATATGGGGCAATAATAAAAAATAATTTTTTCTATTTTAGCTTAGATTACCCAAATTAGATAATTTGGGTAAATAATCGAGCTCTGTTTCATAGAAATGTGATTTTTAAGGTTAAAATTAAAATTAAAAAGTTAATGGTACCCGTAAGGATTTAAAATTCTTAAACCTCAGATTAGATCTTTGGTTTTAAAAATTGTTTTATAAAGTGGTTTAATTAACAGATTAGTAGCTAAGTTATAATCGATCTACTCAATTAGTTATAACTTAACTTTTTTTTTCCCAAGTCCAGTCTGGTGGCGACTCTAAAGTATTTTCAAATATAAAATAACGAGTTTTCTTTAAATCTTAGTCGTGGGTCAGTATTAAACAGGCAGTGTTTAGTACTGATTGGTTTAAAGAAGACCTTATTTATAAAAGAACTGGGAGTTAAAAAACTAGGCTTAACACCTTTTTATCCACATTTTTAATTGATCTTTCTATTAAAGTTATCTTAGTCTGTAATTTGGGACTACCAACTTTGTTTCCTACTCAGTATTCGGTTTAAACTTTTTTAACATGGAGAAGTAGAAGATGTTATGTATAGCTACTAATTGTGGTGGTAACTCTAGCCGATATGCTACATCTCCCATTTTCTCTTATACTATATATGACCCTATGTAACAAGGACTTAATTTTTCTCTTAAGCCAAATCTTACCACTCCTTTCATGGGTGAAAATTTCAATAACACCTGATTATCAATTTGAAACTCTAAGTAGCTTCGTTTCTTATCGGCATAACTCTTTTATCAACTTTGTGCTACCAACATCCATTACCTAATTATTCTTACCTTATGAACTGCATTCTAGACTAATTTTAGTCCTAGCACTTGTTTTTCTCTTACCTTATCCCAATATAAAGGTAATTAGCACTTCTTATCGAACAAAGCCTTATAGGGTACATTTTGAATGGATGCTTGGTATCTATTATCATAGGAAAACTCTACTGGAGATAGATACTCATCTTAATTCCTACCAAAGTCCAATATATAAGTTAGTAACATGTCTTCCATAACCAGTATAGTCCTTTTAGACTATCAGTTTGTTTAAGGATGAAATGTCGTACTAAACCATGCCTTGATACCCAAAGCTTGCTACAAAATTTTCCAAAATTTGTTGAAATACTGTTTGTCCCAATCAGATGTGATGGTAACTTGTAATCCATGTACCCTTACAATGTCTTCAATATATAACCTTACCAACTTCTTCAATCTATAATTCACACTTATTGGTATGAACTATGCTATCTTTGTTAATCTATCAACCACTACCCATATTACATCATGCTTCTCCTTAGTCCTAGGCAAATGGGTAACCAAATCCATAGTCATGTGCTCCTATTTCCAAGTTAGCATTGGCAATGATTGAAGTGTACCACCCGAACTTTGGTGTTTAGCTTTGACCAATTGATAGATAGAACACTTAGTGACATAATTTGCAATATCACTCTTTATATGATTCTACTAATAGTGCTCTTTCGAAACTCTATACATTTTTATACTACATGGGTGTATTGTATACCTAGAGTAATGAGCTCCCTTGAGTAATTCTTTCTTTAACTTTGAATTTGTAGGCATACACAATTTGGTTTCAAACTTAAGTACTCCTTTGGTGTCTACACTAAACTCTATAGCCTTACCTTAAGCCACTTTATCTGTGATTTCCTATATATCCATATCTCCTAATTGGGTAGCTTTTAATCAATTAACCAAAGTAGGCTGAATGCACAGCATGGCCAATCATGCTTCCACTTCACTAGTTAAGAATTTTAGCTCTAGTCTCCTTAAGTCATCCAATATATACCTTTGAGTAATAATTAAAGTGGCTAGGTTACCTTGTCTCTTTCTACTCAATATGTTTGCTACTACATTCGCCTTGTTAGGGTGACATTGAATGTCTAAGTCAAAATCTTCTATGAGTTCTAACTACCTCCTTTGCCTCATGTATAGCTCCTTTTAAGCAAAGAAGTACTTTAAACTCGTAGTTTGTAAAGATATTGCATTTCTCACCATACAAATAATGTCTTCGAAGCTTAAGTGCCAAAACTACAATTGCCAACTTTAATTCATGAGTTGAGCAGTTCTTCTCATACAGCTTTAAATAGCAAGAAGCACATGCTATCACTCTTCCATCTTGCATAAGCACATACCCTAAACTTTGATTTGATGGATTACTATATAGTACATACTCTTCACTAATTTAGGGCAATGCCAATAGCAAAGCTCTTACTAGCTTTCTCTTCAATTAGTAAAAATTGCTATCACAATTATTATCCTACTCAAACTTCACTCCCTCTTGTGTTAATCTTGTCATTGAGGCTATTGTTCTAGAGAAACCCTTAACAAATTTCCTGTAATACTCGGTTAACCTTAGAAAATTTGATCTCTATTACTATCTTCGATCTCAACCAATCAAGTATCGCTTTGATCTTCCCTAGGTCTATTGGTAACCCATTCTTAGTAACAATGCGCTCTAGAAAGGAAACTTGCTTTAACCAAAACTCATACTTGGAAAACTTGGCATAAAGTCTTTTAATTCATAGTTTGTTCAATAGTTGTCTTAAGTGCTATTCATGTTCTTCTTCATTTCTAAAGTAAACCAAGTTATCATTAATAAATACCACCATGAACCTATCTAAGAAATCTCTTAATATCCAATCATAAGATCCATAAAAGCAGCTGGCATATTTCTCAATCTAAATGACATAACAAGGATCCCATATAGTCTACACAGTGTTTTGAAGGCCATATTATGTATGTCCCCTTCTTCTATTGTCACTTGATAATATCTTGATCTTGAATCTATCTTTGAGAAGACTTAAGCTCCTTGATATTGATTGTTCTTAATTGTTACACTATTTAGTTCCTAATAATTGATATAGGTGCACATAATGCCATCTTTCTTCTTTGGAAAAGGAGCAAGTGTACCCCAAGATGACTTGTTAGGCTTGATAAACCCCTTTTCTTGCAATTCTTGTAATTGCTTCTTTAGTTCAACAAATGTTATTGGAGTTATCTTATAAGGTGCTTTAGAGATAGGTTTTATTGTTGGCACCAAATCAATTCAAACTCGACTTCTTTGATTGGGGGTAATCTAGGAAAATCCTCTAGGAAAACATGTCGAACCTCATTCACTATTGGAAACTTTTCCAACTACATAGTCTGGCCCAAGCTAGTAGTCAAGGCTATTAATCTATTATAACCCCACAACTCATATGAGGAAACCTTGTCAGCTATTGGTCTTCTCAGTGTAAACTGAATGGCTCTTCATCCTTAGGAGTGAAGTTGACTAACTTATTATAGTAATCTGTGGTAGTATAATTCCTCGCCAACCAATTTTCCCCCGAGATTACATCAAAGTCAGACATCTTTAAGATGTACAAATTAGCTACTAATACTTGGCCTTGAATCTCCATTTTGACGTCTTTACAAATTTGGTTTAACATTTTAGTCACTCCCAAAGGAGACCTAACACATAAAGAATCAACCAACGATTCAAGTTTTATCCTATAAGTAGACACAAAGGACTTAGTTATGCATGAATGACTAACACCAGTATCAAATAATGCATATGCTATAGTATAATTTCATTAGAAGCATACTTGCTAAGGTGTCATTGCCTTGATCCACCTAATAATCTGGCTACTGTTGCTGAAGTGCATACTCTTATAGTTGTTCTCTACTTTAGTCTTGTAGTCACAGCTTTACCTTCTTATCCTTTACTCTGAGCTAAACATTTTGTTGTGGTGCCAACTACTAAACTAGGTAAGTTCAATAATAGCATTATACTCAAAAGTCTTACATCCCCTCTATTTGCATTAAAGTGAAATGTTTGAGGAATCTTCGCCTTTGCTAGGCATTCCCTATGACATGCCTTAACATACCATAGGAAAAGCATGCTCCATCTAGCCACTTGTACAATAACATGTCATGAAGGCCTTTATAATTAATGCACCTAAGTCCCAAAATTGTCTCTAGTGAAGGTAGATTGGTAATAATGGAATAGGCTTGGTAGTTAGAGGCTTAATAGTCCTAGCTACAGGTTTAGCTTACTGAAGGAATGGTCTCTTTCCCCTATCTTGAATTACTATACTTAGAGTTAGTCTTTTGCCTATAACCACCTTTCCACTTGAAGACTCAACCTCATCCTTTAGCATCTCCTTCTTACTCTTTTCTATCTTCTTAGCCTTATTAACCACTACTACAAAGGTTCCCAACTCTAGTAAGAATTTGTGTAGGAGATTGAGCTCAGGTTCATATTGCTCCATTGTATGGTTTCCTTTCTTGCAATCATAGTATTTAATATTAATCTTTCTTAGAAGCTTTTAGGGAAGTAACTCTTATAAAGCAGTTCTCTTTCCTATTAGTCTATTGTAGTATCCCTTAGCATATAAGTGGCAAATGACACCTTTCTATTATCAAGGACCTCAAAACCATCAAAGATCCTCTTAGTATGGGTTATCCACCTCTTGGAAAACATAACATCATTAATTTGAAGGTAGAATTCATTTGCTAATCTCACAAATTTCTCAAGGGTAGTGGGGCTACCTTAATTATTTCTTCGAATCCCATTTCCTCTAGCACGGAAGTGGAATGGGCGGGCGAAATTATGTGAGAGAAAGAACCTCTTGGTGGAGTCTTATGAAGGAAAAAATAGCACTACTTAGTGACTAGGAGCGTAGTGCCCATTGTGCCTTCTTTTTCTTTCATCGGCCTATCTTCTTTCTATAAGCAAGCTCCCTCCGGCCATCCAGGGGTACTATTTGATGAAGAAAACAAACTTTAACTTTAGGAAAGGGGTTCAGGTAGCTCAGCTGGTTAGAGCAAAGGACTGAAAATCCTTGTGTCAGTGGTTCGAATCCACTTCTAAGCGGGCGAAGGGTCCAAAGGCCGGGAGCGAGCCGGATTTGGAAATTAAAGTGAAAGAGGAAGCCAAAAAATGTGAGCGCTCCTGCACTATACGGCTTTTTGGCCTCGCCCTATCTTGCTGGAGGCAGATTTTATAAAAAAAAAAAAAAAAAAACGGTTGATTACTCGGATTGGTTCTCGCGTCCCTGTGCCCAAAAGGATGGGCGAGTTCGGTTCGAGTCTTCATCGATCGGATGGATCTATATGCTCCGGGGAGGGATGAGACGAGGTGTAGCGCAGTCTGGTCAGCGCATCTGTTTTGGGTACAGAGGGCCATAGGTTCGAATCCTGTCACCTTGATGTGACGGGCTGATGTGCACAGCCCAGCAGGCCTATTAAGGCAGGCGAAAAAAAAAGCGCACATTTCTAGTCAAATATGAAATCACTGGACGTCCACTGCACGTGTGTGTGCAGTTGGCGGATAGATGATATCTACCGAACCCTGATCATTATACAAGAAACTTGTGTGACTATTAGGGTTTTCCCGGGGCGAAACTTCGGTTGGTCTTGTTTCGATTGACCCGGAGCCGACCGAAGGTCGGGACAGGACTGATCTGGAGTTTAAACCTCACCTCATCCTGTCATAAGGTGAATGACAGCATGGGTCCTCTGACTCATCACTAGAAGTACCTCCCTTTGGGTGTCTCAAGAAGTCACTCAACTAGGTGAGACTTAGGTCCTAGACTGTTGGGTTCCATGTCAATAAGGAATTTCGGCGGACTACAACCATACGATTCCCGGTATTAACAGTAAGTCCATTCCTACCATTAGCTCCATTATTATTCTAAACCATGTGGTTGTAGTTGCTCACACTACCTTTGAATCTGATTCTATTGCTTGTTAATCACTTACAACATATTATCAATAGTAGTCAACAACCTGTTCATATCATTTCAACTGATAGGAACTTCTTAGTTCTACAATGGCTACTACTAACCCCCTTCTAGGTCAACTTCCTTAGGAGCATCACCTTAACTGTAGCTCCTCCCAACTTAACTCTTCTTCTTAGTTCCATTCTACAGCCAGAAGCAAAAGAAAGGAATTAAGGTTGTTAATAGGAATCGTAAGGGAAAAGGAACATCAGAAAAGAAAGAAAAGATTATTAAGGTATGACTCTTACTAAGGATCCCCTTTTCAAGTACCCCCACTTATCACAGCTTACCATCTTACACATCAATCACCTAAGTTTCTATAGATTTATAACCTATGCCCTGTCGCTACTTTAATCTATTATGCTTCCTAACTCAAGAGTGCTATAGACTATCGCTTGTCCCTAAAAATCTAGTGATATGTTAGAATAAATGAGCTACTAGAATCTCCTATTAATAGAATGAATAACTCAACAAACTATCGAAATAATTAATTCTTCAAAAGTGATCGAATGCAATGGTTAATCTCCTTAATAAATAAAACTAAATAACATAATCAAATTCGTACGGTCACATGAGCAAAACAAATTCCTTAGATAACAATGTCTCTTTAGCTAACTAGATCGAACTCTTCATATCTTATTCTCTCAATAACAGTAATACTCTTTCTAATCCTTGTCTTGATAATAATAGTACGCATCCTCATTTTCATCATAGTTTACCTACTTATCTAGAGTTCCTATAGTTGAAAAAGAAAAAGAGTGAGCCAAAGCTTAGTACAACCCATAAGTACAAGCACATGCAAGATAATATACATAGTCACATGCATTAATTTAATCAATAATAAGTAACAAAACCACCGATTCATCTTTTATTTAATTCCTACAGCACAACATAATTAGGATCATTCATGACTAACCTTAACTTAGAGTATCTCATGACTCTCCATAAAATTCCTAAATTGGGACATTGGTACTATAACCTTCATTTGAACCTACATTAGGATACTAACACTATGACCCTTAGATGTTACCTAACGTACTTGGTTCTAAGATATTGGTACTATGATGTTTGGACACCAACTTACTCTACCTCAGATTATTTCCAAGGAAGACTCTACAAGGGACAATGTGTTCTAAGGGTCATTGAGGTATTGCCTCAAGGACATTGGTGCTTTAACCCCCTAAGCCCAGCCATACCAAAACATAATGCAATTGATAGTATAATTAGTATTTAATTCATTATAATTATACTAACCTATACAAACCTAGGCAACAAGCAAGGGAAGTATGTACCTAGTTCCTAAGAACAATTGAATACTCTAAATCAAAAGCCTTATAATGTCAACACCTAAAGTATTCACAAAAATAATCTTCTTAGTTCCTATTCTCTTATTGTCACTTCCTAGTTAGGTTCTCTTGATTATCATTCCAACTTCTTAAATCTAGGTTTTATCTTAATGAAGGGTTTTAGGTTCGATTTAGATCTTTAGGTACATTTAGATTTGGTTAATGAAGGTGTAGAAAGGTTAGAAACAAGAAACAAAATGAAAGAGGGAAGGTATAAGACAACACCTGAGGAATATGGCTATGATCTTAGACCGTGATCCTTCTTTGAGCTAAACTCCTAAGTTCAAGCCCGTACTCTTAAGTCTTATTGCAAGTACACGACCGGGTTTATGGTCGAGGTCATAAGCTGTAATTCCCTCAACCTTATTTTTCCTCATCTTGCTTAAGCCAAAATTCACGACAAGGGGTATAGGAGTAGGTCCATGGACATGGTCCTCACCCATATTCCTTTAGTTTGACAATCTTCTTCTCTTTTTGACTCCAACTAATCCATCCAACAACGACTCCAATTCATAATTCACTCTAGATTCTTCTTAGGTGTAGTCTCTTTTTACCATATTGATAATAAGGAAACACTCAGATGTGTTTCGATCCCTAAAAACAAAGATCAAAGTACAATAACATGATTGTCACATACCTTATGTCAGGAACAATTTAGCAATCAAAGTTGTTGCCACATAACTCTTAACTATTATGCCTAGGGTTGTGCAAACAATTTACACACCTAATCAATACTATAATACAATCAGTTTTGAATAAAAAATTAAAAATTTGTTTATTGAATTATTGTTTAACCCTTGTCTTATTCTACCTTGTAAAACCCAATTTGCACTCTTCCACAATATTGTAATGTCTCTTATTGTCAATAAAATGTACAAACTGAATCTACGGTTAAGGAAATCAATGAATTGCACCTCACCTTAGACTTGCTCTTATAGTTCACTTAAGGAGGATTTTTCAATAGCAATAGAGTAAAAAGAGCCTTAGTGTTTTTGTAAAGCCTATTTATTCTTGAGGTTAGAAAAGATCTCTTTGTCTATTAAGAAACTACTATTTACTTCCTTACCCTGTCCTTTATATTTATTATTTCATTTCATTTATTTATTTATTTAATTTTCTATGTTGTCACACATAGTGGAGGACTTTCCAGCTATTAAGCTTGATTTTTTCTTGGTTTTTAATGTTTATTTTCCTTAACCCGATTAGTATTAAACCTTAAACCATTTAGTATAAAGGCGTAACTAGTTTAATACTAACCATCGACTAAGAGACAAGAAAAACATAGTTTTTATTATAAAAAAATATTTTGGAGTTGCTACTTGACTAGAGTCGGGAAAAAAGAGGGTTAGGGTAAATCAATTAGGTGGATCAATTTAACCTAGCTACTAATTTACTTAACAAACCAATTTGAAGAAAAAAGGTTTTGAAAACTAAAGATTGATTCTGGGGGCTAATCTTTTAAAACCCTTAAGAGTACTACTGCTAACATTCTAAAATTAGATTTAATTTTCAATATACCTATATAATTTAAAATTACAATGCTTATTTACAAAAGCAAGAAATCATACCTACTTATGCATAGCTAAGTTAATTAAATTGAACAATTATTTACAAAAAAAGGAAAATGGAAAATTTTCATATTTTAAGTCACCTCTTAACCTTTTTAATTTACTTGAAATATTTCTAAAAGGATCCTAAATTGGTTTGTTTATTTTTGAAAAGTTCTAAAATGTTCTAATTTTAAAAAATGGATCAATTCATTTTTATTTTAGGTCAAAGGTTTTTAAGTGATAAAACAATTTTGTTTTCATTTTTTACTTTTTATTTTATTTTACTTATTTCTTTATTTATTTTTTATTTTCATGTTTCATTGAAGAAAATAAGATAAGATAAAACTTACTTATTTTTTATTTTTCTTGTCTTTTTTTTTTCTCTCTCTCTTTTTATTTTTATTTTTACAATTACATATATAGATAAATAAATAAAACAAAAAAGAAAGAAAGAAAAAAATCAACAAAAGGGCTAGACTTAAAATATTACACATTTGTTAGACTCTATTACGGTTAGGATTGCAATAAGGTCAAATGAGTTGGTAAGCAGTTTTAAGTCGGAGTGGGTTGGTGTAAATTGGATCTGAGCCTGACCTGGTCACATGCATAGCACATGATAGTGAAGGGAAGGAGAACCCAACAACAACTGTAGCAGCTGCAATCAAAGTGGTTTTGAACTAAATTTTGTGTAGTTGATAGAATTTCAAGCGTTTTCGATTAGAGAATGAGGGTATTGCACCAATGCTTTTGGCCATTGGTAGCCATTTGGGGGGTTATAGAGTTTTGGCTGAAGGTGGTGATGGCAGTTGGTGCTTGTGGTGATGATTGAGTGTGTATGAAAGCCTAGGTTGAGGATTTTTTTAAGGTAGCAAGTTTGTTGGTGGTATTGGTTTCACTTTAGGGTAACTAGTGTGGTAGTGTAGAAGTAGGTTAAGGTGGTGCCTAAGGTTTAGTGATGGTAGGTTTTGTGGGTTACGATTGGGTGTTATACATTTAGTGTCAGGTTGTAGTAGGTCTTGTTGATGAGTGTGCTTGTGAGAGGAGTGTGTCTCATGTCGTATGTAGGGATGGTGTTTGTAGGTTCATGTATAGTTATGTGTTGTGGTACACGACAATGGTGTTTGCTAAGTAAGAGTGTCTGTAGTTGGGCTTGAGTTTGGTCTTGTTGGGTCATGATAGTAGTTAGAAGTATGTATAGCGTGTTAGGCAGTGATGGGTTGTGTACTACATGGAAGGCGATCGATGGATGTATTGTTATGCATGGAGCTTGAGTTGTAGTGGTGATTATGGTGTGTTGCTAGTAGTGTTTTGGAAAGTATCGAGAGAAATGGAGTAGTTTGATGGTGTTTAGTTTAGTTATGATGGGGGGAGGGGGGACTTGGTTGTTGGTGTTTGTTGTTTGATGTATTCCAGTGGACGATGGGAAGGAAGTAGGATTTATGTTGGATATGTTCTCTACATGTATTCAAAACTTTGCTTGTTATATACATTATGTTTCGGTTGCATGTCTTATGTAGTGGATGGACAGTAGAGCTTCACTGCATGGATGTTAGGTTTTCCACTACTGTTTAGTTGTAGTGAGAGAGAGCCTTATGAAGATTGGGGTACTGATATAGGGAAAAAAATTAGACACTAATGGCTGATTAAATTCTAGATTTTTCTCTTGTTTTCCTATTTTTCAACCACTATTTGAATGGCTAAATGAATGAATTTGACCTTGCTTTCGGTTTGAATTCATAGTAGGCTATGTGATGAATAGGAATCTTCCAAAGTAGGGGGTGCAAACTAGTTTTGCTGGGGAAAAGGAAAGAAAGAGAATGAAAAGAGATAGAAAAGAGTGCTAACGTAGCGCTATATCAGCCAAGTGACCTAATGACATTAACTTACGAGTCGCATACGTAGTCATAGTCGATGTCTCCTATGTTACGTGTCAGTCACGAGGCATACCACGTATCAGGGATGTTAACATGGCACTATGTTAGCTCACTATCACAACCAAGTGGCGCTAAGTGTTAGCAATAGGTACGTAGCCTAATAACATGTTAATACGTAGTAGGTAAGGCTTTAGAAAAATATAAGGCAATTTCTGCCTTTTGTAAGATTCGAACCAAAGAGCTTTATGCCAAACCTAATGCAAGTTAAAGTATGGTAACAATAGGTCATTGGCTTGTACCTTATCTATATATGAAATAAAATTGCATATATAGACTATGTCAACTTGGGCCAGATACAAATTTAAGCCTAGGCCCAAAATCCCCCTTATTATTTTTACTATCTAAGACCTAAATAATGCTGAACCTATTAAAATTTTCTATTCTATTTCAAATTATCTAAATCTCTTTTATTTTTTAATATTCTATTTTTTTGTATTTTTCTAATTTTTATGGTTTTCATAAATTAAGACCCTTTTTCTTATTCTAAAAATTTTGAAAAAAATATAGGGGGATAAAAATAGGGTGCCTATAACTGCTCCTTTTTGTGATGAAGTTGGAATAAAACTTTTCCACAAAGACAAAAGAGACCTTATTTTTTCCTTAAGGGTGAATTTGTCCTAAGAAGCACTATAATTAGGAGAAAAATTTAAGAAAATGAAAGGAGATATGGAGTTAAATGAAATAATTAGTAAAAATAGCTATTGGAATCTTTTTATAGATATTTATATCACTAAATAAAATTTAGTATCATACTTAATGTAATTCGCATGAAAAACATAATGTACAATAATAACATTGCTTATATGTAATGTAAACATTAATTAAACAATTAAATCTATATAATACTAAATTAGTTATATACCTACGAGACTAACGTGATCTATAATGCAATATCTTAAATTAACTTGTTATTGTACACATTTATGAATAATTAGAAGTTATCTTTGATCATTTGTTAATTTTATATGATTTGGTATGTTACTAAGGATATATTATCAATTAGGGTTTCAGAGTAGATTATAGTGAATTAGTATTTTTATATCCTTAAAGTCATAGTTTTAGGATTTTTATCACTTTCAAGTGCAATCTCCAATGTTTACATACATTTAGGGTTTAAAAGTTTTGTACGTGATTGAATCTTCGATTGTTATTTTAAGGTTTTTCTCTTGACTAGCCTTATCGACTCTTAGAACCTTCTAGCACACTGGGGTCTACTTTAGGTATTAGATTAAAAATATTAAGGGTTTACATCATTCCTCTCTTTAAATAAGTTTTTTCCTCAAAACTTGAAAGGCATAACTGGTTTATCAAATAAATGCGGATATTGATGCTTTACTTCATCTTCTGCTTCCTAGGTTATAGATTCTTGTTCATGATTCCTCCATATGAATTTAACATATCTAATCTGTTTATTCCTAACTTGTGCACTTTATTGTCCATGATCTCAACTGGATGTTCTTCATAAGTTAGATTTTCTTTCAATCTCATTGGTTCCAACTTAATGACTTGGTTAGGATCTGGAATATGTTTTCTAAAAACAGATAGATGAAATACATTATGAATCCCTGACAAGTTAGGCAGTAGAGCTAGTTGGTAAGCCAACTTCACCGACTTGCTCGAGAATTTCAAAAGTTCCAATGTACCTTAGACTCAGTTTGCCTTATGTCTTTATATGATGTATACACTTAATTAGGTTTACCTTGAGATACACATGATCTCTTACTTGAAATTCCAATTCTCTTCTTTTCAAATTAGCCTAGCTTTTCTATCTATCATGTGCTTCCTTCATTTTCTACTTGATTACAGTAATCTTCTCAACTATTTCCTACACCAACTCTAGGCTCAACATTACTTTCTCCACATCATCCCAAAATAAGGGTGATCTATACCTTCGTCCATATAGAGCTTCATATGCAAGCATTTGAATAATTGAATGATAACTATTGTTGTAGGCAAACTCAATCTGTGGCAGATGAGAATCATAACTTCCTTTATATGCTATGATGCAAGCCCTCAACATATCTTCTAAGGTTTGTATGGTTCTCTTTGTCTGTTTATCAGTTTGTGGGTGGCATGTTGTGCTGAACTGCAACTTTGTCCCCATAACTTTCTATAGAATTATCCAAAACTTTGACACAAATCGGGGATCTCTATGTGACATAATTCCTGCTAATATCCCATGTAATCTCATTACCTCCTTTATAGAAATCTGAGCCATTTTTTCTAAAGAAAAGTCCATATTGGTTGGTAGAAAATGTGCTGATTTAGTGAGTCGATCTACTATGACCTAAATTGCATCATGTCTAGTAGTTGTTCTTGGTAAAGTACTTACAAAATCCATAGATATTTGATCACATTTCCATTCAGGAATAGGTAATGGTTGCAACAATCCACTTGGTCTTTGATGTTTAGCCTTTATTCTTTGGTAAGTCTCACATTTCAAAACATAATTATCAACATCTTGCTTCATTCCATTCTACCAAAAGTTTTTCTTCAAATCTTGATACATTTTTGTTCTTCCTAGATGAATAGAATAACTAAAAGAATGAGCTTCATTTAAGATCTCTTTTCGAAGTTCCAAATCATCAGGTCTACATAACCTATCATTCATTCTTAAGGATCCTTGTTCATAAATTCTGAAATTAGTGTACTTCTCAATTGCCATCTCCTCTTTTATCTGATTTAGATCGTGATCACTCTATTGCATTCTTTGAATTCGTTGTATCAAAGTTAGTTCAACTGCTAGGTTTGGCAAGTCTACATCAACTTCATGCCAAGTGAATTCCAAATTTTATTTTTCAAATTCTTTGATCAATTCCCTTTGATCAGTGAGAAGAGTTGCAACTTTAACATGATTTTTTTGGCTTAGAGCATTAGCTACTACATTTACTTCTCCAAGAAAATAATTAATTCCTAAATCATAATCCTTAATCAAATCGAGCCATCTCCTTTGTCTCATATTCAATTCTTTTTACGTAAACAAATAATTGAGGATCTTTTGATCAGTATAGATCTCACATCTTTGCCCGTACAAATAATGTCACCAAATCTTTAATGCAAACACCATAGCTGCAAGTTCAAGATCATGTGTTGGATAATTTCTTAGAAGCATAAGAAATTACCTTCCCACTTTGCATTAGTACACAGCCTAATCCATTCTTGGAAGTATTACTATATATAGTGAAAGGTTCCTCACTATTAGGCAACACAAGAATAGGAGCGGAGACTAATCTCTTTTCCAGTTCTTGAAAACTTTTCTCTTGTTTTTCTATCCATTCAAACTTCACATGCTTTTTAGTCAACTAAGTAAGTGGCCTTAAGATTCTTGAAAAATCTTTAACAAACTACTTGTAGTATCCAGCCAATTTGAGAAAACTTCGGATTTTAGTTACCGTTTCCGATCTTTTCCATTTTACAATGGCTTTAATCTTTTCTAAATCTATAGAGATACCTCTCCTGTAATCATGTATCTAATGAAAGATATTTTCTTTAACCAGAAGCTACATTTGGACAGCTTTGCATATAACTTATGCTCTCGCAAAATTTTGCAACACCACTTTTAAGTGCTCTTCATGCTGTTTAGAAGTAGCAAAATATACTAATATGTCATCCATGAATACAATTACATACTTATCCAATATTGGTCTAAACACATGGTTCAATAAATCTATGAATGTAACAAGTGCATTTGTCAAATCGAAAAGCATGATAAGAAACTCATAATGTCCCTATCGTATCCAGAAAGCCATCTTTAGTACATCTTCAGGTTTAATCCTTAATTGATGATATCCTAATCTTAGATCAGTTTTGGAGAATACACTTGTACCTTGTAATTGATTAAATAGATCGTCAATCTATGGAAGTAGGTATTTATTCTTGATGGTCACATTGTTTAGCTCCTTATAATTAATATAAAGCTACAATAAACCATCCTTTTTACAACAAATAGAACTGGTGTACCACATGTTGAGACACTTTGTCTTATGAACCCTTGATGTAACAATTCTTATAATTGCTTCTTTAACTCTTTCAACTCCATCGAAGCCATTTTGTAACGAGGCTTTGAAATTGGTTCAATTCCTGGTGCTACATCAACAACAAAATCAATTTCTCTTTTCGGTGGCAACCCAAGTAATTCTTTAGAAAAACATCAGGAAATTCATTTACTATTCGTATTTCCTCTAACGTTGGCTTCTTTTGATCAACTTCCATTGTATTTAACAAACTATCATCAACAATTATCTCCAAAACACTTAACTCTTACACCTCTGCTACAATAAAGTCCCCTTTAAATTCTACTTATGTTCCATTAAAAGCTTCGAACACTTCTCTTTTCTTGACAATCAACATTTGCTTTGACATCAATCATCTAATTCATTCTTAGTATTGCATCATACTTACTAATATCCAAAAGAATCATGTCAGTCTTACTTCCAATATCCTAAATTTGTAATAGACATTCTTTCACCATCGCTTTTGTCACCATAACACTTCTCATAGGACTTTTCACCCTAAGACTGGATTTGGTAGCATTAGTGGTCAAGCCTACTCGTTTTGACACTTCAAGTGATATAAAGGAATGTGTAGCTCCTATATCAAACAAGGTGTAAATAGAATGTCCATCTATATTTCTTAGATTATAGTAAGAAGTCTTACTTTTATGCTTTTTATGTCATAAACTTGTTTTTCTTACTTCTAAATACTTACTACTATATTATTATAAATTTACACTACTTACTATAATCTCAGTAACTTATAATAAATACTTATTTAAAAACACATACTTATAATAAGATCAACTCCTACAATTTCTTTAAGGTCGCCAAAGTTTTCCAATTCTTCTCTAAGAATATCCTCATAAACCTAATTACTTTCTAAATTATATAATCGAGTAGTACTAGCTAAAGCTGAATGAATATTTCCCAAAGCTGGCCCTCTAACTGCTCTTCCTACTCTTGAATATCCAGTAACTGGTAGTGGTTATTTAGTAGCATGAGTCATGACAGATTTATGTTTTGGACATGCAGAAGAGAAATGTCTTACTTTGTTACAAATAAATCATGTAAAAGTTTTCTTTGTTAGATAGTCTATCACCCGATGTAAACTTTCACTATAGAAGAAACATTTACCCTGAAGTTGTGAAAAGTCCCTAGGATAATGGTTTCCTTTGCACTTCTAGCATTTGACAACTTCGCCAATTGCTTTCCTCTAAATAAGATTTTAGGGTTGCACAACCCTTTTGAATTTACTACTGCTACTACTTCCAGGTCCTTCAAAAGGTCGCTTTCCAAATACATTAACCTTCCGTTTATTAGTTTCTTCACTTTGCCTCTTTGCTTTATCCAACACTCTAGCTTTTTCAATCATATTAGTAAAACTTCTTGGTTTAAATTCTAACAACCTTCTTTTCATCTTAGGGTCTAATCCATGAGAAAATATTTGCATCTTCAGTCGATCATTAGTCTGATATTCTGGCAGTGTAAACTACAGCAGTCTGTTGAATTCAAATTCATACTACTCCATAGTCTGCTTTCCCTTCACAATATCTAATAAATCTTCACTATACCTTAACCTTAAGCTTCCAGGGAAGTAACAAGCCAAAAATTCTCGTCTCTCAAACTCCTTTGCTTCAATTCCTACTAAGTTCGTGTCTTGAGCATATAAGTTGATACAAGGCAAGTGTACCAATCAGTTTTAATATAACAGATGTGAATCCGATTCGATCCCTCAGAGATTTCGAATACTAATATTAACCTTAGCTATATTATCTAACTGGAAAATTGTGATGAGTTGAATGAATTAAAAATACAAAAATTAACAAACTAACCTAATTATGAAACTTGATTAGGCAATTTAGAAAGCGATAAAATTAAGAACGACTTCAAGAAGATAATAACGTATTTAGGAATTATTTCCCTTAGTGTTTAACATGTGACTGCTTAAAATATATCTAATTCAATCTTTATTATTCTTAACCGGAGGGATTCACAATTAAAGTTAACACCTTTCTCAAGCATATTAACCTTAATCCTAAATTATTTATCAGAATGTCTTCACTTAGTAATATAATTTAGAATTGCATTAATGTGTAATGAATTTCCACACAAAAAGAACAACTTTCCAGAAGGCACATGTATCTTATCTTTAAGTATACATGTAATTCTCTCCAATTATGTCAAGATCTTATTACATATGTGATTTCTTAATCATTATGCATAATATCATTGATTGATACCCTAGAAATATCAATTAACAATTAAATAACATAATTGAATCAAGAAAAGATAGAAATTTTATTGAAAATTATCAATCAATCTAATAGTCGCATGAAACCCTAGGTTCCATAATCCTAAATACAAGAATTTCAAGCTATCATAATGAAACTAAAAATGAATTGCAACAAAATAAATAAATAAAACATGAAAAACTCCTTTTGTTGAGGAAAAATCTCTTCAATCTTGAAGTTGGGTGTTTCTTTTGCCTTTTTCTTCTCCTTCTCTTCAAGTCTCTTCTCTTTTGAATGTCAAAACTTTTGTGCGAAACCCTGGTATGTCCTTTTATAATGTATTGTAAGGTTTCTTTTTTTTTGTCACCAGATATAGCCTGGGACACAGTTGAATCCCCAGGTTGTATAACTTTCTAACCTTGGCAAATCTTCCTAGATGGACACAGTTGTGTCTTAGACTCTGTAACTTTTTGACTAAAATTTTTATTGTTTATGTAATTTCAAAACTTTATAACTCATTCAATTGAACCCTAAATTGAGTGAAACTTGATTCCTTTTCTTCATTTTCATTCTAAGAACGCGTTCAAACCTTGAAATCAAAATTTTACTCAATGAAGTATCAATTTCTTTAAAGAAAACCAAAGATGTAAGGGAAATACTATAAAATCACCATGTGAAATGTATTTAAAATAAGAGTTATCATAAGTCCCAAAAGTGAGCTAAAGGTATAGTGGTATTTCAAAAGCTTCAAATGACTGCTCTATTTGGTTTAACTAATCTTTAGCTTCATCTGAGTGGTTAGCATGACCTTCAAAGTATTTATTGTAGTGGATGAATTAAGGAAACAAACTATGCTGCTATCTCAAATCAAGTGGTATTGGTGGCAGAATTCTTGCTTAACCCATTGGTAGTAGAGGAGGAGGGGGTAGTAAGGGTACTTCTCTCTTAGCATTTGGTGGTGGGGCTTGCATAGCTGGTGTGCTTTCTGTTACTAAAAATGCCCTCAAAATCTAATTTTATGCCTTAATTGTAGCTAGTATCTCATCGGTACGCTCCCGTTGCACATGTGGCTTTTCCTCTTGAGCAAGTGGAGCTCTAACTAGTGGTCTCCATCCACGCTTGTTATGACTGAAAATCTATTTCCAACTTTCAACACTTATAATAGACAAACTGCAACTTTCATTTCTTGTAGACAAAATGAGGTTACGTTCATATATCCATATAAACTCTAGATTCAAAAGACAAAGTACATCAGTTCCTTCTTACCAAACTATCAAGTATAACAAAACTCTCATAATATATCGTAACCTCACTACAAGAAACCACTTAGAGTAGAAAATGATCATACATGGTCCTAAAATCTATGACAAGAGGAACATGTATGATCAGTCTAAAGTCAAGGAGTAACTTCATAACCATACAAAAGGTCATCCTCTATATCCATCTTGGATAAGACAACAGTCTTGCATTAAGATCACCTCGAGGCATAAAATCAGGAATAGTAAAGGTAGATCCAATACTAGAGTTCATTCCTAATTCTTCATTGGGAGCTTATCGAGCCTATTTTCCAGATAACCAAAAGTCTAAAGGATCTGGCTAAATCATAAGTATGTTAGCAGGGTCACCTCCAATAACAACTTTAGGTAGAAGTCCAAGATCTACTTGATAATATTTAAACTTAGGGGTAGGGTGCAACTCTTGAGGAGGCTCAACAAGCATCTGATTCGATCTCTTGTCTAACTCCAGCTGGTGGTGGATTAAAACACCTCTCCATATCTTCTTAGTACTCTGCCATCACTTTAGCATTCTCTTGAGCCACTATTCTAGTATGATCAATTCGTTTGTCAATAGCCAGTGCAACCTCACAACCTACATCTTGTTATACAGTAAATGAAGGGGGTTTTGGTCTAGGCTCCAACATACCAAAAATACTACCTCGTATGGGTAGCCTGGATCTTCATCGAACTCTAGTAAGTACATCATTTCCTCATTTACTAGCATATCATTTGGAAAGTATACGCTCTAGTGATTCCTCCTTTCTTGCCAATAATTGTTTAAACCATAACCCCAGGTGACAAAAACCTCCCATAAAGTATCTAAACTGCCCAATAGAGCCAAATCTTCACAAATAACTTACACACATCTTTGATAGCTATACAATGTTTCCTCAGGTTAACTAAATAAGACCCATTTGGTTATCAGTTGTAAGGCCGAATCCTAAACCAACAAGGCATACATTAAATCATATAATTGTATTAATATAAAATTCATAAATTTAAGCATTAAAGCTTAAATACGCAGCTCGATTCTACCTTCACTAAACCTCATTAGGTAGGTGTCCTAATATCTAGGGTTAGTGTTTTATTTGCCCTATTTATATTCATACTCTGATACCATTAAATTTATCATGAACTAGGGGACGGTCTAGTCATAGGAGATGCCAAATAGCATGAAGGACTATAGATTAGTTACCCTTCCAATTATAGACCCTTCATACAATATACAAGGCTCTACAACCATTAGCTTCCTAAGAACATATAGATCAATATGATATCATCACATAAACATATTTATATAAGATTTAAACTATAAGGATTACAGTAAACAGTAATTTAATATATCTATATCTACCATACTATCAAAATGAAAATTGCACGTATCAAAGTTTACAAAGGTGAGTTCTGTTGACACTTTGATTAGCTTACTCTTCCCTAAGTCCCTACACTAACCTCTGGCATTCTATGGCTAGCAACGACAAACAAGTAGTCTTGCAACAAAAGCCTAAGAGGGTGTAAGCTAACGCTTAGTAAGCAAAACCCTCAACTATATTATAAGTAAGTTATAAATACATTAAATTCAATCATATGAATGAATGAGCAAACAGTATGCCAAGCTATATGTATAGTTAACTAGTCACTATATGTAATGCAGATTTAATGTCCTTCAAAGTCAAGGTTGGAGTATATATGGCACCAATCAGATTCAGGTATTATATTAGAACTTTTTTTCTATGAAACTCTACGGTTCATATTTAAATAAAATAAATCTTTTATTTTCATAAAAACTAAGTTCTATGTATAATTGTGAGTGGGCTCTCACAGTCCACACTCACCTTTAAATGGAGGCCTTTAGGCTCGACCCTTAGCCATGCAGTTGGCGTCTCTAATGCCTAGTATTTCTTTGGGCTAGGGTAAGGTCATATTATATGCATGCACCGTATAAAACCAATATACTTATAAATAATAACCCTTGTATGACCTCTCCTTACTTTCGTATAATGTGATGGTCAAAATTAGTACATATGCAATGCATGTTCATATATCATCCAATTTCTTTTTGTCAGTTAAGTATGGTTAAATCCAATTAGGGTATGACCAACCAATAGCTCATATAAGCATTATTTTTACTATTATGCAATAAACAATCTGTTATCAGTATCTAAGGTAAATTCATAATTTAGCAAACAATAACATATACAAGCATGTCTCAACCCTACATAATATTCAATTAATAGAATCATTTAAGTTCACTGACTACAAACACATAAAAGTATGGGATCCTAGGGTAAATACTCACTCGGCCATGTCACCTCACACTAATCATAATAATCGATCGAAAGGTCCATACTCTCATCAGGATCACTTGATCATTACAAGATAGCAATGATAATAAGTAATTGAGTTAACTAGTAATTCTAGATATTTATTTACCTAAGTTTACCTAGGTTAGTATAAGTTTTTATTCAGTTGAACTTGATTGCTAATTATATATGACTTTTTCATTTTTTCTTCGATATTTATAGGTTTATAGTTGTTTTTCATCGTTTTCGAGTGTTCGTTCATATGGTGAGGTCCGTTTTAGACATTAAGACCCGTATTTTACTATATGGATTAAATTTATTGAAATTTTAATTATTGAGCTTGATTATTCTTATTATCTATTTTTATATCATATTTTAGTATTTTATGATCTAATTAACCATTAATTTCTTACATTTTTTATGACTTTACATTATTATTACTATTTTATGTACTTAAATGAGGTTGACTCAAATTGATATGTGTGTTATGAGCTTAGAGTGGTTTCCACCCACATATGTATATATGTGTATATATTATATATTTTGTTATTTTATTGTACTATTTTATAGTATTTTAAGTAATTATTTTACAAGTTATTTGTGTACAACTTTTATACTCAAGTACTTATGCACCTTATACTCAAGCTATGCGTATTTATACTTCTAATACACTTATATGTATACTAGTATACTTATACATATACCATATCTATACCCATACATATACTCGTATATACATACGGTGTTATACATATTAATACATATTTTTGAATGTCCTCCATACACTCCTAACAAACCCTCATAAACTTTATATTTTTACATCTTGTAGGTTTAATTAGTATATTATAAGTATGTACACCTCGTATACTCTTTATCTTAGATTATGTATATAAAAAAAAAATACCCTTATATAAGAGTCTTCCAACATGTGTACATGTACTCTTCTACACCCATCCATATGCATACCTACACTTATTTTGCATATTCTACTAAAATCTACACATATGTATCTCACATATCTCCACATGGTATATGTACTCATATATTTCTACTCTTATACGTAAGTATTTCTACACTTCTAGGTATGGGTATAGAGATTCCTACCTTCACTAACATATATGTATATATTACATGTAAATTCTAAAACTAACCTGACATATACAACTTATTACTAACTAAGATGGAAAAATCATATGAAAACATACCTTTTGCTTCTTGTAATATGAAAAAGGGGTTTGTGTATGTGAGATAGTGGTTTAGAAATTGTTGATGGATGAAGTAAAAAGAAAAACAAGAAGTTGAGGGAGGATAAGAAGAAAGAGGAAGTGACGGTTGGAGAAAAGGGAGGGAAAAGGTTTTGTTTGTGTCTAAATTTGTGTTTTTATGAAAGAAACAAGTGGGGTCTACAATGTTCCAAAAGTGTAAGGCAAGATTAAGATAAGAAGGAAGAAAAACACATGTGAAAAATGAGAATAAACTTTAGAAAAGAGAAGAATTTTCTAGTTGAAATTGACATTTGTTGACTTAGACAACATTTGACTTAGTGAATACGTGGCTTAGTCAACTCTCTTAAATTTGTGTGATATTAATATACAGAATAAGAAAGTTAAGGATAATAAAGAGACAATTTAAGCAAATGAAAAGAGATATAGAGTTAAATAAAATAATTAGTAAAAATAGCTATAGAAATCTTTTTATAGATATTTATATCAGTAAATAAAATTTAGTATCATACTTAATGTATTAGCTTGAAAAACACTATTTATAATATTAACATTGCTTATATGTAATGTAAACATTAATTAAATAGTTAAATCTATATAATACTAAATTAGTTATATACCTACGAGACTAACATGATCTATAATGCAATATCATAATTCCTACTAAATTAACTTGGTATTGTACGCATTTATGAATAATTAGAAGTTATCTTTGATCATTTGTTAATGATTATATATGATTTGGCATGTTACTAAAGATATATTATCAACTAGGGTTTTAGAGTAGATTATTGTGAATTAGTATTTTTATATTCTTAAAGTTATAGTTTTAGAGTTTTTATCACTTTCGAGTGTAATCTTTAATGTTTACAAACATTTAAGGTTTAAAAATTTTATACGTAATTAAATCTTTGATTGTTACTTTAAGGTTTTTCTCTTGACCAGCCTTGTCGACTTTTAGAATCTTCTAGCATAATGGGGTCTACTTTATGTATTAGATTGAAAATATTATGGGTTTACACCTATAGGCTTGCTAAAACCCTGAAGAGATATTGATGGAGGGAAGTACCCTATAGGTTCACTAAAAGACCCTAAAGAAAGATTGATGAAGGGAAGGTACCCTATGGGCTTGCTAAGACCTTAAAGGGAGATTGATGAAGAGAAGCACCCTATAAGCTTGCTAAGACCCTAAATAGAATTTGGTGAAGGGAAGCGCCTTACAGGCTCACTAAGAGACCCTAAAGAGAGATTGATGAAGGTAAAACACCTTATGGGCTTATTAAGACCCTAAAGAGAGATTGTCACAAACTGAGGATGGTCTAGTCGTGGTAGATGCCGTATACTGTACAAAGAACTCCTAATTGATTACCCTTCCAATCATAAACTCTTCACACAATGTATAAGGCTCTATAACCACTAGTTTCCCAAGAACATATAGATTCACATGATATTATCACACAAACATATTTATATAAAATTTGAATTACAAAGCTTACAATATACAGTAATTGGATATATATAAGTCTATAATACTAGTAAAACAAAAGTACATGAGTAAGAGCTACATAAACTATTCTCTCTCAATACACAAGACAACTCACTCTTGCCCAAGTCTCTAAGCTAACCTGTAGTATCCCCTAGCCAGCCTTTATGAATAAGTTATCCTGCAGCAAAAGTCTAAGGGGGTGTAAATTTAAGCTTGGTGAGCAAAACCTTTAGCCACACCACAAGGAAGTTATAAATACAATATATTCACACATATGAATGAATGATCAAATAGAATGCCAAACAATACGTACATGTAACTAGTTCATATACGTAAGTTAGATTTAACACTCTTTAAAGTCAGGGTTGGAGTATATACGACACCAATCAAATCTAGGTATTATACTAAAACTTACTTTACTACGAAACTCAACGTTTCGTACTTAAATCAAATAAGTCTTTTATTTTCATAAAAACCAAGTTTTAGTATAATCGTGAGTGGGCCCCCGCAGTCTACACTCACTCCTAAATAGAGGCCTCTAGACTCGACCCCTAATCAGGCGGTTAGTGCCTCTAATGCCTAGTGTTTCTGCGGGCTAGGGTAAGGTCATTTTGTATGAGTGCACTCTACAGAACTAATAAATTGATAATAACAACCCCTGAATGGCCTCTTTTTACCTTCGTGTGATGTGACAGCCAGAATTGTGTCTATGTAATGCATGTATAGTTTCTTTTTATAAGCTAAGTATAATTAAGTTCAAATTATGCTGTGACCATTCCATAGTACATACAATCATTTCTATACTATCATATAACAAACAAAGTATTATTTGTACTTAAGCTAAGTTCACAACTCAACACACAATAACTTGTACAAGCGTATTTAATTCTACTATCTACAATCATAAACAAGTATGGAATCATAGGGTAAATACTCACTCAGTTATGATGACTCGCTCTAATCGTAGTAATCAATCGGAAGGTCCTTGCTCATCTCGGGATCTCCTAATCATTATGATATAATAACGCTAGTAAGTAATTAAATTAACTAGTAATTCTAAATATCTATTTACCTAATTCTATCGTATTATAAACTTTTATTTGATTAGACTTTATTAATAATTGTATGTAACTTTTTCATTATATTTTTTATATTTATGAATTTATTGTCTTTTTTCATCATTTTCGGACGTACGTTCACACGATAATGTTCGTTTTGGACGTTAAGACCCGTTTTTATAAAATGGACTAAATTTATAGAAATTTTAATTATGGAAACTTAATTATTCTTATTGCTTATATTTATATCCTTTGTTTATACTTAATGATTTAGTCAACCCTTAAATTCTTATATTTAGAGAATTTTACCTTGCTATTACTAATTCATGTTTTTAATTAAGTATAATCCCATTTAGGAAGTGTATTAGGGTTTACTAATTTATGTACCTAATTATTATGCACTCTTCTTATTTCTTATTTTATAAACTTATACTTATGTCATCACTTATGCCATCATTCGCTTATGTCATGGCTTACCTCATCTTTTAATTACATCATTGCTTAACTCATCATTTAATTACATATGCCTTACCATATGCTTATGTCATGCCTAAGTGTCTTAGGTATACTTTACATAAATTACTATATACTTATACCTTTACTATACTTATATGTATACTATGTATAGGTAGGATTTGTCTTAGTTTAGGTTATGTATATAGTAAATGCTTATGTACAAAGATCTCCATACTTGTATTCTTCTAGCATATCCTTATGTACATATATTTAAGGGCATATACACATGTATCTCCTTCCTCTTCACCATGATTTCTATTCTTTTACACTTAAAGGTAGAAACTTTATGCCTTCTTCAACATGATCACACATAACACATATCTACTTATCTAATCTACCTCATCACATAACTAATAAGTAATATAAAGCAATACATAATAACATAATCACATACCTTAATTTATGCTTCAAATATGGAGACAAACTTGAAAAAATTTCGAAAGTGAAAGTGAAAGGGAAGGTCACGACAATGGAGGTGGGTTAAGGGGTTGATTTTTGTTTTGTTTTATGTTTAAAAAGAAGAAGAAAGTGGGGTTTAGAAAGGGGACAAGGTGTGGACGAAAATTAAAGGGGAGATGAGAAAAGAAAAGCTAAAAGAATCATGAGATGGATTAGATATTTTTTAATGCATTAGTGTCTTTTGTTGACTTTTACATGTGTTGACTTAGTCAACCTTTTGACCTTGGTCAACTTTCCATAAGCATATGCTATTTTGTATACATAATGTAGTAATTAAGGAAAATTAAGGGAAAAATTAAGGAAATGAGTCATTTGGTAAATTGATTAGTAAAAATAGATAATTAGATCTCACTTTAGGTATTTATATCTTATATATATCATTTGGTAAGCTACTTAGTATAACTAGTATGAAAAGTATCAATTAGGGTGTTAATGTTCACTACATTTAACCTAAGCTTCAACTATACCCCTAACTCTATGTAATACTATCTTAATCATATACTTAGAAGATAAATGTGATCTATGATTCATTATCTTAGTTTCTAAAAAATTACTTAAGGATTCTAAATATATGCGCACGATTGAAAGTCATCTCTAATCTCTCACTAATGGTTTGGAAAAGTATGAAGGTTATATTATCAATTAAGGTTTTAGGGTATATCATGATGAATTAATGCTCATATGTCTTTAAAGTTATCATTTTATGGTTTTTATCACTTTTGAATGAAATCTTTAGTGTTTACATACATTTACGGTAGAAAAGTTTCATACGCGATTAATTAATTCTTTTAGGGTTTTCACTTTCATTAGCCTTGTCAACTTTTGCATTATCTAACATACTCGAGTCTATTTCAAAAGCTAAATTGAAAATTTTAGGGGTTTACATCCTTCCCCCCTTCAAATAAGTTTTGCCCTCAAAACTTGAAATGTGCACCTAGTTTATCAAACAGATGCAGATATTGACACTTCACCTCATCTTCCGCTTCCCAAATAGCATATTCTTGTTCATGATTTCTCTAAAAGACTTTAACATATCTAATCTCTTTATTCCTTAACTTTTGCACTTTACTGTCCGTGATCTCAATTAGATGCTCTTCATAAGTCAAATTCTCTTTCAACCTTACTGGTTCTAATTTGATGACTCAATCAGTATCAAGAATATGTTTTCTCAAAATAGACACATGAAATACATTATGGATTACTAACAAATTAGGTGGTAAAGCTAATCGATAAGCCAATTTCCCAACTCGCTCCAGAATTTCAAAAGTCCAATATATCTCGGACTTAGTTTGCCTCATGTCCTCATATAATGAATACTCTTGATTGGTTTCACTTTGAGGTACACATGATCTCCCACTTGAAACTCCAACTCTCTTCTTTTCAAGTCAACCCAGCTTTTCTATCTATCTTGTGCTTCCTTCATTTTCTTCTTGATGACAGCAATTTTCTCAACTATTTCCTATACTAACTCTGAACCCAACATTGCTTTCTCCACATCATCTCAAAATAAAGGTGATCTGCATCTCCTTCCATATAGAGCTTCATATGGAGGCATCTGAATGATTGAGTGATAACTGTTGTTATAGGCAAACTCAATTAGTAGTAGATGAGAATCCCAATTTCCTTTAAATTCCATGATGTAAGCCCTCAACATATCTTCTAGTTTCTGTATGGTTCTCATTATCTATCTGTTAGTTTGTGGATGGTATACCGTACTGAACTGCAACTTCGTCCCCATAACTTTTTGTAGACTGGTCCAAAACTTGGATACAAATTGAGGATCTCTATTTGATACAATTCTTGCTAGTTATCCATGTAATCTCACTATCTTTCTTATGTATATTCGAGCCAACTTTTCTAAAGAAAAGGTTATGTTGATTGGCAGAAAATGCATTGATTTTCTGCTCACAAATCGCATCATGTCTAGCAGTTGTTCTTGGTAAACTGCTCACAAAATCCATAGATATTTGATCCCATTTCCATTCAGGAATAGGCAAGAATTGCAACAATCCACCCAGTCTTTGGTGTTTAGCTTTTATTCTTTGACAAGTCTTACTTTTCATCACATAATCCGCAACATCTTGCTTCATTCTATTCCACTAAAAGTTCTTTTTCAAATCTTGATACATTTTTGTTCCTTATGGATGAACAGAATAACAAGAAGAATGAGCTTCGTTTAAGATCTCCTTCCGAAGCTCTAAATCATCAAGTACACATAATCTATCATTCATCTTTAATGCTCCATGTTCATCCAATTTGAAATCAGTATACTTCCGAACTGCTATTTTTTCTTTGATCTGATTCAAAGTAAGATCATCCTGCTACATTCTTCAAATTCTTTCTATCAAAGTTGGCTTAACTATTATGTTAAAAAAATTTTCATTAACTTCGTGCTAAGTAAATTCCAAATTCAATTTTTCAAACTCCTTGATCAATTCCTGTTGATCAGTAAGAAGAGATGCGACTTCAGCATGATTTTTCCTGCTTAGAGTATTAGCTACTGTATTTACCCTACCTGGACAATAATTAATTCCCAAATCATAATCCTTGATCAACTCATGCCATCTCCTTTGTCTCATATTCAACTCCTTTTGTGTAAACAAATACTTAAGGTTCTTGTGATCAGTATAAATTTCACATCTTTGTCCATACAAATAATGTCGCCAAATCTTCAATGCAAGTACTACAGCTGTAAGTTCTAAGTCATGCGTTGGGTAATTCCGCTCATGTGGTCTTAATTTCCTAGAAGCATAAGCAATCACTTTCCCATTTTGCATTAGCACACACCCTAAACCATTCTTGGAAGCATTACTATATATAGTGAAAGATTGATCACTATTAGGCAACATAAGAATAGGAGCAAATACTAACCTCTTTTTTAGTTCTTGAAAACTCTTCTCTTGCCTTTTTGTGCATTCATTCTTCACATTCTTTTGAGCCAATTGAGTAAGAGGCCTTGAGATTTTTGAAAAATCTTTAACAAACTTCTTGTAGTATCTTACTAATCCTAGAAAACTTCGGATTTCAATTACCATTTCCAATCATTTCCATTCTACAATGGCTTTAATGTTTTCTGGATCTACAGAAATACCTTCTCTTGTAATCACATGTCCAAGGAAAGATATCTCTTTTAGCTAGAAGACACACTTGGATAACTTTGCATACAACTTATGCTTTCGCAAGGTTTGCAATATTATCCTTAAATGCTTCTCATGCTACTTAGGAGTTGCAGAATAATCCAAAATGTCTTCAATGAACACAATTACACATTTGTACAATAGTGACTTAAACATATGGTTTATTAAATCCATAAAAGCAGTAGGTGCATTTGTCAAACCAAAGGGCATGACATGGAACTCATAATGACCATACCGTATTTGAAACGCTATCTTTGGTACATCTTCAAGTTTAATCCTCAATTGATGATATCCTGATCTTAAATCAATTCTAGAGAATACACTTACACTACGCAACTGATCGAACAGATCATCAATTCATAGAAGTGGGTATTTATTCTTAATGGTCACTTTATTCAACTCCTGATAATCAATACAGAGTTGCAATGATCCATCCTTTTTCTTAGCAAATAACACTGGTGCACCCCATAGAGAGACACTTAGTCTTATGAACCCTTGATCTAACAATTCTTCCAATTGCTTTTTTAATTCCTTCAATTCAATTGGAGCCATTCTATAAGGAGGCTTTGAAATAGGTTCAGTTCCTGGCACTACATCAACATTAAAATCAATTTCTCTCTTCGGTGGCAACCCAAGTAACTTTTTAGGAAATACATCAAAAAATTCATTCACCACTCGTGTTTGCTCTAATGTTGGATTCCTTTGATCAACTTCTATTGCATTCACCAAACTATCATCAATAATTATCTCCATAATACTTAATTCTTGCACATTTTCTACAACTAAATCTCCTTTAAATTCTGCTTGTACTCCATTAGAAGCTTCAAATACTATTTTCTTCTCTTGACAATCAACGTTAGCTTTGACTTTAGTGATCTAATTCATCCCCAATATTGCATCATATTTACCTATATCCAGAAGAATCATATTAGTCTTACTATTGGCATCCTGAATCTAAAACGGACATCCTTTCATCATCTCTTTTGCAATCGTCACGCTTCTTGTAGGACTTCTCACACCAAAGCTAGATTTGGTAGCACTGGTAGTCAAGCCTACTCTTTTCACCACTTTAGGTGATATAAAGGAACGTGTAGCTCCCATATCAAACAAAGTATAAACAGAATGCTCATCTATCTTAACATTCCCTGAATCATGATAAAAAGTTTTCTCCTCGTACTTTTACTATCATAATTCTATTTCTCAATTCGAAACACTTATTATCATCCTTCTATAAATGTACTTTAAATACACAAATCTCAATGATGATAAAGAAATACTTAAAAATACATACCTACAATAAGCTTAGTTCTTGTTATCTCTTCAAGTTCACCATAATCCTCCAGTTCTTCTTTAGGAATGTCTTCATAGATCCACTCACCCTCCAAATTATATACCCGAGCAGTATTAGCTGAAGCTGAATGAGTATTTCCTAATGTTGATCCTCCAATTGTTTTCCCTATACGTGGACGTCCAACAACTGGTGGTGGCTATTTAGCTGCTTGAGTAGTGATAGTAGTACACTGTAGATATACAATAGAAAATGTCCCACTTTGTTATAAATGTAACATGTAACAGTATTTTTCTTTGGACAGTCTCTCACCTGAAGTGAACTATCACCACAAAAGAAACATTTTCCTTGGAGTTGTGGCCATTCTCTAGGATAATGATTTCCTTTACATCTCCAGCATTTAACAACTCCCCCAACCTTTTTCCTTTGAATAGGAATTTGGGGTTTCATAATCCTTCTGAATTTGCTACTGCTACTACTTCCAGGTCCTTCTACTGGTCGCTTTCCAAACACATTAACCTTTTATTTGCTCGCTTCCTCACTTTGTCTTTTTATTGTATCCAATACTCTAGCCTTTTTAACCATATTTGTATGGTTCAAATTCTATCATCCTTCTCTTCATCTCAGGATCTAATCCTCGAGAAAATATCTACATCTTCAACGGTCACTAGTCTGATATTTTGGCAGTGCAAACTGCAACAGTCGCATATAAAAAGTGAGTTCAACAGCTTAATTAATGGGATATCCCTCCATTAGGCTAAGGTAGAAGACCTCATGCATAGCTACAACACTGTTACTTTTTCATCTCCTACTAATGGTATGGGTAAGTAGCTAATGGAGAACTCGGTATGTTGGGTTTTTCAAAAGAGATCCTTGTATAAATTTCGAGTTATAAATTCTCTCACCACTTAATTTTAACCAATAAGTGACTAAAGTGACACCTTAGGGTAACATACATGAAAAGGTGTAAAATTTGTGGTAAACACACAAATTCCTTGTCATAAAGTCCCATGGAAACCCCAAATTTGACTATAAAGAGATTGAACTTGATGTTTCTAACTCTAAAGGAAATAGTGTTTTGAGCTCTATAAGGTACTTGCTTATGTTTTAGGGATAAGGTGGTAAGGAACTTTAGGGTTAGTTCCTTGTAGATGAGTTCTTAGATGTTGAAAATCCTATTCTAACTCCCTTTTTTAACCATGATAGGGATTTTGAATTCTATGTTGGCTAGTTTCAACACTTTCTAATCTATGAAACTTGATCAAGAGGTCTTTTTGGCAAAGATTTCATATCCGACTTAATGATTAGGGTTATCAAATTCTAACATATGCTTTGGGTGAGGTGAAAGTGTGTTTAAAGGATTCTCTTCCAAAATAGGTTGAGAAGAGTTCCTTCGGGTTGTGTGACAGGTTGTTCTTAGTGCCATTAATTGTGGTGGTAGTTTAGTCTCTTCCCTACTCTTAGTTTGTTAGGTTAGTGTTTGTGATTTTGGGAAAGTAAAGGGGATGTTCAAAGTTAAGGGTTGATTAAATACTACTTTCCTAGATTATTTTTGCAACTCCAAATTAGTAACTTACTCCTTAGAAGAGTAGTAATTACGACATTTAATCTAGGCAACTAGTATTTTAGGAGATCACTTTGAATATGCATTGCATATTAACAAAAGGATAGGTGAGAGGGTTCTAAATTAGGAAATTAAAATACACTTCAATCAAGGTAAGACTCAAATGTATCTTGATTCATTATCATTACAAGTATATTGTTAAGAACATGATTGTGATTTTTGGCCGTAGTCTCTCCTAGAATCAAGTTTTAAAAATTCATTGAAGTGTAATTTTTTGACAAAGGGAACATGGGTATGACCATGGGTGTGGTCTTTGCCCCTAGTTCCCTTGAACCCAATTTCAATTTCAGAATTATGTACTTTCCATTCTTACAACTACATGACTAAGAGTACGGGTGTAGTCTTAAGCTATGTTAGCCTTGAACAAAGATTCCAAAATTCAAATTTATTGTAATTTTGATGAAAGGAACATGGTCAAGACTACAATCGCGGTCTTTAGCCGTAGTCCCTACTAAACTTAATTTTACCTCTCTTTCCTTGAGCTCCATGCTCTAGTTTACAATCATGATTCCTTTCCTTTTTCTTCCTCAATCCCCATAACTTCTTATCAACTGTGTTCAACCCTACAACACTTAAGAAAATTTGAGAACAACTAACTAAACCTAGATAAAAAAAAGACATAAAATGGAAAATCAAATAAAACATTAATGAAATCTATTCGGGTTTTCTCTCAAGAAGCACTTTTGGTTAATGTTGTTTGCTCGATGAGTTAAATTTGAAGTTACCCATTGTCTTTGATCAGGTAAAGGTTGTACTCAAGATTATTCTCCTTTTCGAACTCTCCTCCTAAGTATAGTTTAAGTCGGTGTCTGTTTACCTTGAAAGTTTCCTTCACAGGACATAAAATCTCCATCACTCCATATAGGAATACCTGCGTCATAGTGAAACGTCCTGACCATCTAGATCTAAGCTTACTTAAGAAAAGTTTCAATCAAGATTGATATGGTAGAACTTTATCTTCAACTTAGAATTTTTTTTCCTTGCTTAATTTGGTTTCCATGATATCATTTGGCTCTATCTTTGAATATTCTTGAGTTTTTGTAGGTTATGTCTTACTATTCTTGAAGCTCATTTAGTTGAAATTTCCTATATTCACTTATATACTCAAGATCAAGGCGTTTTATGGCCCAATAGGCCTTATGCTCAATTTCCATTGGAAGATGACATGCATTACCATACACAAGCCAATATGGGGTTGTTCCAATTAACGTCTTATAAGATGTTCTATAAAGCTCAAAGAGCATTGTTGAGCTTCTTAGACTAATCTCTATGATTGTGCTTGATGGCCTTTTCTAAGATTTGTTTAAGGTCCTTATTTGCTATTTCAACTTGTTCATTGGTTTGAGGGTGGTATGAAGTTGCAATTTGATGCTTAGCTTCATATTGCTTTAATACCTTCTCTAACTAAACATTGCAAAAATGGATTCCTCTATTACTTATGAGGGCTCTAGGAGTACCGGAGCTAGAAAATAAACTTTCTAAGAACCATCTTACTAGCCTAGAATCATTAGCTATTAGAGTTTGCTCTTCTAACCATTTAGATACATAATCTAAAGCCACTAGGATGTAATTGAATCTGGAAATGGTCCTATAACCTAAATGTCAAAAATCTCATAGATCAATGTCAGGTTTTGTTACATTTCATCTCTTTTAGATATATTCCCTACTCTTTGACATTTATTACATGGTTAAACAAACATTTGACATCTCTAAATAATGTTGGCCAATAGTGTCATAGTCGAGGACTTTATGAATTATTTGATCTATACCAATTTTAAACAAATATGGGTCTTCCCATAAATAAGTTTTAATATCATGGAAAATTTTTTTCTAATGTTTGTAATATAGTCTTGAAGGAACAATCTTGGCGACTAGATAATTAGCTACACTAGCAAACCAAGGAGTTTTCTAAGGACTTACTTGGTAAAGCTTCTCATCTAGAAACTTATCATTAATTTCTTATTCATGAAGCTTTTCTAGTGATGGATTTTCTAGGCATAAGAGATGGTCAGGAGCCAAATTCTTTGGTCCCTTTTTATCTCTAGCCTCTAAGTCAAATTCATGAGGTAAAAGAATCCACTAATCAATCTTGGCTTAGTATCTATCTTATTTAACAAATATAGCCAAATAGAGTAGTTAGTGGAAATAACAACTTTAAAAAGGACAATATATAACTTAAATTTATCAATGAAAGACTATTGCTAGGAGTTCCTTTCCATAGTGGTGTAATTCTCTTGATTTTCAACAAGAGTCTTGCTTGCATAATAAATTGGTTAGACATATTTCTCCTACCATAGAGGTAACATTGCCCCTATAGCATGGTCACTAGTATCGCACATTAGCTCAAATGGTAAGATCCAATCTAGGGCTACCATAATTGAGCATGAGTTAATTTGTCTTTCAAAGTATTAGATGCATCTAAACAATCTTGAGAAAATATAAATGGACTATATTTTTCTAATAACCCGATCATAAGTTTAGCTATTTTTAAGAAATCTTTTATAAACCATTTATAAGACTTAGCATATCATTAGAAACTATGTATGACTCTAATAGATGTAAGAGGGGCTAATTTTGTAATAGTGTCATATCTACTTCTATGCCTTTCTAAGATACTTTGTGTCCTAGTATTGTTCCCTCTTGTACCATAAAATGGTATTTTCTCCCAATTTGAAACTAAGCTAGTTTCTTTGCACCTAAGCAAAATTTTTAACAGATTCTTAAGGCAATTATCAAATGAATTCTCAAAAACTGAGAAGTCTTCCATAAGAATAATATTATATCTTCTATAAATTCATAAAAAAATTACCATCATACATCATTAAAAAGTTATGGGTACATTATAGAGGCCAAAGGGAATTCTCTTATTTGCAAATGTACCATAAGGACATGTAAACGTAGTTTTCTCTTAGTCTACTGGGGTAATTGGAATTTGAAAATAATTGGATAAAGCATCTAAAAAGCAATAAAATATGAGACATGATAGTCGCTCCATCATCTGGTTGATAAACAATAAGGGAAAATGATATTTTCTTGTGGCATCATTAAGTTTCCTTTAGTCAATACACACTTGCCAACCTATAACCACTCTCATTAGAATCAACCCATTCCACTCATTTGATACTACTATCATGCTTCCCTTTTTAGGTACAACCTACATAGGACTAACCAAGAACTATCAAAAATAGGGTAAATCATACCTACATCCAGAAGATTGATTAGTTCTACCTTCACTATTTCCTTTATGTTTGGGTTCAGGTGTCTTTATAGTTCTAATATAGGTTTAAGGCCTTCTTGAAGTAGAATTTTATGTGTACAGAACAAGGGATTAATTCACTTAATGTTAGAAATCTTCCAAGCAATTGTTTTTTCTTTTTTCTTTTTTTTTTTATCTCGTAGCATGTTGAGGAGCTTTTCTTTTTGTTGGGTAATCAATCCTATGGAAACTATTATTATTAACCTTGAGTTTTCCTCTAAGAATGCATACATCAGATAATCTAGTGGCTACTTTAGCTCTAACTTAGATAGCTCTTCAATGAAAAGTTTTAATTTTGCTTCCTTTACATGCTCAAACCTTTCAACTCTTTGCTTCTGAGTGAGAGGATTGATTTCTAGCTGAGCCTCCACTTCAGCTATAACTAAATCACTAGATGCTTCTTTTAGAATTTCCTCTTTTAAATGTGACTTCAAAGGGTCTTTAGATAGTAATTCCTTAAGTCAGAGGATTGTTTAACACATTTTCTTATTGCTTTTTTAATCCTAATTACAAGCACTTCTTCTCCTATCCTTAACATAAGCTTACCATCACCTAGTATCTATTATAGCATTGGCTATAGCTAAAAAGGGTCTATGTAAGATGAGTGTTACTTCAATATCCTCATTAATGTCTAAAATAACAAAATCAATAGGAAATATGAATTTATCTAATTTAGCAAGCACATCTTTAATAATACCTCAATGATATGTTATTTATTTATTAACTAATTGCAAACTCATTTTAGTCAATTTAAATTCACCTAAGCCTAATGATAAGCATAAATCACTCCAGACTTTTTAGGCATATTTAGGTAAAAATTGATCATAATTGTGTTTATTTCTTAAGTTCTTGGTATTCAATTGTATAATATATAAATTTCAAATGATTTAATAGCAAAAAAGATGAAATTCAACAAGAACAAGGAGATTTAGAGTAACCATGGCCATGAGGAAAGGAAAACTTTGAAGGAAAATTAACATGCATTCAATCACGGGTGTGATAATGGAAGAATTAGGTGCTTAGTGCCAGTCATGCCCTTTATCATGGGAATGACTAAGGGAAGTATTGTGATCCTTTTGTCAGTGACAATCGTAATTGTATATTAGGAGGGTAATTGCTCCCTTGATCATGGGCATGGTGAGGTAGAATGTTTATGACGAGGAGATTATGCTTGTGATCATAGACATGATAAGTAGAGGTTGTTATTTTCTGAAACTATCACTCCCTAAGTCATAGGCATGATGGGAGTGGATATGATTGTTCTTCTTTAACTTTTTCATGCAAGCTACTGTATTTAATGAGTTTAAACATTAAGGGTATTTTGAAATAGTGTATTTTGGACCTTTTGACTAGAAGAATATAAATACACCACAATTTTCAAGAGACATTACATCAAATATATCACATCACATCAGAAGAGAGATCATTAGATTCTTTGTGTTAGAAACCTAAGACCTTTTGCTCTAATTCTAAACGACAAACACATCTGTAAATTGAACTTATATCCATTGTATCTTTACATTTTTAGTATAGTTTTATATGTGTATATTGTACTTTTCTTGGAACTACTCAAGAGAGCCTACAGGAATTCATTGTTCATGTATTTGTGATACTTCTATAGTAAAATCAAAAAGGGGTTTTTACTCTTTTTGATTCCATGTTTTATTTCTTATTACTTTTGAGTTTCATTAATTTATGTTATTGTTTTGTCATGTATGAGTAGTAGTTTAAGACTTGCTACATTACTTAGTATGATTAAGTGCATGGAATAGTAACTTCTTGATATTTGTTACTTCTGATGAATTTAACTTAATGAATCTAAGTACGGTGTAGTGAATGACACCGACTTAAGATCGATTTAAATAAAATATGCCGAGATATAATTCTATTGAATACATCTAATTCATTGGAACAACTTTCTCCTGATAATAGAGATGTTATTAGGAAAGTTGTTGCATCCTTAGGAAAATTCATAGATTAATATGACATTAATGTGATCCAAGTTGGTTGTAAATTAAGAATAGATTCTAATAGATACAATTAGGGTTAGGAGTAAGTAATTTTGAGAAGAATGTTTACAAGTTAGTGATTCCCTACAAATAACAATTTTTAGGATTAAATTAAGGGTGATATCATACTAGATGGTAAAGTAAGTCTGCATGTTAAGTGTGGTGTTAGTAATTGTTTCTGTAACCATTATGTTAGCTAACATTAGTTTGTGGATTAGTGTAGTTGAGTTAGTATATTAGATGTATTAGTACATAATTATTGATAAATTGAGTTGTTAGATAATAAGAAGATTAATTAATGCTAGTGTTTGTATTTGTTCCTAGTGGAGACGAACCTATACTCAACCGTGCTAACAAATGATAGGTATACTTATCTGTTAAACTGAGTTAAAGATAGAATACAGGTTTATAAATTATTAGACTTGGTAATTCTAATTTAAATATGATCACTTATTTATTTAAATAATTTATAAGGCATTAAATA
The DNA here is from genome assembly GCA_024138005.1 of Lumnitzera racemosa. Taxonomy (NCBI): domain Eukaryota; kingdom Viridiplantae; phylum Streptophyta; class Magnoliopsida; order Myrtales; family Combretaceae; genus Lumnitzera; species Lumnitzera racemosa. The sequence continues at coordinate 39,583,509 of JAMXBC010000003.1, forward strand.
TATGGTCCCTAAATCAACTAATGCTTGCTTAATAAATAAATTTCCAATAAGACCAGGGATAATGAAGCTCCCTAGATCCTTTAGCTTTATGGGTAGTTTGTTTTGTAGGATGGCTAAACACTCCTTATTAAGCATAACTATAGATAATTCCTCTAATTTCTTCTCATTAGAGAGCAGCTCCTTCAAAAATTTTGCATATTTAAGCAGAAGTAAATTAATATGTAGTTGTTTAAATAAGTCCAATAACTTACTATATTGCTCATCTAAGCATTCCTTCCTTAGCCTCTAAGAATATGGAATGATTGGTATATCTTCTCTGACTTTCTAGTGTTCTGGTTCTTCCTTAAGTGGTTCAAAAGTTTCTACATTGTTATCCTTTGGCTCCTCTATTATTGGTTCAAGGTTGACTAGTATCTTTTCTTGCTACTTAGAAACTTGTAATTTTTTACCACCTCTCGAAGTCATAGCTTCGGCTTAAGCTTGTAGTGGGAACTCTAATTGCTTTTTAACTGAAATCTTGGCAAGTTGCTCTATTTGCTTCTCAATACTTAATAACCTAGCATCACTGCTCTCTATAAACTTGGTTAACATCTCTTCTAGTTTCTAATTTTCCTCTTTGGGAGGATAAACTTGAAATCCATAAGAAATATTAACATTCCCTAGTTGAGTTACATGAAGATAATTACCTACATAAGAAAAAGACTCCTTACCCCATTCTTTCACATTTGTGATAAGGTAAACTTTGAAAACTCCATTGATTCATGCAATGATTCATTGGTCTTTGGTAATAAGGCAACATATTTCCTCCCAAGTTAATTGCACTAAGTGTCATAGAAGGTTGTGCCAACATGGGATAAGAATCTAACCTTTTATTTAGTGCTTTCACCATTGTGTCAATCACTCTTGGTTTCTTCCTATTGGGTTTAATACCTTCCTAATGGTAATTGTTGTCAAGTGATTTTGGTATAGAGCTTTAGTCTTGTAAAAGCATAAACAAAAGACTAAAGTGGTGCTAGAGTTAGTCCAATGCAGCCACTCTGATACCTAAGTAAGTGAGTTTTAGTAGAAATGTAGGTAAATAAGTAAGTAGGGTAGCACAGGGCGTAAGAGAGTCCTTATAATGCTTTCTTTACCTTGTTTATAGGTGAATATCGGGTGTCTATAATAGCAAATAATCATTGGTCAGGGGCTATGCGACGATCCTATAATCAAGTACATGCTTAAAAGATAAGAATAGTAGGTAGTTTTGTTATGAGATTATGCAAAATCATAATAGTTCGCACCACTTTCCAAATTCAAACTAAATTCATAAGTAGGTTGGGCATTGAGGCCCATTAAGTAGACTAAGCCCTTGTTTGCCTTAATCCAATATAACATCAATTAGTCTCTCAGTAACTAAGTTGCCAAGTAACATGTCAGGATGAAATCTGACTATTAACATTTGCCTCCTAATTTTCGTGGTCAAGAATTTGACTATGGGATAAATAAGATCTAATACTTAGTCTGAGCAGTCATATGGCAAAGGCTAAAATCAAGCATTCTCTAGATGTCGAGTAACATGCCAAAATATGGATTGTCTTTTGAGTTACCTTATATGTGATTTTTAAAACGTGTCATATTGGGCTCCAAATGAAAGGTCACAACCTTTTAACTTTCCCATTCATTCACTTTTCTATAGTGGCACATGTGACAGTTGTCATACTAGCCATTTTGCATCATAAGGTATATTAATTTTCAGTGATACGATATCCCTTAGATGTATGATGCTTGACATGTGTCATCCATTCAAGCTTAACTATCTAATGAGAGACCACATCCCTATTAGGAGTGTGTCAGAATTTCTAGTAAGGATCACATGTATATAAAAGGCTTCTTCATTCTGATTAACATTTTCTACTCTTCTCTATTCCTATCCCCTTTTAGAATTTCTCTTTGCTTTTAAGGTTTCCTTTTGCAAGTTTTTGTCCAAATAGTAAGCAACTTCTTTGCATTGCTAAGTGCTCTTTCATCAACTTAACATCAATAGGTATGGTCTAAAGCATCATTCATAAATTGATTTCTATAGATTTTGAAGTGATTATATTTAAGGCTACTTCTCTCTACACCCCCCTCCTTGAAAGAAGGAATGATTCAACATCCTCTTCAGGTAGTTTGGCAGTTAGTACGATGGAGCAATGTGAAAAAATCGCTCGTGTCAATGCTTTTCCTATAGATAACTACTCGAATAATGGGGAGGAAAGGTTGGTTACCTAGTATTTATATAATAATGTAGTTTCAACATTAATTCTTGAGATGGAGTTGTGAATGGTGCTATTAGGGTACTTGTTGTGAAGTATCATAAGTACTGGCAAGATCTCCCTAATGCATGGCATCTGTGTAACTTGTAGGTTGATGATAGGGTATATTTTCTGATAAACCATGAATTCCATATATATTTTAAATATCTCAATTTTGGGTTACATCTTTCATTCTTTGTTTTTTAAAAACATTTTTTTAGCTATTTTCAAGTTGTGCTAACTATGTTTTCCCCCAATAGATATAGGCTTCTCGTCATATTTGAGATTATATGTGAAGAGATTGAGGTTAGGGTTATACCCCAATTATTTAGATATTTCTTCTCAATAAGGAGGTAGCTTAATGGTTGGTACTTTGTGGTAGCTCGGCATAGGTGTAAATTCATTGATAGGATAGAGTTTAAAATCTATAAGTGGTACAACAAGTACATCTCAAATACGTTAGATGAAGATTTAGATTTTTGGACTCAATGAACCAAGCGTATCTACACCAAAGACATCGAATTATTACATAATGATGTTGTCATTGCTAAGAAGATTCGAGAGAGGATAGGGAATAAGATGTTCTTTTGGGATGCCAAAAAGATCATATCTCAATATGGAAAGAAGGAGGTAGTATTTTTTTTATGACGAAGGTAGGTAATTGTTTACCTATTATGCTAAGTAGAGCTATAGGTGGGCAGTTGTTCTCATGACTTGGGGTGAGAATCATTGTCTTTAAGCGTTGCTCGGCATAAACTTGTAAGTTTTTAATCATTCCCCTCTGTTGTGTTTATAATACTTTCTTTCTTTTACTCAAGCATAGGCTTAGGGGATGTAAATCCCATGAAACCATTAGCTTAAGCCAAAGCCAAAAAGCAAAAACTTGAAAAGCATACAACTACTAAACTTCCTATTAATCGACTACTAGTACTAAGAAAGACTACTTGGGAGAAGGTTGTGAAGGAGACTCTCACTCCAAAGAATAAAAAGGAAACCCTTCCTATTGACAAGGATTAGGGCATTGAATAAACAGCAGCTGTCCAGATTGCACAACTTGAGGTAATTCCTACAATAAAAGATACTCCTCAAGAGGAAGTGTTGGGAGAAGCCAGTTGTGATATTGCAGTGGATAGCATCATTGAGGTTATTCCTTAAGAAACGTTAGACAACCCATTATACTAAACAAATGTTAAGTTGAGTCCTAATAAAAGAAGTAAGCAAGAGCTTATCGACTAACCTTCGTCTAAGAAAAGCAAGGTTTTAGATGAGAAGACTAACGAAGCTCTAAGAAATAAAGCTCTCAACATTAGTTTTATTGAGTATGTTCCTAACCACGAGGTGGGTGAATATTTCATGCCACATTAGAGTGGTAACATCCTAGATACTGACTCAGCTTTGGGCAATAGGACAAAATCCTTAGCCTTAATGGAGATAATTCTCCTAAAAGGCAAGGAGATAGCAAAGGAGGATGTAGAGAGGGTCGGCGGTTGCAACAAAAGCCATATTGTCACCAAATTATATGATGTAAGTTTATAATCGTGACCTTTTCATTTATGACTTATGTCTTGTTACTAACCTAATTTTATGTATGTGTATAGATTAGTAGTCATGTTCTGATAGCCTTTGATGTTGCTGAAAAGGAAATGAAAAGGTATATTCAAATTTTCATTGCATTATTGAAAATTGATTAAATTATTCAGCTTCGTTAATTTTATTGCAAAAAGTTAAGGAGGCTTACAACTCTTCAAAGGCATAAACTGTTATAGCTGAGAATGCGAGGATTAAGGTTGGGATAGAGGCTAGGAAGTTGCAAGAAGGGCTCTCTGCCAAGAAGCTAGCATACTTGTTTGTAGTTGATGAAGTCATAGGCCTTAAGACCAAGAATAAGGAGCATTGCAAAGAGATTGAGGGCCTTAAAGAAGAGGAAGAATGATCACCTTAATGAGTGATGAGGAGGACAAATTAAAAGTCCAAATAAAGAAATTGGAGATCAACAGCTCCAAACTTGAAGCTTGTGTTGCCGAACTAGAGGAGGTAGCAAAAAGGAAGCCTTCTGTTGAGGAAGCACTGGCAATTGTGACTCTTAGTCAGTAATATGAAAGATTGCTCTGGAAAAAAGTTCTTACAAAGGGTCCAACTGGTGAGAAAAGAAATTTTAAAGATTCACCTTGATTATGAATTGTCATGCCTCAACTTTGCCAACGTTGATGATGGTGATGATAGTAATGGCAATTAAGAGATTGGTGAAGAAGTGGAGACAAAGGTTCAAAAGTAGGGGGATAGTATTGAAGCTTATAATGAAGTTCTTACTGATGTTGAGGAATTGTCCTTAAAGGAGACCCTGTATTTGTAAAGAGACCTCCAACTCCTCTGACAAAACCTCCAGTGTTGATAGAGAAATATACTTTAAGAAGGTCCCAAGCGCTATCGATCAAAATGATACTTTCACCTGATCCACGAGGAAAAATGTTTTAGACTCTCAAGGAGTCAGCCTTGTAGGTAGGTCTTGTAAGTAGTCCTATATATCCCTATAAAACATTGGGCAATTTGTCAACCTAATGACTGTTAGCTTGATCGGTTATCCTATTAAAACTATATAGGATGGCCTTATTAATAGCTTCCACTTATCTATTAGTTTGAGGATGAGCCACTAAAGTATAATTTAGATTAATGTCGTATTTTCTCACAAAATGCTCAAAACTTATTGTTATTGAACTGTGGTCCATTATTAGTCACTATTGACTAGAATCAAACTATCGAACCTTTAACTCGAGCCTAAACGTGAGGACTTAAGGGACTAGTAAAGCAGATTCTACTATTTCAACAAACTCTTGTCGAGGTCGAGTCGATTCTCATTGTTGACTAACTCCATATGCTAAGCCTAGTAGCTTCTCATCTCTCAATAGTTGAGTACTGATACGTCTATTAAGTTATGACTGTATCGACCTCTAACTTAATAGTATTGGGGTCAAGAACCCTAGTGCACATTTATAGCTACAACTTCTCAAAAGGACCCCCAAGCTACTTGTTACCTTGGCTTGATAGTCATCAACTTGATCATACGGTTTGTCTACTCTTGCGAAAAAGTCACCAATCCATAGAGAGCCACATATCTAAACAATCATATGATAGAATCCTCTATATAAGATGAATGTTTTTCTTGATTTTCTCTTTATGCCCTTTTCCACTCTTTGTACATTACTTCTTTAACACTTTACCCTTTTAGTCTTTTCTGTTTATAGTTGTTGCCCTTATATTTTAGGCATAAATAACCATTGTAAAGGTAGTTACATCATCATCCATCAAATATTGAATATGCTTCACCTTTTGTAAATTAAGTGTACTTACTTCCCTTTTCTTATTGTTATCCTAACCCTTATGTAAGGCTAAGTAGTGAGTACCTTCATTGGACCTGCTCATGCATCCTCTTGAGTTGAATCGTGAGTCTTCGATAGTTCCTTAGTATGTCATTTCTTCAGAGCTAATCATGGGTTTTGCTTATTTTACTTTCATTATTGTTCACGTATTTCTCTTTCCATCTTCATTTTTAAGCTTTCTGTAAGCTTAAACCCACTTCGACATCATTGACCTTATTAGCTCTTAACACAAGGTATCATCTTGCTATCAGAGTAGATGTTCATTTAGGTATGTTATGCTGGGCATTCTTTAATAGCAGTAATGTTGTGGTAGTATGTTGTAGTTATATAGGGCTTAGCTATGAGTGTTTAAGTAAGTTGGAGGTGTAGTAGTTTATTATGGCTGTATACCCTATTGGCCATATTTCTAACATACAAAAATAGAGCAAGTTTCAGTTAGGTTTGTTATTCTTTGGAGTAGTTGTTATGTTCACAAGATAGTTGAACTTTTACGTAAAGAGGTGTTTGTATGTGAGATTGTTTGGCTTAAAGAACCAGTATCTATTGTTTCTTAGATTCTAAGCTTATTATTAAATTTTGTTAAAGAGAATGATGGATCCAAGTGTTAACATTGGTATTGCAAATGACCATAGTAGTATTGTCCACTATAGACAATAACCTCAATCTACCTTAAGAACTATAGATGAATAAATTGACGAGATGACTAACCTTATAGCCAATTTGACTAGAGCTATCCAGGCATTAGCCTTTTGACCTATCGAGGTCTTATAGAATACTTTTTAAGCAGCTCAACTTGTGAGAGGATAGATCCCAGCTCGATAACCTCGAGGTGGAGGAGTAGGACGATGAGTACGAAGAAGGATTGACTTAGGTCACATGGATGATGAAGGAGAAGAAGAGTATAATGAAGAAGAAAAGCAAGCTTAAGTACCTTAAGTTGTCAACCATGTAAACATTCAAATTTCGAGCTTTAATAGTTCTGGGAATGCAAATGATTATTTGGATTAGGAGGAAAAGGTTGAATGTATTTTTTATTGTTATCAGTATGAGGATTGTGAGAAGTTAAAGGTCGTTGCTATAGAATTCTCTTGGTATGCTACATTATGGTGGAAGAACTTTTTGACCATGAGGAGGCTTGAAAGATGTAGAGAAGTTAGCAATTAGCCTAAGAAGAAAAGAATTCTTAAAGATAGGTTTATGCTAGATACCTACCTACAAGATACTTTTGCTAGACTTCAAGAACTACAATAAGGTAGCTAAACTATTGATGAGTATGTTCGGGAGTTCCAAATGTTTATGATTTGTTGTGAAGTGGATGAGCCATCAACTCAAACAGTATCTAGAATTCTTATTAGATTAAGAAGCAACATCCAAGATATCATGGAACTTCAATAGTTTTCTATGTTAGATGAGGCTCTAAGAGTAGCTTAGTGAATGGAAAGATAGAGGTGAAATAGGTTGAACCAACCTCCAGTGAGTCGACTTGGTTAGTCATGCCAACTTGTTTAAGGAAATTACCAAGTTTGGAAAACTTCCAAGCCAAGCAAAAGAGATGATGTCAAAGTTGAACAGAAGGGCAGACCAACTGATGTTGAAGTGCTATCGAGAACATGTGAGAAAGGATGAAGATCTAAGAGGAAGATAAGTTAGATCAAATGTTTTAAGTGTCAAGGTTTTGGACATATGGTTGCCTAATGTCCTAATAGAAGAACTATGACTATCAAGGGAGATGTCTTGAAGCTTGATGTGTACAACATTAATGAAGAGCCTAGGGAGGAGGTTACTTCTGATGGAAATACCTCCCAAGAAGAAGAACTTGTTGAGGAAGAGGTGTTTGTAGAAGACTAAAATAAGTTAACTCTGGTTTTCTAATGTGTGATGAGATTAGAACCCTCTATTGAGGACTATAGAGAGAACTTATTCTACATTACTTGCAAAAGAAATGAGTAAGTTTATGCTCTCATAGTGGATAGTGGAAGTTGTACCAATGTAGTGTCTACCAACTTGGTTAAGGAGCTTAAGTTACTAACTATCTCACATCTGAAGCTATATAAGTTACATTAGATAAATGAAAACAAAGCACTATATGTCACGTAGCAAGTAATGCTGTTGGTCTCTATTGGCAATTACTCTAATAAAATTCTTTGTGATGTGTTATTAGTATGTGTGTCACATGTATTGCTTAGTAGACCTTAGCTTTTTGATTAAAGCATTATTCATGATGGTTTTAGGAACATGTATGTGTTTGAGAAATATGGTAAGAAAATTATCCTAAACCTCATGACCTACAGCCAAGTAAGTAGACTGCAAGCTAAGTTAGCTTGAGGAACCAAGAAGGCTTTGGGTCTGAGGCGAGATGAGTAGTGGACATTATTCAAGCTGATATGCCGACTTTCCTATTAATCTGATGACTATTAAAATTGAAGGAGAAAGTTGAAATGCCCTTAGAGACTAAGGAGCTATTAGATGGGTATGCATATGTGTTCCTAGAACAACTATCAAAAGGATTACCCCTTTTCCGGAGCATAGAGCATTACATTGACTTGACACTCGGTGCTACCATACCGAATAAACTAGCTTATAGAATGAATCCTAAGTAGGTTTTAGAGCTTTAAAAGCAAGTTAATGAACTATTAGAGAAGGGATATGTGAGATAGAGTCTTAACCCCTATGCTATACCAACTACATTGCTTGTATTAAAGAAGGGTAACACTTGGCATATGTATGTGGATAGTAGAATTGTCAATAGGATTACAATTAAGTAACAATACCCTATCCTAAGGCTACATGATATGTTGGATGAACTAAGTGGCATAGGAGTGTTTAGTAAGATTAACCTGAAGTCAGGATGCCATTAAATTTGAATGAGATAAGAGGATGAATGGAAAATTGCTTTTAAGACTCGACATGGCTTGTACAAGTGGATGGTCATGCCTTTCAGATTATCAAACACCCTAAGCACTTTTATGAGATTGATGAATCATGTTTTGAGAGATTTGATTGGAAAATTTGTAGTTGTCTACTTTGATGAGATCCTTGTTTATAGTGTTAACCTGGCAGTGCATGCTAAACATCTTGGAGCTATTTTCAACGTCCTTTGAGCAAAGAGATTGTTTAGAAACCTAAAGAAATGTTGTTTCTGCGAAGGAGTGATCTTCCTAGGTTACATGGTTAGTGGAAGAGGATTAAAAATTGATGAAGAGAAGGTACAATCCATTGTTGAGTGGTTAACTATAGCATCATGTGTGGAGGTGAGGAGTTTCCATGTATTGGCATCATTTTACCAATGCTTTATCTAAGGATTCAGTACCTTAGTAATGCCTCTAATTGAGCTAATGAAGAATAATGTAGAGTTTAAATAGGAAGAGAAACAAGAGAGGATTTTTGCTTGGGTAAAGGTAAGATTGACCTTTGCCCCAGTCTTAGCTTTGCTAGACTTTGATAGAGTATTTGAGCTTGAATGTGATGTATCAATTTTCAACATTGGAGCTATGTTGATTTAAGAAGGTTGACATGTCGCTTATCATAGTGAGAAACTCAAAGGTGTGCAATTAAACTATTCTATGTATGACACACAGATTTTGATCGTAATCTAATCTCTTTATGTATGGAAACATTATCTTCTGCCAAAGGAATTTGTCATATACATAGATCATGAGTATTTGAGATATTTGTAAAGCCAATCACAGCTTTCCAAATGCCAAACTCTATAGATTGAATTTTTGGAGGGATTTAATTTTTCCATCAAATATAAGCAAGGAAAGAATGATATAGTTGCCAATGCTCTATCAAGGAGACATGTTCTTCTCATAGAGTTATAGACCAAGTTGTTAGGGTTTGCGAACATTAAAGAACAATATCAAAATGATTCTCATTTTGGCCTTGTGTATAAGCATTATGAAGAAGGAAGAATAATAGATGAGTACCATATGAAGCATGGATATTTGTTATGAGGTGGTAAATTATATGTGCCAACTTATTTAATTAGAGAGCCACTGGTGGGAGAAGCCTATAGTGGAGGACTCTCCAAGCATTTTAAGGAATGAAGGACATATGAGTTACTAAATGATAGGTTCTTTTGGCCTAGATGAAACGTGATTTACATCGTGTGATTAAGGGATGTGAGACTGGTAAGAAAGAAAAAAGCCGAGTAAAACAAGGGAAGGCAATACCTCTACCTATTCTGACCAAGCCATGGGCTGACCTGAGTATCGATTTTATCCTCATATTACCTTAAGCTACTTGACCCAAAGATTCTATAATGGTTTTTGTGGATAGGTTTAACAAAATGACATATTTTGTGCCCTGTACCAAAACTAATGATACTTTGACTATTACTTCTTTGTTTTTGCAAGAAATAGTTCTCTTATATGGAGTACCGAAGAGTGTGGTGTCAGATAGGGACCTAAAACGCTTAAGCCATTTTTGGAGAACTTTATGTTGTTGGATGGGAACTAAACTACTATTTAGCACCTCTTGCTATCCAAAACTAACTGCTAGATAGAGGTTGTTAACTGTACCTTGGGTTCACTACTTTACGTTGTAGTGAAAAAAAACTTAGCTGACTAGGATGTTTGGTTACCTATGGTAAAATTTGCTTACCATAAAATAGTACATGCTACCATTGGGCACGTTGCATTTGAGATCATTTATGGCTTCAATCTTAAGTTACCCCTTGACTACACCTTGATGCCACCTACCAACTAAGAAGATCAAAAAGTGAGAATTATAGCCCAGTCTATCTAATAGATCTACCAAAAAATTGCTTAGCACATTGATTGAGCTACTAGAAAACTAAAAAAGAAAGGTAAAGGAAGGATGACCAAGTAGTTTCATCCGAATGACCAAGTGTGGCTACACTTAAGGAAGGAAAGTTTTCTAAACAAGAGAAAGAGTAAGCTATCTGCTAGAGCAAATGGACCCTTCAAGATCCTCTAGAAGATTAATGGCAATGCTTACGAATTAGAGTTGCTAAAGGACTTCATAGTGTTTGCTGTGTTTAATGTTGCTAACCTTAGTCCCTACTGATCTGAGGAAGGCTTAGATGAGAATTAGCCAAATTTGAACCTAAATCCTAATCAACCCAATGAGGATAATAGGAATCAAACAACCAAACCTTTAACCCAAGCCCAAGCATAAGGACTTAAAAGACTAGTGAAGCAGATTTTACTATTCCAGCCGACTCCTGCTGTGGTTGAGTTAATCCTCACTACCGACCAACTCCATATACTAACCCAAGTAACTTCTCATCTCTTAATAGTCAAGTGTCAACCTGAACTATACTCCACTAACAATTCGAACCCTCACACATCTACTTTGTCATGACATGTCGACATCCAGCTTAGCAGTATTATTGCTAAGAACCTTAGCTCACATCCATACCCATGACTTCTTAAAAGGACCCCTAAGTCTGCTCGGCACTTTGGCTCGACAGTCACCAACTTGATCGTATGGCTTGTCTTCTTTTACCAAAAAGTCACCCATCCATAGAGAGCCATGTGTCTGAACAATCATATGACAAAATCCTCCATATAAGATAAACGGTATTCTTGATTTTCTCTTCATGCTCTTTTATACTCTTTGTACATTACTTTTTTAAGACTTTACCCTTTTTAGTTTTTTCCATTTATAGTTGTTTCTCTAATATTTCGAGTATAAATACCCATTGTGGTAGTCGAATCATCATACATTAGATAGTGAATATGCTTCCCCTTTTATGAGCAAAGTGTGCTTGCTTCCCTATTTTTACTTGTATCCTAACCCTTAAGTAAGACTAGGTGGTGATTACCATCATTAGACCAACTCATGTACATATCGAATTGAGTCATGAGTCCTTAGTAGTTCCTTAGTGCCTCATATCCTCAGAGTTGATCATAGGTTTTGCTTATTTTACTTTCATTGTTGTTTGCACATTTCTCTTTCCATCTTTGTTTTCAAGCTTTCTACAAGCTTAGACCTACTCCAACATTGTTGCCCTTATCATCTCTCAGTACGGTATATCAACTATCATAAATAAAACCCTAAACCTCGATATGATAAAGTTAAAAACAAAAGCTTCGACTTTCTATTTAGTGATTTTGGCTACTACTTCAACCTTGAACCACTTAGTGAAATAATCCATGGCAACTATGATGAATTGTTTCTAGGCTTTAGACTTCAAAAATGGTTTGAGTATGTCCAATCCCTATTAGGCAAAAGGCTAAGGGCTAGTGAGGCTTTACAGTTTAATGAAAGGTGCATAGCTCAATGCTTTGTGCTTTTAGCATCATGGATATGCCAAACAGAAGATTTTGCATCTTCTTTCATAGTCAGCCAATAATAGTCAAGTCTTAACATGTAGATATATAGGATTTAACCCTTCACATGCAAAATCCAACCCAATATAAAATGTCTATACCTACATCCAAAGTTGTAGAGCATGATTAGGACACTTTCTAACCAACTCCTTAAAACACTCCCAAGCATCATAAATTTTCTCTTTATCAGATTGAGCAAATGATGAGATATCACTGTGAACATTAGTTGTCGTAGCTAGACGAAAATACTTTTAAAAAAATAAATTTGTTAGCAATTCATAATGATGTAATTGATTCTTTTTGTAATGAGGATAACCATTTCCTTGCTTTCCTATACAACTAAAAAGGAAAAAAATCTCAGCTTTACTACATCATCCTTAGCTCCATCAATCTTGAAAGTTTCACATATCTCTAGGAAGTGTACAAGTTATGTAATACATATCCTCCTCTAAAGAGCCTTTAAACTGTAATAGCTACTAAACCATCTAGAAGATGATTGCAGAAATCATAAACTCACTTGTAGTGATAGTTGGTCTTGCAATAATAGAGTTAGCTTTACTAGTTGATATTTTAATATAATCAAACATAGTATTTGGTACTTCCTCGTTGTTGGCCATTGCTCCTAATTTCCTCAACATAAACAATAAAATTAAAATTAGATTTTGATTGACTTAAAGGAATGAGCTTTCCTGATCCAATAGTCCTTGGCAATGATGCGAAAAACTTGATGGGTAGTATACTACGCTTATTAGGCAAGTGCACTTACCAAGTAATAGTATAGAGGACCTTTAGAGCCTAATGTTGTCAGTCCTATGAGGACTATACACTTACTTGCCCTTAATTGAGATAGATTGCAATATGCTTGCCTATTGTAGAGTTCACCTACAATTGAACAGTTCATAGTGCAACTAACAAGACCCCTTTGAGGTCGCTTATGGCCTCAATCCAACCATCTTACTTGAGATGATCAATACCCCATCAGCTCCTACAGAAAGCTAAATTAGAGTCTACCAAGTCTAAGGACTATAAGAACTACATTAGCATGTAGCCAATAAAATCGTAAAGTTTGGTAGTAAGATATTGGTAGTTGTAACCACGAAGCTATGTCTTTTAACCTAGGTAACCTTATATGGATCTACCTTAGTCGAAAGAAGTTTCCATACCTCAAAAAGAGCAAGCTATCACCTATAGCTGACTGTCCTTTCAAGGTAGCGAAGGAGATCAACTGCAATGCCTATTAGTTTAAGCTACTTGAGGACTATAATGTCTCTTCTACTTTCAACGTATCTAACCTAAGTACTCTCCATTTGGATAAAGCCAAAACACAAATAGAGTAGGTGTAAACCTTACTTTTAGTAAGCCTAAGACTTGATTAAGAGTACCTTCCAAACGTTCCTAAAGATCAACTAAACCAAAAACTTAAGTTTATATTTAGAAACGAATTAAATTCTTACAATTCAAAAGCCAATTCTCGATAAAACCTAAGCTTGAAGAACCGCTAGCTCTAAAGTTACTTAAAACCCTAAACCATAAAACCATTAAGGAATTTTAACCCTATATAATTAATCAATAATTTAATTTTAATAATTTCATTCAACTTTAGAAAATTTCACAATTTTACAAAAATCAAATAATAAATTACAAAACAATGTGAGATGAAAACCTAAAAACAATTTCCTATAAGGTTATGCCCTTATCTTCATGTATAAGCCTTACACATAAATAAGTAGATGAACCAAACACCTTAGATAACTTATCAATTGAAAGTTGGAATTATTTATCAATTGATAACTTATCAAAATCTAGTGATAAGACAATTTCCTTATCACCTCTTCACTTATGCTACATATGGACAATTTTTCACAAGATTTCATAAGCTTAACTTTAATAAATGAGACAAGACCACTTCATGACCTAAAAAGACTTTAAATGGCATATCTAAACAAGAGAGAAAGGGGGGCCATGCACTTGTCATTCACCCATCGATCACTTCTTCTTGCACATCACTATTTACCCCTTATTGCTTACATCATCAATAGTTGCAATTGTTGACTTTTGTGTAAGCTACAAGACAACACTTTCAAGACATTTAAACCCTCATTCTCTCTCCATTCCAACTGGCCACACTCTCCATCATTTCTCTCACTTTCAATTTCACTTTCACATCTTCTTTCTCTCCTTTGAAACAAACATAAAAAGAAGAAACAACCTTACCCCACAAAATCAACTTTTCTTCCATTTTTGAAGCTTCACTCACGGCAACTTTTTCTTTCATTCTTGTGTCATTTTCTTTCACCATCTAAGACCTTTTAAGACCATTATAACCTTCTACAAACCCCATTCTAAAAGACCAAAAGATTCGGGTTCCAAAAGGTAGTAAAAAGGAGGAGGCAAAGTTAAGAGCTTAAGTGGAACCTTAGTACATAACCACCAAACTTTGCTTTAAGGACAAGTAAGTGTTTCTTATGATATATGGATTAGTATTTATGTTAGGAGACTTTGATTTCTTGAAGATATGAGTAAGGTTTAAGTTGTTATAACACCAAAAATCGTTTTAAGAAACAAACCATGAAACCCTTACATGAAGTTGAAACATGAGCATGTAAAGTTAGTGTTTTGTAAAGACATTTGTTTAATGCTTTGAATGGAAGATTTTAAGCTAAGAAAATCTTGAAATAAGAACTTTAATGAACGATGAGCATACTGGATGTAAGGGTCCCATAGTCATTTAGATGTTGATTTTGTTTCCATTAAGTTAAATATGCTCAAATCTAGACTTAAGTTAAGGAAAAATCCATCATATGAGGTTTTATGAAGAAACCAACTTTGTATGATATGAGCTATGATATGGGAGTTGTATTAAATAAAAGATCTTCTATTTCTTTGTGTGAAACATAAGTTAAAGAATCATCTTGTGGAAGAAAAGTTAAGTTAAGGTTTAGATACAAGTAGTTTAAGTGCATAATCTACTACCTAAACTTAAGGAAATGATGAAACAAGTTGAAAAACTAAGTAAGGACCCCTTGGAACCATCATAAAAAGATCTAGAATGTGGGATAAAGAAGCCTAAAAATATGATAAAAGTGAATGAATAAAGTGAAAGATTAACCAAAGCAAGTATGGTAAGCATACAAAGCCTAAAACTCAAAACCAAGCCTAAAACTCTCAAAACAAGCCTAGAAATCTAAGTTGGGCCTTGAAGAAAATTCTGACCAGCACCTTAAAGTACCAAGAGAGGTTGTTTTGAAGCCCACAAGAAATCCACCTAAGGCCCTATAAGCCCACAAAAGTCACTAACTTTAGTTTGGACAAAAAATAAGCCTATTTGACAGCTTAAGCCCACTAAAGGGCCCAAGAAGTGGTTGTTAGCCTTAAGAATATAAATCAAAGTTATAAATCTGATCTTAAGGAGTATTTTAGGCTTAGGATAAAATCTTAAGACCAAGCCCAAAGAATTTCTTAAGTTATTAAAAAGCCCATTTACTAAACAAGGCCCAAAAGCACTCTAACACATGAGGAGCGCTATTGTTCTGATTTATGGATAGAATTGTATAACTCATTTCAAAAATCTAACCTTATCACGTTAAAGTACACTCAAAAAATATGAATATTGATTATAAGATCATAAAAATCGGGTTTAAAACGAAAAAGTTATACGTGATTGAACTTTAGGTAAAAATTAGAAAAAAATTACGAAAACTAGCCAAGAATATAACTTGAGGAAAATTTACTTAGTTTCTTAAGTTTATTTCAATTCCTTATAAAAATTATTTCAATGACCAGGGGACACTGTTTACGGAGACGACTTGCCTTCGAATTACTTTGATTGACCGACATGGTAAAGTGAGTAAATTCCTGATGACTCTTTACTTAATTGTGCTTGTAGAATAAATGTACCTAAACTTATATATATAAATTTGGATGCTTGTACGATACGGGAGATGCATGTGTATGGATTTATGGATGAATGTGATAACTTGCTATATATATATATATATATATATATAATAATGGGAATTATTTGTATTAATATATACAAGTGAATTATATGAGATGAAATTTTTTGATCACGCTAAAAATCAAGTTAATCACTTATACGATTAAGAACTCAAAATGAATCATCCATTTCCCATATGGCATACAAATAACATCGACTGCCGCTTTATGTAGAAGATGGGAAGGGACTCATAGGGATACGAGTTTCCTGCAGAATTGGGCACTAGCTATGCCATCATATATATTGAGTCTCTATCTTAAGCTGATGGGCTTACTAGGTATTGGGAGACGCCAACCGTCGGCAAGGGGCCCATATTGTGGCTTCTGCTTAGGGCATGTGTTTGTGGACTACGGGGGCCACCACACTGCTAGACTTGGGATTTTAATATATATATATATATATATAGAGAGAGAGAGAGAGAGAGAGAGAGAGAGAGAGTTTTGTTTTGGCATGAGCACAATAGTGCAAATGAAATAAAACCTAAGGTCTAGAACTTAGATTTTGGTTTGGGTCAGTTAATTATCTCCAAACCCCGACTTTAGGGGGCGAAATTCTAAGTCATATGCAGTTCCTACGTCACTACATGCGTTGTTTGGCATACTGATTGTTCATCCATTCATATGATTATACATCTAATAAATTTATTTCATGTGGTATTGACGAGGGTATTTATCTCACTAAGCTTAAGCTTACACTCCTATAGATTTTTGTTGATGCAGGAGAACCTCTTCACTAATCCGGGCCGAGGCATGCCGTGGTAAGTTTCGTGTAGAGACGGGTTAGAGCGATCAGAGAGCGAAGAGGACTTTTTGTAATAGAATTATAGATGTTTAAATACTTTTGTGTTTTTGCTCATAACATAGATTTAATGCAGTTCCGTTATGAACTGCATTTGTTTGTAATATTTTTTTGGTGTGGGTCACACAAACCCACACAATTAGCTAATCTATAACATAGAAGTAATTTCAGTTAAATTGCTCTATATTACTTGTCTATGGGCCTAGTGGTAACGTAGAGTGGAAGGTGCCTTGTGTATCATATGAAAGGCCTATGATCAGTAAGGGGGTTGATAATAAACCTTTATATGGTACACAACGACCTGCCACGACAACAATACTGTTTGGTCATGATAGTAGGAGCCAACCAAAGAAGACTCGGTAAATTTGAGGCTAACCTTGTTTAACCCCCAAGAAGATGATAAAAATCAACTCCATGGACCCATTACTAGAAGTCAAGCTAGGGGATTATGAAGACTTACCTGATGAGTACTAGCTTGAGGGCTTTTCAAGGACAAAGATTCTAACATGAACCAGGGTATACTATACTTCATTTGACTTGAATGTCATAGTGCAATCATGATAGGAACAGTTCCTAAGTTAACAAGCACTAGATGTCTACCAGTATCAAGCAAACAAGATGTTTGACCAGTTAAGACCTCAAATGGCGCCCATTATCTAAGCTCCAAACTAACCTAGATTAGGTTGGCTAATTCGTTTAGTCTTACCCTAACTTGCTTTATGCTATTTCCTATAAATACCAAGCTAATTGAGCTGCCTTCAACTCTATCTTCACAATAATAGCTAAGCGTACATCACCTTGGCCTGCCAACCTCTAGCTAACATGTACCTTCTATTATAACTTTCCAAAATGATTCATTTTCTCATACATTGTACTATAGTGTGACGTTTTTACCCTTTTAAGCATTTGTCTTAGGAATCTTTATATTTACTATGTAATATGCCCACTTTTATCTTTTCTTAGAAATGTAACCCTAAGGAAGCCATAGATAAGCTACACCTATTTGTAATGCAAACAACATATCTTGAAGATAGAATATAGATATTTTCCTTTAAGAGCACTCACCATGCCTTCTCTTCCTTAATTATTATTTATTCTCTTTGGCAATGAGCAATAGAGAATGACCTTAATCCTCACTTATATGTCATATCAAGTGGAGGTTAAGTTAAGTAAAATTGGTTGGTGTGTCATATTCAACTGCTTAGGTTTTGCTAAATCCCTTTTATTTCCTTGTTCCTTTTCTCATTATAGTGTGGCCCTTATATCTATGACCCTAGAGATGCATCAAATTCCCTTATGAATTAGTCATGAATGCTTTTCAATACTTTGTAATCAAGTTATGGCATCTTTGCCTTGTTTTATCATGCCTAATGTAGCATAGTTTAAAGATTTGAAGTTAGGGAGATGTTTTGACTTTATGTTAGATTTTTAAGGTTTTGGAAGTTAACCTATTTATATAAACCATCATTTTGAGGAATTTTGAAGTTTGCTAGTGTCTTATGAACAAAAGTAGGTGTTAGATTCTACCCAAGCGTTCCTCAACAATTTTATAATGAATGCTTGAAAAGAAGAAATGAATGAAAAAGAGAAATGATAGGAATTAAACAAAAGTCATTACAAAGCAAAATTATGATCCCATCACCAAAAAAGAAAAAAGAAAGAGGGAAAGGGAGAGAGAAAGAAAGAAAGGAAAAGAAAAATAAAAAGAATAAAAAAGAAAGAAATAGAAAAGGATGAAAAATCGAAAATATAAGAAGCAATAATGGGCAAGAAATGAAATTTACCAAAGTCCGTGAGGCCAAGCAAAGGTATAATTCAATGGTCACTCTTTTTGCATAGCATTAGCATAATCATGAGCTCAATAAGGAAGAAGTATATAATAAGGCAAGCCAAATAAACACCTAAACCTCTTATTTAGTTTGGAATATTAAACTTGACTTCAAATCTCTTAGGCTTAAACTCAATAGAAATGTTAACTTTTCTAGGCATTGATTCCCAAATTAATTACATAGTTTTTTATTTGTGTACATTTGACTAGTCACTAATGGAACAAATTAACATCACTTCTGAAAAATTTTGTGCCAAAATGAAATGGCATACTTCCAATTATGACTAAGTGTAAAAGAATTTCATGCTTGTCCTCTCTTTTGTACAAATCAATTTTTAATACTTGGTTAAGGACAAGTAAGGTTCTAAAATTGGGGTTGGTGATCTTAGTTCAAAATACATAATTTTTCGTAACTTTAAAGCATGCATTTATACATAAATTTGAAAGAGATTAACAAAATTTATATAAAAATAGAGTTTATGCACAAGATAGACCAACTTGAGCAAAATTGATAAAAATCTATGAAAAAGATTCATTTTTAGTTGAATTTTATTAATTTCATATTACATGTTTAGGTGCATAGGGGCTACCATGGTCTTGGTAGCCCCCTACCGATTGATCAAGGAGTTAAAATGGGAGAAGTGTTAGAACTTAGCCTATCGACTTATAGGTGTGCCCTAAAGTGTGAGGATTACTCTAACCAACCAAGCAATCGATTGAGGGAAGAGGATAGTGATTGAATAGATACAAAAGAGACTTGGCCATACTACTAATCAATACCATCCTTACTGATCGATTGGTTAAAGAAATTCAAGATTAAGGTTTATTAAACTTAAAACCCTAATCTAAAACGCCGCATTTCATAAAATATGGCAAAAATGTTGGGGCACAACGTATCTACCTATTGATTAGTAGACCTTATTATTGATCAATCAATAGACCCTAATATCGATTGAAAGCGTAAATAAATATGTGCATTTCCTATAGGAACAATGAGTTGCAATTAGGTTTTACTTAGGTTTTAGCATAGTTTTGAGAGGCCATTACAGTGTTTTTTGTTCTTATACTATTTCTATGACATTTACCACTTGATCTTAAGTGTTTGATGCATGTTTTGTTATATTGATAGTAGATTTAAGTTGGTTTATTGTCTTAATCTTCATTTATACCCTTGTTCTTATTTAGGTAACTTATTTTTTTGTTCAATGATTAAAGTTGCTATAATGTTCCTAGTTATTCTGGTTGTAATTATTAAAACCATCAATAGCTACATATTTTCTTATGGGTTTGTGATAAAGTAAATGATGTAGTTGATCAAACAATGTAGTTTTACTATGTGTTTATGTATTTAGTTGGGATTTTGGTGTTTAATACCCTATTTAATCTTGTTGAGGTGCTTTTAATGAATCTCTTAATGGGTTTTCTTATGATTGTGAGATTGAGAGGAGATTAATCTTAGCAAATCCCTTAAGAGTTAAACTGATTTGCATGATTATGAGATTGAGAGGAGATTAAATATGTAAATTCCAATATGTATTAATGATTTTGTAAAGTATTAATGAACCGATTTTTACAACTATAAGATTGAGAGTAAAAATCCCACTAAATTCACATTACTTTATGTGGTTCTAGTGAATTAGGATAAGTTATGAGGCTGAAAGGAGATTAGCTCCTTAATTTCTATAACTAGAGCACTTAATTCGTGAGAGGATTTAAGTGCTTAACTGATTATGTAGGAAAATGAGAATGAGAGGATATTTTTTGCTACATGGTTGAGTGATATGTGCTACATGAGATTGAACTCAAGTAGATTCCATTAAAACCTAAGTAAAAACTACACCGGATATTCTAATGGCATTATCTCTCCACTACATCGAAAGCATGTCACAAGCCTATGTCTTTAGTATTTGTGTTAGTTGTTACTTTTTGCTCCCATATTTATTTTTAATTGCAACTCATCAGTTTCTATTTAATTCGCCTAGATTAGAGTAGTAAGTTATAGTCTAGTACATAGATGAGCCCTTTTCTTCGTAGAAATGACATGGTGAATACCTACTAGTTTTATTACTTCATAAAATCCCATACATTAGTTGATTAAGACAGCACATTTTCAAAGAATCTTCCTTTTCAAAAATCCAATTATTTTTATTAGTGTATTATGTTGTGGTCAGTTTTTGGCACCTTTGCTAAGCATTGACTTTTGTTTTCACATATATTATTTTTTCAATGTTTTGTGTCCTTGTTAGTTTTTGGCATCATTGCCGAAAAGAAGGCAATTAAACTAATATCAAATAAGTCAAAGACTCTTAGACTAGGCCCTAGTTGTAATTGTAGCTATTAATTGTAGTTGATGGCTTAGTATAGTTTTTGTTAATTTTGAGTAGTTTACTAGTTAAAGAATTGACCTTTACTCACTTTCTTATTCAATTGAGCTAAGTTTTGCTATCTCCTTATAAAGTTGAGTGCTAAATTGTCCTTAGCTAATCTTTTGTTGAGCTAGGAAAAGTGCTATTTAGATAATTGCATTCATATTTGTAGGTTGTAGTTTGGCGGCTTGATTGGTAGGAAAGGAGTAGATTTAGGCATTATTAGTTTGTATGCAAAGGGAAGTGAGAGAAGTACTTGAGGAAGTTGATCTTGAGATAGATTGAAAATTTCATCATAGGATTAGAGAAATGAGAGGAGAGTAGTTGACAAATATGGACAATCAGTAAGGAGCATCTAATGGAGGAAATTGAAATGGAGTTAACTGGAATGGAAGCAATAGGAATGGAGCCTATGGAAATGGGAATGGCAATAATGAGCTCTATTGCAGTGTTGTGTCTTGAATTTGAAAGAAGTTACACCACCAATCACTTAGCTAACTATTCAAGCAAACAATTTTGAACTAAAGCTAACCTTAATTTAGATGGTGTAACTTAGTCAATTCAGTCGATCACCATTTGAGGATCTCCATGAACATATTCAAAACTTTTTGTAAGTATGTGCTACTATGAAAACAAATGATGTATCTAATAATGCTACCTGCCTAAGGTTATTCCAATTTTCATTGAAAGGCAAGGCAAGAAGTTAGCTAAATTCCTAATCACCTAATTATATCATACATGGGATGAGCTCATTGAAATGCTTTTATCTTACTTCTTTTCACTAGTTAAGACTACAATAATGCAAATTGATATTACCATATTTAGACAAATTGATGGAAAATCATTATTTAATAGTTGAGTGAGATTTAAAGAGTTATTGAGGAAATGTCCCCATCATGGAGAGACCATCGAGTAATTAACGTGAAACTTTATTCAAAAGTATGATATAAGTGTAGACACTCAATTTTTGCCTCCCTTTTATTTTTCATATTAAGTTATAGGAACTTAAATTAGAAAAAAGTTCAAGAAAGCCTCAAAAAATGAAGAAATTTAGAAAAATAGGAATCCTAGAAAAATATAAGAAAATAGGAAAATAGGAAAAAAGCATAAAAAATAAGAAATTTAGAAAATAAAAAAAAAAGAAATTAAAAAAATAAAAATAAAAATATAACAAAAATAAATAAATAAAAAGATTTTAGAAAATAATATTTTGTTAGATTAAATTTAAGTTTAGAAGTTGAGCCATTGAACTTGAGCTTAAATTTAAATATAGCCTAAGCTGATCGAGTTCATATGTGCAATTTAATTACACATATAAACAAGGCACAGGCCAACAGCTTAACGGTTAAATATATGGACATGATACTAGTATTAAGCATGATGTCTTGGGTTTGAAACTTAGTAAAGGCAGGGAGGCCTTTTTCTTACTTTTTTTTTTTTCTTACATCAGAGACCGTCACATGTCAGGATCTAATTATGTCACGCGTTAGCTACATGGCATGCCACGTCAACTGCCACGTGTCTAGTGTGATACGTAGCAGGTCGAGGTTTGTCTAGTTGGCTGGTGTGACGCCACATTAGCACATTCCCTTTCTTTCCCTTGGTTTTCCTCTAATTTTTCTCGATTTTCCTCAGCTTTCCTTCTCTAAAGCAGCTCACTCCCTCCACTTTAGCTTCAATTTCTACACAAATTCCACATACAGGTTCACGGTTTCTTGCATCAATCTCACAGTAGACATAACCTACTATGAATCAGTATAGAAAACGCATCCAAGTTTGGTTAATTACGCATTCAAATCGAGCTTAAAATATTGGAAAAAAACTAAGAATTCGACAATTTCCATCAACTTTGATTCGAGCTTTCCTTTGTAGCTGGGTTGAAATTCAAGCATAAATAGGGATGTCAATGAGCAGAGGAGGCATCTCTGAGCTTCAAAATCAACTCTCAAGCTCCCTTTCTCTTCGGTAATTCTCTTTCTCTCTTCGATTCCCTCTCTTCACATCGACCCAAGCCAAGCCATCACTTAAGGAAGACTCCCCGCAACTTAGGCTCTCTGATACAACATTCCTCGACCTCCGTCGTACCCCCTAGCAGCATCGTCCAAGCAGTATCGTTGATCGTCACCTCCAACAATCGCTGAATGACCACCCCAAGCCACGACACTCGGTCTACTACCCTTATTCCCAATCCAAACTCACACAAAACTCCTCACCCCCTCACTCTGGCCACTAGAACTGTTGAAATAGCCCTCTGCTGCTGTTGCTGATGAAGGCATTGAAGCCCAACTCGAAACCAATGGAGCAACCTAACGCGACTCGCGCATCCGAATCCGTTCGAATTTTTTTCTTTTATTTATTGCTATTGTTGTTTTATTTATTTATTTATTTTATTTTATTTTTTATGTAAATGTAATAGAAAATAAAATAAAAGGAAGAAAAAAGAAGAGGAAAAAAAGGAAAAAAGAAAAAAAAAGAAGAAGGTAATTTTGTTTTATTTTATTAAATAAGTAATAAGTGGTAAGTGATAAATAAATTAAGAAAAATAAAAAGAATTAAAATAGAAAATAAATAAATAGGTAAATAAAAAGATTATGATTTCTTTTTGTCACTTAGAAAAATTAAGCTTTCTAAAAATAAGTGAAAATAAATAAACCTTTTATAAATTAGGACTATTTTTAGAGTTTCCAAAAGATAAAACACTAATTAGGACTCTTTAAAAAGAATTTCCTTAAATAAATTGAACTGAGTAAAAACATAAATGCGACCTTTTTTCAAAAATTAAAATCAAACCACCCACTAAAGTTTTTTTTATAGAAGAATTACGTACGTCTGATCCCAAATAACGAGTACGTACGCAAGCATAAAGCGACTTAAAATATGGAAAGTTTTATTTTTCCAATTTTTAGATATTTATGTAAATTAATCAATTTAGTCCGACATATCATAGTTAGATGTTTTTATAAATTAAAGGGAATATTTGAAAAGTGAAATTAAATTCGAAAAGTTAAATGTGGTACCCGTTTAGGGTTTAATAAATTAACCCCCAAATTCAGATCTCTAGTTTTAAAAAAAAAAAACCATTTTACAAATTGGTTTTTAATTGATAAACCGGTAACTAAGTTATAACCGATCCACCCAATTAGTTATAACTTAACCCCTTTTTCCGACTTCGGTTAGGTGGCGACTCTAAATTTTTTCAAGTTAGAAAAAATGATCTTCTTTAAACCTTAGTCGAGGGTCAATATTAAATGAGTAGGGTTTAGTATTGATCGGTTTAGAGGAGACCTAATTTTATAAAAAGGATAGGGCGGGTGAAAAACCAAGCTCAACAGCTTAGCGACTCTACTAAGAACGAAAAAAAGGCTAACCAATTAAAAACAATTCGAAATTAAATCGCTTTTCAAATTACCTGCATTGTTTAGTTATTTATTTATTTATTTATTCTTTTATATATTGATTTGTTTATTTGACTGCTTTGTATACATATTTGTTTTAATTAGCATATTTATTTTAGTACGCATGAGATTTATTTTACTACATCATAAATGCATGGTAGATGCAGTCAAACCCAGGCAATCATAGGACCTTAAGACGGAGAGCCATTGTGTAAATTCTCGGACGTAGTGGGGCAACCACTATTCGGGGTCGATTAGGCTAACCCACTTAAACTTTAATGTAACCAAAGAACCATTTCTTTATAAATGTGTGAGTTCACAGAGTTTAAGGACCGTTAGAACGCACCTGTCTTGCATTACACTTCATAGGGTCAACAAATAATTATCGAAATGACAATGTTACATAGAAAAAAAAAGGAAAGAAAGAAAAAATGACAAATATTTTGGAGTTTTTAGTTTTCCTATATTCTTCCTAGAATTGATGTACATAGGAGATCTTGTCTATTAGTCTTTTCCATGTAATTTATGCTTTCTTTGTAATGTTCTAGAATGGCCAGCTCATCTAGTGATAGGGTTCTCGCTAAAGAGATTTATGTCCACAAACCTGCAGACCTAAAGCCTATACTCAACCAATGGTTTTAAACCTTCAATCCAAGAGAGCAATAATTCATTACCAACAAAATTAGACCCATACTCTCACTAGCCAAAGTGAAAGTTAACATCACAATAGTAAGGGCCTTAGTCCATTTCTAGGAGCCTAAAGAAGTGGCTTTCCAATTTAGACCACATTAATTAGCCAAACACTAGAAGAGTACACCTAACTGCTCCAAGCATCTCCTTTGGATGAAATATATGTCCCGAAACTCAACTTCGGCCTAATATATATGTTCTCAAGATTCTTAAGGATTTGTAAGACTGAGATAAATGCGGCCTTAAACGACTACAACAAATATGCCATCAAGATGTGAGATCTAGTCCATTGGTTCCAAAATGAGCCCAACTCTAACAATTAAGCGCTGTCTTTTTAAATGGAAAGAAAACCGAATCAAGGCTTATGTGCTAGCTATGTTTGCCACTATCTTGTTCCTAAGTGGGTCTCTTCTTATACACTTTAGGGTAATAGAGTTAGTGGCTCAATTCTAGGAAGGTAAATCTTACATTCCTGCCCTACTTGCTAAGCAAATAAGGAATCTTAACTTCCTTAAAGAAAGGGGCTACAGAGATCTCAAGTCAAGCATGGCATTATTAATGGTTTGTTTCATCAGTCACATCAAGTGCTTTGGGTTGGATTTAATAAGGGAAGCATTCATGAATAAGGTTAACCATATTGATTCTTTTGTCGATAAGATCAAATTACTAGAAGATATCCCTACCTTTCTCTGGATAGAGGTTCTACAAGATTTTCGAGTAGAAGATACCCTTTAGACTGCCAGGTAGAGCAATTACACTAAGGTCATACTAATTTGCAAGAATTACCATACTGTACCACTGATCGGGATGAGCTGGTGTATAGACTACTATCTTAGCAACATGGTAAGACAATTTGGAGGAATCCTGGACATAGTTCACAAAACTTCTTTGGAACCATTCATCTTAATCTCAAAGATCCTTACTCCGTAGAAAAGGTATCGAAACTTCATACGATCAAAGCTTGGTGGGACACGCGGACCATAAGCCCAAACATTGATTTGAGTGAGTTCATAAGAGAAGTGGATAAACATCGAGTTACTAAAGAGTATTTATACAATCAACTTCACAAGATAGGCGCAATACGATATTAGGCACCAGAAGTCCTTCGAACCTCACCTATGCACCCTAACTTTGAAACGGTAACCTATATGGACCAAATGAAAGCGCGTATGGAGATCCTCCATGATGAGAAAGATGAATGGGCGAACCTATGCCGAGAATCTAGACAAAGGTTACACGCCCTAAAACACCAACTGAACATAGCCCAAAAGAAAATTCAAGAGTTTGAAGAAGCAGCTAAGCATAACCAAAAGAAGAAGAAATTGTCATCTGGCCCACAAAAAAGAGGGAAATTAGCATAGATGAATTTGTACCTTTTTCTTTCTTTCATGTAATAAGACTCCAAGAATTCAAAAATAATGAATAACTTGCCCTATCAATCATTTGTCGATCCTCTTCTTTTTATCCGTGTGATTCACTTACATTTCATTCATTTGCATTCCTTTTTTCAAAATATCCTTATGCTAACTTATTGAGAAGTGGTTTTTGCCTAGGTTGCCAAGATAGCTCCTAAACGTCAAACCTTCTAGAGAAGCCCCATCAAAACTCATTCTCAAGCCAGAATGTCCAACCAAGGAAACAACAACAATAATGACAACAGTAACCCCGAGGTTATTGACTCTACAGAGTTGAGATTCCAATCTTTAGAATGAACAATGGGAAAGATGGTAGATCAACTGAGCTTCCTCATTGACAACATCTCTCTACTCAAGTCTACGACCCCATTAAATGAAGAGTACTCCAAAGCTTAATATAGAAAGAATGTTGAGGCCCCACCCATTGAAACAGAAGAAGCTTACCCTAAAGGCAATTAGGGCTTTGAATCCTTTGAAACTGAAGGGGTATTTCCAAAGGCTAACCCAAACTTTGAACCGAATACTTACTCATTCCCAATCAAACCAAAGCCTGAAGTTGACTGGGACAGATTAAAGGAGCTCAAAGAGCGGTTAACTCAACAAATCATTGAAAAAATGAAAATGCTCAAGGGGTATGATGGATTTGAGCAAGTTGGAATAACAGACTTCTCTACCTATGATTATGGAAGCTTCGTAGAAAAATTCAAAGTACCTAACTTTGAAAAATACAATGGTATTGGATGGCCCAAGTTGTACACTTAGTTGTATGTACGTAAGATGGGAAAGTATGTACAGTATGATCAACTCATAGTCTAGACCTTTCAGGACAGCCTGATAGGCCCTACTTTAACTTGGTATACCTAATTGAACTTAAATCAGGTAAATATATAGGAGAAGCTAGCTAAAGCATTCTATAAGCAATATAGATTTAATGTCGAAGTGGCACCAACAATGATGGATTTGGTTACCCTAAGGAAAAGGCACAATGAGTCCTTCAAAGAATATGCTCAAAGGTGGAGGTCTTTAGCTGCAAGGGTACCTACCCCTATGATTGAAAAAGAGCCGACAACAACTTTCATTAACACTCTTGAGAGGCCCTACTATGCTCACCTGATTGAATAAGCCTCTTCTAACTTTATAGAAATAGTAACAGTAGGGTGCTAAATTGAGAATGTCATTTCCTTTGGCAAGCTGCAAGAAACAGCAGATAGACGACCAGCCTTTGTTAAACCTACCACTAGTAAGCCTAGAGAAGTTACTGTCAGCATGGTCAACTCGAATGCAAGACCTAACTCCTAAGTTTCTTTTAGGATGAATCCCTCACCAGCTCAACCACAGTACAGAAACCAACTATAGGTTAACCGGGCTCCGAGACAGTTCACTAGAATACCTATTCTACTTAGTTAGGTGCTCGAGAAGTTAAGAAGAGATAATCTGCTAGATTCTGAGGCTCCCAGTGAAAGGTATAGGTCGAAGTTCTTTGATCCCAATGCACGATGTCAATATCATCTAAAGCAAATAGATCATTCAACTTATTCATGTTGGAGGTTGAAAAACAAAATCTAAGATTTGATCGGTGAAGGTACAGTACAACTGGATTTTGTGGAGGCTCCTACTCTAAACATCAACAACAACCCACTACCAAGCCATGGACCTATCATCAATATGTTATTTGACCACCCAGAATATGCCATCAACATGATTGGTCAAAACCAAGAACCAAAGGTTTATAGGTTCTATAAAAAAGAAGTCCCACAAGCTAAAAGGTATACATTTTACGTATCTGTAGCCCTCGAAAATTATAAAGTTGCCTCCCTCAATTACCAGGCAATAAACCAAGGGCAATCAAGCTCCTTTATAGGGATCACTCACTTCGGAAAAATCTACAATCTAAAGGAAGACTTAAAGAAGAAAGGCGTACAAGAAATGCCAAACATTGAATAAGCTGAACATGAAAAAGAATTAACTACCTTCACCAAAATGATCAACTTTAGTGGGTATAAGATAATAGATCATCTTGCTAAGACTCCGGCACAAATATCCCTCATGAGTCTATTGATGGCATCAGAACCACACAGAAAGGCCTTATTTAGAATGCTAAGGGATGTTAAGGTCCCTAGTGAAATCCTAACTGAAAGGATTGGCTCCATCACTAATTCCATCTTCACCATAGATCAAATTTCCTTCTCCATCGAGGAACTGGGCGAAGAAGGTACCCAACGTATAAAGCCTTTGTTCATAATGGTAAAGATAAATAACATCATCGCAACAAGAGTCCTCATCGATAATGGGTCGTTTGTAAATGTTTATCCTTTGGCCACCTTGGATCTATTGGGCGTTGATACAACCACTATCAAACCTAGTTTAATAACGGTATGAGCTTTTGATGGGTCTAGGAGAGAGATAATAGGGGAGGTGGACTTAGTAGTTGATATCGGCCCACAGACATTTAACATCCCATTCCAGGTTTTGGACATTCCAAAGGCCTTCAATCTGTTATTGGGAAGGCCTTGGATACATTCAGTAGGGTCCATACCATCAACTCTTCACCTGAAAGTTAAGTTCATCTCTAATGGCTAAGTCATCACAATTCCAAGTGACTAAGATTATGAAATCTCTAAAGAGACAGCCATACCCTATATCGGTACGGAATAACAAGAAGATTTTGGACTTCAGATGTTTAATGAGGTATGCATGATCACCAATCAGCATAAAGAATAGTAACTGAAATACAAAGAAGGATAGTTTAGGTCCTATGGGTTAGGGTACATTCTAACCCCCATAGAAGAATTGCAAAGGATGTAAACTAAGGGCAGAAAGGGTGAAAGGTTATATCACACTCAAATGAACTTCCCACCATTGTCATAAACTTTCATTAAGATTGAAACCCAAAACTCAAAACCTACTAAAGAAGGCACTTCCAACAAGAATGAAGGGGTTAGCCTAATCAATAAATCCTATCACTTAAATAATCAATTCTCCATCCCTGTGAATAACAATAAGTCTTCCCTAAGGTAGAGGATGAATCATGATCCAGTATTTTATAGAATTTTGTAATAAATTACCTCTGTTCTCCAAATGCTTGTACTCAATAGAGAGTTCCCTAAAATAAAATTAGCTTCTTTTCTCCTTATTCCTACCTTAATTATATTCTTCCTTTTGCACACTTTCTTTCTTTCTTTTTTTTTCCAGATCCAATGACTCGGATAAAGGCTATGGATACCTCACGCAGATAGGCAATGAGAATATTGATATCACTTTCAGCTCTATTGGGTTAGTCATCGGGGGTGATGTTGATGACCATAATGACGTATAAGAAAGCTAGCAAAAACTTAAAATGAGTAAAAGTTCCATTGATGAGCCAACATAGATGATTAATTTCAATACTAATGAAAACCCTAGGGTATTATAGGTTAGGGGAAATTTGGAAGAAAATCAAAAGATAGAGATGACTACATTACTATCCGAATACCGAGACATGTTTGCATGGTCTTATGATGACATACCCAGATTAGACCCATCGATCATGGTCCATCACTTACCCACTTAAGAGGATATCAAGCCTAAAAAACAAAAGTTGAGAAGGTTTCGACCAAATATTTTGTTGAAAATCAAAGAAGAAGCCAAAAAATTATTGGAAGTCGGCTTAATTGAGGTATCTGATTATCCCGAGTAGGTAGCCAACATAGGACCAGTTATGGAGAAGAATGGGAAAGTTAGGGTATGTGTAGATTTTCAAGACCTCAATCAAGCAACCCCTAAAGATAATTTTCCTTTTCCCCATATCGATGTATTCGTCAATAACACAGCCGGAAACCATATTTTTTCTTTCATGGATGGATTTTCCAGGTATAACTAGATTTGAATGGCTAAAGAAGATAAAGCCAATACTATGTTCATCACAACTTAGGGCACATTTTGCTTCAAAGTGATGCTTTTCGGACTCAAAAATGCCAGGGCAACTTACCAAAGGGCCATGGTAACAATTTTTCATAACATGATGTACAAAGAAGTCAAGGTATATGTCAATGATATGATTGCCAAGTCTAAAGAAGGAGAAAATCATATGGAAAATCTATGGAGATTGTTTGATAGGTTGAGAAAATTCCAACTGAAACTTAAGCCAGAGAAGTGTACTTTCAAGACAACTTTAGGGAAGTTGTTAGGTTTTATAATCAGCTAAAGGGGCATTGAAGTGGATATTGATAAAGTTAAAGCAATAGTTAACCTGCCCCCACTACGCACACTTAAAGAAATAAGAGGTTTGTTGGGCTATTTAAACTATATAGCCTGGATCATATCCCAATTCACAGACAAGTGTCGTCCTTTATTTAAGTTGTTATAAAAGAATGTTAAGATCAATTGGGACGAAGAGTGCAAGCAGGCCTTTACAGAAATCAAAGAATACTTCATGAACCCTCCAATTCTGGTAGCTCCGAAACTTAGGAAGCCTCTATTCCTATACTTGACAATATTACCAAAATCCATAGGGTACATGCTTGGCTAGAAAGATGATGAAGGAAAGGAACGGGCTATATATTACTTAAGCAAAAAATTCATCGAAGGGGAGCAAAGATATTCAGAAATTGAAAGAATCTGTTGTGTATTGGTCTGGGTAATGCATCGGCTTAGACAATACACACTCTACTACTAGGTGAAATTATTGACTCAACACGATCCCTTGAAGTACTTAGCAGACAAACTGACCCTAATTGGTAGAATCTCAAAGTGGCAAATGCTGCTATTGGAGTTTGACATTACATATGTGAACCAAAATGCAGTCAAAGGGCAAGCTTTGGCAGATCAATTAGTAGAAAAGCCCTCTAATAGTACTCCCCAAGAAGTATAAATCAATTTTCCTAATGAGGGTATTTTAGTGGTCGAAGGAAACTCTGATAAAGGAAAAGATGACGAACCACCAAAATGGAAAATGTTTTTCGATGGTGCAACCAACATGTCTAGATGTGGAATTAGGACAATACTAATATCCCCTGAAGGTACTCAATATCCTGTAGCCATAAGGCTCGTTTTCCCATACACTAATAATATTGTTGAATATGAAGCATGCATCTTAGGACTCAAGATGACCCTAGGGAAAGACATTCAAGAATTAGAAGTGCATGGAGAGTCCTCACTCATTATTGGACAAGTACGAAGATAGTACAAAACTAAAGATCCTAAGCTGGTGCCTTATCACCGGCATTTGATGGAGTTAACGGAAAGTTTTACAGAAGTCACATTCAATCACATACTAAGGACCCATAATTAATTTGCTGATGCTTTAGCTACGCTAGCATTTATGATCCAGATATTTGGTGGAGTCGAGATTCAGCCCCTTAATAGTGAAATTGAGCACAAGCTTGCCTTTTACCTAACGATTGAGGGTATAAACGACCAAAAGCCATGGTATCATAATATTCAGGTGTTCTTACAACAAGGTACATACCTTGAAAAGGCTAAGAAAAAAGACAGAAAGATGATTAGGAGACTAGCTACCCAATTCTTAATAAGTAAGACCACCTTATACCGACGCTCATTTGACGGTACACTCTTAAGGTGTATGGCTAATGAAGAGGCTGAGAATTTAATGAAAGAGGTACATAAAGGAGTATGTGGCCCTCACATGAATGGGTACATGTTGGCAAAGAAAATTATGAGGTTAGGGTATTATTGGTCAACAATGGAAAGTGATTGCATCAAACATGTTAGGTACTATCATTTATACCAACTTTATGCGAATAAGATAAACGCCCTACCTCAGGGATTACATGCCCTCTCAGCACAATGGCCTTTCTCAATGTGGAGCATAGATATCATCAACCCTATCACTCCAAGAACGTCTAATGAGCATCACGTCATATTAGTCGCCATCGACTACTTCAGCAAATGAGTAGAGGCTTAGTCATACTCAAGCGTTACGAAAGGGGTCATAATTAAGTTCATCAAGAGGGACATCTTAGCTCGGTATAGGACTCCTGAAACAATCATCACTGATAATGTCACCAATCTCAACAACAAGCTTATGATAGAATTATGCCAGCAATTTCGAATCATTCACAGGAACTCTACTCCTTATCGACCCCCAATGAATGGAGCTGTCGAAGTAGCAAACAAAAACCTCAAAAGAATCATTGAAAAAATGGCTATTACATATAAGGACTGGCATAAGATGTTACCCTTTGTACTCATGGCCTATTGAACTTCCATTAGAACGACAATTGGAGCAACACCGTACTCTTTAGTATACGTTACTGAAGCAGTGTTACCAATAGAGGTCGAAATCCCATCACTTAGGGTATTAGTAGAAATTCATTTAGACGAAGCCGATTGGGTAAAGAAACATGTTGAACAGCTAAATCTAATTGATGAAAGGATATTGACAACCTTGTGTCATAATCAATGTTATCAGTAAAAAATGCCAAAGGCCTTCAACAAAAGGGTGCAGCCTCGTAACCTCAAAGAAGGAGATTTGGTGTTAAAAAAAGCTCTCCCCAATACACAAGACTCTAGAGGGAAATTCGCCCCCAATTACAGGGGTCCTTATGTTGTAAAGACAATATTATCAAGAGGGGCTTTGATTTTGTCCCAAATGGATGGTCCAGATTTAAGAGACCCTGTAAATGCCGATGCTATAAAATTGTACTATCCATAAGAAATCAATGGGAATTTTGCTCAAGATATGAAAATGCCAATCATTTTTTAACAACATTATGGTCCAATTTTCATTATCTACAAGAAAATTTGGTATCCTTAGCCATTGTCATCGCTAGAATAATCACCCTCTCCATGGACATGTCTAATTCCCTTAACCTCATTTAACCAAACCTATACACTGTAAACATGAGAGGAGTTAAGGAATAAGATCTAGAACATTGGTAATTAAACAAAATTCTTTAAATAATTTATTATGGATTGATCCCCCTCAATGGGGAGTTTTATTGTCTATTTTTTCAAAGGAAGGTGAAACTTAAGTAAGCAATCATGGTAGATGGGAATGAGGCCTTTAGGTTCATAAATGTTCTAAAGAAACAAAAATAGTGGGTGGTTTTTTTTTTTTTTTCTACATCAGGCGAATCTCCATGGTTTCTCCAAAAAGAACCAACAAAGTCTCAAATGTTGTATGTCAAGAGCATTTAGGTTGATAACAAGGGACTAAAACAAGAGTCAGTAATTTTCCAATGGGGGCTTTTCAAAAAAAGGTTTGACGGATTGGGTGCAATGAACAAAGACCAGGTAAGTATTTCTATACAATGTTAGTACACAATCTTTTTTAACCAACCTAGAGGCGTTTACTTTCTGCATTTAGTATTTGGCTAACCTATGAAGACACGATCTTAGCTCAATTTATCCTTTCAAGCCCCTCTCTTCACTAAGTTATGTAAGGCACTTTCTTTCACCAACTTTCTCTTAACCGGCTTGTAAAGCAATTTCCTTCATCATCTTATTAACTAGCTTTTGAAGTTTCCTCATTCTTTTTAGGGTCTTAGCTAGCTCTAAGAGTACTTTGCTTACCTTGGTTAGTCAGCTCATCAAGGCACGACCAAGTTTTCTCATTCTTTTTAGGGTCTTAACCAGCTTTAGGAACGCTTTGCCTACCTTGGTTAGTCAACTCATCAGGGCATGACCAAGTTTCCTCATTCTTTTTAGGGTCTTAGCCAACTCTAAGAGCACTTCACCCACGTTAGTTAGTCAGCTCACCAGGGTATGACCAAATGTCCTCATTCTTTTTAAGGTCTTAGCCAGCTCTAGAAGTGCTTTGCCCACCTTAGTTAGTCAGCTCATCAGGGTACGACCAAGTTTCCTCATTCTTTTTAGGGTCTTAGCCAGCTCTCGGAGTGCTTTGCCTACCATGGTTAGTTAACTCATCAGGGCATGACTAAGTTCACTCATCTATCTTAGGGTCTTAGCCAGCCTTAGGAGCACTTTGCCCGCCTTGGTTAGTCAACTCATTAAGGTATGACCAAGTTCGCTCATCCTTCTTAAGGTCTTAACCAGCTTTAGGAGCGCTTTGCCCATTTTACCTCGGTTCATAAGAGTATGACTAGACTTCAATTATTCTTTCAATCTTTCGATCAACTCTTAAAATGCCATCTTTCTCTTCTCCGAATCCCCAATGGATTAGACCTAGAATAGCGAGCTAGCTGTAGTGTTTTCGCGTTTCTTAGAATAAAATTCACTCTTGGGGCAAAAATAGTGTTTATTTTATCTTTGTGGCAAAGTTTTGCTCAAATTGTACCATAAAGAAGGGCAGCTGTAGACACCCAATTTCTGCCTTCCTTGAATTTTTCAAATTAAGTTATAGAGTCCTAAATTAGAAAAAAGTTCAAGAAATCCCCCCAAAATGAAGAAATTTAGAAAAATAAGAATCCTAGAAATATATAAGAAAATAGGAAAATAGGAATAAAGAACAAAAATTAAGAAATAAAAATAAATAAAATATAAATATAAAAATAAATAAATAAATAAAAGATTTTAAAAAATAACATTTCATTAGATTAAATTTAAGTTTAGAAGTTGAGCCATTAAACCTAAGCTTAAATTTAATTGAACATATGAACAAGGCATAGGCCAACGGCCTGACAGTTATGCGTATGGACATGATGCTAGCATTAAGCATAAGGTCTTGGGTTTGAAACTTAGGAAAGGCAGGGAGGCATTTTTCTTACCTTTTGTTTTTCTTACATCAAAGACTGTCATGTGTCAAGATCTGATTATGCCAAGTATCCTAACATGTGGCATAATCGGATTAGACAACATTTGCTGACATGGTGCTACGTATCAGCCACATAACATGCCACATCAACCGCCACATGTCCAGCGTGACACATGGCAGGTCGGGGTTTGTTGAGCTGGCTGAGGTAGTGCCACATCGGCGTTACGTCAGCACTTTCCCTTTCTTTCCCTCGGTTTTCCTCTAATTTCTCCCAATTTTCCTCAACTTTCCCTCTCAAGAACAGCTCACTCCCTCCACTTTAGCTTCAATTTTTGCACAAATTCCATACATAGGCTCACAGTTTCATACATCAATCTCAAACTGGACATAGCCTACTATGATTTGGTATAGAAAAATGCCTAAGTTCGGTCAATTACGCATTTAAATTGAGCTTCAAATATTGGAAAAAAATAGAGAATCCGACCATTTCCATTAACTTCAATCCGAGCTTTCCTTTGTTGCTAGGTTGAAATTCAAGCATAAATATGGACATCAATGAGCAGAGGAGGCGATTCTCTTTAGAATCAACTTTGAAGCTCCCTTTCTCTCCAGCAATTCTCTTTCTCTCTCTAGCTCACTCTTTCTCTCTTTGATTCCCTCTCTTCGCTCCGACCCAAGCCAAGTCGCCGCTCAAGGAAGACTCCCCATGACTTAAGCTCCTTGATACAACTTTCCTTGACCTCCGCCGTGCCCCTTAGCAGTGCCGCCCAAGCACCACCGCTGACCGCCACCTCTAACAACCGTCAAATGACTACCCCAGGCTACGGCACTTGGCCTACCCCCCTATTCCCGATCTAAAACTCACAAAAAAACTCATCACCCCTGCACTTTGGCCACTAGAACTACCTGAATAGCCCTCTGTCGCCGTTGCTGTTGAAGGTATTGAAGCTTGACCCTGAACCAGTGGAGTGACCCAACCCGACCTGCCCGACCCACGCATCCGAATCTATTCGAAGTTTTTTTTTTCTTTTATTTATTGTTGTTGTTTTATTTATTTTTTATTTTATTTGTTTTGTGTAAATGCAATAGAAAATAAAAGAAAAGGAAGAAAAAAGAAGAAAAAAAAAAGAAGAAGGTAATTTTGTTTTATTTTATTAAATAAGTAATAAGTGATAAGTGATAAATAAATTAAGAAAAATAAAAAAAATTAAATAAAAAAATAGGTAAATAAAAAGATTATGATTTCTTTTTGTCACTTAGAAAAATTAAGCTTTCTAAAAATAAGTGAAAATAAATAAACCTTTTTTAAATTAGGACTATTTTTACAGTTTTGAAAAAATAAAAAACTAATTAGGACCCTTTAAAAAGAATTTCCTTAAATAAATTGAATTGAGTAAAAATGTAAATGTGACCTTTTTTTCAAAAATTAAAATCAAACCACCCACTAAAGTTTTTTATAAATGAACTATGTATGTCTGATCCCGAATAGCAGGTAAGTAGGCACCAGTATACAAATATGGGACAACTTAAAATATGGGAAGTTTTATTTTTCCCATTTTTAGATATTTATGTAAATTAATCAATTTAGTTACGCGTATCATAGTTAGATCTTTTTAGAAATTAAAGGGTATATTTGAAAAGTAAAATTAAATTCGAAAAGTTAAATGTGGTATCCGTTTAAGGTTTAATAAATTAGCCCCCGAATTCAGATCTCTATTTTTCAAAAAAGTCATTTTACAAATTGATTTTTTAATCGATAGAGTGGTAACTAAGTTATAACCAATTCACCCAATTGGTTATAACTTAACCCCTTTTCCCAACTCCAGTTGAGTGGTAACTCCAAATTTTTTCAAGCTGGAAAAAATGATCTTCTTTAAACCTTAGTCGATGGTTAATATTAAATGGGTAAGGTTTAGTATTGATCGGTTTTGAGGAGACCTAATTTTATTAAAAGAACTAGGAGGGTGAAAAACTAGGATTGATAATAAGGATGAATGTACTAGAGGTTTCACTACAAGATTTGCAAAAAATGATGGCTCATTATGATAAAAACTTGAAGAAAAGACTCTTAGGGTAACTACCTAGCAATGCTAAGTAAAACTTAAGAGATTGAGATAGAACATTAAATTAGAATGGTAATGAATCTAGTATAAGAGAGAAGGACCAATACTATAGTGTGAAGCAAATATTTGGAGGTATATATTTGAGGCCTAAAGATCATGTTGAGGAACAAAATGAGACCATAGATGAGGATTTTTTCTATACCATCTGAAGAAAAATTAATAGCTAAACTCAAGGGGGATAAACATGATGAGATGGAAGAGTAATTTGGAGAAGAAGAAGAAGTTAAAGAAGAGACCCAAGTGACGATGAGGTGTATAACATGATGAATGCAATGAGGAGAGATAGTGAAAAAGACCTAGCAAGATAAAGGAGGATCTAAGTGAAGAAGAGGATGAACTGGACCCTAATAAAATTGAAGAAGTCAATGATAATATACAAAAGAAGGAGATTTTCAAAAAACTAGAAAAGATGATTTCGAGAAGTTTGAATTGGAGAATCAGATTGGAGTTAATCTAGAAGAGAAACCTAACATAGATGAGTTTAAAATTAAAGAATATGGTGCTTTAAGGGAAAGTTGCCATTGGCATTTTGTTTGTACATAAGTTAGACAACCTAGGGAAGTTTATAACGCCATGCACCTTATGGATAAGCTTTTTTAGAGAGTTCTTTTGCTTAAAGTTGCATCAGACAATTTTATATCAAAAAAAAGCTATGCAAGATTTGGATTTGGAAACTTTCATGAAGGAAAGCTCATTATACATGAGAACAACCATATGGGTCGGAGAAAACCACTAGGACAGTGTCATCTCATACCTATGAGTATAGGATCGTATCACTTACATAATAACTTCATCATAAAGGACATGAAGGATAAAGATCAACCGTTAGTCTTTAGGAGATAATTCTTGGCTACTTTTGGAAATATATTGGATATGGGAGATA
This sequence comes from Lumnitzera racemosa, assembly GCA_024138005.1. NCBI lineage: Eukaryota > Viridiplantae > Streptophyta > Magnoliopsida > Myrtales > Combretaceae > Lumnitzera > Lumnitzera racemosa. The sequence goes on from JAMXBC010000003.1 coordinate 39,621,606, forward strand.
GATTGATTATTTTGGAAAGTGGTGAGTGGAAAGTGATGCTCTAGGCCAAGGAATAAATTCAAACATTAAGAAAAGGAGACAAATACTTGGATTTAGAGGTAGAATTCGAAAAAAAAGTCACATGAGAAAAAGAAGGAATTATGAGTAAGGAGAATCAAGTAAAGGATAGGGAACTATAAGACAAGAGCCCAAAGGATGGATGAGGATCTATTGTGAAGGCAACAATGATAAGCCAAGCTGAAGGCTTTAAGAAAACCACTTAGAAAGAGGCAAGTTGACCCATCATCTTTTCTCTATCTTTTTATTTAGTTTATGTCAAGTATTTCCATTTTAAAGTCTATTTGGCTATGTTTTCTTTTATGTTTTGTATTAGTTTGTAAATAAATAAAGGAAGGTTGATTCAATCATCCGAGGATACCATCAAGGAAATTTTGGAAAGGAATCAATAACTCAAAACACACCTCAAAACCAGAGGAGTTGTGTTCTAACTTTTCCTCTTTTACTTTGCAAGTATGCGTAAATATTGAATATATTTCTTAAACTTAAAGTTAGGGGTAGGGATGATTAGACATGAAAATTAAAGTTGTATGGTCTTAATTCGATTTTATTGATTGAATCGATTCATGCAAAGTAATCCCTTCTATGTACCTAAAAAAATGATCTTTTTTAATGAAAGTTGAATCGATCTAATGCCTTCCACCTCACATAGGTCATTATTCTTATAAAGTTTGTATGATTGAAATTAGAAAGAGGTGATAGGGGCTTAATTTAGAATGAATACCCTTGTGAATTAGTCATAAATGCTTTTCAATGCTTTACAGTCAATTCATTACATCTCTACTTTGTTTTATTATGCTTAATTCAGGTGTAGTCTATAGATTTGAAATTAAGATAAATATTTTAACTTGGTGTTAATTTTCGTGTTTTCAAAAGTCGTTCTATTTATACACATCATTTTTTTTAAGAATCTAGAAGTCTACTAGTATCTTCTGAATAGAAGTTGATATTGGATTTTACCTAAGAGTTCCTCGACAATTGTACAATGAAAGCCGAAAAAGAAGAACAGAACAAAAAAGAGAAATAATGAGAATTAAACAAAGTCATCACAAAGCAAAATTATGATCCCATCACAAAAGAGAGAGAGAGAGAGAGAGAGAAAAGGAATGAGAGGAAAAGTAAAAATGAAAAATTGAAAATGCAAAAAGAAAATAATAGGCAAGGAAATGTAAGTAACCAACGTCAAGGAGGTGAAGTAAGGGTATGATTTAATGGTCACTCCTTTTGCATAGCATTAGCCCATTAATGAGCCCAATAAGGAAGAAGGATATAATTAGGATAGCCAATTAAACACCAAGACCTCTCATTTAGTTTGTAGTGTTAAACTTGACTTTAAATTTCTTAAATGTAACCTAAATGGGAATGATAACTTTTCTAGGCATTGAATCCTAAATTAGTTACATGTTTTTTCATTTGTGTGCATTTCATTGGTCATAAGTAGAACAAATTCGACATCAGTTGTAAAATTTTTTTTGTCAAATTAAATATATGTGAACTTTGTATTTGCATGCTCGTTGTCTATTTTTATGTTTTATTGACTTATTCATGATATTTGATGAATGTTTTTATGATTTTGATGCACATTTAAGTTTGTTTATTGAGTATTTACTACCTTTTCTTCATTTAATCTCTTGTTCATTTATTCCCATCTTGTTTTCTTGATCTTTAATGGAGTTTCTTACTATTTCTTCATCAATTATTTCTACTATAGTTCCAATTATGGGTAACTAAGTTGTTTTTAGAGGGTTTGTGATAATGTAGATGTTGTAAATGGTGTAACTTTGTACTTATGATATAGGTATGTGTATTTAAATGTGATTTTGATTATTGATATTTCATTTGAACTCTTTAAGGTGCATGCTATTGAAATTTTCAATAGATTTCCTTGTAATTATGAGACCCAGAGGAGATTAATCCTAAGAAGTACTATTGAGAGTTTATAAGTTTGCATAATTATGAGACCAAGAGAATATTAGTTGTGTAATTCCCTAATGAAGCCACTAAGTTAGCTAAATGTTAATAACAAGTTCTTATAACTATGACACCAATAGGAGATTAGGTTTTCCCCACTAAATCTACATTACATTATGTAGATTAGTTGAATAGGATAGGTTAAGAGACTGTAAGGAGATTGACTTCCTAATCTCTAGGACTAGAATACTTAATTTATGGCATAACTTAAGTAGCTTATCGTATAGGGAAATGAGATCGAGATGAGATTTTTGGCTACATAGTTAAGTGAGGTGCTGTAATCGGATTTGAAATCAAGTGAATTCCATTGAAACCTAATTCAAAACCATCCTCGATATCTTAACGGCATACCTTTAAGGTTACTTTGAAAACATATCATAAGCCCACATCTTTATTATTCATGTCAATTGTTGCTTTGTGCTTATGTTTCAATTTGAATTGCAATTCCAAATTCTCCTTTCGATTTGCCTAGATTAGAGTAGTAAGTTAGGATCTAGTACTTAACCAAATCACTTTTCCATAAGGAATTTGGCGTGAATACTCGCCAATATTATTATTGTAGATGATCTAGCATATTGGTCAGTTAAAGTGAGATTGTTTTGAAATTCGCTATTCATACAGTGTCTTGAAATATACCATTTTTATTAGTGTCTCATGTCATTTGCCACTTATCTTCCTAATATTACATTTTTAAAATATGATTGACCTTATCTTATTCATTTCTTATCTGATTTTAGTAAGCTTTATATCATCATGATAGTTATTTTGAGTATTATTAAAGTATCTCAAGGAGTAAAACTAATCAACATGATTGTAAGTCTAAAATGTCCTCTTTTGCTAATCTTTTGTATTTTGCAATTTTCTTTTAAGCTTCCTTGATGTGCTGAAGTAAGGTAAGTTCTACTTTCAAATTAACTAGCATACCACTCTCTTCCCTTGTTAGAACTTCTAAGCTTAACTTCTTCATTTATTTAATCTATTCTTGTTTATCCATAACGTGTGTAGTGACACTACCAAACTTCTTTCTACTTAATACGTCAGCTACTACATTAGCCTTTCCCAGGTGGTAATGAATCGAAAGATCATAATCTTTGAGTAATTTAACTACTGCCTTTGTCTCAAATTCAATTCCTTTTGTATAAAAATATACTTTAAGCTCCTATGATAAGTGAATACTTTATACTTTTCATCATATAAGTAATGCCTCCAGATTTTTAAAGAAAATATTACAACTATAAGCTCTAAATGATGAGTTGAATAGTTTCGCTCATACAGTCTGAGCTGTCTTAAAGTGTAGACAATCACCTTGTCATTTTGCATTAATACACATCCTAACCTACTCCTTGAGGCATCACAATAGATTGCATACTCTTTACATCCATTTGGTACTGTTAATACTGGGGTGGTTACCAATCTTCTCTTAAGTTCTTAGAAGCTTTCTTCACACTTATCATTTGATTCAAAATGGTTATCCTAGAGAAGTCTTGGATAAATCTTCTATAATAACAAGCCATTCCTAAGAAACTCCTTACATTAGTTATAGTGGTTGATCTTGCCTACTTCGTTGTTGCTTTCACCATTGTAGGGTTAATTGTTATTCGTATGCTAAATATTATATGTCTAAGATACCCTACTTACTGTAGCTAAAACTCACGCTTCTTTAGCTTCACATATAGTTGGTTATCCTTAAGGGTCTAAAGCACAATCCTTAGGTGCTCTACATTTTCCTCCTTACTCCTTGGGTATATTAAAATGTCATCAATAAATATAACTACGGACTCAGCTGGGTACTCTTTAAAGACACAATTCATCATGTCCATGAATGCGGCAAGGGCATTCATTAATCCAAACCACATCCTTATGAATTCATAATACCTATACCTAGTCTTAAAGGTAGTATCAAATACATCCCCTTCCTTAATTTTTGACCAGTGATAATCGAATTGTAAGTTTATCTTTGAAAACACTATGGTACTTTCAACCAATCAAATAAATCATCAATTCTAGGAAGTAGATATTTATTCTTAATTGTCACTTTATTCAACTCTCGATTATTTATACATAACCTCAAATTTCCATCTTTCTTTCTAACAAGAAGCGTAGGTGCACCCCTATGGTAGTGTACTTAGCCTTTTAAATTCCTTGTCTAGTTGCTCCTATGGTTGCTTATTTACTTTTGCCAATTTAGTAGGAGCCATATGATAGGGTATCTTAGAGATAGGTAGAATACTCAATACAAGATCTATAGTAAACTCAATCTCCTTATTCAATGGTAATCTAGGCTATTCTTCAAGAAAAACCCTAGGTTATTCAGAAACTATTGGTATATCTTCTTCAATCTCCTATGTTACCATTACTTAACAACTTTGGCACTTTACTTAACTAGACTATTCGAGGGATTTCTTTTCTAGAGTTTCCTTTCAAATGAAACTCCTTTCCATTAAGCTTCTTGAATACCACCATCTTTCCTTCACGATTGAAAACCGTCCAATGTTCAATTAGCCAATCCATCTCTAATATAGCATCAAAACATTTCATGTCTAATACTACTAATTCTATGGGCATTTTATAAAGATATATACACACATTACCTCCTTTCAACTTTTGTACTACCAAATCATAACTTAGAGTTTCTATTGAGAGTCTATTCTTATTAACATTTTCCTTAGAGACATACGAATGTATTTCTCCCATATCAAACAATGTATAGGCATAGTTACCTTCTAGGCGAATCTATCTTAAAATAACCATTACAGTTATATTATCATATTAGGGCATAGAATTCAAGTAAGCATGAAACACATAATCATACAAAGTTATCTAAAAGTCGTAGGGTATAGAACTCATACCTATAACTATGTTGTTAGCCTACCTTCCTTGCCTTAGCTTGTATACACCCTCCCTTGAACTCTAGGTTTGACCCAGCCTATCCTAAATGGTTATTTCTATTAATGGGTCCTAGCCTATTGGCTTAGGTTTGATCTAGCTTTGCTTACTGGTCTACATTACAATGGGTGGCATTATTGACTATTTGGCAACACTTATGGCAATATATACCTCTAAGATTCAAGTTCTGGCATTGCCTAACCAAATGCCTAGCTTCTTTACATCTAAAACATTCCCCTTGTAACTTAAGGCACTCTACAGCTCAATGCTTACTATTATACTTCTAGCAAAAGGATGTAGCTCTAACTAAATTCCAAATCTTAGCATGGGGTTGATAAATGTTCCTCCCCTTTACAAACCTTTGAACATTGTTGGAATTCCCTACATATTTCCTTTTCTTGCTTTCTATTTCATCAACTTCCCTTTATAAGTTACAAGCTTGCTTAATTGAATGAGTCTTGTTAACAATATCGAACCTTACTCTTTTTGACTCAGCTAAAAAATAATATTAATTTTAGCCTTAAACCTACTAACCACAACAATTTCATCATTATGTACTGCTTCTAAAGCAAACTTCAACAACCTATTAAACTCTCATTCATATTCTTTAATAGTCTTACTTGCTTGTTTCAATTTATAATACTGTTTACATACTTTCTCCCTTACACATTTAGGGAAATACTACTAAAAAAATGCATCCCTAAAGGCATTCCAATGTAATGGTTCTGCCATTGGCCATTTCTTACCCTTCCACCAATCATTCACATGCCCATTCAATAAAATAGTAGTAATCCCCACTTTCTTATTCCCTTCTACCTCATGCACTTCAAATGCTTTTTCTAATGAATTGATTAACACCACCACAACTAAAGTATCAATTTTCGTCCTATGGAATGGTTTAAATATATGTTATATTTGAGCTAGCTTATCCCTATTCACTCCATCGAGTCTAACTAAGGCAGTTATAATTTGTTATACCACATCCATTACTTATAAAGGTGGAGCTTGATTTTGTTAAGGTTCTTACTCCTCCTTCATGTACCCTATAGGAGTAGATGATGAACCAAGATCCCTACTAGCACATGTTTTCACCATTTTCTGAATACTAGCAAGCATAATAGACATGATTAGTTTCCTTATAGCAATCACTACTAATAAGGTTAAATTTATATGATAACTAGTTACCTAGCACACCTTACATGTACCTAATGCTATAGTCCCGATCTTATGTTCTAATACCACCTAAAGGACATCACATTTAGGCATAGCATAGGATGTATCATTATATAGGGATACCTATTTATATCGAACAAAGATACTATTTATATCAAAAGAGTACTACAATAGAGTTCAGCTTTACACCTGATTAGACAAAAGTGTACAATCTCAAACATAACTAAACTTAAAAGATGGTAGTTTAACTTTTTTTTCTTTCCATTACATATATATAGATCCTTCTTAGGACTACAATCAAAATTCAACAAGGCTTCTTTTCAAAAGTAGTTGACTCCATCCTACATGCTCTCAAAAGTCTTCCCCTAACTAGTGGTAGTCCCTACTTAGATTTCTTCTTAGCTTGAAGATATACAAGTATCTCCTAAGCTCTTTATGAAGTAAGAGAGAGTGGATAAAACAAAACACAGCATAAGTAGAACATACAGTTACAAACATCTACCATAAAGCATTCAATTTCATATTGAGAATTATCAATACAAAAGGTTTATGTAAGGAATACATACCATGCTTATACACGTGACATGCATTGGTACCATAAACCTAGCCCAGTGTAGATCACATCCAAGTAGTCGACACCCCTGGGCATCTAAATATAAAGTCTAAGGACCTAGGGCAACAAGGAGCTGCTTCACCTAGCCTAACTAAAACTACATAAAGTGGATAGAATTGATTGAGCAATGAAAATATATATATGCAAAAGCTAGCCTTGTTGTATTCAAGTATCTAGAAAACTTGACTCGTAAATCCTTTTGCATTATGTTGTGCCATGTCATGGATGCAACAAGTGATACAACGACCTAGTATCAGGCACAAATCTCAAGTTCCATATTAAGAACAACTCGATTAGCCTGGTTCTAACTTTATGTCTAAGCTTTATAGTTCAACTCTTTACATAAGGTTCACTTAGGTAAACACACAGAATGATAGTTCCTTTTTTAAGTTTTCCATACAATAAGACACCTCATCACATCATTCATACATGAAGAAACATTTCACTTAATAAACAGCGAAATAACATATGTAATCAATCTTTCACACAAATGTAAACTACGACATAATTCACTTTAAGTCAAGTAAATATAAGTCTACTTATTGAAAAAAAAAAAACAAAATCCACTTACTCAGGCTTGACAGAAGTACAAATCTTATTCTTCATGACATGGTCCTTCCTCACCTATCACACTTGGGAAAAGGTACACAATCCTCAAGTTAACTACAAGTCTAAATAAGTTTGTGTTTGCTTATCCATCCAATTTTGCATGTGTGAACTCCGATTGACCGTATCTTCTTCATTTTTTATTCGATTTTAGTAAACATTATGTTGTTACAATTTGCATTTCAAGTTCTATTAAAGTATCTTAAGGAGTAAAATCGATCAACATGACTATAAGTCGAAAGATGTCATTCACATTACCGATTTAATCATACGTTATCGTAACTATGTGATTGATTCGACTAAGATTTAATTCTAAATTATAAACCCCAAATTCTACATTTCCCAAACTCTTTAGTACATATTATGGACTAAAAACTTGATCATATATTAACTTAGCAAATATCTTACTAGTATTAGATACTATTGCACAAATTAGGCTAATATATAGGTTTTTACTAGGAAAATATGTAATAAATAGTATATAAGCCTAATTCATTCCACAAAAAAATCATGAACTCAAAATTATATATAATTTAATACTGATCGCCAATTACACTTAATTAGCTTATCGCCTATTTTTACAAAAATAACTTTTTTAGTTTAAAATTATGGAAAATTAGGTAAATAACAAAATGTATATGTAAGACATAATTCAAGTGTTCCCAATATCATTATAAACTCCTTCAAATCATAATATATTAGGTTCATTAATTAATTGGTTCAAAAACTAATTATTTTAACAAATTAGTAAAACTGCTAGTTTTATTCAAAATAAATATAATAAATAGTTAAAATGTTTATTTTCAAAAATTCATATTACCAAAATTAAATTAATAAATTAAGTATATTATATATAAAAATTCAGGTTGAAACAACAACATTTAGCATTTCTAAAAATTGCTTAAATTTTTGCCTAAGTAGAGCATTTTCTTAAGGAACATATATTTCCACTCATTATCTAATTAAAACAAAATTACTACATTAATCTATACCTAAAATAACCTTAGAATAATATTTTTTCATAATTAATTGTTATGATTTAATATTTTTAAAATTCAAGGAAGATTATAGGTGAAGAACAAAGTTAGTTAAACTGCCGGTCTTTAGCCACTCTTCAGTGATGACACCTTATCGAAACAACTTCTCTAGTCACCACCCTTTAGACTCGAAACGACTATAACAGCAAAACAACCACAACCTACTAAACCAATTATGACCGATCCTTACCTTATTTTTGTCCTTTTTTATTTAATCCTAAATTATTTTTTATAAATTTTGCTAATCAAATTAGGTTGCTAAAATGTTTTATTTCTTAGTGTTATTTTGTGGTTTATGTGTTATTTTCATATTTATCCATTAGTGCTAAGTGGTATCCTCTCATGACTTGGTTATTGACTCATTATCCTAAGCTATTCCCAAGCTGCCACATTATGTTTAGATGAGTTAATGACTCATTAAGTTATTTTTTAGATAATTATAACCATTTTTTCTATATTTTATAATTTTATTTTATCATATATATATTTAATACATATTGTGTATATTCAACATATTACATCTATGTTATATACAATTTCATTGCACCTAATTATATTTATAAGTTAAATAAATTATCTCTAAGATTTCATTATATCTCGAATCTCAAAGCTCGAATTTTAAGTTTTCAATATATATTGGATTTACCAATAAATTTATATTTTCATCATATTAAACCTTTTATATAGTTTATTTTAAGAAATTAACTTTACCAAGTCACTTCTTTTAACTTTTTTGACCTTACCGTAAAACTTGAGCTAAAACAAATAACATTGCTTGACACCTTAAATTTCAGGGCTTAAAACCTTAAGGTATTACATTAGTTCTTTTATTTTATTGTTCTTTTAGATCAATTTAATTAGATTTATTAATTTAATAATTTGTACTTAATTTTTAAGTTAGATAATAGGAAAATAAAGGGAAGTACTAGTAATTCATATCTAGTCCTTAATGGATTAATACTCGAACTCAAAACCATTATATTATAAAACTGATAGGTATACTTATCTCCCATCAAAGAAATTTGGTAGTGAAAGGTTATAGGTCGGCTTAGGTAATCAGGTCAACATTTTAGGTAGGTGGCTTAGAACAAATATAGTCGAGTTAGGAGAGTATAATCTATTGAGTAAACCTGGTTGGAATGCGGATAACTTTCCTCCATCCAAGAGATGGTATTATGCTAGTAGGAGCTTGGGTACCTAAGCAAGTTGATTTTCTTTAGGAATTCAACTTCTTTCTCAAAAGGCTACTAGTAGAGAGCTTAATGCACCATAGCTACAAATCCTCAAGATTGAGAACAAGTGACTAGTCCTTCAATCTAATTCCTATCATCCCCTTCTTACAGCTTGAGATTTGGGATCAAATCTAGTTGGTCTCCTTTCTAGACATCCTTAAGGATGTATAAGCTCAAAATTAGCTATGTTGAATGAATTAAACACTTCATACCCTTTTATAAACTTGACTTAGTAGGCGTTTTAATTGATCTTTTCTATAACCTTAAGTGGTCCATCTGCCTTGGGTGATAATTTACTCTTCCTTAAGCTCATGAACTTAACTTTACTTAAATGAATCAACATAAGGTTGTCAAGCTTGAACTCTCTAACTTTTCTACCTTAGCCTTTTTGCTTAAACTTAGAGGCAGCTTAGGTTAAATGCTTGGTCAACTTCTCATGTATGATTTATTAAGGCCTCAGATTGATTGACAACATCTTTATTTTTTTAGTGATTGGCAAGGGTGCTTAGTCAAGAGAAAGGTCAGGATTAAAGCCATACTTTACTTTGAATGGAGTCTTACTTGTCATACTATGTGCCAATTTCTTATTGGCAAACTCCACAATAGGTAAGCAGAAATCTCAATATACTATGTTCCTTCTTATTGTGACTTAGAGTAGTGAACCACATGTTTGGGTAACAGCTTTATTCTATCTATTTGTTTGGGGATGGCATGAGATACTAAACAGGAGCTTAGTTCCAAGGTGTCTCCATAAGATCTTCCAAAAGTGACAAAGGAATTTTAGATGCTAGCCAAACATTATGCTTGAGGGCAATCCATGTAGCTTAAGACCTCTTGTAAGAATAAAGAAGCTTAGACCATGGCATGGTCAAAATAAGTAAAGGCAAGTATTAGCCCTTATTTAGCTTAGCTCTTGGCCTTTTTGAATGCAAAATATCACTTAAACACCTTAAGCGCGTCCTTCATCATCATCGGTCAAAAGAATCTTTACTTTAGCAACTCATATGTTCACTTCGTGCTAAAATGGCATAATAATCCACCACCTTGCACCTTACATACCAATTGCTCTCTCATAGAATAGGTTAGGTATGCACAACTTCCCTCCTTGGAATAAGTATCTATCCTTCAAAAAGTACTCATCCATCACAATACCTAGCAACTTAGTCTTAAGCATATAATTCCTTAATTACAGGCAACTTAAGAAGCCTTATCTATAGGTTGGTTTGGAGGAAATGCCTCTTAGAGAGAGCTTTGACGACCGTATTGGTCGACCATGTCTTATACTTCATGACATATGAGAATTCTTCCATAAACTCAACCACTTTACTTACCTCTTTGACAACTTTTGCTAGCTTTTTATGTACTTCAATGGCTCATGTTCGATATAAATGACAAATTTTTGAGGTACCAAATACTGTTGCCAAACCACGAGAGTTAAGATCAACGAGTAGAGCTCTTTTTCGTAGATAAAGTAGTTAAGGTTGATGTCTCTTAACTTCTCACTAGTGTAGTTGCAAGTCAGCCTTCTTGCGTTAGTGTAGCATTAATGTTGACTCCGAATGAGTCTTACTTCAATTTGAAAAATTTCTTGAAATCTAAGAGAGCAAGTACAAAGGAAGAAGTTAACTTCTCTATCACCTCTACACTTTCTTACCCCACTACATTCTTCTTGGTCAGTTTGTTTAAGGGAGCCATAATGGTATTAAAGCTCTTGATGAAGCGTTGGAAAAATGAAGCTAGTCTATGAAAACTATGGACGTTAGTAGAATAAGTTGACATTGGCCATTCTAAGATAGCTTGGACTTTCTCCTCATCAACTCTCACTCCACCTGTACTTATGAAAAATCAAAGAAAGCTACCTTAGCTCCACAAAAGTCATACTAAGTCTCCATAAAGTTGTTCAGCTTAGAGTACAGTGAATACAACTCGAAGATGCTCACCAAGTCAAGGCTATATATAGGTATGTTGTTAAAGTTACTAACCACATACTTCCCAAATCAGTCGTAGAGCACATGATTCATCAATCTCATAAATGTGCTCAAACTTTTCGAATAACTAAAAGGCATCACCATTTACTCATATAACCCATGCCCTGTGTTGATGTGGTCTTCCATTTTATCTTGAGGTCACATTCCGATATGACAAAAACCTAACTGTTAGTCAATCATTAAGAAGATTCTTACTCGATGCAACTCATCCAACATGTTATCTAACTTCTAAATTAGTTACCTATACATTATTGTATTGCTGTTTATAGCTAAGCTATCTATACACATTCTTTATGACATATCCTTCTTCTACCTAGTTGTAGACACTTAATTTTTGCTCTCTCTCTTTTTATTTTGTTTTTTATTTTATAGGTCTTAAATTAGGAAAAAACACAAAAGATAGAAAATTAAAGAAAACCTAAAAAATTAAAGAAATTTAGAAAAAAAATAAGAATTTTAGGAAAAGACAAAAAAAAATACAAAAATAAGAAATTTGGAAAAATATAAAAAATAGGAAGTGTAGAAAGAAACCAAAAAAATAAGAAGTTTAGAAAATAAAAATTGAAAATAATTTACAAAATTAAAGAAATAGAAATAATTTTTAAAATAAAGGTTTTAGGGAATTTAGAAAATAACTTTTTATTAAGGTAAGTTTTTTAGTTTTGAAATAGGTTTAAGAGTTAGGCCATTGTACTTAGGTTTAGATTTGAATCTAACGCAGACTGACCTGATCCATATGTATAATTTAATTACACATATGGACAAAGTATAGAGCAATGACCTAATGGATAAACACTTGAACTTAGTATTAGGTATAAGCATGAGGTCAAGGGAGTGAATCTTAATGGGAACATATAAAGTTTTTTTCGTTTTTCCATCACATTAAGGATTACCACATGTTAGAATCTCATTGTACCACATGTCCTGATACATGGTAACATCGGGATTGGAAGTGTACTAACGTGGCGCCATGTAACATGCCACATCAACCACCACGTGCTACATGATGACATATGGAAACATCTGGTAGGCCAGTATAGTTGATGTGGTATTATGTCAACACTACATCAGCATCTTCTATCTCTTTCCCTCCACTTTCTTCCCCTTTCCCATGATTTTCCCCCTTTTTCTTAGCAAAAAAACAGCTGATGCTCATTACTTTGGATTCATTTTCAGTGCAGATTCAATATGTACACATGTGATTTTGTACACTAATCTTGTTTTAGGCATGACCTAGTGTTAATAGTGATCAAGAACACGTCTGAAATCAGTCAAAAACGCATTCAATTCAAGCTTTAAAAAGTGTTAAAAAACTGAAAATCTGGAATTTTCCTTTAATCTAAATATAAGCTTTCCTTATTATATAGGGTGTTTTCAAGTATATAAAGGGTGTTAAGGAACTTATTGTAACATACATAACCTCGTACAAGCTCTAGAATCACTCAAAATACCCTCTCTCTCTCATTCGATTACTTTCTCTCTCTATCGCACCATCTCTCTCTTTAGGTCTCTCCCTCTCATCACTTTCAGCCGAACTCACCACTACGATTGAGACCCCTACCACTTAAGCTTCAAAACCCAATCATCCCCTACCACCGCTGTGCTCCTTAGCTACACTGTTGAATTACCACCCCCTAAAACCCTAACCACTACACTACTCCCTTCTCGAACTTCTAGTTCTAACCCCCTTCAACCAAAAGGACTACTATGGATAAACTCCCCATATCTTAAAACCTCACATCACGCTCCCCTCTCATATCTAGCAATTGCTATTGTAGGTGTAGCTTGTCCATCATTGACCTCCATTTCCAAAAACCATCCAAACTACCTTCAAACCTTAAGGCATTGAACCTACCTCACCCAATCTTATTCTAATGTACACAGATCCTCTTTCCTCCATTCACTTTAGCTAGCAGATCAACCTAAGTCGCACCTTACTAAGCCACTACAATGGAGCTTGGAGACAACCTGGATCCACGTCCGACCTAACCCAATGACCTACAAATCAAACCAACCTGACCCAATCCGAACTCCAACCCATACTCTCCTCCTTAGTCTAGCACTCTTCCAATTATGATTTAGTTAATTTTTTTATTTATATATTTTTTTTATTTATTTATTCCTTAATATGTAAATGTAATTGTAAATAAAAGAAAAAAAAAGATAAGAAAAAAAGAAAATGAAAAAGAAAGAAAGAAAGACAAAAAAGGGGGGGAGGGGGATAATTAAATGAAAAATAATAAATAAGAATAAAATGAGATAAAAAAGGGGTAAAAATAAAATAAAAGGAATAAATATTATTAAAAAAACACTTAGAAAAATCAAGTTTTCAAAAATAATAAAAATAAATGGACCCTTTACAATTTAGAGCATTTTAGAATTTTTCAAAAATAAATCCAATTTAGGATCTTCTTTTTTAAAAAATATCCTTAAATAAACCAAATTGAACTAAAAACGTAAACTCGATCATTTTTTTTAAACTAAAACAAAATTATCCGCTAAAGTTTTACAAATTTACTATAGAAGTTTAATCTCAAATAGCGGGTACGTAAGCACCTATATGTAAGTATAGGATGATTTAAAATATGAAATTTTTTTATTTTTTCCATTTTTTGAATAGTTGTATAAATTAGTTAATTTAGTCACGTGTAATTAAAAAGGGTATATTTGAAAAGCAAAGTTAAATTCGGAAAGTTAAAAAGTGGTACCCGTTTAGGGTTTAATAAATTAGCCCCCAAATATACATCTCTAATTTTCAAAAAAACCATTTTATAAAATGGTTTAGTCGATAAATTGGTCGCTAAGTTATAACCCAATTAGTTATAGCTTAACTCTTTTTCTTAACTTTAGGTGGGTAGCGACTTTAAAGTACATTAAAAAAAATGATTTTCTTTAAACCCTAGTTAAGGGTTAGTACTAAACCGGTAAGGATTTAATATTAATTAATTTGAAGAAGACTTAATTTATAAAAAGAACCAAAAAGTGAAAAACTAAGCTCGACAGCTTGGTGACTCTATTGAGGACACTAAGAGGGCTAACCACCTAAAAATATTCCGAAATTAAAATTGCTTTTCAAATTACCCATGTTGTTTAGTTATTTGTTTATTTATTTATATATTCATTTGTTTATTTATTATTGACTTCATGTACATTTTTATTTTAATTAGCATATTTATTTTCCAAATAACATACGTCGAGGCATAAGGAGTTCATTTGTTGCATCAAAGATGTAAGGTAGATGTGGTAAAACCCAGGCCGTCTTAAGACCCTAGGAAGGGGGCCATGGTGTATGTTCTAAGCGTAATAAGGTAACCACCACTCAAGGCCGATTAGACTACCTCACTTAAAGTTTCTAAAAATAAGTGAGATCACAGTGCTTAAGAACATTTTAGAACCCACCTTAATTATATATACTCCCCTCTAAACTTAGGTTAATAAACTGCCCTTAAGAAATTACAACCCTACAGATCGTTCAAGAGTGTTTGCAATTACATTTTTGAAAATTATAGTAGGGTTGCAAATTAAAGAGTAAAACCCAAACGACTCTAACATCTACATATTTCTATGTTTTTTTTCTCTTGTTGCTCTGATGATTGATACTTGTCCATAAAATGTGTAGACATAGGATGGTAGACAACCAAGCAAATGATCATGCAAATAATAGGCTATTGGACATCTCTAGGATTCATGAGTAGATGTTAAGAGATGAAATTGCCTATTTGAAGGGAAAGCTTGAGTGTTCTGAGGCTCACGACTGGGCCTTAAGGTCCCTTCTAGCACAGGTCATTGGGGATACTTATGAGATAATGGAAGACCTTAAGGCTTGTATATGAGACTTCATGTAAGGTTTTTCCAATTCAAATCTAAAGAGCCTAGAATAAAGTTCTAAAATAAATGTTAGGATCTTTACCTTTGTTTTTATATTCCGATCTCTTTCAAAATAATGAAGTTCTATTTGGTTCATTGGTCTTCACTTTTTTTAACATTCTCATCTTTATAAATAGTCTTTCAATAAACATTTATCTAACCATTATTCATTCTCATTTAGAGAAATGTAAATAAAATCCATAGACTTGTAAATAGCACCCTAAAAAATCACTACCCTTATTTGTAAATTATTTTTCTTGTTTTCTAAAAATAAAACTTTACCTTTATCTCTCTTTAAAAGAATGAAAAAGAAAAACTATATAAAAATGAAAAGAAAAATCACTAATGGCTATAAATCCTTATGGGCCTAAGGAGCCAATACAAGGCCTCTAGCCCACTCAAGTAACCAACCCAAATACTTAGTTTCCAAACGACACGAGGTCCCTTAACCTATTAAGGAAGCCAAACATGAGGCCTTTGGCACATTCAATAAACACAAGCCATTTAGCCCACTCAAGTAACTAGCCCAAACACTTGGCTTCAACCCACACCAAATCCTTTGATATATTAAAGAAGCCAACACGAGCTCTTTATCCCATCTAATCCAAACATAAGCCACTTGGCTAACACCAACCTTAGGCTCATTCAAGTGACCTACCCAAAATAAGCCACTAAACTAGGTAGCTAATTCAAACATGAACTACAGCCCATCGAAGCAGCCGACCTAAGCACAATCTTTGGCCCCTAAAAGTTACCAAGCCAAGCCAGAGGCCCTAATCTATTTAGAAAGCCAAGCTCAATTATGAACAAAACAAAAACACAAAGTCAAATACTAGGACATGATTTGAGAAACTGAAGGGCAAAAGCAATCTTCACCTTGGGCAAATAAATATGGACTCCTCCTTAAGAAACTAGTAACTTACTTTTTGAAAAGTTTAAGCTGAGAAAAGGCAAGTTGTATCCTATACACCAACTTGAAACACTTTGAGAGTTGAGTGACATAATGATGAAGATACTTTAGACTCATTCCTTAAAGGAGGTTCACTTTGAATGTGATACATAAAATAAAATAAAGTTAGGCATTCATTTCCAAATCCTAAACACAATTACCCTTTGCTAACCCCATTGGACCAATTTAGAGAATTTCCAAATTTAAACCTTGTTAAGAACTACCCTATAATGGGCAATTCGAAGGTTAAGGTCATTGATCAGAAGATAAGTGGTTTATGTCTGTTTAAGTAAAATTAATTCAAAAATGACTTTTATTGTTGATAAATTATTTTTATCTAAATTTTTGATAAATTATTTTTCTTTGAAGTGAAGAATAGCCAATTTCCTTTTCAAGCACTTTAATCGCATACACTAGAATTCTATGGATTTAGGACCTTGAAATGTTTAAAGAGCAAAAACTCAAGAATGGAGATGATCACTCTTAGGGCCAAAAGAAGAGAGAGAATAGTAAAAGATAATGGGGCAAAGCAATTAAAAAAGAAAGAAAAGAAAGAAAGAAAAAGAGGCCAAAAGAATTAGGCTTGAGTGTAAGATGACAACCTTAAGAAATATTTTACATCCTAGTAAGGGTAGCCAAGTTGAATCAAAAGGCTAGGAGTTAAATCCCAAATAACCTTAGAAATACATGGCCTAAAATCACATTCCAAAGCTTCAAAACCCAAAATATCTATATCCACCCTAAAGGCTCTCTTACTTATGCTGAATCACACAAGGCCTTCCTACCCACAATACTACCCTTGTATAGTAAAAGCTCTTTCGATCTTGAAAGATATTTTATTTTTAATGAAATTTGTTTTTGAAACTAGGGAAAGTATACTTCTAATTTTTCCCTAAGGTTCTTAACTTATATACCTGGGATAAATAAATATATTTCTTTTAAAATAGGACTCCTAATTAGTCCTTTCTAAAACCCTTAGATCAAAAGCATAAATTGATAAGGTTGAACCGAAAAAGACCTAACGAATTGATCAAGGTCTATCACTTGCAAAATGGACTGTAAATTTTGGAATTGTAGTCGAGAATCGAATTTAAACCAAGAGCTAGCATGGAAGACCTCTTTGACTAAACTAATCATAGGTTATCTTTTCCTTAAGAAAGGAATGTCTTGAAATCATAAAAGTCCTATGACGAGCCCTAGGGTTAGGGACATTAAGAAACTCCACATAATTAGCAAGGATAGGGGTGATTATATAATTGTTCCTTAAATAAGAATTTATACCAATTGGCAAAACTTTCAAAAAAAAATAACAAAAAAGAGAAAAAGAAAAAAGAGAAGAGAGAGAAAGTAAAGGCTTGTCACAAAATTCTTGTTCAATTTATGTCGGCTTGAGTAGCCAAGCTTTCAATCCATGTCATTCGTTTCCTTTCTAAGGTAGTCATTTTTTAAATGAACCTTAGTAGTTTAGATCCTTTTTTTTTCCTTGTCATAGTTTCTTAACTTTTTTTCAAATCAAGGGGCTTATCGTTATTTCCTTTTTCATAAATGGTTTTTTAGCAATCTTCCTGTAAAAACTTTTCTAAGTTAAGAAGTTTCTTAAAACTGGTTATTTTCCTTACCTTACTTCTTCAATCCATCATCAAAATTCCTCTTAGGGTTCTAACTAGCACTTAGAGTATTGACCCCTCTTTTTTTCTTTTAAGGGTTCTAGCTAGCCTTTAAGGCATTGTCTTGTTTTTCTAAAGTTTTAGCTAGCTCTTAGAGCACTGATCCCTCTTTTATTTCCTTTTAGGGTTCCAACAACCTTTAGTGTACTGTCCCATCTTTCTAAAATTCTAGCCAGCTCTTAGAGCACTAATCCCTCTTTTATTCAGGGTACTATCTCGTCTTTTTAGGGTATTAGCAAGCTCTTAGAGCACAAACTCCTCTTTTATTCTTTTTAGGGATTTAGCCAATCTATAGGGTGTTATACCATCTTTTATTTTAGCGATCCCGTTAGCCTACTAGCCAACTTTCAACCCCTCTTTCATCATCTTCCTTTAGGGTCTTTAGCAAGCCCGTGGGGTGCTTCCCTTACCAACTTTCTCTTAAAGAGCCCACAAGGCACGTCTCCTCATAAACTTTCTCTTAGCAAGCCTATAGGGCGCTTCCCTCACTAACTTTCTCTTAGCGAGCCCATTGGGAGCTTCTCTTCAGCAAAGTTCTCTTAACGAGCTAGTGAGGCACTTCTATTCTTTTAGCAAGCCCATACGATGGTTTTGTTCCTTTAGCAAGCCCATAGGGTGCTTTCTTTCATCAGTTTCTCTTAAGTGAGCCTATAAGACACTTCCCCTCTATTCGCTGAGTTTCTCATAAGCAAGCTCGTATGGCACTTCTCTTCATCAGTTTCTTCTAGCCAACCCATATGACATTCACCTTCTGCATTTAGTGTTTAGCGAACCCTTAAAGACATGATCTTAACTCAATCTCTTCACTAAGTTTCTTTTAGTAAACCTATGAGGCATTTACCAAATTTCTCTTAAGCAAGCCCATAGGGCACTTCCTAATGGGAATCGGCCTCTGACCATTTCGAAGCCAAAGCCTATCAATGCTTGCCAAGGCTAAGCTACAGTTAGAAGGACGAGGAGTAGGAAAACAAACACTTAGCATCAACTCTGTCATCAACCAGGGTGTCGAGAAACCACAGGGCTGAGTACTCGAAACCAAAGAATCACTTAGCATGACCTCGAGAGACTAGCACCGACTAATTCTAGAACTCTGCAATTATAGGTTGGCCTCTCTAATGTCTCAGTCAAGCCATATGAGACATCAAGGACCCCTTCCTGAACTCGTACATCTAACTACCAACCCTGTTCGGTTCGAATACTACTCCTTCTAGGACATGTCAAGTGACTGTATGCCAAGTTTTGTAAATACACAGTTTTGTATTCTTGTACATGTTTTCCCTTTATTTTATTTTTGGGCCCAATTCTTTAGGGTTTAAAGCCTTATACTTTATTTACAATGTTGTCACTAGGGTTAGGACTTACTATAAATAACAACATTTGTATTAACAGAGGATATATATAGATAGATAAAGACAAATGGATAGATATACAGAGTGAAACTTTCCTCTTTTCAAGCAAGGCTATACTTAAGTTGGCATTTGTTGGATTATTGAGTGTTGATCATATTCTTTAATCATCTCCGCATTCTTATCAATCTTCTTTTTAGGATTGTGGTAAACCCTTTCATTTGAATCGGTTAGTGAGTCATATTTAACCTTCATTTGAAACCCCAAGTAACATTTGGTGTTCATGAGTTATATCGAACTCTATTTCGAGCCTAAAACCCCTGATTATGTTTGTATCTTGGTGGGTTATATGCATTGACATTCACCATTAAAACCTTCCTGCTCTTCATACCTATTTTTTGTTTGAATACCCATTCCTGTTCTTTCGTTCTGGATTTGCTACTGAATCTTTCTACATCGATCCTTCAATCCTTATCACTTCCCCTCTATTCACCAAGTTTCTCACAAGTAAGCCTATAAGGCACTTCTCTTCATCAATTCCTTTTGGCAAGCCCAGGTTGCTAGTCCTCAAAAGACTCTTCTACTTTAGTTAGTGAGCCTAGTAAGGCATAACTAGGTCCTTTAAATCGATCCATCATTAGGTTGATAGTCCTTAAGAGATGCTCCCACCTAAGTTAATGAGCCTAATAAGGCATGACCACATCCTTTACATTAATCTCATCATAAGGTTGCTAGTCCTCGAGAGATGCTCCTACCTAGGTTGGTGAGCCCAATGAAGTACAACCAGGTTTTACATCATCCTAGTTTAGGGTTGCTAGACCTTGAGAGATGCTCCTACCTAGGGTTAGTAAGCCTAGTAAGGTATGACTAGGTTTTAGATTGATCCCCATCTAAGGTAGCTAGTACACGAGAGACACTTCCACCTAGGTTAGTAAGCCTAGTGAAGCATGACCAGGTTTTAGATTGATCATAGATTATGGTTGCTAGTCTTTAAGAGACACCCTCACCTAGGTTAGTGAGCCTAATAAGATATAACCAGTTTCCCCAAATCAAATTCTAGTATAGGATGGCTTGTCTCTTGGAGATACCCCCACTTAGGATAGTGAGCCTCAAGAAGCATGACTAAGTTTTGTGTCTTCACATAATCCCTTGTAGATTGATTCTAAGATAGCTAATTAGTTATTTTAAAGTCATCTTAGAGGCAAAAATAGTGTGTCTTTGTCTTTATGGTAAAGTTTTTTTCAAACTTCGTCACAGAAGGAGCAGTTTTTGACACCTAATTTTTGTCCCCTATTTTATTTTTTTTTATTTTTGTTTTATAGGTCCTAAATTAGGAAAAACAAAAAATATAGGACATTAAAGAAAACCCAAAAAGTAAAGAAATTTAGAAAAAAAAAATTTAGGAGAATACAAAAATAAGAAAAAACACAAAAAAATAAGAAATTTGGAAAAATATCGAAAATAGGAAATTTAGAAAGAAACCTAAAAAACAAGAAGTTTAGAAAATAGAATTAAAAAAATTTAGAAAATAAAAAAAAATAAAAAAATTGAAATATTGAAAGAAAATAGAAGGTTTTAGGGAATTTAGAAAACAACTTTTTATTAGGGTAGTTTTTTTAGTTTTGAAATAAGTTTAGGAGTTAGGCCATTGTACTTTGGCTTAAATTTGAATCTAGTCTAGGCTAACTTGATCTATAAGTACAATTTAATTGTACATATGGATAAGACATAAGCCAACATCCTAACGGATAAATACTTAAACCTGGTATTGGATATGAACATGAGGTTAGGGGTTTAAATGTTAGTAGGAGCATACAAAGTTTTTCCATTTTTCCATCACATCAGGGATTGCTACATGTTAGGATCTCAGTGCGCCACGTATCCTGACATGTATTGATGTGCCACCATGTCGACGCCATGTCAGCGTCTTCTCTCTCTTTCCCTCCTCTTTCTTCCCTTTTCCTGTAATTTTCCCCTGTTTTCCTAGTTGAAAAACAACCCATGCTCCCTACTTTGAATTCATGTTTGGCATAGTGTTAATAGTGATCAAGAACGCGTCTGAAATCAGTAAAAAATGCATTCAATTCAAGCTCCAAAAAGTGTCAAAAAACTAAAAAATCTAGAATTTTCCTTTAATTTGAATCTGAGCTTTCCTTATTCTATGGGGTATTTTCGAGTATATAAAGGGTGTTAAGGAACTCATTGTAACACACATAACCTCGTACAAGCTTTAGAATCACTCAAAACACCCCCTCTCTCTCTCATTCGATCGCTTTCTCTCTCTCTCTCTACCACACCATCTCTCTCTTTAAGTCTCTCCCTCTCATCACTTTCAGTTGAGCTCACTACTACGATCAAGACCCCCATTACTCAAGCTTCAGAACCCAATCACCTCCTACCACCGTTGTACTCCTTAGCTACACTGTTGGATTACCACCCCCTAAAACCCTAACCAATACACTACTCCCCTCTCGAACTTCCACTTCCAACCCCTTAGACCAAAAGGACCACTACGACCAAACTCCCCATATCTTAAAACCTCACATTACACTCCCCTCTCAAACCCAGCAATTGTTATTATAGGTGTAGCTTCACCATTGCCGACCTCCATTTCCAAAAACCATCCAAACTACCTTAAAACCTTAAGGCATTGAACTTACCTATCTACCCCTTCGACCCCAACCCACCGCCTCACCCCCCTAATCCTAAACTTTAGCCGCTAGATTAGCCTAGGTCACACTTTGCTAAGCTGTTATAGTAGAGCTTGGAGACGACTCGAATTTGCATCCAACTTGACCCAACGACCCTCAAACTGAATCGACCTAACCGAATCCGAACTCTAACCTATGCTTTCCTGGTTTAACCCTCTTCCAAATATGATTTATTAATTAATTTATTTATATTTTTGTTTTTTTATTTATTTATTTGTTCCTAAATTTGTAAATGTAATTGTAAATAAAAGAAAAAAAAAAAGAGAAAATGGAAAAATGAAACGAAAAAGAAAGAAAGAAATACAAAAAAAGGGGAGAAAGTAGCATACTTTTTATTTGTCTATTTATTTATTTATAGAAATAAATAAAATTGAATAAGTAATGAATAAATGAAAAATAATAAATAAGATTAAAAAAGGGTAAAAATAAAATTAAAGGAATAAAGATATGTTTTTTTTAAAAAAAAAAACTTAGAAAAATCAAGTTTTCAAAAATAATAAAACTAAATGGACCCTTTACAATTTAGGGTATTTTAGAATTTTTCAAAAATAAATCCAATTTAGGATCTTCTTTTTTTAGAACTTTCCTTAAATAAACTAAATTGAACTAAACATATAAACTCAATCGTTTCATTAAATTAAAAGAAAATCATCTGTTAAAGTTTTACAAAATGAACTATGGAAGTTTAATCCCGAATGATAAGTACGTAAGCACTCGTATGTAAGTACAAGACAACTTAAAATATGAAAATCTTTTATTTTTTTCCATTTTTGTGAATAGTTGTATAAATTAATTAATTTAGTCATGTGTAATTAAAAAAGTATATTTGAAAAGCTAAGTTAAATTTGGAAAGTTAAAAAATAATATCCATTTAGAGTTTAATAAATTAGCTTACATATCTAGATCTCCAGTTTAAAAAAAAAAAAAACCATTTTAATTGATAGACCGGTAGCTAAGCTATAAACAATCACCCAATTGGTTACAACTTAATTCTTTTTCTTGACTCCAGTCGGATAGTGACTCCAAAGTACTTTTAAAAGAAAAAAAGAACTAATTTTCTTTAAACCCTAATCGAGAGTTAGTACTAAACTAATAAGGATTTAATATTGATTGGTTTGAAGAAGAACTAATTTATAAAAAGAACTAGGAGCTAAAAAACCAGGCTTAACACTAGTAAAGTAGGTAAAATACATGGACTTAATATCTTTTGAACATATCCTCTCTCCATGAGCTCATCAGCTTGCCTTATGAGCTCAATAGCTTGCTTTAGATTCAATTTGTATGTAGGCTTATTCGGAATGGTGACTCATGGCTATAAATCAATGGCATGCTCAAGATTAATCCCTTTAGTAATTCCTCAAGAAACAAATGCATAAACTCTTCAATAAGCTTCTGCACCTTAGCAAGCAGTTCTCCCTTCTATTCCTTCACCAACAACAATATTTGGATCAATAAGAAGGTTATTGTATTTAGCCTTAATTCTTGCAACAACTCATCTCAGGTCATCACTAAATTCTTCTTCTTCTAAGCTTAGCTTAACTATACTTACATATCTTTAACTTAAATGGAGGCCAAGTAACATAGGGTGATCTTATTCCCTTCATACTTAAATAACCAGTATTCTTAGACTCACCATAAATAAATCTTTGGTAAACCATTCATGGTCTACTTAGTAGGATGTGTAATGCACACATCAATAACACGTCGCATAACACTTCATCTTAACAAGGGTCGATGAATATAGGTATTAAGACTTGCTTCATGACATGTAAGGCATACTTTTTACAAAGCCAATGTAACTTGTAAGGTTTTCGGTGAGAAGAGGTTAGTAAGTTCAACTTTTCAACCATAGTTACAGACGCAACATTAGTACATATCTTACTATAAATGATCATCATACATAAGGTTCCTTTTATGTTACACCCTATGTGTCAAAGGTTCTCTCATTGTTCATCATCAGTAAGGAAACACTCGTAGATCTCCTCACTACCATGCTTAGGTACTTTACCTCACCAGTATTCATAATAACTTCCTCCCTTAGCAACTCCTCATGGTTAACATTCTATTCTCTCAACTTCTCAACCTCCTTATTGATGCTATCTATTGTAATGGTCAATACCTCACCTTTGATGACCATTGTTCTCCGATTTGGATACTAAACAACCATGTAGGTAAAGCCTTAAGACATGAAGCATTTTAGCTCACAAGTCTTTCTCTTAAAAGACTATCCCTTCTCAAACTTCCTTAGTACTTCCCTTTTGACAAGTCAGTGCTTCAACTCAAGCTTGGTGTCTTCTTGCTTTCTCGACTTGAAACTACTTGGCTATGGTGGAACAAATTCGATAAGCTAAGGTTAGTTTGAGGGAGCTTAAACACAAACTTGTCTTCATTGGATCTCTACCCTTTAGGCAGCTTAGATTACATCCTAAAGAGCATTAATCTTCTATACATCTAGTATTTCCCTAATCTTAAACTTCAAGCCTCCACTGAATCATGAAATAGTACAGGCTTCAAGCTCTTTGATCTCTTAGCAAATCGTAAGAATTTAGAACTCTGCAACATATTCAATGATATTAAGTTTACCTTGTCTCAATTCTTGCAACTTCTTAAATTTTTCCTAAGTAATGGTTAAGAACGAACCTTCTTCTTAAAGCTCATAGCTTCTCTTACCAAGTTTTAATCTTTAGCCTTTCTTCTTGTTATCAGTTAGCTTACAAGTTCTTTTACCAAAGGGTCGCATGATCTATGAACTCAAGTACAGTTAACTTACCTTAATTCGCTCACCACATTCATGGCATTTGACGATCTTCTTGACCTTTTGCTCTTACTATAAATAGTTGTTGGCATTTCTTGAACTAAAATAGGTTGTCATTTGCAACTTGAAATTTTCAAGGCTTCAATAAAGATGAGCTCCTCTCTCCTTTACCTTAATATTCCTCCTCTCCACTTTCCTTAACATCATCTAAGTCAATCCTCTTGTGGGTTCTCCTTTCAACTCTTACACCTTAGATGTTCTATGATGGATATACAATATTATCTCCAACAATATTATTACCTCGGTACTCTACTCCCTATACACTTTTCTATTTAGGAACAACTAAGACATTTATGGGAACATCCTTAACAAGTAAGATATTAGCTATCTAATTTATGACTCAAGTCAACTCAACCATCATGGTGGCAATTGCACCAATCCTCTCATTTCTAAACCTAAGAATAGTAGTACTTTGATGGCTACAGTATGGAATACCATTCTTGTTATCTCCCATTAGAACATCTATACTTGAGTTAGTCATTTTCATAGCCAACACAATAATCCAATCTACAATACTCCAATGATTCATCCAATAACAAAAGCATAACCTCAAATGCCAAAGATAGCTAACACTTAACAAGAACTATACATGGCAACATGACTTGAGTAGCACCTATATAACCATTCAAGGACATAAACTCCCATACAAAGAAATAGTAACTTCCATTCATGCTACTACTCAAACATACAGCACCAACACACTTCACTACTTAATACAAACCATAATAGTAATCTCTTTATTCAACAATATACAACATGGAAGTGTAACAGCAACTCCAACAACAAGCTATTGTTGCTAAAGCATTAATACCAAGATGATGTTGACTCATGGATGAACATATGAATGCCAACAATCATGTAGGAAAATTTAAACCAAAAAGTGGTCCAAAAGCTAAGTAATAGTTGAATGGGGTTTAAGTAAGGACTTACACACAACTTGAGTGATATGATCATAAGCTAGTACCTAAGGTTACTTACTACTATTCCTTTACTTGAGGGAATAGATAAAAGTAGGAGGCACTTAAACTTGTGAAGCAAAACAAGAACAAAGAAGATAAAATAACTAGATGTTCATTAATGATGATTTTCACTAGTTACAGAAGAGTATATTTATACATCTCATATAAGGCAACTCCTTGGTAAAGCACATTTACCAAAAGATTCTATGGCTTAAATTATTATACAATATATGTGTAAGGACAAAAATGATAATAAATGGGGGAATAAGTACCTCACAATTTATACACATTTGTGAAAGATGCATGTCATTTTGTGGATGGTAGATTCTAGTACAGGGAAGAAGCTCCTAAGTGGTGAAACGTTGTAGGTCAATTCAGGTAATTGGGTCAGTATGCTAAGTAGGCAACTTGAAAACAATGTGGTTAAGTGAAGGAATGTTAATTACCAAGTTGACTTGGTCAATATGTAGATAGCTCTTTCCACTAAGGATATTATAGTACTGGTAGAAGCTCGAGTACTCAAGCAGGTCAATCTTCTAGAGGAGCTCATCTTCTTCCACAGAAGGCCGCCAGTAGAGAGCTTAGCAGACCATAGCTACTAATCCTTGAGCTCGAGAATGGGTAAGTAGTCTTTCAATTTGATTCCTATAAGTTTTTAAGGTGATTATAAGCTATTACAATTAGGTTTTAATCTAAATTTTTGAAATCTCAACCTATAAAGTTGGTTATACGATAGTGTTTATTCTATCCACCCTATACTCATTCAACCCAAATAGTACACTTATCAAGGATGCAATCAATATAGGTTTGGAATGCCATTTTATTTAAAATCCAAAATTGCCCTTATAGGGTTTAGCATCTACTAAAAGCCTATAATAATCTTATAGGATTTGACCTTCTATTGCCAAAACCCACTCTTATACGGTTAAAGGATCCTATAGAAGTAGGATTTTATAAGATTTAGATAATCCTTTAAAGGCAGGTTTTCATAGAATTCAAATGAGATCAAGGAGAGAGTTGAGTGACAAGTGACTAAGTAAAGGTAATGTTACACTTACTTACACATAAATGAAATTTGAAAACTAAATATACTAAAGAGTGTTGAACCAGTATAAGGCATGCGTATTGTATAAGTTAGTAGTAAATATTTTTATTAATATATTATTTTTTATTAGGTTGTCTATCTCACCAAGTTTTTTTATAGTCCTAGAACCTAATTCCAAATCCAATAAAGTTCTGAATCATGTTTTTAAACCTGATGAAAACCTATAAGGTCATACTCTATAGGGCCATTATTGGATTGAATGACTCAAATACATTACAACGACAAATCATGTTCTTAAACCTGATGAAAACCTATAAGGTCATACTCTATAGGGCCATTATTAGATCGAATGACTCAAATACATTATAATGACTCATGGGAGTGCAACTCTAACCTTCGTCTAATTCCAATTGATTACATGAATGCACGTTACAATTGGATGTGATAATATACTAGAATCGTATCCTATATTACCATTGCCATTGTGGTTACGAGCAAAGATATCTACAAGACTATAATTTTCTTTCGTTGAACCATTTAAGGGTTAGTATCACAATGCAATTTCTATATTTTCCTAAGTAGACAAAATCGTTGCATCCATTTGCCATTGGCATTTTACCCATTGAAACTCCAATCCTCTCTCTCTCTCAATATATAATATATATTTATATATTTATATTTCTTTCAGTGTCAATTACTAAACAATAATGTCGCTGAATCCATTTGGCATGTTTTATTTGGTACCTCTCTTGATCTCACCACCTTTCTGCCCTTTCTCAATCGTCCATTTCCAAATGTCTTCTGAAAGTTAAATAGATTAATCAACTCTGCATACTTGCTTAGTGTTTCTTCCAATATTATTTCCCCTAGTCTCATACTAGTAACATGAATGCTTAGAAAATATATAGGTATATATATATATATATATATCATAAAAGATCAAATGTTTTGTGTTTTTATTAAAAAAAAAAGGAAAAATGTAGACATACACATATATATTTAGTTTTAAACTATGAAAATGTATAACAATTTTTAAATTTCATAAGTTTTATGTATAACTATTGTAATTAGGCAAATAGGTGCCATATATGCCAAAAAAATCCCTCATTGTCCTTTAAGTCATATAGATGTATTGAATGTTTTATTATGTCTTGAATATTTAGATATTGACTTCTTATTTTATGATTTAAATTTATGGCAGTGTAGATGGAAGACTAAATGTGTTGGGTTACTGCCAAGATTCTTGCTCTAAGTGAACAATCGTTTGTAGGTAAGATTCTCGTATCTTTTTTTATCTTCACACCTTAAAGAAAAAAGGGGGAAAAAAAAGGAAAGAAAAGCATAAGTTAGTGCATGCCATAAATATCCTTACCATTGGTTAACTTGTCACATTGTTCAATATTCCATGCATTTAATTATTTTTTTTAAATATTTTATTTAAAAAATATCGGTATTCCTACTATACTTGTTAATCTATGAGCATTTCTATAGTCTCATCGATGGAGCAGTTTAATCTATTATTTGATTATTAAGATGATTATATGAGTTAATATAACGTAGATTTCAATGATCAGATGATAAATTGGACAATTTTACTTACAGGACTTTAAAATAACAGGTTTTTGCCTAAATTATTTAATGATTTTTGAAAAATGTAATGGATTTCCTTTTTAAATCCTTACTGCGGATCTTTTCTGATGTAGATCGGGAATGATGCTATGGATGAAGAGTTTGAATTGGAAACTACCGCGTAGATACTGTTTGGTTTGATTATGTAATTTGACTCACCACAATTTTATTCGAGCATCACTCAATGACGGTCATGGTCTCCATCCAAATTGGAGTCACTTTTTCATGGAGGACTTTAAACATGGACCTCTCATGTAACACTTGACTTTGTTCGTTACAAGGAAAATGGAATAAGTCTTTTGCTCTAGTAGGACCCTCACATGAAACCGGCTCGGCTCTGTCTTTTCTTAACTCAAACATCAGCTCGAGTGTTGTATTTATTGCTGGCTTCTCTGCCACGCCCTACAGAATCACAAGTCTTGTTCACCCTTTATGTTGATGCTGTTTGTCAGTTAAAAAAGAATAGGTTACTGCTAAAGTTAATTTTCAGGTCAGAAGGTTCCTTGAGTTCCAAAAGACATCCCTGCCTTAAACTTTATTTAGCACCCAAATTCTCATTTCATTAATTTTTTCCAAAAAAAAAAAAAAGTATGAGACATTACTCTAAAACACTTATTAAGATCCTAACTAAAAGAACTTTTCATCTTTCTATGTGTCTTCTTTATTGCTATTGGTTTGAGTATATATCGAAAAATTCCCTCTTGGAATAAAGAGGATAAAGCATAGATAATGTGCAGTCCAAAATATATAATAAAGTTCAGAAATGAAAGGATTGGCCAGAATTAGATGAAGTTAGCTTGCGTCTTTATGAGCTTTTACTGACTGCATAAAATTAATGTAGTGAGTGAGACGCATGAAAAAGGAAACTGCTTTATCTAACTACTTGGATGTCTTTTATCCAATAATTGAGTTTGGGGCATAGATGCCCGGAAAAGAAAGATGCTTAGTAGAACCTGTTACTGCTTTAGTGGTTTTAACGCAACATGTGGAGAAATTTTTATTCTTTGATTGTTGAAAATGTCATAGAGTATTAATTTATGAGTTTTAGGAGAAAGCAATTTTATGAGATCCAATCTGGACAAAACAATTGGTCCGACCTTCTATAAAACCAGACCCAAACTCACTTAGGTTGTTAACTAGGATGATTAGACTGATTTTGCCGATCCAATTCGATCCATAAAGGCCCAGCTAGTTGGAGAGGTTGGAATATAGTAATTCATGAAAAAGGTTTCTACAAAAGAAAATGTTACTAAACCCTAAGAAAACTAATAAATGAACCTAAACTCAGGAAACAAAGATTAGAAAGTAAAAAACAAAAGGGTACTCATTTTGATTCTCAAGAAGATTGATAGTATTGTTTCTTTATGAATCAAAATATGAATTATATTATGTATTTCACCTTGCCAAGCAGACACTTGGTCCAAACCCTATGCCCTTTGTATTCTTGCGTCAACCTTCAATTCAGCTTTTACAACGTCAAATCTAAATCTGAGGTAAAAGCATTGTAATTCAATAGAAAACCTTAAGGTGATAAATGTAGAAAACTGAGAAGAAAATCCAAAATGCTCCATATATCTTCGTTCGTTTACCATCTTGATGCATCAAGATCATTGACTTAATATAAAGGTTTTCACCTATAGATCTAAAATTTTGTAACCATTAGAATGCTTGTATTGTTATGCCATAATTTTATGAGATAATATAAGGATTTTTTTTCTTTTATAGCGTTTTTATAATTGTTTTCTCCTTTATCTTACATATATGTTATGTGCATTTGATAGAGGTCTAACTTGAATTTGCTTGCAAGATAGCATTTCAAAAACTATTATATTTGCATTTGATCTATGTCAATTAGAAACCTAATGGTTGGATAATTTTTTTAAAGTTTTTTCTTTTTGGTAAATTGTCATCTTTGTGATGGAGATGATAATTGAGGAATAAGAGATTGAAAGTTGGAAAGTAGAAGTTCAAGCATTTGAAAGGCAAAATGATTAGAAAATTTATATACTTCATTGAGACAACACTTTGTTTGATTGATTTTGAATTAATAGAAAAATAAAGGCTACGTAAGTCAATCTATATCATACGAACTTGTTAGACATGTAATTTTTAAAATAAGCAAATATATGCTAGAATAAATTGTAAAATTGGCTTAGTGAATTAACAAGATTTAAGTCTTAGATGCACAAATAATCACTCCGTGAATTAAGGCCTTCAACAAAAGTTTGCTATGAGATTGAATGTAGAATTTCCTTAAAATACAACTAAGACTTGATATTTAAATAATAAATTTCCAAGTGCCAAACCAAACTTTTGGATAGAAATGAGGTATGACATGATTGCACTAAGTTTATAAGGAGAGAATGCGGAAAATAATGTTAAAATTTGGTTAAGAATCAGAGCGACATTAAGTGACAATACATTTAAATGTCTTAAACAGCTTTAAAAAAAAAAAAAATACTCTTCCCAAGATCATGTTCTTTGAAATTAAATCGGTTATAAAATTCTGTAAATCCTTAATCATGATGGACATGACTCAAACACTTAAAACATTTAAAAGATTTGATTGAAAAAACAAGGGGGCCATTCGAACAGAAAAGCATTCCATAGAATTGCAAAACAGAGATAGTGTTTTGATTACTTCTCAACCTGTTTGGACCACTAGTGGTCGACTTCACAAGTGATATGAACCACTATAAATATTAGAACCCTTTACTCTTCTAGGTTTTGATTAAAGTAGTACCTAAGGAACCCCATCCCATAAACCCAGTACCTCTTCCTCTTTGACTCATGTTTAACATCATTATGATTAGTCAATTATTAATCTTTACAAATACTTAGTTTATACTTTAAAAAACGTTATTGGCAATTTATTTCAATATATGCTTATACTTTCTTTTATTTAGTAATATTGAAAAGACACATATACTTATACTCTCATTTATTTAGTAATATCCAAAAGATAGAAATAAGATGAATCTAAAGAGGTATATATATATATATATAACTTTTTTTATATTTATATAAGAGTATATTACAAAAAAGAAGGAAAAAAAAAATCAAGAAACATGGTTCTTGAAAACTTCCATCCGACGGACGGCAACACCATCCTTTTTGATGAATAATTTTTATAAATGTACAAAGGAGGTGATTGGTCATACATTGGGGGGGAAAAAAAGAATACAAAGTTATTTATAAAGAGAGAAGCTAATTAAATCCCTATTTTATATGGAATATATTCAACAAGAAAAGATTGACGAAGGAAGACAATAATAATAATTAAGTTGGGTATTTCAGATTATAAATTGAAACTAGAATCTACGTAATCTACACAAAGGGCAAAATCCACGATCGTCTCTCATTAATATTTATCGATATTAGAAGTCACTAGTAATTTAACTTCTGAAAACCAATTTAAAGTACCATTTGAGTATTGTAAAGTTCTACTGCAAACACTAAACGATTCCATGAAATATTATTTGTAAAACATATATACTTAATTATAATATTTGAACTTAATCAAGATTGGTGACATCTATTGTTCTTATAATACAATCAAATAAAGCAAGAAATAAAGCTAACCTAACTAACTTTCCCCTCAATGCAAATAAGGGAATAAAGACGCAAAAGCCCTTTGCAAAACCTTACTTTATACATATGTATAATATAACCTCCAAGGAGTGCGGCTTTGAAAAAGAAAGTTTAGTATAGCAAAGATATAGCCGAGCCACAAGCAGCCAACTAACATGAGCAGCAATATCATAGTAATAGTATTAACCGTGTAGGGATCGCCGTCTAGGGGTGTCTTTAGTGTTGTGGAGGTGAGAAGGGTATCGTGCGCACGTGCACGATGGATGAGCATTTGGGTGGCCACAACAAACGTGTCCAATGATAATGCTACCCTACACACCTTCCCTTCCTTCTCTACTAACCAACAATAGAGGCTTCCCCTCGGAGGACCCCTCCATGCACTAATGATATAAAAAATGGTCTCTTATTACATGCCCCACTCAACGCACCTTCTAGGTCTCCTCGACATTTATTTGGGTTCTGCAAGTTGGTTGATTTTAGGACAGATTTGTCCTCTTCTCTTTTACGTTTTGAGGAACTTTATGTTACTTGCTCCTTTTCTCTCTCTCTCTCTCTTTTTCAATTTAACCTTATATGGAGATGAAGAAACCTTTAATTTCCTTTTCATACAAATCGCTTCTGATTAGCATGAACCTATGAAGTGGACGTCTCAAAAATTAGTGAGCTGTGTTGATTCATTAGTTCATATAAAAGTAGTTTAAAAAAAAATCATTACTACCCTCTACTAATCCACTCTAAAATCATATATCACACAGTAGACTTCAATAGTCGATTTTAACTTAATAATGTAGATAAGGTTTTTATATTTTATTTGATATCTTTGTTTGTAGTTCTTCGGTCATATAGATTTATAATACATATATGCTTTGTAAAAGGCAACTAGTTTGCGGAGAGAAGAGATCACGGGTCAAAGCTCCTTTTCGAAAAACTGAGCAAGGTTTAAATGGGATTTGAGGTATACATGACAGGATTTTCCATTAAGTTTTTAGTTGAGATCCAATCGAATTTTAAACATCCAATGTCAACATGTTTCTTATTTTTCTCCCAAAACGTTGAATTCAACTAGAAAAATGACTATACCAAGTCAATATTTATCGGATTAGCCATATTAAGCTGTTATGCGTTCACGTTGATTTGAATTGGCTAGAAAATTTTTTTCTCCCGAAGTGTTCTCTACTTATGAATTCTCCAAACGAATTTGGACCGGCTGATCGTTGACTCATCCGAACATTACCTATTAGGGAAAAAAAAAAAAAAAAAACTCCAACAGTAAAATTGAATATCATATTGGCCACCTATGCGAGACAAATACCGTGCAAACTCCACATGGTTTCTGGCCATGAATTCCCCACGTGCTGAATCATCCATTTAATTCATACACATCCATCTGTATTAATTTATCTTTTTTAGTTTTATTTTTTGGGGATAAAATGAAATGAAGTACCTATCTTCTGATTAATGCTAAAGTTGGGTACGCCACTGCACGGTCATATGAAGAACCCAACAAATACCAAATCCAGCTGTCCATCTTCTTTCCTTCGTTGGACCTAAGCTAACCTAACCAACCTTCGCCTTTCCACCTTTTACTCATGCC
Organism: Lumnitzera racemosa; assembly: GCA_024138005.1. Lineage (NCBI taxonomy): Eukaryota > Viridiplantae > Streptophyta > Magnoliopsida > Myrtales > Combretaceae > Lumnitzera > Lumnitzera racemosa. The sequence goes on from JAMXBC010000003.1 coordinate 39,655,342, forward strand.
CGGTCATTCAACTTTATATTTGTCTAGATAATATACAAATTAAATGACGTAATATTGTTCGAGCCCTTTTTTTCCTTTCCTTAAATGTTTATCAATTTAGCCAAAAGTTTATACACCCGTTCCTCAATGCTTACATACTTGTGTTACTAAGTGCAAGTGGTAAAAAACTCGCTAGTGGTAGCCATAATGGAAGGAATTATCATGAGTAATTCGATAAAGATTAAAAATAGGGCGATAAATGAGTGAGCCATTTGCAAGTTATTCAAGCTTAGTTTAGCTTAAGCTTGAATCATAAAAGAGCAAAACTTGAATTCAAAATAAACATAATTTATATAAATAAGTTAAGCTCGAACTCATATTTAAACTCATGAGTCGACTTATGAGTGTGCTCGTTTATATTGTTAACAAGTTGATTCGTGAATAAACTCGTGAGTAATTTATGAATAGGCCGCAAACCAATATATTATGTTAAAAATCATATTTGATGAAAAAATATAATACAAGAATAAAAATAATCTAATTAAAAATTATAAAAAAAAGTATACCTTGAGAATTTTCAATTGATTTTAAGTTCTAATTCAATCTCAACCCTGAGCGTGAACTCATTTGTCTTACTAAGCTTAAGCTTAGGCTCATTTAAGTAAACAAACTTAAACTTCAAGTTCCTTATCAAACTTGAGCTCAAGCTTATAATTGGCAATCTCAGTAAAAACTTAGCTTGGCTCAAACTCATTAATTTCTAAATGAGTTGAGCATGAAAGTTCAAAACTTCAACTTAGCTAGGCTCATTTACAACCTTAGGTAGAGATAAAGTGAAGGTAATAGAAAACATTACCTTTCTATTTATTGTTGATTTATATAATTTAAAGATGAAATCTTATCTTTGTAACATTTTGGTACTATTTAGAACATGTGACATGTAAAACATACAATTATAAGGTATCATGAGGAATTTATGGAACTTCTCTTCATTTTAAAATATATAGAAATTTTGCTAGCTATGTCTAATAAAAACAAAAGAGGAAGATTTAGCAACTAACATGAATAAAGATAATAACATTAGGTATTTGCCTAACATTGTCTAAATATTACTTATAGGTCATTAAAACCAAGATAACTGTCCATAGCTAGTCCCATGACCTGTTTATCTTCAATTGGCCATAGTATTGATAGATCACCTAAATTGTTATGTCTTAACTTCTTGGCCAACTCAACTAGCCATCATTGGTTAGTCTTCAGTATGTGTACATCGCCTAACATTGAGGGATGGCCATCTTGCAATGAACTCTCTAGGCTTACGTAATTATTTCCTCTCAATACCCTAACTCACTTAAATAGTTATAGATAGTTAGCCTATAGATTGCATACTTTACCTACACTCAAAATAGGCATCTTATACACTTAATCAAAGCATCAAGCAATATACAAGATGCATCATAAGGTCAACTATCCTTATAATCATTAACATGCCTACACTTATTGAAGGAAGTAACATTAAACCAAAAGAAAAAAAAAATGCAATGAAGTATCATGTAAAACGTAAAACCATAGAGCCAATAACTTGCCTCTATCATACAAGTAAAACATTGACCTTTAATTTGAGTACATCTCAATAAATTAGTAACATATGGTCACTCAAAACCAAGAGCTTCAAAAGTACATAAAAACAAGGAGTTTCATCAACTATTCTTCCTCGACAATGTAGTTGCTTTAATTTCCTTTATTGAACCAAATAATCTTAGGTTCGATCAATCATTTTGCTTTAGAAATGAACTTTCCTACCTTTGGTGATATGATGGTTCACATTTCAATTTGATCAACCTATTATCTCAAACCATAAACTACAAACCTTAGCTTGAATTTATTTAATGCTCTCCAATTTAGTTGATTAAACAACCTAGAAACATTAAACTCTACCGCTCACTCCAGTTTGATTGACTAAACCTAATTTCTATCAATCCAATTTGGTTGCTACAATATAAAACCTAGATCTCATGCTTTGGACAACTAAATCAATCTTCCATTTTGACTTTGATATAAACTTATAAACATGAATTTAACTCTCTATTTGATGCTCAAGCAAAAAAAATAATAAAAATAAAACTAAGTCATTTATTTTTAATTAAAAACCATTTAGATGTCTTTAAAGTTTGAACCTACTTAACAAATAAACTAAATCTTTCAACATATAGAATAATGAATGTGATACAACAAACAAGCATCTTAAGCATTATGATTCCTGAGAAGTCTTGAAGTTCACCTTCTCAACCTACTTAGTAAGCTACATTGGTTGTTTTTTGGTGAAAGTACATTGCCTTACATTAAGGAATAGGCATCTAGCAAACTATCCTCTAAGCCTACTTAGCTATTTCCTCATAGTGTTCCTACTCACTTATATTGTCGCAACCTACGTACCTTACTAACACTTAAAATAGGTGTCTTAAGACAATTAATTGAAGCATCTAGAAACCTAGAGGATGCATCTTTAGGCCAACTATCCTTATATCCATTAGCATGCATATACTTATAAGGGAAAGTAATATTAAATCAATGCAACAATAATGCAATCGAACATCAAGGACAAAATAAAACCATGGGACTAGTAACTTACTTTTATTACACCAAGTAAAACCATTAGTTTGATAGTGAATCTTAACCATATAGTACATATGATCACTCTTAGGACCAAAAGCTTCAAAGACACATTGAATAGGGAATTCCATCGATTGTTCCTCTTTGAGGATTTAGTCTCCTAAAATTGCCCCATTAATTATTTCATTTTAGTTTGATTGGTTGCTCTATTTCAAAAATAAAGTTTCCTACCTAAGATCGTTTGATCGTCTAATCTCCATTTTAGTCAACCTAACTATCTTAAATCTTAAATCATAAATCTTGGTTTAAGTTTAATTTACTACTCTCCGCATCAGTTGATTCAATTACTTAGAAAACTAAACTCTACTTCTACTCTTGCTTTATCAACTAAACCAATTTTTATCAATTCAATTAGATTTCTTCAAGGTGAAATTTAGATTTCATACTTTAAACACTAAGATCATTAATCATTCAATTTCAATTAACTTTGAACTATCATCCATTTCGACTTAAATATAAGCTTATAAAAAAGATTTTAACACCATATTCAATTTTCAAAATCTAAAAAAAAATATAAAAAAGGAAAAAAGGAAAGCCTAACTCTCTTATTTTGAATCTAAACTTATTTAAATTTCTTAAAACTTCAAGGCCTATTTAACAAGTAAACTATTTCTTCCAATATATAAAATAATGAATAGGATACATCACGCAAGCATAATAAACATTTTACCTTAAGAATCCTTAACTTTTCTGTCTTGTGCTAGGTTAATATTTCAATAATTATACACTAAACCAAATTATTCTAAGGATTTAAAACTTGTTTAAAGTTAGTAATCTAGAATATTAAACAAAGTCTCCAATAGGTCCTTCTTACATAACTAAAAGTAAGAATAAGGCTTTTAGTTGCTTACATAACTGAAGATTTCCGTTTAGCCAAAATAAAACATGTAACCTTTTAGAATTTTCACTAAAATAGCCCTACCTTTGAATAATAAAAATAAAAAAATAAGCAACATAATTTAATCCTATAAGAGTTCATGGTACTTCTTCCTCTTGTCCTCTTGTATTTCTTATTGGTAGTAGAATTTTGCATAGAAGATCAACAAACTACTAACCTGTTTAAGATCAAAGTTGACTTTAAGTTAGGCATTCACACTTCTAATTAGTTGTTGTGACAACCTTAAACTAGTTAATACTCATTGGTTGGTTCCTAGCTTGCTAACTTGTTCTTATAGCTTCATCAGCTCATGATAGTATTGCCGGCTAAGAGTCTAAAGGCTAAATTATCAAGGCCTAACCTGTAAAGTTTATATGTTCAAACATGGATAAGGGCACAAATAGTTCAATAGTTACTCCTATTGATAACTACTTAACTGCCTCCCTATCCACATAATTACCACATACTTAAACTCAAGAAAGACCCTATGTCTCAAGTAATTCAATAACTCTTATTTAGTTATCAAAAGAGGCTCTATAAATATCTAAAGGCAACCATTGTAAGACTCCTTGGACTCCCTTGCTACATATTCTTTCACTCTTAAATTTGAACACCTTATTTAAATAACTAACTTAGGCATTGGAGTGCCAACACTAAAGAGCCCCAACACATACTATAGCCTTATGTATGCTTTTTTTAGATTTTAAACTCTTCTGTAGATTCCATCAACAACATTTTGTGCTGCCTATAGTCAAATACCGTCTGTAGAGGCTAAGATAAGATTAACTAAAAGTGTTATTGATGTAACTACTTCTTAAGCACCACAAGAAGAGTATAGACAACACCACGTAGGAGATGATCGCCTTATCAAGTTAGAATAGCTCTACACTGACCTTATAAGGTAAAATTGAGAATTGACAAGAATGAATTATGAGATCTTGCAATTGGCATCTACCCATATTATTCTACAACAAAATCAAGATAGAGTAGATTAAGATAGTGTTAACATTTTGACACCAAGCCTGAGTAGCAACTAATGGTACAACTCTTGCTCTCAAGAGAACCAATAAAGGCAAAGCACCTCACCAAGCACAACAGGTTGGTCCATCACAAGTTAGTGCTCTTGATTCAACTAATGTGTTTATCTTAAAGAAGAGCCCTTTTGCACTTGAAATCTTAGAGGAGGTCATTTCTTGGCACATTAAATTACCCCAATTCAACATTGATGATTATATTAAAGACTTTGAAAACCATCTAGAATACTATCATACACTAACTAAGTTATACAGTTTAAGTGATGTAGTGCCATGCTAGGTATTCCCATCAACTTTGTGGTTAAGGAATGATTTCCTAATACCATTACCTATTTAGATGATCTAGGTGATGTTTTTTCACAATAATTCCTAGCACATAAATTGTTGGTTAAGGATTATTGAATCCTTAACACAATTAAGTAGAAGTTGATGAGTCCATAAGAGAGTACTTGGCTCAATTCATGGCAAAGATGATGCAAATCCCAAAGCTCAACATGAGTATAGCACTAAATGTAGCTCTTGATGGAGTAAAACCCCATGGTGACCTTTTTAGGTAACTTTCCTAAAATAAGCTTAAGACGTTCATTGAATTCAAGGAAAAAGCTATTAACTACATTAAACAAGAAGGCAATATTAAAGCTTAACATAAGGCCAACTTGAATAGAACAAATAGTAAGAATGAAAGAGACCAAACTAATGCTAAAGATCACCCCAACAATTGAGATAGTCATTTTTTAGGGGTGAAGTAATAGGGATGAGAAATGACCATGGGTTCTAACCTTCTCCACTTATACTCCTCTCAATCATCTTATGTTAAACATTTTGATAGAAGTTTGAAACTAGAGGATTTTGCAGTATCTTAAGACAATGATAGGTAATCCTTTATGGAAGAATTAAAACAAATACTATGACCTTCACTATAATAGAGGCTATGATATTAATGAATGCATTCAACTCAAGATTGCATTATGAGATATAATTCAGCAAGGTCGCTTAAGAATTTGTTTACTTAAGGTGCCAAGAACATTGAGCAGCCAATTGAAAAATGAGGAATGACAATGGTAATAACATTAATAATAAGGCCCTAAACAATGTAATCAATATCATTATTAGTGATCCTTCTAATGTAGGATGGTATTGCTCTATAAGCTCAACTAAAACCCATTATTATGTCTATAATGTGCAGGAAGAAGTTAAAGGATGACAATTCAATTTCCTTTACAAAAAAAGATTTCAAGGGCAACCAAATGCCCAATGATGATGCACTAGTGATCAATGAGAGAATTCCAAACTTTGAAGTTAAAAAAATTCTTGTAAATACAAGAAGCTTAGTAGATATAATTTTTCAATGTGCCTATAACTATATGAAACCTAAGATTAAGATGCAATTAAGGCCCTACAATCATGATTTATGTGCTTTTAACAATTAGCCAATATGTGCTACTAAAGTTACTTTACACTTCATTTAGATTGGGGATAATGAGCATGTAGCAAAAGATAAAGTAGACTTTTTCAGTGAAATGTTAGTCCCCTTATGATATCATAATCGGCTAACCTAGTCAACACTTGTTTAGCATGATTCCAGCTACAACACAACTTAAAGCCAAGTTTCCTACTCTAATTGCAGCTGTAGTGTGCAAAAGAAAGCAACAACTTGCTAGATCCTTACAATTGAAGTCCTACGAACTTGAAGAAGTTTTCCATATTGAAAAAATCTAGATCGAAATATAGAGGATATGGAGAGATGAAATGATGGAATAGAAGAGATATATCTTAGAGTTGACCAAGAGAAGACAACTCAGAATGGGAAGTCATTACCCCTCGTCAAGTGACAAGATTTGATACAATTCCTCAAGATGAATGCCTATGTATTTGCATGGTCCCCCTTTGACATGCTTGCCATACCTAAAGAATCATGACATATAATTTCAAGATAGATCTAAACGCTAAGGTTGTTTAGAAGAAGAAGAGGCATTCTACCCCTAAACAATAAGCTGTAATCAGGAAGGAAGTGTAAAAGCTCTAGAATATAGCCTTTATGAGAGAAGAGTCTTATTCGACGTAGTTAGCTAACTTTATGTTAGTCAAAAAGTCAAACGACAAATGGCATATGTACATTGACTTCATAGATCTGATCAAAGCCTACCTAAAGGATTTTTTTTCCATTATAGAAGATTAATTAAGTGGTGGATGCAACAATCAAGCATGCCTTATTGAACTTTATGGATGCATTCTCTAGTTACAATCAGATAAAGATGGAAGAGGAAGATGAGGTACACACTTCATTTTTTACTAACTTTGGTATATATTATTATATTGTGATAGCTTTTGGCTTAAAAAATGCTAGTGCTACCAATCAAAGGCTAATAACAAAGATGTTCAAGCCCTAGATTCATTATAATTTAGAAGTTTACGTTGATGATATAAGAGTATGAAGCAAGACCTTCGTGATCTAAAGGAAACTTTTGATGCTTTGAGGAAGTATGATATGAAATTAAGTCCTTAAAATTGTGTTTTTGGAGCCACTTTTGGGATGTTTTTGGGCTACTTAGTAACTCAATAGAGAATTAAGTATGACCCAAAGAAGATCAAAGCCATAAATGAAGCAAGACCTTCCTAATCTAAAGGAAACTTTTGATGCTTTGAGGAAGTATGGTATGAAATTAAGTCCTCAAAATTGTGTTTTTGGAGCCACTTTTAGGATGTTTTTGGGCTACCTAGTAACTCAATAGAGAATTAAGTATGACCTAAAGAAGATCAAATCCATAAATGATATGAAGTCCCTCAGATCTATTAAGGTAGCATAAGAATTTATGAGTTAGATAACAACCCTTGATAGATTTTCTTCTATGAGTGCTAACAAATGTGCTAAGTTCTAAAGTGTTGAAGAAACTAAAGGAGTTCAAACGGACTAACTAATGTGAGATTAAATTTCAGGAATTAAAGAATTTTTTTTTATCTCCACATACTTCAAAGCCTGTTCTAGGGGAGGAATTATTCCTATGTTTATCAGTTAGTTAAGCTCTTTCCTCTATCATACTATGAGTTGAAGGGAAAGAGCATTGACTAATCTATTATGTCAACCATATTCTACAAGGACTAGAACTTAGATACATGAAGATAGAGAAGTTAGTTTGGCCATAATCATGGATATAAGGAAGTTGAAGCCTTACTTTGAGGCAAATTAAGTTACAATTCTTACCGACCAATAATTATGTTAAGCTTTATAAAATCCCAATTCATCAAGGTGTATGGTGAAGTATGTGCTTGAATTAAGTGCATATGGTGTTCAATTTTGACTAAGAATATATCTGAATGAACAAGTCCTAGTAGATTTTGAGGTAAAATTTACATGAATAGAGGATAGTACTAAGCAAGGTGGAAATCTTTAATGGAATTTGTATGTGGATGGCTCTTTGACACAAAAAGGATAAAACAGGCCTCATGTTACAAAGACTACACAACCTCAAAGTTCATTATGTGCTTAAAATTAGATTTCTAACCAGCAATACTGAAATGAAGTATGAAGTATTGATAGCTGGTTGAGGCTCACTAATGAGATCAAAGCTGAAAAGTTAAAGGTTTTTTCTGACTCCTAGCTAATAATCTAGTAAGTGAAAGGAAAGTATGTAGCAAAGGGTGATGCAGTAGGTAAGCACTTAGTTATAGTACAAACATTTATAAAAGGATTCTCTTCTTTCAACATCACTAAAGTTCCATAGGTATAGAACATAGCTACTAAGAAAGGTCCAAGTTAGTTGGCTTCTACACCACTCTCAGTTTGAATTATTGCTTTTGATTGAATGTATGCCAAACAATCACTTGGAGTTACTTATCCATCAATGTTTTGAATCCTTTCTCCTTTTATACTGAAATCTTCCAATGACTAATTTGTTGAAGATTATCTTCACTTCCATGTTTATCCAAACATTTTATTGATAGAGATAATCCTTAGATATTTTTGAGAGGATCTTGGTATTTTGAATTTTAAAATCAACTCTTCTAATCTTGGTTCAGTTAGATATTCATTGATACTCAACTTCCAAATAAGCTTTAGATTTGAAATCGATGAAGAGATATGCTTTATCAACAATTTCCAAATAAACCTCATATTTAAAATTAAAATCCCTCAAAATCCAAAATAACCTTATGCTTATCCATTTTGTATATATCTTGATTTATCCAAGAACTAAATTCGCTCAAAAATAATCCCCATTGATCTTGATTCCATCTTAAGTGAAATGGAATTAAGTGTATTTCCCTAATACACCCAATCTAGTAGAGCTAAGTCTTATTTAATTCAAATCTGCTTTGAGTTAATTTCAACGTTATACTTTTCCAAACTAACTATCTAAATGACCTTTTAAAGAGTATCGATTTTCTTTTCTTTGAAATCTCTAAATGAGTTTTTGAATTGCTGTACCAAATCTTTTAAAGCTTTTGAAATACTTTTTGAAGATTTTTGAACTATTCTCTTTTTCAATCAATTCAGTCCTTCTGAATTGATTTTCGAAGAGAACTTAATTTTACAATTTTAAACTTTCTAAGAAACCTTTAGAATGGCTATATTCTTGATGATTCATTAGCATTAATGAGTTTTTATTTTCATCAAAATATATGAGAGATATATAACATAAACATAAACATAAATAATAAAAATGAAAACAAGGAAAAAATAAGGACAAATTAAACTAAACTAAAAGGTAAAACATATTTCTTAGTAAATCTTAGTAGTATTTATTACTTAGTTTTGAGTGACTTATTCAATTTCAATTGCAATATTAGATTATAGGGATTTCTATTACAAACCAATCAAACTTACATCTCTTAGCCAATTCCTAATCATGTAACCCTCTCTATTTAAATCGCTTCTAAATAGAGCGTCCCATAATTGTGTGACCCTCTTGAGTCCTACAATTAGGTTGCCCTAATATGAAAAAACTAAACTACTAAATGTTTTAGTCAACCAATTTTTTCTAATTGTATTAGTCAGTTATATTGCATGCTTTCATAAACTCTACAATAGACTCTAAGAGTAACTTAGTCACTAATATATTGAATTAAAGACAACAATAAACACAATACAATTAGATCACAATATACTAAATCATAAATTGAATTTCACTACCCATAATAAAATTTTACCTTAGAATGTAACATTCAATAATGATTTGCTAAAAAATTTAAAGTAACGACATAATAACAAAAATAAAAGAAACAACTGGTGGAACCCTATGTAATTCTTTACCATATTGAGTCTTGCTTAAAAGGGGCTCTCTTCATAAACCTAAGTTTAGGAATCTATTTATAATGGTTAGACCTATATTTACTAAGAGAATCTAACAAAAATAAAAGATTTGAAAATATTGCATTTCCATAGACAAGTTACATAACCATGGTGATTGGGCATATAGTCACAATTGATTGGAAATCTTCAAAATTCAAATGAAATTAATGATGAAGGGTATATGGGCTTAGACCACGATAGTGGTCTTCAATCATGCTCTTTACTAGATTTTGTTGTTCCCTTGAAATCCTTCCATTCTATGTGCTCAAAGAATGCTTTTCTTCCAAAATACTCCTAAGACTTGATAAAATATGTATGAAATGACACAAAATTACTATAAAATATGTATTCTAATTTCACGATATCAAATACCCCCATACTTAATTTTTTGTTTATTTTGAAGCAAACAATTAAAATAAGAGCAAAAATATCATAAGGATAAGGCAGTTGAAATTTATCCTTTAGAAAAAGTATACCCTCAAATCTAAGTAGCTTCACAAAAATTCCTTTTTGAAACACCCTTTTTTCTTAGCTTAATAATGTCCTTAAAATACTTAAATAATAGCTAACATGAACTATTGAATTTCAATAACTAATCCTAATATTTGAAAGTTACCCTTATCACCTAAACAGAAACAAAACTAGATATTAAAATAAGCATCAATAAGCTAGGAAAAATTATAGAAATTTCATTTCTCTAACTTAATGGGAGGAAAATCTTCCCTTAACTAATTTTATTTTAAAAACCTAGACTAGATGCATGTTACAACAACTTATGCTCTGATCATCTCCCTACTTCTTTCAATTTTCATTAAGAGGTTTTTAAGTTCAATTTAATTCCTTCATTGAATTAGATTTTCATTGGGAAAGAACCTTACTCTTCTAACAGATTAAGTTTGATCCTTGCTAATTTAGCCTTTTTATTTATTTAGTAATTGTCAATAAGAAAGCACCTTGCTCTTCTAGGGGACTAAGACCAATCCTTAACAACTTTAATTAATTTCGTTTTTACAATTGGCAAGAGAAAAGAGTCCTGCTTTTCTGAGGAACCAAAATCAACCCTTACTAATTCTTTTATTTAATTCAATTAGTACCTCCAATTACATTAATTTTTCAAAAAACTTTTAAAGGACAAATCTCCTTTGTCTATTCAATCTAAAAATTGAAAAAGAGGGATAGATAACTATCTTTTAGAATTAAGCTTAGAAATCAAAATAACTAGTCCTTAACTCATCTATATCTATCCTAATTAGTCTATGTCTAAGCTTAAGCAACAAAGAACTCTAGATCATAAGGATTTAATCACTCAAATTAAGCAAAGTTTCCTAAAGTCATAAGGGATTTGGTCAAATTCGGAAAAAAAAAAAGAAAAAATTATTGCTTAATATATAGAAGGTGCAAATTTCTACAATTTTCTAATTCACAAAAATTCAAAAGCTTAAGGGTATATCTAAATTATTAATATACATAACTTATCCTTTCCCCCCATACTTTAGTTATACATTGTTCTTAATGTACATTATAACAAAGCAATTCAAAATAAAAGTGGTAAAAAAATAAAAACAAAAAAATCTAGGACTTCCTTGATTTTTGCATTGATCCTTAAGAAAAATTTCTAAAGTCTAAGATCTGAACTCCATCGATCTATTTAAGGTCAATGTTTTCTCTATATCTAGCGAAACAAACTAACTAGAAAACATAAAGAAGAAGTTAACTAAATGAAATAAACTAATAACTACTAATTCAAGTATCATAATGTTAGCATCGTGCACAACTTACGAAACATCAAATTTAAACAGTTATCTAAAGCCCAAAGAGGTAATGGTATATAGGTTAATTGAGTACAGTCATTCAAAATAAAAATCAAAAATCAAAAAAATTCTTTTGAAAAAGGAAATAAAAAGTGCAAAGGAAAAATCACTTGTCAACCTCATCCTCTTCATCGTTGACCTTATCTCCCCATTCGAGTCAGGTATAAACATTGATGGTAATGGAGGTGGCTAGATTCCCTAGCGGGCAAATAACACCTCTATCCTTACCTTAGCGTGATGTACCTTATGCATCAAGATCCTCTACTTCTACAGCATCTTCCTAGTCATCTTATTAATTGTGCTGAATACTAAAGAAGATGAACCATGTTATAGTTGAGATAATGAAGATGTAACATCTCCAACTTGATTAGGAGGTAAACCCTTTAGTGTTGAAGATAGTCTCATGGCCTTAATTGACATATAGTTCAATGGGGCAAGAGGCTCTAGTACCTACATGTGCAAAAGGTCATAAAAATAGGGAGTATTTCTTGCTAACGTGGTGATGAAGGGACCTATAGAAATGATGCCTAAATGACCCTTAGTAACCTAGTTCTCAAGGAGGAAGGCTATCCTAATAACCAGATTTATAAGGTGTCGTTTAACAATATTATGTAGATATAAGATATCCCTTTCATTTGTTACTTCCTAACTATTCTTTCTTCTAGTAAAACCTCTAGCTATTATATAGTGAATCAATCTAAGAGCAGGATCTCTCAACTTACAAGCTTTAGACCTCCCTTATTCATAAGCTCCTCCCCATTAGTCAAATTAATCTACACAAAAGACTCATAAACTCCTTGAGGCAATTTATATGGTAACACTATATACTTTTGAGTCCTAACATAGTTTGGAGAGTATATACCCACCTAGATAGGTAGCTCATCAAATGGAATGGCCACTTCGTAGCCATTGCACCTACAGTACAAAGTATTCTCCCTGCCATTCTCAATAGTATCAAATGCAAACCTCAGGATGCTAAGGACTCTTAATGTCAATTCCTTATACATTGACTTGTTTTTTTTTAATAGTCAATCCCATCGATCAAATTCAATTAACCGTCAAACCTTAGCATCATAGCTAGCCTAAATAACTAGTTGTCAACTTAAGTATAAAGCTTAGCAAAACTACTTCTTTTACAATCAAAGATACCTCTTCCATTGCCAAGATTCCCGAAATGACAATAGAAGATGTATAGGAATAGTTCCTAAAGAGTTTGTATAAGTTGCATACTTAACTCTTGGCATCGTTTTGAAATTAAAAAATAAAGAAAAGAATTCAACTTTGATGAAAACAAACTCATGTTATGCAAGAAATACGGTAATAGTCCAAGAATAATTTGCTATTTCACTAACCTAGCAAAATACACAAGTAATTGTTAATGTTTGCTAATTTATTCAATGAAGCATGATGTACAATATTGAATTAGCAATGGACTGTATTATGAAATGCTAACCATCCTAAAATCATGGATTGATGATATTATAAGATTAATTTATGATTTGATCTTATTTTCATTCATAATCTCTATTGATATAAATATTAACACTTAATATACAATTTCTTGAAACTTATTTTCAATAACCTATTTCATGTGAAATTATTTCAACAAATTCTACATTCCTAATATGAATTTTATAGTATGTTAAAATATATTTTTCATCAACAATTTCAATCAATATTGTAAAATTCATGAATTCTACAAATTGCTCCTAATTGCACACAAATCTAACCAATAATAAGTTTTTCATGTTTATAACATGAGTTCACAATTCACATGCCAATCAATAATGCCAATAACATGGATTCCATCAAATCTTTTCTTTCCTTCAACAATCAACATAACCTCATACTCTTTAAGCTTTTAGTTTCTATCAAGTAAGTTTTTTTTGAGTGATTTATAGCAAATAATGAGAAAGTAATATGTTATACCACATTATCTTTCCAAAATCAATCTTAGAAACTAAAGTTTCTACACATGCAAGTTGCATTGTTCATCATGAAACCTTAAGTAAAAATGCAATTTTTATGTGAAATAACAACAAATATAAGAAAATAACTAGATAGAGGTGATGTATGTACCTTAGATTTAAAGTGCACGTGATGGGATCGTAAAGATTTATGAAGTTTTGGTGCTTGTGTAGTGAGAGGACTAAGAGAAAAGTGTAGTTTTAGAAAGAGAGTAAGAGTTTAGAAGGAAATGGGTAGAGATACCTTGTGATCTTTAAATTCGAGAAGGACTATGGTCAAGCATCTTGGCTATGGCGTGTGGACGTAGTTCTTGCCCTTGCCTTAATATTGCAAACATACTATCTCCACTATCAAGGATCATGAGCGTAGTTTTGATTATAGACCTCTTATCTAATAATTTTCCAACTTAATTTTAAGAGGATTATGGTCTAAGTCCACGGTCGTAGACTTTAGTCATGTTCTTCTCAAATTATTAAATTCAACACCTTGTCAGTTTCCTTTGACTCAATTCTTAAAATTCTTTGAAAAAATCCAATATTAAAATAAACTGAAGCACAAATTAAATCAAATAATAGTCAAATTGGATTACAACTTCAATGTTACTATTGCACGAACAAAATTCAATAACTATTTTCAATAAAACTCATTCAAAGTAGGAAAAAACACCAACTTCAAAACTCAATACTTAAACTTACTCATGAGAGGATAATAAATAAACTAATGAAATAACTAAAAATAAATCGATCTTAGATTGCCTCTTAAGAAGGACTATTGTTTTACATTGTTAGCTTGATGGTTGACTTTCTTCCTTAAGTTTGGTTTTGAACCTGTTGGTTTAGGATTCAACTTGGTGTTTCCATGTAAACTTACTTATAGTCTTTTAGTGATAGTCTTAGCCAATTGATCCAATTAGCTCTCCAAATTTCTTAATAAAGCTTTAGTATTCTTTAATGCTACTTCATTAGCTTAAAAATGTGCATTTGAACTTTAAATGAAACAAATCAACAATTCCTCAATGTTGGGAGCCTTGTTTTGAGGTTACACATTCGATTTTACAATTGTTACTAGCATCCTTAAGAGAAATATGAATGATTTCTCTAACCTAGATTTTACGTGTTGCTAGAAGGATTATTTTGCACATGGTTAGCAATAAAATTGACATCAATAGTATTAGCTAAAATCTCATCCTATATTAAACTAACTAGTTTCATTAGTCCTTTAATTTTGTTTCTTAAGTTCTCAACCAAAGCAATCAATGCAGTAATAGAATCAACTTCATACTTTTCAGACACCTTCACCTTGGATTTCACATTATCCTATTGCAAATTGTTCATTGCCATGCCCTTAATAAGCTTTTAGGCCTCATCTGGTGTCTTAGCTTTTAGAGTATCTCTAGCTGTGGCATCAACCATTTGACGCGTAAGATAATTGAGCGCATTATAAAATATTTGAATTTGCATCCATTGTAGTAATCAGTATTATGGAAACCATGTATCATAGAGGGTTTCATCATTAATTTAAGCAAAAGTATAAATAAAAATTTCTAATTTTTTCCATTTTAAAGGAGAGGAAATATTTTCCTAGAAAATTTTCCACCAAACTATACTAAGTAGTAATGAAAACTCTAGGTAAAGAGTTTAGCTACTCTTTAGCCTTACCTTGTAGGAAAAATAGAAATAATCTTAGTCTTACTACATCGTTTGTGACACCATTGATCTTAGAAGTGTCACAAATCTCCAAGAAACTTAACATGTGGTTATTAGGGTCCTTGTCTTCTAATTTGTCAAACTGGACAAATTGTTAGAAAATCTAGATGTCATTAGGTTAGATTTGAATGACCATTGCTTGGATCACAAGTCTTGTGATGCTGACTTAACTTCAATCACCATAGGTTTGGTAACCTTCATTTAGTCTTGCTAACTTCGTCATTGTTTTTCAATGCCATATTTTAAATTTCTTAGTTGCTTTTAGAATCTTCTAATTCCTCCTTTAATCGTAGTAGTAAACCTTGATTGGTTAAATCTTCTATTTCACGAACTCTCCTACAAAGATATCGCAAAGTCCTTTCAATTTCTAGATTAAATTCCATAAGATTTGTAATGCTACTCTTAGTCATAAATTGGAAAAGTTCAAAATTTGGAAATAATCTAAGGGAGTAATAATAAAAACAACTAAAGGAAAGAAATACTATAGATATGTTAGAATAATTGGAAATTTGAGGTTTTTGCTAAATTCTTAATTAGGTAACTCTATTGACTCAACGGTGCCAAAAACTTGATTTCGTATGTAGGGCTTATAGCCTAGGCAAGTGTGCTTAGTCAAGTTATAGTAAAGACTTGGATTGAGTCTGAGTATTAATTTCATGAGGAATCATATATGGGAGTAGTATCTAAATATTTAGCAATTGTATCCCAAAATTATTCCAGTTACCTAACTTTTAAAATGTAAGATTTAATTGAATAATTAATGATATTAAAGTGAAGATTGCTATAATGAAACAATTAAAATAACAAAAATATGATCATAAACATAAATAATAAAAATGAGAATAAGAACATATTAAATTAAATCAAAGGGGAAAACATGTTCCTTAATAAATCTTAGTGTTATTTACTACTTAGTTTTAAGTGACTTATTTAATTTCAATTGAAATATTGGACTGTAAGGATTCTTATTACGAACAAATTAGACTCACATCTCTTAGCCAATTCCTAACCTAACTACAAAATGTTTTAGTCAACCAGTTTTTTCTAATTGTATCAGTCGATTATATTGCATGCTTTCACGAACTCTACAATAGACTCTAAGAATAACTCAATCACTAAAATATTGAATTAAAGACAGCAATAAACAAAATACAATTAGATCACAATATACAAAATTATAGATTGAATTCCATTTCCAGTAATAAAAATTTGCCTTAGAATGTAGGATTTAATAATGATTTGCTAAAAAATTTAAAGTAACGACATAACATTAAAAAAAAAAAAAGAAACAGGTGGAACACTGTATAATTCTCTACTGACTAAGTCTTGCTCAAAAGGGGCTCTCTTTGTAAACCTAGGTCTAAGCATCTATTTATAATGGTTGGACCTATATTTACTAAGAAAACCTAACAAAAATAAAAGATTTGAAAATTATTGCATATCCATGGGCAAGGTACATAGCTATGGTGATTGATGAAATACTTACACTTGATACAAAATCTTCAAAATTCAAATGAAATTGATGATGAGAGGTGCATGGGCATGGACTACGGCTATAGTATTGAACCATACTCTTTATTGGACCTTGTTACTCGCTTAAAATCCTTCCATTCCATGTCCTCGATGAATGCTTCTCTTCCAAAATGCTTCAAAACTTGATAAAAGTCTTAAAAAGGTCACCAAATGCATCTAAAGCCAATGAAAATGAAATTCAAATGAATTAAGATCGAAATACTTTAATTAACTAGATTAACGTACAATATGACACAAAATTACTATAGAATATGTATGCTAATTTCATGATATCATCCCTCTACAATATCTTTTAGTCTTGACGAAGAATGATCCCCTTCATTAAAGCTAAGGATTTCATTTCATCCCTAAGTATGGAGACAATAGTGAGTATCCTTTTATCCTATAGAGGTATAAAATCATACAACTCCTCTTGTTGTGAGTAGAAGGTAGCAAAAGGAATTCTAAGGGCATTAGCTTGATGAACAAGGCTTTGAGCCAACACATTCCTAACACTATCATTGATGTTTGGAGCTATGTTACATCCTGACATAGTATAGGATGCACCATCATACAGAAATATCTATTAAAAACTAAAATCAACCTACTTATTTGTCAAAAGACAACATTGTTTACATAATAAAGGGGTTGCTACATCAAAGTTCAACTAGATTCCCTATTACAACTTATGTGTACAATATAATATTTATATCAAAACATGAACTAGCTTGTTCCTTTATCATCTTCACAGTAATAAGATCCCTGACTTAGTATAAGCTCTATACAAAAGTCCCTGACTTCGACTCACGCTCTCAATATATATATATATATATATATATCCCCCTTGGTGTTAGGCCCCTTCATAATATAGTTAACTTGAAGATAAAACATTTTATCCCCTTTTCTATTGAAGTTGAGTGAGAGTGGATAACAAATAACATAATATAGACAATATAATAAATAATATTGCATATTACAAATAAAACATTTCAATCATAACCCGTAGGTTCAACTTCACATATGCATGCACCCAATTGGGCACTTATTGCTAGTAATGCAGCATGTTATACTCATGCACATAGCATACATTGGTACCGATATCCTATACCTTCCAAACTTCTTCTAGTTAGTCGAAATAGCCAAGCATCTAGATACAACATCTAAGAACCTAGGGCAACAAAGAGCTACCTTGGAGTAAGACTGCTATAAAATTAGACTATATACTGTAGTTCACCAAATCAAAGTGGCAACACAGCTAAATTAGACCACATACTATAGTCTACCAAATTTGACTATCAAAATAGTCACAATGTTCGGGCAATGCAATTTATATGCTTCCAAAAACTGAGTTCATAAAACCATGCTTTTTTCTATGATCATTTAGAAGCCTCATTCTAAAAGGTCTAACCTGTATGTCCCTTTTTGTGCCATACCATGCCATGTTATGCAATAACAATTCGAGTATATCACTTAACATAACCAGTCTTTCAGTTTTATTCAACCCAATGATTTGATTTTAGTTTTTGAACTCTCCCTAGTAGAATTCTAGTATTTTACTTAGGGTTTACTTAAGTGAACACTTGAAAGAATGAGTTAGTAATGAATCAACTTCCTTAGTTAGTACAATTATTTGTAAGCACAAATCATCACTCAACATGGCAACATAACAATTTAACTAGAATACAATTACTATCATTCAAAATTAACACATTAGTATCTACTATAGTAGCATATCAATTATCCCAACATATACTCATTTCAATCAATATAGTATCAAACAACACTTAGTGTTATTGGTAGTAATATATCTACTCCAAGCATGGGTTAGATCCACTTACCTAGGCTTAGTAATAGCGCAAAATGCTAACTTCACAATGTGGTCCTTCCTTACTTATCACACTTATGAAAATATAACACAGTTTTCAAATCAAGTATAGGTTGAACCCAAACTATTATAAGCTTTCATTTCTACATTTTTAAACTTCATTTGATCATATCTTACTCATTTCTTATCCGTTTACAATAAACTTTATACCATCATTATCGTTATTTTGAGTACTATTAATATATATATTAAAAAACAAGATTGATCAATATTTTCAAAAACTCGAAAATACCCTTTCGTCCTATGACTCGATTGTACGTTACCCTAACTTCGAAATTGACTCAAGTAAGCTTTAGTATTGAACTAAAAATCCTAAAAATTATACTTTCCAAACTTGTCTAGAAAAACTTATTATACCTTAAAGTGTACGTTTTACATGATTTGACAAGTATCTTACTAATACCAATTACTATGTTACATACTTAGCCAATATATAAGCTTATGTTAGGAAAATATGAAATAAATAGTATATAAGCCCAATTAATTTCATGAAAAATTATATAGACTCACAAAAATGAGTATTTTAATTATTGACCATGAATTACACCAAATTGGATATTATATATTTTTACAAAAATAGTGTTTTTAGCTAGAAATAATGGAAAATTAGGGAAAATAAACAAATTTACGTATGAGATAAAAATTAATATTCCAAATATCATTATAAACATCTAGAAGTCTAAACATATAGGTCTCATTCATTAGTTTCATCAAAAATAATTATTTCAATAATTTAGCAAAATTGGCAGTTTTATTTAAAATAATTATAAAAAATAGTAAGCATGCTTAATTTTGAAAATTAATAGTACCAAAATTAAATATATATATATATATTAGGTGTATTATAATAAAAAATTGAGCTTGAAACAACATCATCTAATATTTATAAAAATTAGTTTCATTTTGGCCCAAATAGGTGCACTTTCTTAAGGAACCCATATTTCCAGTAATTATTTGATTAAAATAAAATTACTTCATTAATCTACACCTAAAATAATCTTGGAAAACCAAATTTCATAATTAATTGATAACATTTGATATTTTTAGCAAATTTAACAAATTATAAGCAAAAAATTAGTTCACTTGAACTGACTACCTTCGGCCATCACCTAGTTGCCACACTTTGTAGGATGAGATTCTTTAGCCACTCTCTATTGGACCTCCAAGCCCCACAAAGTTAGATTGTAGATAACATATTGAACCACCTTAGCCCAATTCCTACCCTATTTCTTATTCTATTTTATATTTTATTTTTTTCTAACTTTTCTAAATTGTTTTCTTTTATTTTTAAAGTTCCAAAATATTTAATTTGAGGGTTTGGGTACTATTTATGTTTTTTGAACTTTTCATAATTAAATAAATTTGGACATATGTATGATATGTATCAATTTTCCATTTTCCTAAATGACAAGTGTCATTTCCTCATCAAGTAAGTGTTGACTTACCATTTTCAGTTAATACCAGCTTGACACATCATTTGATGACTCATCCATCCAATTTTTTTAATTAATTTTCCATTATTTTACCTAATTTTAATAATTTATTATTATTATTATTATTATTATTATATGTATATATATTTAATTCATATAATGTACATCACATGTAAATACATGTATATTATGTATAATTCAACTTCATTGATCATTTTTGAAAGTTAATTAGCTTATCTCTAATATCTTGCTATATATAAAAACTCAAATTTTACAATTATCGGCTTTATCGATAAATTAACATTTTTTGCAAATTAATATTTTTATATAGCTTATTTTGAGAAATTAACTTTACTTGAATTACTTTATCTAACTTTTCTAACTTTACTGTGAAGTTTGAAATAAAATGAATAACTTAGTTTGACGCCTTAAATTTAGGAGCTTGGATCCTAGGATTATTATATGAGCACAAAATCTTAGGGTGTTATAGGCTATACTTGTAGGCTCATAGTCTTTGGATTTTTTCATAGAGGTCTCCTCAACAACCTTCCTCTTTTGCCTTCTCATTGAAGTAGTGGTGAGAGTGGGTATGTTGCCTCCATAGGGGTTACTTAGCAATTAGAGTAAGCTTGAAAGCTTATGTGGTGTCTTTGGTATTCTTCTTTGAAGGGGCTAGCCTAGATGTTGTGATCAACATCTCCTCTCAACAGATAATTTTCATATCAAACTTCTTCTTAGCCTTAGCATAGGCTAAAAGTTTTTTTATGTTGACCTCTCCGACCTTCATTTTTCCAATGAACAAAAGTTCGAAACAAAATCAAAGGCGAAGGAAAATTAGACTTGCAAGACCATACTGAGCAAAGCCTAGAGAACAAAATCCCCCAATGAGACTAATCAATCGGCTTCTATTTAACCAACTCAGGTCAATACTACCAGGATTGATATACTATGCTAAGGGCAAACAAGGTCAGCAACATCGAGGTAAGTCTAAGCTCATAGAAAACTCAAGACATAGGGTGATAAACATGCAAAAATAAAAGAGAACAAGCAAAGCTATGAATGATTCTAATGATATGATGCACCAAGAAACCTTTCGTAAACTCCTCAATGAGATCGCTATCCACCTAGTCTTACTTAAGGGATAAGATAAGAGTAAATAGAGTTAGCATAAAGCTTCATAAAAAGAGATACTATGTACTCAATAATGTCAAGATGATAATTGCAGCTACTTACAAGAGGATATTTATACTCGAAATATTAAGAAAACCTACTAGATATGGAAAAGACAAAAAGGGAATTATAAAAAATAAGTAGAATATAAGAACTAGACAAAGGGCTATAATAGAAATTGTAGAATAGAAGCTTCTTTAGTAGATTCTATCTTGTAGATGGCTGGGACATGTAGCAGACAATCATTGAAGAGGCTTTAAAAGAAATTAACAAAAGACTATGGTTGAATTCAGTAGGTACTGAGCTGATCTACGAGTTTTCTAGAGTTATGCCAACTTAGATGTGATCTTCAGGCTCAAAATAGGCATGCCCGAGTTGATGAGTAAGTCAGTTGAGCTATCAATAGAGCAATCCATAGGTTGACACTTAGTCATTAACAAGCAGAAAGGGGCTTGGCTTAGTATCTTAGGTAGACCGGTAGTTAGAAGCAACTTCGATTCTTTATATGTAGGTTAAGATGAAAGGATGCGCCATGCTATGCTCTCAAGTTTTCAATCTTAGGCCAATGGTCTAGTGGCTTGATTCCTATCATCCTCTCCAGGTTGATTGGGATTCAAAATCAAATCCAACTGGTCTTCACCTTGCTCTTCTTCAGATCAGTATGAGCTAAGGTTAGCAAAAATGAACACATTAGAAACTCCAAAGTTCTTAGGTAATTCCAATTGATAGGCACTATCGTTGATCTTTTAGAGTATCTTGAATGGTCCTTTAGCTTAGGCAAACAACTTGCTTTTCTTCTTGTTTAGAAATCTTTCTTTGCTCATGTGTAGCTATACTAGGTTGTTAGGCTAAAACTGCTTTGCCTTCTTTCCTTTCTCTCTTTCCTTTAACTTCCTGGTAGCTTAGTAAATCTACTAAGTAACTTTATGGTAGATTTACTAAAAGGATTGAGATTTAGCTCTAGTACCAAAGTCTTCTCGCTTGGATACATGTATTGATGTGCCTAGGAGCTCAGTTATCACTAAGACTTACCATAGGAGATGAAAACCAAATGGGTCCTTCGAAGGGCGAATTGAATGCAGTAGTTGATGTGAAGCTACTTACAGGATATGACTCAACTACGAACACAACACGACTTTGTACTTCACTTGATGTAATGCATAAGCTAATGCCAAGGTCCACCCGCCATTAATCTTAAGCTACTTGACAAGATTAGATAAGAGTATAGGAATAAACTTGGAGAGGAATATCTTGCAAGGGCCAAGTATGTTCAAAATGTTTTTAAGGAATATAAGATAATTTTGGCTACAAAGAGAAAGGTTTATTTATAGTAAGTTCCTAGGGCAACATTACAAATAAAAAAAATTACGAAAAGGTACTTATGAAAGAAATTCCTAGTATATACAAAAAGAGGTAAAAAGGACAAATGACAAAAGGAGGAAAATAGTATAGTGTCAGGTGAAAAGGACATATGGTAGCATAACATTGGTTCCTTTCAAAGATTCTCTAGGTACATTAGCTAAGTGGGATCAAGATGTGCCGATATTAGGGACTACTGAGACGAGAAAGGGATGCAATAAGTATTGGTAGGAGGCCAAAGGAGAAGTACTCCGCCAAAAGGAGCCTATGTCTTATCACTCAACAAGAAGCTCTCAACAGCTGGAGATCTGATCATTTGGTATAAAGCGCTCAGCAAGAGAATAATCAATCTTGGCATAAGAGAGAGAACAAAGCAAGGTGTAACCATCCGGAGCTATGAAGTAATTCAGCTACCTTTCTTCTATGTACAATTTCTCATCATTAGTAGGTTAATGAGAGAGAATTCTTTAGATGAAGGATTGGAAGCCTTAGAGGCATACGTAAGTAAGTGGGCCAAAGGTTAGTAACCCATTAGCTCCCTGAGGTTATTAAAGATTTGCCCTTAAATCCTAATCTTTGTTGACATCCAGCACATAAGGGGTTAGGTTAGCAATGTTGACTATGGTAGATATGCCATACCCCTTTAGTAGCTTAAGCTCATAGGCATTATCATTAATATGCTTAAGTATCCTGTAAAGTCCATTCACTTTAGGGGATAGTTTGTTTGTCTTCTTTCCAAGGAAGCGTTTCTTGCTAAGGTAGATGCAACCAAGGTCTCCGATGGGTATAAACGACTCACCTCCTTCTTCGGCTTACTTGCTCTTTCTCTCAAGCCATAATCTTAGCCAATTGTTCAACAATCCTTTGATGCAACTTCTAGAATTCCTTAGTACACTGTAGGTCAAATTGGCTTTCCTCTTAGGTAATTGAGCTAATAATTAGATCTAAGGGTAAGTTTGGCTTAAGCCCATAAACGACCTCAAATGGTGATCTTCCTATTGAGTTATGAGTTGAGCAGTTGTAAACAAACTCAATGATAGGTAGGCATAAATCTTAGTCATGCAAATTTTTCCCAACAGTAACTCGCAGGAGGTTACCGAATGTCTTGTTCACAACTTCAATTTGGCCATTTATGTAAGGGTGGGAAGAAGTATTGAACATGAGCTTAGTGTTGAGCTTCTTCTATAGGATCCTCCAGAAGAAACTCGTGAACTTTAAGTCACCGTCTGACACAATACTTCTCGCCACTCCATGTAATCGCACAATTTCCAATAGAAAGAGGTTAGCAACAAATAAAACATCATTAGTTCTATGGCAGGGAATGAAGTGGGCCATCTTATTGAATTGACCGATGACAACCATAATCGAGTCTTGTCTTCTGGGTGTTTGAGGAAGGTCGAGCATGAAATCCATGCTTAGGTTAGTCCATGTACGCTCAAGTATAGTTAGGGGTATGTACTCTCCATATGGTTCTCTCCTTCCTTTTGCATGTTTACATACCTTATATCTCTTAAGAATTCAGCACACATCCTTCATTATCCTAGGCTATTAGAAATGTTCTTTCAATATTTCATCCATTCTCTTTTCTCTAAAATGGCCAGCCAAGCCCTTAACATGAGCTTCTCGGATGAGTAGCTCTCTTATTGAATCACTCAGCACACAAACCTACTTACCCTTCATCAGGAATCCCTAATTCAAGTAGAACCCATCTACAACTCCTCTAACATTACACTTAGCTACTAAGAGCCCAAAATATAGATCATGCTCATATTAATTGGGTAGGGTACCAAATATAAGTGCCTTAGCTTACATTATTGTAATGAGGGTATGACGATGAGAAAGAGTGTCAGCCATAAGTTTTGTGCTCCCTTTCTTATATTGGATGACGTTGTGAAAAGACTCCAAGAACTTGACCCATTTGGCATGATGCTAAAAAGTTTTTGTTACCTTCGAAAGTGTTTGAGAGATTCATGATCTGAGTAGATGATGAATTCTCTTGGCAATAGGTAATGCTCCTAGTTCTATAGTGTTTGGACAAAGGTATAGAACTCCTTGTCATAAGCCAAGTAATTTAAAGCAACTCCTTTGAGTTTCTTGCTAAAATAGGAAATAGGTCAGCATTCTTGCATAAGGACAACACTAATGCTGACTCAAGACGCATTACATTCTACTTTAAAAACTTGCTTAAGATCTAATAAGGTGAGTATTAGGGCTGATGTCAATTTGGACTTTATCTCTTCAAAACTCTACTAAGCTTTCTCCGACTACTTAAACTTAGAGTTCTTCCTAGTTCATTCGGTAAATAGTGTCGTTATGGAACTGAACTTTCGAATGAATCTTTGATAGGATGAGACTAGATGATACTAATCCACGAACATGCAACTGGCACGAACTATGAATGGGTGTTCGAAATTCAAGTGGGATGAGGAATAGGAAGTGGAAGGGGGTTTTGATTGCAAATACATATGTATATCATGCACCAAGACACAAATACAATCAAAGGTTGAGCCCGAAATAAGGTTTGATAGAACTTACAAACATTAACTATCACTTTATTTTCAAATGAGAGGTTAGATGCGACTCATTAACTTACTCAAATGAATTGGTTTACTAAAATCTTAAGGGAAAGATTGATAAGAGCACAAAAGAGATTAAAGAGTAAAGCACACTCAATAATATAGCAATGTAGCTTAAAGAGCTTCAAGAATATCCTTACTTAAAGGATATGTTCAAGTGTAATCACTATCTGTATATCCTTTTCTCTATGTGTTGGCTAATTACAAAAGTTGCTATTTATAGTAAATTGTAAAACCTTAGTGGCATAAGTATGAATAATATACGAGGCCCTTAAACCCTAAAGAATGGCCCATAATTGAAATAAGGAAAACATTTACAAAGTATATAAAACTATTGTAAACCCTACTTTTAGTAGGCCTAAGATTTGAGTACGAGTACTTTCCGAATATTCCCAAAGATCAACTAAACCAAAAACTTAAGTTTATATTTAGAAACGAATTAAATTTTTACAATTCAAAAGCCAATTGTCGATAAAACCCGAGCTTGAAGAACTGCTAGCTCTAAAGTTAGTTAAAACCCTAAACCTGAAAACCATTAAGGAATTTTAACCCTAAGTAATTAATCAATAATTTAATTTGAATAATTTCGTTCAACTTTAGAAAATTTTACAATTTTATAAAAATTAAATCATAAATTACAAAACAATGCAAGATGAAAACCCTAAAACAATATCCTATAAGGCCATGCTCTTATCTTCATGTATAAGCTTTACACATAAATAAGTAGACTAACCAATCACCTTAGATAACTTATCAATTGAGAGTTAGAATCATTTATCAATTGATAACTTATCAAAATCTAGTGATAAGACAATTTCCTTATCACCCCTTCACTTATACTACATATGGACAATTTTTCACAAGATTTCATAAGCTTAACTTTAATAAATGAGACAAGACCACTGCATAGCCCAAAAAGACTTTAAATGGCAGATTTGGATAAGGGAGAAAGGGGGGCCATGCTTTTGTCTTTCAACCATCAACCACTTTCTCTTACACATCACTATTCACCCCTTAATGCTTACATCATCAATAGTTGCAATTGTTGACTTTTGTGTAAGCTACAAGATAATCAATTAAAGCTTCATGCACACACTTCTTTCCTTATTCAAAATCTGCCACTCTCTCCCTCTTTCACTCCCATTTTCACTTCCTTCTCTCTCACTTTAAACACAATCAAAAGAAGAAATCAAACTCCATAAATTCCCAACATTGCTGCCGCCACCATTTTTGTCTATACTCGCGGCAATTTCTCTTGTTATTCTTCTGTTATTTTCTTTAACCATCTGAGATCTTTTAAAACCATTAGAACCTTCCATAAACCCCATTCCAAAAGACCAAAAGATTCGAGTTCCAAAAAGTTGCAAAAGGGGAAGCAAAGTTAAGAGCTTAAGTGGAACCTTTGTGCACAATCACCATAATTTGCTTTAAGGACAATTAAGTATTTCTTGTAATTGTGGGTTAGTGTTTATGATTAGGAGACTTTGATTTCTTGAAGATATAAGTAAGTTTTAAGTTGTTATAACACCAAAAATCGTTTTAAGAAACAAACCATGAAACCTTTACATGAAGTTGAAGCATGAGCATGTAAAGTTGGTATTTTGTAAAGACATTTGTTCAACACTTTGAATGGAAGATTTTAAGTTGAGAAAACCTTGAAAAAAGAACTTAAATGGGAGATGAACATGCTGGACGTGAGGGTTCAAAGGTCATTTGAATGTTGATTTTGTTTCCGTTAAGTTAAACATGCTCAAATCTAGACTTAAGTTAAGGAAAAATCAATCACATGAAGTTTTATGAAGAAACCAACTTTTTATGACATGAGCTATGATATGGAGGTTATATTAAGTATAAGATCTTTTATTTCTTTGTATGGAGCATGAGTTAAAGGATCATCTTATGGAAGAAAACTTAAGTTAAGATTTGGATACAAGTAGTTTAAGTGCATAATCTAACAACTAAACTTAAGGAAATGATGAACAAATTGAAAAACTAAGCGAGAACCCCTTAGAATCATCATGAACAGATCTAGAACGTGAGAAAAAGAAGCCTAAAAATATGATAAAAGTGAATGAAGAAAGTGAAAAGATTAACCAAAGCAAGCATGGTAAGCATATAAAGCCTAAAACTTAAAACTGAGCCTAGAACTCTCAAAACAAGCTTAGAACTCTAAGTTGAGCCTTCAAGGAAATTCTGACCAGCACCTTAAAGTACCAAGAGAGGTTGTTTTGAAGCCCATAAGAAATCTCAAGGAGTATTTTAAGCTTAGGATAAAATCTTAAGACCAAGTCTAAAGAATTTCCTAAGTTATTAAAACCCCATTTACCAAACATGGCCTAAAAGCACTCCAATACATGAGGAACACTACTGTTCTGACTCATGGACAGAATTGTATATCTCATTTCGAAAATCTAACCTTACCACGTTAAATTACACTCGAAAACGATGAAGATTGACTATAAGATCATAAAAATCGGATTTAAAACAAAAAAGTTATACGCGATTGAACTTTAGGTAAAAACTGGGAAAAATTACGAAAACTAGTCAAGAATATAACTTAAGGAAAATTTACTTAGTTTCTTAAGTTTGTTTCAATTCCTTATAAAAATTATTTCAATGACCAGGGGATACTGTTTACAGAGACGACTTGCCTTCAGATTAGTTTGATTGACCCACATGGCAGAGTGAGTAAATTCCCAATGACTCTTTACTTGATTGTGCTTATAGAATAGATGTACCTAAACTATATATATAAATTTGGATTCTTGTGGGATATGGGAGATGCATGTGTTTGAATTTATGGATGAATGCGATGACTTTTTTTTTTAATTATATATAATAATGGGAATTGTTTGTAATGCATATATATATATGTGAATTGTATGGAATGAAATTATTTGGTCACTCTAAAAATTAAGTTAATCACTTGTACGATTAAGAACTCAAAATGAATCATGCATTCCCTATATTGCATACGGATAACATCGACTGCCACTTCACGCAAAAGATGGGGTGGGGGGGGATGCACAGGAATACGAGTTTCCTACAGGATTGGGCACTAGTTATGCCATCGTATATATTGAGTCTCTGACCTAAGCTGATGGGCTTACTAGGCACTGGGAGACGCCAACCATCGGCAAGGGGCCGAGTCTTGTGGCTTCTGCTTAGGGCGTGTGTTTGTGGATTGTGGAGGACACCACACCGCTAGACTTTAGATTTTAAAAGATATAATTTGATTTTGGTAAAGGAAGTATACATATATATATATAGAGATAAAGTTTTGTTTTGACATGAGCACGATTGTGCAAATGAAATAAAACCCAAGGTCTAGAACCCGGATTTCGGTTTGGGTCGGTTAATTATCTCCAAACCCCGACTTCAGGGGGCATAATTCTGAGTCGTATGCAGTTCCTAGGTCACTGCATGCATTGTTCGGCATACTGATTGTTCATGCATTCATATGATTGTGCATTTAATAAATTTCTGTCATGCGGTATTAATGAAGGTAATTATCTCACTAAGCGTAAGCTTACACCCCAACAGTTCTTTTCCTTCCAGGTTGATCGATAGTTGGGAATGGGATAGGAATCGAGTGCAGAGTGCTACCATTGAATCAATATGATGAAAAGCTTGTGTAGTTAATTCAGAATGCTCCGAAAAACAACCAATGTCTCAATTAAGTTTAGTAATCTTTAGTAAGTTTAGAATTTTCTAGAATTATCTATCTTATTTTACTATTTTGGTAGGGGATACCAATTCTCTGCGGTTCTGAGGAATTGTGAAAAAATGGATATCCATAATTATTTATATTATATAATGAGCTAATGAACTAAAATTGAAGACTCTAGCAAATAACTATTTAGAGTCTTGTAATCTCTAACTTGCAAGGCGATTTTCTTATCATGGGTGCACACGTGATATGGAAATTTTAGGCAATACTACTAGGCCTCTCCTAGGGTTGCTACAACTATGCATTTAATAGAGTGGTTGGTCATACAATCATCTAAGTGATTTATAGGATAAGACTCGAGTGAAGGCTAATTAGTAGTCGGGTGTTTGAGCTAGGGTAGGATGTTTGAAAGTCTCATTATGCTTGGCTGAGCTCCCAATGAGCTCAGCCCATAATTGCAACACTTGTGGATTACCTGGTGCTAGCTTTCCCATGCTGTATCGAGCTGTTCTTTGGACGTAAGGCCTCAACCATTTAGTCTCTTACCGTCTCAGTAAACAAAAAAACATGATGCCGAATAGTTCCTTTTCCTCCTTTCATCCTTTGGTTATTAGTTTAGCCTTAGCAAGAGCGGGTTGGTCTAGGGTTAGGATAGGTCAGCCTTAGGTTTTGGTAGGTCTATATTGGCTTCTGATAGGTCGGCCTCATCTTAAGGATTACCATAGATTAATTCCTATCATCATTATGGGGTTGAAAAGAAGTTGTCCTCAACTTTAGATTATGAGCGCTAGCTTGGATGCTAAACAGGCTCCTCTTTCCCTTTCTCTTTACCATGGGCACCAAGTTGTTTTGGATCTCTTCAATGCTCATGGAGGTTAAGCAGTAGCTCTTCCCATCCATCTAAACCATGTAGGTGTTGTAGAAGTCGTCATGGATCACTCTTCAGTCGTACTCCGAAGGTCAGCATGATAGGAATCAAACCCTTAGATTGATTACGTGTAACCGAGCTAGAGGACTCTAAGGACTTGCTCGAAGGATACTAGCTCCAGGCCATAGCCGAGATAGGGATTCCTATCCTAAGTTGGTCTCTTGTTGACCTAATTATCAGATCCTTACTTGTATTAGATCTATCCCTGTTCAGTAGTAATGCTTTATCCTAAAAGATGGCCTAAGAATAGTCAAGGTGAGCTCCCAATCTAACCATAGGCATTCGACCCCAAATCGAACAAATTCTCTTCAAAAGAACTAATTAGTCCTTGGCCTGGTCCAAATTAAGCTGGCCCCTAACTGTAAGAACTTTCTATTTCTTCTACTTTGTATCATAGTCTTAACTCCCATCTAACACATGTAACGTGTCTTTTGGCACAATCTTTCTAAAAGGATTGTTGACTTTTTCACACTGAACATTCTTTATCTCTTTTAACCCCTTGTAGTAAGTTTCATGTAACTTAATTGTAGAATACCCTTTTTTTTCTTTTTATACGTATAAAGTAACCCTAGTAGATGGGTATATAAACCCCTACTTTCTTGTATGCAGACAAGTAACTAATAAATATCAAATTATTTAAGCATCCTTTGAGCAACCTCAGTGTTCTTATTACTCTTTAACTCTTGTCTATTCACTTTAGCAAGGAGTAGTGGCAAGTAACCTATCGATTCGGATCAGTGTCATATTCAGTGGATTGTAAGCCATATAGGATCTTGTTAGTGTGTCATATCTAACTAGATAGCTTATGGATTTGCTAAACCCCCATTTTATTTCCTTATTCTTGCTCATTGTGGTGCCTCTCTATTTGTTCAACCCTAAAGACACATCAACTTCACCGGTATCAAAGTCCGGTTCTGATAGGGAATGTATAAAGTTGTAGTGAAGCTTTTTGTTCGCTTCACTATTAATGGCTGCTATATCCTTTTCACAGCTACTACAAATAGCACAAAGGGTCAAAAAACAAAGGAGAAGTACCCTGACTCAACTTAAGCCATCATTCTCCTAACCCCTAGTTTCATACTGACCTATTCAAGTTGAGCTGAGGAGGCCATACAGGGCCAGTATAGGAATGACAGATCTGATGACCATCGAGCGAGCTAGCAAGGCTGAACCATCAGATAGGTCAACCCAAGGTTACGATGACCCTAAGGACATATGAGAAGGGGTAGATCTTCGAATATAAGACTAGCAAGGTGAAGTGCTTTAAATGCTTAGGCTTATGATACATGGATGCTAAGAGTCCAAACTAACATGTCATGGTGCTTCGAGGAGATGTGGATAGCATTGACGAGAGCGAGCTCGAGAAAGAAGAAGATGTTGGAAAAACCAATGCCGAAGAGGAAGAGGAGACTTATATCTATACTGACCAGGGATAAGTAATGACACTCGTTTTGAGATGAGTACTGAGCTCCTTGCCAAGCTTTGAAAAAGACTAGAGGGAAAATCTATTCTACACTAAATGTATAATCAAGAGGTAATTGTGCACCATTAAAGTAAATGGAGGAAGTTTTAGTAATGTCATTGCACGGTTCTTTGTGCAGAGGTTGGATCTGCCGACCTCAAAGCATCCTTGACCTTACAGATTACATTAGCTTCATGATAAGGGTGCTTTGCACATAACCGAACAAGTGACTGTACTAATTAGTGTTAAGAATGTATGTAGGACAAAGTTGTTTACGATGTCATCCCTATGGGAGCTTCACATCTACTATTTGGGCGACTTTGGATGTTTGATCGACGTATTACTCATGATGGGCATAAGAACACCTATGCCTTTATTGAGGATGGAAGGAAGATTGTGTTGTAACCCATGACCCCATCCCAAGTAAACAAAACCCATAACCAGCTTACCCAAGCTAGCAAGAAGAAAACCTTGGTGATGAGTTGAAGAGAGCTCCGAGTCGTTGAAAAGGCTGAAGAACCCATGTTGCTGTTGGTTAGGAGAATCTTCAAAATGAGGGAATTAGCGAATGTTCCAAAAGAGATCTGAAGCTTATTAAATGAGTTTTTGACCTGTATTAAAAAAAAAAAAAACTATCCAGAGCATTACCTCCAGTCTGAGAAATATAGCACTTTATTAATCTACAGCTTGGCACTACCTTACCAAACCAACCTGCATATAGAATGAACCCTAAACAGGCTGCTGAGTTGAAGAAATAGGTAGACGAGCTTATAGATCAAGGATATGTGAGGGAAAGCATGAGCCATTGTGTAGTACAGGCTTTGCTCGTTCTAAAGAAAGATGGTTCGTGTTATATGTGTATTGATAACCAAGTAATCAACTAGATTACTATCAAGTACAAATATCAATATCAAGGCTTGATGATATGTTGGATGAGCTTCATGGTACCAACATGTTTTCAAAAATTGATCTATGAAGTAACTATCACCAAATTCGTATAAGACTTAGAGATGAATGGAAAACTGCCTTCAAGACTAGGCATGGACTCTATGAATGGTTGATTATGACATTCGGACTTACTAATGCATCGAGCACATTCATGAGGTTGATGAACCATGTAATGCACCCTCTAATAAGAAGATGTGTGGTTGTGTACTTTGATGACATGTTGGTATATAGTACTAACCTAAGTGACCATGTTCAACATCTTCACAAAGTATTTGACATTTTGCGAGCTGAGAAGTTATATGGTAATGGGAAGAAGTGTACGTTCTGCCAAAATGTGGTAGTTTTCCTAAGGTTTGTAGTGTTAGGGGAAGGGATCTAAGCAGATAGGGAAAAGATTCGAGCTATTTTGGAATGGCCGATGCTGAAGAATGTCACTGAGGTTTAAAATTTCTATGGCCTAGCTTCTTTCTATGGCCTATTTATTAAGGACTTTAGCATAATAGCCGCCCTATTGATTGAGTTGACAAATAAGAGTGAAGGATTCAAGTAGAATGACTAAGCTAAACAAAGCTTTAAAGAGATAAAGGAAAAGCTCACCTCGACACCTATCTTATTACTGTTAGATTTCGATAAGCCTTTTGAATTAAAATGTGATGCATCAGGCATTAGAATTAGTGTTGTCTGATGTAGGAGCGACGACCTATCACCTATCACAGTGAGAAACTTAGTTGTCCTGCCCTAACCTATCTTAAGGATGGCTATTTGTTTAAGGATCGTAGGTTATGTATTCTAAACTGCACTATGCATGAGCGATTGATCAAGGAAGCTCATAACAGAGGATTATCTAGTCATTTTAAGGAAACCAAGACGGCCAATCTATTAAGGGAAAACTTTTATTGGCTTGGTTTAGCTAGGATGTCCGTAAGGTAGTTAGTTGTTGTGAGGTGTATAAGCGAGCTAAGGGGAAGAGAGAACCCTATGGAGAGTACATGCCTTTACTAACAACAACCTTACCTTGGGCCAACTTCAATATAAACTTTTTCCTAAGGTAGCCTTAGACATTTAGAGGAAAAGATTCTATATTTGTTGTTGTAGACCACTTAAGCAAAATGGAACACTTCATCTTGTACCATTGAACTAATGATGCTCTATCTGTTATTAATTTGTTTTTGTAAGAAGTTGTCTAACTACATGGAGTATTGAAGACTATTTTCTTAAATCAGGATACAAAATTCTTAAGCTACTTTTGGAAGACTCTTTGGTGCAACTACCTCCATCAGCTACTAAGGAACAAGTCTTCCCATTCATCAAACATCGAATCTAAAATAAGTTCTCCTTTTGACCTAAGTCTTTCATCATGTCAGCCTATTTACTCGTCAAGGCTAAGGGTTCTCCTATCTCTAGGTAAACATTTATTGCTTCCTCACTCTTAGAGCTCTTATCACTAGGTCTCTCTACTTAAGCATCCAATGCTTTGCTTTTCAAAATCATTGCCCCATTGTTTGGGAATTGGGAGGCAATATGTCAGGTCTTTGGTGCTGGGCACTCTCTCCTTCTCTACTTTCTTAGCATCAGCTTAGTCAGGTCTGCTAGACTTTCCTTTCTCCATCCTCTTTTCTAGCCCTTTTCTCTTAGCATACCTCTCAAGCTCAAGGTTGCCTTTTTAAGGTCGAATAGTCAGCCTCTAATGCCATCTCCTCCTTTATCTCTCTATCCTTAATGCTAAATTGATCAACTCATCCAATGAGGTGAATGGCTGTAATTTGACCACATCAGCAATTTCATCTTGGATTCCACTTAAGAACCTAGCAATAATACAGTCTTGGGGCTTGGCAATCTCTCATTTAGTCATTAAGGTCTTAAACTCTTGCAAGTACTCTTTGACAATGTTTCGATCTTACCTCAGGTGCTGGAAAGCATGAAGCATCACTTACTTAAGGTAGGTCGACATAAAGTGCTAATTCATTATCCTTTTCATAAGCCTCTAAGTTCTAATTGGCTCTTCTCCTTCGGCATCTCACTTGGCGATCAACTTATCCCACTAAAGACTTGCATATTCAATAAGGGCTAATAAGGCTAGCTTGACCTTAGTTCTATCATCATACTCATAGCACTCAAACAATTTCTCTACTTAGGGAACCTGGTTAAGAAACTCTTCAGGTTAGCTACCACCACCAAAGGTCGTTACCTTAAGCTTGATATTATCAAGTCCTCGGCCATGCACTCAGGGTTCATCCCTTGCATTTTGAGTTGCTTGGTTCACCTCGAATCGGCCACTTCTATTAGAGCTCTGCTCGACTACATCTCTTCTTCGGGCTCCTGGGTTCTCAGTATCAACATTTTTGTCATTGCTTCTTCTTAACTTCGATTGGTTTCTTCGTCTTCTTAGCTCAGCAATTCTTCTCGGTTATCGTTCATCATTATCAAGCTCGTTGGAACCACTTCTACTGAGGGGTGTTCATTCCCTTCTTTCATCTTAACCAATATGTCTACGACCTTTAACTAAACTAGTAAGCTCTTGGATAGAATCAATGAGATTTTGAATCTAATATTCCAAGTTATTGATATGCCTCCTTAAGCTTCTACAAGGAATATTTCCATTATTGTGGACCTTATCCTCTAACATTGTCGTTTGAACAATAAATTCCAAAGACAATATTTAACAAACATGTAATACACGCAACTATACTCAACTTAGAATCACCATTAAGACAATTCCACAAGTACTATTGCAATAAAATACAACTAACAATAACCTAGAAATTACTAATACTTGATTTCTACAACTACCTATGATTGATAAACATTATAGCAACTATATCAATTATTGAAATTATTGCTACTTGACTCAACAACAACATAATACTATGGCTACTAAGAACTTGGAAAACATATAGCACTCCAAAACAATAACTAACAAATGTTCAAACGATAAACAAACTTTTGAAGAACACTGTACATACGTCTCCCCAAAGCTCTAATACCAGCGAAGCTGATATGAATCCATGAACATGCAATGGGCATGAAGCACAAATGGGTATTTAACGTTCGAGTGGGATAAGGAATTATAAGTGGAAGTGGGTTTTGACTATAAGTGTGTATGGACATTATAACCAAGACACAAATACAATTAGGGGTTAAGCTTGAAATAGGGTTCGATACAACTTACGAAGACTAAATGTCACTCGGTTTTCAAATAAGAGGTTAGATATAACTCACTAACTTGCTTAAATGAAGGGGTTCATCACAATCTTTGGGGTAAGATTGATAAGAGCACAAGAGAGATTAAAGAGTAAAGCATACTTAATGATTTGGCAATGCAACTCGAAGAGCTTCAAGAATATCCTTACTCAAAAGAAATGTTCAAGTGTGATCACTGTCTATGTGTTGGGTAATTACAAAAGTTACTATTTAGTAAATTCTAAAACCCTAATGGAAAAAGTGTAAATAATATTTAAGGTCCTTAAACCCTAAAGAATATCCTAAAATTGAAATAAGGAAAATATTTACAATGTATATGAAACTGTGCATTTAATAGAGTAGTTGGTCATATAGTCATCCGAGCTATCGTAGGATAAGACTTGAGTAGGGGCCAGTTGGCAAATGGGTGTCTAAGTTGGGGTAGGATGTTTAGAAGTCTTATTATGCTTGGGTAAGCTCTTAATGAGGTTAGCCTATAATTACTACACTCATGGGTTGCTTGGTACTAGCTTTCCTTTAATGTGCCAAGCTATTCTTTAGCCTTAAGGCCTTGATCGTTTAGTCTCTTCCCATTTCGACAAACAACAAACTTGATGCCAAATAGTTCCTTTTCCTCCTTTCGTCTTTCAGTTATTAGTCTGGCCTTGGTAAGAACAAGTCGGTCTCAGGTTAGGACAGGTCAACTTCAGCTTCTAGTAGGTTTGCATTGGCTTTTGACAAGTCGACCTCAACTTGAGGATTGTTGTGGATTAATTCTTATCATTAAACCATGGAAGCTCCTGACTTCAGTAGCGTTAGTTAGCATAGGCCATTCAAGAATAAGTTTGAATTTCTCATCATCAACTTGAATTCCTCCCTTTGATATAACATATCTGAGGAACATGACTTCGCTCTAGTAGAATACACATTTCTTCATGTTGCTGAATAATCTCTCAATATGGAGAATGTCGAATACTGGTCTTAAATGCTCAATATGGGAGATGAGGTCAATATTGTAGACCAGAACATCGTAGAAATGAACCAAAATACATTTTCCAATTAGTGACCTTAGCATATGATTCATGAGCTACATAAAGTACTTGGCATATTCGTAAGACCAAATGGCATCATTAACCACTCGAATAGGCCATCCTTTGTTTAGAAAATAGTTTGCCATTCATTGATAGGCCACCTTCATATTTGATGATTGCCACTTTCTAAGTCAATCTTAGAAAAAATGCAAGCACCATGTAACTCATCAAGCATGTCATCAAGTCATAGGATTGGGCATTGATATTTAATAGTGATCTTATTAATGGCTTGGCCATCAATGCACATTCTCTACAACGCATCCTTTTTCGGCATTGGTACAACTAGCATGAAATAAGGGCTCATACTCTTATGAACATCACTATGATCTACCAACTCGTCCACCTGTTTCTTCAGCTTAACCACCTGCTTAAGATTGAATCGATAAGCAAGTCAATTTAGTAACATAACTCCTAGTTAAAGGTCAATGCAATGTTTAATGCCTCTTAAAGGTGGTAAGCCTTTCGGCATCTTGGTAAGAATGGGTAGGCATACTCCTATAGTAGTGTTTGCACTTTAGCTAGCAGTCTCTTAGCTAGGAGTATACACTTTCTACCTTAACTCTACTAGAAATTGAGTACGGGAAATCATGAAGGACTTCCACTATAGTAATCTGATAACCTTCTCTTGTGACTCTTGCACTTCCTTAGGACTCATTGGGATTGATATAACCTTCTTCCCATCCTTCTAGAACATGTAGGTGTTCTTATACCCATCGTATAATATTCTCAAGTCAAACAGGTAAGGTCAGATGAGTAAGCTGTGTGAGGCACAAATAAGAAGACATCACACAACACTTCATCATTATACCTATCACCAACGGCAATTGGTACTCTAACCTACTCAGTAAGTAAACCACCCTTCTCATTTAACCAGTGAATCTTTTGTGGCATAAGATACAAACAAATTGGCAGTTTCATGGCCTTAACTATTCCTTATGCTATGACATTAGTTCCTCTTCCTTTGTTAGTGATTAAGGCGTAGAGTTTGCCATTCACTTGGTGGTTCATATGGTAGAGGCTCTCTCTCTACTCATTTTCATCGGCCACAAGAGTACTAAGAGATTGTTATACAACAAAACAGTACTTAGCATCGCCCTTAGGTGGTATTACGACATCGGGGTCTTCTTGAAACTCTCTCAACATTTGTGAAACTCTTATCTATTTCTCTCCTTCGCTTGCACTCTCTACTTTGAGCTAAGGCTTATTTCCCTTTATAGTCACGA
Source organism: Lumnitzera racemosa (assembly GCA_024138005.1). Taxonomy (NCBI): domain Eukaryota; kingdom Viridiplantae; phylum Streptophyta; class Magnoliopsida; order Myrtales; family Combretaceae; genus Lumnitzera; species Lumnitzera racemosa. The sequence goes on from JAMXBC010000003.1 coordinate 39,693,114, forward strand.
CTTAGCAATTTAGACATTGACTAGCTACATGCTCATGACCGAGACATTTAAAGCACTCAATCTCTTAGGTCTTCCTTCCTAAGCTCTGACCTTAGTCCCATTAAACCTCAATCTCCTTGGCCTTGCCTTTACTTCGGCCCTCTTTAGGTTTGTTTGCCACTTTTCTTCAATAATCTACCTTGGAATTTCTTGGTGCTCGATCATTTCTAAGTGAACTTGACATGCCATTCTAGTTTAGCAGCATAGGTCGACTACTCGGCATTTAGTTAATCTAGTTATGCCTTTGCCTTTCGACTCTCTGTACCACCCTGATGGTGTCATCTAAAGTCGCAAGACTCTGTAGCTCTACTATGTTACCAATCTCAATTCTTAGCCTAAAAATGAACTACGTTATATTTTGTATCTCAAGCTTGACAACATCACATCAGATCATGAGTAATTGAAACTCTTAGACATACTCGTCCACTAATTTGCTACCTTATCTCAAGTTTTGAAGACATTGAAAAGTGTCTTGTTCATAGTACTTGAGAACAAACCTACTTCTTATGACTCTTTTCATTTCATTCCATGTTTAGACTTCTTGTTGGGCTCTTAAGATTCTACAACTTCTTCTACTACTTTGTTGCATATCCAAAAAATTCTAATGTAGCCACTCGAATACGAACAGCATCTACATAGTCATAAAAGTCAAAGATCTTTTCAATCTTCTCTTCCCAGCCTAGGTAATCATCATCACTACCGGACCCATTAAAGCTTAAAATTTGTACTTTGAGATGCTTTGCTCCCTTAGGAGCTCTAAGCTTACATTCGCCTATCCCAACATATTGCTCCTCCTCCTCATATTCCTCGACTTCATCCATCTTAAGTCTACTTCTTGCAACTCTATCAATACAATAGGGTGGTGCTTGCTACTCATTCATCTATTGTCTCAGCCTATCTCCCATTTCTTAGCCCTATTCAATGATAATTCTCTCTTATGGCCCAATCTCTAAGACCCTTTGTACTAAGACAACTAAATTAGCTACAATAGCAGCAAAAGTACTATATTTGCTCATCAATATTATGTACTGTTTGTTAGGTAACATGACTATAACCATGAGCATCACCTTCAGCATCTTAAATCTCTCCCTAAACATTAGCATTTGATATTCTCAAAATGAAACTTCAGAAAATACTCTTCGCACAAGAAACTCTTATGCATGCAAAAAATACCAAATGAATAGTGAACTACGAACTTACTTTGTTCTTCCAAATGAAAGCAGAGTATATCAAAAAGCAAACTAGTAGGAACTACCACAACATAGCTCTCAGTCATAACCTCAAGCTCCAATACGAAGATTATATGATGTGTTGAGGAGCTCAGTTATTACTAAATGAGTCATTCGAAGTATTGAAGAAAGCATAATGGTAAGGTTGGTGAACTAAATGTAGCAGTTGACGTGAAATTGCTCGAAAGATATGACTCTCCTATGAACATAACACGACTTGGCACTTGACTTGTTGTAATGCACAAGCTAATGCTAAGTCTACCTATCACTTGGAGTATAGGAATGGACTTGGACAGGAATGTCTCATAAGGTCGAAGTATATTTAAAATGCCTGTATGGAATGTAACATGATTCCGACTTTAAAGAGAAGGGATTATTTATAGTAAGTTTTTGAGCCAGATTTTTTCATCTTGGTTTTATATAAATTTGTTTTCTTCAAACTAACCAATATTAAGCCCTACCCGTTTAGTACTAACCATCGACTAGGGATTAAAGAAAATTGGTTCTTTTATATTTGAAAACATTTTTGGAGTCGCTACCCAATCGAAGTTAAGAAAAAGAGTTAAAGTTATAATCAATATGGTGGATTGATTATAACCGAACTACTGATCTTTTGATAAAACCGAATTTTTGTTAAAATGATTATGAAAACCAAATATTTAGATCCGGAGGCTAATTTTTAAACCCTAAATAGATACCACTTTTCATCTTTCCAAATTTAAATTTACCTTTCAATATATCCTTATAATGACATTTATTTACAAGCTATAATTGAAATTATGCCTATTTACAAAAAAATAAGGATTTAAAGAATTAACTACTAAAGGGGAAAAAATAAAAATTTTTCCTATTTTAAGTCGCCCTCTATATACGAGTGCTTACATACCTGCTATTCATAATCAAACTTCTCGTTTTTGAAAATTTTAGAGAGTTGATTTATTTTAACTTTTAAAAAATGGTCGGATTTATGTTTTTACCCATTTTAAGTTTGTTTAAGGAAATTATTCTAAAATGTCCTAATTGAAGTTTATTTTTGGAAATTCTAAATAGAACCCTAATTAGGAAAGGGTCCATTTGTTTTTATTTATTTTTGGAAAACTTGATATTTCTAAGTGTCAAAATTATTTTTAATCACTAACCTATTGATTTATTTTTATTTTTATTATATTATCTTATTTATTTATTACTTATTCAATTTTATCTATTTCTATTAAACTAAAATAAATAAAAAATAAACTATTCTTTTCTTTTCTTCTTATTTTTTTGTTTTTGTTTTTCTTTTCTTCCTTTTTTCTTTTTCTTTTTCCTTTTTTTCTCCATTTTTTTATATTTAAATTCACAATTATATAAAATAAATAGATAAATATTTTTTTAAAAAAATAAAAGAACAGAAACAACAAACAAATGAAGGTCAGACTAAGAGAAAGGAATGTGGATTGAGTTGGAGTAGTTTACAAGTCAAATTACGAGGTTAATCAAACTTTGGGTCAGGTTGCATGCAAAAGGATCTACAACCACTTAAGGACGCATCTAAGGAGAATCCAAGTGCCAATTCATCTAGGAAATCATGTTTTCATGTGAGTCATATTGGCAAACATAGCGGTAGGGAAAATGACGTGGCCAAAGGACAGTGTTTAGGTTATTTGCAAGCCTAACCGTCAGTAGCAATAGTGGTTCAACTATGCGGTGTGTTGTTAGAGCTTGAAGGGATGTTAGGTCTTGATCTTAGGAATGTTGCAAGCTTTGTCATAATGTTGGTTTGGCTCAATATGGAGGCTAAGGTAGTGTTTCAATCTTAGAGTAGCAATGATTAAGGTTTAGGACAAGGGGTGTGATAGGGATGCTATTGTGGATAGCAGTGATTATGGGGGATAATGACCCAAAGTTGGGAGTGTGGGGATTGTATTTACAGCTATGGTGCAATTCAATGAGGACTTGAGAGAGAGAAATGAAGATAGAGAGTACCACGAGTGTAAAGAGAGAAAGAGTGTTCAAGGAAGTGTGAGGAAGTGATTATGAGTGATTTTAATGATTGTATGTGTCTAAAACAAATTTCCAAACCCCTTTTTATACTTAGAATCAACTCAGAAAGCAAGGAAAGTTGAAATTTAATTGAATGAGAATTTCCAGAATTTTAGTTTTATTCCGATTTTACAACACCAATTTCAATGCTCAAATGCATGAATTTAGATGTATTTTAGAGCTTTATTCGAAGTATGTCAAGTGTAGAATAAGGTTAGACCAAAAAACAGTGTGCTCGTATGTGGAATTCATGCAAAAAGTTGATCCAAAGTGAGGGGTATAGATTGTTTTCATGTTGAGAAAGTAAAGGAAATTAAGGGAAAAAGAAGGGAAATGGGGAGAAAGGTAGCTAACATGGTACCATGTCACTCGCGTCATCTAGTAGTTACGTACCACATATCCTATAATGATACTTGGCACCTAGATGTTGACGTGACATGCCATGTGGTACTACGTCAATGTCGAACAATCCGAGGGTATCACGTGTTAGCACATGTGGCACAATGGACCGCTGACATGTAGTAGTACCTGATGTGGTGGTGTATCCTTTGAAAAAAAAAAGAAAAAGGCTTTCTATGCCTTTGATAGGATTCAAACCCAATACCTCCAACTAAACCCAATGCAAATGTCCAAGTGCTTTACCATTAAACTGTTGGCTTATATTGATAAGGTCATCATAGGCTAGATTCAAATCTAAAGCTAAGGCCAATGACCCTCTTCTTATTCTATCTAAATTAAAAATTATTATTTTCTAAATTTCTTAAATCCTTTATTTTTTTTCAATTTTTTGTGACTTTTCAATTTTCTATATATCTTTCTAAATTTTTTCATTTTTTTTTCTAAATTTCTTATTTTTTTGTGCTTTTTCCTATTATTTTATTTTTCTAAAAATTCTTTTTTATTTAAATTAGGACCTTTTCTCCTATTCTAATAATAAATTAAAAAAAGAGTGCAAAAAAGGGGTAAAAGAGACAAATGTTAAAAGGGGAAAAAGAGACAAATGTTAAAAGGGGAAAAATAGTATAGTGTTAAGCAAAAAGAACATGTCATAGTGCAACATTGGTTCTATACAAAGATTCTCTAAGTACAACAGCCGAGTAGAATCAAGATGTAGTGGCATCAAGGACTACCAAGATAAGGAACGGATGCAATAAGTACTTGTAGGAGGTTGAAAGAGAAGTACTCAGCCAAAAAGAAACTATGTCCCATCACTTGGCAAGAAGCTCTCAATAGCTGGTGGTCCAATCATTCTGTATAGAGCCTTTGGCAAGAGAATAGTCAACCTTAGCATATGAAAGAGAACAGAGTAGGGTGTAACCATCCAAAGCTCTCAAGGAATTCAGCTACCCTTCTTCTATGTACAATTTCCAGTCATCGCTAGGTTGATGAGAGAGAATTCTTCGAGTAAGGGACTGGAGGCCTCGGAGGTATGTGCAAGCAAGTAAACCAAAAGTCGATAACCCATTAAGTACTAGGGCATGATTAAGCGGTAGCTCAAAATTGAAGCCGTAGACAACCTCAAAGAGTGTATGTCCAGTGTTATCATGTGCTGTTTGATTGTAAGCAAACCCTATAATCGATTATCATACATCCCAGTCTATTAAATTTCTTTCCTACTATAGCTCAAAGTGATAATCTAGATGTGTGATTGATAACCTCAGTTTGACAATGGCAAGAATTGTTGAAAAGTAACTTGGTTACCATTCAACGGTAAAGAGTTCTCTAGAAATGGCTTAGAAACTTTAGGTCTCGATTTGACCTACACTCCTAGCTACTTCATGTAAGTGGACAACCTCTTGCAAAAATAGAAAAGCAATAGCTAAACATCATTAAATTTAGTGTAGGGTACAAAGTGTACCATCTTGCTAAGTCTATCCATGACGACCATTAGTGAATCTTTGCCTTGAGCTAAGCTAAGGATAAAATCCATGCTCAAATCAACCTAGGGTCAGGTCAGGATGGGCAGGGGTATTGCTTTCCCTTTTTTAGCTAGGTTTTTAGCCTTCTTGTAGCTACACAACTCTCAATAATACGGTATACATCTTGCTTCACCATTGGCCAAAAGAACTGATTGTTCCATAACTCGTAGGCCCATTTCTCCCTAAAATGTTCAGAAAGTCCTCCAATATGAGCTTCTATTACTAATAGCTCTTTAGTGGAACAAGTTAGTATATAGAGTTTACCACTTCAAAAATAATATCCTTCCTTTACATGATAGTCATCTACCGATCATCCTTCTTCACAACGATCATATATTGTACCAAAATGAGGGTCCCGAAGATATTGGTCTTTAACCTTACAAATCTTAACAATCTGGTCTATAGTTTAATAAGAATAATGTGCCTTCTAGACAATGCATCAATAAAAACATTGGTCTTGCCTTGGTTATACTTGATCACAAAATCAAATCCATCAAGAATTCTATCCATGAGGCTTGTCTCTTTGAAAGCTTAACCTGGCCTCATAAGTATCTCAAAGACTTGTGATTAGTGAATATGGCAAACTCTCTGGGTAGAAGATAATGTTGCCACACTTAAAGGCTTAGATTAATGCAAGGAGTTCTCTATCATAAATAGAGTAATTCAACTGCAGTCTTCTTAGCTTTTCATTATGATAGGCAATAGGTCAGCCTTCTTACAATAGCACAGCTCCCATGACTACACTTGATGGATCACATTCAAGTTCAATTATCTTCTCAAAGTCAAGTAGAGCTAATACAAGTAGAGATGTCAACTTCTTCTTTAACTTGGTGAAACTTCTCTCTTCTTTCTCTCCCTATCTGAATTCTACATTCTTTTTCATTAGTTTTGTGAGTGATACAACAATGGTATCAAATCCCTAAATGAAATGTTGGTAAAAGGAAACTAAACAATGGAAGCTCCTCACCTTGGCACAAGTAGTTAAGGTCGAGTAATCAACAATTGCTAAAATCTTCTCAACATCAACTCATAGACCTCCTCCACCAAGCACATACTCCAGGAATATCACTTCGTCTTAACAAAAACAATATTTCATTAAGTTTTCGAATAGTTTCTCAACTTAGATCACAGCAAATATAGCTCAGAGATGGTTAGTATGTCTTTATAGGTTAGTAGTATATATAAGGATGTCATCAAAGAACTCAGGGCGTTAGATAAACCAAAAGGCATTACCAACCACTCATAAAGAACATGTTAGGTTTTGAACATAGTCTTCCATTCATTAACTAGCCTCATTTGAATTTGATGGTATTTAAAATTTAGGTTGATCTTGTTGAAAATTCTAGCACCATTTGGTTCATCAAGCACATCATCCAACCTTGGAATTAGATACCTATAGTTGATTGTTATCTTGTTAAAAGCTCAAATATCTACACACATGTGTTAGGTACCATTTTTCTTTAGCATAAATAGAGCTGGTATAATACAAGGATTGAGGCTTTCCCTCACATAACCCTTCTCTAGCAACTAATTGACTTATCTTTATAGTGCTTGCTCTAGATTCATCTGATAAATAAGCCTATTAAGAAGGGTACCACCAGGAATTAGGTCAATATAATGCTCAATCCCATGAAAAGGTGGCAATCCTTTAAGTAACTACTTTAAAACAGGTCGACATATTCATCAAGTAACTCTCGGACCTTACTTGGTGGTATGACTCATTCCTTTAATTCTAACAACCTTCTGATTAACAAGAAGGTCAAGTCATTGGATCCAATAGCTTCTCAAAGCTCAAAATGGTTGAATACTAAAGTCTTCTGGGATCCTTAGGCTAACTTAGCTTGTAGTTTGCTTACTTGGCTAAGGGTTATGGGGTTTAAGGTGATCTTTCTTCCTTCCTTCTCAAGAGTATAAGTATTCTTGAACCCATTGTGTATGCCCCTTCCATCAAATAGCTAAGGTTAGCCCAACAATACGTAAGAGGCACACATGGGTAGTACATTACTTAGAACCTCATTAGAATAGTTCCCAATTGACATTGGAAGCAATACTTATTGGGTGATGTGTAATGATCCCTTCTCATTTAGCTAATCTAACTTATATGGCTTTAGGTCTGATAAGGTTGGCAACTTGAGTTTTCAAACCAAATCAATAGATGTGACATTAGTGTAGCTCCTACTATCCACAACAAGTGCATACACTTGCTTATTCACCTACATGTCATATGGCATAAGTTTTCTCATTGGTCCTCTTCAACAATTGGTTTAAGGCTCATTGTACATTGGACAACCAAAGTCAGCTTATATAGATCTTTAGCAAACACATCCCCTTTGACTAGCTTTTCATTACCCTCAGTGTTTCCCTCTAATTCTTCTTTTTCTTCAAGCTCCTCATAAGTTCTATGCACAAAAACCTTTGGAACTTCACCCTTATTGACCATGGTTCGTTTGTTCAAACATTAGGCGACCATGTACCTGAATCCTTGATGCTTAAAGCACTTGATTTGACTAATCTTTCGACCTGATCCTTGTCTTTTCTCCAATGTCCTCTTTAGTGCTTCATTGTCACTAGGTCGACTCTTATTCTTGGCCATGGTGTTGGTCTATCTACTTAGCTCAGCACTTATGGAGCTTAGTGACTTCCTTGAGTAGGTCAGCTAGTCTAGACAAGTCAGCTCATTAGAGGTTAGATTGGCCTATTCCTCCTCTACCATTCCACATATTGAGCAATTCTTATAGCCTCATCCAAAGTGACAAAATGTTGTAGTTTTATTACATCTTGAATGTCTACTCTAAATCCTATCAAGAATCTAAATGCTATCTTAGGTGATGCTTCATTAACCTTACATTAAATCATAAACATTTGAAATTATCGTAAGTACTCATCAATAGTATAATTCCCTTGCTTTAGTTCTTAGAATCAAGCAAAAGTGTCATGTAGATAGGTATCTGGCACAAATCTAGTTTTAAGAACACTTTTCATCTTGGGCTAAGTGCTAACCTGTCGATATCTATCTCATTTCCTCATGGTGTGAAAATGTCTTTAGCACATCACAGCATACCCTAAGAATTGTATAGCAACAATTCTCATCTTATCGTAGTCCTCATATTAATAGTAGTTAAAGACCCATTCTACCTTCTCTTCGCAATTGAGGTAGTCATCAGCATGTCCAAACCATTGAAGCTCAAAATCTAAAGCTTCACATGGTTAGTAGCTTGGAGTACATGATTATTTTCTTTTACTTCACAATCGTCCCCTCCTTTTTCCTCATTAACTTCACCTAAGTTTATCCTTTTCTGTACATGTCCTCCTACTCCTAAACCTCAATTTTATCGAGTTAAGAATTGCCTTTATAGAGGTTGAGCATTATGGGCTGCTACACTAACATTGGGAGCAGTTTGAGGGGTATTATAGATGACTTTAATAGGTCAGGAGGCTAATGCATGAACAGCTTGAGTCAATTCAGCTATCAAGTTGGTCATTTCATCAAATCATTCATCAAAATTCTTAAGGTGTTTTAGGATTGTTGACCACAATGGACAACACCACTATTATATTTGCAATCCTAGCATTTACAGTCAAATCAGCCATCTTTCTCAAGTTAATCTTGTTCCCACAGTAAAACCTAACAACACTTAGATTCTTACTATTTCTTAAAAACAATACACATTCCTAATCAACCAATTAACATGCACACTCCTTGACATAAATACTTGCATTTACACATTATCCTTAATCCCCGCATTTATACTCGAATCAGTAATCTTTCTCAACTCAGTCTTTTTCCTACAATAAAATCTAACAATACTTGGATTCTTACTATTTCCCAAAAACAATACACATTATCCCCAATCAACCAATTAACACACATACTCCTTCACATGAATACCCAAGTCTAAGGAGACTCTAATATGGACTACTAGTACGATAGTTACTTTGGAGAACATAAGTGACTAGTTAGTGCTTGCTTTGTTTCCTAAGGTTCGAAATAGAGCATCACATAGCATTTAGTACAAAAAGAGCAATGATACTATTTCCACTACACCAAAACACCACAACTAATTCCATCTTAACCCCTAGTAACAACCTTTACCCTATACATACTACCATAGTAGTATTCCAACGTAATATGGCAATAATATAGTGTAATAGTAACTTACCTAATAAGAACCTCAACTCTAATGCCAAGATGATAAGCCGTGCTAAAGGCAGACAAGATTAGCAATATCGAGCTAAGTCGATTCAAAGGATGTGACGCACCATAGACCTTCTCTAGACTTACCACCTAGCCTTACTTAAGGCATAAGATAAGAGTAAATAGAGTAAGTTTAAAGATTTATAAAAAGAGATATTATGTATTCAGTAATGTCAAGATGATAATTATAGCTACATAAAAGGGGATATTTATACCCAAAATATTAGGGCAACCTACTATATATTAAAAAAAAAGGACATTATCTACAATCAGAAGTGTTGATAATCAGTTTTTGCTCAACTTACACTCATACTTTCGTTGGTCCAGATGCTAAGTAAATGACTCTCTCAGCATTCACCCTCTGTAAAAGACACACGGCACTTATGCCATGTACAAGAAATGCCCCAAGTTTGAATTCAAAACTATGGCGTGACCTATTATCATAAGCACGGTTATTTTTTACAACCACTTGCTATCCTTACATATTAAGAGAGATGTCAAGTCAAGAGGTCTCCATGTGTCTTAACAAGTTCCTTGACAACTGCCTTAGAAACAACGGCCATCTATAAATATCGAAAAGAAACTCTATAAGAACTATCTGACACTTCTTATCTACATTTTTTCTATATTAAATCACCATTCTAACTTAGGCATTAGAGTAGCTGCACCGGACTGGCCCCGGTACCAAATTTCTTACTCTCTTTTGCAAGACTATTTCCTCACCCTAAAATTCACCAGCAACATTTGGCATTGTCTATTTTTCTCTAAACATGACTATATAGCTAAAACTAGGATGACACGAAGTGCAGGTGCTAGTACTTCTTCCTAACACCTTAAAGGAGAAAGTCGGCATCCTAATGAACAATGATTGGCTTGACTTAAGCAACTTTGTCTCGATTTAGCCAATGAAAATTTTGAGTTAAACAAAAAACATGAACAAATTGTTGACCTTCTCCATAAAAGTTTTCACCCAAATTAGGAAAAAGAGCATAGCGATCATGATAACAACAGTATCAATGATTCCATTATTCACCTAAATTGCCAAAAAAGCAAGCTGAGGTTCCAGCATGACCCACAGCTCATGCTTTCAATAAGATTGATAAGGGTAAGCAACCACAACACGTACATCTTGTGGAGCCTTCACATGTCAGTACCCTCATTTTAGCAACCAAACAGTTCCAAATCAAGAAAAGTCCTTTTGTCCTAAAGATTCTAGAAGAGGTAATACCTCGGCACATTAAGCTGCCTCAATTTGAAAGATATGATGGGACAAAAGACCCTGAAAACCAATTGGAGTATTACCAAACACTGGCCAAATTGCATGGTTTAAGTGACACGGTGGCCTGTCAAGCTTTTCCCTCAACCTTGAGGAATGCAACCAGTACATGGGTTAAACACCTGAAGCCCAATATCATTTCATTTTTTAATGAATTAGCAAAAGTGTTTCTTCAACACTTCCTTGCTAGCAAAGTTCCTGTTAAGGATTCTTCAATCCCGAACACCATCAAACAAAGGTCCAATGAGTTAATCAGGGACTATTGGGCCAGATTTATGGTCGAGATGGTCTAAATCCCAGAACTTGATGTGAGTGTAGCCCTCAACACCTTAATCGACGGAGTCAAGCCTAGTGAAGACTTCTTCAGGTCTCTCACAAAGAATAAGCCAAAAACGTTCGCTGAGTTTAAGACTAAAGGTACCTCATACATCTGACAAGAGACAACATAAAGGCACGACGAGAGGTTGATCAAAGCAGAAGAAATGAAAAGAAAGACAAACAGGAAAATGCCAAGGATAGACTTGGCATGGACAACGACAACAGCTCAGACACTGAGAGGAAGAGACTAAGGATCTCGATATTCTCATCTCACACGCCTGTTAACCATCTAAGCTCGAACATTTTGATGGAGGTTCATGGGGAGAGAGGTGTCCTCTAATGGCCAGAAAGAATGTGAGGGAATCCTTCAAAAAGAAATTCAAACAAGTACTGCAACTTCCATCGTGACAAGGGTCACAATACGGATGAGTGTATCCAACTCAAAAATGTGATTGAAGATGCAACATAATACGGGCACCTACGAAAATTTCTAGCACATGATACCGAAAGAATCAAAAGACCGTCTTAGAGGAGAAGAGAGGAACATGAGGATGATACTCAGCCAGCAATGGCCATGAGAGATGTAAGGGATGTTAATCTCAACAGAGTACCCAACGAAGTAATCAATTCAATTGTTGGTGGATCAAGTATAAGCCAATCGAGTTCTTTGAACTCAATTAACGTTAGGAATTACGTTTTTAATATTTATGGAAAAAAGGTTAGGATTGACAATACAATATTTTTTAGGGAAGAGGATGTTGAGGGCATATAGAAGTCGTACAATGATGCACTTGTCATAAATGCAAGAGTTGCCAACTTTGAGGTCAAGAAGATTCTTGTTGACATGAGAAGTTCAATTGATAACATTTTTCAACATGACTTCGATCAAATGAGGCCTAAGAACAAAGCGCAACTACGGTCTTATAAGTATGACCTCTATGCTTTCAATAATCAACTCACCCAAGTCGCTGGAGTTATCTCTTTGCTAATATAGATTGGCAATGATGAGCATGTGGTAGAGGACAAAGTGGATTTTCTCATCATCAAATGTTGGTCCCCTTACAACATGATAAAGGGATGGCTATGCCAACATTTATTCGGCATCGTCCCTTCAACGGCACATCTAAAAGCCAAGTTTTCTACTCCCACGGGGGTCAATATGTATAGAGGGGATCAACAATTGGTACACTCCTTATATATAAGGGCTTTGAGGCTAGAAGAAGTATTATAGGTCAAGACCTACCTAGAAGGCAAGTTAGTTGGCATAGAGAACACTGAGAATGATATGGAGGAGATTCCTTTGGGTGATGATCTCGAGAAGACAACAAGGATAGGAAAACCCATGTAAGCAGATGTCCGACAAAGTCTAATTGACTTCTTACAAGCTAATGTTGATGTGTTCACATGGTCACCATTAGACATGCTGGGTATTCCAAGAAATGTTACAGTACACAAGCTTGAGATTGACTTGAATGTAAAGGTAGCCCAGTAGAAAAAGAAACATTTTGAACCAAAGAGACAAGCAACAATAGAAGAAGAGGTCTAGAAATTATTAAAGGCAGGATTCATCTGGCAAGAGCCTTATCCAACTTAGCTAGCAAATTGTATGCTAGTTAAAAAGTCTAACGGCAAGTGGTAAATGTATATAAACTTCACGAATCTCAATAAGGCCTGTCCTAAGGATTGTTTCCCATTGCCAAAAATAGATCAAAAGGTAGATGTAACCGCAAGACATGATTGTTTTCTTTTATAGACACTTTCTCTAGTTACAATCAAATCAGAATGGATAAGGAAGATGAAGTCCACACTTCTTTCATTACCAATTTTGGAATGTACTATTATACGGTGATGCCCTTTGGGCTAAACAATGCTGGTGCCACATACTAGAGATTAGTAACAAAGATGTTCAAATCTTAGATCTATGGGAAATGTTGAAGTATATGTGGATGATATGATTGTGAAGAGCATGAAAGAAGATCAACATCTCGTAAATCTAGAGGAGATGTTTGCCACATTACGGAGATATTGCATGAAACTCAACCTACAGAAATACGTCTTTGGTGCAACATCAGCGAAATTTCTTAGGTATATGGTCACACGACGCAACATCGAGGCTAATCTGATAAAGATTGAAGCCATAAGCAATATGAAATCACCTTGCTCGGTTGAAGAGGTGTAAGAACTCACCGGGCAAATTGCCACCCTCAACAGATTCATGTCGAGAAGTGTAGATAAGTATGTAGAATTCTTTTAAATTTTAAAGAATCTGAAGGAATTTAATTGGACCAAAGATTGTGAAAGAGCTTTCAACAAGCTCAAGGAATTCCTTGTGTCACCTCCAATACTCTCGATACCCATTCTTAGAGAAAATTTATACTTATATCTATCAGTTAGTTGCCGAGCACTTTCTTCTATACTAGTCAAAATTGATGGCAAAGAGTATAGACCCATTTATTATGTGAGTCATGTTCTACAAGGGCCAGAGCTTCGGTATATAAAGATAGAAAAATTTGTATTGGCTATGGTTCTTTCAGTAAGAAAGTTGAAGCCGTACTTTGAATCTCACCAGATTGTTATCCTTACTGATCAACTATTGTGACAAGCATTGTAGTAACCCGACTCCTCGAGGAGGATGATGAAATATGCCTTAGAGCTCAATGCCTATGGTGTACAATATGAACCTAAAATAGCACTAAAGGCCCAAGTATTAGCAGATTTTGTTGTTGAATTCAATAGAGACAAAGACTGTGTAGAGATTACAGAGAAACCTATCTAGTTTCTCTATGTCAATGATTCTTCAACATGAGAAGGAAGTGGTGCAGGCCTAGTTCTTCAAGTCCTCCATAATGTCAAAGTTCATTACACTCTAAAATTTGGATTCCTAGCCAATAATAGTGAAGTAGAGTACAAAGCTCTAATCACCAGACTTAAACTAACAAAAGAAATCGGTGTTCATCAAAGGTATTTATACAAAGATGGTTCCTTAACACAAAAAGGATGTAGGATATGTCTCATGTTGCAATGACTACATAACCTTAGGGATCATTATGCTCTTAAGTTTAGGTTTTCAACTACCAATAATAAAGCATAATATGAAGATGCTATTTGGAGAATTGAGGCTTACTAAAGAGATTGGAGCTGAAAGGCTAGAAGTTTTTTTCTAATTCTTAGTTGATTATTCAATAGGTAAAAGGAGAGTACGCGGTGAAAGATGAAGTAATGATTAAGTACTTAACCATACTATGAGCACTCAGTAAGACATTCTTATCCTTTACGATCATGAAGGTACTGAAGGTATAAAACATGGCTACCAACAAATCATCTAAAAGCTTCTACATCATGCAAAACTTAAATGATCGACTCTTTATTAAGCACATGCCAAAGTAAAGCCTGGAAATGTTTGCCGGTCAGTGTCTTAAAGTCTAACCCATACTAAGGGAAAAATCTTGGATGGATCAAATTACCAATTATTTGAAGGGTGAAGTGCTACCTGTTGATAGGAAAGAAGCTCAGAAGCTCATTTACTAAGTTGTAAACTATATAATGATCAATGATTAATCATATAAGCACAACTTCAGTTAACCTTATGTTTGCTACCTTTTACTTAAAGAGGTATAAGGAGTTCTTTGCGTGCCTTACACAAGAGTCTACAATAATCATGTAAAGTCCTAGATGTTGATAGTTAGATTTCATCCTTTGATTTCATACAGCCATTCAACTAACAAAATGCTGAGTAACTCTATTCTTAGTGAACACCGACTAAGATAATTTTATGTCTAGTTTGAACATAAGAAAAGTGGTGTAAACAATTATCGTCTGGTACAGTCTCATTACATAACTACCCACTATTCCTCTATTTCAAGCATATGCTTAATTATGAGGTCTCCATATGTCTCATGATCAACGATTAACTGTTGTTTCAAACTCCTGACATTTGCCTATAAATATAGAGAAAAAGCACCATAAGAACGCTCATGATCTTTAACTATTTACTTAGCTTCTCTTAAACACATTTACTAATTTAGGCATCGGACTAGTTACACTAGACTAGCCCTGGTATCGTTTTGATCTTTATGCTTTGCAAGAATAAGATTTCATCCTAAAATGACCTAACAACATTTGGCACCATCTATTTTTTATTGCATACCTATAGGTTAATAACTATATGTGCAGATACTAGTACTTCATCCCACCACTATAAGGGGAGAGGTAGGTATACAAACGAACATCGTTTAGCTAAGCTATAACAACTTTGCCTCAACTTAGCCAAAGAGAACCAAGAATTGAACAAAAAACATGAAGAGATCCTTGATCTCCTCCACAGTAATGTCTACCTAAGTTAAAACAAAGAATACAACGATCCTAAACGATTCGATCTATTCTCTCATATTACCGAGAAAGTAAGCTGAAGTTACAATGAGACCTTCAACCCTTATGCTTAAGAAAAATGACAAGGGAAAAACACCACAGCAAGTGCACCATGCCAGACCCTCACATGTAAGCACCCCTTCTACGACTAGTAAGTAATTTCAAATTAAGAAGAGCCCTTTCATCCCCGAAATCATAGACAAGGTTATACCACGGCACATAAAGTTGCTACAATTTGAAACTTATGATGGAATAAGAGATCTTAAAGATCATCTTGAGTACTACCACACCTTGGCTAAGTTGTACTACTTGAGTGATGCCATGACTTACCAAGCTTTTCCCTCAACACTAAGGAATGAGGCAAGTACATGGTTTAAGTAACTGAAGCCAAACACAATTTCGTGTTTCTCTAATACTTCCTTACGAGTAAGTTTCTTGTTAAGGATTCTCTATCCTTTACATGATAAACAAAGATTAGATGAATCTATCAAAGATTATCTAGCCAAGCTTATGCTTGAGATGGTCTAGATTCTAGAGCTAGATATGAGTATTGCTCTCAATGCAGTTATTGTTGGTGTGAAGCTACATGGAGACATTTTTACGTCTCTTACCAAAAATAAGCCAAGAAAATTTTGTTGAGTTCAAAGCTAAAGCTACATCTTACATCCAAGATGCCGATTAGAATAAAGGTGATAAAAAAGGCAACAAAAAAAAAGAGTGCTAAAGAATAACTTAGAGCGAATAATGGTTAGTGTTCCAACACCGAGAAAAAGAGGCCTCACATTCCTTCCTATTCAGTTCATACACCACTCAATCGTCCAATTTCAAACATATTGATGGAGTTACATGAACAAAGAGGCATTTTGCAGTGGCTGGAAAAGATGAGAGGAAATCCTTTAAGGTGAAATTTCAACAAATATTGTGATTTCCATCACAATAGGGGCTATTATACTGACAAGTGTATCCAACTTAAGAACATGAATGATGATGCAATTCAACGAGAGTAATTAAGTGAGTTTCTTACACATGATGCCAAGAATATTGAGTGACCATCTCAAAGGAGATAAGAAGAGCAGGAGAATGTTACTCGCACAACTTATGCCAAGAAAGACGCAAGAGATGAAAGTAATAGTAGAGCACCAAATGGTACAATTAACACAATTAGTAGACCTTCCACTAAAGGCCAATCAAGCTCGTCAGGCTAGACTAATGCCATTCACTATGTCTGTAATGTGTAGGTCAAGAAGATGAAGATCAACAATATAATTTCCTTCACAGAAGAGAATTTCAAAGGCATTCAAAGGCCCCATGATGACGCATTCATGATTAACATGAGAATCACCAACTTTTGAGGTCAAGAAAATTCTTGTTGAGACTGGAAGTTCGATAGACATTATTTTCTAGCATACTTTTGATTAGATGAGACCAAAGATGAAGGCATAGCTGAGATCCTACAACTACAATTTGCATGCCTTCAACAATCAAACCATCTAGGTAACCAGAGCAATTTCTCTACTAATCTAGATTGGAGATGATGGGCATATTGCGGAAGACAAAGTGGACTTCCTTGTTGTTAAGTGTTGGTCCCTTTACAATATGATCATGAGATGGCCATATCAGCACTTATTCGACTTGGTCCTTCTATTACCTAACTCAAGGCTAAATTCCCTGCTCCTAATAGAGTTGATATATGCAAAGGCGATCACTAGTTGGTAAGATCATTGCATATAAGGGCATTACGATGCAAAGAAATTTTTCCAATTAAAACTTGCCCAGAAGGAAAGTCAGTTGGCGTAGATAATGCCAAGGATAAGACAGAAGAAATTATGTTAGGAAATTATCTTAAGAAGGCAATAAGGATAGGCAAACCATTACTAGTAGACATCCGTTAAAGTTTAATCTACTTTTTATAGGATAACGCTGATGTATTCGCATAGTCTCCCTCAAATATGCTGGGTATCCCCAAAAATGTCATAGTAGATAAGCTTCAAATTAATCCAAGAACAAAGGTAATTCATATGAGGAAAAGACATTTCACCCCTAAGAGGCAAGCAACCATAGAAGAAAAAGTCTAGAAGCTTCTGAAAGCATGATTCATTAAGGAAGAGCCTCATTCGACTTGGTGAGCCAATTATGTATTAGTCAAGAAGTCTAATAGCAAGTAGCATATGTACATGACTTCACGGATCTCAATAAGGCCTATCCCAAAGACTACTTTCCCTTACCAAAAATGGATCAAATGGTTGATTCAATTGTTGGGCATGCTTTACTCTCTTTCATAGATGCGTTTTCCAACTATAATCAAATTAAAATGGATGAGGAAGATGAAGTTCACACATCATTTGTCACTAACTTTAGAACATATTTTTATATAATGATACCCTTCGAGCTAAAAATGCCAGGGCAACTTATTAGTGGCTTGGCACCATGACGTTTAAGCCTCAGATTCATCAGAATGTCAAAGTATATATTGATGATATGATTGTGAAAAGCATAATAGAGGATCAACATCTCGCCAATCTCAAGGAAACATTCGGCACTTTAAGGAGATAAAATATGAAACCGAATCCACAAAAGTGTGTTTTTGGTGCTACTTTTAGAAATTTTTTAGGATACGTGCTCACTTAGTGCAATATTGAAAAAAATCTAAGAAAGATTGATGTAATCAGAAACATGAAATCTCCTCATACTATCAAGGAGGTTTAAGAGCTAACTAGGTAGGTAGCTACCCCTAACAAGTTTGTATCGAGAAGCACAGACAGGTATGCATAGTTCTTTATAATTTTTAAGAATTTAAAAGATTTGAAGTGGACAAATGAGTGCAAAAGAGCATTCGATGAGCTTAAAAAAATTCTCGCATCACCACTAATATTCTCGATACCTATTCTAGGAGAAAGTTTATATTTATACCTGTTAATTAGAACTGAGCACTTTTCTTTGTGTTGGTCCGAATCAAAGGCAAGGAACATCGACCAATTTATTATGTAAGTCATGTCTTATAAGGACTTAAATATCAATATACCAAAATTGAGAAATTTATGCTAGCAATGGTTCTCTCGGCAAGGAAGTTGAAACCATACTTTGAGGCTCATGAAATTGTAGTCCTTACCGATTAGCCCTTACGACAAGCTTTAAAACAATAAGAATCTTCGAGAAGGATGATGAAGTATGCCTTAGAGCTAAGTGCTTATGGCATACAATACAAACCCAAAACGATATTAAAAGCTCAAGTGTTAGTAGATTTTCTAGCCGAGTTCATAGGTAAAGAAGATAGCATAAAAATTGCCGAGAAGTCAATGGGGAATCTTTATCTCGATAGTTCATTGACTAAAGAGGGAAGTGGTGTAGGGACCCCATAATATCAAGGTTAATTATGCTTTGAAGTTTGGATTTCTAGCTAACAACAATGAAGCAGAATATGAAGCCTTAATAGCTAGACTCAAATTAGTAAGGGAAGTTGGTGCCAAGAAAATTGTTGTGAATCAAATTAAAGGGAGTTGTGTAGCAAAAGAAGAAGAAATGAGCAAGTACTTGTCAATGATATGAATGTTCATGGAGGAATTTCAGTCCTTTTCAATCCATAAGATACCAAAGAATAAGAACATGGCAGTCAACAAGCTATCAAAGTTGGCCAGTATAATACTCTTCGATTTGAATGACAAACTCTTTAATGCGTCTCTAGGGGTTGGATACATGAACAAGCACCACAACAATGCAAACTAAAAACAAATAGGGAAAAATCTAGCAAAGTCTAGGTAGCTACTAAATAGATACAATGCACCACTCATCTTACTTGGCCTACAATCTGCCGAATATGGCATACCAATTCAAACTAAAAGGTCACTTACCACTACTCCTTACTAAAGGGGATAGATAAGAGTTGAATAATAATGAGAACATTAAGGTTACTCAACATGAATAATTCTATATTGATTAGTTGTTGTCTACATACAAAAAAGTGGGGGTTTATATATCTGTCTACTAGGGTTACTTTACATGTATGAAAAGACTAAAAGGTATTCTACGATTAAGGTAAATGAAACATACTAGGGGTAAAAGAGATAAAGAATATTCAGTACGGAAAAAAAAAATAATTCTAAAATATGGTGTCAGAAGACATGTGTCATTTGGTGGCTGGATGGGAGAAATATGATATAAGGTATGCAAAAGCAAAATAAAGTTTACACTCTCAAGGTGGCAGGGTGGTGTGGCGGATGACAACCTGATCTGGATTAGGTCAAGGGTCAATCAATCCTATAGAGAAATCAACTGTATTGTCATCAGATGTTTGTGGTCGGTCTGGTAGATCGGTTCGGATAGTCTTGGGCTGTTTTCTAGAATAAGTCATTGTTGTTGGATAGAAGCAAATCTGACATAGGTGAGGATTTGATAGTTAAGCTAATAGGAGATCAATTTGGATTAGGAATCCCTGTCTTGGCTTTGGTTTTGAGCTAGTATTCTCTATGTAATTCCTTAGAGTCGCCTAGCTCGGCTGCGAGTGATTAGTCTAAGGGGAAAATTCCTATCATTTACCTAGGTGTCGAAAAGATTTGACCTCAAATCTAGATTGGTTTCTAATTCTAGGGCATACGGAGGTTCTTCTTCTCCTGGTTGGTAAGGGATCAGATCGAACACTTTAAAGATGAAAGAAACACTACAGTCATCAAGTAACTTGATTTAATAAGCATTATAGTTGATCTTCTTTAGGACTTTGAACGGACCATCAACTCGAAGAGATAGCTTGTTCTATCTCATGTGTAGGAATCTTTCTTGGTTGAGGTGTATCCATACTAAGTCTCCTAGGTGGAAAGAAACAGTTTGGTGGCCTTAGCTACTAATTTCATGCTATCTTTGATTGAATTTGGCAATCTTCCTAGTTAGAGAATGGTGTAGCTCATGTAATTCTTAGGCTTGATCAACTCCGGATTAATTTTCTTTAGTAGTTGTTGAGGTGCCGATCATATCCAGGGGAATAGTGGGGTTAAGCCCATAAACAACCTCAAATGGGTTCTTCCTAGTGATACTATGGACAATTCAGTTGTATATGAACACCATAACTGGTAGGCACAAATCCCAACCCTAAAAGTTCTTTCCTACAATTACTCTAACTAAATTACTCTAACTAGATTACCTAACATCCCGTTTTCCACTTCAATCTGGCCATCAATCTGAGGGTGGCTACTAAGGCTAAATATAAGTTTGGTTCCAACTCTTCTCTAAAGAATATTCCAAAAATAGCTCAAAAATTTAATATCCCAATATGAGACAATAGTCCTTGGTACCTCATGTAATCGAATAACCTCTTATAAAAACAAATCAACAATATATAAGGCATCTTTAGTCCGATGGCACAAAATGAAGTGTACCATCTTACTAAAGTAGTCCACTACAATAAAGATAGAATCTTTCCCTTTAGATGTTTGAAGCAACCCTAAGACAAAGTCCATGTTGAGGTTGGCCCAAGGTAAGGTTAGTGTTAGCAGTAGCATATATTCTCCATGGGGTTCTCTCTTCCCCTTAGCTTACTTGCACACTTCATAACTACTAACTAACTTATGAATATCCTTGACCAAACCTGACTAGTAAAAGTTCTCCTTCAACGAACTAACGGTCTTGGTCTCCCTAAAGTGACCTAATAATCTACTGCTATAAGCTTCCCTAATCAATAGCTCATGCATGGAACAATTTGATATGCACAACCTGCGATCCTTAAATAGATAGCCTTCTTGAAGATAATACCCCTTAGCAAAAATTCTAACCTTGTACTGTTCTATGATAGGGCCAAAACGAGGATCATGAGAATACTACTCAATAATAAGTAAGAATCCCAATAATTTTGTCTGCAAAAGTAGTTAGCAAGGTTTGCCATCGTGATAGAGCATCGATGACCATATTTATGCTTCCCTTCTTATGATGAATGACGTGCGAAAACCCTTCCATAAAATCTAACCACTTGGCTTGCCTTTTTGAAAGCTTGTTTTGATTCCCTAGATGCTTCAAGGACTCATGGTTCGTATAAATAACAAACTCTCGTGGCAACAAATAGTATTGCTAAACAGTATGGGCTTGGTAAAGAGAGTACAACTCTTTCTCATACACAGAATAGTTCAAGGTAGGACCACTAAGCTTCTCGCATGATAGGAGACAAGTTGTTGCTCTTGCATCAAGATAATGCTAATTCCCACCTTTGATGCGTCACATTTTAATTCAAAAGGTTTGTCAAAATTTGGTAATGAAAGGACAGGCGCTGAGGTGAGCTTCTCCTTAATCTTCCTAAATCTTTGCTTAGCTCGATCGTTCCACTTGAATTCTTCATTCTTCTTTGACAGCTCGGTCAAGTGGATGGCTATGGTATTAAAATTTTTTATAAATCTCTTATAGAAAGAAGTTAGGTCATGAAAGCTCTGAATCTCAATGACATTCTCTAGTGTCAGCCACTCAAGAACAACTCAAATCTTCTTCTCATCTACCTAGAGTCCTTCCCTTGACACCATAAACCCTAGGAAAATCACCTCTTTCTGGCAAAACATACACTTGATGATGCATCTCTTGGTTCAAACAAACAAAGACGCACCACAACAAAACAAACTAAAATAAACAGGAAAAAATTTAGCAAAGTTTAGGCATCTTCCGAATGGATATGATGTACCACTCGATCCTACTTATCCTACAATCAATTAGATATAATACACTGATTCAAACTGAAGGGTTATTCACCACTACTCCTTATTAAAGGGAATAGATAAGAGTTAAATAATAACAAAAACACTAAGGTTGCTCAAAGTGAATAATTCTGTATGATTAGTTGCTTTACAAGAAAGTAGGGGTTTATATACTCATCAACTAGGATTACTTTACATGCATGAAAAGATTAAAGGGTATTTTACAATTAGGTTACATAAATCATACTAAAAGGGCTAAAAAGGGCAAAAAATATTCAATAAGGAAAAGAAGAATCATTTTGGAATATTGTGTTAGAAGACATGTATCGCTTAGTAGCTAGATGAGAGAAATATGATATAAGGTAGGTCGAAACTAAATAACATTTATAGTCAAGGGCCGACTTGATTTGGCTCAGCTCGGGGGTTAATTAGTCCAGTAGAGAAGTCGGTATATTGGCATCATATGCCTATAGTTGGTCCGATAACTCAATTTAGATAGTCTTAGGTTGTCTTCTGGAAAAAGGCATCATTGTTAGGTAGGAGCAGATTTAACACATGTAAGGATCTGATAGACAAGTTAATAGGAAATCACTTTGGCATAAGGATCCCCATCTCGGCTTTAATTTTAAGTTAGTATTCTCTACACGAGTCCTCAGAGACCTTTAGCTTAACTACAAGTGATTGGTCGAAGGGCTTGATTCCGATCATTTACCTAAGGGTTAAAAAGATTTGCCCTCAAATCTGGAGGGCTTTCTGCTTCTTCTTTTGGGGTGCACATGGGGTCTTCTTCTTCTACTAGTTAGTAAGGGATTAGATCAAACACATTAAAGGTAGAAGAAACACTGTAGTCACTAGGTAACTCGATTTGGTAAGCATTCCAATTTATCTTTTTCAGGATTTTGAATAGACCATCAACTCGAGGAGATAGCTTGTTCTATCTTATGTGTAGGAATTGTTCTCGGCTAAGGTGTATCAGTACCAAGTCTCCTATGTATAAGGACATAGTCCGGTAGCCTTAGCTACTAATTTTGTATAGTCTCTAATTGAATTTAGCAATCTTCTTGGTTACAAATTGGTGTAGTTCACATAGTTCTTAGGCTTTGCAACTCCAAATTGACTCTCTTCAGTAGCTGTCGGAATGCCGATCATTTCTAGGGGAATAAGAAGGTTAAAGCCATAGATAACCTCAAATGGGGTCTCCCTAGTAGTGCTATAGAATGTTTGGTTTTATGCATACTCCATAATTGGTAAGTATAAATACCAATCCCATAAGTTCTTTCCTACGACAGCTCTAAGCAGATTACTTAGTATCCTATTTATCACTTCGGTCTGCCCATCAAATTGAGGGTAGCTACTATAGCTAACTACAAGTTTAGTTCTAAGTCTTCTCCAAAGAGTCTTCCAAAAATATCTCAAAAATTTCGTATTCTGATCTAAGGCAATAGTCTTCAGTAACCCTTATAGTCCGACAACCTCCTGCAAAAACAAATTAGCAATATATAAAGCATCATTAGTCCGATGGCACGGAATGAAATCCACCATCTTACTAAAGCGATCCACTACAACAAAGATAAAATATTTACCTCTGGATATTCAAGGCAACCCTAGGACAAATTCTATGCTGAAGTCAACGCAAAGTAACATTAGTATTAGCAACGGCATGTATTCTCCATGGGGTTCTCTCTTCCCCTTAGCTCGCTTGTACGCTTCATAACTACTAATTACCTTATGGACATCCTTGGCTAAACCTAGCCAGTAAAATTTCTCCCTTAATAAAGTTGTTATCTTGATCTCCTTAAAGTGACCTAATAATCTACTACTATGAGCTTACCTGATTAATAACTCATGCATGAAATAGTTTGGTATACACAACCTTCGATCTTTGAACAAATAGCCTTTCTCAAGATAATATCTGTAAACCCCTAAAAGTTTCGATCTAGTTTTTGAAATAGATACAACTATATTAGACAATTTAGGAGTTGACAAGGCTAATGAAAGTGAAAACCCTAAAAGAATTAATCAATCGCGTAAAGAACTTTTCTACCCTAAATGTTTCTAAATGCTAAAGATTTCATTCAAAAGTGATAAAACCCTAAAAATGATTACCTTAAAGACATATGTGCACTAATCCAACATGATATACCCTAAAACCCTAATTGATAATATAATGTTTATATTTTACCAAATCATTAGTAAAAGGTTAGAGATGACCCTTATTCATGCTTATATGATTCGAATTCTCAAGTAATCCATTAGAAACTAAGATAATGAGTCATAGATTATATTTATCTTTTAAGTATGTGATTAAGATAGTCTCACTTAGAGTTAGGATTATAGTTGAAGATTAGGTTACATGTAGTAAACTTTAATACTCAAATTAGTACTTTTTGCACTTGTTATCCAAGTAGTTTATCAAATGAGATATATAAGCTATAAAGACCTAAAGTAAGACCTCAACAACTATGTTTACTAATCAATTCATCAAATACCTCATTTCTTCTCATTTCCTTCATTTTTCCCTTATTACTACATTATGTGTACAAAATTACACATACTTAAGGAAAATTGACTAAGTCAACACATGTTGACCAAAGTCAAAGGGTTGACCAAGTCAACATTTTGAAAAGTCAACAAAAGACTAAAAGATAAAGAAAATATCTACTCCTTCATGATGGCTTTTCTTTTCCTTTTCTTTTTGGTTTTTCTTTTTCTTTTCCCCTCAATTGTTGCCGTCCACTAATTCCCTCTAGACCCCATCATTTGCCTTCTTCTATAATCAACACAAGACAAAAGAACAAAACAAAAACAACTCCCTCTTGCCGTGAGCTTCTTCTTCCTCTTTCACTTTCACAATTTCACTTTTGTCTCCATAACTCCAACACAATTAAAGGTATGTCGTTAAGTTGTTTATGTTGCTTTATATTATTCATTAGTTAGTTAATTAGGTAGATTAGATAAGTAGTTATGTGTTTAGTGTTGTCTTGAAGAAGAGGGAACAAAGTTCCCATCTTTAAGAGTAGGAATTAGGAATTATGAAGAAGAAGAAAGGAAGACATGAGTATATGCTCATAAGTATGTGCACATAAGGGAATACAAAAAGAACACAAGTATGTGAACCTTTGTACATGAGTATTTACCATGTACATAACCTAAATTAAGACCACATTTAACTATACATACCTATACTACACTAAATACATACATAAAAACGCAAAAGGATGAAATTGGGAAGATTTCCTTAAGAGAAGATTAGGCATACGAATTTTTGTATAAAAATACGTATCCAACTGTATAGGTATATGAGTAAGTATACATGTATAAATACGGTATAATTTTAAGTAGATGTATAAGTATATATATGTACAAGGTATATGTACATAAGTATAAGAGGAGAGGTAACATGTACATAATACATATACATATGACATAAGCATGAGGAAAGGCTTATATAATCATATGATGAGGTAAGTGATGAGGTAAGCACATGATGACATAAGCAAGTGATGACATAAGTAGGTAATGACATAAGCAATGACATAAGTAAAAGATGATGTAAGCGATGACATAAGCATAGGTTTAGAAAATGAGAAAAATAAGAAAAGTGTAGGTAATTAGGTACCTAAATTAGTAAATTCTAATACACCTTCTAAATTAGATTATACCTAATTCAGTACATGAATTAGTAATAGCAAAGTAAAATCCTTTAATTATAAGAATTTAAGGAATAAAAGATATAAATATAAGTAATAAGAGTACTTAAGTGTTCATAGCTAAAAATTTCTATAAATTTAGTTCATAACGTAAAACAAGGGTCTTAACATCCAAAAAAGACATTACCGTGAGAATATACGTCCGAAAATGATGAAAAACGACTATAAATTAATAAATATTATAAATAAAACGACAAAAGTTACATACGATTGATAATAAAGTCTAACTGGGTAAAAGTTGATGGTAATCTAAGTAGAATTAGGTAATTAGATGTTTATAATTATTAGTTAATTCAAGTACTTACTAGTGTTATTGAATCATAATGATCAGGTGACCCCGAAGTGTACGAGGACCTTCCGATCGATTACTACGATTAGGGCGAATCGCTATAGCTGAGTAAGTATTTACCCTATATTTCCATGCTTGTTTGTGATTGTAGATAGTGAACTTAAATATTATTATTAATTGACTATCGTGTGGGGTTTGGGAAACGCTTGTGTATGATCTTGTGTGTGGAATTGTGAAATTACCTTAAGTATAGAGAATACTTTGTCTGTTGCACAATAGTATAGAAAGTGATTGTGTGTACTATTAGATGATCACAGCATAATTTGAATTTAAGTATACTCGGCTTATAAAAAGAAATTAGAACATACATTATCATGCATCGCATAAATATAATTCCGGCCGTCACATCACACGGAGGTAAAGAGAGGCCATTCGAAGGTTGTTATTATTCATTTATTGGTTCTATATGGTGCACTCGTACAAAATGACCTTACCTTGGCCTATGGGAACACTAGGCGTTAGAAGCTCCAACCACCTGGCTAAGGGTCGAGTCTAGAGGCCTCCGTTTAGGGGTGAGTGTGGACTGTGGGGGCCCACTCACGATTATACTAGAACTTAGTTTTATGAAAATAAAAGACCTAGTTCATTTGAATATGGAGGTGGAGTTCCGTAGTAAAGAAAGTTTTAGTATAATACCCGGATCTGATTGGTGTCGTATATTATCTAACCCTAACTTCGGAGGGTGTTAAATCCGAGTTACGTATATGAACTAGTTAAGTATATGTATTTTTGGCATTCTATTTGATCATTCATTCATATGCATGAATATAATGTACTTATAACTTGCTGATTGTATGGCTGAGGGTTTTGCTCACTAAGCTTAGGCTTACACCCCTTTAAACTTTTGCTGCAGGATAGCTTGTTCATAGAGGCTAGCCGAGGGATGCCACAGGTTAGCTTAGAGACTTAGGCAGGAGTGAGCTATCCTATATATTGAGAGAACAGTTAATGTAGATCTTTACTCCTGTACTTTTATTTTCTCAATATTGTAGACTTAGATGTACTCTCTTACTGCATGATATAAGCTTTGTAGTTCAAATTTTATATAAATATGTCAATGTGATGATATCATGTGAATTTGTGTAATCTTGGGGAAACTAGTGGTTGTAGAGCCTTATATATTGTATGAAGAGTTCTTGATTGGAAGGGTAACCAATCAGGGGTTCTTTGTACAGTATACAGTGTCTGCCACGACTAGGCCGTCCTCAGTTCGTGACAATATCCCTTGACAGCAATTCTAACCCTACAATGTTCGATGATGGGGCCGAAATGAGGACCATGAGCGTGCTACTCTATAATGAGCAAGAGTCTTAATAATTTCATCTACAAAGTGGTCAGCAAGGTTTACTGTCATGATAGAGCATCGGTAACCATATTTGCACTTCCCTTCTTATGCCAGATGACTTATGAGAAACCTTCCATAAATTCCAATCACTTGGCTTACCTCTTTGAAAGCTTGTTCTAACTCCCTATATGCTTTAAAGACTCATGGTCTGTATAAATAACAAACTCTCATAGTAGTAAAGAGTATTTCCAAACAATAAAGGCTCGATTGATAGGATTCCAAGTACCAATCTGATGACATGCCCTTTTTCAAACTATATGGGAAGCTTATTCACGAGCTTTGCTTGAATGGCTAACTTAATTATAAGCTCCATCAATACTAAACAGATTTCTCTAGTCTATTAGGTCTTCCCTGAAATATTAAATGCACCTTACTCTACCTTGACCGAGCCCCTAAAGAGATCTATCTATGAGCTTTATACATATAGGAAGACCTACCTTGCTCCGAAAGTTCTATCATGGCTGACTAGTGCTCTGTTCCATCAGGTTTTCCTTACCATACGAAGTTTGTCCTACCCTTACAGCTTAGCTCGGCTAGTTTTGCTCAATTCAATTAGTCAGCACCAAACAGGTTAAGCATGTCTATGTTAAATCGACTGAATCATACAAAGTCAACTACTATCATGTCAAGTCGGCCATGGAGCGATCACTACCATACCGGGTCGATTTGGCCATCCAAAGTCAGCCTCGACAACATCAAGTCAGCTATAGATAAATAAAATTAGCCTTAGACAAGACAAACCACCCAAAACCCCAAGCCTACCTAAATCAACACTCCGAAGTCCCCAATATTTCCTCAGAATCCAGCATCAGCCCTTCACCCAAAACATCTTATGCAGCTACCCATTTTACTTATGTTATTTGGATTTCCTTTTTCTTGTATCTTCCGTAATTGTCATTCTTGTTTCATTTGTAATTACTAGAATGCCACTAAGGTATCCTTTTATTCATTTATTTATAACTTTACCCATTTTATATAAATGGAACACTTGAATAAGGTTTTAAGGAGATTTTACAACATTAATGAAAAACCTCTATTGAGTCTTTTCTCATGGAAAGCTCTCTCCCTCTTTACCAACCTTTATCAATCCCTTTAGCAAAGATTGTGGCGAATAATCCTATCACTCAAACTGGTGCATCACATCTGGCGAGTTTTAGGTCCGCGTGTAGTTCTATGATGTATCATATCCATAGAGTTAGTATATGGGATTATTAAACCCTCGACTTCCATTTACCTTTCAAGCTATCTCATTACTCAGACCTACCTATTGGTTACGCGTAATACTAGGTCCCGTATGTTCATCTACGACAATTCGTATCATCTTGGTATCAGAGCACGGTTCTAAAAGGGAGCGTATTCGTGCTTGTTGATCAGTAATTGTTGTATTCCTTTCTTAAATACTAAAGTTGGTTCGATTAGAGTAAGTTTCAAAGAATATTGACCCTCAAATCAATAAGTCTAGTTCTTATTGTTCTCTATTGTACTTTGTTCTTCATTGTGAAAATAGAGGAGGGCTATTTCTGTGTAAACCCGTGCGTTTGAGTTATATTACCCTTAGGTTTGAGTAACATCGTACTATTATAGTGGTGGTGGCTAGAAATTAGAGTCATGCTAGTCTGTTACTATGTTGGTGAAGTATGTGACTGGGTTCACGAGGGTTAGGAGAATGACTATTGTAGGGTTTAGAGTCATGAAACCATGGTTGTTGGAATTACAAAGGGGTTTTGAATTAGGTGCCTTAAAATTGAAAGTGAGTGTTCGATTTTTTTGACAACAATGTTCAGATATTGTGGTTTGGGTCATTGAATTTGGATGGAGAGTCATTCAATGGAATTCTTTCCTCTAGTCGTAACAATAGTTAGTAGAAAGTGTTGTGGCTACTCACATTGAAACTGGAGTTGTCAATGTTAATTTGCAGTGCTGGGTGGTTGTTAGTTAAGGAGGTTTTGTTATTATGGTAGTAGCAGGTGGCAAAGGTCTCCTCAGGTGTTGCTAGTCAATTTGGTGCTAATGGTGATTAGGATTATGCTAGTAGGTTATGTTGCTGTCTTAAAGATTAGCATAGTGCTTGGTACTCAAAGTGTAAGTGTATAAACTAAGTTGAAGGAATAAGACCATTAAGTTGAGGGAGATATTGTGCATTGGAGAAGCTATCTGAATTGTTGTGTTAAGTGAAAGTGCTGAGCTAAAGAAGTGCTAACATGTTATTCTAGTGAAGTGCTACTCTAATTGAGACTGGCAAAAGGCGTACACATCTGGCTTGTTATTTCTGTTAACATCTCAAGCCGAACTGTTATACTCCTAAGGTTACTGAGCTGAATTGTTTGCTAGTTCAACTTGTCGAGCTGGTCTGTAATGTCTAAGCTCAAGTAACGAGCTGTTGTAACCTAATAACCGAGCTAATTCTATTATCCGAGTTGAGTCGAAGTGTCGAAGCGAAGTGGAAGATCCAAGCTATGCAAGTATCCAAGTTGCTGTGTTCCTAAATCACCAAGTGTTAGATAGTTCTAGTCATTACCGACAAGACTTCTTATAAGCCGAGCTAGTCTATTGAAGTGAGCTCCATTTAACATGGCTTACGACAATCGAGGAAGATATGGTTATGACTAGGACTATGAAGATATAAGGTCGAGAATACCCATGTTTGATGGTTATGGATCTCCAGACGAATACTTAGTGTGGTAATTCTAAGTCAATAGAGTCTTTGAAAGGTATCCATACCTTGAGCGTGACAAGGAATACATCATAGAAGATAAAATTCAAGGGCTTACTAAGACTTGGTAGAAGAATGTATTAAGGCAAAGGATCCCATAAGGGGCAAGTACTACCTGCAACTCAATGAGACCTGCAATGAGAGAGAAATTTATACCACCATCATATCAGGACGAGTTATATGAAGAGCTATCTACCTTGAGGTAAGGACTAATGAGTGTCTAAGAATTTACCAATGAATACAAGGCACTCTTGAACCGATTTAAGTTGTATGAATCTCTTTCATATACTATCTTAAGATTGATAAGAGGATGGAGACCAGAGATTGCCCAACATATTAACCCTTCAGGAGTAAGAAGCTTAAATGAGGCTATCTGACTAGCCCTAAGAGAAGAATCCACTACTGCTACCAACCATTATGATGTATAAGAACAGCTAGAGGTTATACTTGATCAACTTAAGGAGCTCAGTGCAAAAATGAGGCAACAAAGGGATACTCGAGCAGAGGAAGCCAATGAGAAAGAAGTCTACGCAGTGGAACTAGAAGAAGAAGGAGCAAAGGTTACTGGAGAGATGAATAGTAGAAGCGAGAAAGACTGAGCTGAATTGCAGTTGAAACCCCATGTTCTAGAAATAGTACCATTACTAACTATAAATGCCATTGATTGTAGCTCTAGGAATTATTACCTTTGCCTTCTTCATATCGAAATCTTGCGTCTACACATGGCACTGATATGAGCAAATATAGCATCGCACTTGTGAGTTATTATCAACTATAGATTGGAGCTTATTAGGGTCGAGGTGATGGATACATATATGGGGGATACATCATGTTGACCTTTAGAACTCTCATGTTGGAAAGATTTGAGGTGTATAGATGGAAGGAGAAGGAAGAATCGATTTACAAGGAAGTAAAGGAAATGGTAATCATAACTGATGAGTAGGTCATGATGTCTAAGCTAGAAGAGGTAAAAGCACTTGCCATTGTTGAGCCATCTTACGACCTATCGACACAAGACCTACAAGCCCTTAATCCTTCATATGACCTAGAGATCATGTTACTTCCTATAATTGATAGTTGCTGGGACTACCAAGGTGTAGTTGATCAAATCCATGATGTATGAAAGGAAAGATCACTAATGGAAGGATTGATTGATAAAGCCCATGATGAGTGGAAGGAGCATTGGTTGTTTATGACCATGTTACAAGAGCTGCAGTATTTTTCTATGTTTAAATTTGAATTTTATCGATTGGTATTTAACTCCGGTGGGATTTGGAACCACCAACTACCAAGTTTCAAGTCAAAACTCTTCTAAGAGGGAGGGGATGATAGGATTCTAGGTACCGATCTAATGACATGCCTTATTTCAGACAATATGGGAAGCTTATTCATGAGCTTTACTTAAATGGTCAACTTATTTATAAGCTCCATCAGTACTAAATGGACTAGTCTACTCTGTTGGGTCTACCTTGTAATGTTAAATGTGCCTTGCTTTACTTTGATCGAGCCCCCACAGAAATTGTCTATGAGCTTCATCCATACAGGAAGACCTACCTCGCTTGGAAAGTTCTGAGTAGTGCTCTATTCCATCAAGTTTTCCTTACTATACTAGGTCTGTCTTACCCTTCCAACTTAACTCGGCCAGTTTTGCTCAATTCGGTTAGTCAGCTCCAGATAGATCAGGCATGTCCATGTCAGATCAGCCCGATCACGCGAGGTCAACTACTATCATGTCAGGTTAGCCTCGGGGTGGTCATTCCACACTAGATCAGTTTGGCCATCCAAGGTCAGCCTTAGTAACATTAAGTCAGCTATGGACATATCAGATCGGCCCTAGACAAGATAGACCATCTAGAATCTCAAGTCTACCTAGATCAAAGCTCCGAGGTCTCCAATAGCTCCTCGAAATCTAGCATCAGCCCTTCACCCAAAAAATCTTATGCAGCTACTCATTTTTCCTATGTTATTTGGATTTCCTTTTTCTTGTATCTTCCTTAGTTGTCATTCTTGTTTTATTTTTAATCACTAGAATGCCACTAAAGCGTCTTTTTATTCATTTATTTATAACTTTAGCCCTTTTGTATAAATAGAACACTTGTATAGGGTTTTAGGGAGATTTTATAAGATTAATGAAAAATCCCTTTTGAGTCTTTTCTCATGGAAAGCTCTCTCCTTCTTTACCAACCCTTATCAATCCCTTTAGCAAAGATTGTGGTGGGCAACCTTATCATTCAAACAGGTGTATCATATCCAATAAGTCTTAGGTCCTCGTATAGTTCTACGGTACATCATATCCATAAAGTTAATGCGCGGGATTGCTAAACCCTTAACTTTCATTTACCTTTTGGGCCATCTCGCAGCTCAAACCCATGGTTATGCATGATACTGGTTCATGTGTGTTCATCCACGGTGATTCGCATCATCAATAATGAGAGTACAACTCTTTCTTGTATACAGAATAATTTAATGCAGGACTACTAAGCTTCTCGTTATGATAGACAACGAGTCATCACTCCTACATCAGGATAATGCCAATTCCCATTATCGATGCATTGAATTCTAATTCAAAGGGTTTGTCAAAATCTAGTAACGAAAGGATAGGTGCCAAGGTGAGCTTCTCCTTAATCTCCCTAAAGCTTTTCTTAGCTCAATCGTTCCACATAAACCCTTCATTCTTCTTTGTCAGCTCAGTCAAAGGGGCAACTATGGTATGGAAGTTTTTTGATAAATTGCCTATAGAAGGAAACTAGGCTATGAAAGCTTCAAACCTCAATGACATTCTTTAGTGTCAATCACTCAAGAACAATTTTCATCTTCTCCTCATCTGCCTAGAGTCCTTACCTTAACATCACAAACCCTAAGAAGATCACCTCCTTATGGCAAAATGTACATTTCTTCACATTTCCATACAACTTCTCAGTTTGTAAAATGTCAAATACTTCGTGAAAGTGTTAAACGTATTCATTCAAGTCAATACTGTATACCAATATGTGATCAAAGTAGACAACCCCACATCTTTCAATTAGAGGGCGCATTACATGGTTCATCAACCTCATGAATGTGCTCGATGCATTAGTAATTTTGAGGTTGGACATACAAAAAAGCACCACAATAAAGTAAACTAAAACAAACAGGAAAAATTTTATCAAAGTCCAGGCAGCTACCAAGTGGATATGACACATCACTCAATCCTACTCATCCTACAATCCACCAGATATGATACACCGGTCCGAACTAAATGGTCACTCGGCACAACTCCTTACTAAAGGAAATTAATAAGAGTTGAATGATAACGAGAACACTAGGGTTGCTTAAAGTAAATAATTCTATATTGATTAGTTGCTTGTTTGCTAACAAGAAAGCTAGGGTTTATATACCTATCTACTATGGTTACTTTGCATGCATGAAAAGACTAAAGGGTATTCTACAATTAGGTTACATAAATCATACTGAAAGGGGGAAAAAGGGAAAAGAATATTTAGTATGGAAAAGAAAGAATCATTCTAGAATATTGTGTCGAAGACATATGTCACTTGGTAACTAAATGGAAGAAATATGATACAAGGTAGGCGAAAGCAGAATAACATATGCAGTCAAGGGCCGACTTGATGTGGATCAGGTCAGGGGTCAATCAATCTTGTAGAGAAGGTAGCTGTATTAGCATTAGATGTCTGTAGTTGGTTAAACAGCTTGGCTCGAATAGTCTTAGGCTATCTTCTGGAACAAGGCATCGTTGTTAGGTAGGAGCAAATCTGACACATGTGAGGATCTAATAAACAGGTCAGCAGGAGATCACTTTAGCATAAGGATCCCCATCTCATCTTTAGTTTTGGGCTAGTATTCCCCACATAGGTCCTTGGGAGACCTCTAGCTAAGCTATGAGTGATTAGTCCAAGGGCTTGATTCCAATCAATTCTTCACATTCCCACATAACTTCTCAGTTCTCAAAATGTCAAATACTTCACAAAGATGTTGAACATGGTCGTTCAGGTCGACATTGTATACCAATATGCCATCAAAGCACATAACTACACATCTTTCAATTAAAGGGCGCATTACACCATTTGTCAACCTCATGAATGTGCTCAATGCATTAGTAAGTCCGAATGGTAACCAATTATTCATAGAGTCTATGCCTAGTCTTGAAGGTAATTTTCCACTCATCACCTGGTCTCATGCAAATTTTATGGAAGCCACTTTGCAAATCAATCTTCGAAAATATCTAGGCATCATGAAGCTCATCTAACATGTCATCAAGCCCTAGTATCGACTATCTATGCTTAATAGTAATTAGATTGATTGCTCGATTGTCAATGTACATATGCTATGAACCATCTTTCTTTAGAATGAGTAGAGCTAATATAGTTCAAGGGCCCATGCTCTCCCTTACATATCCTCACTCTATGAGTTCATCCACCTATCTTTTTAGCACAACAGCCTACTCAAGGTTCATTATGTGTACAGGCTAGTTTGGCAAGGCAACACCTAGACGTAGACAATGTAATGCTTTATACCTTGGACTAAGGGTAATCCCTTGGGTAGTTCTTCAGGGAACAAATCCAAAAACTCATTTAGCAAGCTTCTGATCTCATGTAGAACATTCTCCAAATCTCTCACCTCTAACATGCTTCTAACCAACAAGAACATAGGTTCTTCAACTTCTTCAGCAGCTCAGAGCTCTCTTTAGCTCATTACCAAGGCTTTCTTCTTACTAGCTTGGGTGAGCTGGTTATGGGTTTCATTTACATGGGATGGCATAATGGGTTGCAACACAATCTACCTTCCATCCTTAATAAAGGCATAGGTGTTCTTTTACCCATCATAAATAACACGTCAGTCAAACAACTAAGGTCACCAAAGCAATAGATGTGAAGCTCCCATAGGAATGACATTGCACACTACTTCATCCCTATACAAATTCCCAACACTTAACGGTATGATCACTTTTTTAGTTATGTACAAAGCACCCTCATCATGAAGCCAATGCAACCTATATGGTCAAGGATGCTTTGAGATCATCAAACCCAACCTCTGCACAAAGGACTGTGCAACAACATTAGTATAACTTCCCCCATCTACAATGATCATGCACAATTGGCCTTTGACAGTACACTTGATATGGAATAGATTCTCCCTCTAATCCTCCTTAGAGTTTAGCAAGGAACTCAGTACTCATTTCAAGATTAGGGTCATCACTTCTCCTTGGTCGGCATAAACATAAGTCTCCTCTTCCTCTTTAGCTTCAGGTTTTCCAACATCTTCTTCTTTCTCGAGCTCACTCTCGTCATTGCTATCCACTAGATCTCCTTAAAGTACCATGATGCATAGGTTCAAACACTCAGCAGCCATAGTCTCAAGCCTAAACATTTAAAGCATTTCACCTTCCTAGTCTTCCATCCAAAGGTCTACACTTTCTCATATGTCTTCAAGGTCGACCTAACCACAGATCAACCTGACTGACCGACTTAGCCCTACTAGCTTACCCGATTATCTTCAAATCAATCATTCCTATCCTTGACCTTGTATGTCCTCCTTGGCTTAACTTGATCAAGTTGGCGCAATACTAGGGCTCAAAAGAATGTTGGCCTAGGTTAGCTCAAAAAACTTCTCCTTTGCCTCTTCACCTCCTACGCTATCTTGATCGTCTCTTCTAAGGTATAAAACCTCTTTACTTCTATGATGTTGTGAGTCTCGTACTTAAGCCCATAAATGAACCTTGATACTATATGGGCTTCTTGTACTTCCATGTCAACTCGAATCATTAGCATCTAAAACTCTCATACATAGTCATCGATAGATTGGCTTGCCTAGCAAAGCTCTTGTAACTTTGTAAACGTATCTTACAGGTAAGTCTCAAGCACGAATCTTCCTCTTAATAACCTCTTCATCTCATCCCAAGTTCTAACACCTCATCTTCTATCCCTTGCTCTGGTTGCATTTAAATTCTTCCACCATATGGTAACATACCCAATAAATTACATTCCAACAAGTCGAACTTTGACAACATCTATATATCCATAACATTCAAATACCTTTTCCACCTTCTCTTCCCACTCCATTTATTCATTTGCATCTTCACTTCCACTAAAGGGCAGATTTTGAACCTTAACAATGTCTAGTCTTCGAGGAGCTCAAGGTCCTCATCCTTGTGCTAAGTAATAGTTAGCTTCCTCTTCTTCATCCCTAAACTCTTTGACATCCAACTCCTTATTGTCTTCCTCAATCTCCTCCAAGTCCAATATTCGTCTAGTAGCTTGATCTGCTACTCCTCTAGCTCAGTGCAATTGAGTTGGGTAATTGGTTCAATTTCCTTGGCTATAGTATCTCTCAAGGGCATTTTCTTGTGAGTTATGGTACTATTCACCATGGGGTTATTGTCTATTAACTTGCATTGCTATAACTAGACCCTTAATAAGGTTAGTCAATATATCAAGTTTGTTATCGACCAACCCTAGGGCGTTATTACCACTATGACCATGATCAAGTTAAGCACCACTACTCTAATCACCAATATCACCTTGAACACTCAAATCTAACATGATGAAATACTTCTTGGACAAATTAATAACTCACTAACAACTTCAATTCCCAATAATCACTCAAACAAAACAATAACAAACTTGCTTTGTTTTCGTAGTGAAAAATAGAGTAAAAAGAAAGTAAAAATGAAACTACACTTACTTACACACAAACACACTATAGTACCTGCGAAAGGAACAAAGTAGCCACTAACAATAAGGTGAACCGAAAATTTACTGTAACTTCACAAACTCCTTCGCTAAACCTGGCATTGATACTAGCGAAGCTGATGCGTCTTCAAGGGTCAAACATATGGAAAAGCACCACAACTAAGCGAACCAAAAACAAATAGGGAAAAATGTAGCAAAGTTCGGGTAACTATCAAATGGATATAACACACCACTCAATCTTACTCGGCATATAATCCACTAGATATGACATACCAGTCTAAACTAAATAGTCATTCACCACTACTTCTTACTAAAGGGAATAGATAAGATCTGAATGATAATGAGAACACTATGGTTGCTCAACGTAAATAATTCTATATTGATTAGTTGATGTCTTCATACAAGAAAGTGAGAGTTTATATATGCGTCCACTAAGGTTACTTGATATGTATTAAAAGACTCTAGGGTATTCTATAATTAGGTTACTAAAAACATACTAAAAGGTATAGACACATAATTTTTTGCCCCTTTTGTTTTTCAAATTAGGTTACTAAGTCCTAAATTTAAAAAAAATCAAAAAAATAGAAAATTAAAGAAAACTCAAAAAAGGCAGAAATTTACAAAATATAGGGATTCTAGAAAATTAAAAAAAATAAAAATAAAAAAATAGGAAAACCCCAAATATATGAAGTTAAAAAAAAATACAAAAATTTTCAAAAAAAAATAAGAAAAGCATAAAAAATTTTGAAATTTGGATTAAAAAAAACATAAAAATTGAGAAATTTGGAAAAAATTTATAAAATTCAAAAATTACAAAAAATTAGAAAAATTTAAAAAATAAAAGACTCTAAAAAATAACTTTTTATTAAGCTAGATTTTTAGTTTTTTTTTTAATTTGGTTTAGAAGTTGGGCCATAGATCTTAGGCTTAGATTTAAATCTAGCCTATAGACGGACTGAGTACATATGTGCAATTTAATTGCACATATGAATTTGGCATAAGCCAACGACCTAATGGTTAAGCATATGGATTAGGCATGAGGTTTGAGTGTGAGGTCTTGGGTTCATATCTTGGCAAAGGTAAGGAGGCCTTTTTTCTCTTTAATTTTTGTTAACAACTATACTACCACGTATTAGGATCTGATTGCACCACGTATCCTGACACATGGTAACGTTCAGTTGGGCGGTCTTGTTAATGCCACGTGGCATCCATGTGGCGTGCCACGTCAGTTGCCATGTATCATGTGATGATACGTAGTAGGTTGAGACTAGTTGGTACAGTTGATGTAAAACCACGTCAGCACTTTCCCTCTTTTTCCTCCTCTTTCCCGTCATTTTCCCCTCAATTTTCCTCCTTTTTTCTTCTTAAGAACAACCTCACCCCTCATTTTAGCCTTTGATTTCATGCTTTTTCCTTGCTGAAATGCACCAATTAATGGTATGAGTTCATCCTCTACATAACCTACTATGATTGGAACCCATTAACATATCTAAATGCAGTCAAAGGAGCATTCAATTTGAGCTCCAAAAATCAGGAAAAAAAAACTAATTTTCTAGAATTTGCATTCAAATTCGATTCAAGCTTTCCTTAGTTTCTAGGTTGAATTCGACTTTAAATTAGAGCTCATAGACCATCGATAACCATACACAATGAACAATATCACTCAACACAACCTCTCTCTCTCTCTCTCTCTCTCTTCGATTCTCTCTCTCCACTTAAACCCGAGCCTAACCACCACCACGACCGAGCTGCCCTTAGCTTAGGCTCTCTAACCTAACCTCACTCAACCGTTGCCGTAGCCCCTAGCCACTCAACCAAACCACCACCCCTAAACCCTAACCACCAAAGCTCCCCCTCCCTTCCTCCCTTTCAAATCGCCACTTTTAGCCACCTTCAGCTCAAACTAATCCTATAATCAAACTCCCCATACTCCAAAACCCTTACCCCAAACGGCCACTCATGCCTAGTAGCCACCACCTTGAGCGCAACTCTACCACCATCGACCACTACTTCCAAAACCACCCAAATAAGCTCCAAATGCTACAACACTAAACCTACCCCTCCCCCACATTCCCAATCAAAAACTTACAAGAAAACCTTGACCCGCTCGTTTCAGTGGTTGAAATAAGCCAAATCAAGCCTTGCAGCTGCTACCAATGGTGATCCACGTGACCCAATCTGAAGACCCGAGATTGAACTCAAATCTAACCCAAGCTCACCTACGTACGCCTACTGCATCTGACCCCTTTTTTTATCTATTTTTACTTTATCATTTAGTTGTTGTTTTTTTATTTAATTGTAAATGTAATTAAAAAAAAGAGAAAAAAAAAAAGAAAAGAAGAAGAAGAAAAGAAAAGAAAAAAGGAAAGAAAAGAGTTATTTTGTTTTATTTTATTTTTACTAGTTTAATAAAAATAGATAAAATATAAGAAGTAATAAATAAATTAAGTGATAAAATAAAATATGTAAGACAGAATAAATTTGTTTTGTTAGTTAGAAGAATTCATTTTCCAAAAATGAAATGAAAATAAATCAACCATTCTTCAAATTAAGATCATTTAGAATTTTTGAAAATAAATTCCGATTTAGGACTCTTTTTAGAAATTTTCTTAAATGAACCAAATTGAATAAAAATGTAAACTCAATCATTTTCAAGAATTAAAACTAACAACCTACTAAAGTTTTCATTAAAAAAAATACATACATCAAATCCCGAATAGTGGGTACGTAACCACCTACAGGGTGACGATAAAAATAAAAAGAAAAATCTATTTTTCCTTTTTAGTTTAAATTACTTAAGTGACCTAATAATGAAGTAAACAATAATCGGGTGTTATATTTTAAAATTAAAAGGTGATTTTTAAGTTTAATTTTAATTTTAATTTTGGAAAGTCAATGGTACCTGTAAGGGTTTAAAATTCTTAACCCCCACATCCATGATCTCTAGTTTCAAAAAGCTATTTCAAAAATCGTTTTTTTTTTTTTTTCGTGAACTAGTGACTAAGTTATAACCAATCCACCCAATTAATTATAACTTAACTGTTTTTCCTGACTTCAATTAGGTGGTGACTCCAATGTTGTTTTAAAAAGAAACATTTTTTTCTTTAATCCCTAATTGAGGATCAGTATTAAATGAGTAGGGTTTAGTACTGACTGGTTTTGAGAAAACTTAATTTTTAAACAACCGGGAAGGTGAAAATCCAAGCTCAATAACCTGGCGACTCCATTAAGGACTTCAAGAAAGTTACCATTCAATTTTCCAAAATGAAGATTAATCTCTAAAATCACCTTAAATGCAATTTATTTACTCGTTTTCTTATATAATTGTACTAACATTTTTTTTTTTTCAAATTTGGTTTTTTTTTTTATTTAATTATTTTAAGGGGGGGATTTATTTTGCTGTGTCATGAATGCATGATTGATATGGTCAAACCCGAACCGTCTTAGGACCTTAGGATGAGGAGCCATTGTATAAGTTTTGAGTATAGCGGGGCAACCACCGTTTAAGGTTAATTAGGTTACCCCACTTAAACTTCGATGTGACCAAGGAACCATTTTTTGCATAAACGTATGAGGTCATAGATTTTAAAGACCATTAGAACCCACCTTTCTTATATACATTTCACGGGGTCAACGAATAACTAACAAAACGGAAATGTTATATATAAAAAAAAGGAGAAAAAAAGAAAAAAATAACAAGATCCGGAGTTTCTTTCCATGTATTCTTCCTTGATATATTTTCTTTTCATGTAATTAGCCTTTCCCATGTGATTTATGTTTTCTTTGTAATATTTCAGAAATGGCCAGCTCATCCAATGCCAAGGAGATTCATGTCCACAAACCTACAAACCCAATACCCATACTTAGCTAGTGGTTCCAAACCTTCAACCCAAGAGAACAATAGTTCATTATCGAAAAAATTATACCCATACTCTCACAAGCTAAGGTGGAGGTTAACATCACACTAATAAGGGCCTTAGTCCATTTCTGAGAGCCCAAAGAAGTAACTTTTCAATTTAGATCACACCTAATCAACCTAACTCTAGAAGACTACACCTAACTACTCTACGCTCCTCCTTTAGACGAAATATACGTCCTAGAGCTTAGCTTCAACCCAACCTACATTTTTTCAAAATTCTTAAGGATCCATAAGATTGAGATAAATGCGGCCCTAAATGATTGCAACAAACATGCCATCAAGATATGAGATCTAGTCCATTAGTTCTAGAACGAGCCTAACTCCAACAAACAAGCTATGATCCTTAGAGATTGGAAAGAAAACCGAATCAAAGCCTATGTATTAGTAATATTCACCACTATCTTGTTTATAAATGGGTCCTTTCTTATACACTTTAGGGTAACAAAGTTAATGGCTCAATTTTGGGAAGGGAAGTCTTACATTCCTATTCTACTTGCTAAGTAGATAAGTAACCTTAATTTCCTTAAAAAAAAGGGCTATGGAGATCTCAAGTTGAGCATGGCACTATTAATGGTGTGGTTCATCAATCACATTAAATGCTTTGGATTGGATTTAATAAGGAGAGCGTTCACCAATAAGATTGATCTTATTGATTCTTTCGTCGATATCCCTACCCTTCTCTAAATAAAGGTTTTATGAGACTTCTGAATAGAAGACATACTGTAGACTGCTAGGTGGATCAATTACACTAAGGTCACACTAATTTGCAAGAATTACCATGTTGTGCCACTTATCAAAATGAGTTAGTGTATAGGCTACTACCTAAATAACATGGTGAGACAATTTAGAGAGATTCTGGACATAGTTCACAAACCTTCATTAGAGCCATTCACTCTTAATCTCAAAGAGCCTCACTCCACAGAAAAGGCATCTAAACTTCACAAGATCAAAGCTTGGTGGGACACCTGGACTGTAAGCCCAAACATCAATCTAAGTGAGTCATAGGGGATGTAGACAAACACTGGGTTACCAAAGAGTATTTATACAATCAACTTCACAAGGTAGGCATAATGCAATATTGGACACTAAAAGTCTTTCAACCTTCCCCTATAACTCTAAAATGGTAACCTATATGGACCAAATGAAAGCTCGTATGGAGATCCTCTATGATGAAAAAGACAAATAGGCAAACCTATGCCAAGAGTCTAGACAAAGGTCACACACCTTTGAACACCAGCTGAAGATGGCTCGGAAGAGAATTCAAGAGTTTGAAGAAGCAATTAAACGTGACCAAAAGAAAAAGAAAATGTCATTTGGCCTATAGAAAAAAAAAAAGAGAAAATTAGTATTGATGAATTTGTACCTTTTTCCTTTCTTTCATGTAATAAGACTCCGGGAATTACAAAATAATAAATAACTTGCCATTCTATTAATTATTCATTGATTCTCTCCTTTCCATCTGTGTAGTTCATTTGCATTTTTTTTTCAGAAATAAAAATATCCATATGCTAACTTTTTGAGAAGTGGTTTTATCCAGGTTATCAAGATAGCTCCCAAATGTCAACCCCTCCAGAGAAGACCTATCAAAACCCGGTCTCAAACCAAAATGGCTAACTAAGGAAATGACAACACCAACACCAACAATGGCAATGTCAACCCCAAGGTTATCAATCACACTAAGTTAAGGTTCCAATCTTTGGAACGAACAGTTGGGAAGATTGCGAATCAATTGAGTTTTCTTACTGATAACATCTCTTTACTTAGGTCCACAGCTCTATTAAATAAAAGAAATTTCCAAAGCTCGATACAAAAAGAATGTTGAAGCCCCACCCCTCAAAGAAGCCTACCCTAAGTTCAATCAAGGCTTCGAATCCTTTGAAACAGAAGGGGTATTTCCAAAGCCTAACCTAGCTTTTGAGTCAAATACTTACTCATTCCCAATCAACCCAAAGCCTGAAGCTAACCAGGACAGATTGAAGGAACTTAAGAAGTGGCCAACTCAACAGATTATTAAAAAAATGAAAATGCTCAACGGGTATGATGGATTCAAGCATCCTGGCATAACAGACTTCTCTACCTATGATTATGGAAGCTTTCTAGAGAAGTTTAAAGGACCTGACTTTGAAAAATATAATGGGAGTGGATGCCCCAAGCTACACACCCAGTTGTATGTACGTAAGATGGGCAAGTATATACAGTATGAAGAGCTCATGGTTCAGACCTTTCAGCATAGCTTGACTAGCCTTACCTTGACTTGGTATGCTTAATTGGACCAGAATCAGGTAAATACATAGAAGAAGCTGGCTAGAGCATTCTATGAGCAATGTAGATTTAACGTCGAAGTGGCCTCAACAATGATGGATTTTGTTGCCCCAAGGAAGAGACACAATGAATCCTTAAAAGAATATGCTCAAAGGTGGAGGTCCCTAACTACAAGGGTATCTACCCCTATGACTAAGAAAGAGCTTACCGTAACTTAACATTCTTGAGAGGCCCTATTTCAATCACCCAATCAAACAAGCCTCTTCTAGATTTATAGAAGTGAAAGCAGTGGGATGTCAAATTGAGAGTGTCGTTTCCTCTGGCAAGCTAAAAGAGACAGCAGATAAAAGACTGCCCTTTGCTAAACCCACTACCACCAAGCCTAGAAAAGCTACTGTTAACATGGTCAACTCAAATGTAAGGCCTAACTCTTAGGTTTCTTTCAGGACAAATCCCCTACCAGCTTAATAATAGTTCAGAAGCCAACCACAAGGTAATAGAACCCCAAGACGGTTCACCCGAATACCAGTTCCACTCGGTCAGGCACTTGAAAAGTTAAAGAGAGACAATCTGCTTCATTCTGAGGCCCCTAGTGAAAGGTACAGGCTGAGGTTTTTTTATCCCAATGCAAGATGTCAGTATCATCTAAGGAAGGTAGGCCATTCAATTGACCCGTGCTGGAGGTTAAAAAACAAAATCTAAACTTAATTGATGAAGGTATAGTATAACTGCATTTTGTGGAGGCTCCTACTCCAAACGTTAACAACAACCCACTGCCAAACCATGGACCCATCATAAATATGATATCTAACCACTCAGAATTTTCCATCAACATGATCAGTCCCAACCAAGAATCGAAGGTTTATAGATTCTACAAAAAGGAAGTCCTAGAAGCTAAAAGGTATACCTT
Organism: Lumnitzera racemosa; assembly: GCA_024138005.1. Taxonomy (NCBI): domain Eukaryota; kingdom Viridiplantae; phylum Streptophyta; class Magnoliopsida; order Myrtales; family Combretaceae; genus Lumnitzera; species Lumnitzera racemosa. Next base: position 39,737,039 of record JAMXBC010000003.1, read on the forward strand.
CCATGTGCTTCTGGCCCCCGAAAATTATAAAGCTACCCCCCTCAACTACCACGTAATAAACCAAGGGCAATCAAGCTTGCTAGGGGGGATTACTCACTCTAGTAGATGCTACAATCCGAGGGAAGACTTGAAAAAGAAGGTCATGCTAGAAATGCCAAGCACCAAATAAGTTAAACATGAAGAAGGATTAACTGCCTTGACCAAGATGATCAAATCTAATGAACATAAAATAATAGACCAGCTTGCTAAAGACTCTGACATAGATATCCCTCATGAGTCTGTTGATGGCATCCAACCCACACCGAAAAGCTTTATTCAAAACACTAAGGGAAATTAAGGTTCCTCATGAAATCCCGACTGAAAGGATTGGCTTTTTCACCAATTCCATCCTCACTATGGATCAAATTTTCTTCTCTACCAAAGAACTAGACAAAGAAGGTACCTAGCACACAAAGCCTTTATTCATAATAGTGAGGATAAATAACATCATCACCATAAGAGTCCTCATCGACAGCGGGTCATCTCTAAATGTATGTCCTCTGGCTACCCTGGATCTATTAGGCATTGATACGACTGCTATCAAGCTGAGTTCGACAACAGTAAGAGCTTTTGATGGATCTAAGCGAGAAATAATAGGGGAGATCAGCTTACCAGTGGATATAAGACCATAGAAGTTCAACATCCCATTCAATCTATTACTAAGAAGGCCTTAGATACATTCAGCAAGGGCCACACCGTCAAGTCTTCACCAAAAAGTTAAGTTCATTTCCAATGACCAAGTTAACACAATTTTGGGTGACCAAGATTATGAAATCTATAAAGAGATAGCTATACCCTATATTGGTACGGAAGAGAAAGAGGACCTTGGACTTCAAATATTTGATGAGGTGCGGATGATCACTAATTAGTAAAAGGATGAGAGGCTAAAATTTAAAGAAGGCCAGTTTGGGACCTATGGTCTAAGATACTTTCTGACCCTGATGGAAGAGTTGCAAAGAACGCAAGCCAGGGGTAGAAAAGGTGATAAGTTGTATCATACTCCAAAGGCCCTCCCCCTATTGTTAGAAACTTTCATTCGGGCTAAAGCCTAAAACTCAAAGCTTACTAAAGAAGGCACTTCCAATAGAACGAAGGCCTTGGCCTATCCAACAAATCCCAACACTTGAATAATTAGTTATCTATCCTTGTGAATAACAATAAGTCTGCCCTAAGGTAAAGGGTAAGTCACGATCCAGTATTTTATGGAATTTTGTAATAAATTACCTCTATCTTCAAATGATTGTACTCGAAAGAGAGTTCTCCTGAATAAAATTAGTTTCTTCCCCCTTTACTCCTACCTTACTTACATTTTTCCTTTTACATACTTTTTTTTTTCTCCATATCCTATGATCCAAATAAGGGCCACGGATACCTTGTACAGATACGTAATGAAAATATTGATATCACTCTCGGTCCTACTAGGTTAGTCGTTAGGAGTGATGTCAATGACCATAATTATAAGCAAGAAAGCTAGCAAAAACATGAAATGAGTAGAATTTCCATTGACGAGCCAATAGAGATAACTAATGTTGGGACTAATGATAACCCTAAGGTATTGAAGATTGGGGGAAATCTGAAAGAAGATCAAAAGGTAGAGATGACTACATTACTATCCAAATACCAGGACGCATTTGCATAGTCTTATGAAGACATGCCCAGATTAGATTTGTTAATCATACTTCATCGTATACCCACACGAGAGAATATCAAACCTAAGAAACAAAAGTTAAGAAGATTCCGACCAGATGTTCCATTGAAAATCAAGGAAGAAGTTAGAAAATTCTTGGAGGTTGGTTTTATCGAGGTATTGGATTAGCACGAGTAGGTAGCTAATATCGTACTCGTAACAAAGAAGAAAAGAAAAGTCAGAGTATGCATAGACTTTCAAGACCTTAATCAAGCAACCCTTAAAGATAATTTCCCTTTGTCTCATATTGATGTCTTGGTCAATAACACAGCTGGAAACCATATTTTCTCTTTCATGGATAGATTTTCTAGGTATAACCAAATCTAAATGGCTAAAGAGGATAAAGCCAAGACAATGTTCATCACAACTTAAGGCATGTTTTGCTATAAAGTGATTCCTTTTAGAATCAAAAATACCGAAGCAACTTATCAAAGGGCCATGTTAGCAATCTTTTATGACATGATGCATAAAGAAGTCAAAGTATATGTTGATGATATGATTGCTAAGTCCAAAGAAGGAGAAAATCATGTGGAAAATCTGAGGAGATTGTTTAATAGGTTGAGAAAATTCTAACTAAAGATCAACCTAGAGAAATGTACTTTCGGAGTGACTTCAGGGAAATTATTAGGCTTTATAATCAACCAAAGGGGCATCAAAGTGGACCCTGATAAAATCAAAGTGATAGTTGTCCTGCCTCCGCCACGTACACTCAAAGAAATAAGAGGTTTATTGGGTCATTTAAACTTTATAGCTCGATTCATATTCCAACTCATAGACAAGTGACGTCCTTTGTTTAAGTTGTTAGAAAAGAACGCCAAGATCAACTAGGATGAAGAGTGCGAGCAAGCCTTTACAACAATCAAACAATACCTCATGAACCCTCCAATTCTGGTAGCTCCAAAACTTAGGAAGCCTTTATTCCTATACTTAACAATATTACCAAAATCCATAGGGTGCATGCTTGCCCAAAAATATGACGAAAGGAAGGAACGAGTTGTATACTACTTGAGTAAGAAATTCACTAAAGGGGAGCAGAGATATTCAGAAATTGAAAGAACCCACTATGCTTTGGTCTAGGTAATGCATCAGCTTAAACAATACACACTCTACTACTAGGTTGAATTACTAACTCAATATGATCCCCTAAAGTACTTAGCAAACAAACAGGCCTTAATTGGCAGATCTCAAAAGTAGCAAATGCTACTATCAAAGTTTGACATTACGTATGTGAACTAGAATTCAGTTAAGGGGCAAGCTCTAGCAAATCTATTGATAGAAAATTCCTTTTATAGCACTCCCTAAGAGGTACAAGTCAATTTCCCTAATGAGGATGTCTTAGCAGTTGAGGGAAACTCTGATAAAGGGGAAGATGATGAGCCACCAAAATGGAAAATGTTCTTCGATGGTACAGCCAATGTGTCTAGGCATGGAATTGGTGCAATACTAATATCCCCTAAAGGTATTCAATATCCTATGGCCATAAAACTCATTTTCCTATACACTAATAATATTGTTGAATACGAAGCGTACATTATGGGACTCAAGATGGCCCTAGATAAAGACATTTAAGAATTAGAAGTGTATGAGGTCTCTTCACTCATTATTGGCCAAGCCTAAGGAGAGTACCAAACTAAAGAACCTAAGCTAGTGCCTTATCATCGATACTTAACTGAATTGACAAAGAATTTCAAAGAAATCACCTTCAATCACATGTTAAGGACTTAAAATCAATTTGCTGAAGCCTTACCCACACTAGCATCTATGATCCAAATATCTGGTGGAGTTGAGATTTAGCCTCTTACTACTGAAATTAAAGATAAGCCTGCCTTCTACCTAACAATTGAGTGTATGAACGACCAAAAACCATGGTACCATGATGTTAAGACATTCTTACAACAAGGCACATACCTTGAAGAGGCTGAGAAAAAGGATAGAAAGATGATTAGGAAATTGGCCACTCAATTCTTAGCAAGTAAGTCCACCTTATACTGACACTCATTTGACGGTATACTCTTAGAGTGTATGGATAACAAAGAGGCTAAAAAGTGAATGAAAGAAGTGCATGAAGAGGTATGTGGCCTTCACATGAACAGATACATGCAGGTGAAGAAAATTATGAGGCTAGGGTATTATTGGTCAACAATGGAAAGTGATTGCATCAAACATGTTAGGCATTGTCACCTATGCTAAGTTTATGCAAATAAGATAAAGGCCTCGCCTCAGGAACTGTATGCCCTCTCAACACCATGGCCTTTTTCAATGTGGGGCATAGATATCATCAGCCCAATTACACCAAAAGTATCTAATAAGCATCGCTTCATGCTACTCGCCATCGACTACTTCAGCAAATGGGTTGAAGCTTCATCTTACTCAAATGTTACTAAAGGGATCGTAGTTAAGTTCATCAAGAGAGACATTTTGGCCTAATACGAGACTCCATAAACAACTGGCACTGATAATGGCACCAATCTCAACAACAAGCTTATGTTAGAGTTGTACCGACAGTTCCCGATCATTCATAGGAACTTTACTCCTTATCAACCCCAAATGAATGGAGCCATTGAAGCAGCCAACAAAAACCTCAAAAGAAACATTAAGAAAATGGTTGTTACATATAAGGACTAACATAAGATGTTACGATCTGTATTCATAGCCTATCGAACTTCCATTAGAACGTCGATTGGGGTAACACCGTACTCTTTGATATATAGAATTGAAGTGGTGTTACCAGTAGAAGTTGAGATCCCATCACTTAGGGTACTATCATAAACTCAGTTAGATGAAGCTAATTAGGTGAGAAAATGCATTAAGTAGTTGAATCTGATCAATGAAAGGAGACTGACAACCCTGTGTCATAATCAATGTTATCAATAAAGGATGGCTCAGGCCTTCAACAAAAAAGTACAACCTCGGAACTTCAAAAAGAAGATTTGGTGTTGAGAAAAGCTCTCCCCAACGCACAGGATTCTAGAGGGAAATTTGCTCCCAATTGCGAAGGTGCTTATGTCGTGAAGCGAGTATTATCGGGAAAAGCTTTGATTTTGTCCCAAATGGATGGTTTAGCTTTAAGAGACCCTATAAATGCCGATGCTGTAAGATTATATTATCCATAAGAAGTCAGTGGAAATTTTACTTAAAACACAAAAATGCCAATCATTTTGAAAGTCATTATGGTCTAATTTTCATTATCTACAAGCAAATTTGGTATCCTTAGCCATTTTCATCATTGGAATAATCACACTCTCTAAGGAAAGGTCCAAGTCCCTCTAATCGATTTAATCGTCTATTACATTGTTCATCTTCATTGTATTGCAGTATTAAAGGAATCCTACAATATGCTCTTCAAGACTTTCATTGGAATATCCTCCAAACTAATTCATCTAAACCATCTGAATAAGGGATGGCTTCAACTCAAAGTTGTTAACTTGAATAATAAGCCTCCTTATAGCTAAACCCATCACCATGGGTACTGTATAATCTCATAGTACTCGCGAAACTCCTTGTATCTGGTTATTACCCTTGTTACCTGCCAACTTGTCTATTCTTATTCTGTTCTCTCGCCTCAATTGATGCAAAGTGCACTCTATTTCTAAGTCTAGTGGTAAAATTTTAGCACTTCTATTCCTAAGCATAAAACACCTACAAAGAAGAGCAAAAATAACATAGTTGTTAAGTGCGCCTAAATTACCAATAGAACTAAAAGGTTTAATATTTCAAGTCCCTGGCAACAGCGCCAAAAACTTGATTCACTTGAACTATATATATAAAAATAAATCGCAAATACTCCAACAAGTATACCGTGTCGGAATCAAGTAATATAAAGAATATAAGTGGTTGATCCCTCGAAGACAAAGAAAATACTAATCCTATGCTAGTTCTTATCAATATTCAAGCAATCAAAATTAAATTAATTAATCTAATAATTACTCTAAAACTATTGAAAAGAAAATAACTATGAAAAATCTAAAATTGAGCAATCAATTGAGAATTGTGGGAAAACAGAATCCACCCTAGATTACGCAAATCAAATTATTATCATATTATATAGATTAATAGCTACATGGTCATTCAAGTGAAATTATTATACCTTAAAACTTGAGGATTTATACCCCTAATTAATTAGTCAGCTTCCACATCTTCCAATTAATAGTGGACTCTAAATTATAATCATATATCTCTCAATACTACGATTATCTAATGTCCTAAATCAATTAACCCTAATGTCTTAGTGAATAATCAATCACCGAACATCACATTAATCTCTAAATAATTTCTAATTAATTCAATTAACTCTGCTTCCACATTGATTAATCAAATCAACTAAGAATTTCTAACAAACACTAATCAACTCCCGTATCATTAGGGTTTTTAACAGTTATAATCGAAATCATAGAAATTGCAATCATGAATCATCCATATATCTTTTAATCTTATAACATGAACACAATCATCATCTTAACTATCTAGGGTTTCATCAATTCCCACAAATAAATTTAGTTAGCTATAGATTTGGAAATAAAAACACAAATACTAATTGAAATAGATGTCACCAATTCTATATTGGAAAGAAATAATCTTCAATTGTAACTTCAATCTTGGTCTCCACAGCAAAAGCAAAATCTACTCAATGACCAAAGTGCTTCTCCTAAAGAATTCTTCAAAAACTATCTAAAACTATTCTACGACTCTCGACGTCTAAAGAAAAAGTATCTAAAAGTCTCTTAAATGATGAAACATAAGCTATTTAAATGAAAATTAAGGTTGGCTCGTATGAAGTTTCTTTTTTCATGAAGGCTAGCTGTATAAGTGTAATGCCGGCTTTTAGGCTAGTAACGTAGTCATCCAGGGCTAATAGCATAAGCAACAAAGGCTACCAATGCAAGTTATAACAACCGGCTGCCTTTATTTCCAATTTACATGTATTGATCCAAACTTTGTTTATTTGCTTAAAATTCCTCTAAGTCGTCCGTAATTCTACTCTTGAATCATCTAATTCCTGAAATGTCCAAATGAACATAATTAAGTACCAATTCTTACTGATTTCTATAAATATATATAATTATATCATCAATTGCACTTCAAAATATGAAAAATATGCCTTTATCAATAAGGTACGACTAGATTTTAGATTAATCCCAATTTAGGATTGCTAATCCCCAAGAGACGCTCTCGCCTAGGTTAGTAAGCCTAGTGAGGTATGACTAGGTTTTAGATCAGTCCCACATTAGGGATACTAGTCCTCCAGAGACACTTCCGCCTAGGTTAGTGAGTCTTATGGGGTATAACCAAGTTTTAGATTGATCCTACATTAGGGTTGCTAGTCCCCAAGAGATGCTTACACCTAGGTTAGTGAGCCTTGTAAGGCACAACTAGATTTTAGATCAATCTCAGCTTAGGGTTGCTACTCCCTGAAAGATGCTCCTGCTTAGGTTAGTAAGCTTAGTGAGGCACGACCTAATTTTAGATCAATTCCTGCACAAGATCGTTTCTCCCTTAGAGATACTTCCACCAAGGTTAGTAAGGCTAGAGAAGTACAACTAAGTTTCATTTCTTAATCCAAATTGATTTTAAGATAGCTATTTAGTCATCCTAAGGGTAAAAATAGTGTCTGTTTTATCTTTGTAGTAAAGTTTTGCTCAAACTTCATTACAAAGAGGAGCAGCTGTAGATACCTAATTTTTGCTCTCTTTTATTTTTCAAATTAAGTTACCGAGTCCTAAATTAGAAAAAATTTAAAAAAAAATAAAATTAAAGAAAACTCAAAAAATGAAGAAATTTAGAAAAAAAAATAGGAATTCTAGGAAAGCAAAAAAAAAAGAAAAAAATAAGAAAACCCCAAAAATATGAAGTTTAGAAAAAAATATACAAAAAATACGAAAAGCATAAAAAATTTTGAAATTTGGATAAAATAACAAAAATTTAGAAATTTAGAAAAAAGTTATAAAATTGAAAAATTACAAAAAATTAGAAAAATTGAAAAAATAAAATATTCTAGAAAATAACTTTTTATTAAGGTACATTTTTATTTTTTGATTTAGTTTAAAAGTTGGGCCGTTGAACCTGGGCTTAGATTTAAATCTAACCTAAACTGATTAAGTCTAAATGTGCAATTTGGATTGCATATATGAATAAGGCATGGGCCAACGGCCTAATGGTTAAGCATATGGACTGGGCATATGGTTTAAGTGTGAGATCTTGGGTTCGAATCTTAGCAAAGGTAAGGAAGCCTTTTGTCTTTTTATTTTTTGTTAATTAACATACTGCTACGTGTTAGAATCTAATTGCGCTACGAGTCCTAATACATAGCAGCATTGAGTTGGGTAGTCTTGCTGACGTGGCATGCCACATCAACTACTACGTATTACGTGATGATATGTAGCAGCTTGGGTATGGTTAGCACAGCTAACGTTACACCACGTCAACACTTTCCCTCTTTTTCCTCCCCTTTTCCCTCATTTTCCCCTCAATTTTCCTCCTTTTTCCTTCTCAAGAACAACCCGACCCCCTCACTTTAGCCTTTGATTTCATGCTTTTCCCTTGTTGAAACACACCAATTAATGGTGCGAATTCATCCTTTACATAGCCTGTTGTAAATCAAACCCATTAACACATCCAAATGTAGTCAAAAGAGTATTCAATTTGAGCTCCAAAAATTAGAAAAAAAAAAACTAGTTTTCTAAAATTTGCATTCAAATCTAATTCAAGTTGTCCTTAGTTTATAGGTTGAATTCAACTATAAATTGGAGCTCATAGACCATCAACAACCGCACACAATGAACAGAATCACTCAACATAACCTCTCTCTCTCCTTACAATCACTTTCTCTCTCTAACCCACTCTCTCTCTCTCTTCGATTCTCTCTCTCCACTCAAACCTAAGCCTAACCACCGCTACGGCCGAGCTGCCCTTAGATTAGGCTCTCCCACTTGACCTCCCTCAACCACCACCATAGCTCCTGGCCACTCAACCAAACCACTACCCCTAAACCCTAACCACCAAAGCTCATCCCCCTTTAAACTACTACTTTTAGCTACCTTCAACTTGAACTACTCTTACGATTGAACTCCTTACGCTCCCAAACCCTTACCCCAACCGACCACTTATGGCTAGTAGCCACCACCGTGAGCGCAGTTCTACCACCGTTGATCGCCACTTCCAAAACAACCCAAACAAACTCCAAACACCACGGCACTGAACCTACCCCCCTGTTCCTAATCCAAAACTCACCAAAAAAAAAAAAACCTTCACCTGCTCATATTAGTGGTTGAAACAAGCCTAATCGAGCCTTGCTGTTGCTGCGAGTGGTGATCCATGTAACCTAACTCGAATCAGCACAACTCGACCTGAAATCCAGCCTAAGTCTAATCTACGTAAGCCTACTACATCCAACCCTTTTTCTTTTTCTTTTTTTTGTTTATCTATTATACTTTATCATTTAGTTGTTGTTTTTTTATATATAATTGTAAATATAATAAAATGAAAAAGAAAAAAGAAAGAAACAACAGAGAAGAAAAGAAAAGAAAAAAGGAAAAAAGAAAAGAGTAATTTCGTTTTATTTTATTTTTACTAATTTAATAAAAAAAAAGATAAAATATAATAAGTAATAAATAAATTAAGTGATAAAATAAAATAAGTAAGATAGAATAAAATTGCTTTATCACTTAGAAAAATTGATTTTCCAAAAATGAAAAGAAAATAAATCAACAATTTTTCAAATTAGAATCATTTAGAATTTCCAAAAATAAATTCCAATTTATAAATCCTTTTAGAAATTTTCTTAAATGAACCAAATTGAATAAAAATGTAAACTCGATCATTTTAAAGAATTAAAACTAACAACCCACTAAAGTTTTCATTAAAAAAACTATATACGTTTGATCCCGAATAGTAGGTACATAACCACCTACAAGGTGATAATAAAAATAAAAAAAAAATCTAATTTTCCTTTTTAGTTTAAATTACTTAAGTGATCTAATCAAAAGTAAATAATAATCGAGTTTTATCTTTCAAAATTAAAAGGTGATTTTTAAGTTTAATTTTAATTTTGGAAAGTCAATGATACCCGTAAGGGTTTAAAATTCCTAACCCCTACATCAATGATCTTTAGTTTCAAAAAGCTGTTTTAAAAATCGATTTATTTTTTTTTTTTCACAAACTAATGACTAAGTTATAACCAATCTACTCAATTAGTTACAACTTAACTGTTTTTTCCCGACTCCAGTCAGGTGGCAACTCTAAAGTTGTTTTAAAAAGAAACGGTTTTTTCTTTAACTATAGTCGAAGATCAATATTAAATTGGTAGAGTTTAGTACTGATCGATTTAGAGAAAAATTAATTTTTAAGAAACCGAGAAGCTGAAAATCTAAGCTCAATAAAAGAGTTAAAAGAAACCAAGAATATTCAGCATAGAAAAGAAAGAATCATTCTAGAATATGGTATCAAAAAACACGTATTGCTTGGTGGCTAGATGAGAGAAATATAATACAAGGTAGGTAAAAGTACAATAATGTTTACAGTCAAGGGGGGCCGACCAGATCTGGATCAAGTCGGGGGTCATTCAGCTCTATAGAGAAGTCAACTGTATTAGCGTTAGATGTATGTGGTTAGTCCAATAGCTCAACTTAGTTAGTTTGGGGTTGTCTTCCAGAGCAAGTGATCGTTATTGGGCAGAAGCAAATCTAACACGTGTAAGGTTCTAATAGTCAAGCTAGTAGGAGAGCAATTCAAAATAGGAATCCCCGTCTTGGCTTTGGTTTCAAGCTAATATTCTCTATGCATGTCCTTAGAGTCCTCTACTACGGTTGCGAGTGATTAGTCCAGGAGGCAAATTCCTATCGCTCTTTATCAAGTTTCTCTTACATAAGAGAGTACAAATTGTCCGGTAAAGCTTTGAATTAACTCCCTACTCAAAAGAGAGGTCATAGATGGACCCAATTATACATTATCTGAAGGACAGTGTCCTTCTTGATGATAGGAAAGAGGCTCGAAGGTTTATTTATTTGGCTACAAATTACACGCTGATAGATGATCAGTTGTACAAACACGGTGTTTCCTAATCTTATCTTTGATGCCTTACTCCAAAAGGTACATAACGAGTATTATCCGAGCTATAGGTGGTGTATGAAGCAACAAAGTGAAGGGACAAACGTTGTATATCCATACTCTACAACTCAGCTATTATTGGTTAACAATGATAGATGATGTAAGAACATCTATTCGATAGTATCTATAATGCTAGAAGCATGAGGTGTCGAGTCGTATATCTTCTACTAAACTGTACTATGATCTACTTAAAATATATATAAGAATATAGATAATACTCCAACAAATATATTAGGTTGATATCAAGTAATAAAAAATGAGTAAGGTTATCGATCCCTTATGACTAAGAAACTACTAAACCTATAATAGCTTTTATCAATATTGAAGCAATTGGACTTGGACTATAAATTAACTAATCTAATAATTAACTTTAAGTTGTCATAAAGTATAATACCTTAGGATTTTGAGCTTATACGATAACCCTAAGATCCAAGCCCCTAAATTTAGGACGTCGAACTAAGTTATTCATTTTATTTCAAACCTCACAGCAAAGTTAGAAAAGTTATATGAAATAATTTAAGTAAAGTCAATTTCTCAAAATAAACTATATAAAAATATTAATTTAAGCAAAACGTTAATTTATTGATAAAACCAATAATCATAAAATTCAAGCTTTTAAATATAGTAAGATATTAGAAATAAGTTAATTAACTTTCGAAAATAATAAATGAAGTTGAATTATACATAATATACATGCATATGATATACATTATATGTATTAAATATATACATATACTAATAATAAATTATTAAAATCAAGTAAAATAATGGAAAATTAATAAAAAAAATTGTATGGATGAGTCACCAAATGATGTGTTAAGCTAGGATTAATTGCAAATGATAAGTCAACACTTAGTTAAGGAGAGACTGATACGTAGTGCCTTGTAAAACGTGATATTGACATGCGTAATTTACTTTTTTTCCATACAAAAAATCCTAAAGGCAATAAATAGGAGCCCAAGCCTCATTTGGAATATTTTACCAACCTAAAAACACAAGAACATAATTTTATAAAATTGGAAAAATTTAGAAAAAAATAAAATAAAAATAAAACAAGAAACAAGGTCGGAATTAGGTTAAAGCAATTCAATAGGTTATCCACAACCTGACTCAGAGTAGCTTAGAGGTTCAACAAAAGGTAGCTAGAGGAGGCTTTACAACAAGGTGAGGCGATTAGGTGGTGGTAGGAGGCGACCGGTTTAGGTGAACTAATTTTTCTCCCAAAACTTGTTAAATTTGTTGAAAAAATCAAATATTTCCCATTAATCATGAAATTTGGTTTTCTAAGATTATTTTAGGTTTAGATTAATGTAGTAATTTTATTTTAATTAGATAATTAGTGTAAATATTGGTTCTTTAAGAAAATGCCTCATTTGGATGAAAATTGAATAAATTTTTTAAAATATTAGATTATGTTGTTTACAGGTCAATTTTTGGATACAATACACCTAAAATATATATTCAATTTTGGTAACAACAATTTTCGAAATTAAGGATGTTTACTATTTTTTATAATTATTTTAAATAAAACTACCAATTTTGCCGAATTATTGAAATAATTACTTTTTGATGAAATTAATGAATAAGTCCTACATGCTTAGACTTCTGGATGTTTATAATGATATTTACAATATTTAATTTTTCTCCCACACATAAATTTGTTTATTTTCACTAATTTTTAGTTATTTTGAGCTAAAACCGCTATTTTCTCAAAAATAGATAATAGCCAATTTGGTGTAATTCATGGTTAATAATTAAAATAAATATTTTTTGAGACTAAAGGATTTTTCACAAAATTAATTAGGCTCGTATATTATTTATTATGTATTTTCCTAGTATAAACCTATATATCAACTTAATATTTAATATCGTAATTAATACTATTAGAATTTTTACCAAGTCCATGTCAAATGAACACTTTAGGGTAAATTAAGACTTGCTGGACAAGTTTAAAAAGTATAATTCTTAGGGTTTTTAGTTCAGTACCAAAGCTTACTTGAGTCAATTATAGAGTTCAGGTAGCGTACGGTCGAGTCGTAATGAGAAAGGGGTATTTTTGGGTTTTTGACAATATTGATTAGTTTTGATTCTTAAGATATATCAATAATACTTAGAATAACGATCGTGATGATATAATGTTTATTAAAATCGGATAAGAAATGAGTAAGATACGATCAAATGTAATTTAAAAATGCAGAAATGAAAACTTATAACAGTTCGGATTCGACCCATAGTTGATTTGAAGCCCAAGTAAGTGTATCTACCCCAGGCTTAGAGTAGATATATTGCTACTCATAACACTGCATGCTATGTTAATTGAATATGAGTATATCTTAGGTAAACTGATATGCTACTATAGTAGATGTTGATGTGATGATTTTGAATGAAAATAATTGTTCCTCAGTTAAACTATTATGTTACTACATTAGGTGATGAATTGTGCTTACGAATGATTGTTCTAACTAAGGAAGCTAAATGATTGCTAACTTAATCTTCTAGGTGTTCACTTAAGTGAACCCTAAGTAAGATACTAGAATTCCGTTATGGAGAGTTTGAAAATTAGAATCAAATAACTAAGTTGAATAAAACTTGAAGATTGACTATGCTGGTTGATATTCTTGAGTTGCTATTATATATCATGGCACAAAAAGAGATCTACGGGTTAAAAATTTTAGAATGAGGCTTCTAAATGATCATGGAAAAAGCATGGCTTTATGAACTCAATTTTTATAAGCATATAGATTGCATTACCCGAACATTGTGACTATTTTGATAGTCAAATTTGGTAGACTATTGTGTATGGTCCAACTCAGTAGTGTTACCATTTTAATTTGGTGAACTACAGTGTGTAGTTTAATTTTGTAAAGTTGAAGGTCCTACACCTAGGTAGCTCCTTATTGTCCTTTTTCATAATGGTAAACTGCAGTGTATGGTCCAATTTGGTGGGGGTCATACTCCTAGGCATCTCTTAGTTGCCCTAGATTTCTAGACATTGTATCTAGATGCCCGGCTATGTTGACTAACCAGAAGAAGTTTGGAGGGTATAGGATATCGATACAAATGCATACCACATGCATGAGCACAACATACTACATTGCTAGAAGTAAATGCCCGATTAGGCGATGGCATTTGTGAAGTTGAATCTGTGGGTTATGATTGAATGTTTCAGTTGTGATATGCAGTATTATCTATCATATTTTCTATATTACGATGTTTGTTATCTACTCTCACTCAACTTCAGTAGTTGAGGGAATAAAATGTTTTATCCTTAGCTTAACTGAATCGTAAAAGGCCTAAGGCGGGATATATATATTGAGAGCATGAGTCGAAGTTAGCGACTTTTACATGGAACCTATATTAAGTCAAGAATCCTATTATTGTGAAGATGATAAAGGCAAAAGCTAGTTCAGGTTTTGGTATAAATATTATATTGTACACATAAGTTATAACAGAATATCCAGCTAAACTTCAATGTAGCAACCCCTTATCATGTAAATAATGTTGTCTTTTGATGAATAAGCAAGTTAAGTTAAGTTTCAATAGGTATTCCTGTATGATAATGCATCATATGCTATGCCAAGATGTGACACATAGAATTTACGAAAGTGTACCAAAAATGAATCAATCAACTGAGAATGTGGGAAAAAGCAAAATCTACCCTAATTATGCTAATCAATTTGTCATCATGTTATATAGATTAATAGTTATGCAATTATTCAAGTGAAATTATCATGCCTTAAAAATTAAGGACTTAAACCTCTAATTAATCGATCAACTCCTACATCTCTAATTAATAGCGGACTCTAAATTACAATCATACATCTCCCAATGCTATGATCGACTGATGCCCTAAATTAATTATCCCTAATGTCTTAGCAAATAATTAACTAGAGCTATTACATTAATCCTTGGATAATCTCTAACTAATCTAACTAATGTCACTTCTATATTAGCTAATTAGTTTAATCAATAATTCCTAACAAACCCTATATCAATTCTCGTATCAATAATGCTTCTAACAATTATAATCAATAGAAATTACAATAAAAAATTATCCACACATCTATTAACCCTATAACATGACTACAATTATCATTTTAGCTACCTAGGGTTTCATCAATTTCCTACAACTAAAATCTAGCCAGCCATGGAATTTAAAATAAAAGCATATATCACAATCAAACTTGTAAGGAAATTCATGATTGAAAATAAGAATAAACTACAGAATTGCATAAACAATAATAGTATAGAAATCACCAATTTTGTAACAATGATAAATAAAACTTCAATTGCAAGAACTTTAAGAATGATCTCCACAGCAATGGCGAGGCCATCTTAATGATCCCTAAAACTACCACAAGAATAACTCTCAGAATATCTCTCCAACTTTGTCTTAACTTTCTAGGTAAAAGGAAAAAATGAAATTTCAAATCTCCTCCAAATGGCAATACAAAGCATATTTATACAGCAAACAAAGGATGATTCTTGAATGATTTAGGCTAGAAATCAAAGTTGGCTCAAGGAAGGCCGACATTAAAGGCCAACAGCTTCGAAGGTAAGCCAATGGCTCTGACTTGTAGGCCAACTCAAGCCTGGCTACCTTCATTCCTAAATGCTTTATATCATTCTTAGCCAATGCAAATTGATTCGAGTGTCCTTCGATTGCGTAAAACTCCTCCAAATTACTCATAGTTCAACTCTAAATCCTCTGAGAACTGAAATAACCAAATGAATATACTTAAGTACCATTTCTTAATGATTTCTATAAAAAAAATCAATAATAATTTAACATAATTCACACAATGGAAAATGAGTAAAATATGCCTTTATCAACTTCCTTACACTTGAACTTTTGCTTGTCCTTAAGCAAAATAAATAGGACTAAAGAGAGAAATCTATCATACAAACATAAATTCTTCCAATTGCAAATTCAAGCATCTAATATTTCACTTTGAGACTCACCATTTTTTTTTTTATTGTGTGATGCCCATTGCTTGAACCAAACCAGAATATGTAATCGAAGTACTACAATTGAAATTACTTAACCACTCTAGAGAAAAAAAAAATTTAATCCAAACATTTAGCTTAAGATTTCTATTTCAAAAGTAGATACCTGGTCCTAAAGGAAAAATACCCATTTAAAATTTACAATTGTCAGCAAGCATATGATCCCTCTAATTGTCCCTCCAAACAAGTCAACAAGGTAGTGAAAGCATATGATATCTGCTTCATCCCTAGGTTTTCTTCCTTTTTATTAATAGCATTAATTCATTAATTGATTTGCATTCAATGTTTCCATGTCTCATTCACTTTTTTTTTTTCTTTTTTAAAGTTCAGATACTGAACTTTACCCTTTAATCCTTCTCGTTAGGGTGAGTGCATTAAGTCAGCACATCCTGAGCTCATCACCCAAGGGACCAAGTTTTAAAGGGACCCCTATGGACTCTTCCTCACTCTAACATTCAAGTTATGATACTCTTAACTCAATTACTTGAGTTATTGGAGTAAAGGCTCTACTTGCATAACTTTTTGAATGCTTACTAAAATTTTTCAAACTTCTTTTATTGAAATCACCAAGTATAAAGCTTCATTTATCTCTTTCACTAAGTGTTAAAGTACTATTAAAACAACTAAAAAGAAAATATACTAACTAACCTTACATAGAAGTAAGCCTATTTACTTTTCACTTGAGGACTCAATTAACTCTTAAACTTCAAATTCTAAGGCTAAAAACTAGGTAAATTAGATTCCTAAAGATTTAACTAAATAATTTTAACTAACTACAAAAATCACAACAATGGTGAATAGGGCACCTTAGTGAGTAAATTTTTCATGTAAGTAACAACAGATGCTATCAACAATTTTCTTTGTACAATCTCTAAATTTCAAACAAGAAAACTAAAATTTTGGCCTGAAAATTGCTAGATAACAAATTGCCAAATACTTAAGGACAAATATAGTTCAAGGTAATAGGGAAGTATGACCATTTATAAACAAAAACAAGCATCAGATGTCATGAGTTAATAACTGAATCACAGATTTCAAACATCATCATACTCGATT
The DNA here is from genome assembly GCA_024138005.1 of Lumnitzera racemosa. NCBI lineage: Eukaryota > Viridiplantae > Streptophyta > Magnoliopsida > Myrtales > Combretaceae > Lumnitzera > Lumnitzera racemosa. Next base: position 39,753,930 of record JAMXBC010000003.1, read on the forward strand.
TAAACTCCATTTCCCATATTCCCTTCCCCATACTTTAGAATAAATAGTGTCCAAACTGTTTCTCATTCAGCTTACAATAGGAAATAAAAAAAAAAAGTCACACAAAATGAAAAGCTGGTACCTTTTATTTTCAGGTTTTCAACAATAAAGGAGAATTCCAACCATGATATCATTTAAAGGATCATCTGGTTTAGATTAGCCCTGTTTCTACAAATACGAAGAAAGACAAAAGATGAAATATAGGATGAAAGTCTACTTAAAGGTACAAAGTAGTAGCAATTATCAAAAGTTGACCCAATCAAGTGGTTGCTCAAAAGAAATAGACCAACAGCAAAGCAAAAGTAAAAATAATAAAATAGAAGAAAATAGAAAGTGAACAAGGTCTCTAGCTTTCTCGCTTTATGCTACTGGTTTCCTAACTAAAAGTTTCATAGTGTAGCTAATCTACAGTTAGTGACTGGAAGCACAATATAATGGATTTTATCACATCAAACAAAGTAGTCCTGAACTTTTTGTTCTTCTTCTACTTTTTACAGATTTCCTCCTTAACTTCCCTAATCTCTGCTCTCAACTGCTCATAACCACTAACTAGAGGAGGAGGATAGGATGTAGAAGCTTTCCCAATAGGGGGATTTTCAGGAACTTCCTCATCATTACCTAGATTTGACCTATTTACTATTTTAAACAATCCATAATTCCTAAAGAGTGCAGTTAAGAACGGCTTGCATTTTATACCTTCATCCTTTTAGGTTACTGAAAAATCCTCATTCCTTTCATCAATGCCGCGATGTTGTCTCCACAAAGAATTACCTATGTCCTTGTATCATCTACTTATCTATAAATGAAATTAGCTACTGCTACCATAAGATCAATTTGGTGAACAAAAATCAAGCTGTAAAGATAAAATATGTCAAAACTTGTTACTGTATTATGACTAGTTTTCTTACAACTGATGGTATGGGCTAGAATGTGGTAGAGAAGCTTGTGCTCTACAGCTGCAAAAGTGGTAGCAATAGATTTGAAAGGTACAAAGTCATCCCGCCTTGGTTAAATCATGTAGTGCCAAAATTTTTCAACAATCATGTCATTAGGCCAAAATTTCGATAGATCTACCTCTTCATCATCATCTAATCCTAAAAAGTATCCTATCTGCTTGAGTTCTATCATATGAATCTCTCCATATGCTTGGAAGGTTAGAGTAGAAGAATTCTTATCTTTTTCTATCTTCAAAGAGGATAAGAACTCAATTATGACATTTTTAAATGTTGGTTGCTTGATCTCAAATAACCAAAACTAGGTCTTATCTGGCACAATCTACTGAATCCTCTCATCTATCCCATATTCTTGTAATAGAACCGAATCCAAATACTGATGATTCATGAATGTCATCGTTTGGAACTTTTTCTTCCTCTCATTGGCATAATCCTAATTTGATTGCAAATGTCTACCCTAGGTTCTTAAAGATGATGCTTCAACAATCTTTCACTTCTTTCTCTTTAGTTAGAGCTTTTTGGGTGGCAATCTTGATGTGGAAAGACAAATCCAAAAGATGAAGGCTAATGTAGGGTTAGAAGATGAAGAGCGAGAGAAGGTAGGTATGAGAGGGTAAGGGAGAGTGAAAAGGAAGAGGAAAGGGTTGGGGGAAACAAATAAAGGGAAGAGAGAGAGAGCATAGCTCGAAGTTTGCTTTATATAGCAGGACTTATGCTAGCCTGTTGCAACTATATGCCAGTGGTGTACATGGCTAGCCTTTAAAATGTTAAGACAAAAGGCCACTTAAAGGCTAATGGCCCTTAATTCAAAATTATGTGCTTTTTTTTAATAAGATTTTTTTTTTAATTAGACATAAGCTACCTCCCATCAATTGCTTAGTTTATAATCGCTAGCTCGACTTTCTCGGTTCTTCCAACGAGTTTGCACTATCCATGATAATAGCATTACTATCCATGTTTTCCCCTTCAAAATAATACTTGAGAAGGTGACTATTTACCTTAAAAGTACAGTTGTCTTCTTCCTTCAACTCGACTGCACATAAAGGGAAAAAAATTTGCTATCAAAAATGGCCTAAACCCTCGAGATTTTAACTTACATGAGAACAACTTCTGTCGAAAGTTGTATAATAGAACTTTTTTACCAAGTAAAAACTCTCACTTTTGGATTTTCCTATCATGCCACTGCTTAGCTCTCTCCTTATATATCCTAGCAATTTCATATGTTTCTTCTCTAATCTCATTCATCTGGTTCAATTGGAGTAACCTCTTTTGACTTCTCCTCTGCCTCAATACTACTCCTACAACATAGTCGTTGGCATCACACATTAACTCAAAGGAAAGCTCCCAATGAGATACAACGATCACTAGTACCGAAGTAAGCTTCTCCTTCAATAGATTTAATGCCTACAAACAGCTGTCATCAAAAACAAAAGCAAAATCTTTTTCAAGTAAATTACAAAGAGGTCTAGATATTTTAGAGAAGTCCCTGATAAATCTCCTGTAAAAGCTAGCATATCTTAGGAAGATCCTAACTCCTTTGACAGATGTAGGTGGTAGCACTTCTATATTATCTCCACTTGTACCCTATCAACTTCAATCCCCTTTTTTAACACCTTGTACCCTAAGACTATTCTCTTTCTTACCATAAAATGACATTTTTCCCAATTCAGAAGTAGATTAGTTTCTTTGTATCTTTTAAGCATATAGCTTAAATTAGTTAAACATGATTCAAATGACTTTCCAAAGATAGAGAAGTCATTCATAAATATTTCAATAAAATCTTCTAACATGCCAAAAAATATAAACATAATGCATCTTTCGAAAGTAATAAGTGCATTGCATAGACCAAAGGGCATTCTCTTAAAGGCAAAAGTGTCGTAACGACACGTAAAGGTAGTTTTCTCCTAGTCTTTGGGTGTTATATGAATTTGATTATAACCAGAATAACCATCTAGAAAATAGTAATAGTCATGCCCTGAAAGTTTTTCTAGCATCTAATCTATGAAGGGGAGGGGGGAATGGTCTTTATGGGTGGTATCATTCAGTTTTCTATAGTCTATGCAAACTCTCCAACCAGTAACAGTGCAAGTAGGGATTAACTCATTAGCCTCATTTTTAACCATAGTTATACCACCCTCTTTAGGTACTACTTAAATAGGACTAACCCATTTACTATCTGAAATAAGGAAGATAATACCTACATCATGTGAGCACCTCTTTCTTTACTACCTCCTTGAAAGTTGGGCTAAGTCATCTCTATGGATGTACTGTAGGTTTGCACTCAACCTCCAACAATATCCTATGAGTACAAATCAAAGGACTAATCCCCTTTATATCAACAATGGTCCACCCAATGGCTCCCTTATGCTCTCTTAGAACGCCTAACAGTTGTTGCTCTTGATCACCTATCAAAGAAGAGGAGATGATTATTGGAAAAGTATCATCTATTCTAAGACAAGCATATTTCATATGACTAGGTAATGGTTTAAGTTCAAGCACCGATGTTGTTGGTGAATTTTGGTGTAAGGAAATAGTCCCATAAAAGAGAGTAAAACACTTAGTATTGGGGCTAATTCGGTACGGCTACTCCGATGCCTAAGTTAGAATGGTGATTTAGTATAGTAAGTATATGAATAAGAAGTGTTTGAGAGCTCTTACAGAGTTTTCTTTCGATATTTATAAACGGTTATTGTGTCTAAGGCAGTTGTTAGGGCAACTGTTAAGATACGTAGAGAACTCTTGACTTGACATCTCCCCTAATATGTAAGGATAGCAAGCGGTTATAAAATATAACCATGCTTATGATAACTATTCGCGCCATAGATCTGAATTCAAACTAAGAACATTTCTTATACTCGGCATAAGTATCATGTGTCTTCTATAGAGCGGAAATGCTGAGAGAGTCGATTACTTGGCATCTCGGCTAATGAAGGGATGAGCGTAAGTTAAGTGAAAATTTACTATCAACATTTGCCCCCTAACTCCCGTATTTGAATAGTCAACAAAGGGAGTTATATATACATATTGTAGCAAAGGCTGAGTAGGAAGAGATTCTTTAGATTCATGCCAGGTAACATGGGAAGTAGGATGAATCACATCCCAGCTAAAAGTAATTTCAAAACTCTCACCCGTTCAAGAAACCAAAAAGTTGTAAGCATGACATCTGTCTCCTAAGTCATCACTTTGTTGCAGGCCTAATAACAGTCCAAAAGTTTTTCAGCCGTTATATTTCTGTCACGAGACACGCGTCAACAATCCGTAGGACTATCATATCAGCGCATCAATACTATCTAAAACAGATTTGTAGTTATAAGAATAGATCATCTATATATAAGGTACTGTTCATAATCAAATTTCATTTCTCTGGTTGCACCTGAAATTTTCATTCGTTTTCCAATCTTCAAAATCTCATTCTTCGACTACTATTATTTCATTTCATACAACCATCTAGGTATGGTTCGCAAAGTTGCTCGTTGACTTGTTTTATCTGATTCTGAGGCAACGATAACTAAGGCCACTCTTCACCCCCCCCCCCCCCTAAAATAGGAGAGAGGCAACGTGTTCTTTAAGCGGTTTGGCCAATGGTATGGAGGTAAGGTGGGATAAACTTACTCAGATTAACGAGCTTCCTGTAGATAATTATCTTAAGGATAGGGAAAGGAGGTCTTCAGCAAAATATCTGTACAACACAATAGCCTACTTTCGCAATTCTCCTGATGGGACTGCCTATTCCATCAACAAAGTTCATGTCACAAAGTATAATCAGTACTGGCAAGATCTTCCTAAAACATGGAACTTAAGGAGGCTGAGAGACGGGGAGAGAGTATGCTTTCCATGGGAATGCGAGTTCCATATATACCTAAAGTATCTGGATTTTTTGTTGTTACTTTCCTTTCTCGGCTTTTGTTTGGGGCTTCTTCAACTACTTCAAAGTCGTACCGAGTATATTCTCACCCAATACATATCGGCTTCTGATGACTTTTGAGATAGTATGTGAAGTAGTTGAGGTAAAGGCTATGCTTCAATTGTTTAGATTTTTCTTTACTCTCCATGGGCAACCTGACGGGTGGTCCTTCGTTGCTGCACAGCATGGGCATAAGTTCGTAGATGGGTTAGAATCCAAGATTCCCGATTGGCATGATAAGTTCGTGTCAATAGTATTTGATGAGAACTTAAACTTCTAGACCCAATGGACTAAGCCGATACATACAAAAGATGTAGATCTTACGCTAAATGATGCAGCAGCAGCGAAGAAGATTCAGGAGAGGAGAAACAAAATGTTTTTTTAGGACACTAAGAGAATTATACAGTGTTATGAAAATGGCTAACCAATATTTTCTAAAAAAGAAGGCACACTGATGTGTTACCACCATGCCGAGTATAACTACGAAGAAAGTCATTCTCGAGACTTTAGGGGAGAATAATGACTTTTCAACCTTACTTAGCATAGAAAATGAAAGTTCATATTTTTCCCCTATTTATATTAATTGACTTACTCGACTTATAGATATGGGTGCTAGGGTGGTGAATCCTGCAAAGCTACTTGCTCAGGCCAAGGCTAAGAAGTCCAAAGCTGATAGGAGAGGGACCACCCCTACAGCTACTACATGGCAAGGGAGGAGGTGTTGAAGCTTCATCCTGATTATGATCTCTCATGTCTTGATTTTGTCAATGTCAACAACAAAGTTATTAGTGCCGACGAAGATGAAGGCAACGATACAGGTGTCGAGAGTATGAAAGATAGTGACAATGAAGTTAATGTCGAAGAAGTTGACTACTCCGAGAACCCAGTTGTCGAGGATGCCCCAGCTAAAGATTTAAGAATCACTTCTACTCAATCTTAGAATAAGCCGTAAGACTTGTTGTATTGGCGTATTGCATTCTCATATAATTAATAATTGGAATATAATCAAGGAAATGCCAAGTGCTTATGAATTTTCATGTAACTGTACTTTCACAATTTGTATGGTTTATACATGTTTCACGCTCCCATTCGTCGGCATACTTTAATTCACTCCATATTTTTCTCAACATGTTTTATTTCATATACCCAGCTATCTTTCGGCCTGCATCATTTCACAAGCCCATCGCTTTTATGCATGTTTTATTTCACACGCCTATTGTCTCTTGGCGTGTTTTATTTCATGCGCCCTATTAACTTTTAGCCTATTTCGTTTCATAGGCCTATCGCTTCTAGGAATGTTTTATTTCACACACCCATCATTTCATATGCTCATTGTGTAGTTCTTTTACTGTGTTAGGCTAGAACTTAGATCAGTTTGTTTGTCGTGTAGCCTAAAACTCATTCATTAGGCAATTATAACCAAAATACATTAAGACTTCAAATATATCATTGTCATAAATAAGTCTTACAAGCATGTTGGTTGCCGCCAAATGAGTGACAACAAATGTCATCCGACATTAATTGAAATAAAATTTCAGATTATCAGTGTTCTAAGCTCGAAGGATCATGAATCCATCCAACCTTTCTAGTCGATAAATACCCTCACCAACGACTTCCCAAATCCTGACAGGATCTTCCCAATTCGCATCGAGGTTTCCCTTATTTGCTCGTATGCCTATTGCTTCCATCTTATGACAAAGTAGATCTCCAAGTTGGAAAACCTTATGCTTAACTTTCTGATTGTAGTATCTCATTGCTCTATGCTAGTATGTCGTGACCCTAGCTTTTGTAACGTCTCAAATTTCCTTAATAGTGTCCAGATTCGCTGTCAATCCGACTTAATTAAGCATAACATCAAAATTATTTGTACGCAGATTAGGCAAGTCTAACTCAATCGACAACACGGCTTCAATGTCCTATGCTAACTTAAATGGTGTCTCTCCCATTGCAGTTTTATGAGTGGTTATAAATCCCCATAAGACGTTTAGTAGTTCATTGGCCCACTTCTCCCTAACTTCATCCACTTTCCATTTCAGGCTGTTCAATATGATCTTGTTTATGGCTTCGACTTGTCCATTTATCTGAAGGTATGCTACAAACGTATAGTTAAGCCGAATGCCGTGCTTTTTACAAAATGTTCGAAACCTATTGTTGTCAAACTATAGGCCATTATCTATAATTATCATGTAGGGAACTTCAAATCTTAGTATGATGGCATTAAAGATGAAAGCTTCCACTTTTTGCTCTATAATTTTTGCTCCAGCCTCGGCTTCAGCACACTTAGTAAAGTAGTCCACAACCACAATGACGAATTGTCGTTAGGCAGTAGACTTGGGAAAGGGTTCAAGAATATCTAGGCCCCACTAAGCGAAAGGCCAAGGGCTAGTTAGGCTATATAATTCATTTATGGGTGCTTTACTCAACAACTCATGCTTCTGGCATTGAGGATACTGCTGGACAACGTCCTTTGCACCTTCTTTCATAGTTAGCTAATAATAGCCGAGTCGTAGTGCTCAAATATACAACATTTGCACCTTCACATGGTTGCTGCATATACCACCATCAATCAGCATGTAGTTCCCGGCATAGTAAGCCAATCTTCGTGCCTCCTTTCTGTCGTCCAGGACAGTACCTTCTTTTAGATAATTCACTAGGGAATCCATCTAATATTCTTCTTTTAGACAAGGAGCTAACTTACATCATTACAAGAGGTTAGATAAGCTTTTATACAAGAGATATTCAACAAAAAGTGTCTTGTTTAGCTTAGGGAATTCCATACTAGCCAATTTTGACAACTTTTCGACAGTAATATTCTTACCTCTTAGAATTTTGTAAATAGAGAAAGATAAGAATTCTTCTACAAGCGTTTTTCCTACCAATAGGTACTTACTCATCTCTTCTTCTCTTGCCACACAACTTCTAGTGACCCAATTTTCCACCAGCTGGGAATCAGAGAACACTTCAAGTTTCTCAGCACCAAGTTCTTTTGCCAGTTTCAATCTAGTAATTAGAGCATCATACTTTGCTTCATTCTTACTGGCTGGGAATCCAAATTTTAAAGCATAATGAACTATGACATTATGGGGACCTTAAAGAACTAAGCATGTACCACTTCCTTCTCATGTTGAAGAACCATCGATATAAAGAAACCAAATGGGTTTTTCATCAATCTCCACACAGTTTTCGTCTCCAGTGAATTTAACTACAAAATCTGCCAATATTTGGGCCTTTAGTGCCATTCTAGGTTTATATTGTATATTATAAGCACTAAACTCTAAGGCATATTTCACCATCCTCCTCGAGGAGTCAAGCTGTTACAATGCTTATCGCAATGGTTAATCGATGAAGATAATAATCTGGTGAGATTCAAAGTACGACTTTAATTTTCTTGCAAAGAGAACTACAACCAATACAAATTTTTCTATCTTTGTGTACCGAAACTCTATCCCTTGCAAAACATGACTTACGTAATAAACACGTTGATGCTCTTTGCCGTCAATTCAGACCAGTACAAAGGAAAGTGCTCAGTAGATAACTAATAGATACAAGTATAAATTTTCTCTAAGAATAGGTGTCAAGAGTATCAGGGCTAACGCAACAAATTTCTTGAGCTTATTGAAACCTCTTTCGCAATCTTCAGTCTATTTTAATTCCTTTAGACTCTTCAAAATTTCAAAGAATTCAGTGCAACTATCTACACTTCTCAACACAAATCTATTGAGGGTAGCAATTCATCCGATGAGTTCTTGTACCTCTTTGACCGTGCGAGGTGATTTCATATTCCTTATGGCTTCAACTTTCTCGGATTAGCCTCGATGCCGCATCATGCGACCACATACCCGAGAAATTTTCCTATAATTACGCCAAAGACGCAATTCTATGGGTTGAGTTTCAAGCAATATCTCCACAATGTAACAATCGTCTCCTCCAGATCTGTAAGATGTTCATCTTCCCTCATGCTCTTCACAGTCATATCATCCACATATACTTCAACATTCCTATGGATCTGAGATTTGAACATCTTCATTACTAATCTCTAGTATGTGGCACCAACATTCTTCAGCCTAAAGAGCATCACTATATAACAGTATGTTCTAAAATTGGTAACAAAAGATGTGTAGACTTCGTCTACTGTGTTCATCTTAATTTGATAGTAATTAGAGAAAGCATCCATAAAAGAAAGTAACGCGTATCTTGCGGTTGTATCTACTATCTGATCAATTTTTGGTAGCGAGAAACAATCCTTGGGACAAGCCTTATTGAGATCCATAAAGTCTATACACATTCACCACTTACTATTAGACTTCTTAACTAGTACGCAATTTGCTAGCCAAGTCGAATAAGGCTCTTCCTGGAGGAATCCTACCTTCAATAATTTCTAGACCTCTTCTTCTATTGCCGTTTATCTCTCTAGTGTAAAATGTCTTTTTTTTTGTTGGACCACCATTACATTCAAGTCAATCTAGAGCTTGTATATTGTAACGTCTCTTAGAATACCCAGCATGTCTGACGGTAACCATGCAAACACATCAGCATTGGCTTGCAGGAAGTTAATCAAACTTTGCCAAATATCTATTGACATGGGTTTTCCTATTCTTGTTGTTTTCTTGGGATCATTTCCTAAAAGAATTTCTTCTGTATCATTCTTAGCATTCTCTCTACTAATTGACTTGCCTTTTGTGTAGGTCTCGACCTAAAACACTTCTTCTCGCCTCAAAGCCCTTATATATAAGGTACGTACCAATTGTAGATCCACTTCACACACAGTAACTCCTGAAGGAGTGGAAAACGTCGCTTTTAGATGTACCATTGAAGGGACGATGCCGAACAAATGTTGGCATTGCCATCTCATTATCATGTTGTAAGGGGACCAACATTTGACAATGAAAAAATTCATTTTGTCCTCTGTAACATACTCATCATCGCCAATCTATATCGACAATGACATAACACCAGCTACATGCAAAGGTTGATTATTGAAAGCATAGAGGTCATACTTGTAAGACTACAGCTATGCTTTGATCTTGTGCCTCATTTGATTGAAGGCATGCTAAAAAATGATATCGGATGAACTTCCCGTGTCAACAAGAATTTTGTTGACCTCAAAGTTAGCAACTCTCACATTGCTGCAAGTGCATCAACGTGCGGCTTCTATATGCCCTCAAAATCCTCTTCTCCGAAAGATATTATATTGTCAATCCTGGCCTTCTTTTCGTGAATATTACAAACGTAATTCCTGGCGTTAACCGAGTTAGAAGAACTCTATTGGCCTATACTATTCGCTGAAAATTGTATTAATTACTCCATTGGGTGCTCTATTGGGGTTAACATCCCTTACAGCTCTCACAGCCATTGCTAGCTAAGTGTCATCCTCATGGTCCTCTCTTCTCCTCTGAGACGGTCTTTTGATTCTTTCGGCATCATGCGTTAGAAATTTTTGCAGGTACCTACATTGTATTGCATCTTCAATTACATTTGTGAGTTGAATGCACTCATCCATATTGTAACCCTTATCATGGTAAAAGTCGCAGTACTTGTTTGAATTTCTTCTCAAAGGATTCACTCACATTCTTTCTAACCATTGGAAGATACTTCCCTCCCCATGGACCTCTGTCAAAATATTTAAGATTGGTTGGTTGACAAGCGTATGGGATGAGAATGTTAGGATCCTCGGTCTCTTCCACTCAACGTCTAAAATGTTGTCGTCGTCAATGCGAAGTCTATCCTTAGCATTTTTCCGTTTATCTTTCTTTCCATCTCCTCTTCTTTGATCAGCCTCTCGTCATGCCTTTATGTTGTCTTCCTGTTAGATGTATGAGGTAGCTTTAGCCTTAAACTCAACGAAAGTTTTTGGCTTATTCCTTGTAAGAGACTTGAAAAAGTTTCCATGAGGCTTGAATCCATTGACTATGGTGTTGAGGGCCACACTCATATCCAGTTTTGGGATTTAGACCATCTCAACCATAAATCTAGCCAAATAGTCCCTGATTAACTCGTCGGACCTTTGTTTGATGGTGTTCAGGATTGAAGAATCCTTAATAGGAAGTTTGCCAGAAAGGAAGTATTGAAGAAACACTCATTAATCGAAACATGAAATGATATTTAGCTTCAGGTGTTTGAACCATGTGCTGGCTGCATTTCTCAAGGTCGAGGGAAAGGCTTAACAGGCCACCACGTTGCTTAAACCATGTAACTTTGCTAGTGTTCTATAGTACTCCAAGTGGTCTTCGGGGTCCTTTATCCCATCATATGTTTTGAATTGAGGCAAGCTAATGTACTGAGGTATTACTTCTTCCAAAATCTTTGGGACAAAGGGACTTTTCTTGATTTGGATGTATTTGTTCGCTAAAATAAGGGTGTTGACATGCAAAGGTCCCACATGTTGCACGTATTGCAGTTGCTTACCCTTGTCAATCTTATTGAAAGCAAGAGCTGTGGGTTGTACTGGAACCTCAGCTTGCTTTTTTGGCAATTCAAGTGAATAAATGGAATTATTGGTACTGTTGGCATCATGAGAGCCATGCTTGTTTTCCTGATTTAGTTGAAAACTTTTATGAAGAAGGTCAAGGATTTGTTCATGTTTTTTGTTTAACTAGGAATTTTCTTTAGGTAAATCGAGACAAAGTTGCGGGAGTCGAGCTAATCGTTGTTCATCAACATGCTGACTCCTTCCTTTAAGGTGTTGGGAGGAAGTACCAGCACTTGCACTTCGTGCCATCCTAAAACTACCCATATAGTCGTGTCTAGAGAAAAACAAACGACAACAAATGTCATTGGTGAATTTTGGGGTGAGTAAATAGTCCTGCAAAAGAAAGTTAAGTACTTGGTACCAAGGCCAGTCCGGTACGGCCACTCCGATGCCTAAGTTAAAATTGTGGTTTAGTATAGTAAGTATGTGAATAAGAAGTGTTCGAGAACTCTTATAGAGTTTCTTTTCAATATTTATAGTTGGTTGTTGTGTCTAAGGCAATTGTCAGGGTAATTATTAAGACACAAAGAGACCTCTTGACTTGACATCTCCCCTAATATATAAGGATTGCAAGTGGTTGTAAAATATAACCGTGCTTATGATAATTGTTCGCGCTATAGATTTGAATTCAAACCAGGAGCATTTCTTATACTCGGCATAAGTGTCGTATGTCTTCTACATAGTGGAGATGCTAAGAGAGTCGATTACCCGGCATCTCGGCCGACAAAGGAACAAGTGTAAGTGGAGCAAAAACTAACTATCAACAGCTAGGGATTATGTTATTGATGGTACTAACTTCTTCTCATTAGTTCCCAGTTCCTCATAGTATCAAGCTTTCACTTCTGACACCTATTCCATGCATTCTTCTTCATGTTCATCATTATTACTCCAATCACCCAGATCCCTAAGGACTAATTCCATAGTATCCAATCATGCTTTCTCTTCTATGAACTCATAGGTAATCTCATCAATAACATCAATAGTGTAACAAGATTTACAATCATCAAATTTTTTTATAGCTTCATAAACATGAAAAGTTACTCGATCATCCATAGCTCTTAAAGTAAGCTTACCCTATTCCACATCTATTAATGCCTTACCTGTTGCAAGAAATGGTTTACCAAGGATCATAGGTACCTCTATATCCTCCTCCATTTCCAAGACTATAAAGTCAACTAGAAAGATGAATTTTTCTACCTTCACTAAGACATTCTCTACAATACCTTTTAGGTATTTGATACTCCTATCAGCATGTTGTAAGGTGACATGAGTCTCCTTACAATCTCCAAGTCCCAACTTCCTAAAAATAGATAAAGGCATTAAATTTATACTTACATCAAAATTAGCAAGAACTTTGTCAAAATGAAGATTCCCTATAGTGTAAGGAATAATAAAACTCTCCTGATCTCTTTATTTTCTCGGTAGGTTAGATAAATTTTTCTGTAGGATCATAGAACACTCCCCTATAAGCATCACAAGTTCATTCCCATCAATCTTTCTCTTCTTGGTGAGCAGATCCTTCGTGAATCTGGCGTATGAAGGCATCTGTTGAAGTACCTCTGCTGAAATGCCTCTACAAAAGGAATGTTGATTTGCAGTTTCTTAAAAACATCTAAGAATTTAGCAAATTAGGTATGTAGCTACTATTGCTTCACTCTTCTTGGAAAAGGGATAGGAAGAACATATGGTTTCACTTCTAATGACTTTTGCTTGGGTTCTTCTACCTCCTGCTTCCTTCTACCTTTCTTTAGATTCTCCTTCTTTTCTTCAACTTATTTGTCAACTAATTCTACTTCCTTACCACTCATCAACATTATTGCACTAACACCGTTAGGATTCTCTTCAGTATTACTAGGTAAAGATCTTAATGGTATATTACTCAACTATTGAGCGATCTAACTAATCTGATTCTCTAGATTCTAAATAGTGGCTTGTTGATTATGTAACATGATGTCGGTCTTTTGCATATGGCTCAACATGAGCTCTTCCAATCTAAACTGATTTCGCTAAGGTAGAGTATTCTGAGTAGGACCTTGCTTTTGGAATCTTGGTGGTGGTTTAAATGCATTATTCTCATTCCTCCATGAGAAGTTTGGATGATTGTACCACCCTAAATTGTATGTGTTTGAATAAGGTCCTTGATTACCCCATTGAAAATTAATGACATAGTCTACCTACTCTCCATTAGATGAACTAAGGGATTCCCAGATAGGCACTCATGAGTTAAATGTGATCCTAAACATATCTCACAAAAAGCAATGTGATTAGCATTAAGAGACTTTGCTGAGGTAAGTTTACTTACGTAGGTAATAAGAGTGAAAATTTGAGCTGTTAATTGAGACAGTCTCATTGTCATTAATTGATGCCACTCTTGACTTGCCTCTCTTATTTTGCTAATTATGTGCACTAGAGGCCATCTCTTCCATCAATGCACTTGCTTCATCATAAGTCTTACCCATTAGTATACCTCCAACTACAACACCTACTAAAGACCTCAATGTCTCATCCAAGCTGAGATAGAAAATCTCAATTAGGAGATTATCTAGCAATCCTTCATGTGGGCATTTTTTAATTGCCTCCTTGAGCCTCTCCCATGCCTCATAAAGTGACTCACCGCTAAACTTAGTAAAGTTGGTGATATCGTTCCTCAATTTTGCGGTCCTAACTGGTAGGAAAAATCTCCTTAGAAATTTAGATGAGAGGTCAGCCTAGGTGGTAATGGACTCTTGTGGTAATGAATGGAACCAGGCTCTAACTTTATCCCTTAATGAGAAGGGAAAGAGTTGTAATCTGATGATCTCATTTACAACATTGTTTATCTTCACTGTATTGCAATATTGGAGGAATCATGCGACATGTTCATCAGGACTTTCATTTGGATATCCTCCAAACTGATTTGTCTAAATCATTTGAATGAGTGATGGTTTTAGTTTGAAATTATTGGCTTGAATGTTAGGCCTCCTTATGGTAAAACCCATAACGGTAATTACTATATAGTCTTAAAGTGCTCTAGGAACACCCTGTATCTGATTGTTATTATGATTGTCTACCCTCTCAACATCTTGCACTTCTCTCCTTCTTTTGTTCTCTCTCCTCAACTAATGCAAAGTGCACTCTATTTCAGAATCTATTGGTAAAATTTCAATACTTCTACTTCTGTGCATAAAACATCTACAAAGAGAACAAGAAACAAAACACATCATAAAGTGCACCTAAATTACCAACAGAACTAAAAGGTTTAAAATTTATAATTACTCGGCAATGGTGCCAAAAACTTGATCTGCTTAAAATATATATAAGAAAAAGAAAATACTCCAACAAGTATACTGGGTCGATATCAAGTAATAAAGAGTAAGGTTTTCGATCCCTTAAGGACTAAGAAACTATTAAACCTATAATAGCTCTTATCAATATTCAAGTAATTGGACTTGGACTGTGAATTAACTAATCTAATGATTAACTTTAAGTTGTCACAGAGAACTCATGAGAGTGTATAAAAAATGAATCAATCAATTGAGAATGTAGGAAAAAGCATAATCTACCCTAGTTACGTTAATTAATTTGTCATCATGTTATATGGTTTAATAGTTATGTGGTTATTCAAGTGAAATTATCATGCCTTAAAAATTAAGAACTTAAACCTCTAATTAATCAGTTAACTTAGACATCTCCAATTAACAGTGGACTTTAAATTATAATCATACATCTCCCAATGCTATGATCGACTAATGCCCCAAATTAATTATCCCTAATGTCTTAGCAAATAATTAACTAGAGTCATTACATTAATCCCTAAATAATCTCTAACTAATCTAATTAATGTCGCTTCCACATTAGCTAATTAGTTTAATCAATAATTCCTAACAAACCCTATATTAACTCCCACATCAATAGTGCTTCTAACAAATATAATCAATGGAAATTACAATCAAAATTATAGAAATGACAATCATGAATTATCCACACATCTATTAATCTTATAACATGACTATAATTATCATTTTAGCTACCTAGGGTTTCATCAATTTCCTACAACTAAAATCTAGCTAGCCATGGAATTTAAAATAAAAGCACATATCACAATCAAACTTGCAAGGAAATTCATGATTGAAAATAAGAACGAATTACAAAATTGCATAAACAATAATAGGATGGAAATCACCAATTCTATAGCAATAATAAAGAAAACTCCAACTGCAAGAACTCTAAGAATGATCTCCATAACAATGGCAAGGTCTTCTTAATGATCCCCAAAACTCCTACAAGAATAACTCTGTGACTTTGTCTAAACTCTCTAAGTAAAAGGAAAAAAAATAAAATAATGAAATTCTGAATCTCCTCTAAATGTCAGCATCAAGTGTATTTATAGAGCAAACAAATGATGGTTCTTGAATGATTTAGGCTAGAAATCAAAGCTAGCTTAAGGCTGGCTATTTTGACTAAAGGCCGACATTAGAGGTTGGCAGCTTTGAAGGTAGGCTAGCAGCTTTGACTTGTAGACTGACTCAAGGCTAGCTACCTTCATTCCTAAGTGCTTTATATCATCCTTGGCTAATGTAAATTGATTCAAGGTTCCTTCGATTTCATAAAACTCCTCCAAATTGCTCATATTTTCACTATAAATCCTCTAAGAACTGAAATAACCAAATTAATATACTTAAGTACCATTTGTTAATGATTTCTATTAAAAATCAATAATAATTCAACATAATTCACACAATGGAAAATGAGTAAAATAAGCCTTTATCATACTACCTAACCAATCCCTAACCCTTTGCCCAATAGGGGTTAGACATACTCGGACCATTTCCAAATACTATGGCCCAACAACAATTTGCCATAGTTGCCGTGAATTATTTTACCAAGTGTGTAGAAGTCGAGGCATTGGTAAGAATCACTAAAAAAAAAGGTAAAAGCTTTTGTTTTCAACTTCATTATATCAAGATTTGTGGTCCCATTTATGATAATCATGGATAATAGACCACAATTTGAAAACAACAAATTTTGAGCATTTCGTGAGAAACACAACATCCATCTAACTTACACATCTATAGCACATCTCAAACTAATGGGCAAGTGGAAGCTATTAACAAGATCATCTTACATGGATTGAAAAGGAAAGTTGATCAAGCTAAAGGCAAATAGGTTGATGAATTGTCGAATATTTTATGGAGATACAAGACTACCCATAAGACTAAAATAGGGGAAATGCCCTTCAAGTTAGCATGTAGTACAAAACCGATATTGCCGATTGAATTAGACCTGCCCAATCTATGCACACAAAATTTCAACCTAATGACCAATTAGGTTAGTTCAACGGCTAATTTGAATGCTATCGAAGAGAAGAGATGTCGTAAGAACAAGAGTTGTAGCATACAAACATAAGGCAACTAGGTATTATAATTAGAAGGTGAAACATAAGGTTTTTCAACCTAGAGATTTGGTTTGCAAGAAATTAGAGGCGACTAGCATGCGATATAGATAAGGGAAACTCAAGGCAAATTGGAAGGATCATATAAGATCCAAGAAATCGTAAGCAAGGGGACCTACCGACTAGAGAGGTTGGATGGAACAATCATTTGTCATGCATGGAATGCCAAGATTTTAAAGCTTTATTTTAATAATATTTTATCCCCATTTGCTTTGCAGGGCACTAGCTTAATTCTTATTTCAAATGTGAATGCTCATTCCAAGTTTTAATGTTGACTTGTTTTTATACCACATCATTTCATGATTAGCAGATTATTATTAAGTTCAAGCTACATAATGAATGAACTAGTATTTAATAAGTTTAAACCTATTGTAGTTAGTGAACTTTATAACTTAGCCAAATAACAAATGTGGTAGTTCCTATAGGCAATCTCGTAGCTTAAATGAGAAGACTAATCCACGTCCCTAATGATTAACAAACATTGTCTTTAAAAAGACACCTAACATATTGTGTGTGAAGTAAAACATGTTGAGAAAATTAGGCGTGTGAAATAAAATAAGCCAAGAAAACCAAACATGTGAAATAAAACGTACCAGAACTATCAATTACACATGAGAGGAAATGTGCATAAGATTAATAACAAATACAATATTAAATGTTTAGCCGCTCGCTTGAATCATGTCCCTACAACTCCATGAAAACAAAACACAATAAGAATCTTAAGATTTTGAGTTGTTCTTAGATTGAGTAGAGGCATTCTCTCGATCAAAAGATAAGACCTTACTAGAGCATATCTCTTTCTCGACACTAGGGGTTTTGGAGCAAGTAGATGTTTCTTTATGCACATAGGGGATCTCCTTAGATAATCGATCTTATCATCACCAAGATCTTTGGCATAAACTCTATAGTCATTATCCTAGATTTGGGCCTCAACAACTATATCTTCATCGACTTCTTCATTACAGCTACTGACATTATCATCAAAGTTAGCGAAATCCAGGCACAAAAGGTCGTATTCAGAGTGAAACTTTAAAGTCTCTTCTCTCGCCACTTAGACACCCTCTAATAACTTCTTTCTCGGCAATCTTTTATACTGCCGACTTAGAGTTACAATCTCTAATGGTTCTTCAATAGAAGGCCTTTTCTTCGTTGCTTCCTCTAATTTGGTACTCTTCTCTTTTTCTTATGAAGTTCTTCCTTCAAGTCTTCAACCTCCTTATATTGCTCCTCACTCTTAGCCTTAAGGCTTAAGACTTCATCAACCACTAATGAATGTGCTAATCTCTCAGCAACTAGCTCCTTCTAATATTTTTTGGCCTCCATCTCGGCCATGATTCTCACATTCTCAGCCACCACAATTTGAGCCTTCAAGGAGTTGTATGCATCTTCAATTTTTAGTAATAAGTCACAATAAAAATAATAAATTTGTTAGATCACTTGGCAAAGCAATAAATTATTATTACCTTCTTCATCTCCTTGTCAGCTTCATCCAAAGCTATCAGAACATGTCTTCTAATCTATACATGGATAAGATTATGTCAACAATTGAACATGTACCACAAGTGAAAGGATTCAATTGATACCTACATCATACAATTTAGCTGCAATGTGTGCCTTATTACAACTGCCTACCTTATCGACATCCTTCTTCACAATCTCCCTATCCTTGGGAAGAATGATGCCTTCCATTAAAGCTAGGGATTTGGTCCTATTGCCCAAAGTTGAGTTAGTGTAGAGGATATTGTAGCCCCAACACAGAACAAAGCACTCGCACACCTTACTATTAGGGACAAATTCCACACTATTGATGGCAAGAGCTTTGTTCCGCATGGCCTTCTTCGTCTTTTTACCCAAAATCTTAGATCTCTTAGACAAAGGTTGGCCAGCAAGCTCTTTCCTATTTCTTTTACTAGGACTCGGCACAATTTCCACTTGGAGCAACGGCCCCTCGATAACCACTCGATGGTGATTTGAGCCCTACTGCAAATGACAATATCTCGACCAAAATCTCTCAACACTTCATTCAAAGAAATATTTTCTAAGAGTGGGATCAATTATACTTGTGTAGCCTCAACAACCCTAAGCTTTTCACTCCCTTCTCCCTTGTAGTAGGACGGGACACCTTCTTTTAAGTTGCAACTTGCTTTGCCACTTTCTCTTACGCAGCTTTCTTCAAAGCAACCACCCAAGTCACGGTTACCTTGGCATCTGCTTATCTGTCAGCTTTAGATTTTTTAGCCTTCACTTAGGCCAACAATCTAGCGGGATCTACATCGCCTGTGCCCATGTTTACAATAAAAAGTAGAAGCATTAACGATAAAAATAGAGAAATCAAGGACTTACGTATTCCATGCAAAATGACACTCAAAGGAAACTATTCTTCCCTCAAGTCCAAGAATAACTTTCCTCTTGTAGCCCTACTCGGCACAACAATTACTCATTAGCATAACTTCTTTCTCTAACAAGACTAGCTCCACATTTTCATATCACCTTATTATTCTCTCGACATCCTAGAAAAACATTTTGTTTTTTCTTCTTTACTGTAGTAACATCATTCGGCATCAACTCAATATTTTTGGTATGGATAGGTTTAGTCCATTAGGTCCAAAAATCTAATTCTTTGTTCGATATAATAGACACAAACTTGTCGTGACACTTATAGAATTTTTTACTCCAATCCATCCATGAATTTCCACCTATTCCTAGTAGCCGCAAAATACCAACCATTGCGTTGCTTCCTTATTGTAAAGAAGTACCTAAACAATTGAAGTATAGCTCTAACTTTGACAACTGTACAAACTATCTCAAAAGCTTCAAAAAGCTGATAAGTGTTTGGCGAGAACATGCTTGGCATAACTTAAAAATAGTTAAAGAATTGCTTAATGAATGCAACAAATGGGAAACACAATCCAAAGTTAAGGTATTTCAAATAAATGTCCCTTCGAAAGCAAACCCTTTCCTCCTCTCTTTGCCTCCATAGATTTCATATTTCAGGAAGATCTTGCTAGTATTTATTGTATTTTCAAATAAGAACTTTATTGGCAGCACTCACCACTTCGTTTAAAGAATTACCAAAGTAAACCATGTTATTATACAAATACCTGGCTGCTACATGAGAGTTGACATAAGTGAGTTTATCCTACCACTCTGCTACATTGTCAGTTGAGCTACTCAAGGAACACACCGTCGCGTTCCTTTTTTGTAAGGGAGAAGTATCTTTGGTCTCAATTGCCTCGAAATATGAAAGAACAAGTTGACAAATTATGTTTCAAACCATACTTGATTTTGGCTATATAATAAAAGTCACAAAACTTTTGACAATTTGGAAGATGAAGACGAGATGTCGAAAACAAGCAAGAGCTTATGGATACAAATGAAAATAAAACGAGAAAATCTCTTCTTAGTATTGAAAATCCCTTATATATGAACAATTTCCCCTTATAATCCTAACATGCTTCTGACAAGAACAATGCACTGATTAGGTGGTGTAACGTGAATTATTGACATGTGTTTTGAAATAGAGATCCAAAGGTTATCATAGCTCTAACAGTTATTAGCCCCTATAATGTAATTATGGCTAAAGTGATAACTATTCTATGTGCTACCACTTAGTTTTCTAGATAGGCGGGAAAATTGAAGAGTTGCAACCTTTCAGCTGGGATAGGATCTATCATGTTCCAAATGAAAATCAAAACTTTCCACATTACTTGGCATTTAGGAAACTTAGTTTTTCACACTCTAACCAAATAAATAGAACATTGAGCTTTATTTACTCCCTCAATCAAATTCTCAACCATGAGAGTTAGGGGACACATGTTAATAGTCAAATTTCATCCTTTGATTTCACTCAGCCATTCAACTGACAAAATGCTAAGTAACTATACTCTCAACCGACAACTACAAAGACAATTTTATATCTAGTTTGAACTTAAGAAAAGTGGTGCAAATAGTTATCATCTGGCACTATTTCATTACATAACTACCTACTATTCCTATATTTTAAGCATGTGCTTAATTATGAGGTCTCCACGTGTCTCATGATCAAAGATTAACTGCTATTCCAAACACCTGACATTCACCTCTAAATACAGAAAAAAGGCACTATAAGAACTCTCTCATGATCTTTAACTATTTACTTATCTTCTCTTAAATACATTTACTAACTTAGGCATCAAAGTGGCTACACCAAACTAGCTCGAGTACCATTTAGTTCTTTCTATTTTGCAAGAGTAAGATTTCATCCTAAAATCACCTAACAACACCAGACATCATATGTTTGGTCACTCAAACTCGGTTATTATTCGCTTTCTATGATAAGATGCAAAGAATTTAGTATAACAATGCCCATAGTACCAA
This sequence comes from Lumnitzera racemosa, assembly GCA_024138005.1. NCBI lineage: Eukaryota > Viridiplantae > Streptophyta > Magnoliopsida > Myrtales > Combretaceae > Lumnitzera > Lumnitzera racemosa. Next base: position 39,775,082 of record JAMXBC010000003.1, read on the forward strand.
AAGCATAAAGCAATTAGTCATACTCCCTCTAGCAAGCTTCAACATATAACTAACCCCTAACCTTTTGCTCAATAGGATTCGAACATTCTTGGACCCTTTCCAAAGGCTACTAGATAATAGCAATTCATTTTGGTTATAGTAGATTATTTCACTAAGTGGGTAAAAGCTAAAGCTATAGCAAAGATTACTTAATAGAAGGTGAAGTCATGGATACCAACTTCACTACATCAAGGTTTAAAGTTCCCAAATTGGTTATAACTAATAATGGTCTACAATTTAGCAATGATAAGTTTTGAGCTTTTTGTTAAAAGCACAACATTCGGCTAAGCTATATATCAATTACCCATCTATAGACGAATGGTCAAGTTGAAGTTATAAACAAGATTATACTACATAATCTAAAGTGGAGAGTATACCAAGCAAAGGAGAAATGGGCTAGTAAACTTCCAAATATCTCAAAGGGGTATAAGATTAGCCATAAGACTTTGATAAGTGAAACCTCATTCAAGTTAACATTTAGTATAAAGTTGTCCTTTCCATTGGACTAGAGTTTCCGAGTATATGTATGCAAGGTTTCAATGTTATGGCTAATCAAATCGGCCTTATAACTAATTTAGAAACGATTGAGGAGATACGAGATATTGCGAGGGACAGAATTGCAACGTATCAACACAAAGTGATAAGGTACTCTAATTAGAATGTGAAGCATAAGTTTTTTCAACCTAGAGATTTAGTGTGCCACAATTTGGGAGCAACAAGGGTACGAGGATGGCTAAGGGAGGCTTACTAAAAACTGGGAAGACCCAATTTAGATTCAAGAAGTTGTAAGGAATGGAGTGTATCAACTTTAGAGGTTAGATAAGAGATAATCCCCGGAATGTGGAATTATGCAAGACCTAAAGTTGTATTTTAAGTGATCTCTTTCTATCAACTATTTATCTTCCATTCTTACTTGCTCACTTTTAATGTTTATTAATGTTAGGATGCTTGATCATTGTCTATTTATGCCCATACTATAATTTGGGCAATAAGTTGTCATGATAATATGATAAAGTATTACTTTTTAAATGCTCACATGATCACACAACTCTAATAATTATGTAACCTAACCAAGGTTAAAAGACTAATGAATTTAGAAAACTTCAAGCCAACTTAGCAAATAAACTAATCTAATTAATCTAAACTAATTTGGTTAACAACCTATTTTCATGCCCATACCTTGAGGGTTAATGGAAAAAAAAAATTATATCCTAATCTAATTCTGGAAACACTAATATCAAATATTAAGTCTTTTTAAGCAGTTCAGGTTGCACTCATGTAAACCTTGTCAACCATTAGGCACACAAAGTAAACTCACATACAAAATAATCAACTAGAAAGAAAGCATATTAGTTTGAATAAATGGAAAAGGAGTCTAATAAATTTACAACAAAACTTTCGGCATCTTGATCTAAATGAAGATAGACATTATAGGGAAGCTAAAATTCAGGTAGAAGGATGCTTGACCTCATTCTCATTAGCATTAGATGTATAAGCTAAAGGAGCTTCTACTAAAGTAGGAACTTCTAGTACTCAAGGTCTCTATGACTTTGTTCATGGTTTGCGTCCTCCTCCCTTCACTCTTCATCTTCATCTTGGTCTTCATAATCATCATCATCATCATCTATGTTAATGAAGTCAAGACAAGAGAGGTTATAATTAAGAAATACCTTGAGCACCTCCTCCTTTGCCAGTTTAACCCCATAGAGAAGCTTCATGTAGAGTAACTTCTCATAATGCTTACTTGGCATTACAATATTAAGAGCTTCCTCTAAAAAAATTTCAAGCTTGGAAGCTTGCTCCAGTTTAGGATCCAAGTTTGTTGGTGATCCAAAGTTGCCTTCAACTCTTTGGATTCTTCTCTCAAGGTGAACTCTTTCTCGCTAAGGGAGGTATAAGAGTCATGCAAAGATTGACATTTCTCCTTTTGAAGCTTCTCAACTGTAATTGTCTAAGCCTTAGATGCATTCTAAGCTTCCTCAATTATCTATATATATTAGCAAATGTGAGATTTACATTAAGCCAAACATGTTTATGGCAAGAAGAAAACGACACTTACCTTTTGCATCTTAGCCTTAGCTTTGTCTAAGGTTGTCATGATGTACTCATTCATGTACATTAATAAAGATAGGTTAACAATTGTACATATAATCCAACATTATAATTAGCTCAACAAACTCTTGATATCCCTTTGTAAGATTGCTAGTCTTAGGGTAGAATAATTCTCCTCATCAAGGCCAAGGACTTCAATCTATCCCCCAACATAAAGTTAGAAGCGAGTATTCTATTTTCCTATAAGGGGACAAAATCATAAACGTCCCCTTGCCAAGGAATGAAATCAATAGTAGGAATTCCAAGATTATATACACCCCAAACAGGACTTGGTGGTAACACAGCTACAGAATTGTTGCTAATGTTAGGAGTAGGCTTAAGGAACCAAAATCTTTAAATCTTTCAAGAGTAGAAGGATCTTGAGCATCCTTTTTATCCCTCCTCTTTTGCCCCCTTACATAAGTCTTGATTGGCACAAGAGACAATGACCTAATTTTTGTAAGAGATAAGTCAACAATAGCTTGAGAGGCTCTAACAGCCACCCTCCTATCTTTCTTTCTTAAGGCCCTCTTCAAGTTAGTTAGCACCCTCTCTTTCTCAAAACTCTTAACAGGAGCCTCTTGTCCTCCAACAGCCTTAATAGCTCACATGTTGAGCTTCTTTTTCTCAGTATTACCTTAGGCTAACAACTTTTTTAGATCAATCTCTCTAACCCCCTTCTCTACATTAAACAAAGGTTAGCAAAAAAACTTAAAATTACGTGAAATTGTACTTACAAGACCATTCTAAATAAAGCTTAAAGAAAAATCCCTATGTAGAAACAATTAATCAACATCAATACAACTAGTGCAACTTAGTATGGTAAGAAAAACAAATCGTACCTTCCTCTTCATCATTTCAGAAGGTCAACTAACCTTTTCATATCATTGAATGATTACTTTAGAGTTCCAATAAAACTACTTATATCATCTCTTCTCAATTTTTTGGGTAACCCTTACATCATTAGGTAAAAGTCCAACGTCCCTAACACGGATGTGTTTAGTTGGGTCCATTTTTTTCTAAACCCAAGACCTATTTCTAACCTTATGGAAACATACTTATCCTTCCAATCATGTACCTTAGATTCTAACCCATCTAAAAACTTCCTTCTATACCTAGTTGTAGTATAGTACCAACCATCACAATCGCACTTGATAGGAATCAGCTTGCAACTATTTTGAAGCCAAAGATAAGCTGATACTAGAAGGCCGAGAGGAAGAAAATGAGCCACTCAACATCAAGTCTGTCATCTACCGAGAAGCCGAGAAACCACATAGCAAGGCTTCGAAGCCAAAGATCCACTTGGCACAACATCAAAAGGCTAGTGTCGACTAATCATAAAACTCAACAATTGTAGGCCAACCTTTCAGGTATCTCAACCAAACATTACGAAACTTTAGGGACTCCTTCTCGAACCTGGACATGCAACTACCGAACCCACCTAGTTCAAATCTTACTCCTTCCAGGATAGGCTAAATGACTGCATGCCGACTTCTTCTATTAAGTACAAAGTTTTGTATTCTTCTGCATATTTTCTTTATTTTAATTATGGATCCATTCTTTTAGGTTTAAGGCCTTGTATATTATTTACAATTTTTCTATTAGGTTTCTAGCACCTACTATAAATAACAACATTTGTAAGCAGCTACATAGTAAAGAATATGTACATAAAGTGATTGTACTTGGAACTTTCTCTTTTGAGTAAGGTTATTCTTAAGCTCTTAAGGCTTACATTTGCCGGGTTATTAAGTGTTGATTATCTCTTTAATTTTTCTTATGTTCTTATCAATCTTAACCTTAAGATTATGGTGAGCCCCTCATTTGAGCCAAATAGTGAGTGATCCTTATTTGAACCCTAAGTGACATTTAGTGTTCGTGAGTCATATCGAATCCTATTTTTAGCTCAACCCCTAATTGTGTTAGTGTCTTGATGCAGGATATCCATACACATTACTTGTCAAAACCCCCCTCATGTCCCTTTCCCCATTTGCTCTGAAAACCTGAATACCCATTTGTAGCTCAAGTCTTACTGCATACACTCGTAAGCCATAACAGCGCTTGATCCTAAAATAGTAACAAAACAATTAGATGGTAGCCTTGATCTTTACTTCTTCATAAATCATTTTAAAGGCCATCAAAATTCTAGATGTGTTTGGTAAGAACATGCTCAGCGGAACACAAACTTAATTAAATAAAGCCTTGATAAAATCAGAAAAAGGGAGACATAATCCAAAATTAAAATATTTTAGGTTAATGTAAAACATCCCCTTGATTAGAAAATTGACCGGTTCATCTTTTCTTGGTTTCCTAAGCTTCCAATCATCAATGAACCTCTTCATGTAATCTTCGTACTTTACCACATCATCATTTTCAATGAGCCTTCATATCGTATTAAATATTGTTAAACAAATAAACAAGGGGTTTCTTGCCCTCACCGACATCAAGATACTTGTCCAGTGGAAGTGCTTCTATTTGAGCAATTTCTCATTTCTATCTATTGCACTACTGTAACTAGATTCCAAACCATCGTAGCTACCATTAGTTGAAGCCAATCTAGTCATCTTAAAGGGGTAGAGTACCTTTAAAGTAAAGCTCGAAAGAGTCTCTAACCCATGAGCATACCTTACCTATTGTTCTAAGTGTAAAAGTCATAGATATTGAAAAACTTATTTTTTGAAAATTTTGGTTCCAAGTCTACACAAGAGATTTGTAAAAGAAGCTTTAGAAAACATAAAGAAGAAGAAAGGAAAGAGTAGCTTTGGGTTTTTAAGAAGGGTGGTCAAATGGTAGTTTTTTAGAATTGTAAAATGGATTTGATTTCTATCGCCTTCTATGATGGATGCATATAGCAAAGATTAATCAAACGAATGTCATCTCTTTAACAATTACTGAATGTGTTGGCATTATACTTGCTAAAATGATAGCTATTGTACACGTTTCAAGAAAGTAGAAAAATGAAAGTCACAACCCTTAAGTCTAAAGCTTGAGCTTCCATCGAATCTAATTGGGCATGAATAAATAGAACAAAATTCTTAAAGTACCAAGGACTAAATCAGTGATTAAATTACTCCAAGAATAGCTTAAACTTGGCTGCTTGCTTACTTTGACCAGTGCCATAAATTCACTAAGCACTATTCCTGTACCCAAGTAATCAACCACAAAAGTCGGGCGGCAAATGCTGATAGTAGATTTTCATCCCAAAACTTAATGCTTGGCATAATGCCAAACTATTCCAGTTTAAGAGTTACGTTAAGTCCAATGATTACACTCTTGATCATATCTTGCAATAGGCCTTATCTCACTAATACAATCCAATCAGCATTTTTAACTATCAGGCTTTTCTAGAGCCTTAACAATCTATTAGACCTTTTCTCGCCTAAGGTCTTCTAAGGTTGTATAGTTAAGGTTTAGCCCATTATGTTTAAGTATTCAAATGTTAAGATAAGAGCACAAACAATTCGATAGTTATCCTAATGACAACTACTCAACTACCCACTTCTCCATATGATTTGCACCAATTAAATTTAGGGAAAGCCACGTATCAATAACAGTTCAATTCTCTCCACATGCAGTTATCAAACAAAACTCTATAAATACAAACAACCTACTACTATAAGAACTCTTGAAGCACTATTACCTTTCATTACTCTCTTTCACTCTTTATACACAAAACACTTATCCTCCTTAGGCATTGAAGTGGCTATGTCAAACTAGCCTTGACATTCTCCAAAACCTTATGTTTTCTCTTTTGTAGGTTACAAACACTAACCTAAATTTCAACTACAGCAAAGCTCATTATGGCATTTACAAAAGTCTAAGAAAGTATAAATCAATCGATTTAGGCATCTATAAATTACTAAAAATAGTAAACAAAGGAATTTAATTTCTAAAATTTCCAAAATGAATAAATATATTAATTTAGGCTTCTATAAAAATTTTCAAAATTATTGGAGTCTACTTGATATTTATTTAAAAATAGGCCTTCTTTACACATATTGTGACATCATATAGCTAATATTTGACAAATTGAAATTTCTAGTGTTTCCACTTGATTTGAGAAAAATATTATGATAACTAATAGTTTTTTATAGCTATTGAACATTTAGTTCATGAGATTTTTAACAAGACAAAACTTGTTGGAGTTAAAATTATAATCATTGGACTCAACTTGATATATGTTAAATGTAGTCTTGTTATGAACATATACTTGCTTAAGTGTCAAATTGAAAAATATTTGTAGCATGAAGTATATTGCAACGTATTACAATCAAATCCTTTTGATGGAGATTATATGTATATGCCTTTTAGTGACTTCTATTGGTATTCATAGTAAGATTACAAAAGCAAGGGCTATCAATTGACTTATAATGGAAGCACTAATGGATTAGTAGCCATTTCTTAAGCCTAGCTATGCTTTGTGCTACCAATTGATCAACGACTTGAGAGGTGGTCAATTAGTAGCTGGAAATTGCCCCTAGAATATTCAATTAGAATTTTGAAGTCAAGCATCCAACCAAACAATCAACTAGTATCTAGACTTAATGCTAATTGATGGGCAATAGGCAAGTGCACCAAATCAAGTTGTAGTATAAACATAAATTTTAAGTCTAAGTTATCGATACTATGAGGAACCATAAATGTAAGGGATTCTTAATTTATTAAAAAAATTTTACCTATTATTCCCAATTATCTAACTTTTACAATTAAAAGTATAATTAAAAATCAATAAAATAAGGAATAATAACAAAGTAAAGTTGCAATAACACTAATAAAAATAATTAAAATAATATAACTCATAACATAATTAATTAGAATTAAGGAAAGGCATTATCTTTAGTAAATCTTATCTTATTTACTACCTGGTTTTATGTGACTTTTCAATCTCAGTTGCAATCTTGGACCATAGAGATTCCTATTATTAACTAATTGAACTCACATCTCTAATTAATTCCTAACTCGAAGTATACTTGACCCAAACTGCTTCTGTAACTAAGTATCTCAAGATTACATTATGATCGTGAATCCTACTATTAGGTTGCCCTAATCCGAAGACACCAGACAACTAACTATGTTACTTAATTGGTTTCTTCTACCTGTATCAGTTAGTCATACTATAGGATCTCACAAACTCTATAGTAATCTAATATATTGATTAAATCACCAATAAAACTAAATTAAAGAGCAATACATTAAAATACAATTAAATCACCAAATGCAAAATCATAGATTGAAATAAAAGAACATCAATCTAAAAATATCAATAGCCACATTGGAATTTTAAGGTTCAATAACAATTTACTAAGAACAAAAGAAAAAAATTACAACATAATATAAAAGAAGAGAAAACCCTTGTGTATTTTCACCCTATAAGCTTTTCTCTAGGGGGCTCTCTTTGCAACTTAAACCTAAACATGTATTTATAGAGATTAAACCTAGGTTTATAAAGTAAACTCATCAAAAATAAAAGAATCACAAATTATAAAATCACCATGCCCCAAGATCATGACCATAAAATCAAAAACAAGGTGACTTAAACCTCAGAATTTGATTGAAGAACTACTCAATCGGATGACAAATTACATTCAAAGACCATTACATAAAAGAAATTACATTATCTATTTGATAAAATCAAAGTGTTCAATGTATGGAAAGACTAACTAAATTCATCAGACATGATACTCTATTTGATTAGGAAATTGAAACAACAATAATTATTAGGAAAACTTAAATAAAATCAAGCTTAGGACGTTTCCCAAGAGTGCTATTGGTTTACTTCGTTAGCTTAACAGTCCAATCCTTCCATTAGTTTTGCTTTAATCGTACTAGTCTGGGATTCAATTTAGTATTTCAAGGTAGGCTTCCTTGTTTCCTTTCCATGACGGTTCTAGCTAATTGTCCAAACTGACTCTCCAAATTTCTAAAGGATGCTCTGGTATTTCTATGTACTGCTTCTTTAACATACAATCAAACATCTAAGTTTTGAATAAACATGTTCAGCATTCCCTCCACATTAGGGATCTTGTTTTGAAGACAAGCATCCTTATTCTACTATTATTTCTAGCTTCCCTGAGAGAAATTCGGATGATTTCTCCAACCTAGCTTATAAGTATTGTTAAAAGGGTTATTTTGAGTTCTGTTAGCAATAAAGTCAACATCATCTACCTCAACCACCATTTCTTCCTGCAATACATTTACCAATTTCGTTAATTCTTCCATTTTCTTGCTCAAACTCTCAACTTAGGCCATCATTGCTGTGACTAAATCCACTTCAAATTGTCCAATCACCTTAATATTAGCTCTTACATTATCCCATCAAGAGTTATTCATAGCCATATAGTCTATCATCTTTTAGGCTTCATCTAGTGTCTAAGTATTTAAAGTACCTCCAACTACGGCAACAATCATTTACTGGGGAAGATAATTATGACCATTATAAAAGGTTTGAATCTACATTCATAAAGGTAACCCAAGACATAGACAATGCCTTAGCTACTCCTCAAATCTCTCTTGCGTACCATACAATGTGTCACAATTGATTTGGGCATAAAATAAAATATCATTCCTAAATTTTGTTGTTCTAGTAGGTGGAAAGTATTTCCCTAAAAACTTTTCAACTAAATCTTTCTATATGGTGATTGATCCTCTATAGAAGTGAATTGAGCCTTTGTTTAACCTTACCTCTAAGGAAAAATGGAAACAACCTAAGTCCTACCTTTAAAGGTATCGCAAATTTTCAAAAGCTTGAAATATGATTGTTTGGATCTTCATTAGCCAACTCATCAAATTGGATGAACTGCTACACCATCTAGATGATGTTTAGCTGTATATAAAAATTTATTGCTAGCACTACTAGTCTAATGATACTAGAATCAACTCCAATCGCCTAAGGCTTAGTAAATTCCATCAAGGTTTTTTTGGCTTCATTGTTATTCACTACCATATTTTCAAATTCTTCTTCTTCTTCTTCTTCTTAATCTTCTTTTGACACTTCCTCAAGGAAGAGTGGTGAACCTTGACTAATGAGATCCATGGTTTTCGTAAACTCTTCTATAAAGGTAGCAAGAATTCCTCTTGTTTTGTAGACCATATTCAACAAGACTTTTGCTGCTATTCCTAGTCATAAATTGAAATAATCTAAAAGTTAGAAGCAAGTTAATAAAGAAAATGCAAAAAGAAACTATAGGAAGGATATATTGCAAATATGTTAAAATAATTGGAAAAACAAGGGGTTTCCTAAATTCCTAGTTAGCTTCACTCTATTGGCTCCCTGGCAAGGGTACCAAAAAGTTGATGGGTGGTAGGCAACTGCACCTACTCAAGTTATAGTATAAACATAGATTTTGAGTCTAAGTTGTCGATCCCATGGATCATAAATATGAGAAGTTCCTAAATTATTAGTAATGTTTTCCTTATAATTTCAAATTATCTAACTTTTACAATTAAAAGTATAATTGAACAATCAATAAAATAGGGAATAATAACAAAGTAAAGATGCAATAATAATAATAATAACAATAATTAAAATAATATATTTAATAACATAATTAATTAGAATTAAGAAAAGGCATAATCCTTGGTAAATCTTATGTTATTTACTATCTAATATTATATGACTTCTCAATCTCAATTGCAATTTTAGACCATGAATACCTATTATGAACCAATTAGGCTCATGTCTCTAATTAATTCCTAACTCGAAGTATACTCCATCCAAATCGCTTTTACAATAGAGTATCTCAAGATTGTATTACATCCTTGAATCTAGTCATTTGCTTACCCTAATCTAAAAAAAAAAAAAAACAAATAGTTAAACATTTGTATCAATCATTCATAGTATAGGATCTTGCAAACTCGATAGTAGAGTCATACATTAATTCAATCACTAGTAAAACTAAATTAAAGAGTAATATGATATAATATAATTAGATCACAAAGTGCAAAATCATATATTAAAATAAAAAGACATTAATATGAAAATATCAGTAGTCACATTGGAATTTAGGGTTCAATAATGATTTACTAAGACTAAAAAAATTACAACATTACAGAAAATAAGAAATAAAAGAAGAGAAAACCCCTGTATATAGTTACCCTATAAGCTCTTCTCTAAGGGGCTCTCTTTGCAACCTAAACCTAAACATCTGTTTGTATAAACTAGACCTAGGTTTACAAAGAAAAATTTTCAAAAATAAAATATTCACAAATTAATCACAATCCCTTAAGTTCATGGTCATAAAGTCTAAGCACAGTCTTGCACTTTATGTAGAAATTCTTCAAATTTGATGGAATTCTTTGACGAGAGCTCCATAGCCAAGATCAAGGATGTAGTTGCCACACCTGACTTTCTTTGGACTTCAATCCTTGCTTGAATTTCCCCACTTCCATCACTTAATCAATGCACTTCTTTGATTAAGCTTCAAAGATTCATCAAAATATTTAGATATTCACTAAAAGCTTCCAAAATCCTTACAAATGAAATATTAATGAATTAAGCTCTAAATCACTATAAAACTAACTTTATTAACATCTAAAATAATCCTAAATTACATGCATTAAATGAATGTTATAACTAGTAAATTTGTCCTACCGCACAATCGATTAGTAAGTCAAAGAAACTAGCCATTAGCAGCATTATATGCGCATAATGTGAAGATTTGAAGGTAACCTATAAATACTTCAACTACCCATGAAAGAAGACAAGAGATATGATATTCTACTACAATATTCCAACATTCTCTTACTTTCTTTGTGTCCATTACTCCCATTCTCTAATGCACTTATATTTGCATTTACTTAAGAGAGCTTTGTTGTTATGCTTTATGTTGAGTGTTGAAAAAACTACACCTTGACTAATAAGAGAATGTGATAAGTATAGTGCAAGTGAGATTTCATTTGCAATTATTTAGTGCACTACACATAAGAATTAAGATCTTTCTGTTAAGCTATGATGTGTTGTATTATATTGTGGAGTTTGTATGACATTAGCTTGTGAAACCAACTTGGAATCTAACTCTTGGAGCAATATTTGGTGATTACTTAAAGTGGTATGTGAAATCCTCGATTAGAGGCAATTATGTGTCCATAGATAGTAGGGGGCAATCTGAACTCTACTTTTTATCCAGTCTTAATTTCTCTATCTATGTCTCTTTTATTTTCTATACTTATTATTATTATTACTTATTCATCTCATCTACTCATGAGATCACAATCATAATCGTCAAAATCACGATTCTACTTATGCAAACTAAGAGTTTATGATTTTAGGTAACTCATTCAAGTTAACTCATGTATAAATCATTTTCATATAAAAACTTACATTTTAACTGAATTTACATATAAACTTGATAAAAAAATGTTTATCAATTCTACATATCTAAGTTAAATGGGCTAAAAAATGAAAAAATACAATAAGATTTTACAAGCCATCAACTATTAGGGTATTACATCATTTTTCCTATCTTATGTTAATTTTTTTCCTTTTGTTCTCTCTCTTAGTTCCTTATTTTATGTTATAGTCTATACCTAGGTTTTGGCCTCAATAACAAAGATTACAAGGAATACTATGTAGTTTAGTTTATACAATCAATAACTTAAAATAAATTGAAATATTTCGTTCTCTTTAATTAGTTACTTTTTTCAAAAAAAAAAGTAATGAGAAAAGTTTAGCTTCAAATTTGTTTATTCTTCTTCCATATATGTTAAATTCTATATTATTAAGAATTTTTTATGAAAACTTTATTTCTTTGTTTATTTATTTCCATCATACATTTCAAGTTTTAAATAACTACTATTAGTATATGTACAATTTCTCAAAACTATTTTACATAAGTTATAGAAACTTATATTTTTACGTTTCAATTTCATATTCCGATTCTACCAACCCTCTAACAATTTTATATAGAATCATGAGTTTGATAACCTTAATTGCAATAATTACTAAAATTCAAAAATTGACCAAGAATCTTCAAAATACTCAATTCACCCCCCTCTTGAGTATTAGCCTAGTGTTTTTCAATTGATATCAAATTTCGGTCTCTTAATTTATTGCTTAATTACATTTAGAGTAAAACCATGGCATTGAACACGCAAAAGCTTCACAAAAGAGTAAGATATAAATAAACCACCATTATTAACTGCTAATATTTATTCATATTGAAAATGTAGGATGACTATATTCTTAAAGGCTCAAAATCTATTTTTATGGCATGCAATAGATGAAGGGCCTTTCATAATAGATAATAAGGGTGAAATGAGCTACACTAATGATGATGGAAAGAAACTTGATCTAAATAAGATAGTTGTGCATATTTTACATTGTGCTATAAATAAGAATGATTTCAAACAAGTATGTACATGTAAAAGTACTAAAGAAATTTAGATGAATTAAAATGTATATATATATGAAGGAACTAGCCGAGTTAGAGTTACCAAAACAAGTTTACTATGTGGTTAACTTGAAAATTCCAAAATGGATCTTAATGAAACCACTGATGAGATGTACAATAGATTCATCAAAATCATTAATCCTTTCAGTTTACTCAGTAAGACCGTCTCTAATCTTGAAATAAATTCCAAAATTCTTAAGTTATTGCCAAAAGATTAGGAAGCTAAGGGAACCACTATTAAGGAGGCTTGTGATTTGGATGAAATGACTGAATAGTAACTTCTTGGAACATTCAAAACACATAAATGATCAATAGACATGGAAAAGAGTCTAAGAAGAAAACAATTACTCTAAAGCCGATGGAGGCTAACTCAAGCAATGATGAAGGTGAGGATGACGATGATATGTCTCTAATAACAAAAAAAACTTCAAGAAATTTATGAATTTCAATTGGAAATTAAAGGAAGACAAGGACAAAATTACATCTTGGCTTAGAAAGGGAAAGCAGAGGTGATCGAGTGTTACAATTGTCAAAAATTACGATACATTAAACAATATTACTCAAGACTTAAGAAAGCTGACAAAGGGCAAAAAAGAAGACTATGATGGCAACTTGACAGTAATAATGATTCAAGTAATTCAAATGAGGATGTTTGTCTTTTAAATCAACCAAAGGCCTAACTCTATCTATTGAATATATTTAGATAATATATTCAATATGTTCCACTTAGTTGGATAAATCCATAAGGATTAATTTTATGAAATTTTGTTAAGGTAAGCTTCTAAAATTAAAAGGGAGTTCTCGATTAGACTTGCTCTACTTGCAGAAGTATATTCGTGTTTTTCGAATCTAAAAAAGGAAGTATTTTTATTTTTTAAAGGCAGGATATTATTTGATCAAAGTTTAAGGAGGAATATATCAAGAGGGTCATATTTGCAAGTTCATCTATTTCAAAAAAGTAGCAAGAGTATAACCTATCAAAAGTGCCAAAATAAGGATTTTTTTTTTCCTTAATAAATTGGTATGGTCAAATTTCTTGAGTTATCAAATGAAAGCTATCAAAGGTCATTCATGCACTAAAGGAAGAAAGCGTTAAGTAAATCTTGGCAAAAACATGAAAGTCCTAATCAAGCAGTAAAAGAAAAATTACCTCCCAAATGATTACTTCAAGAAATCGAAGTAAAGTTCAAGAATTAATTTCATTCATTCAAAACATTGAAAGGCATTCCAAATATTCCTCAACTAGCCATTATCAAGACAGACAAAGTATATAAAGGCATAGCATTTCATGAAGTAAGTACAATTGATATATAAAAGTGCTGTACAAAAATATTTTCGAAATTTTCTTTAGTCAGACGTATTAGAGGATCAATCAAAGGATTACACTAATTTTTCAATAGTTCTTATTTTATTTATTATTTATGCTTATAATTAGAGGATCCATTGTATCATTTCTTTTAATCTATTTTAAGCATGAGACTTAAGTATTAAGAGAGACATTTTGTTGTAACTCTGTAAATTTGAGTATTAGCCTAGGTTAAGGGAAAGTGAGTTAGAATAGAGGACTTTATAACTATAATCTCTCAAGTGGTAGTTATTGCTAAAAGTAAATAGTGGAACATCTTCAGTAAGGAATACTAGGTCCCCGACAGTATAGTTAGAAGAGTACAATATGCATAAAGTCAAAGCACTATAATTGATTTGCCTAATCTTCTATTCCCTTCTCTTTTATTTGATGTACTGTACTTTAATTTTTTATTACACTCATACTTTCATTAAGTAATGAAGGGGTTTTATCTTCATAAAAGATCTTTATTTTTCTAAAATTTCAAAAGTAACAAATCTATCCCCTCCCCCCCCACCCCTTCTCTCGGTTACTCAACTAAGACCTACATCTAGTATTATAGCCTCACTCTAATATCATTAGAGTTCAAAGATCATGGATGAAAGTATTAGAAGTAGTAATATAACCCTACAACCTAAGAAAGTTCCTTTCTTCGATGGTATTAATATCTCCTATTACAAATTTAAGATGGAGATATATGTGAAAGCAATTGACTTTCAAACATGGAGGATCATCAAAACTGGATATGCTAAACTTCCTATAGCCATTACATTTCACAGTGAATTGCAAAAGCTTAATTAAATTCTAAGGTTAAGAACCTTCTCTTATCTACCATTGCTCAATATGAGTTTTACTTAATTTCTTCTTGTGGTTCAGCTAAGGTAGTTTAGGATACATTGGCACAATCATATGAAGCCATAGAAACTATCAAGGAAATTATCACAAATGTGTGAAGCCATAAAAACTATGAAGGAAACTTGAATCAACTTCTAATGCAACAACATGATACTTTTCATAATTTAGCTAGATAAGAAATCAAAGAATCATTCAATAGTTTTATAGCCATCACAAACGAACTCTCATATCTTGGCAAGAAAAAATGTTGAGAATATTACCCAAGGCTTAGAATACAAAGAAAACAGCTATAGAAGAAGCAGTGTATTATGAAGAAACTAACATTCAATCAACTATGAAGCAAACAAATGGCCTATGAAGTTAATTTTCTTAAATCAAAAGCAACATCAAAGGATACTAAGAAAAAGGTTATAGCATCCAAAGTACAAAAAGTAAACTTTGACTCAAAACTGGAAAGTAGTAGTGATGATGAAGATGACATTTCTCCAATTACAAGAAAGCTATACAAAATGATAAAAAGACAAGGTAAGAAAAGATTTTCTAGGTGCTCATCTCCTAACTATGGTAAAAATGATGCAGGAAGAAGCTATAAAGAAAAGGATGCAAGGAAGGATAAAAAGTAGAGAAAGGAGCTTGTGTGATATGAATGTAACAAACCTGGACATATCAAATATAAGTATCCAATCTCGATTAAGAAGTCAGAGAAATACAAAAAAGAAATAGAGGTCATTGATGGCAACATGGAGTGACCTAGAAAAATTAGAGAATAGATCAAAAGATAAATCTAAAGATGAAGAAGAAGCCAATTTGTGTCTAATGGCTCTATCTGAGGTAACCTTTCACTCTAAAGATAAAATGCTTGAAAGTTTATGCAAAAAATTAAAAATTCTCTTAAAGCACTTTAAAAAGTTTGATATTAAACTAACTAAAACTAATAAAGAAATCAAAAGATTAAAGGATGTAAAAGATCATTTATTCCAAACTAATGAACTATTAGTTGAAGAAAACGATACATTATAGACTAACAAAGAACAGCTGCAAATCGATAATGATATTCATTTTAATCAAAAAAAATCTTGAAATGGAAAATATTGCTTTGAGAGAAGAAAAGAGAGAATTGAAAACTTAAATTGATGACTTATTAAACTCAATTGAATTAACTTTTAATAAATTCTATAAAAGTGACAAAAAACTACATATGTTAATATCTTCTCTACAGATGGATGAAACTAAGGTAGGTCTAGTTTTGATTATGGTGAAACCTTAAACTTAATCAAGAAAACAATCTTTGTAAAAGGAAAAGAAGTAATAGATAACGAAACAACAAACAGTCATAAAACTAGAATACAACACGAAGATTTCCCTAAGACTTACCCTAATCAAAGGGTATAATAGAAGATATAAAAAATCAAAATTAAACAGGACAAGTAACAAATAGGTACAAAAATTTTTCTTATGGTTGCTTCTTCTACAATGAATTAAGACACATTGAAAAACATTGTTATTACAAAAATAACAAGCTTAGTAGTCACTAAGCAAAAACACTAAACACTATAAGATTGAATTTAAGTATGATGAGGTATGCTTTATGTCCAAATCTTCTTATAATGAATAGGAAAAACGTATAGGATGAGTTATTAAAGAAGTTTCTCAAGGTGCAAGGAAAAAAAAAAGAAGAAGATGATAAAACAAATAACAAATGAAATAGGAAATGAATTTGATGCATTTAAAAATGAATATGATAAGGTGAATAATGCAAAAGAAAGATTGGAGGAGGATAATGAGTACTTGAGATTAGAAGTTGATATGTTAAGTAGAAATAAAGAAGTATTTAATCTTAAAAATGAGGAGTTGATTAAGGAAAATGGTAATTGGAATAAAAGTGTAATTCTCTTGAAGTAAAAGTTGAAAGTTTGAGTAATGAGGATGATATGATTTATAAGCTAAGAGAGCTTAAAATTGAAAATACTATTTTAAAGTCTAGCCTAGATGATTCAAAACAAACTACAACCACAATGGAGAAAAGAATTAAAATGAATTCTTAACCAATAAAGGCAAAGATTAGACAAAACTAAAATTGGTTATAGTAAGGAGAATATTTTCAAGTCTTATAAGAGTTATTTTCTAAAAGCAACAACAATAACTTATAACTATTGTGGTATATATGGTCATATTGTACATACATATACAATATAACGTAATACCAATTTGAATCATAAAGGCAAAGTAGTATAGGTCCTGAAAGGAAAAGAATATGTTATTACTACTACCCAAAAAAGACATAAAGTCAAATGAGTACCAAAAAAAAGTAATCACATGCTTATGTAGGAACTTCTAGATAGAATAGCTCAAGAACCTTGAATGATGAATGCTCAAAGAAAACTTAAATATCATCCAAACATAGTATTTGATTGAAAGAGCTTGTTTAAGTAGCTTCTATGCATCAACTTCGTTAATATATTTTTTTCACACCTAAAACTCTCTATGGTTACTTAGAATCTAATGTGCACATATTTGTCATTTCTTGGTCTCCATGCTAAATATATGTTCCTACAAGTTTAAATTTGCCAATATTTCATTGAATTTTTTTTATATAATTATGAAACCATACAAGTTTGACCTTACCTTAGCTACATATGAGCTTTCATGAGAATTTGGAGACTTAATTAGTGATTTTGCAATTAATTGATTTCCAAGTATTGTTCATGTTCTCACTATGTCTTAACCTATACTTAAAACTTGCTTGGAATGTCAAATTAGAAATCATGCATTTTATGCACATCTGAAGTCATCCATACACATTTAGGTTCTCAATTGTACAATTTTACCATTTTTAGGTTTTTGTATCAAAAACTAGTTCCCACATGTTCAATCTTACCTATAAGTTTTGCTTGAGTAATTGAATTGACTTGATTTTATTTTTATATGAATTTGACCTCATTAGATCCCTATAGGCTCTTTAAGGAGTCATACAGCACAAAAATATATTAAACATGGTTCAAGTATTGCTTTTGCTTCTATCACACTTGTTTGTGTCGATTTGATATGCTTGAATTATCAATTTTACTTAATCTTTAGCTAGTGCTCATGTTTAATCTTAAGCCAATCTGTGTCCATTATTTAGCTTTAGGAAACTCAATTAGTGATTTTGAGATTCATTAGGTTTTATGACTAAATTTTGTTCCTAAGTTGCATAATAATATATATGGAGTTTGCTTAAAGCCTTGGTTTGACATGGTCATGGCTTAATGCTTAAAATTAGATATTATAAAAGCTAGCAATTTTGTAAATTTGTTGAAATTGAGTGAATAAGAGTGTTTGAACTTCGTTTATAGATATAAGTAAACTTGGTTGATGAAATGACTTTGTTTAATATTACAACTAGGAGTTATAGAATTTTCATTACCAAGCAATACTTTAGGTATAATAGAATTTTGCAAAATTGCATAATTTGCAGCCACCATCGAACGCTAGCTATTACATCAATTTATCAATGGCCACCAAACCAAGTCACAAATACACTATAACTTATCGATCACTCCAATGTATACCAATCAATTGCTAGATACAAAACCAAATCAAAAGCTTCTATTCTCAATCAGGTTTTTACGAATCAATTAGTAAGGGCTAGATTAATCAATATATAAGCTAAAACATAATATATTACTGTTACCCTCTTTCCCTTTCCTCATTTTAGTTCTCACAAAACGTGGCATCTTCTCCCCCCACTTCCTATAACAAACCCTTACTCCCCCTTACACTCCAACCCAAATCACTCCAAAACTTCCACTTTTCTTCACAAATCTTCTACATTCTTCTCCCAATTAACTTCCTACATAAAATGTTTCACTTTTCCTCTCTCCATCTCACTATATTACTCTCTTCAAGCCTTAAAATCCAATACCTACCAACTGTTAAATCAAAATTATTAGATGGCTCCCAAGATAAAACTTAGAAAGACAACTAAGGTAAGCACCTCCTCCTTCAACCAACATTTGTTCCCAAGTGCTCAATACATGCAATGATATGAGCTTTTCAAGGATTTAGACCGCAAATTGGTCAGCACTTCCCAAATGACATAAATTTAGAATCCATTGCATTCTCAGAGTTGCTTTTAATAAGGTATTAGATACTTAAACTATCCTCTTGAAGTTTTGAAGAAGTGGTTAAGTTATTTTATTGTAATTTGACTTATCACATAGATAAGGATGACAATGTGCAAGTTGGCATTAAACCACATGAGCAAGTAAGGAGAAAGTTATGTAATTATGTGTACGTAGTCAAATTGAGTTTGATTAGGAAGAAATTTATGGTATTTTAGGAGTTAAGACAAGTGGTTTTGTTTACATGAATGGCTTGGGTGGAAAGGAGGTATCCTATTACAATGATGTTTTTGGAACTTAAGGGGTTGGTGCAAATTGGAAAAAAAAAAAAGAGAAGAATCTCAAAGCTCACCATTTAACCCTTAAACAGAGAATTCTTAACCTATTTATTATGGACAATTATTGTCTAAGAGCTAAATAACACTATGGTCTCACCTAAGGTGATCTTTACATCATAGGCTACTCAATGAAAAATATCAAAATTCATTATTTTGATTTGGTCTATAGTTGCTTCAAAAAGGTCACTAATGGTCCAAATAGAAGCATTTTAAGGATGTCCAGGCACGTAACCTTGTTATTGAAATGTAAAGATTTATAATTCCCACTCGAGCCTTACATTGTCAGTCTACCTACGTATAACTTTTCTAACATCTCATAAGTTAGCTGGAGACAAAATGGTGGGCATTAGGAAATGAAAGATGGAGATCTTTCTCCAAAACCTAGTGGTGGACAATTTCTAGAGAAAGACATTTATTTTAAAAGATAATCAAGCTGAGGGGAAGGGTGAGCTGAATCATGGAAGAGTTGGGAATAGAGGCACTACACCATACTAAGTTTACCAATTCCCTACTTTCGGTCCAAATTTAACCATTCAAACCCATCATCCTTATTACCAATACCATGAGATGAGGTACCATGAGATTTAGGAGAAGTCACTCACTTAAAGACTTCAACATCTTAAATCAATCCATTCATACCATGTTCTTTCACATATATCAACAAATGGGCAGGAATAATCCTCCTTTACATCCCTATGTTCATAGCTCCTCTAGTGCTCCTATTCCTTCCACTACACCCGCCACTAATGGTAATGCTCCAGAGTCTTAGTATTCCCTCTTATATTATGTTTGTTGCTATGTTGTTCTCTTCACTTAGTATGTTGTCAAACTTATCATATGACGTCTTTTCTTATCTTTCTTATCTTTATGTTATACATGGCCTTTGCCTTTCTTAGTTATGTATCTTGATATATTTCTTGCTTTTAATCTTGGCTTGTAGCCATTTGGTTAGATATTTAGCCATGTAGCCCTTTTAATTGACCTTACATATGATATGTTACATATGATTACTATTGTTGCTCATGTTGGTGGAGTTGGAATTGGAATAACATGTAATGAATTTAGTTTTAGAGTTGAAGTTAAGGATGAATTTCTTTGTTGCTTTATGCCTTATTTTTCTTTTTTCTTATAGGATACATATCTAAAGGCTTAAGCTGGGACCATGCTAAAATCTCGATTTATTTCTCCCTTCCTCTTAACTGCTTGGAATTACTCATATTTTTTACGAGGTCAAAGGGGGAGGAGAGTTTAAGTCACTTATATTAAGATTCTCTCTAATATGGTTTTGATGATAACAAAAAGGAAAATATGATGTTATTTGTGTTAATTAAGTGTTCTAGGAAACGGTCTTTAAGCATATAGAAGTTTCCATAGAAGCTTCATATATTTGCCTAAATAGTAGCTAATGCTAGTAGAAGCTAAGGTAAAAGGTTGTCTACTGGATGAGGAAATAGTAGAAGTATAAGTAGAAGCTGATGTGCTTAATTAATTTATTAGAAGAAATAATAAAAGGTTAACTACTAAAGCAAGCAGACCATCTAACCTATTCAAAAATATTTGCTTATAAAAGCTTCAATAGAAGGTTAATTTAAGAGGACCCAACTCCGCTAGTTAATTATATTTGGAAACTATAATTAACCCATTCCACTTAAGTAGGAATATCATATCTAAGGATAATAGAAAATTACAACTAAATTGCTAACTAAATATTACAGATAATGATGACTATTGAAACAAATCTCAGCTAAAGCAAAGAAACATCCACTTTTAAATAACAACCTGCAACAAATCGAGAAAGAATTTAAAAAAAAAAAGAAAAAGAAAAAAGCTAATATTTAGGAAGAATATCTTGTTTTGACCATTGAAGGATGAAGATATAAATAATCAACATTTGAAGTTGAAAAAGATAGAAGAAAAATATACGAAATCCATATGGTTGTAAGTGCTAGTGCGAAAGTGTTGAAGATTCATATTTCTTATTTTCTTATCTTTGAATTTTTGTGTACTTAAGAAGAATTGTGTTGAGATTGTATCATTAAAACAGATTGATTGTATTGTAGCCCGAGATTAGTCTAGTTAGATGCTAGCAAGATAGGACAATTGGTCGTAAAGGTCAAGAAGACCTAATCGTGTAATCTCTTTTAAAGTTTAATTAATTTAATTTAGTACAACAACCAGCATAGACAACCAAATACCCAATAGTGGAGTTGGAAAAGAGAACTAACACATAAGGTAAAACCTCTATAAAATCTTGCACCTAATTTTCTTCCTTTATCTTTTATTATTTTCTATTTATATTTTTCTCTTTAGTACAATCAACCTATTTCTATCATGATTATCTTAAGAGCTATAAACACCTCATTTTTGCCAATTGTTTATTGATTTTGTTAATTAAGCCAAGTTAATAAATGAATAGAAAAATAAAAAAAAAAACGAAAATTAAAAGAAAAAATGAAAAATGAAAAAAAAAAAAAGAAAATCAAGTCAAGTCAAGTCAAGTCGTAATAAGTTGAGTCATAAGTCGATTCGTATTGTGTTAAATTGAATTAAGTTGGATTGTCAAATTAGGTGATGATATGGGCTTAATTAATTCATCTAATTTAGGGGCTCAAATCAGATTAGGGAATTATTGAGTTAAATTGTAGTAGATTGAATCAGGCCTTAGAAGAATAAAAAAAGCCCAAAATAAATTAAGGTTTCTAAAAGTTAGGGTAAATCCTTGACAAATCATAATTATATCTTCCATATCTTCGATACAAAAGATTTGATTTTGAGTTTGAGTTTATAAGTAGCACGTCAACAGGGAAGTTAAGGACATTTTTTATTTTCCATAAGCCACGCACTCTCTAAAGCACCGTCGTCCATAACCACCAACACCACTATTGAAATACCGCAAAACACCACCACTATCACACCCTACAACCATAGCCTCACGTCCTAGAACACCTAACAGTGACTACCAAGACCCCTTTGTCCAATCTACCCCTGACGAAATCCAAACTCAACTGCTTAAACCACTGCTCCACATCAATTCCCCCGAATGCCATACAAACACTTGATTGACAGCTCTTCTCCTTACTAACAGCAACAAGCCTTGTCCCTTGCCATCTCAATTTGTGACAACACACATGATCCACAACTGAATCCTTGCCACCATGTCTCTCATCCTCACATACATTAGGCCAGATCTTCACATGCTGCAGCAGCCAAACGTCCCTGCTCCTGATTGACAAACACAACAACAACGTAAAGAGCCCATGACCTCAATTACAAACAGACGTCCCTCATCAATCAGTTGCACTTGGACACATGAGGGCACTGCACATATGTTGTACACAAACATACGATACAAACTCCAACTTACACGCTGTACATAAACACAAACACAACCATAGGCACCAACACACCAACCATGACACCCATAATCAGTGGAAACAAAAGCTGACATTCCCTTAATCACACCTATGATTAGTAGAGACAAAAACCAATACGCCCTCGATTATGCCCGTGATAAGTGCAAACAGCAACCAACACACCCTCGATCATGCCCGTGACTATCCGAAAACAGTGGTCGATGCGTAATTCTACTTGTAAGTAAAATTTCTTATTTTGTTATTTTTATTTTATTAGTTAGTTTAATTATTTTTACTAACTTATTGATTTATTTTTAGTGCAAGTTTTTATTGTTTCGTATTGTATGTTTTTTAGATAATCTCGATTTTTGATAAATTTAGTTCAATTACATTTTTAGTAAGATTATGCTTTTTTTTTGGAAAATAAACTTATCTAGAACATATCATATCATTAGGATTTAGAAAACATACTTTTCGACACATAAGGGTTTTAGAAAAATAAACATATCTAAATTGAAATTTTCCTTTCAAAAAAATTTAGTTAGCTAGGTTTTCTTTATTTGATTCGAAAAAATTAGATTTATTAAATTTTTTTAAAAAATAATAATAAATTGATAAAAAAAAAAGTAAACATGCCTCGATTTTTAATATAAAAATAACTCACCCACTAAATATTATATAAAAAAAGAATTACAACTGGTTTGATCCCAACTAACGAATACGTAAACACCTTCGGGGCAACCGTCTAAAAATAAAAAAAAAATCTTTTTTTTAGAAATTCGTAATAAAAATAATAATAAACCATTTTTAATTACATTTTATGAATTTATGTATATTTTTAATATTTTTTAGAAAAATTACAAAAATAAAACTCAATAATTTTTCCTTTAATTTTCATATGGTGACTTAGTCTTAATAGATTAGCTCTCAAATCCCGTTTTTTGGTTCAATTTTTTTAAAAAATAATTTTTTTAGAATATCCGTAGACTAATAGTCAAATTAGGGTTTTCCCACCAGAAAATCCTAATTTTATTTTATTTTTTACCAATAAAATGGTTGGTGACTCCAATTTTTAAATTTAAAAAAAATGTATTTTCTTAGTTAAATATCGAGTAATTTATATTAAGCGAGTTGGGCTTGATATTGGTTCAATTAAGAAAATCGAAATAGGGCTCAACAGAATTGGCGACTCCACTAAGAATGCCTAATGGGCTAACCATGTGAAAATTTAAAAAATTATTAATGGGCTTTTGTATTATTAATTTCTTTTTGTATTATAGTTGTACTAATTTCTTTTTTTTTTAATGCTGCTAGCCTTAAGAAAAAAAAGCCTGGCCAAATAGGCCTTCTTGGGAATTAGGGAAGTTTTATTTTCAGTAATCATTTGCATGTTTAGATTTGGTCGGACCTAGGCCACCTTAGGAACCTAAGACGAGCTACCATTATGTCACTCTCAGGTTGTTGGGGTCTTTACCCCAGTATAGCAATAATAAGCGAGCCCACTCAAACTTTAATATATCCTACTAGGCTTCTCTTTTTACATCCTTGAAGCTATAGAGCTTGGGCCCCATAGACTCCACCCTCTTGCATCATCCTTTTAAAAAAAAAAGGGTATTTATTTTTTAAATTATAGGAAAAGCCCGATTAATCTATGGTCGGTTCGAGTTTCTTTTCTAAAAAAAGGAAATTAATTAAAAAAAAAAAAAACCAGTAACCCTTATATATATAAGTATTCGCAACCTTCATTTTAAAAAAAAAAAAATCCTATTTCAAACCTACTTATATATAAGGGTGCTCCTTGACAACGAATTAATCATACTTCCTATAATCTATTAATTACTGCCCTTATTGCATTGCATACATGTGTAGCATACTACATTTCGTTTATTTGATTTTATTTTGCCGATGCTTGTTTCTATTTAATTGTTTTCAGTCCTTGTATTATATGTATTCTATTTTTTTTATCGTCTCCTGATGAGTGAAAGGTTGTGTAATTTACTAAGAAAATTTTTGAAAAAGTTGCAAAATTATTAATATCATATCCAACTTTATCCTAAATTTAGTGCTCTCGTTGTAAATAATTGCTACATTTCATTTTATTTATATTTTTTTTATAATATAGATATGAAAAGTCAAGGTAGTGTCAGTTTATAGCCCGTCCATAAAGTCCAGTTGGATACGTATTCCTTCCTTGAGGCTATCTTAAGAGATTGGTTAAACTGACTTTCGCCCACCAAGCAAGATCACATTCACAAGAAAATCGAGTCAGTCATATCCCTCATGCGGGTCCAACTCTACTAGCCTCTAATTTAGGACCTTATTCATTACTGGGATCCGGAATCAGCAGCTTTCAATTTTGCCCTACACATGTTAACGCCCACTATAGAAGAATACTTGCAGCTACTTAGAGCCCTGCCTCTCAAAGTAGGCATAACCATCCCAAATCTCAAAGTTTGGCTTGAGAAAGCTTTCATGAGTTTACTAAGAGTCAAAAAGTCAGCCCTAATGCTGAAGTCATGAAATTAGTAGTGTCTCAGTATCTTAAAATTGGTAGAGTAGTTCTCAAGCCTAGACATTCATGAAAAGTATCGTCAGATCATTTGTGAACGATATGAATCATGGGCCAAGAAGAGAGTAAATGCTTTTATCATAGCAATATTCGTAATAGTGTTATTTCTCATCAGGTTCGGTCAAGTTCATTATAGGGCAACAGAGCTAGTGACTCAATTCCTACTTGGTAAATCCTATATATCGGTGTTACTAGTAGAATAGCTCAGGACACTCACCCAACTAAAAAAGTAGGGGCATGGTTATTTTACAGCTAACACTACAGTCCTTACTATGTGGTTTCTCAGTCACATGCAAGGGCATGGAGGGAATCTTCTCAAAGAGTCATTGATCAAAAATATGAACTTAATTGATGACTTTGCCCTCCACCTCAAGGTATTAGATGAAGCTCAATTTAATGGATGGGTGTCAATTATCAGCAAAATGTAGCCAATAGACTTTATATGGGTAGCTAGATGGAGCCATTACACTCAAGAGATCTTAAGATGCGTCGACTATGTAAGGGTCCCCTTTATCGATATTACTGGTTATACAAGATACTTGTCAGCTTGTACCACCAAACAACTAAGTCTACTTCAAGAGATAGCCTACAGAGACTCCTTAGATGTCATCACGATAAATTATCAAGATCATTGCCTACCCACGGCTACTCTGATTCGATGGCTAGCAAAACTCGTGAAGCTGTAGGAACAAAGAGAAGTCAAGAAGATAGTCAATGTAAGAACCTTGAGGGGTAAAGTCGAAGAATACCAAACCACCAAGTAGTTCATTTATGATCAATTAGAGAAGACTGGAAAGATACAATATGAAACTCAAGACGTATTTAGATACGAACCAGAACCAACACATCTTTTACCCACTGAGCAGGCCTACCGAAACACCATACGAGCTAGAGTTAAAGCCCAATTCCAAGAAAGAAAGAAAATCATCGAAGAATTAGAGTTAGAAAATGAGAGATTGCTAGAAGAAAATCAATTCTTGAGGAACAAGATCCGAGATAGGAACGTTACGGTACGAAGACTTATGAGAGAAGTTAATAAAGCTCATCCCAGCCAAATCCATCGACTCTTGTAGATATAGGATTTAAGGAAGATTAGTTAAGAGTTTTTCTTCTCTTTTCTTTTAATCCATTGTATAAGTGGAATCTTATGATTAATAAATTTGCAGCTTTAGTGAATAAAATTTTCATTAATTATGCAATCACTTACTCATTATTATTATTTGTTTAGTTGACATTTTAAAAGAAAAAAAAAAGAGAAAATTCGAAAAAAAAACACAAAAAAGAGGCAAACAATAGAACAACAAAAGTCACAACAAAAAGTAAAAAAAAAAAATCTTTAATTCAGCAAAAAGTCGAAAACTTGGTTTTTTACATAAGATTTTGAAGATAGAATCAAAACGAGTAGACTTAACTAGAAGCCTAATAGCCACTCATTCTAAAGTTAAGGTATCAACTTAGTGTACTAGAAATGTCGATCAAACCAAGCCCGACCCAAGAGTAACAACTCTGGAAGAAAATATGAACAAGATGGTCGGACAGATTTAGGCTCACACTCAGGTTATCAGGATTCTTAATGACAGACAAGGATCTCAAGTCAACCCAAATCAAAATGCAGAAGAAGCGACCCCTCCCCCTGAATTGGAAGATGAAGAATTAGTCCCTAATGTTGAGGTATGGAGAAAGGAGATTAAGGAGAAACACCAGGAGATGGAAAGAAAGTTTATGCAAAAGTTGACCGAGAAGATGAAAACCATAGAAATGGTAACGGGTTTGAACAGATGGGAATGATCAACTTGCCGACATATGAAGACAATGACTTCTCGAAAAGATTTAAAGTGCCCGAATTAGAGAAATACAATAGGACCGACTGCCTAAAGCTCCATACTAGGTTGTACATTAGAAAAATAGGAAAATACATAAAGTATGACAAGGTAATGGTCCAAACTTTTCAAGACAGTTTGACTGGACCTACCTTAACCTAGTATGCCTAACTAGATTTAAATGAGATCAATACTTAGGATAAGTTAGCACAGGCTTTATACAACCAGTATAAGTTCAACATCGAAGTGGCCCTGTCCATGTGGGATCTGAATAATCTATGAAAGAAGGACAACAAAAACTTTAAAGAATATGGTTAGAGATGGAGAAGCATGGTAGCTAGGGTGACTCAACCCTTGACAGAAAAGGACTTAACTTTTACCTTCATCAACACTCTTGGAAGCCCATATTACCAACATTTAGCTAGGCACCCTGCCTCCAACTTTGTAGAAATTGTGGCCTTAAGGTGCCGAATTGAGGAAACTATTGCTACTGGAAGGCTTCCTAATCCTAAAGCAATTGAGAAGAAGATATCTCCCACGAGGTTTTCCAACAAAGCCAAAGTAGCCATCATAAACATTATCAATATCAGCATCCTTATCAGACCAGTAGCCCTAATAGCCATGATAGGAGGATCTAATCCCCTACTAAATCTGAATCAAAACAACCGCCCACAAAGAAAACAATTTACCCATACTCCCATTCCTTTAAGTTAAGTTCTTGCACGACTAAGGAAAGAGAACCTTCTAAGGTTTGAAATACCAAGGGAAAGACAAAGACTGAGGGACTATAACCCACAGCTTCTATGTAATTATCATCTAGGGTAAGTGGGGTACTCTACAAATTAGTGTTGGAGACTCAGACATAAGATGTAAGATCTTATTAACACCAAATTGGTTCAATTGGATTTCATCCAGACTCCTACTCCCAACGTAGGTAATAACCTTCTACCAAATCATGGAAATTCAATCAATATGATCATTAATGAAGTTTCTAAACCGAAGATTGATCTAAATAGTCTCCCCATCACTATTGAGGAGATAGCTTGGAATCTAAGGTAAGCTGGGTACTTATAAAATATGAATCTCAGGGATAAAATGTGGACAAAACCGGTAATATATCAACTGTTGAAGGATAGCAAGATAAAGAAAGCTGACATTATGGCCATGACAGTTCCAATACCATGAAAGAGAAGTACTCAAAAGGAGCTTAGAGAAAGGTATAAAGTCGAAGATTTGACGGTTGACACCCTAGGAGAACCATCAAGGGAGTTTGAGTATTTGGTAAATTACGCCAATTCGCCTGCTATATATGCTAACGAACCATCCACTGGATGGGGTCTTAAATTTGAGGAAGAAGACAAACTTATTGCAGAAGCCAAGAAGATGGCTGAGATGGTTGGAATGATTGGATATGAGCCCAAGCCATTGGTTTTTTAGTATTATGGGAAGAGTAAGAAGGTTGACAAATTAGGTAAGCTTAAGTAAATTGCTTTCAATGTCCCAATAGCCCTAGAGACTTACAAAGTAACACCTCTAGATTACCAAACGGTGAATCAAACTACCAGGTCCTCATCACCTGTGGTAGGTAGGCTCACGTGCTCGGAACGAGTCTATGATCAAAATGAGGAAGCTAAGAGGAAGTCTACTGTGGAAGAGACTTCTCAAAAGATCTTTGAAGATACGGATGATAAAGATCGGAATATTGCCAAGAAGATAGTGAAAACCAGTAAATATGAGATAATGGATCAATTAGCCAAAGTACCAGCCCAAATCTCCTTAATGGGCCTACTATTATCATCAAATACTCACTAGGAAGCTTTAATCAAAATTATGAAAGATATCAAAGTACTTGAAGGGATTTCTACTGAGATGCTAGGGTTGGTGGTGAACTCGATATTTGCAATGGATCAGATTTCATTCTCACCAAATGAGCTTAGTGAAGAAGGAGATCAGCACACAAAGCCCCTTTTCATAGTGGTTAAGTGTACAAGGAAAGTGATTGCTTGGGTTCTAATAGATAATGGGTCTTCATTGAATATGTGTCCCTTAGCGATACTAAATTTACTTAGAGTGGATGCAACTGAGATAAAGCCTAGCTCAATTTCAGTAAGAGCTTTTGATAGATCAAAAAGAGAGATAATTAGAGAAATTAGGTTGCAAGTCGAGATCAGTCCACAAATGTTTACAATTCCATTTCAAGTTCTAGATATACCGTAAGCTTTCAATCTTCTATTGGGAAGACCGCAGATTCATTCAATAGGGGCAATTCTATCCAGTCTACATCAAAAGGTGAAATTCGTAGCTAATGGACAACTAGTTGCTATTCTTAGGGAGTAAGATTACGAGATTTACAAAGAGACGATTATTCCTTATGTTGGGAGTGAAGAATTGGAGGAGCCAGGATTGCAATTATTTTTACGAAGTCAGTATGATTAAAGAGTCAAGATAAGGGGTACGGGGTCACTTAGAACAGCCTAAGCAGTATATTAGAACGTATGGACTTAGGTATGAGCCCACTCAAGAGGACATTCAAGAAATGAAGGTTAAAACCAAAATCAAGAGAGGAAATCAGTTGTACCATGCTCATATGGACTTTCCGAACATCCATCAAACATTCCCAGCACCAACTGGTGTTCAAGAACCTAAAGTAGCCAATTTATCTAAGGCCTTAACTCAACAATACAGCATCAATAAAACAAGAAGGAAAATATTGGTGTACCAGTTTCCCTATGCAACTGGTTTTCCATTCCCATTAATAGGTCTCTTTAAAAATGCAAAATTAGATTAATTAGGAACATTCGATTTCGATAATTAGTCTGATTAGTTAGACTTTTCCTTTCACATAATTTGAATTCATTCATTAAATAAAATTCAATCCTTTTTTTCAATCAATTATTCTTTATTATTTATTCATTGTCCTTTTTCTTTTTTCCTTTACTCTTCAGATCCGATAAAAATGATGAACGTAATGGATATCTTACACATGTAAACAATGAAAGTACCAATATCACCAGCCCTACTAGGTCAGACGTCAGAGATGATATTGAGACTCCAAATGAAATTCCAAGGAGTTGGCATCGACATAAATAAGGTAGAGTGATTATTAATGAACTAATGGGTGAGATTAATTTGGGGATAGAAGAAAATCCATGAAACTTGAAAATTGGAGGTAATTTAACGGATAATAAGAAACAGGAGTTGTCCCAATTGCTATTAGAATACTTTGACATATTCGCTTAGCATTATGAAGATATGCCTGGTTTCGATTCGTTTATTGTAGTTCATAAATTGCTAAGTAAGGAGGAAATTAAACCGAAAAGACAAAAGCTTAGACAATTTAGGCTAGATATGCTTCTCAAAATTAAAGAAGATTTGAAGAAGTTGTTACAAGTTAAGTTCATAAAAGTGTCGGATTACCCCGAATGAATTGCCAATTTAGTGCCAATGTTCAAGAAAAATGAGAAAGTTAGGGTTTATGTAGATTTTTGAGATTTAAACCAAGCAACACCAAAGGATAACTTTCCTTTGCCACATATTAACGTACTACTGGATAACATAGCCGAGAACCATCTTTTCTTGTTTATGGATGGTTTCTCGAGGTATAATCAAATTAAAATGACAAAAGAAGATAAAATTAAAACAACTTTCGTTACTACTTGAGGAACATTTTGTTATCGTATGATGCCTTTAAGGTTAAAGAATGCTGGGGCAACTTATCAATGCACTATGGTTGCCTTGTTTCATGACATGATGCACCAAGAAATCAAAGTTTATGTGGATAATATGATTTCCAAATCCAAGGAGGATGAAAGTTACATAAATATTTTGCATAAACTATTTGAATGATTAAGGAAGTTTCAATTGAAGTTAAATCTTGAAAAGTCCACCTATAGAGTAACTTCAGGAAAATTGTTGGGTTTTGTAGTTAGTAGAAAAGGAATCGAAGTAGACTCAGATAAAGTCAAGGCAATCATAAACATGCCAACACCTAAGACTATAAAAGAAGTTCAGAGACTGTTGGGAAAGTTGAATTACATCGCTCGGTTTGTATCGCAGTTAACTGATAGATGCAAGTCATTATTTAAACTTTTGAGGAAGAATGCAACCATCGAATGGGATGAAGAGTATAAGCGAGCATTTGTTGAAATCAAAGAGTATCTCATGAATCCTCCTATACTAGTCACTCCTATACTAGGACAGCCCTTAATCCTTTACTAAATGATTCTTCCTAAGCCGATGGGATGTATGCTAGGGCAGAAAGATGAAACAAGAAGAAAAGAGCATCATATATACCATTTGAGCAAGAAATTCACAGAAGGCGAGCAAAAATACTCAGAAGTGGAAAGAACATATTGTGCCTTAGTATGGGTGATGCATAGGCTCAAGAAGTACACTCTATATTATTCAATAGAGTTATTAACAAAACATGACCCATTGAGGTATTTAGCAAAAAAGCCAATATTGATTGGAAGAATATCGAAGTGTCGGATGTTACTCTTTGAATTTGATATCAAGTAGGTAAGTTAGACTTCAGTCAAAGGGCAGGCAATCGCTGATCAATGTGCAAAATACACATTAAAAGATGAGGAAAATGGTTTAAAAGCACAATTTCCCAATGAAATTGTGATGATGGCAAATGAATTGAGAGGTGAAAAATTAAGGCGGGAAATGTATTTTGATGGAGCAACCAACGTGTTTGGATGTAAGATAAGAGCAACATTAGTATCACCTAAGAGTAACCATTTCCCTATGGCAGAAAGATTAACATTTCCATATATCAACAACATAGCATAATATGAAGCCTGCATTTTGGGCCTCAAAATGGCGCTAGATATGGGAATATAAGAGCTTGAAGTATACGGAGATTCTTTCCTTATAATTCTCCAGATCTTGGGAGTGTATAAGATGAAGGGCGAGAAATTGGTACCTTATCATGAACATTTAAGAAAGCTAATTGAAAAATTACAAAAGATTTCATTCACTTACATTCCAAGAATCCAAAATCAATTTGCCGGCACATTAGCTACATTAGCTTCAATAGTGAAAGTCACATATGGGATAGAAATCCAACCCTTGAAAATTGAAGTGGAAGAAAAACCAGCTTTTTGCCTTGCAGTTAAAGAGAAGAGAACAAAAGAACCTTAGTATCATGATATCAAAAGGTTACTTCAAATGGGAGATTTTCCTAAAGATGCTAATCGAAAAGATAGAAAAACTTTAAAAAGGTTGGCTACTTATTTCCTATTAAGTGGAGCTACATTATAGAAGAGATCACTAGTTGCAACACTGCTAAGGTATGTAGATAAAGAAGAAGCCAAGAAATTGATGAAAGAAGTGCATGAAGGAATTTGTGGTCCTTACATGAATCAGTATATGTTAGCTAGAAAGATCATGAGAATAGGGTATTTTTGGATGACGATGGAATCAGATTATATCAGGCACGTGAGGCACTGTCACCTATGCCAAGTTTATGCCAATAAAATCAACACCCCTCCCCAAGAATTGCATGTATCAACTCCTTGGCCTTTCTTGATGAGGGAAATTGACATGATTGGACCAATTTCACCAACAGCTTCAAATGGGCATCAATTCATTCTAATCACAATCGACTATTTTACTAAGTGGGCAACAGTAGTGTTGTATGCCACAATGACCAAAGGAGTAGTGGTCAAATTCTTAAAAAGAGATATTATTGCGAGATACGGTGCACCCGAGTCTATTATTCCAGACAATGAGACAAATTTAAATAACAAGTTGATAGATGAAGTATACCACTAATTCAAGATTAATCATAGAAACTCAACTCCATATCGACCTCAAATGAATGGAACAACTGAAGCCACAAATAAGAATTCAAAAGAATCATTGAGAAGATGGCAATCACTTATGAAGATTAGCATGAGATGCTTCCCTTTACTCTCATGGCCTATAGAACCTCAGTTAGAACTTCTACTGGTGCAACTCCGTATTCATTGGTGTTTGGAACTAAAGTAGTACTATTGGTAGAAGTAGAAATACCTTCGTTTCGAGTATTGGCAGAAACTCAGCTCGATGAAGTAAAGTGGGTGAAGAAGCAAATGAAGCATTTGAATCTCCGAGATAAAAGGAGGCTTGCAACGATATGTCATGATCAATGCTATCAACAGTGAATGATCTAAGCTTTTAACAAGAAAATATGCCTAAGATACTTCAAAGAAGGAGACTTAGTGTTGAAGAAAGTATTACCAAATGCAAAAGACCCTAGGGGTAAGTATACTCCAAATTATGAAGGCCCTTATCCGATGAAAAGGATATTATCAAGAGGCACATTAGTGTTGACAAAGATGGATGGCCTAAAATTAAGGGGACCGGTGAATTCAGATGTAGTCAAGTTGTATTATCCATGAAAACTGAGTTCAATAAAGATTTCAATTTTTCCTGGATAGTTTATGGTTAATCTTTCATCGTTTGCAAGTAAAGTTGATATTCATGAATGTTCTCGAATTCGAATGGTCATTGACCAATAAACACCTCACTAGTAAACCCTTGAGTACCATGGTTTTCTAACCTCATACACTTAAATACCAAACCTTCACCAATGAATCACTAGAAAAAAAAAATGGAATCGAATGTTCTTAATAATTTAATCTTGTGTCTTTCAAAAAGAGATTTATTGTTCAAAAGTCATGAAGAGTGGAAAATGAAATTTGGTATCGAACAAAGCAAATTCAAGGCATGAGCATAGTCCAGTTACAAGACTCAAAAGTTTGGAAGGTTTTATTGAAAGAGGAAAAAAAGAAAAAGAAAAAGAAAATAGGAAAAAAGAAAGAAGAAGCAATCACAGTACTTCAGTGAAATTCGATTGATTGAATGAGCAAATATCGGGATTCAATTTAAGCATGCCAATCAGTTGCTATCTAAGAAATTCTTCAATCCCAAGAAAAATAATCTTAAAGTCTTTGGAAAAAGATATTTAGAAAAATTAAGCTAACTTTTGAAATCAAGTCGAATCTCGAAGAGATCTATCCTCTTCGAATCAACCAAAACCAATCTCAAAGAGATCTATCCTCTTCAGATTAACCAAAACCAATCTTGAAGAAATCTATCCTCTTCGAATTAGCCAAAACCAATCTTGAAGAGATCTATCCTCTTCGAAATAACTAAATCAAATTTCGAAGAAATCTATCCTCTTCGGATCAACCAAAATCAATCTCGAAGAGATCTATCCTCTTCAGATTAACCAAAATGAATCTCGAAGAGATCTATCCTCTTCGAATTAACCAAAATGAATCTTAAAGAGATCGATCCTCTTTAGATCATCCAAAACAGATCTTGAAGAGATCTATCCTCTTCAAATTAACCAAGCCAAATTTTAAAGAGATCTATCCTCTTCAGATCAACCAAAACCAATCTCGAAAAGATCTATCCTCTTCAGATTAACCAAAATGAATCTCAAAGAGATCTATCCTCTTCAAATTAACTAAATCGAATTTTAAAGAGATCTATCCTTTTCAGATCAGTCATTAAAGTCAAAACAAATCTTAAAGAGATCTATCCTCTTTAGGTCATCCACCAACCAAAACAAAGCAAGAATCTCAAAGAGATGTATCCTCTTCTGGTCACCAAAGTGAAATCAATTTTTGAAGAGATCTATCCTCTTTAAATCACAAGTCAAAACAAATCTCGAAGAGATCTATCATCTTTGGGTTAAACCAAAACAAATCTGGAAGAGATCTATCCTCTTCAAATTATCCACTAAAAAAAAAAGAAATCTTAAACAAATCTATCCTCTTTAGATTATCTAAGTCGAGTCTGGCAAAAATGGGTATCTCTTTTATCTTTGTAGCAAAGTTCTTATCAAACTTCACTACAAAGAAAGGTAACTGTAAACACCTCATTTTTGCCAATTGTTTATCAATTTAGTTAATTGAGCCAAGTTAATAAATGAACAAAAAATAAAAAATAATAAAAGTAAAAATAAAGAAACAAAAATTAAAAGAAAAAATGAAAAATGAAAAAGAAAAAAAGAAAATCAAGTCAAGTCGTAATAAGTTGAGTCAAAAGTCGAGTCGTATTGTGTTGAATTGAATTGAGTTGGATTATTAGATTAGGTGACAATATGAGCTTAATTAATTCATCTAATTTAGGGGCTCAAATCAAATTAGGGAATTATTGGGCTAAATTGTAGCGAATCAGATTGAATTAGATTAAGCCTTGGAAGAATAAAAAGTTGAAAATAAATTAGGGTTTCTAGAAGTTAAGGTAAATCATTGACAAATCATAATCGTATCTTCAATACGAAAGATTTGATTTTAAGTTTCTAAGTAGCATGTCGACAGGGAAGTTGAGGATGATTTTTATTTATCATAAGCTACACACTCTGTAAAGCATCGTTGCCTACAACCACCAACACCACTACTAAAACACCGCAAAACACCACCACTGTCATACCCTACAACCATAGCCTCACATCCCACAATACCTAACTATGACTATCGTAACCCCCCTGTCCAATCTGCCCCTAACACAATCCAAACTCAACTGCTTAAACCACTACTCTACGTCAACTCACCCTGAATGCCAAATAAACACTTGATCAACAGCTCCTACCCTCACCAATAGTAACAAGCCTTATCCCTTTCTATCTCAATTCGCGACAGCATACACGATCCACAACCAAATCCTTGCTACCACATCTCCCATCCTCACATACATTAGGCTAGATCTTCACACGCTACAGCAACCAAACGTCCTTGCTCCTGATTGACGAACACCGCAACAATGCAAGGAGCCACATGACCTTAATTCCAAATAGACGTCCCTCATTAATCAATTACACTTAGACACACAATGGCACTGCACACATGTTATACATAAACGCACGATACAAACTCTAACTCACACGCTATACACAAACACAAACACGACTATAAGAATCAGCGTACCAACCATCACACCCGTAATCAGTGCAAATAGAAGCTGACAAGCCTTCAATCACGCCCGTGGTCAATGGAAACAGAAGCCGACACGCCCTCAATCACGCCCGTGATCAATGCAGACAAAAGCTAATATACCCTCGATCACACCCATGATAAGTGCAAATGGCAACCAGCACGCCCTCGAATATGCCCGTAACTATCCGAAAATAGTAGGTGATGCACGATTCTACACGTGGGTAAAATTTCTTATTTTGTTATTTTTATTTTATTATTTAGTTTAGTTATTTTTACTAACTTATCTATTTATTATTAGTGACAGTTTTTATTATCTTCGTATTCTGTGTTTTTTTAGATATTCTCAATTTTTAATAAGTTTAGCTCAATTACATTTTTAGTAACATCAGATTTTTGTTTTTAGAAAATAAACGTATTGAGATCATATTCGATCATCAACATTTGGGAAAAATACTTTCCGATGCATAAGGGTTTTGGAAAAATAAAAAAGATCTAAATTGAAATCTTTTTTTCAAAAAGATTTAGTTAGTTAAGTTTTTTATTTAATTCGAAAAAATTAGATTTCCTAGGTTTTCTTAATAAATAATAATAAATTGATAAAAAAAACATAAACCTGCCTCAATTTTCAATATAAAAATAATCCGCCTACTAAATATTTTATAAAAAAAGAATTACGACAAATTTGATCTCGATTAGGAAGTACGTAGGTATCTTCGAGGCAACCGTCTAAAAAAATTCTTTTTTTTAGGAATTCGTAATAAAAATAAAAAAAT
Source organism: Lumnitzera racemosa (assembly GCA_024138005.1). NCBI lineage: Eukaryota > Viridiplantae > Streptophyta > Magnoliopsida > Myrtales > Combretaceae > Lumnitzera > Lumnitzera racemosa. Next base: position 39,811,686 of record JAMXBC010000003.1, read on the forward strand.
CATTTTTAGTTACATTTTATGAATTTCTGTATATTTTTAATATTTTTTAGAAAAATTATAAAAATAAAGCCCATCAATTTTTCTTTTAATTTTCACATGATGACTTAGTCTTAATAGGTTAGTCCCTAAATCCGGTTTTTTGGTTCAATTTTTCTAAAAATTAATATTTTCAGAATATCCGAAGACTAGTGGTCAAATTAAAGTTTTCCCACCCAAAAATCTTAATTTTTTTTTTTTTTACTAGTGAAACTGGTTGACGACTCCATTTTTTAAATTTTTAAAAATAAATATATTTTCTTAATTTAATGTCAAGTAATTTATGTTAAGTGGGCTAGACATGATATAGGTTAAATTAAAGAAATCGAAATGACAAGAGGTGTTTAGTTTTCTACATTCAAAGGTTTTTATTTTCAAAAAATTTTGTAACAATCAATTCATACCACCCCCTACCCCTCTTGATTTTCAAACAGGAGCAACAACTTAGAGTGTCTAAAACTTCTTTCTTATCTAGTCATTGTCTAAGTAATTCGAACCTCTTTGAAAGTTCAAAAATTATAATTCCCTGCAATGTCTCTTAAATAAGCATTCATTGAACCAAATTCTTTGCAAATTCTATTAGATATGAAGCATGGTTTAAGGGAGGTATGGGGGAGTACTAGATTGAGGAGAAGCATGTAAAGTGTAAGTTTGGTCCTCATCAAAAAGGGAAAGATTGTTAAATATTTGGTTAATGAGATTTTGACGAGACAAAACTAGTTAGAATTAAAATTATAATTATTGGACTTAACCCAATTCATCCTAAATGTAATCTTGTTACAAAATACACCTGCTTAAATGTTAATATTGAAGAATATTTATAGTAGGAAGTGCATCACAATGTACTGTGGACAAAACCTTTATCGATATATATATATATATATATGAGTATGTCTTTAAGTGACTTCAATAGGTATTCATAGTAAGATCGTAGTAGCAAGAGTGACACTAATCGATCAGTAATGGAAGTATCGACTAATCATTAGGCCATTTCTTAAGCATGGTAATGCTTTGTGCTACCAATTGATTGCTGGATTAAGAGGCTATTAATCGGTAGTTGGAAATTGGTTCTAGAGAATTCAATAAGAATTTTAAAGTCTAGCATCTGACCAAATAACCAATCGATATTTAAGGTTGACACTAGTATATTTATTCTACCGATCGATCCATAGCTTGTCTATCAATTGATCGATCAACCAAAGATACTAATCACTAATAGCATTAAATGTACATAATGTGAAGATTTGAAGGAAGACTATAAATACTTTAACTATCCATGATAGAAGACAAGAGATCTAATATTTTACTACAATATTCCAACATTCTCTTACATTCTTTGTGTCTATTACTCTCATTTTCTGTTGCACTTATATTGGAATTTAATTTAGAGAGCTTTGTTATTGCACCTTATGTTGAGTATTAAAAACATTACATCTTGAGATAGTAAGATAGTGAGATAAGTGTAGTGAAAATGAGATTATATTTGCAATTATTTAGTATACTACACTTAAGGTTTGAGATCTTTATGTTGGGTTTGCATTATGTTGTATTTTATTGTGGAGTTTGTGTGAGATTGGCTTATGAAGCCAACTTAATGTATAGCTCTTGGAGAAATATTTGGTGATTAATAAAAGTGGTATGTGAAGCCCTTGATTAGAAGCAATTATGTATCTATACAGAGTAAGGGACGGTTTGAACTCCACCTTATATTTGAGATTAATTTCTCTATCCGTATCTTTTTTTTATTTTCCACACTTATTATTATTATTGCTTGTTCTACTCATTAGATTACAATAATTGTTAACAATCAAAAGTTGACCAAAGAATTGTTAAGGTACCCAATTCACCCGCCACTCCTCTCTTGAGTATTAGCTTTATATTCTACAATTGGTTAAGGAAGATGTCGTAAAAATCAACATTTAACTTGCTTTTGGTGATTTACCACTTACTTTCATAATTTCCTACAATATATGTTAATAGAGATTTTGGTCTTAAATTTCAAATTCAAACATAGGCACAAGCAATTAGGAGATATTATACAAATAACTTACCATTATTCCCTACGTTCCTTAAAGCCAAGAAGTGGTCTATAACAAGTTTTAGCCGTGTAATCAATGTGGTGAATATAATTTCTACAGAAGTTATTAATTGCCATCTATGAATAACGGTTAGACGCCAGCATGAAGTCTTCTTGGAAACCTTTCCTGCTCATTATGCTTAATTTTCTTTCACTTTCGATCCTACTACTAGATTTCTCATTTAAGCATTAAAGCAATGCTAGAGTTGCCCCGACACCCCCATAGCCTAATTCTGTTTTCTTTCTATAGGCTAAAGTTCCACTCATCAATTAAAGCATTGGTTCCCTAAAATTGAGTGTCAATAGGTTGGCAACATTTGTGCTTGAACCGACATGATAGCTAAAAATAAAACTAAAGATGATACCACAACTAAGGAGGGAGGGGGGTGTTAATACCCCTCACAAGGCTTAAGATGAAAACAACCAACAACTGAAAGTCCTTCCAATAAAATTGAACAAGCCTCTACCACCATAATAAATTCAATAAGTGGAGTCCACACATTTCGTAGTTAGAATCCTTATGCACACAATTTGCTAAGAAGTTAAAGGAAGTTAAAATGTATAACCTAGAGTTAAGGAAAAAACGTCATGAGCATTATATTGCATCTTCATCGAAACCGCCCTTATAGGTAAAGACTGATGAAGTTATGCCCCTATCAAAGGAAGATTTTCATTGTTATGTATATGGGAAAGCCCTAATAGTGGATGACGATGGTCAATAAGCACCAATTGGTGCTCCTACTAATAAAATGCTTAGGGTTGCTCCCGTAACCAAATCGAAAGGTTTTCAATAGATACCATTGTAGGCCCTAGCTTATGACCTTGTCCTTACTCTACTAGAATGAAGGATCAAGCACATAACCAATCGATTACCACAAAAGGCTTTTGCAGACATGAGTCTGCAAGATTTGGAATGTTATATAAAGAGGTTAACCAATGAAGGGAGTTCAAGAAAAGAAGTTAAATAAAAAGGGATGAAGCTAAGCCCATTTATGTGTGAGATTGTAGAAGAAGTTCTCCCTTTAAGTGTTAAACTCCCCTAGCTTGACACTTATGATGGAAAAAAGAATCCTAATGACCACCTTAACATCTTTTGAACACCAAAAGAATTGTAGGGCTCTTAGATATGATAACCTACAAAGTTTTCTATATATGCTAAGGAAATTAGCAAGTGATTCGTTTAACTCCTTGAAAACGGCCTCCATATTTTCCATTGATCAACTCACTAATGAGTTTTGGTGATATTTTTGGCTAATAAGCCTCCTGCAAAGGATTCTTCATTCTTGATATCTGTATGACAAAAGCTTAGTAAGAATACAAGGGATAGGATGGTGAGAGTACAAGGGACTATGTACATTGTTTCAATCAATTGATGATTGAAATCACAAATTGTGACAAAAGTGTAGCACTTCACACAATTTGCAAAGGAATTAGAGAAAGCTCAATTTTTTTCAAATCTTTGGCCAAGCGTCCTCTGACCCCTTTAGACAAGTTTACAACTAGGTCAAGGAAGATCATACAATAGGAAGATCAGAACTTACAAGGAGTTAGAGAAGGAAAAATTTGAGAAGAGACCATAGAAAGAAAGGGGGCCTATATAGGACCATTTGTGAAGAAAGTTTGATATAAGAGATCGGCTTGGAAGACCAAACAAAGATCAAAAGCACCCAATTTTGACCTATGCTACTTACATGCTTCTAGACTAACCTATGTCAAATATTTTAATGGAAGTCCGGAATCAAGGTTTCCTTGCTCGACCAAAAGAATGAAGGCTAATCCCTTAAGGAAAAACTCGAATAAATATTGCAATTTTCATCATGATCATGGGTACAATACAAACGTGTATTTTGTTGAAGAATACACTTGTGGATGTTATCTGAAGTTTATCATAAATAGGGAAGAAAGGATAGGGTTTCCTATACAAAGAAGAAGGACAGATCAATAACCTTACAATGAAGAGACAAGGATTAACAATGGAGATTAGATAGTTCGAGACAACATTGGAGCTAGTAATCGAGCTTGGAGGAGAGTGATCAATGTTATATTCTAGGGACCACAAGGAAGGAGTAGGTTGAGTACCTTAAGTTCGGTGGAATTCCCTAGAGATCAAGTTCTGAGTATCCAAAGTAAGAAGTAACAAGGTTGATTATATGGTCATTTTTTCTAAAAAGGACATGCAAGGGATATAGTTTCCTCATGATGATACGTTGGCCATTAGCATTCTAGTAGTTGATTTCAATGTAAGGAAAGTCACGGTAGATATTGCAAACTCTCTAATATTATCTTCAAGCACAATCAAATCAACCAAAATTAGAGAATTATAGAATGTAGCTCTATAAGCATAACTTAAATGGGTTGAATAATCAACCTATCGAGGTATAGGGGGTCATCACACTAAATTTACAGATTAGTGATTATGAGAACATGGCAAAAAGTGAGATAGATTTTGTGGTTGTAGATTATCCCTCTCTATATAATGGAATTATGGACTAACCATCTATAAACATTTTTAAGATGATTGTGTCCACAACTCATCAAAAAGCAAAGTTTCTTACCTCAATTGGGATTGGCACATGCTATTGTAACTAAGAAGTAGCAAGATCATTATATTTGAAGGCTTTGAAGAGAGACAAAGTCTACCACATTAAGTAAGGCTCATATTGCCATCCATAGATTGAGGGGGAGCCTACTAAAGAACCTATAACTATATAGTTGGGAGATGATCTTGAGTGCACCACTAAGATTGAAGCAAATATGGCACCTAACCCAAGGGATCGACTAGTAGATTTCCTTCGAGCTAATGTAAATGTGTTCACATAGTCTCCCTCTAATATGCCAAGCATTTCAGAAGATGTAATAATGCATTAGCTTAACATCGATCCAAATGCCACAGTGATTTAGCAAAAAAAAAAAAAAGGGCATTTTGCACTAAAGAGATAAGCTACAATAGGGGAGGAAGTACAAAAGTTATTGAAGACAGATTTTATCAAAGAAGAGCTGTACTTAATCTCACTTGCTAATTGTATATTAGTCAAGAAGGCAAACAAGAAATGGTAGATGTGTATTAACTTTACTGACCTCAACAAAGCTTATCCGAAAGATCGTTTCCCTTTGCCTTGAATAAATTTATTCGTTGATTCCATTTCAAGGCATACGTTGCTAAGTTTTATAAACACTTTTACAAGATATAATCAAATCAAGATGCATATGTCTAATCAAGTGTACACCTCATTTATTGCCACTTTTGGGACTTCCTATTCTATATTCATGCCTTTTAGCCTAAAGAATGCAAGCGCCACGTCCTAAAGATTAATGAAAAAGATATTTAAGCCTTATATTCATAGGAATATTATGGTACACATAGATGATATAATTGTAAAGAGTAAATTGTGAAATGATCATCTCATCGATCCGTGTTTAGAGCTTCTTAAGAAAGTTTTTAGGTTTCATGGTGACTTAACGAAGAATAGAAGCTAACCTTGAGAAGATCCAAGCTATCTTGGACATGGAGTCTCTAAAGACAACTAAGGAGGCATAGAGGTTAATAGGTCAAGTGGCAACCTTGTATTGATTGTATCAAAGAGTGTTAAGAAGTGTATAGAATTTTTTTCAAGTGTTAAAGAACCTTTTTGAGTTCAAGTGGTTAAAGCAATGTGAGGAGGCATTTTCTCACTACATTTGATTCTTTCTAAACCAATTAATGGAGAAGTCCTCTACTTATATTTGTCTATCAGTGATTAAGCACTTTTGTCTATGCTTATGTGAGCAAATGAGAAGATGCATCAACCAATATATTATGTGAGCCATTTATTGCAAGGTCTAGAGCTTTGTTGTGTTAAGTTGGACAAGTTTTTCCTTACAATTTCCATTACAGCACAAAAGCTCTAACCTTACTTTGAAGCTCATCAGATCATGGTCCTAATTGACCAACCCTAGAAACAAGCATTGTAGAAGTGGATGCCTTAAGTCGAATGGTAAAATATGCATTAGAATTGAGCACTTTTGGCACCCACTACCAACCTAGAGAAGCATATAAAGTTTAAATCTTAGTTAATTTTATTGCAAAATTTACTAGAAGTGAAGAGCCTATCGTCCAATATGAAGAGCCGACCTAGGTGTTATATGTGGATGGTTCATCTACTTATAAAGGAAGTGGCACTAGGATTATGCTAAAAGGACTAATGGGTGAACTAGTTTTGCATGCATTAAAATTGGCTTTCCTGCTAGCAATAATGAATTAGAGTATAAGGCCCTAATAAAAGGAAAGAAGCTAGCTAAGAACATTGAAGCTAAAAGGGTAGATATTTACTCATATTGCCATTTGGTGGCCAACCAAATGAAAGGTAAAAGTGTAGCAAAGGATGAAAGTATAGGAAAGTACTTACAGCTGGTCAAAGAGCTTGGAATGTCTTTTGAATAGTAGAATGTGGTCAAAATACCATGATCACAAAATTAATAAGTTATCAATGAATTAGCCTCATAGGAATCCTAAGGTAGGAAGAGAAGGTTTTCATAGAATATTTGCCTAAGAGGAGTACAAAGAGGCAATTTGAGGAATGTTTAGAAGTATAGCAAAGGGAGTTTAAATGTTATTGGATAAATCCTATCATTGCTTACTTGAATGAAGGAACTTTGCCAGTAGTCATAAAGGAAGCTCAAAGACTCATTTATAAAACTACCAATTTCACTATAATCAATAGAGAGCCTTATAAGAGGTAATTGAGTATGCCATATTTGAGGTGCCTACAATGTAGTTAAACAAGTATTATCCGATCTAACATTCCATTGTTTGTAGTAACCATATAAAAGCAATTGCTCTATATGTAAAGGCTTCAAGCCTTGGTTACTAGTAGTTGATAATGAAGAGAGATGCTTTAAGGTTAGTCAAAGTTTGTGATCAGTGCTTGAAGAATGTACTAGTGAAGTAAATGTTGAGCACCTATCTTATATCCACTCACTAATCCTTAGCCGTTTGCTCAGTAGGGTTTAGATATATTAGGTTTATTCCCTAAGACAACCAAGCAATGACAATATATTGTTGTGGTTGTAGATTATATTACCAAGTGGGCGGAGGTTAAGGTAGTCATAAGCATCACAGAAAGAAGCATAGAGGTGTTTGTTTTAGAAATAGCTTGACTAGATTCAAAATTGCGTACGTAATAATCACTTATAGCAATCCATAATTTGATAATGATCGGTTCATAGAATTTTGTGATGTGCACCACATTAAGCTATGTTATACATTGATTACACATACTTAGAGCAACGAATAAGCAAAAGCGATGAATAGAGTCATTTTACATAGTCTGCAAAAGAAAGTCAATCAAGCAAGAAGTAAATGGGTAGATGAACTCCCAAATGTGTCATGGGGGAATTAAAGTACACATAGGACTTGATTAGGAAAACCCCGTACAGGTTAGCTTATAGCTCTAAGGCAATCTTACCTATCAAGCTTGAAATTACAAGTGCCAGAGTACAATCTTATAACCCCAAGAATAATGATATTAGTCTCTGAGCAAACCTTGTTGCTATTTATGAAACAAGAGCATTGGCAAAAGCCCACCAAACTACTTATCAACAATGCGCTGCTCAATACTATGGAAAACGTGTGAAACATAATACTTCCAACCAGGCAATCTAGTTTATAAGATATTAGAGGCTCTTGGAGCTAAGGAAAGGTAAGGCAAATTAACTTCTATACAGGATGATCCAATTAGGGTGAAGGGCCTCATTAGGAAAGGGAAAGCTTATAGTCTGGAAACATTAAATGGTCAAGCTATTCCCAAAGGTTGGAATGCTAATAACTTGAGAACTTACTTGGGGTAGCCAAACTATTTTACTAAGCGGTGTGGTTAGACATGTGAACTAACATTGCTATTATTTGTAATTTGCTTGCTATTTATTTATTACATATGTTGTATGTAGTACTATTGTCTAATTTTTAATGTTTTTGCTTGACTTCAAATTTCCATGTTAAGTAATGTTTGTTTATGTACTACCTCATGTGTACTTTATTGGCTTTTATAGTGAAAAGCAACAACCATTCCATATTTGCAAGCATATTCAACTAATTAAACATTTTATGTTCTTTTGAATCAAGTGTAGAAGTTCAAAAGTGAGTTAAGGCTTTTAAAAAACAAAAAAAAAAAATGGCCTTACACCCTAAGCCTACACAGATATAACTTATTAATGGATTACTTCTCAATGCTCATAAGTTTGAAGGTCAAATAGCTAGTCAAAAAACTCTAAAGATAAGTTATTCACCAGTGACAAGCTAAATAAACCATTCAATCCCCAAATCTTATTTAAAGAGAAAGGATGATGGGAATGAGATGACTCGGATCTCTAAGAGATCAATATAAAACACTTAAGTCCACAACATGTATGGGCGATGAGTAAATAGACCTAAGGTCTTAAGCCATTAAAACATCACGAACCATCTTTTAGATTCAAAATGAAATTATCCACTCTTATAGATCATGACAATAGGTCATAATGGACTATAAAAGAGGAGAAAATCATGGCATATGTAAAAGGTAGAGAGGAGAAAACTAAAATATATAGAAATGGTCGACATATCGACCAAATGTCTTTCAAATAGATGACTGCTAAAATTTAAATAAAGGAAAACATATTAGTTGTTTGCAACAAGGTCATTGGGAATTAGTGAGGGATCTATAGGAGAATAGGTATTGGTATCTTGATTATCCTTTAGAGCACCAACTTGAACAATGCCTTCTCCACTAAATTAATCATTCTACTTAGTGGCATTTTGATCAATACCCTTGACAACAAAGTTTGAGCAACTAAGGTCATACTAAGGGTGATTGATCAAAATTTTCACTCTTGCCATGTTGATGCCATCCAACATCTTTTCCTTGAGCATACTAACGTATTCCTTGTTATCCTAGACCTCCTGAAGGACTTTTCGCTCTAAATCGAAAATCTTGACCTTTTGCTCATAAAAAGTCCCTACAATTTTCGAATTTCATCCACATCTCTACTTTTGAGGTCCTCAACTTCCCTTTGTTGTTTCCTTGTACATTGGAGAAGAGTTGAGCATTCTTCTTCTACTCTTCCCCTAAGGTTGTTTCCTTCTCTATGGCGCAACCTGATCTCCTTATTGATGTCCTTTTTCAAATTACGGATCTCCTCCTTCTTCCCATGACTTAATGTGAGTGATGAATTCAATCTCGACCTTCACCAAGTCATTCTTAGCCTCTTTAGCAATAATGCGTCTCCAGGGGTTAAACACACAGAAAAACACCATAACAAAGCAAACTAGAAACAAATAGGGAAAAGCTAGCACAGTCCAAGCAGCTATCAAATAGATATAATGAACCACTTAATCCTACTCAGCCTACAACCTACTAAATATGACATACTAGTCCGAACTGAAGGGTCACCCGCCACTACTCCTTGCTAAAAGGAATAAATAAGAGTCGAATGATAATGAGAATACTAAAGTTCCTCAACGTAAATAATTCTATATTGATTAGCTAATATCAGTGTACAATAAAGTAAGGTTTTATATACCCGTCCATAAGGTTACTTTACATATATGAAAAGATTAAAGGGTATTCTACAATTAAGTTACATAAAACATACTAAAAGAGCTAAAAGAGATAAAGAATATTCAATACAGGAAAAAAATAGTCATTTTGGAATATGGTGTCAAAAGATACGTGTCACTTCGTAGCTAGATGGGAGAAATATGATACAAGGTAGGTAGAAGTAAAATAACATTTACAGTTTAAGGGAGGATGGGGTGGTGGGCCGACCTAATCTAGATCAGGTTGGGGGTCAATTAGTCCTATAAAGAAGTCAGCTGTATTGGCGTCAGATGTTTGTAGTTGGTCCGATAGCTTAGCTCGGATAGTCTTAAGCTGTCTTTTAGAATAAAGCATCGTTGTTAGACTTAAACAGATATGATACATGTAAGGATCCGATAGTCAAGTTGGTAGGAAATCAGTTCGGAATAAGAATCCCCATCTCAACTTTGGTTTCAAGCTAGTATTCTCCATGCGAGTCCTTAGAGTCCTCTCGCTCGGCTGTGAGTGATTGGTCCATGGGGCAGATTCTTATCATCTGCTTGGGGGTTAAAAAGAATTTCCCTCAAATCTGGATTGGTTTATGCTTTAAGGGCACATACGAGGTCTTCTTCTGTTGCTTGGTGAAGGATTAAATCAAAAAAATTGACATTAGAAGAAACACAGTCATCAGGCAACTCGATTTGGTAAGTATTGCGGTTAACCTTCTTCAAGACTTTGAATGAACCATTAGCTCAAGGAGATAGCTTGTTCTGTCTCCAGTGTGGAAATCATTCTTAGCTGAGGTATATCCATACCAAGTCTCCTAGGTGGAAAGAAATAGTTTGGCAACGTCGGCTACCAATTTTTATTACTGTCTCTAATTGAATTTGGTGATGTTCCTGGTTACAGATTAGTATAGCTCATGCAATTCTTAAGTTTAGTCAACTCTGGATTGACTCTTTTCAGTAACTGTTGGGGTGCTAATCATATCTAAGGAAATAGCGAGGTTAAGGTCATAGATGACCTCAAATGGAGTCTTCCCAATAGTGTTATGGATAGTTCAATTGCAAGTGAACTCCACAAGTAGTAGGTACATATCCTAATCCCTCAAGTTCTTTCTTACAACAGCTTTACACAAATTGCCAAGCATCCTGTTTACCACTTCAGTCTAGCAATCAATCTAAGGATGTTACTAAAGTTAAATACAAGTTTTGTTCCAAGTCTTATCTAAAGAGTCTTCTAAAAATAGCTCAAAAATTTCATGTCTCAATCTAAGACAATAGTCCTCGGTACTCCGTGTAGTCGAATAACCTCTTACAAAAACAAATCAGCAATATATAAGGCATCGTTAGTCTAATGTCATGGAATGAAGTACACCATCTTACTAAAGCAATCCATTACAATAAGAATAGAATCTTTCCCTCTAAATGTCCAGGGTAACTCTAAGACAAAGTCTATCCTAAGGTCGGCCTAAGGTAAGGTTAGTGTTGACAGCGGCATGTATTCTCCATGGGGTTCTCTCTTCCCCTTAACTTACTTGCATGCTTCACAACTGCTAACTACCTTATGGACATCCATAGCCAAAGTTCTCCTTCAATAGACTAGCGGTCTTGGTCTCCCCAAAGTGACCTAATAATCCGCTACTATGAGCTTACCTAATCCAAAGCTCATGCGTTGAACAAGTTTGTATGCATAGCCTTCGGTCCTTAAACAAATAGCCTTCCTTAAGATAATACCCCTTAACAACAATTCCATCCCAACACTATTCTATGATAAGGCCGAAATGAGGATCAAGAGCGTATTACTCAGTAATGAGTGAGAATCCCAATAATTTTTTCTATAAAGTGGTCGGTAAGGTTTTCCATCATAACAATGTGTTAGCAACCACATTTATACTTCCCTTCTTATGCCAAATGACATACAAGAACCCTTCCATAAACTCCAATCACTAGGCTTACCTTTTTAAAAGCTTATTCTGACTCCTTAGATACTTCAGGAACTCATGGTCAATATAAATGACAAACTTTTGTGACAGTAAATAGTGTTGCCAAATAGTAAGGGTTCGGTAAAGAGAGCATAACTTTTTCTCGTACACAGAATAGTTCAAGAGAAGACCACTAAGCTTCTTACTATGGTAGGCAATGGGTCATCGCTCCTGCATCAGGACAGTGCCAATTCCCACCCCTGATGCATCGCATTCCAATTCGAAGGGTTTGTCAAAATTTGGTAGTGAAAGGACAGGTGCCGAGGTGAGCTTCTCCTTAATCTCCCTAAAGCTTTGCTCAACTCAATCGTTCCACCTGAATTCTTCATTCTTTTTTGTTGGCTAGATCAAGGGAGTAGCTATGGTACTGAAGTTTTTAATAAATCACCTATAGAAAGAAGCTAAGCCATGAAAGCTCCCAATCTCAATGACATTCTTTGGTGTCGGCTACTTAAGAAGAGCTTGGATCTTCTCCTCATCTACCCGAAGTCCTTCCCTTGATACTACAAACCTTAGGAAAATCACCTCTTTCTAGCAGAACATGCACTTCTTCACATTCCCATACAACTTCTTAGTTGGAAAAATGTTAAATACTTCGCAAAGATGTTGAACATGGTCGTTCAAGTCAGCATTGTATACCAATATGTCATCAAGTACGCAACCACACATCTTCCAATTAGAGGGTACATTACATAGTTCATCAACCTCATGAATGTACTCAGCACATTAGTAAGTCTAAATAGCACAACCAACCATTCATAGAGTCCATACCTAGTCTTAAAGGTAGTTTTCCACTTATCACCTAGTCTCATGCAAATTTGATGGTAACCACTTCGCAAATCAATCTTTGAAAATATCTTGGCGCCATGAAGCTCTTCTAACATGTCATCAAGCCTCGGTATCGGGTATCTATACTTGACAGTAATTCGGTTGATTATTCGGCTACCGATGTACATACGCCATGAACCATCTTTCTTCTAAACGAGTAGAGCTAATACAACACATGGGCTTATGCTCTCCTTTATGTATCCTCGCTCTATGAGTTCGTCCATATGTCTTTTCAACTCAGTAGCCTGCTCAAGGTTCATTATGTATACAAGCTGATTCAACAAGGCAATACCTAGTTGTAGATCAATGTAGTACTCTATACCTTGGATTAAGGGTAGTCCCTTGGGCAATTCTTTAGGGAACAAATTGAAAAACTCATTTAACAAGCTTATGATCTCATGTGGAACATTCTTCAGAGTTCTTACCTCTAACATCCTTCTAACCAACAGGAACATAAGTTCATCAACTTCTTCAATAGCTCGGAGCTCTCTTTAGCTTGTCACTAAGTCTTTCTTCTTACTAGCTCAAATGAGCTAGTTATGGGTTTCATTTACTTGGGATAGGGTCATGGGTTACATCATAATCTTCTTTCCATCCTTAACAAAGGCATAGGTGTTCTTATACCCGTCGTAAGTAACATGTCGGTCAAGCAACCAAGGTCACCCAACCAACAGGTGTGAATCTCCCATGAGCATGCCATCGCACACTACTTCATCCATATACATGCTCCCAACATTAAACAGTACAGTTACATGTTTAGTTACATATAAAGCACCCTTATCATGAAGCCAATGCAACTTATAAGGTCAAGGATGCTTTGAGGTCAACAAACCCAACCTCTGCACAATGGACTGTACAACAACATTAGTACAACTTCCCTCATCCATAATAAGCATACACAATTAGCCTTTGATAGTACACTTGGTATGGAACAGATTCTCCCTCTAGTCTTCCTTAGAGTTCAGCAAGGAACTCAATACTCGTCTCAGGACTAAGGTCATCACTTCTCCCTGGTCGGCATAGACACAAGTCTCCTCTTCCTCTTCGACTTTAGGTTTTCCAACATCTTCTTCCTTCTCGCGCTCGCTCTCGTTGGTACTATCCACTACACCTCCTTCGAGTACCATAATGTGTCGATTTAGACACTCAACAAACATATGTCCAAAGCCTAAACATTTAAAGCATTTCACCTCACTGGTCTTCCATCTAAAGGTCAGCCCTTTCTCATATGTCTTTAAGTTCAACCTAACCTCAAATCGACCTAGCTAACCAGCTCGGCCCTGTTAGGTTGCTCGATTTTCTTCAAATTGATCATTCTTATCCTCAACCCTTATGACATCCTTAGCTTGACTTGATCAAGTCAATGTATTACAGGGGCGCACAAAAATGTTTACCCGACCCTTTATGGTATCTTAATCGCCTCTTCCAAGGTATAAAACCCCTATACTTCCACGATGTTGTGAATCTTGTACTTAAGCCCAAAAATGAACCTTGATACCATACGGGCCTCTGGTTCTTCCACATCAACTCAGATTACTAGCATCTAGAACTCTCATACATAGTCATCAAAAAATCGACTTCCTTAGTGAAGCTCCTACACCTTTGCAAACGTATCTTACAGGTAAGTCTTGGGAACAAATCTTCCTCTTAACAACCTTTTCATCTCATCCCAAGTTCTAACACCTCGTCTTCCATCCCTTACTCTAGCTGCATTCAAATTCTTTCACTACATGGTGGCATACTTAGTAAACTCTAGTGCAGCAAGTTGAACTTTGATAGCATCTATATATCCATAACATTCAAACACCTTCTCTACCATCTCTTCCCATTCCAAGCATTCGTCTGCATCTCCACTTCCACTAAAGGGCAAAATTTGAACCTTAACGTTGTCTAATCCTCAAGGAGCTCAATGTCCTCATCCCTATGCTACATAATAGTTAGCTTCCTCTTCTTCCTCCCTAAACTCTTCAACGTCCAACTTCTCACCATCTTACTCAATCTCCTCTAACTCCAATCTTTGTCTAACAATGCAGTTTGCTACTCCTCCAATTCGCTACGGTTAAACTAGGTGATTGGTTCAATTGTCATGGCCATAATGTCTCTTATGGGTATTTTCTTGTTGGTTATGGTATTTTACACCATTAGGTTATTGTCTATTAGCTTACATTATTGTGACTAGACTCTTAACAAAGTTGGTCAGTCTATCAAGTTTTCCATCAATCGACTCTGGGGTGTTACTACCATCATGATCATAACTAAGTTGAGCACCACTACTCTAATCACCAATAACACCCTGAACACTCGAATCTAACATGGTGCAATACTTCTCAAACAAATTAATAACTTACCAACAACTTCAATTCCCAATAATCACTTGAATAGAATAGTAGTGAACTTGCTATGTTTTCATAATGAAAAATAGAGTAATAATAAAACTACACTTACTTACACTCAAACACACTATAGTAACTACGAAAAAAACACAATAGCCACTAATAGTAAGGTGAACCTAAACTTCATTGTAACTTCACATACTCTCCCGCAGAACCTGGCTTTGATACCAACGAAGCCAATGTGTCTCTAAAATTCAGGCACATGGAGAAGCACCACAATAAAGCAAATAGAAAACAAACAAGGAAAAAGCCAGCAAAGTCCAGGCAGCTACTTAATGGATATAACGCATCACTCGATCCTACTTGGCCTGCAACCCGCCGAACATGACACATCAATCCGAACTGAAGAGTCACTTACATTGCTAAAGGAAATAGATAAGAGTTAAATGATAATGAGAACACTAAGGTTGCTCAACGTAAATAATTTTATATTAATTGGTTAATGTCTGTATACAAGAAAGTGGGGGTTTATATACCCGTTCACTAAGGTTACTTTATATGTATGAAAAAACTAAAAGGTATTCTACAATTAGGTTACATAAAACATACTAAAAGGGGTAAAAGAGACAGAGAATATTAAGTACAGAAAAGAAAGAATCATTCTAGAATATGGTGTTAAAAGACATGTGTCACTTGGTAACTGGGTGGGAGAAATATGATACAAGGTAGGTGGAAGTAGAATAACATTTGCAGTCAAGGGGGGTGGGAAGGCCAACCTAATATGGGTCAAGTTAGGGGTCAATCAATCCTATAGAGAAGTTAGCTATATTAGCGTTAGATGTCTATAGTCGGTCCAACAGCTCAGCTCGGATAGTCTTCAGCTGTCTTCTAGAATAAAGTATCGTCGTTAGGCAAGAGTAAATCTGACACATTTAAGGATCTGATAGTCAAGTTGGTAGGAGATCAATTCAAAATAGGAATCCTCATCTCAACTTTATTTCTAGCTAGTATTCTCTGAGCGAGTCCTTAGAGTCCTCTAACTTAGTTGTGAGTGATTGGTCCATAGGGTTGATTCCTATCAAGCAATCTAAAAGTGAAGTGCTCAAATGTTGGGAAACAAGCCTGAGCAAAAGGTAACTAAAAAGAGAGAGGGCATCTTTCCTTCTACTTTACGCATACTAAGGTTTCAATGATCACCAATAGGTATTGTGATGTCTATACATGGGAAAAGGAGCTATCAACAATTAATGGAAAAAAGAAACAATAGTAGAAGAAAATTTTTTAACTTACATCGTACAACTTGGTAGTAGCAAGTTGTTTTAGGTCTTCTACACCCCCATCAAGACCTGTATAGTGATATTGGATGACTTCTGCCAATATCCCTATATCCTAAGGGAGTCTAATCCCCTTAAGAAGTTGTTGAGAGATTTTGCCATTCCCCAAACCATAGTCACTAGTGTTAATCTCTCATAATGGGATAAACTAGAAAATCAACTCATTCTCTTTTTGAGAGGAGGTTATTGGCCTAAGAATGACCAATGTTTCTTTAGTTAGGTTGGCTAACCCACCAGAATTAGTTCTAGCAATATCCTTGAACCTGAACTAATTCCAAAGACTTCCCCTTTTTAGGTCACACATAAGGGGTTCAATGTTAGGCCTCATCCTTAGTGGTTCAACCTCTATAGCCTAACTCCTCCTCATTCCTAACCTTAGTAGGTCAAGGTTGCTCTACTTTTCCAATTGAAGGTTTTTGTTGGGAAGTGACCTTCCTTCTACCACCATCCTTCATCGGTACTTACCTAACCTTTAAGCTGGTAAATAGATTCTTGGAAATAGGTTTCTTCAAAGGCATCTCTACATGAAAGACCTAAAATAAAATTAGCTTGAAAGTAAGCGAGAAAAAAAAAGAGAGAATAACTTACAAATATCGTATCAAGTATAGGCAAGGAAGACATCTCATTCTTTGAGAGATTTGTTGAGATCCCTTCACAACAAGCCCAACTCAGCTCGATAAATTACTAAAAACAATACCTTAATCTACTAGTATACCTCCATTCACTCCCTCAATTGAATTTTCTTTTCCCTAAATAACACTAACACCCTCTAGAGCCCTCGAATAATCATCAAAGAAGATTGAAGCTCTACTATAGTACTAATCTCTAATGCTATTAACATCCTATATAAACCAATGCGAATTATACTTCTCGATGATCTTATCATAGGTAGCCATATCGTTCAATAGTAATTTCTTGATGTAATCTACCTTACTAGTGGACACTAAAGAGTAGGGAAGTCAAGGTCCTTCTTCAACCTAACAACTATCCACTATTTCTTCCACTCGTAGATAAAGGATGCTAATGTAATCAAATCTTCCTCCTAGAATGAGTGCAAATATAAAACCAACCTTCTCTACATTTGACTGTAAAAAAATATCTAAATAAAGTTGGTGTAGCCCTAACCTCTAAATCCCCACTTATACATTCAAAAGCTATTAATAGCCTATAGGAAAAAGGGTTTAAAATGCTTAGACAAATGCAATGATAAGCAAAAAAAGCCCTTTCAAAAGTAGAAAAAGGAAAACATGAACCAACCTCAACATATTTCTCAAAAAGTGTGAACTCCCAATCACCTAATGAAGTGATGCGCTTATGAATCTAGGGTCTCGCAATCTTTTAGTGGACATATCAAAACAAGAAGCCATGTCCTCAAATTCTTTCTCTGTTAAAGTACTTGTAATGCCATTTAGACTAGATTGTTCACAATACCATGGTACAAGGGCTCTGGGATACTTTTATCCTCATTATCTTTTGGGTAATCATTAAGAGGAATTCCTAACTTTGCTAAGCCCTAAGTGCACGTCTTCTTCCTATTTTAGTGTAACAAAAGGGATCCCAAAGAAAATTTTCCTCTACATTCATCATACCTTGCAACTACCATGAAGGAGCACCAACTACTCAAGCATTAGGGACATGATTCGAATGGCAATTGAAGTTCAATTGGTTAGAAGCCGTACTAGACATATTTACCTTCAAAAATATGAGTAATGAATTCAAAGAAGAGAAAGGGGGGAAATTGATGAAAAAGAATGAATGCAAATAGAGATGAAGGTAGATGAGAAGTGGAAACAATAAGCTTGAACTAATTGATGCAAAATAAAGAAGAGAGAGAAAATATGGGGGTTCAAATAACTATGTGCGTTGGGACCCATATTGTAAACACAATTATTATAACCATGCGATAACATTTTGTTCAAAAAGTGAACAAGTGATATTGGCATTTGCTATACATTACACACATCATAACTGTCATGTCAACATGAACACTGATATGAGGAATATGGATTGCTAATGGGCATATAATCCCACCCACCCCCACCCCCCCGACACAATACGTAAGTTTGGATTAAATACTACCATTAACCAGTCCAACTTCATAACAACAATGGTAAAGATTCAGAGGATTAAGACAAAGTAAGTCTAGTAGTCAGCAAATGTCTAAAGTATTGTTAACCCACATAATACAGTTTGGAGATTCAAACCATAGGTGCAATAACATGAGTTACTTTCCCTACCATCATCAATAAGGAGACTTAGGGGGCAGATGTTAATAGGGATTTTGGTCCTAGGATTTATAAGGTCCTAAAACAACCTAAAAGTAACTTACCCGACCTTAAAAGTTTGAATTCTAACTTGCTTTACGAAATCAACCAAGAAGCATGTCATAGACTAAGTGACAAGGATGCTTGAATTAAGGCAGGTAGCTTAAAGGGAGATTAGGAGAAGCTTAGACAAATTAGGAGAAGGGATAAAAGTTGAATGCAGCCTTACTTTGCTAATATGACCTTGTTTAGAACAACCGCCAAGGATTCAAATTCAAACATAAGCACAAATAGTGAGGAGATATTACACAAATAACTAACAACTATTCCCCATGTTCTTAGAAGCCAAGATGTGGTCTGTAATAAGATTTAGCCTTATGATCAATGTTACGGATACAGTTTCCAAAGGTAATCAACAAGAAGTCTTCTTTGACACATTTCCTTCTCATTCTACTTACTTTTCTTTCACTTTCAATCCTACTACTTGATTTTTTACTTAGGCATTAGAGTGACTACGTTAGAGTCATACCAATACCCTATATACTAATTTTGTTTTCTTTTTGTGGGCTGAAGTTCCATTCATCAATCAAATCTTCAACTCCCCAAATTGACCGTCAACAATATAAGATAAAGAGAATTGGAAGATATTTTCGTAATTTTTGAGGTCGTGAATAGTTCTAAAGCTTCTGATATTTTAAAATTACTCAAAATAACAATTACAACAATATAAAGAACATAAAATTTGGATAAGAAATGAAAAAGTTAAAGTATTTACAAGATTAAGAGTTCTCGATAAAGATTAAGTTAGAGCATTAGAGTAATTGGGGGTTCTTTTAGATGTCTTAGATAACCTCGAAACTAAAGCTAAAGGTGGGATCACCAATGGCCATAGTAAGTTTATGCAAAATAACATATAAGCACCACCTTCTCTTCTTATTGTGTTATGAGATCGAGTGCCAAATGTAGTAGACCACTGGTTGTAAGATCAAGTTTCTACAACTACACTTAAGGTTATTGTGGGACACAGTAATGTGATAAATGATTATCATAGTGATTGCCTAATATATGATTAGTATTAGAAGTTGATACTAGCATAGTTGTAATTGATAATTTACGCTTAGTGTCATTTGCCATGTTTGATTGTGATTTTAGATATATAATATATGCCAAAGTGGTGATTGATGATAAGACATGATGTTGAAGTGTAAGATTGGCATGCTCTTAATTGTAGACTTAGCTACTGGAAGTAGTTATCATAAAATACCATGTCGATCAAACATTTAGCTAGCTAAAAAGATTAGTTATAGAGCTTGACGTAACTATGTAGATGCTCAAATCATGTTAGTTAAGATGTATTGCATTCATGTGCATTGATGACACGGCATGAAAACAACTTAAGGGTTATATTTTATAAAGCTTGGGATTTTATTAAAAGGGCCTAAGGGTCATGATTCATAAGCATGATTTAAGAGAAGGATCTAAAGGTTGTGAATTGAAAACTCAATTCTGTAGCATATATATTTGCATGATTAGGCTCAATGTTGTATAATTATTGGGATACGTATCAAAGGCTAAATGTCATATAAATGTTAAGCTGTATACCAAGGGTTAAGTACTATATGAATAATGGTTTGAAAGCGGTAAGCAAAGTGTTGTATGAATATTAGGTTATATATCATTGGCTAAGTGTTATATGAATATTATGTTGTGTGCCATAGGTTAAGTGCCATATAAATAGTTTTATTTGAACCCACTACTAAGATTTTCCTTAAATCTCTACATCAATATCCCTAATCCATTGGTAATAAGAAAAATAGAAGTCGAGAGGTAGAGTTAGTTTAGGGTAATCACAAGCCCGATTTACCTACAAGAGAAGCTAACTCCAAGTATCCATTTGCAATTCTTATCATCGTATGACCCCAAGCATCGATTACATTTTTATCTTCCTCTTTATACCATAATATAAGGATAAGGCTAGGTTAACTCATCATATTGATCCTTTCTGTTTCTGTCAACAAGAACTTGCTTCCATCATTTCCACTTAGTTCTTGAAAAGTATTTTTCTTTGAATCATATCGAACCCTTATTTAGAAAAGAGATCACCCCTCATCAATTTATACCTTACTCAAGAAATTTTTCCTTATTTACAACTTTTGAATACTTAGAAAGTTTAAAGGATTAGCCCTCACAGCCTTTCTAAATCCTTGAGTCTTTGTTTCTATGAAAAGTTTTGAGAACAAAATAAGTAATTTTAGCTTCCTCCTATATTATTCAATAATTCTATATCCCTTCTTAAGGTTATAGAAGTAAGCATGCATTTTCTATAGGAAGATATTAAGATAGAGAAGGTCATCATTAAACTCTCTCAAGCTATTAAAGATTTTACTAGCCTTCAGACCGCCTTCCAGTAATCAAAAGTAGGTCAATCAACAAGAATGCAACATAAGGTAATTTTCATTCTACCACCACTTCATAAGCTTCAAATGTTTTCTCTGAGTGGTATATGTATTCCTTAGCCATAGTCGGACTCTTCAATAGACTCCATGCTAAAATCTTTGACAAAATGCATAAAAAAGCATGCATATTACCATGATGGAAATCCTCAATCTCTCAAGTAATGACTTTGATGTTCATTTTTCCACTTATTCTATTACAGCATGTTCATTTTTTGTCGGTATTGTTCTAGTTGCTTTTGAGCAAAACCTACTAAATTTTAAACTAAGTCTACAAACCATTAAGTCTCATCTACAGTTCTTATCCCACACAAGGAGTAGCTTCCTCTTATCTTTCTTTTAGAGGCAAGCACTCTCTACTAATGATCCTTCAAGCCATGACCTTAAATATAAATATATTAGATATAACCATTAACAATTTATAATATACTAAATGGTAGAAATTCATCAAATAAGTCCAATATTATGCCTATTATTCACTTTCAATTCCATCCTAACATTCAAGCTATTTTCACTAAATTATAAAAAATTAAAAATAAAAAAATTAAGAAAAACCTAAGCTTTGATATTACTTTAATTGTAATATCTTAATATCCTCAAATGATGTGGAAACTACTACATAGCTTATAAGATTCCATAAATCTCTCCAATATCTTAACACAAATATCACTAAATTCATTTATCTTAAGTATTAAAATACAAATTAATGAAATACATCCATTTATAAAATATTTAAAGGGTAAATTTACCAAGTTAAAGAAATATAGCTGTTATGACTCCATTGAAAAATCTTAATGCAACCTAGATCAAAAGTTAGGAAATCCAAAATGAACATCATAACTTAAATCAAGAATTCTTATTTCTTTAAAAAGCAAAAAAAAAAGTTATAAAGTTTATTAAAGGCGATGCAGGTTGCTTAACTCAGCAAACAACATTTAATTAAAAGCCATAATTTCTAAAGTAATCTTAAGCTTCAAATTCCTAATCTAACCTATATTTTCTTAAGCAAAAATTATCTACTAAAATTTTTGCTTCCTACATGAGGCAAGCATAATGCATATCAAGAAACTATGCCCATAAATCATATAACAGGCACATGTGTATTACAAACTGCCACACTTAGTGTAATGAATTCAAACATAACCATTAATTAATATAAAATTCCATTTATTAGGTTATTGTAAATCATACACTTAGCATTCAATAGTTAATGTATTTCATTCTCTCAACATAATCAACATTTAATAGTTCATCCATGGTCTCATATCCTACCTACATTAGGTGATAAGTACTTAGAGTTATCACTTCTTGTTGCATTTCCAACTCAGGACATTTACTAATTGTAGATCTCATGACTTGTCTCTCCTTAAATGGCTTTAATGTTGACAAACCATTTGGGATATTTTATTCCAATTTTTAGGCCTACTTAAATGGCTACAATTTGTTAGTCCATACCCTATAGACCTTACCCCCACATAAGGGGATATGCATTGGCTAACCTTTTCTTTTGATTCTATCTAATTACTTTCCCTTAACATCTTATCTCACTTAATAGCCATAGTTTCCCATGCTAGAGTTGTATATTCTATCCTACCTTTAGAGTAGAAAACCCCAACAAATAGTTTAAACATCTAGCAACATACAAAATGTGTCGTTAAATTAATTATTCTTGGATTCACTAGCATGCATATAGCTTTTAAGGAAAGTAATAGCAAATCAAAACTAATATAATTAATCATTATCATGAAAATGACACCATTAAACCAAAAACTCATATTTCATGCTTGCTATGCAGGAATGGTATGAACTGGAATGCATTAGAACAGACTAAAATAGAATGAAACGAAGATTAAAATGATAAATTCATTCCTATGCTTGGAAATACCCATGGAATGAGATAAAAAGGAATGTGTATATCGTAGTGTTTGTAAGAAATGCCCTTAATCATTAGATATCGTAATCAATTGAAGGTTGTATAAGTAATTTTAATTAATGACAATTAACTGGGTGGAATTAAAGTACAATTTTACCTTCTCAAAGATAAAATTGAATTCCTCTTGAAGTCAGAATCGTGAGTCTGCCTTCTAATTGTACGTTTACACATCGGAAATTTTATTCCAATTCCATTCTCGCTCACTAAGTGTAACATTATATCATATCAATTAATAGCATTACTCTTAGTAACAAAGTTCAAAAATAAAGGTTTTAGTTGACTACCCGTTAGTATTATCTACCATTCCTCCTTAAGAATATAGCTACTTCAAGTGCCTAATTTTTTCAACTATTTTGTGGTTTGACCTACCATTTTAGAACAAAACACAAACTTCTTATTTAAGGTTGTTGAATATTCCAAATATATTTTGATGAGCATAAACTACTATATCAATTCTTTATAAATAATTCTATTTAGTGTGCAATTAGAAGTATCAAAAGTATTATGACTAAAGTTGTGTTTTGAACAATCAAAAGAAGTTCACTTTATTGTAAATGTTCTAATCAATTGAGAAGAGGTTTGAAAGAGCAAAGGCTCTAAACTAAAAATAAGTTTAAGCAAGATAAGGCCATACTAAGTACTTGTCCTTTAACATTTGGGCAGTTTAATGCTTCAGTTTTTGTTCTTTAATAATTTAGTATCTAATACAAGCACTTGGTCAGCCATTTTTCACAAAGTATAAACATTAAATTATAGGAAAAAAGAAAGTTCAAGCATGAAACTGCCCAAATCCTAAAGTACAAGTACTTGTTATTCCTTTATCACATTCAAAGCTTTAGGTGTACGAAAACTTAATAAAAGTAGCATAAGCAGAAGCTACGTCAAGACAATAGGAAAAGCAAGAGGTCAAGCAAAGCTAAAAATTAGACTTGGTTTCCATGAGTCTAATGTGTTAATATATTGAATTAATCATTAAATGAATATTTTATTCATTAATGTTCCACACGAATAAAGTCAATAATACAAAGTTATCAAGAATTCAATGTTTCAAGAAGTTAACTTTAAAATGTTTTAGAATGCATTAGTATGCAATAATCATGGCTACTATAAACCAAGAATCAAGGAGATAATTTTAGAAGACATGATTGATTATGCAATGGCTATTACAAGCAACATACAAAGAGATATTTATGAAAACAAATATTGAAGATATATTATTTTGAGTAAGAATAAAAGAATTATTTATGGAAGAGATCTACTATTTATGAGAAACGGCAATGAACAATTATCAGTTATTTCCATTTATTTAATTAAGTACATTTCCAATCAGTCAATAAGATTGCGACTTTCAACCTTTCTTCACTCGTAAGTCGAGGAGCAAACTCCAAATGCTTATTGAATTCCGTCTTTTATACTCTTAAACGAGTGTTTCTCTTTACTTTTAAGGTATAGAAGAACTTCACACAAAACTCAACTGCAACGTACTTCGGGAAAGGGTAACCCGAAATATTGACTGAAGTTAGTCCAACTTCTAAAGTTTTTTTGATTAGATATCTTTACAACTTCCGTAAATTGCTTGCCTAATTTTTCATCGTATTAGTTGCATAGCTAATTTCAAGTTTCTCTAGAACATATTACACCTAAAATGCTTTCCCAAAAGATTCTTCGCTATGTTAAACTTTGGACTTTTCCATTAAATTACTTGTTGCTCTCTTAACTTTGACTAGCTTATCATCTCCAAGGTTATTATCCATTGCAGCTACAATTTCTATATCCATTTCATCACTAACACTTGCTGTAGTTGAGTTGATCCTTGTGGCACCACATGTCGTCCTTGTTCAAAAGGATATTGAGTGTTCGGTCTAAAACAAGTTTATCCTTAGTAGATACATACCTTTTACCATTCGAGCTTTTAATCTTTAAAGAGTTCCGTATAAACCACAGACACATTTGTCAATAACATGTGATGCTATAACTCAATGATCATAAGCATAGATATATCATAAAACACTTGAGATTTTTAACTTCAACTTAATCCTGAATTTCTAGTTAACTATCCCACTCAACTCACAAAACGAGATCACAGGCCCAAAACTACTTTGAAATGCGTTGGTTCCACATTGTACATGTACGCCTCTAAAGACTAACTTTGATCATCAACTGAACTCCTTGGGAAACTCTTTCAAGAACATAAACAAGTTCCATTGTGCCTTCGTTGTAATGTCTATTAAAGCTACTAGTATTTATATGAATAGAAATATTAAACTCATGTGATAACATTCACTTGATTCCTAGTTTCGTACATATATCTCAAAACTATTACTTCATACCACCCGAAATAATGATTTTACTTGTTAACTCTTTAGGTATTTTTATAAACTTGATATTGATACTCAGTAAATACTATATATAGCCGAATGGAGATTCAATGCTCTTACTTTGACACTTTCAGAGTTTTCCAAGCCATAGCGACACTCGTATGCGTACACCTATAAACGTAGAAATCGAACAAATATTCCCTTAACTCTATGGGTTAAGTGAATTTAAATACAAAGCATAAATTGAACAACCGATGCATAGGCTTACCCTTTATGGTACTTGAATGCGCATGCCGTGTTGTTACTAAACCCTGATGAAAACTTTTAAACTAAAAGGGAAACTATAACTAAATGTTTTATACTAAACACTCGTAAAAAAAAAAAAAAAAAATCCAAATTCCGTTAGAAACGGTACACCAATGAAAATGGGACCAATGTCTGGGATTGAAATTGAAACTGCAGTCTACACTAAATAAATCAGGTATGTGACCTTAAGGTAAGACCCTTTACGAGTCCAATATAATGTATTTATAAGATTAAAACTGCATTTCAAAATGAGTATGGCTAAACATAAAATAATGTTTTTAGAAAAGAAATATATGATGCAAAGTTGGTCTTACGTGTCTTGCCATGCTACAGACGTAAGCTTGCATAATAATGGTTGCATGAGCATAATATACACAAATCCTTAGACTTACAATAATCTGGTAACGCTTATAAATTAAAAAAGGAAAAACGTAATTTTTGGAGACTTGAACTTAAGTTCTTATTTAGCAGCATCTCATCGGGCAAACATCTAATGTAGTACCTACTTAGGCAAAACCTTAAGAACCTCAAACATGGAACTATAACAACTAATCTTATGTTAATAACTTCTTGTCTATCTATACTAACTTTTAACACCAAACACTAGCGAGTTTATCAAAATTCAACTTTAAATTTCGAAGAGAATCCCAAATCTGACCTTTGCATATCATCACATCTGCTCTCAACCAATCATCTTAGGTCATTATGCTTATTCAATGTATTCCGTGTAGATATTCAAGCAAATATAGCTATGAAGGTGCTCGGGTACTCTATAGACCTTTCTTAATTTTAGTATATAAACTTACCGTTAGTACACCATTCATTAAACAGCATTTAAATACCTTGTGCAACAAGCTATACCCATTCGCTTAAAGCTGACTTCCAGTTACTCAGTTAACATCTAAGATCCTAGGATTCAGTCATATAATGATAACATGACCATAATAATAATTCACATACAACATATTGAACCTTAAGAATTCACATCATTTGAGTTCCAAAATGATCATTAAAAATGGGATTCACATTTTATAGGAGATTCATCTAGGCCTTGCACTTCGATCCCTACACTAATGTTACTGAGCTACCTATACAATTCATAATACATATTAATACCTACCATATTGGTACTTCGTGTTCTACATTCATGAATACAAGATAAAATAGTTGTATTACGATTTTATCCCTACTAACTCTTAATAGTCATAACTTTCACTCCTCTTGTTCAACTGTAATCAACTTTACATTCAGATAACTACTACTTCATGTACCGTCCCAACATATTACCATGCCAAATTTCCATTAATGTTAAAATTACCAAAATTGCACAAGATATTTAGCTTGGTTACGCAATTGTTTCGATAACTCCGATTTTACTTGGAACTATACTAACTCGATTCAAATATCTTCGAGGCTAAATGCAACATCATTGGCACATTTGATTAATAAATCATAAACTAATCAAATCATTTGAAGCCCTAACATATTTGGAATTGACATTAATGGGACCGAGAGAAAACTTAGGCTTATATAGGTTACCTTTAGTCCTTAAGTCATTTATGGCTGGGCTTTGTAAACATACTTAATTAACTTATATGGTAAGTTACGAGGAAAGATTATGGGCCAAGAATTTGGAGTGTTCTTGAGGTGTGGCACATATATTTTAAGTACCTAAGCCCTTCTTGATCTACTTCCGTGCATCATAAAATGCTAATATATTATCATACCTTTTCTAATCTTGAGCTTTCGCTTTCAATGAATCTTTGGGATCTAAACTTAGATTATTCGGATTTGGTCTTTATAGATCCTATAATCTAGTTAGCTCACTTATGGTCTTTATAAATGCTTATTACTTTCTTACAAAGTTTCATAAGTTCTACTATATAAATATGAGCTTACTATCTTATGGCTCTTGAATTTATTTCATAATGTTATGGGGTTATACCTTTAGCTGAGGAGTTTCTAGAAGATGTTTAGAGTGATTAGATTATTTTGGAAAGGATGGACAAATCTTTAGGTTTGCTCATATAACTTGGGATTTTCATTCACACAGAAAAGATAATATCTTCTTACTAATTTTTTAGCCTCTTTTTTTTTTACTAAAATAATTTTATGTGCATTTCAGTTTGATTTCGTTTTGCTTTAACTACTACAACCTTCCTTCTTGACTAATCTTTTAACAAATATTTTTATAATAGAAAATATCTTTGTCAATTTAAAATTCAAAAGGCAATTATGAAGCTGAAATTATTAATTTTAAGAGATTTTGATTTTACCTTTTAAAGTACTTTCAAACATAGATAAGGAATCGAACTAGAAAATCATGATTTTATTTTGACTCCATTTCCTTGTACTAAAAGTAACATTATATTACTGGCAAAAATAAAATAACATTATATTAAAATAATGGGATAAATAGGATGAGAAAAGAACACAAGGGAGGGATTTTATGAATTTTAAGGAAGAGTTTTTTCTCATATAGAATTTAGAAA
Source organism: Lumnitzera racemosa (assembly GCA_024138005.1). Lineage (NCBI taxonomy): Eukaryota > Viridiplantae > Streptophyta > Magnoliopsida > Myrtales > Combretaceae > Lumnitzera > Lumnitzera racemosa. Next base: position 39,839,576 of record JAMXBC010000003.1, read on the forward strand.
ACTAACTTTCTTTTATTACTAAGTGACAGCATTAAGACACTAAGTAATTAGAAATTTATTCCTGATAAATCAAGTAAGGGCGTTAAAATAGAGAATTAGAATAGCAGGTGCTTAAAACCATTGCTATACTGTATAAAAAAAGATGATACGATTTCCTATACTATCAAATAAACTCTCCTAAATACGGACTATATATATATATATATATATTATATTGAGAAAAAATGTGTCACGGCTTCTATAATTCAAGGCATCTTCTTTACTTCAATTCAACAATAAAGAAATAACTTCTCTGTCTCTGTCTATGTATTGATATAGCTTATGTGTAAACAACTTTACAACTGACCATTTTAAAGCAAACACCTATAGTATTAGAAATAGCAATTCGATTCTAAATAAAACTCTTCTTCCTCTGAGAGCACTTCTTCTCGAGTAAACGGGTTGAAAATCAGCCGTTAAAAAATAACTTTTATAGTGACCTTAAGGGTACTACTATAGAATAAATATAAAAAATTAAATTATAAAAATTATTGATATCCCATTTTTAATAAGTCTTTTTTCTTTTTTCGCCACGTCATCCTCATGGGTCCCACGAGTGCAGACAACAATGCCACCAAATTTTCCCAAATATAAATTTCGACCCAACCCATCCTTCTTCCTTCAGTTTCCTACCACCTCTATTTCTCTCTATAAAACTCGGTAACTGACTCAGTCACCACTCTCCATTTTTATTTCACCGATATTTCAGTCCAAGCAAAAACTGAAAACCATACCGAACAAACCCTAGCGGAATTTCCGATTCGCTTCAAAACTCAGCTCAGCTCAACATAAACTGATTTCCGATCCATAAGGAGGAGAATAACTAATTCCAATTATGGCAGTAACGCCTCCGTCGCCGATCAACGACAGGGCCCCGCAAGCGGCCATGCCAATTCAGCCGCCTTCTCCTGCTGTTCTTGTCTCCGACGCCTTCGCTAAGGATGCTGTGCTTGCTTGGTTCCGCAGCGAATTTGCTGCCTCCAACGCCATCATCGATGCTCTATGCGGCCACATCGCTCAACTTGGATCTGCGTCTGAGTACGACGGAGTTTTTTCCGCCGTGCACCGGCGGAGGATGAATTGGATTCCGGTCCTTCAGATGCAGAAGTATCATTCCATTGCCGAAGTGGCGGTGGAGCTGAGTAAAGTAGCGGAGATGAAGAAGACGACGAAGAACAGTAACTATGGTTGCTGTGAGGAGGAAATGAAAGAGGAAGAGAAGGAGAAAGAAGGAGAGAAAGAGAAGGAGGTCTGTTTGGATGGCGAGAAAGTGAAAATGTTGGAGAAAGTGACGGAAAATGTCGGACATAGTGAGTGCTCTAATGGTGAGGTTGTGGATGAACTGGAAGAGGACTCTCCTGATAGCGACATAACGGATTCAGGTTTGTCCTTCCTCCTCCAATCCGTTTTCTTTAGTTATAAAAAATTTAAAATTAAAATCGATCACTATATATTGGTTATTTGTTTTACACTATTTTGAATCTCAATTCGTCTTTCTCGTTTTAAATTTTGATTCGACGTTTTCGGCTTTATTTAAGAGACTGTATTTGTTAATTTATTGGGTTTGAATCAAATCGAACGTTCTATAGAATAGTGTTTGGTTGCTGAGAAAAGAAAATTAGTAGGTAGGCTGAGAAAATTTGTTTAACATTAGACTTTTCTCTATATATGTCCACATGGGCCTCGTTGGGGATATTTAATATTTTTCATCTATTAATCTTCAGAAAGACATATTTTGTGACCTTTTTGCTTATTATTATGTCAGGTTTTTTAAGAGACTTGGAAATTTAGTTTCTATATCACGAGTAAAAGGCTGAGGGGCCTCCTACCACTCTGTAATATTAGAAAGCATGATTTATAAAATATCAATTTATTTTATTTCATTTATTTTTTTTTATGTGGAACCGCTTTTATATATATATATATCACTTACTTGAAATAGATAGTTGAAAAATATCAATTTTTTTTTTCTTGTAACAAAACCATGGTGGCAATTACTAATTTTATTATACATAATAAACGCTATGTTTCTACCATTTAAAGAAGATATATTAAGTATGAAAAAAAAAAAATTTGTATGAAATGGTTTATTATTGATCAATTGTTTCTTAGGAAATTTTTTTGCATAAATCCACATAAAAGTGGGCCGTTAGTGCTATGATATTTTGAATTGTCAAACTAATATAATAGCAAAATATTTAGGTAGATGCAGAGTAATAAATTGCAATGACCTACAATACCACGTATAAAAGAAAAATAAAAGATATATTGAATTTTGTTTCATTTATCACTCCAACCATCCAGTAAACGAAGTGTGTCTTAGAAGTATTCTGAGTAATAAGTGTAATTTCCACACATTTAGGATGCTTTGATGATTGGTTGTGCTTTCCACTATTCATTGGACGTAAAAAGGCATCCAAAGACTAGCAGGAGAATCTAGAACTAGAATATGCCCATAGGTTATTCCAAACTATCTCAACAAATTCAGTCGCTCCACTCCACCTTTTCTATCTAGTGTTTGAAAACGAAAATTGAAAATTCTAATGGAAAAAAAAAGATATAGAAAATAATAATAAATGTGGGGGTGTTTGCCATTGTCCCCGCTTTTGCGGTAGGCTTTTATATATATATATATATATTTTTTCTTGGGGTGGGGCAAAGGCGAAAAAGGATTAGGTGCAGGCAGCTCTAGAATCAATGAGGTAGGGTGCTGATTTCCATGTAGTGATGTTAATGACGTTGTGCTGAGACGCGTGCAATGATATTAAGTGCTTTGTTTAAGACGGCTGAGCAATCCATGACCATTTATTTTATTATTTAAATGACAAATAGATTCTGTTTTCGTTTGTTGATGTCACGGATGCCATGCGGCCACCTTTGATTTATCAGCCTAATGTTTGGTAGGATTCGGCTTTCACACACACACATACATGCATATATGAATATATTTAACTGCACTTTCCAATCTTTTCATTGCTTAATTTTTTTCTATAATTAATTCCCAGCTCAAGTTTAGTTTAATTAACGCATAATGTCAGGAATTTTTGTTAATCGATCTCTCCTTAGATCTAATGATACCCATAAGCAAGTCTTTTATTACGAACTGAAGCCTGATGGGAGAAGGTGATGCTAATGCGGCGACAATCTCGGACAGCACAGATGTAATTATTTCGCATTCCAGCATGTTCGTCCGATTTCGTGAAGTTTGCCGCTTCTATGATACTCCATAAGTAGACAACAATCTTAACTAGGAAGAGGTGTGTTTCGTGAAAAATAAGAATAAATAAACCAAATCAATTTTGTAAGCTTTTTGGTTATTTCACCAAATCGAGTACAAGTTTCCAAATATTTAGTTTGCCTAATGATAGAATCTATTAGCTCAAGAAAAGTTCGATTACAAATTGAATTTGAGTTAAATTTAGGTATTAATGTTATTATATTGACAAGAAAAATATATATGTTTTTTAGTAAAATGAGCCTGTTAATGAATTTTAGCTTTTGTCAAAAAAAAAAGAGAAAAAAATAAAAGAGTTTGAACAAGCATATTAGACTCTTGAACTTTCTAGTCAAAATCAAATTTGATATTATATTTGTCTTTACTTAAATTGTTTATATTTATATTATCGAAGAGGGTGCTAAATTATAAAAAATTTATGGGTATGATGTAGATATTAATTAAAACAAAATTACTTTAGAATTCTATCAAAATTTATAGAATTGAAATGAGAGTTAATTTATAGGGAAAATCGCATTATTATTTTTTTTTTCCACACTATTACACATAATATAATTTTGGGCAGAGAAGAATCTAGTGTCTATATTGGAAAACTAATATATCTGTCACTCGATTACAGCCTTGTAAAGGGAAAGTTAAAGATCGTGGTAGAGATTTTTTTACCATGATTTATTCTCGTATTTTGTTGAACTTGTTAAATCTATTAAGGAATGTGGACAGCGCGCATCTATATATATATATATATATGGAGAGAGAGAGAGAGAGAGAGAGAGAGAGAGAGAGAAAGGAAGCTACGCTCTGTTTGTAATACCAATCACGTGCGAAATTTCGTGAAAGGACAGGGGAGTCACAGGAAAACGTTGAACGGGGGAGTCACAGGAAAACTTTGAACTTTGAAGTAGTGAAAAATGACAACTGATATTTGACATTGCGATGTTGTGGGTTCCTATTTTCATAAACACCGTACCTTGTTTATCCTTGTTTAATTATTTGTTGTTTTCTGTCAAGATTGTATGGCCACGTGTCAGTTTTTCCTCTAATCATATGGTTTTACTTTTAACTTTTTAAATAACACGATTATTTTTTTTAATCCTTTAATTCATGGATCTTTAAAGTTTTTTTTTTTTTTTAAGTTTCCAAAGTTATAAATTAATTGTAATTATTGTTGAAATATTTGAAGAAAAAAAAATCCCTAGAAAAATCAACCCAGCTGCCAAAATGGAGTTATTCAGAATTGTTTCCCTTTTTCTTTTTTCTTTTTTTTCTTTAAGTTAATTTATGTGAAAAATGATTTACCTCGGGAATGGCTTTCTCCTAGAGCTATTTTAATAAAGGAATTAGTCAAAGTTTTAACGGACGATTAACTTTGTTTTCATCGTGGTTGAAAGAGAGCCTGACTCGTGTACATTGTACAGATGAGACAAACTGATTAAACGAGGAAACCTTGGAGGCAAATTCGTTGTTTGATATTCTTGCTCGTTTCCGTTGCACAAAATTGTTAGAATCTATCTATGGTGTTGATCCGCGCAAATCACTGAAAAGATTATAATAATTAGTACCGTATCGTAGAACACCATGCCTGTCTATCAAACGAAAAAGCTCGTGGCTCATGATTCTCGTTGTGTTTGATGTCAGGATCTCAAGAAGCACATGCAAGGCAACAAAACGTCAGGATGTGTACAAACCACGAAGATTGCGAGGCTCGTTCATCCCAAATCAAGTTGACAAAAGGTTTCTCAGCCAAGGAGCCAGTGAAAGGGCACATGGCGAGTTCTTCTTTTACAGATTAATCGTTAATTGTTCTGTTTCTCAAATAGTAATTTTGTGAAATGAATAGCCATTGATGTATGGAGTGGAAATGGAAAACTTTTTTATTACTAATAAAGCATTGCAACTTGCAGGTGAATGTCGTGAAAGGATTGAAGCTGTATGAGAATATATTTAATGATTCCGAACTTTCTAAGCTGACCACTTACGTCAGTGAACTTCGTTTGGCTGGACAGAACGGACAACTCTCAGGTAGGCTCCTTCTGGATATTTACTCAGAGCAGCCTCCTATACATCCCATTTTAACGCAGCGATGGAATGCATAGTCACCTTTGCTTCAGGTTGTGATAGACAATGCAAAGCCAGTAGAATTCTCAGGCTTCTGAACAATGCATTGCTTTCATCCTCGAATCTTAAATTCATCATATTCTATATATTCATGACGTTTCCATGGTTCTTCTATAACCGAAGGGGAAAATGGAAAAAGAGATTTAAAAAAAAAACAGATGCATTTCTTCATTAGGATTTTTATCAACATCTTGCTATTTCTTTCTCGTACTGTGGAAAGGCTTTTTAGTCAATGCCTATGTCGAAATCCCACAGTATTTTCAGTGGTTAAGTAGTAGTAGGAATTTAAGCAAACCTCATTTTATATTCAGGGGAGACATATATTTTATTCAACAAGCAGATCAAGGGAAACAAAAGAGAGCTCGTTCAATTTGGTGTTCCAATCTTTGGACATGTACAAGAGGAAGCAACAGATATGAGCCAAACGAGTAAGATTGTTTCCACATCATTTATGCGAAATATCCCTTTATGTAATCCTAATCAAAAGTCTGATGAAGTTACGGTAATTGCAATTACAGGTAACATAGAGCCAATACCAGCTCTTCTCGAAGATGTCATAGATCATATGGTTCAGTGGCAGCTTCTACCAGTATATAAAAAGCCAAACAGCTGCATCATTAATTTCTTTGATGAGGTACTCTCTGTTTCACTGCATCAACATGTTCTATGATAAGCTTCTCAGGAAGATGGGTGGGAGGATAAGGATTTATTACTCTGTATGGTTTGTTTACAGTTCTGATTTTGCAAACTTACATTCATTTCAAAGGGAATAAGAACTGAAGTCGAAAGCACCTTACCTGCAGGGTGAATATTCACAGCCATTTCTTAAACCACCCCATCTGGAACAGCCTATTGCAACTCTCATTCTTTCTGAATCCACAATGGTCCTGGGGCGTTTTCTTGTCAGTGATAGTGAAGGGAATTACAAAGGACCACTCATGCTTCCACTGAAGGAAGGGTAAGCAGCCGAAACATCATCCAAACATGTGATATTTGATTATTCTTTTCTCGTTTGTTTCTGGTACAAACATAGCTTCATTCAAGGAAGACATGACTGGATGAAGAAAGAAGAGTCCGTTTTGCTATTTTTGCTCCCTGGATAGATGGAACATATCCTTACTTGTTCATATCCGATTGTCTTGAAAACTTGAAGGTCTCTTCTGGTGATGAGAGGAAACAGCGCTGACATGGCAAGACATGTGATGTGTCCTTCTCCCAACAAAAGGGTCACCATTACTTTCTTCAGGGTTCGGCCAGATTCCACCCAGTGTCAGTCACCAACAAGTCCTCTCCCTGGTGCATTAACTTGTTGGCAGCCAACCATTGTCAACCCATACGCTGCAGTCAGTAGTGCTGTTGGTAGCTACGACGCAATAGATATGGCACCCAAATGGGGAGTTGTCCATGCTCCGGTTGTAATGCTAGCCCCAGTTTCCCCCATGGTTCTTCGCCCCAAAAAGATCCAAAATGGAGGTACGGGTGTCTTCCTGCCTTGGGCGGGAGGATCAAGAAAGCCAACGAAGCACCTGCCACCACGTGCTCAAAAAAACCGACTTCTGGCATCGACATCAATTGGCGAAATGGATGGGAGTTCTACCTCTGAAACCAACAAAAGTGCCGAAGGCAAGGTCGTTACTAGTTAGTGTTAAGGCAGTCCTCTAGTGTGAATCGCAAGGCAACATCCCATGTTCTTTCTTGCTCGGAAAGAGCTTCTCATGATATATAATTGAACGGTTCAGGTGCTGCCGGATGAGTTGTTTTCACCTTTTTTTTTTTTTTTTTTTTTTTTGTCCCTGTAATCGCTGCTAAACCTAGGATTAGTATATGTAATTTTTCATGGGGATTACTTGAGGATAGGTCTTTCTTTGTTGTTCAGCTATGAGGTACCAGTGTGAATTCATGGTAGTGCAAGTATTTTGTAACTTTACTTTGTTAAATTTTCTTTCTTTTAGAAACATTCATCCGGTGCCTCCTTGATTATTTCAAAATATGACCATCCAGTAAGTATTTTGTAAATAAAAGGTTATGGGATGAAAATCTTCTGATGAGCAACGAGGATCTGCCCAAAATGCTTCTCCACTCGAATTAGTATTGACGAACATATGCAACTCCATGCGGACATCAGAGAGGACTCCTGGATTAGACGCGATTTCACATCTAGCTTGAACCTGACGTACATGGGTCCTCACCTGTTCCACAACAAGTGAACACATTGTCATCGCTCCATCTAGAGGATAAAAGCTTTTACTGGTATTTAACCACATGAACTCAGTGAGATGACTTAAAATATTACTGCAGCGAAAAGCAGACTGGGTAAGCTGATGCAGGTTCCACTACTTGCACCGTCTTACAGAGCCCGGCCATATCTCTGCATTACCATTCCCAGCGGTAAAACGAAAACAAGCTCCAGACGAGACGCCGTGCGTGGTCAGAATAAAAAACAGGTGGAACAAACCATATTCAAGAGAGAGATCAATACAATAGTCCCATGCAGTCTTGTACATCTTGTACACATGAATATTAAATCAAAGTCTCGATAGGCTGCAAATGAGTTTAATTTTTGCTTGCTTTTAGAGGCAAGATGGTTCCTTTTTCAACCGTATAGATGTATTACTCTGATGAAGCATTTACGAAAGCACTTGAATAAATTGCAAGTGGAAAAAAAAATATCAAGAGTTAAACAGACGGCTATGCTAGGACCAGGATAAACCAGCAGCTAGGGTGAAACCAATTTGATCAGGGATAAAGTAGGTAAAAGTTGTTCTAGCAAGGCAGAGGACTAGAAAACACCAATTTTCAAGTCAGACCCGGTTTCGTGAGCAAAATCGAATAGACAGTCATTGCTAGGGCTACATGTCAACAAAGAAGAGCTTAAGGTTGCGTTTAATTATGTAATTTTAGTAATATTAGATTGAATAAAAAATTCTATCTTATATTTGGTTTGTAAATTTACTTGATGGTTAGACAAAAATTGAATTGATAAATTGAACAAAATATTTAAATTTTATCCCATCTATACCATGATATAAAAATAAAATTCACTTAATAAAAACAAAAAACATTTCACATTTCTAAAAAAATCCCTCCATATTATAATAATAAATTAATAAATATCATTTTTATTAAATATTACAAAAAATTATTTATTTTCTAATATAAATAAGTAATTTTTTAATATAAATTTTATATCCAATACTATAGAAACCAAATATAATATAATAAATTTATACTATTCAATCATTTTTATATTTATTCTATCTAATCTAATTTTTTCTGTTTAATTCAGTCTTTACTACCAAATATTATATATAAAAATAAGATGCATACATGGCCACTGGACCAGATACACACCAGACCTAGATGTGTAGTAAAGAGGGCAGAAAGCGTCAAAGTGCTACACACAGTGCTCCAGACATGCTTTGAGTACTAGCAATCAAAGAAGAGACGCATGTGGTGTTCATCAGCTATACCACACAGGTAACACTCTTTTGGGATTGGATTCAATTTCCCGATTGATTAACCTATCCAAAGTAGAGTTTCTTATTCCCAATAAACCAGAGGATATATGCACGCCCTGGAATGTTTTTAGAGCTCCAAATAACTCCTTTTCCTAGGAAATTTTGGTAGAGGATGATGGTGTCAAAAACTAACTCGTCCATTTCCAAAGCTGATTAAAGACATATCGTCTGGTAAATTGAGAATTTTCCACAAGTCTCCGGGGCAAAGCAACCATTCATCACTTTCAACAATAAAATATAGCCTTGCAAGCCTTGGGATACTAGACACAGCTACTGATCTCCCATCAAACTCGTCGGTAAGAGGTCCCGAATGCACGTGTGGATCATACCAGAGGGAGAGATTTATTTCCATTTCCATCTTTCCAACTTAGCCACATAAACATTTCACTATGAAATTTCAGGATCTTGCGCCAATTTTCAGAGAAATTGGTTGGGGATTTGACTGCCCACAAACTGTTACTTTCAAGGAAATAAGCCGATATCCAATCTGCCTGGATACCCTTTAAGCTATTATGAAAAAAATATGCCAAACATGCTTGAATTGGGCTACCTTGTTCAATATTTGTATTTTTGTTGGGAAAATACAGTAGAAGGATCTAAATTTTGTCTATTTTTTTTTTCATATAAGGACCAACATTTCCTGCTTCTTTTTTCCCCATCAGAACCCAAGTTTTCAAACATGTGTTGAAACAGAACCCCCATTATTTTCCCTACTTTTCAAACGGGGTCCTTGTGAAATTGAAACCACCCCAGATAACCCTACGTTAGTTTAGCAACATGGAGCAAGAGTACACCGGTGATGTCGAAGTTCCTGCCTTTTTTACATCTAAGTCCGTGCCTTTAATAAAGGAAACGAGGAAGGACTCCCTAGCTCATAAGTCAGCACGAGTAAAATGCATAGATTGAGTAGATTCGTGCACCACTTGGATATTTCAAACGAGAAGATCCCAAGCCACCCAAATTAATTCACTCGCCAAAGAATAGTTACTCACAAAATGCCACAATCATTCATTTATACTTACTGCATTTTGCAATGCCTACATAGATCAATAGTCTAGTGTATAGAACTCATATGTCTACAAGAAACTGCACACTCAAAGGGATACTTTTCCAATGTTTAACAGAAATACAAAAATGGGAAAATAAAAGAAAAATATTCAACAAGGCAGCAACTCCATTACAAACAGAATACAAGTTCTTCATCTCTTCTGCAGATATACATATCTATGAATTTGCAGTAGCCGATTATGTAACTCAAAGAAAAATTGTATTATCACATGATTCAATCATGATGTAAAGCTACAAGGTTTTCCTATATGAAAAGATACCACTATAACAAGATAGAGAATCGTAGACCTTCTATAAGAGATATGCTGCTAACAGGTCAATGTCTCGTGGATGCATAGAATAGTTGACTGTAGAACTGTAGTTATAATCTCAAAAAACGAATAGTTAACACTACATACCCTATCTAATTAAACAAGTACAACAAATGTAGATCTGCATGTGCACATGGAAAGCCAGGTCTCTTCCCTACCAGCTCTATAAATTTGTTAGCAATGAGAGGTTGTCGAGCAAAACCATTCCACCCAAGCTTGCAGTTAAAAATAGGGCAACATGTTCTCAGGAAATTTTGCATTTCATTGAAAAACATTTCAAGATAAATAAGACTAAGACACCAACATGCAAACAATCATGCTACCTTAATGCAGAATGCATCCTACAAAACTTTAAAGAGAACAAAGCGATTTTATTGGTTTAACGGCCCTTACAGAATACATGTTGCAGATAGATATGTGCATTTCAAACAATCAAAATGGAGATAATAAACAAAAACAAAAAACTAATTCCGTTACTAAGGTACAGCCTGCATTTAGGAATAATAAGCAAATATAAACAGAAATTGTACAGATCAAACTTTGGCAGGCTCATCATCATCTTCAATATCCCAAGACAAATCTTCTTCCTCCTCAGCAGCACTCAATCGTTTCCTCAGTTCAGCTCTATTCGGGCTTGGATTCTCACCATGAGGCAATTTCTGATCATCAATGCTGCTAAGATCCTCAATCTCATCCCATCCGAGGTCTTCCTCCTCCACTGCCTTGCTTGATGCAGCACCCAACTCATTATATTTTCCTGCATCCTCCTTTAAATTTGAACCTGCACTCTCAATAGATTCTGCATTGTCCTGGCTAATTCCAGAGCTTTTTTCCACATCCTCATGCCCATCTGGTCTATTTCTTACTTTTGATTCCAATGCAACACTCTCCCCACCATCAACAGCCTTCGGACTTTCATGCACTTCCCCAACCACATTTACTTCTTTGGTAGTTTTCTCAGCAGGCCCATCTCCCAACTCTTCATTCTTATGTACATCCCCACTGTCACCCCTCTCTCCCTCATCTCCACCTCCATGGGTCTTTTCAACATTCCCACTCTTCTCTCCCACATCACCGATTTCTGAAACATCACTTACTACTTTGTCAACCACATTGACCTCCTTTGCCAAACTTCTCTCTCCTCTATTTTCTCCCTTCTCCCCTGCTTTTTCTACAGCATCCTCATTACCATCTTCCTTCTCCTCCTCCTCATCATCATAAGTATCCCAACTCAACTCCTCCTCTTCGCTTGATATTGCCCTCCTAACAAGCCTAGCTCTCACATGCTCAGCTTCTTCAAGTTTATGCAATCTATAAAAATACCGAGTCCAAAACGTATCCTCATCAACACTACCTGGAACAACCCTTTTATAAACATCCTTGATAGATCCATTTTCCTCCATTAACTTCTGAATCACGTCACCCATTTTTCCCAAATTTAACGCTGATCTCCACTTCCCAAAATCATCCAAATCCTCAGGCTCATTACAGTAAGTATTAACATCACTCTGAAGTGCCTTAACTTGAGCATCAAACCTACTATACCCCATATAAATCCGATCATTATTACTACTACTAAGATTATCATTGAGGTTTGACGGTGAATCTGACTTGAGATCAACAGCAAGGATTGCGTCCTTACCCTGAGAGATGATCTGGGCCGTTCCCTTGAGAACAGAGGCTCCGAGTTCGTCCACGGCGTGGCCAACAGTGCCTAAGGATCCATGAGCCACTTCAATCTCTTTCTTTAATCCGACGCTGAACTCTTGGAGATCGCGACGATAGGTCTCGATTACGGATTCGGACTTGGTAGATAGGGTTTTGAGAAGGCTGCCGAAGTTCCAAGCGGGAGAGGTAGAAGAAGTTGGGTTGGGGTTCGGGGGAGAAATGGTATGGTCTTGGTCTTGAGATTGAGATTGAGATTGGGATTGGGATTGGGATTGGGATTGGGATTGCTTGGGGGATGATTCAGTGGGGGGATCAGGGTCATCGGAGAAGACGGATTTGAAGAAATTCATGGTGGAATTGGGGTTTCTATTTTCTGGTGAAATATGGAGAAAAGTAAAATCTGAAATGCAATTAGGAAATTGAATCTGAAATTCAGCCGAGCTTAAAGTGTAATTAGTGTTTATATGTTTTTTCTGAGGAAGATCACGATGATGCCAATTCCAATTGCCATGCCGTATCACTAGGGGTTGGGTTATAGGCAATTTCTAAACCGGACAAAGATAAACCGGGAATGGCTAATTGGTTGGTTGGTTGGTCGGTTCCATTGGAGGGTATATAGAGGTGGGGTTCCCTTTCTTCGTGCTGTTTCTGAGAAACCATGCTAGTTTTCACCTTTCAGCTTTTTGACTCATTTTTTATTTTCAAATACTCAACTTTTTTTTTTCTTTTCCCTACTTAAATCTTTAACGATTAACATAGCTTACAAAGTCAAATATTTTCTAATACCATTAATTTTTTTCGATTTTATTTAACATGTGCCGATTAATATATTTGTCCACATAATTAATTTAATTAATTACATTTAATATTGTGTTATTGGAGTCCTAAAAAAAAAAAGTAAAAATACTTAGTATTGGAGCCAATCTAGTACAATCACTCCAATGTGGTGATTTAGTATAATAAGTATGAAAATGAGAAATGTTTGAGAGATATTATCGAGTTTCTTTCCAGTATTTATAAACGGTTGTTGTGTCTAAAGTAGTTGCCGAGATAACTGTTAAGACACATGGAGCGCTCTTGACTTAACATCTCCCCCGATATATAGGGATAGTAAGTAGTTGTAAAATATAACCGTAATATAATAACTATTCGCGCTATAAATTTAAATTTAAACTAAGGAGCGTTCTTCTACTCAATATAATTGCCAAGAGTCTTCTAAAGAGAAAGAATATCGAGAGATTTGATTATCCGGCATCTCAAGGCGACGAAAGTACAAGTGTAAGTTGAGCGAAAACTAACTATCAATATAATGTACTAAAATAATAAAAACAATTTGAAAGTTTCTAAGCAATAAATAGCATTAGTACCCCATAGCCATGAATTAATAGGTGGGTCATGTGAGATTTCAACCTTTTAAAAAAATAAAAATAAATACTAATAATTGGTAGCTAAGCTACCTATCACCATAAGTAAATCAAACGATCCATATATTAATATGTATCCCTACCATCTAAGGCTAAGGGATGGCTGCCAACCACCTATTTAGGTAGTCAAGAGTATTGTTGTTAGGTATATGTAAGATGAATAATGATTTTGTGAAAGAAACAAATAGATAAAGGGACTTTAATATACAAATGAATTTCTTTCCTTAAAGAATTTATGCCTTTGATGCTAAGTTTGCTATGAGAGTTTCGATGCAAAATTATGCTTGTTGATTATGAGGAATAAATTAAATTTAACAGAGGATATTAGGCTTAGATCCTTTAAGGAGATGCATGATGGGCTTTAATATTGGGAGAGTTCCTTTCCTCATCGGTAACTGCAAAAAGCCCTTAATGGAATTATCCATGAGAGCCTTCTGACGCTTAAGTCAATAAGGAAGAAAGAAGGAAGAATGAAGAATGAAGAATGAAGAGAAAACAAAAAAGTGTCATAACACTTTTAGCATGAGGGAAAAGGTACTGGAATGGGGAAGTGTTGTTCAATCCTTAATAGAGAAGAGAAGGTTTCATGTTTTAGGTTCTAAGTCCCTCTACCTTTCGCTATTTATAGCGCAAAGAGTTTACCTACCAAGGGCATGTGTTGACTTAAGGTTTGCCTATACTTAGGATATGTACTAAAGAGCTGACAATGTAGCTCTAGATGTTACACAACCTCGACCACGCTGGCAATCATATCTAAATTCTTAGTGCTCTAACATTCTTAGTAGATGTCAAGCATGCTAACTGTACTACAATGTCAAGTCGCCATTAATGAGGAGAGGATAAGAGTGGGCATAGAGGACAACAGCTTTGAAAGGAGGAGAGAAGGCTCTAACCAACCTACAAGTTGTAAGCTACCTTCTAAAGGGTACCTATAGGGGAAGGGGTATCTTTAAGTAGCTACCCTCGTGCTTGAAGGTTAAAAAGGCTCGCACTACTTAAGCGCACTCGAGTAAGTGGTCGAGTACTCGTCGACTTAGTGCTTGGGGATGAACCTTCAAGGTGCTCGAAGATTGCGAGGTACTCAGGCAAGGTAATGTTTATTGCTCGCTTGGTTGTTAATAAGCCTCGGTGGGCCTCCATTTAGATTAGGCCTTAAGTCTAACTAAAATCACATATCAATACTTACCCTCCACTCTCCTCAACGTTAAGGAAGCAAAGAGAGTAGGTTTATCAGAGCTTAAGCTCGAGGTGCTAGCTGTCCTATTTTAAGCGGGGCTTCCTGGTGCATCACTAGTCTAACAAGACTCATGTAGTGCTCCTTAACATGATTGATGTGATTATTAGGCTACTTGAGACACAGTGATGGCTCCTTAGGAAGAGTAGTATACATTAATGATTTCTTGGAAAAAACTATGTGCATGAGGTGCCGACATACATGGATACATCAGTAATCCATATTTATGGTAAATCCGAGCCATTAGTTATCATACAGGGACATGTAGACAGTCATGATGTGATACACGTCTTAGTAGTTTATGCACATTCTAATAGTAGAGAAACTATTCATTTCCCCCTTATTACTTACCTAAATAAGGGGCATTTAGGGCCTTCATTTCTCACTTTCACTTTTAAATAAGGGGAAACATTACCAAAATTTCATCTTGAGAGCTCATTCTCGATTTCGAAGTTCTTTACTTAATTTTCTTTAGGCTTTCATCTTTCTTGCGAACTAGAGATAGCTAACCAATGGGTTTCTGCTTCCCAAGATGAGCATTTGACCATGTTTATCTCAAGGGAAATTGATGAAGGGTATAAGGGGATGATCTTCAAAGTGGGTAGTAACCTTAATTCCTTCCAAACAACAGTATTAACGGTAAGCAATGATAATGGGATGTTGTTAAGCTGGGCTGAAAGGAGAAGTTTTATTAGTTTAAAGCCTCAAGATGTTTATGCCTTAAACGGCAAAGAGAACGAGGCTGAAGAGGATCTATACACTACGAACACCAATGAGAAAGATTGTACTCGTGTTAATTATGTTGATGATGATGAGAAGCAAAGGTTGGTGAATCAAGCTATGGGGGAAGTGTCCCAATAGCGAGTAGAGATGCTCGTAGCTAAAGAGAAGGCATATTAGATAGCAGACAAGTAGTCATTTAGCATGTATGCTAAGCCATTCGAGTTGGCTTGCGACTACTGTTCTCAAAACTCATTGTAGGGTTCTTCAACTATTTTAAAGTTGCCCTAGGGTTGTTATACAGAAATGCCTAAGTACCAGTGCTCGCATTTGAGGTAGTTTTCTTGTAACAGCTTTGGAAGCTAATGGCTTAGGTGTTTCCATACTTATTCTAAGTGAAGATAGGCCCGAATGATTGGGTATATGTCTCTACGTGAGGTAGGGTGTTAAAGGTGTTCGAAGGCTTACCTACGAAGGTCGATAAATGGTAGGAATACTTCTTACATATATGCGTATCGAAGAACCAAGCTTACCAACGTCTTGGTTGGAGCCAATCTAAACTAAGCCCATTAGCTATTCAAAGGACGAGGATGAGTACATGAAGGAGGAGTTACTAAACCTTACGAACTAAAAAAGGCTTTGCCTATTGACGATCACTCGAAAGTATGCTTAAGATAGGCTTCTCTTTAGCATAAAGACAAGTACCCACTAATCTTAGCCAAGGAGGGGATGGCTAGGTGTTTATAACATTGCATCATCATTGTAATGGGGGAGCTTGGATCCGCTCATCCTCAACAATGTAAGTATACTCATTTTCCCCTTTATTGTTTATTTTAAGTCTTTTTTTTTTCTTTTTTATGTTCACAACAATGCAGGTGGATATTGAGAAGATTAAGGAGAAACCGATGGCTATCTAAGAGAAGAGAATGTAAGAGGCAAAGGCCTCAAAGAAGAGTAAGGGGCTCATTATAGAGGGGGAGGTAAAGAGCTCGAGGTGTCCCCTAAAGAAGAGTAAGAAAGGGGATAGGCAACAAACTATGCCCTAGCCTATCTAAGCCATAGTAGAGGGGGTTCCTATTACTGCCATTACTTCACCAAGTACAAGGGCAATCTCAAGTTGTGTAGTGGCCATGCTGACTAGTGGGGCTAGTTAAGCTGTGAGGATTATAGAGCCATGACAAAGTGAAGGGCTCGAGGAGACAGGCTCTAGGGATGACCTAGTAAGGCGTTATAAGTCAACTGAGTAAGCTAAGGGTCAAGTGTAAGAGTAGTAAGGAGACTCCAAGGCCACTCCTCAAGATGCTAGGGTTTAGACCATTAACGTCCCTAATGACAATCTCATGGGATCACCTACCTGGGGTAAGCAACTAGTAGAGCAGTAAGAGCTCAAGTAGTTTGTTGACTAAGCTCTTAAGTTAGTTGTCACACCTCGAAGCGGTAGAGTCATAACAGCCCCATCGTGTAAACCATTCTAAAATAGAAGTTAGCCTTACAACCGCTATCTTAGACCTGATCTACACAAGGCGTCCACGGCTAACCTGCTTTGAAGTAAACAGTTTATAATTTAATAAATCATTTACCTAAGAAAGTGAGAAAATTTATATATATACACTATAATTCGGTTATTACATTATTCAAAAATGAAAAATTCTAAAATAAAAACTTAGACATTAAGAATATATGTTTGTTCTTCAAATATTTTTCCTCACTCCTCAGAATCTAGCAGTTGCTAGCTTTAGAGTAGTTGTATACCGCTTCTTACCCAGCACCTGCATGACGTCTATAGGGATGTGAGCAACCACAGCTTAGTAAGTTAGGATGGAAGACTTAAAACTATACCACAAACATAACAAGGTTATCAATCAACTTATTAGGTGCAATGCATGTTCAAACAAATGCCATCACACGACGTTGTCCGGCCAATTGTGAGATTAGAGCAATTACGCCCGCTCTATTCCAGGTTAAGAAGTTGCCGTTAATGCAACAGCTCACAACCAAACCTAGGCTTGTGCAATGGAGACATGGCTCCTCCCACGACTACCTTCAAACCATTGACTTCACTCTCGCCGTGACCTCTACTCCTATTACTTAGTTTAACTAAGGATGAAGAAGGGACCATTTTGCAATCCTGCACTATCCCTTTCAAAGGGGTTGGTATTTGGCCGGAGAATCTTAGGTTTCCCTAATGGATTGCCATGCAGGTCCGATTATGATTACAGGTCGTATATTTGATTAGGTCCAATCTAGGGTGATCAATCATTTCACACAAATCATACAATATAAGCTAGAACAACAGACAGAATCATAGCATCACTCATAATCAAGCACATGCATACAATCAACTATCCAACAAGCACAACTAAGCATAATGTCAAACCTCCAAAATACAGCAACGTATTAATCCTAACTTACATCAACTCCTCACTCACTCACTCGAGGTCCAACCTACTTAGGCCATCACCAATCAACCCTATAACACAAACGTGATTTCAGTTTTTCATATAACGATTATATGTTTGTTTTATCCTATAACGCTTATTATTATGTTTTGTTCAGAGTTTAATATACCTAATTATTTAGGTCTTAAGTTTTTTACATTTATTCTAGGTTTGGGGTTAGGTTCGAGTTTGGTTTCTACATCGATTTCTAAATTAGATTCTAGTCCGATTTCTAAGTACTGTTTTATGCCTGAACTCTAGAAACTTGTTTTAACTCATAATGTAAAATTAATCACTTTACTTCTAAATATCCTAAATGCCATAATTACCCCTAGTCAATATTTTATTATATCCAGTACACTTAAATCCTTAATAATGTACCAAATTTACTCCTGATGTAAGAAATTTTTACATATTTCATATAATTACATAAATTTAAGTTTCCTATCAGATTTATTGTATATTTTTATTATTATCATAATATCAATTTTTATTCTAATATTTTCTATTTATTATATTTCTAATAATTGTGTATTATGTATTATTACTTATTATGTACATAATACACATCTAATATTTTTATCACTCTAATTACTATCTCCCAACATCAATTATCATTTCAAAATGTTTGAATTCATCCTAAATCAGATTTTACTCCTAATTACCCTAATTTACAAAATTAGCTTAAAATTTATTATTTTTCCCTATTACTCATTTACTACATAATTAACCTAATAATTACATCTAACACCCTAAATGCTATAAGTATCATACTTCATCAGATTTCAACATCCTAAAACATATAATTATTCACTAGATCATTAATTAACCATTTAATTACTTAATTAACCTTAAATTGCTCATTTTATGCATCATTTTAAGGCCTAAAAATTATCTAAATTTTTCAAAAATTAATTTTTGAAAACGGGCTTCATAGCACTATTCTATATCATCTAAGTAGTCTATACAAAAAATTTGAGTTCAAAACTACACTCTTAAGATAATTTATTTCTAAATCGAAACATGCTCAATTTTGCATGATTTCTTAAGGATCATATATCACGGGACATATTTTCATCAAAATAATATTTTTCCTAAAAACTACATACAAAAATATTTCAGAATAACAAGTTTCATAATTTTCTAGAAATATTTACTATTTTTACAAAATTACACAAAATCGAGTTGAAAATTAGACTCATCGATCTGAGTGGCTTCGATCGCCGTGTCCTTGTCGGCCAGTCCAAGCATTGCCACCACTATATGGTGGTGGTGGCCATCCACTCCCAGCTGCTCGTCTGATGTTGGTTCACCTTTATGGCCCTAACTACACAGTTTTTCTATTTATTTTTCGTAATCCTAATTTTTTTCTCAATTTCGCCTCTCCCTATTTTTCTCACTCTCCAAACTGACCAAATGAGCTTTTGAATTTTTCGAGCTTTTGAATTTTTCTTGCTATTTATAGAGCTTTAGGGAAATTATTGTGCATTAATTTGATTAGACAATTGTCTTATCTTCTTCCAATTTGACTTTTGTGTTGTTCTAATTTAATTAGCTAATTTTTTTCTTATTTTCCCCAGCTACAGTGACCTATATCTAGATTATTCCTTATTTTTCCTAATTTTTCTTTATTTTTTCTTAATTAATTATGAATTTTCTTTAATTATTTAGTATTATTTTAACACATTACGTATATTTTAAGTAATTACGTGTATTTCTACATACATGTAAATTTATATATAGTACAAATAAATATTTTTAAATACTATTTAGGTTATTCTATGATTTTTAGTATACATACAATTTATCTCTAGCAATTTGTTAATTATCGGAATGCATTTTACGCATTTTCAATAAATAACGAGTTATATACTTAAAATTTGGATTTTTTATATTCTTTTATTTTATTGCTTATTTTCTTAAATTCAAACTTATGGAATCATTTTACTAATATTTCTAGTTTTACTTATAATTTAGGTTCGATCGGATCTTTCAGTTAATCAAAGTCCTAAGTGACTGGTTGTGGAGCTTACACTAGTAGAAGACATGGTAAAGGATGAAAGGAGAAGAACCGACTGAAGGTAGAGGTAGGGGGGCTCGATTATGTAAGCTCTGCAATCAAAAGTTCAGAGTTGATATGTAAAGTTTAAGATGATTTGGTAAGTTATCTGATCGAGCCTAAATTATATGGCGAAACTAAAAGTATTAGTAAAAGTGACATTGTAAGTTTAAATTTTAGAAAATAAGTAATAAAATAATTAAATATCATAATATTGAATTATAGGCATATTATCCATTATTTGTCAGAAATGTGTAAAATGAATTTCGATAACTAATGAATTTATAGATATAAATCATATATACACTAAAACTCATAAAATAATATAAATAATATTTAGGAATACTTATTTGTACTATATATATATATATATTTACATGAAGGTAAAAATACTCAAAATTCTTTAAAATACTTGAAATATGCTAATGCTAAATAATTAAAAAAATTATTAAAAAATATGAAAAAGTGTGGAAATGTTTAGATTTAGGTCGTAGCAAGCTAAGATCAAGTGAAAAAAATTATCTAATCAAATTTACCTAACTTGAAATCCAAAAATGAAGAGGATAAAGGGCATTTGGTCCTCTAAAATTTAAAAGCAAGCCATAAACCCAGCTATAAAATCAAAAATCATATCTTAACATTCATTTTGGTCAAATTTTTATCCAAGAAAAGTAAAAAGAAATCAAAAAGTGAGAGTTAAGATTAGTTAGAAAAATAAACGAAATTTGTATGTAATTAAGGCTTAGAGAAAGAACACATGATCAATGGCAACCTGGACATACACAACTACCACCACCATACCCTACCACCATCATCCAAGTCAGCCGACACACTTGGAGTCATCCCTAATGGCCGAAAGCTAATAAGACAAGTAAGTCTAATCTCTAACTCGATTTTGTTTAATTTTATAAAAATATTAAATGTGTTTATAAAATTATGAAATTTGAATATTAATTTGATAAATTTATATCTGCAAATATATAATACTTAAAAAATGTCAAAAGCCCGAGCTTATTTCGATTTAAAAATAAATAACCTTAATACTATAGTTTTAAACTCAAAATTTTTATGTAAGCTATTTAGAGTATTTAAAACAGTGCTATGAAGAGGTTTTCTAGAAATCTATTTTTGAAATTTTTAAATAATTTTGAAGCCTTATAATGATATACAAAACGGGTGATTTTGAGTTAATTTAGTAATTAAATGGATAATTGATAATTTAGTGTATAATTAGGTATTTTAGGATGTTAATTTCCGATTTAGTATGATATTTGTAGCATTTAGGGTATTAGATGTAATTATTAAGTGTATTTTGTAATGTATATGTGTAAATTAAGAATATGAGAAATTGGAAATGTAATAAGTAGAAAATATTAGGTTAAAATTGATAGTACAATAACAATAGTAAAATATAATAAATCCGATGCGAAACTTAAATTTAGGTAATTATATGAAAAATATAAATTTTTCTTACATCAAGAGTAAATTCAATAGTTAAATTAAGATTAAAGTATACCGTATGGACTAAAATACTGGTTATGAGCTAAATAAGATATTTAGGATATCCAAAAATGATGTGATTAATTTCTCATTATGGTTCGAAATGAGTTCTTAGGGTTTACATATAATACCGTAATCGAAAACTGAATTAGAACTTAATTTGAAAACCAATTCCAAAACTAGCCTAGAATGGATCAATAATAAATAGTATATATATTTAGAAAATTGAATCAAATCATAACTTAAAGCCTATAAGTCATGAGGATATAAATACTAAAAGAGTATTTATATTATAGGACATACGGAGACAACCTATGACAAGTCAAATGAGCAAACGGAGAATTTCAGCTAAGTTGAGTTCAATATATCGCCGTATTTTAAATTACTCTATTAAAGTACTCAGAGGCTTAGGATGTTATGTAATTGTACTTATAAGTAGTCATATGTGCATGTGCTTGTGTGTATATGATTATTTGCTTAAAACTAATGTTGTATTTTGGTGGTTTGTTATGAATCAAGTGAAGTGAGATTGTTGGGTCATCTTAAACCAAACTTAATTTCAATTGACCCTAATACCTTAATTGAACATGCATTGCAACCCTTTAAGGGACAGTTAGGATTCTTTAACCAAATACTGACACCTTTGAAGAAAATAGCGTTAGATAGTATAATGGTCTTTTCTTCATCCTTAGTCAAATTAAGTAACAGGAGAGAAGGTTGCAATAAAGATGAAGATAATGGTTTAAAGGACAATCATAAGGCGAGTAATATCTCTATTGCATAACCTAAGTTTGGTTGTAAGTTGTTGTATAAATATTGAAACTCCTCAATACAGATTAGAGTAGGTAAAATTACTCCGATTTCACAATAAACCGGACAACGTTGTATGATGGCATTTGTGTGCTACATTGTATATAATTAATTGTTTGAAAACCTTGTTTGTATTTGTTATGCATTCTTAAGTCTCCATCCTGAATTACTAAGCTATTGGTTGATTATACCTTTATAAATTTTCTTACAAGTTCCAATTGAGATGTCACAATATAACTATCCTAAGGTTAGTCTCTTTTTGAAGTACCTTAGGGGAGTAAGAATCAATTGGTTGAACAATTGAGTTATTTTATGTTTTATTAGTACTTTTAGGTTTATGAACTGGTCTTTTAATACCTTACTTATCAAACTACTGTGTCATGTATATATTTCTTAAGATTATAAGACAATATAAATATCCTTATGCAAATACGACTTAAAGTTCTTAGTTATATTTATAAATTTTGTCTATAATTATGAATGAGTTATTTACTTAAAAGTAAGGAGTCGTAGACATTTTGTGTAAATCATATTTATGATAGGGACTAAAGGATCAATTACTATCATAAGTTGGTTTACATAACAGGACTGTTATAACTTCGTAACTTTAGAGTGTAACAAATAGCACCTTAGATGAGGAGAAGACGCAGCTCGGTGATCTCTAATTGACATATAAGGATTTAAAGTACCAACATCTGGAGCTCAAGGGTAGAGCAAAGAAGATGGGAGCAAAGTTAAAGGAGGCCAAAGCTACTACTAAGGCCGGGAAGGAAGAGCTGGGGAAGTTGCTGATGCTTAGGCAGCTTTTGCCCAGAAGGAGGCTGAGCTTCTAAAAGGGGTAGGGCTTGTCATAGAAGTTAAACAGCAATTATTCCTCGAGTCCCTAGTTTATCCTAAGCTCAAGGAAGCCATTAGCTTGTAGGGTTTTGATGTCGGGTAGGTGGTTGAGGACTAAGTTCGCCAGTAGCTACCGAAAGCTAACCTAAGCTTTCTACACTAGCTCAATGCCTTAAAGCCTATTGCTAGACAAGAAGAGGAAGAGGAGTTTACAAAGGAAAGCATTAGGAGGTTGACAATGGATAAGGATCTAGTGAGGAAGAGGAGAGTAACAAGGAGAATGTAGTGATTGATTAGGCATAGGTGGCCTTATACCCTTGCTTTTGTTTGTTTTGTGTTTCATTTTACTTAACATAAGGCTCTAATGTATCTAACTACTATGTAAAGAACCAATGCATTAATGAACGAAGTTCTCTTTGCACCTTATGCTTTTCTTTATTTTCCTTGCTATTGCTTTGTCATCCTTGCTTGTTTCATACCCTCACTCAAAGCTCCTTTCTAGTCTAGTCAAGGTTCATGCCTTTAGATTTTGGACACAAATTTAGTTGCTTGCTTGCTTACACAAAGTCTTTTAACCTACTCGACTATAGAGTTAGCCAAGCATCACTCGTTCATTTTGCCCCTATTTATTATTGTAGGGTACTTCTTGTAGGTCTTTCTAGGCGGGCTTGGATGATTCTTGTTATGTAGTGCACAAGTCCCAATGCCACGCTTTCATGGATTGAGTGTGCTTGGGCAAAGAGCTCGCTTGGCAACCATAATATCTTAGGTAATATTCCTTCTAAAAGGCATTCAATGTAAGTAAAATGCATTTATGTTTCCTAAGGGGTTAATTTAAGTGCCAATCAATCAAGGCCATTAAATTGTGGGATGTGTAGATGGATGTGATTACATTGGATCCCCTATATAAAGGATCCATGGGTCCATTGTCCCCCCAATTCAAACACATTCCAACTTTCCTTCCACTTTAGAGCTAATTGTCTTTCAATTATGCCCCCTTGTCATGAGATAAGTGAGTCAAGGTGCATCAGGGTCATAGAGAGGCAATATGAGCTTAAGAGGAGGGCCTTAGTCCTTTTAGGGCCCTTGATCAAGTAGTGATAATGGGGTGTAAAGAGTCACCCAATTAGGGGGGTGGTTGGGGTAAGGAGGGTAGCTCCTAAGTACCTATCGAAGGGTGTACATGGACCTTTAAGTCGATTTTACTGAGCTAAGAACATTCGGACAAAGGTAGGAACTCGAGTATCCATTTACCACATAGTGGGCTGGCTTTACTGCTAAGGTTGCTTTGTTACACGATGTTACTTGCAATGCCTTTAGGCGTTACCTCTCAAATGCTCATGTAGGTGGGTCTTTAGTAACAATTATGACAACAAAGGAGGCTCCTCTCTAAATCCAGAAGTTTTCAATTGAGGGCAATGTAAGGGGTGTAGACTCCGTAAATTTAACCTTCTAAACATAGTGTCGGACTCGAGTATCGTAAATATTTCCCTAAATTGATAAGACCACATAAAATGAAAACCGACTAAAATTTTAAACTCAGAATTAAAACGAACTTGAAAGACCCAATTATACGATTTGGAAACCCTAATCATGCAAGAAAACCCCAATCTCTACATACGATACTTTTAAAAATGTAAACCTAAACTTAACGAGAACTGTAAATATTAAATCATAAAAATTTTTAAAACTTAATAAAATTATCTTAATGCTTGAAAAGCCATAAATCAATAAAATTATCAATGATTTTGTAAAATCATATAAAACTGATAAATAAACGAATCAGGGATTATTACAAAATAATGAGACATGAAAACCCTAAAACAATTTCCTATAAAGCCATGCCCTTATCTTCATGTATAAGCTTTATACATAAATAAGTAGACCAACCAATCACCTTAGATAACTTATCAATTGAGAGTTGGAATCATTTATCAATTGATAACTTATCAAAATCTAATGATAAGATAATTTCCTTATCACCCCTTCACTTATACTACATATGGATAATTTTTCACAAGATTTCATAAGTTTAACTTTAATAAATGAGACAAGACCACTCCATGGCCCAAAAAGGCTTTAAATGGTAGATTTGGACAAGGGAGAAAGGGGGGCCATGCTCTTGTCTTTCAACCATCAATCACTTTTTCTTACACATCACTATTCACCTCTTAATGCTTACATCATCAATAGTTGCAATTGTTGACTTTTGTGTAAGCTACAAGATAATCAATTAAAGCTTCTTGCACACACTTCTTTCCTCATTCAAAATCTGCCACTCTCTCCCTCTTTCACTCCCATTTTCACTTCCTTTTCTCTCACTTTAAACACAAATCAAAAGAAGAAATCAAACTCTACAAATTCCTAACATTGCCGCCACCATTTTTGCTTCCATACTCACAGCAATTTCTCTTCTTATTCTTGTGTCATTTTCCTTCACCATCTAAGATCCTTCAGAACCATTAGAACCTTCCATAAACCCTATTTTAAAAGACCAAAAGATTCGGGTTCCAAAAGGTTGCAAAAGAGGAAGCAAAGTTAAGAGCTTAAGTGGAACCTTTGTCCACAACCACCATATTTTGCTTTAAGGACGAGTAAGTATTTCCTGTGATTTGTGGGTTAGTGTTTATGATTAGGAGATTTTGATTTCTTGAAGATATAAGTAAGGATTAAGTTGTTATAACACCAAAAATCGTTTTAAGTTGATATTTTGTAAAGACACTTGTTCAACACTTTGAATGGAAGATTTTAAGTTGAGAAAGTCTTGAAACAAAAACTTAAATGGAGGATGAGCATGCTAGACGTGAGGATTCTATAGTCATTTGGATGTTGATTTTATTTCTGTTAAGTTAAACATGCTCAAATCTAGACTTAAGTTAAGGAAAAATCCATCACATGAAGTTTTATGAAGAAACCAACTTTGTATGACATGAGCTATGATATGGAGGTTATATTAAGTATAAGATCTTTTATTTCTTTATGTGGAGCATGAGTTAAAGGATCATCTTATGGAAGAAAACTTAAGTTAAGGTTTGGATACAAGTAGTTTAAGTGCATAATCTAACACTTAAGCTAAAGGAAATGATGAAACAAGTTGAAAAACCAAGCAAGAACCCTTTGGAATCATCATGAACAGATCTGAAACGTGAGGAAAAGAAGCTTAAAAATATGATAAAATTTAATGAACAAAGTGAAAAGATCAACCAAAGCAAGTATGGTAAGCATACAAATCCTAAAACTCAAAACCGAGCCTAAAACTCTCAACCGAGCCTAGAACTCTAAGTTAGACCTTCAAGGAAATTCTGACTAGCACCTTAAAGTATCAAGAGAGATTATTTTTAAGCCCATAAGAAATCCACCTAAGGCCCCATAAGTCCACCAAAGTCACTAACTTTAGCTTGAACAAAAAACAAGCCCATTTTACAACTTAAGCCCACTAAAGGGCCCATGAAGTGGTTGTTAGCCGTAGGAATATAAATCAAAGTTGTAAATTTGATCTCAAGGAGTATTTTAAGCTTAGGATAAAATCTTAAGACCGAACCCAAAGGATTTCTCAAGTTATCAAAAGCCCATTTACCATATAAGGCCCAAAAGCACTCCAACACACGAAGAACGCTACTGTTCTAACCCATGGACATAATTGTATGCCTCATTTTGAAAATCTAACCTCACCACGTTAAAGTACACTCTAAAACAATAAACATTGACTATAAGATCATAAAAATCGGATTTAAAACAAGAAAGTTATACGCGATTAAATTTTTAAGTAAAATCGAAAAAAATTATGAAACAAAGTTAAAAATATAACTTAAAGGGTTTTAGCTTAGTTTTCTACGTTTTATTTCAAATCATTATAGTATCGTATTTATGATGTCCAGGGGACCCGGCATTGGGGAGACGACTTATCCCGGATTAGTTTAATTGATCCGCATAACTGAGTGAGTAAATTCCCGATGACTCTTTACTTGATTTTGCTTATAGAATATATTCACCTAAACTTATATATATAAATTTGGATACTTATAGGATATGGGATATGCATGTGTATGGATTTATGGATGAATGTGATGACTTATTAATTATATATATAATAATGGGAATTGTTTGTATTAATATATACATGTGTATTGTATGGAATGAAATTGTTTGATTACCCTAAAAATCGAGTTAATCACCCTAAAAATCAAGTTAATCACTTATACGATTAAGAAATCAAAATGAATCATACATTCCCCATATTGCATATGGATAACACCGACTGCCGCTTCACGTAGAAGATGGGAAGGGACTCACAGGAATACGAGTTTCCTACAGGATTGGGTACTAGCTATGTCATCATATATATTGAGTCTCTGTCCTAAGCTGATGGGCTTACTAGGCACTAGGAGACACCAACCGTAGGTGAGGGGTCGAGTCTTGTGGCTTCTACTTAAGGCGTGTGTTTGTGGATTGCAGAGGCCACCATACTATTAGACTTGAGATTTTAAAAATATGATTTGTTATTCGGTAAAGAAAGTATACATACAAATACACATACGTATATATATATATATATATATAGTTTTGTTTTGGCTTAAGCACAATAGTGCAAATGAAATAAAACCCAAGGTCTAGAACCCGAATTTTGGTTTGGGTCGGTTAATTATCTCCAAACCCCGACTATAGGGGACGTAATTCTGAGTCGTATGCAGTTCTTAGGCCACTGCATACGTTGTTTGGCATACTGATTGTTCATGCATTCATATGATTGTACATTTAATAAATTTCTATCATACGGTATTAATGAGGGTAATTATCTCACTAAACATAAGCTTACACCCCAACAGTTCTTTTCCTCGCAGGTTGATTGATAGTTGGGAATGGGATAGGAATCGAATGCAGAGTGCTACCATTGAATCAATATGATGAAAAGCTTGTGTAAATAATTCGTAATGCTCCGAAAAATGACTAATATGTCACTTAAGTTTTGTATCTTTAGTAAGTTTTGAATTTTCTAGAATTGTCTATCTTATTTCACTATTTTGGTAGGGGATATCGATTCTCTACGGTTCTGAGGAACTGTGGAAAAATGGATATCCATAATTATTTATATTATATAATGAGTCAATAAACTAAAATTGAAGACTCTAGGAAATAACTATTTAGAGTCTTGCAATCTCTAACTTACAAGGCAATTTTCTTATCATAGGTATACACATGATATGAAAATTTTAGGCAATACTACTAGGCCCCTCTTAAGGTCGCTACAAGGGGTATGTTAGGATAGTCTCGTGCCCTATGTATTGTTCAGTAGGTACCGTAGAAGGGGTCAAAAAATTAGCTAGGGTAAACCCCTTCTATGCTACTCATGTAGAAGGTCGATTCATATGGTTAGTGTAGGACTTGCTTTAAAGCTACTAAGGTTGCAAAAACCATGGCCATCAACTCCCTCGTAGCCAAGATATTAGTCATAGTTCTCTTAGTCGTAGCTGCAAGCTAAGTTGAAGTTGCGAGTGTACCAGCTTGGGCAAGAATCTTCTCTAGGCAGCTAAGTTGAAGTTACTAGTAAACAACAAGAGTAGGTGATAAGTAATAAACTAAGAGTTGGCTTCGTACCTTGATTTGTAACTTTTTCTTTCTGTATGTAATCGAAGTTGAGATACCAACCCCTAAGGCCTTGTAACGATATTTAAATTAATGAAATTTCTATTTTTTCCTCTTATTTATGCTAGTGTTTACTTTTTGTTCTACTTATTTCATTATCCTTAACTCACTTGTTTAGAATTTTTCTCATCATAGTAGCTAAATGCAAGTGTGTTTAATAGCTGCTTAGGCAAATTTACTGATCGAGTTAATGTACCCTCACCTTGATTGCATACCCTATAAGAGTGTGAGTTATTCAAGTGATTAACATACACAACAAGGCCAGTCGTTTTATACTTGAGGCATATATGTCCTCAATCTCGAGGGCTGCAACAATACTAGAACCTTGTTAAGTAAGCTCATCTCAATAAGCAGTTGGGGCCTTGGTCCCCGTAATATCAGAACAAATACTAAGTTGGGGTATAGCCTCATAAATGAGAATCAACTTGATACTGAGGGCATGCGATGCGTACTGATAAGGATACTGAGAACATTTAAGCCCACAATGATAGTATAAGTACTAACTTAAGGTGCAAGATGAGAATTGACTCAGGGATAGGTGTGTACAGTGTAGGCCAACAAAAAAGAGAGAAAAAAATTAGACAAGTGTAAGGAACCAATCGTCTTATTGATATGATAAATTTTTACAAACACTACAAACAAATTACAAGACTTAGACAAAGTTTAGCTCATCAAAGGTCTCAAGCCTTTGCGTTGTTGCTTGCATCGTCCTTTACACGCACTGAGCACTCCCAATTGGGGGTGAGTTTACCTAATCCTTCCCTTAAGCCTATGGCCTCTAATCTACGGCACACTAAGTCTCTAAGATGGAACACTTTATGCTTTGCTTTCTTATTGTAATATTAGGCTACTTAGTACTAGTAAGCTGTTACTCGAGCTCATGCAATGTTACGTACTTCCTCCATTATGTGGAGGCTTGCCTAAAGAGCCATGTTGTTTATGTTCACATCAAAGTTTTGGACCTTACTTATGGGCAACTTGAGCGCAATGAGCAGCATGGCTTCAAATCCAAAGGCGATGTAGAATGGCATTTCTCCAGTAGAAGTTTTGTGAATTGTACATCCTTAAAGAATGTTAAGAAGCTCGTCTGCTTATCTACCATCAATGTACTTTACCTTTTTGTTCAAGCCACCAAGGATGATCTTGTTAATTCTTCAGACCTGACCGTTGGTCTAGGGGTAAGGGATTGAGGTGTAATGAAGCCTTATATTGTATTTGTGACAACTCCTAGAATTTATTGTTGTCAAATTGCATATCATTGTTTATGATCAATGCATAGTATACTCTAAAGTGGGAGAAGATGTGCATGAGAACAAAGCCTTTAGTAGCTCGAAAGGTGATGGTCACCACTACTTATGCTTCCACCTACTTTGTATGATAAGCCATAGTCACCAAGATAAACTACAGAGGTCTAAGCTCAACATGTAGGAGATCGAGGTATGCTTTTGGCACTTATGGCATTTCTAGATCAAGGCCTTTGCATCCTCCTTCATGGTTGTTTAATAAATAACTTAGTCGAAGTGCTTGAATGTAAAGGGTCTAGGATTGAACGTAGTTGCTAGATACCTTAGTATGGAGCTCTTCTAAGGTATGGGTGCCTTCCTTAGGTCTGAGGTAGTTGAGGAGGGGTACGCTGTGACCTCGATGGTATAATACGCTATCAATAAGTGTATAGTTGATAGAGGCATAAGCCAACCTCTTTACCTTAGTTTAGTTCTCTAGTAATGCTCCAATCTACAAGTGTTCTAATATGGGGTCCATCCAATAAGGTTATGAGCTCGCAAGCTGGATCTCGAAGACCCCTTACCTTCGTTCCTCTATACTACATTTTAGCAAGTACTGAATAAAAAATGGGTTGTCGCCACCATGCTATACTTGGACGATGGTAGAGGCTAGCTTAGAAAACCTGTTCACTTTTAAGTTCTCTACTCAAGGAATTTTGTTAATCTTCTAGGAAGTAAAGTCTAAGAGGAGCCCTTAGGCTATTCAGAGGCATTTGACTATCGGCTCTCCCGTTGTCTCATATTCTCTCTTTACCTATTAGACTACTAACATGGAATCCGAATGGATGTCTAGCTTTTTTACCCCAATGTCCTTAGCTATTTTAGTTTAGTGATGAACGCTTTGTATTCAGTTTCATTATTACTTGTTGAGAACTCGAACTTTAAAGCACAGAGTGCCTTCATTCCATATGGACCCTGCAATGCTATGTCAATGCCCTCCCCCGCTCCAACCAAAAGTGGAGGATCCATCTATATGGAGAGTCCACACTAGTATTTCGATGTCTAACTATGCTTCATCCTCTCCTATATGCTTTTTAATGAAGTTCGCAAGGACTTAGGCTTTGATTGCTTGTCTTGGCCGAAATTGGACACTGTAGATCCTAAGCTAAAAGCGTACTTGACTATTCTTCCCTAGCCATCTAGTCTTTGCAAGATGACTCAGAGCCTTAGTCGGTAAGTACTATGATGGAGTAAGATTGGAAAAATGGTCTAAGCTTGTACGTGGCAATTACCACAACAAGGGAAAACTTCTATCTTGGTGTATCTAACTTCTGGTCCTTGGAGTATGTGGCTTATGTAATACAGGAGCTTATGTTCCTACTAGTCGGCTGGAACATGCATCGAAGACAAAGCTTTGTTACCTATGGCAAGATACAGGTATAAATCTTTACTTGGGATGGGCTTTAAGAGCACAAGTAATGATAGTAATTGGACCATTAGACCACTAACCCAAACTTGTACTCAAGGACTTAAGAGCATAGCAAGGCGCATCGTTTCATTCTAATCTACAACTAAAGAGTTTGAGTTGCTCCTAACTACCAACCTGCCATAGTTACTTAGCTAAACCCTACCTTGTTTATCAATAATTGAATGCTAACTTGAAGATTATTTTGCTAATAGATTGACCAATTTACTCATTGGTTTGACCAAACATGTTCCGAGCTACTAGGAACATGTCCAAGCTGATACAACCTTAGAGCACTCATAGATCAACTCAATACCTACTAAAACTGACCATACCTTTCTATCAGCTTCTATAAGAGCCCTTCCACTAACCACCAGCCACGTGTCCTGAGCCCTTGGATGAAAGAATCTGCCATCAAAGCTTCCATTTTTGCAATTTCTATTATACCCTTATCTATTTCTTATATTTTACTTATCTTGGATGATACCCTTTTTGTCTTTTCCTTATTTAACATGTTACCCTACTATTTCAAGTATAAACACCCTCTTCTTATATAATCGTAACAACTAAGACATTAAATATACAAATATTTCCCTTTTCTTTTCTTTTCTTGTTTTTTTGGGGGGGGTAAGCTACTTGCTTGCTTGTTTCTCTTTTACTCTGACCTTACCCCATAAGTAAGGATAGGTGGCAAATGCCCTCATTGAACTACCTGTGCATCATATCGAGCTAGTTCATAAGTCCACTAAGGTTCCTTAGTGCATCATATCCTTGAAATCATTCTTAGGTTTGCTCATTTTCCCTTATTTCTGCATCATCGTCACTTATTACTTCAAGCTTTCCATAAGCTTAGACCTACCCTAATATTGTCGCCCTTGTCTACCCTTGGCACTGCATATCAAGTGGGCTCTCTAGGAATTTCTTTAAGTTGTTAAAAGCTTGTTAGCATTAGGTTGTCTAATTGAGCTTGGAGGGATTCTTTAAGAGCTTAAAGAACTCTAAGAACTTATCTATGCTTTTAGAGATGAAGCAGTTATGGGTAACGACTCTTCCTGTCAGGCATTAGACTTCTATCATTGTTTTGGGGGCTGTTATGTCATAAACCACTTAGATTTTGTCTAAGTTAGCTACAATTTCTCATTCTATGACCATGAAGCTAAGGAATTTTCCTAATGCCACCTTAAAGATGCACTTCTAAGGGTTAAGTTTCATCTGTTAGTAGTGAAGGGTGTTGAAGGTTTCTTAAAGGTCTTCAACGTGACCTTTTCTCTCCCTGCTTTTTACGATCATTTCATCCACATACACTTTTATATACTTACCTATTTATGGCTTAAAGATGGTAGTGACGAGTCTTTGGTACATTGCTCCAATGTTCTTCAAGTAGAAGGGTATGACCTTATAATAGTATGTGCTGAAATCTACAACAAACAAGGTATGGACCTTGTTCTCAAGTGCCATACGGATCTGATTGTAACCCAAGTATGCATCTATGAAGTTAAGGAGGGCATGACTTGATGTTAAGTCAATGAGTTAGTCTATGCACAGAAGATTGAAAAGGTCTTTGGGGGAAAGCTTTGTTAAGATCGATATAACTAACACATATTTGCCATTTCCCATTCACTTTCTTTACAAAGATTATACTAGTAAGTTATGTTGGTATACCTCTTGCCTAATGAATTCGGCCTAAGGTAGCTTCTAAACCTATTGTTCGATTGTAACCTTCCATTTAGGTGTGAAGTATCTCTTCTTTTGTTTGATTAGCTGGACTGTAAGGTCTAAGTTAAGGTAGTGAGTTGCTTTAGGTATGTTTATGATGTCCGACATGTCATCGGTTGTTAGTGCAAAGACACTAGTGTTTTGGTGGAGGAAATTGATGAGCTTAATCCTCTCTTCCTCTAGTAAGGCTATTCTGGTTTATGTAGTCAATCCTAGCATGCCTTTGTGCTTGATTTCCTTAGTCTTTTCTATTGGCTCTCCTCGAAAGTTGGGTTTTTCTTCCAATGTGGATTAAATGCTCGTGACATTATCTCGTCTTTTGGCTTTGAGATAGAGAAACTTTGACAATTTATGATCTCCTCTCACTTCATCAACCCTTGTTAGTGTCAAAAACTTGACTTTCAAGCATCTCTAACTTATGAGTAGATTGAATTTCGTTATGCTCAATCATCCTAGAATAGTACTCTATGGTGACTAATGATCGACTACAACAAAGTCAATCAATTGTGTGGTAACATGTGTATCGTCACCCAATCGTACTAGTAAGATGATGAGGCCCTTAGCTTATATGGGTATACAGCCTCTAAAGCCTATGACGTTGTATTTGTAAGGTTATAGAGGCTAATCAACAAACGTCTTTAGGACGTCAAAGTATCTGATCTCGACGTTAATTACTAGCTCATCACTATGTGGATAGTTGATGCCTTATTCATCATCTGATGTGAAGCTTTTGCTAGAGTTGGCTGCCTTAAGTGTTTCTATGACATGGGGTAGTCAATAAAGTTAGCCCCTAACCTCATACATAACTTCTC
This sequence comes from Lumnitzera racemosa, assembly GCA_024138005.1. Lineage (NCBI taxonomy): Eukaryota > Viridiplantae > Streptophyta > Magnoliopsida > Myrtales > Combretaceae > Lumnitzera > Lumnitzera racemosa. The sequence goes on from JAMXBC010000003.1 coordinate 39,873,411, forward strand.
TGAAAGGGTGATTACAAGGTGTAAAAGATAAGTAATCTACAAATCTTTACTTTTGTCTTTCCTACCCATCTTTTAAGGAAGAGGGCTTAGTGTCTTTTGGCCCTAAGCGATCTTATATTAAGTAGCAGATACTATTATTGAACTCAAATCTTGCTTTGATGGCATCCTCTTAGGTGACGTATTTCTTGGCTACTTGTATGAACTTGTCTAGTGAGTCTAGCTTGTTAGGGAGACTGCATCAAAAAGTTTCCTAGTGTTCTTATAATTAGGGCATGTAGGGTCATTCCAATGTCAAGCCTAGAGACCTAGAGCTTCATATGGTTGCAAGACTTTAGGTATGTATGCAAGGACTCATTGGGATGTTATCTAACATTATAGAGTGTCGAAGATTCTTCATATGGGACTTTAGAGCTAAGAAAATGTTACTGTAACTTGCCTTCTGGGTCATCAAAGGAGGTAACAAAATTGTCAGGTGTCATGCCTCGAAGTGGAAGAGTCGTAACAGTTCCACCATACAAACCATTCTATGATAGAGGCTAACCTTACAATCACTATCTTAAACTTGATTCACATAAATTGTCCAAGACTAACTCGTTTTAAAGTAAATAATTGACAAATTAAATATGTTATTTGCATGCAGAAGTGTGAAAAATATATACTAGAGTTCCATAGTCTAAGAAATGTTACATGATTTAATAATCTAACCTCTCTCAAATAATACATAATTTAATAATAGAAGATTAAAAAATAAGAACTAAAACCTTAAAAATGTAGCTGATCATCAATTTTATATCCTCATTCCTCAAGATTCAGTGATTGCTAGCTTTAGAGTAATTATAAAACTACTTCCTAGCTAAAACCTGTAACAATATCTGTAGGGATGTAAGCAACCAACTACTCAGTATGTTAAAATGGAAACATAAGACTATACATCAGGCACAAACAAGGGTATCAAATAATTATTTTCATGAAATGAGATAATGCTATTGTATAACGTTATCCAGTTTACTAGGAGATTAAAGAAATTACACTTACTTTAATCTGTATTAAAGAGTTTGGTGCACATTTCAATGGCTCACAACCAAACCTAAGCTTGTGTAATGGAAACACCACTCTTCTCGTGACTACCTTTGAACCACTATCTTCACCCTTGCTATAACCTCTTCTCCTATTACTTAATTAACTAAGAATGAAAAAGGGACCACAATGTTATCTAGCACTATCCCTTTCAAGGGGGTCAATATTTGGCCAAAGAACCCTAAATGTTTCTCTTAATTGGTTGAAATGCTTATCCGGTTAACTTTACAAGCCATATATTATTAAGTCTAATTAAGGTGATCAGTCTATATTACGCAATACATAATAATTGCAAACTAATATAGTAAGCTAATAGTATATTGTACATTCAAGAATGCATACACATAAGCATGCACACAATCATACTACCTATAGGCACAAATAAGTATAATCTTAAGCCTCTGAGAACAATGAACAAGTACTTCGAAATACAGTTATGTATTGATCACAAACTTACCTAAATGTCTTGTTTGCTCACTTAAGGTACGACTCGCAACAGGCCTTCACTAATGGTTCCTATAATACAGAAGCGGTTTTGATATTCATATAACCTCTTTATGTGAACTTTATTCTATAGCTCTTATTATTATCCTCAGTTTAGGGTTTTATTATGTCTAATTATTCTGGTTTTAAGTCTTTTGCAATTATTTCCATTTTAAGCTAAGTTTTGATTCAAATTCTGATTTAACCTCTAAATTAAGGTCTAATTTACCTTTTGTTTATCCTTTATTTATAATTCTCATGAATGTCTTCTAACCTTTTTCTTACAGTTTATTCTGGTGAATATAACCTTTAGTTCAGATTTTTACTAACTCTTTAATATGTTTCTATTAGTCCTAATTCTAATTCTGCTCCTAAATAAAATTTTGATTTAGGAATGATCTACATTTTAACGTAACCACTTATACATATGTGTTTATATACATATAAGCTTTTAAATCACTAGTTTTTAGTTTAAAATTATAATTTTACTCAATTATTCAAGTTCTATATCTCCTAAAATCGAACTAGTCCTAAACTAATTTTTCTTTCAATTTTTGAATTAGTTTTTTAATTAAGTTTTATTTTAGCTTTCAATTACTGTTTTTATTTGTAAATTGCTCCTAGACTAATATGTAAAATTCATCTAACTATACTTAGGTATCATAAATCTCCGTTTTAACTTCTAACTAATATTTTGGTCGATACGATACACTATATTCCTAATTTAACTACCGAATTAGCTCTCAATGTAAGAATAACCTGTATTTTTCATATAATTTCCTAAATTCACATTCCAAATTAGATTTATATAATATTTCTAATATTATAATATTATCAATTTTAACCTAATTTATTCTATTCATCTAATTCCCCTCCTCAATTTCCTAATTTACCTATCTAACACATATCTAACCTCTCCAACATCACAAATAATACTCTTAATTAGTAACTAACTTCTCCAAATGTCTAATTACACCCTAAATCATAAAATTAACTTAAATATATCATTTTACCTATTATTCCTTTATACTTATTTATTACATAATATGCATATTATATACAACCAATACCTCAAACTCCACAAATACCATCCCACATCAGCAACTATCATCTAAAGATACCTAATTATATTCTAAATTAGTATTTTCACCAAATTAACATTAAATTACCAAATTAAGCCCACAAATTGCCTTTTATGCATGATTTTAGGACCTAAAAATTAAATAAAATTTTAGAAAATAAATTTTCAAAAAACAAATCTCATAAAACTATCATATATATCCTAAATAGTCTACACAAAAATGTTAAGGTCAAAACTACATCATTAAAGTCATTCAAATTAAAATCGAAAACTAGCTAAGTTTAATGATTTCTTAAGAACAATATATCCTAAGACTTAATTTTATCAAATTGATATTATCCCCTAAATCTACATACAAAAATATTTCAGAATATCAAATTTCATAATTTTCTATACATATTTAATATTTTTACTAAATTAAACAAATTTAAAAAGGAAATAAGATCTCACCAATAAACAAGCTTTCAATCACTAGCAATAACCCTAACATTGTTGGCACAACTAAGCGATAGATTTGTTGTCAGGTGGTGATGGTTGCCCCTCCCTAAGTGGTCATTGGATGTGTGTTCACCTTATAAGCTTAAATGCACACTATTTTGTTTTTTTTTTTTTATAAAAATACCCTTGCCTCTCTTCTTAAGCTCTCTTTAATTTTTTCTAGTTTCTGACTAACGAAAATGAAGTTTGCTAAGTGTTTATTGAATTTATAGTAGTGTTTAGGGTTTCATCCTGAATTAATTTGTGTCAAGTGTCCTTTCTTTTTTCCTTTTTCCACTTTCTATTTGGCTCAATTTTATTGGATAATTTTCTTTCTTTAATTTTTAGTTTGCTATGCCTGTTTCCAAACCATTCCACACTTCTCATGAATTTTTCTTGATTTTTTCTTAATTTTTATGAATTTTTGTTAATTAATTAGCATTATTTTAATATATTTTAGGTACTTTAAGTAATTTTGTATATTTTTACCTATGTATAAATACATATATGGTATAAATAAATAATCTTAAATATTATTTAAGTTATTTTATGATTTTTTTATGTATATATAATTTATCTCTATCAATTCGTTAATTATCAAGACTTGTTTTATATATTTCCAGTAAATAATGGGTAATATACATATAACTTAATATTATAATATTTAATTATTTATTTTTCTAAATTCAAACTAATACGATCATTTTTACTAATGTTCCTAATTTTGTTATAAAATTTGAGCTTGATCGAACAACTTATCCAATCATCCTAACTTTACGTATCAAGCCCCAAGCACTTGACTATCGAGCTTACATTAAGCAAGGTATTGAACCATAGTAAGGCTGCTTTAGTTAGTGTACTAGAAAAGGCATTGCACATGATGGCATTTGTAAAATTATGGAGGCTCATCATAGTGCAAAAATAGACTAGGTAGTCGTTTAAGTCTCGGATTCCATCGTATGTATGAGGGAGCCTTGCACCTTAAGGTAATGTTTCCTTGAAGATAAGTGGTGCAAATGGGCTCTTTAGTATTATCAAGCACACTACATGGGCCAATGATTCGACCTTCCTTTGATTGCATACACTGGATGCACAACAGATGTGTTAATCTAACTACTTGATACTCATGTCCTTGAGTGTTTTTGGGGACCATCTTAGGGATAAATCTTTGGTGGGTTTGCTTATCGTAAAGCGTTCACCCTAGGTGTGCATTTTGCCATGATTGCAGTTTAGTCGATTGTGTAAGTCTTTGGGAGCCCGCTGAGTATGCTGAACCTAGTTGTGTAAAAGTGCCGGTGCACGATATGTGGCTCATTGTATTTACTTGGTCACATAGACTAGGTGACAATTGCTTCTTCATGTAGTCATTTTTAAGATGCATTTTTTAAGAGAGCTACATCCCTTTAGAAGGATTGGAGCAGGGGGTGTTGGTGAGCATTGAGGTGGAGGTGACCTATCATTATCAACTTAGTGCAAAGCTTAAGGATTATTTTTTTTTTTATTTTTTCCATTTGGAGTAGACTGGCCCATAAAGGTAAACACCAAAATATTGATTGTAAGGAGCCAACTGAGTTTAGTAAAGGAGATTGGGCTAGCTATTGGGCAAGTTCCTTGTCTAGCAATACATACAAAAAGTTCCCGATAGGTTTGTCTACAAGAACCCTCTAACGCTGAAGTTAGCAAGGAGGGAAGAAGGAGGAGAAAATAAGGAAGTGTCTAAGCACTTTCAACTTAAGGGAAAAGGTACTCAAATGGGGAACTAATGTTGAGTAAAGCTAATAATTTGTGTTATCGTGTCATGTCTTGTTTCTGTATCTGAATGGGTTAGTGTTTTAAAATCTAAATTTGTGACATGACCTATTTATTAATTGTGTATAGAACTGAAACCTATGACTTAGTATGTTTCGTGTTCATGTTGGACCCGTTTATATTAAGGCTGATAATTTATTCTTTCATGTAGTATCTCGTTTTATCTTAGGTTCGATACCGTTTACCGATTAAAAAATTATAATTAAATCTATAAAACATTTATAAATATATGGAGAAAAGAATGATAATAATATTTAAATTTTACAAACAAAAATGACATAATATCTTTACACCTCATAAAAAATTACAAACCAAACAAAAGTTTTTAGTTAAGCAAAATCTTACCAAAGATAGAAACTCTGAAAATTTAAGTTATATTAGCATCACTAAATTAAACGGAACAATGAATTAAATGGATATTAATATTATTACCAATATTGATTTCCAAATTTATTATATTGTTTCTTAGATTTTTAAGAGAGATGGTTAAAAAATCTATATATAAGTTCATAATTTTTTTTTCCCGTTTAAACTACGATGCTGTAAGAAGAGTATATAACATTACTAAATTTAAGTTATATAACATCAATAAATTAAGTAAAATGATGATTTAAATGAATATTAATATTACTACCATTACTAATTTTGAAATTTATTACATTATTCATTGGAATTTTAAGAGAGATAATTAAGAATTTACATGAGTTTGTAATTTTTTTCCCATTAAAGCTACAATGCAGTAAGAAAAATATATAACTAAAAATATCCAATACCTTTAATAGAGATCCTAGTTTAGAAAGAAATGATTTGTTCAACAAAATGTAAATACGAAAGAATATATAATGTGTCTCATACCTCATGTGCGGGTTTAGAAGCTTAACCTAAACATGAACACAAATTTAAATGTATTTAAGCATATTTGACCCATTTGTGTCTTGTGTCAAATTTTTCCATACACTAACCTATTCAAATCATGTCACAATGTATCCGAGTTCTAAATTGCTAACCTCAATGTTAAGTACTTAATGGAAAGGGAAGGCTTCAAGTTTTAGGTTCTAAATCTCTCTACCTTTTGGCTAGAGGTGTATAAGTGGGTTTTAGCCTACGAGTCATATCGTTTAACCTTCTTTTTATTAGCTTGGCAAGAGTTGGTTAAAACAAGAGGATTCATCTTACCAGTCCCTCTAGTCCTTGGGCTTGACTACGAGTCAATGACCCAATAACCTGATTCCTATCAATTTGGGTCAGCCTATTTAATACATTTATACCTTTGCCCTATGGGTTAGCCCGTTTAACCTATTTTTTAAACAAGTTAAGGCAAAGATTTTTTTGCTCATTTAAAAAGTAAATCAAATAAGCCCAACCCGTTTAACCCATAAGCCAAAGTAAATTAGGCTAAGTTAGGCTGTTTAGCCCTCTTACACACCATAACTTTTTGCTCCTTGAACTATAAATAACATAAAGAGCTTAGTTACTAAGGGAACGTTTCAGCTTAAGGTTCGCCTATGCTAATTGCTCATAAGTGATATGCATTAAGGAGTTAATAGAGTGGCTCTAGGTATCGATTGGCCACAATTATGCTAGCAACTATGTTTGAAGCTTAAGGCTTTGGCATTCTTAGAAGAGGTTAGGTGTACTAGCCGTACCATGAATATTATTATTCATGATGAGAGGAGAAAAGTGGGTGCAAAGGACATGCAGCTTTGAAAGGAGGAGAGGAGACTCTAGCTAGCCCACAAGCTATGGCCTAACCTTTTAGGGGGGCACTTGTGAGGGAGGGGGTGCCTTTAAGTGGCTAGTGCGAGCTCAAAGGTTGAAAGGGCTCATACGGGTAGAGTATACCCACGTAGGTAATCTAGTGCTTATCGACTTGGTGCTTAAGGATGAGTCTTCAAGGTACTCGAAGATTGCTAGGTGCTCAAGCAAGGTGACGTTGATTACTTGCTTGGTTGTTAACAAGTTTCGGTGGGCCTCCATTTGGATTGGTCCTTAGGCTTAACTAAAATAACATATCAATACTCCCAAGATAATGTCATAATATTTGGATAGCAAAAAATCAAAGTATAAAATAGGACTTGGATATAAAAGAAATGTTTGTATTTAGAAGTAATTATGGGAAAGAGAGAATGTAAACATGATTAATAAAAATTTATGCTTAATAAATTTATCAAAAATTAGAGAAGCAACACATATTTATTCTTTCAATAATTTTGAAAGGACATGACATTTTATAAAAGTCATGATTTTTGAAAAACTAAATCTTATCCATTAGATTTAATTTAGATAAGTTAAAAACTAATTTGGATCCTTAATTACAAACTCGAAAACCATCAAAAGTTTGATAGAAAGTTACAAGTCTTAAAAATACAACATTTAATAAAATTCTAATATCAAACCCAAAAGGTTAGGAGAATATGAAAAAGGTCTCGAGCATTTTTCATAGTTAAGCCAAGATGCCTTTAAGCATGTGGAAAAGGTCTAAAGCATCTTGCATTATCAATTTTTCTTTTGCTCTTAGCAAGGAATAATGCGAACCTTTTGTAAAAAGTTTTGAACATTTCCTATAAACGCTACAATTCTCCTTCTTTTGCTCGTGCTTAACATGATAATCACTTCAATTAATCATAGAGTTTTCCAAACACATAATTTATGTCTCAAAACTTATAATTGACAATATATTTTGACATTCCATCACTAGGTTACCAATTACTTACAAGTATAAACATCTAGATGATTATGCTTAAGGAATAGTATCATTAGATTTGAATTATTACTTAGTGTAAAATTCTCAAAATTACAATAGGGTGATAAGTAGCTAATTGCCTGGAACGTCCACACTATATGTTATAACAAGATAATTCATACATAACTATGCTTACATTCAATTAATGGATTTCACGATAACGGATCTATGGCCATTGTTGATGTCAAAATCTAAATTGGTGTTTGAGGATCTACAAAAGAGTAAAAGTTAGGCTTTAAGAATATGGAGCTAGTTTAGTGTATCCATTTAAATGGCTTAGTTAATGTAGTGATTGGGGATAAGTACTGAGCTATAAAAGTGCTTAAAAAAGTGGTCGATAACTCAAGTGGTGGCAACTAAGCGGTCAACTATAGTGGGAATTAGCTAAAGACATGATGATAAGTGCTTTATTATATATATTTATAAATTGGTTTTTATGGTCCTTTTGATATTTTTATGAGTATTTTGTAGATATTTGCACTAAATTAGATAATATTTTGATTTCAAGCTTTAAGCAAATAATTTAGAAGAAAAAAAAGGAATAAATTAAGTTTCACTTGATTTGGAGTTTAAATGAAAAAGTTATGAATTTTTAAATATCTATATAATTAAAATATAAATAGAAAGTTAGATCATTTGACATAATCATTGTTGTGCCGTTGTGTTCAATTTAAAATCCAAAGCCCGCATACGATGAAGCCCAACGTCCAGCAAGTAGCTCTACGTTCCGAGATTAAAAATGAGCCCGTTAAATGGCAGTGTCCAAGCAACAAATTCCAATCCATCAACGTCTAATGATTGAGGCCCATTCATGCCTTGCGAAATTTGCACCCGTGTGAGTCCAGAACTCAAAGAAATTAACAATCTAAGTTCATTACGTCATGATACCATGAAAGCAGATTAGAATTTAAGAACTGATGTCGTACTCTTCGTTTAGACCATGTATATTTTACATGTAATTGGCATTCGGGATTTATTTTTAAAAAATATACGAAAGGTATATTTTAAGAATTTTTGTCATATAAATAGATTCCAAAGGTTTTATAAATATAAGCATTTATTCATAGAGTATTATAAAGTTAACACCATTAATCTTTCTTATGAAGTAGTTTCTTTAATTTTTTTTTTATAAATGGTTAGCACGATCAACATTGATTATAAATGGAGAAATTAATTCATGTAAAGATTGAAGATTAGAGATTTCCAATTTCTATAATAAAAAAATAAGTTTTTTCTATTTTTTTTTATTTTTATTTATAGATTTCTTTATACTCTTTATAATTTGTGTGCTTTATATAATCATGAATTAACATTCTTTATTGGGATATTGGATTAATAGATCTATGATATTTCTATATTAAATATTTGAATATTAGTATTTTTGATGTTTTTATCATCAAGAATATGTTTTATTATTTATTGAATACATGTTAGATTAGGTTAAAATTTGAGAAAAACTAAATTGATTTAATTGATTCCATGACAAACTAATATCGGATTATAAATAAAACATTAGAGATAATGCATTGTAATTGAGTTAAAGTTTAGAACATAAAATGATTAATTAATTAAATAATATTTTCTAAAGATAGAAAGACTTAATTAATTAATTAAAGTAATTCATACCTTAAGGGAAAGTGATTTTATAATTCATTACTTTGATAACTCAGAAAGGAATTCAAAGAAAATAATCTAAATAGATTGAGAATCTAATAGTTAAATATAGTATACTTTAATATCATGATCATTAATATCAATCCAATATACAAATTTGCCAGTTGATTGATTTAATCTATGTTGACTTCCTATATTTTCTTTATTAATTAAAAGTAAATTTAATATTTTATATTAGTTAATAATATATTTAAATTTTTTACTTTAGTATATTTCGGTTTGCCTAGATATAGGTAAAACTAATATAACTAAAAACTAGTCTTAATCTTTGTGGGAACGACTTAGTCTTCATTAATATTATATTGCATACACGACCTAATGCACTCACTAATATTATAAACGCTTTTATTTTAAAAAGTAGTGATTAGCGTATCACATAACCCCTTAGCTAATTTTTGATTCATTTAAGATAGACCAGCATAGATCTAAGCATCTGATTAAAAAGATGAAAATCCACTGTTAACATTTGCCTCTTGACTCCTATGGTCAACATGTCGAGCATGGGATAAGTACTTAGTCAAATTTCCACATTAACCGAGTAAGCAAGTAGTCAAATAGTAGCTGAACTTATGCTATGATTTAAAATAGCCAAATCACCAAACTTTGATAAATTACCTCGTTGATTTAGGTGTTGTGCCATTCAAGCAGAATTGTCTTTAAGGGATGCAAGGCTTGAAGGTAAAGAGTTGTGGCCTTTCATTTTCTCTCTCCTTGAAATGTGTGTGACAGTTGTCTTGTTTGCAATCATTTCCTCTACATATTCAATAACTATCAGCAAGACAATAGCCATGGATCACCGTGAGTTACACATCCTTAATTGAGGTTAATCCAAATCAAATTGCATTGGTTTTCCCAAAAACCACCCTTTATCTTCTTAAAAAAACCCTAAATCTTTCTATCTCTCTTCACTTTTGCATTTCCAAAACTCTTGCAAACACTAATCGAACACTTTGCAAACCTCCTTTCTTTTAAGCTTGAATCTTCATGTCTAATTCTCACAAATTTCTCGAGAACTAGGTATAGATATCCCATTTTTGCCTCTATAGTTTTAGGAAAAAAGGCCTTAATAAAAGAAAATTTTAATTAGAAAATTCAAAAAATACAAAAATAAATTTGAAAAGTTGAAAAATTGAAAAAAAAAATAAAAAGTTTAGAAAAGAAAAGCATAAAAAGTAATAAAAATAGAAATATACAAAAAAAAAGTTATAAATAGGAAAAGAATAAAAAAATAGTTTATTTGAGACTACATAGTTTTTTTTTATTATTATAATAAGGCTTAGATTGTCTTCTTTAAGTAAATTTTGCATGCATTAAAAATAAGATCTTAGGCCAAATGGCCTAATGATTAAGTACTTGCATTAACATGAAGGAAACCTAAGTTTGATCTTCCTTATGCTTTTACTTTTTTCTTTTTTCTTTTTTCTTTTTTACTTCAAATGCCACGTATTAGCCTCTAATTACATTTCCTTTCTCTTTTCTTTCTTTTTCTCCTATTTTCTCACATTTTCCTTCTTAGTTAGCCTATTTCAAGACCATTTTTCAATCCTTTTTTTTTCATAATTTCACCAAATTAATAGTAAAATTATGAAGAGCACATCGCCTTCTTTGAATTGAACCTAAAAATTGTTTGGATTCAAACCTTTAAGGGGTTAATCTTTCCTTCAAACTTCCTAAAAAACTCAGTTCCGTGATAATAACTCGTTTTTTATCGAGCTTAATTAGAGATTAGCATTGATTTTCGAAGCTTCGATTCATCACGAATAGCAAGTTTAAACTCTGGTAAACAATCTTTGATGGTTAATTACTAGCTTTTCCATTTGAAATTTGCAGATTCAAATGGGTTAAGAACGTGCACATTTAAGTTTGGGTTTATGATGTTTAATAACCTTCCTTCTTTGTTTTGAGCTCCAACACTATATATTGAAGCACGATTATGCATCATCAACACTAATCTCATCTTAATTCACCTCATACAAGCTCTCTCTCTCTCTCTTTAGATTTCACTCTAATTTATAGTTGATTGAGCTTGGTGGTTGTACTCAACACAAACCCCACTACATTAGCTTTTAAACCCATACACTCCTACTCACAATTGTGCTTTCTAGCCTCTTCACCAATTTTGTAGGTTTTCAAAGCCACGGCGACTATCAAAAACCCTAGTCACTACACATCCCTCTTAAAGAATAATCCATTAACCTCACCACTACTCAAAGCCCCAACCTGCTCCTTTTTCCCATCTTAAAGCACCCTTAACTACCAAAGCGCATTCATTTAAGAAAAAAAAATGGAGATAATATCAATAGCTATTACCTTATGAAGCTCAATAAGCAACAACTACTACTTTATATAGGAAAAAGAAAAATGAAAGGCTGATATGCATTATTAAAAGGCAACAACAATTTCCATATTAAAGCTTTTAAGACCTCTTATATAAAGAACAACACAAAACCGACGAAGATAGATGACATGAAAAGAAAGGGAAATAAAGTATAAATGAGAATAAGGGAACAAATTTATTTGTTTACCATTGTGCTAAATTCTAGAGAAAAGTTCATTGGATTCCTTAAAGTAACTTGGTCATTTGATTAAGGTGAGACTATTTCGAAAAGATTGTGGAGTAAACTTACGTATTCCTAGGTGAGGAGTATGAGAAATGGTAGATTAGATTCATAAATCTAAATAATCTTAAGGTTAAGATTGTAAGCAATGCAAATTGGTGTTTATACCCATATTGATTTTCTCAATAATGGAACATGTCAATATAGATAGACTGACTCCTTAATGTAAAGTTAAAAGAGTTGACTAACTCACAAGAAATAACCTTTATACATTGTTTCTTACTATCTTTGTTTATGCACATTTACCTTCTTATATAATTTTTTTTTATTATTTACATGCTTTCTCTTAGAACTTGGATAATTAAATTAACAACATAGGAACACATTCTGGCTAAATACCATTATTAAGTAATTGAGAAGGTTATGAAAATAATATTTTGCCAAAACAACTAACTTTTTAGAACAATCAATTCAACTCCATTTGTTTATTGTTCACATGGACTAACATAAGCCCTAAATTTATGCAAACATATATTTGTTAGTTTTTTCCTTAAATTCATTACATTTTGTCCCTTAATGATCCTAAAGTTATGCCAAAAGCATCTGTTGATGTACTATTCAACAACCTTGAACAAAAATCTTAATTAATTTAGCTTTGATCTATTGACATCAATCTTTTATTATGTCAAACATGAGGTAATCTTCCTTCCCATTATATCACATACACGTGGAATGATACGTATGTAAAGGAGTAAAACCTGCTAAAAATTCTACAATCATATCTATAGTCAACAAATACTCTCAATAGGTGTTTTTATAAACAAATGCATAGCCTCTAAGGTAGTTTATAAGTATTGATTTCAACCTTACTACTTTAACTTCACAAGTTTTTAATCAATATTTTGACACATAAACACAAGCTCACGATTATCATAACTTCTACATCACCCTTATCTGGGCATTACGTAAATCAAAATAACACAAACAACTAAAGTCTCCTCTTTAATCCTCTTGATAATCATAAACATTATTGAATGACCCACTACTACGGTATAATCATACCTTAAGTCATCACATATGTCTAACTTTCAATATGTAACTACACCTAGAAAACAAGATTTGCATGTACAATGAGCTAAAAGCCTAGTACAATAGTTACAATGTCCACATGTGCAAGTTAGCCAATTTAAATTCATAAACGTACATAATATCTAATGCAAGAGACAAATTTATTATCTTATTGAGATTAAACAACTAATATAGTCTTAGCATTCTAAGACCTCAAGTATCTACACAATATAACAATACATATAGATATCTAAGACCGAAGTCTCAAAGTTGCCTTGTCCTAATTTTACTTTTGGTATCAATCAGTAGTACAACTACTCCCATGAAAACCGTCTACGATGGAATCCATTCTACCATAGAGATCAAACTACTACTTTTTTTTAGAAGACCAATTCATATTACATTCATTAGCTAGTTTATAATCTATTTAGCCACATATGGCTGTTTATTATCTAAACTACCATTGCATCACCTTAGCTCACTACTCCTATAGGATGATAAAGTTGCCAGTTACCAACCTCCATCTTTCACCATTGATATTCTCGAATCCATTAGCATATGAGTAATTATACTCAACAACATTCAATTGGTTTTGATATGTATTGAGTTGATTCAATTTTCTAAGTTAACAGGCACATCCAACATCCATGGTAACTACATATTTGAAACAAGCTTTTCAATAAATAACTAGCTTTCCATAATATTGATTTCTAAAGCAACGCTTATGTACATATTAGGAAAGACCTTCACTACAAGACCAATTTTCATAATTTATTATTGTTTTCCTGAAACTTCCTTTAAGACTTTTTTACTAAAGAACCATCCGCTTACTCATTATGGTCTTACAATTAACCTTAAGCACTTCTAAGCATTTATCAATAGTTTTATCAAACTTAACTATAATTGTTTAAACTAGTTATTTTGCTTATAAACTTTATCATTACTACTACTTTTAATATGTTGAAAGTAAAATAAGGTAATTTAATAAAATCATATTATTTAATAAAGTACCTTTTTTATAAAATAAATGGCCAAAATAAAGGGTTATGTTGGTACCTTAGACTGGCTTTGACTCTCTTGTACGTTGGTTCTTGAGGGCCAATTGACTAACCTCACTACGCCAGCCTTCCACGTATTGCAATAAGATCAATTTCTAATCCAGCCCCTTTCAAAAGAAAACCTACTTTCTTCTTTTATCAAATTATCTACAAATCTTGAAATAAACCCTTCTATTCAGCACTTTGTTTTAAGAAAGAATTCTACCCTTTAAAATCATTCAATATCAATTTCTTCAACAACACAATAATTTCAAGATTCCACGTAACAACATGTAGTTAATAATCTACTACCCACATATTTTCATTCTTATAATTTCAAGAATCCCACAAGAAAGTAAATAACTGACTATTGATTAAATATTGCACACTTTAAGGTTCTTGCCTACAACAAAATTACACCAAAACCCTCATTTGTTAAACAATACTTTGGTTTCTTCGATGTTATTATTATTATTTTTTTTAGAGAGGGAGAGAGTTAAGATAATGGAAAAGAAGAAAAACGCTTATCATGAATTTTTGCAGGATATTCATAGAGAAAAAAAAAAAAAAGAAAAAAAGAACAGGCTTCTTGATACGGAAATAGACAGGAAACGAAGGAAATGGTATGTATTTTTGAATGGGGAGAGAAAAGAAGAGAAGAGATATAGGGTTTTGTTGTTGTTTGCTGTTTTTTTTTTTTTTTTTATATTATTATTATTATTTGGAACCCGTCAACTATAAAAGGGCATACCACTTCATCAGGGTTACAGCACTTGACACAAAAGATTACTTTCCTCTTTGTTAAAAAAAAAAAAAAGCTTTTATTTTTTTTTACTAAAAAGAAATTAATTACTGAAAATACCAAAATATTGTTAAAAGATGAAACTAACCTTCGGAGTAAAATTAATTTTTTGGGTCGTTTCACGAGATTATTATATTTCAATTCTTTTGGTTTATAATTTCCTTGAGAATTTTCCGTGTTTGCTATTACTCTAAATATCACAAGACTCACCATTCTTGATTAATTAATTAATTAATTGTTGTGCTTGGTATCGGTTGAGAATCCTAATCACATTAATTCTGGCCCCGATCTCCGGCCCACTCCCTTTGGTGGAGTTTGTCGTAGAGCTTCTGAATTTTGTATATCCAGTTTTAATATTTGTATGCTTACTTCTATCTATGCATGCAAATGAAAATCATTGTGCGTAATATACACTCTCTCCAGCGATAGCATTTTGACCCGGACAAACTAGTCATAATCAACGAATTCCAATCTTCTGTCACTAAAGTTCATACGTGAACATTTATTTTATATCAAATAGAATTTTCTTTTCGAAAAGAAATAATTAAAAAGTATAGGCAAGATGCCAATTTGAATAAAAGTTCCCTCCATTATTTAAGTTATATCGTATACGTTCATTTTCTATCCTTTTTTTTTTTTTTTTTTTTGCGCTTTATGAATTGCCATCTGTGTAGGATTGCATATGTTTCAAAACTCAAAAGCAAAAGCAAGGCTCCTATTATGGATGAATCTTAACAACACGTAAAACCTTCTATGGAAAAGAAGAGGCAGCAATCTCACGATAACTAACATAACTTTTTTTTTTTTTTAATCATATCTTCTCATACGCTTCTATGAAAAAACATTCATTTATATTAACACATTACATTCATCGATAAATGACATATAAATACTATTAAAATTTTGACACGTAATATATTTTTGAAAAAGTATTAATTATATTTTCTGTATCCAAATTTTATTAGTACTTATGAATCATTTATCGATTCACGTGATGAGTTAATACCATTGAATCCCTTTTCGTTATATACCTAAAATTAAAATTTAAAATATGATAATTACGATGAAGTTGTGTTAGTAAAATAAAATGGTTGTGACTTGGATTATATGTTAATGGGTGTTATAGATAAATAGTTTTATATAATAAAAAAGAACTAATGCATCCAAGGTACTGATAAACGATGCTTATGCTCTGTTTTGACAGCTAATTGCATAGACACTAAACTTACGTATTGGTAGCAAAGGAGGTTGAAATTTGAACGAATTCTCAGAACACTCATTGCGGTAATCAAAACCTAGAGCTAATATCCAAACTTGTATTAAGATGTTATAATACAAGCGTATATAGGTGTCCGTAAAATAAATTAAAAGCTTTGAGAATCCAAAATCCGATCAGCAAGTGAAGATATCTCCTACACATACATAGATAATATTAATTTAGGGAAATCTTTTGCACAACCACCAAGTAAAACCCAAGACGCTACAGGAGAAAAATCTCATCTATGGATGATAAACCAAATGACAAAACAAAGTAGATCATGAAACGTACCTCTTACATGGGTTTTATTCTAGATGAAGGGACGACTATGGTGTACAGGTACCAAGTCGAGTTGAAGCATAGGGAGCTCAATCTTGAGCTTAACTGAAAATCAAAACACCAACTTATCTTTGTAATGCCACTCAATAAGGTCGAGTTGGGCTTGTTTAGACACGTTTTGGGTTCGATCATTTTTAATATTTTACATTCTTAGCTTAAATTTTAAACTCAATTGGAACTTGATAAAACATAATATATACTTAAATTCCATTAAATTGATCACAAGCTTATCCAAATCAAATAAGTTCAAACTCATGTTTGAGTTCAAATACGTGTCAAAATCAACTAATCGTCATGCTAACTCTCAATTGTTTGCGAGCCAGTTTAATTTATTTTACTACTTAAGGAACAATTTTAAACCTTTAAAGTTGAATCAAAACTATGAGTAGGCACATGAGAAATAGTAGATACATAAGACGTTATGGGTGAGTGGCTAAAATATAATACCCACCGCACCTTAATTTTGTTACTTTAAAAAAAAAAAAAAGAAATTGAAGGGAGTACATCAAGCTTGTTTCTAAAAGGGCAGATAATAGCAAATAAATTAGTGTCCAATATCACCAAATCTCTAAGCCCTAAACTAATAGTATAAATACTAGTATTCAATAGGATGGATAAGATTCCAATTCCACTTTTTTGTACTGTTATATGGGGTGTAATACATGTTTACTAACCTTAACAAAAAAAAACAAAAAAAAAAGACATAATCATAAATTATAAAAAAATATATATATCATGATTCTAATTGATATACCATTATTCTATCACATCTTAAAGATGCAAGTATTTGTATATATAAATAATCTTCAAAATATAATATTACTATTTGGATATTATTACTACTTAGCATCTTCACATGCAAATATACTAATAAAGTTAAGAAGTAAGTAGAAGTAGGAACATTGCATCTTAAAAATTTAATATATATAGAAATAATTATATCATATCTTTAAAATATGATATAATTATAATATTTTGATAGTTTTTTTTATAATTTATAATCATATAAGATTTATTAATTTTAATGACAAACAAGTAAATTTTTGTATTATACGTTGATGTAAAAAAAGAAAGAAAAAACAATTTAGCGTCGGACACCATTTTTCATCTTACAACCGCTATGGACAGCATCTTTGGGATATTGAGATGATTTTGCCTTTTCCCCTTGTACTGTACTGGCTAGCCAGGGAATCAAAAAAAGAAAACTTCAAAACAGTTCAAATAATCTCTCCCTAGATGGTGATGGCATATATATATATATATATATATATATGAATCCCCATGAACACAATATAAATAGTGTAGGTGACCATAAAACCTCCTCTCTCTCTCTCTCTCTCTCCTACTCATAGAGACAGACAAAGTGGCATGGGTTCGGATTCAAAGCAACAGCCAGAAACTGAAAGAACCAAACTCCCAAAACTACCACTACTTTCAATTCCAGTCAAACCACCACATGATGAACCAATGGATGCACCACTAACACCACCACTTCAAACCTCAATATCAATCCCATTCCAATGGGAAGAGTCTCCAGGCAAGCCCAAACAACACCCTTCTAATGACACCAGTACTACCACACCCAATAGTAGCAAGTCCTTGGACCTACCTCCAAGGTTGTTGCATGAGGCCAAATTTCCCAACACACCCTCCCCTACCACCGTCCTCGATGGGCCTTATGTCGGCCGATCGCCTTCCAACACCTTCTCTTTTAGGAAGATTGGAGGGTCCTTTAGGAGTCCACATGGATGGACCAAGAGAGAGATCAAGGAGGCACCATTTTTTGGAGGGTCTACTAGGTGGGGTGCTAGGAAGGTGAAGAAAGACTACTTTGGAAGTTATATTAATCTGGACTCGTTTGGGGATGAAGGGGATAGTGACAACGTTGATCTAGAGAAAGGCACAATGCCTAAGAGTAGAGGACTTTCTGAAACCAAGTCCAAGTCCCATTTGTGGGTAAGTACTATAATTTTCCTTGACTTTTTAGAGTTGCCATCATTTCAAGTATTTTTCCTCTTTTGTCTACATCATGAATCGTTTGCTGGTACTCACTAGCCTTGAAAGTTTTCTCAAGTTCACCTATATGATATTGAGCTTGGTAAGAGAATGTCCGATGTGTTTTTTTTTTTCCCTCATCTACGCAATTCATGTTAGTGGGTTGTATTTCATCTCGAATTCCTCTTCATATCAAAATACATAAAATCGAACAGAGATAACAAGCAACTTATTTATTCGTGTGTAATATATGTTTTCTGTATCTTGTTTTTTTTTTCCATTATGTTCTTCATTGTATTGCATCAGGAATTATTAGCCCAACCTCACCTTCTTTACTTCCGGGGGATTAAAAGAAATTACGTGATCAAATGATGCATTATTAATCTACAGATTACTCTGATTCTGCAAATTAAGTGATCTGGGTAAAAACAAATTAACGTTTTTATATGGGGAGAAATTAATTTTTCCTTACAGTTTAGTGTATGTATAAACCCTGACATCTTTTGATATAGCATCTAACTTAAGTCTTTTCATAAAAGCAAAGTAATAGTGGGAATTCCCGAAATTCGTCCCTAAAAGAAGAGGTCTTATATAAATTTGCTTTTACTTTTTCATCTCCTTTGTATAAAAATACAACGAAAGCAGTGTTTAGATTTACTTTCCGGATCAAAGTGAATTGAGGGATTGGCTTTTTCTGCAGTAAAGTTGTGTTATTTTGACTCCCATGGATTTTGATGATGACATTCAACTTGCAGGCAAGCATTTATGAAAGCTTTAAGCAGGTGGTCCCATGGAGACGACGCAAATAAAGAGAGAAACAGCATCAAAGGATAAAGCCCACATAATGGTTTCCATGTACTACTTTGAATATGCGTATTTCAAATCTTTAAACCATTTTCAAGAAATAATATTTGTAATTTGTATAGCTTCAAAACTTTTGACTAGTTAATATATATATATATATATATGATATAATCGGCGTTTAAATTTTTTGTAATCATGTTAATTTCCATATCATAACATGGTTGATTTTTCCTATAAATGGCGATGGGGTGTTTCTGAAATATAGTGTCGTCGACAATATATGATGTGCAGTAAACAGTGAACATTCCATGGCACATTAGCGGACCTTTCTAACTATTCAAGTGATGAGTAATGGTTTTTAATGGTAAGTACTGGCAAGAGGTGAAGTCAGCATAATCAATGGTTAGTAATGAAGGTAACACCCACCAAAAGGTGTTAATGAGAAAAAAAAAAGGAAGACGATATTCATTTAAAAAAAAAAAAAATTATTTTTTCCATATTCCATCACTCTTATCGAAATTATTAACTACCATCATTAGTGGAAGACCGAGCATTCGCACCGCATCATTACTTACCAGCAAAACTCACTGATGATGCATTAACTTGAAACTACAAAAATTAAAGCAGATATAAAATAATAAGTAGATAGAAAAATGTTTCTACCCTTACTCAACTTGCGAACTACTGTAGATGAATCGGTTTCTTAGAAAACAACTAAATGTCATTTTGGCGCATAGAATAGCAAAAACGGAGGAAACTACTTAGTCGATAGATAATACATTTTTGTAACGTAACTTTCCAAGATATTGTTAACTAATCATTATTTTGGACATTGCAAGATCGTTAGTAACTGCTAATTGTAAAATAGGTTAAATATTCTGCAATAAAATCAAACAGATATATATATATATATATAAATAATTTTTATTTTCATTCTCTCGATTTATATCAATTTACAATTGATGACTGAAATTGTTTAAATTTTTTAACATTATTAAGACATGGTCTTAGAACCGTAGCAACATCAAAAGTCAATCACCATCGTCGTCCCTTTCTAAGCACTCGCGCTCCAAAGACAAACTTTGGGAATCAACGTCAGTCAACTTAAACCACTCAAGCTAATTAGATACTATACAAAGTAACTTAGACTGCCACTTTTTTGGCATTAGTATGACGTGATTTCAACTCAACAAAAAGATGATGGATTATTTTGATTAATTCCAAACAGAAGTATTCTCGCTGATGGTAATATTTTCTAGAAGGCACGTAGAGATAGGAACAAATTAAAAATAAAATAAAATAAAAATGAAGCCAGCGGATTCTCTATGCTACTTTGATGGTAAAAAGGTTTGGTGATTGATGTGTTTAGGGATGCGTTCAGGCACATGTCTAGCGGATTTCTAAAATCAGAACCCATATTATAAGCCTCAATCCTGAATCGAACGTGGTAGAGTATTTTACCATGTGCTTAAAAATAAGGGCTATTCATCGTTCGTTTCGTTTAAGAATGCAATTGAACCTATGTAACAGTTGGGTTTAGACCTTATTAACTGTGGATTCCATCAGGGTTCATGATTGGTCTTGCGGACCAAATCCTTAAGCACTATGCCATCATGCTGTGACCCAAAGAAGACAGAACATGTGAAAAACATGTCGGGAAAGGCTTTAATAGCGACACTTTAATGCTTAAATTAGTAAAAGGAAAGTTTAGTGGTAGAAAGATAATAAAAAAACTTAAACTTCTATACCATGTTTATAGGTAATGAGACAGTTTACTATTTATGAAAGTTCTTATTATATCTTATCTAAATTTGGCTATCCTAATTAGAGAAGTGTTTCACGATAGATTTGGAAAGTAGCTTTTTGGTCAGTTAGTTTGATAAAGCATGTACCCTTTCAGGATGTATGAATTAATTAGGGAAGAAGATCTTAATGAACTCCAAAGATGTTTTATCGTGCTAACCTATAGTGGTTTACCATGTGTTACTTAGGGGAGCCATCCTAGGCTAGGGCGACCAAGTTAGTAAGGCCTATCCTAGTAGCATGGTGTTGGCAAATATCACTTATGGGCCGAGTCTTTGGTATAGCCAATTTGATTGGCCTTCATTAGTCATTCGAGTGACTAACAATTATAACCAATAGAGAATTATAATTGAAATCATAGAAATTGCAACTATAAATTATCCGTACATCTATTAATCCTATAACATGAATACAATTATCATCTCAGTTATTTAGGGTTTCATTAATTTTCCACAAATTAAACTTAGCCGGCTATGGAAATTAAAACAAAAACACATATAATAATCGAATTTGCAAAGAAGTTCATGATTAAAAGTAAGAATAAATCACAAAATTGCAAAAATATAAATAGAATAGAGATCACCAATTCTATAATTATGATAAAGGAACTTCAATTGCAACTCCAAAGATGATCTCCACAGCAAAAGTGAAGTTTTCCTAATGATTCATAAAATTCTAAAGAAAAAATCTTTAAAACTATCTACTAATTGCTTCTAAGACTCTCTAACTCTAAAGAAGATGAAAAATCCTCTAAAATATCAATTGCACGCCTATTTATAGAGAAAATAAGGGCTAGCTTTCAATTGGATATCTTTTACTAAAGGCTGGTCATGGAGGTTGGTGGTATAGAAGTCAAGGATGGTGGAACTGAGTTGAAAAGCCACCTATGTAAAGTGTAGACCAACTTAAGGCCGACTGCCTCCAATTCTAAAGTGTTGTGGATTGATTCAAGCTTCCTTTGTTTGCATAAAACTTCTCTAAATTGATCGTATTTCCATTCTGAATCCTCTGAAACCTGAAATATCAAAATAAAAATACTTAAGTACCATTTCTTAATGATTTCTATAAAATTAATAATAATTCTACATCATTCACACACTAAAATATGAGTAAAATATGCCTTTATTATTATAGCGAAGGCCATGGTGATGTTACAATCCATCTTTTCCATGACTGTCGATTCACCTTCCTTTCTTGTGGAGCATAGATTAGTTAATGTATGCATTCATTCATCATTTTTATGGGTCCAAAATTTTCTTTCTTTCTTTTATTCTTACCTATATTTTTTGAATTTTTTTTGCTACAATCAAGAGATTAATTAGTTCAAATAGTGTATTTACTTCAGAGACCCTCCATTAAATCAAAGAATTTAATGCCTCATCAAGTGGTGGTGTAACCCAACCCCCTACCCCTAATATATATATATAGTTGCAATGGCAATATTGAGGAGGACATTCATCTAAAGCTCTATGCCTAGATGGGGAAGTGAGGGATTATTTAAGGTATTCCTCAAGAAGAGTACCTTAATGACAATAAGGGTAGTAAGGAAGTGGTGGTCCCTTTCAAGGAAGCTAGAGAAGGTAATGGTCTTGCTAGCAAGGTTAGCATAATTCCAAACTGTAAATATGGGTAAAGTACAATGGGAGGTGATCAATGTTGTTGTTAGAAATTAGGTTGGTGTTTGTGATCTGCAAAAGAACAAACTTACGACTTTGGCGGTTCCTAGTATTAGTCCAACGTAACTTTGATATTTAAGTTAAAAAAGTATCAAAGTGTTTGGGAAGAATATAAAGTTAAGTGAACATAGTACGTAGTTCACCTGTAGTTATAGATTTTTATCTAATAACTGTGTTGTAAGGCAATTAAACCACTAATGATACATGGCATCTTCTAAATGCAATTATGTGCAAATTATGGGAAGAAGTAGGAGATTGGACAGTTGTCATTTGGATAACTACTAAATTGTCAATGCCTACATTTGAATATTTCAACCTTCTTAGACTAGGTTTTAGCAATTGGACCTCCAGTAATATTGGTCGAAAAAGCGACATTAAGTTATCAAAGCTCTAGCAAAAGGTTAGCAAACAAGCTGTTAATCTAGTAGTAGTAACCAAGTGGTATGAGAAAAGGCTTTTTGTTTTAGAACGTGATTGTGTACAATATAGCTTTAATCAAGCTTTCCTATTAATCCTATGTTTCAGCCTCTTTTTACACTATTTTAATTCTAAAAAACTACAATAAGATCAAGCTAAAGCCTTGAGTGATCCTTAGCCAATTCTTAACTCATTTAGAATAAGTCCAACTGATGGGATGAAAACATTTGCTCCCCGACTCCCGTAGTCAATTCTCAAGCATAAGAGTAACACTTGGTCAAAATTTCCATATTAGTTGGAGCAAGTAAGTGGTGAACCGTGGTTGAGCTTTTAGGAGCAAGTTGAATAATGGTTGAACTTGTGCTATTCTCTATGTATCATAACTACTAGGCTTTATAGGTCACTTCATCAATTTCATTCCCGTGCATTTATGCCATGCTAGCCTCAAGGGAAGTGAAACTTCTAAGCAAAGCGTCATGACCCTTTACTTATCTCTCTCTTCGAAACATACATGACAGTTGTCTTTTTAGCAATCATTCCTCTTACACACTTAGTAACTGTTAGAGAGATAATAACCATTAGATTGTTGTAAGTTACATGCATCCACAATCAAAGCTAACCTAGATCAAATCACATTTTCTTTCTTGAAAATTGCCATTTTGCAAAATTTATAAACCCTAATCTGCATTCTCTCTTCTCTTTTGCATCTTCTACACACTTTGTACACTCTTTCTTCTTCTTCAATATTTCTACAAAAACTCCTCTTTCAAGCTTAGCTCTTTACACATTTAAACATTAAGAACTTCATTGGAGGGAAAAAAGAAAAAAGGGCAAGTATGGTAAGAATTAAGATTATCACTTGTCAATTCTCCTTCCTCTAAGGCTACTCCCCTCATGAGGTGATGGCATCGACATCAATTAGTAGTGATGATGGCTCGACTTCAAGTTGTTGTAGTGCCATTGATAGATATGATAAACTTACTTACATATAAGCTCTTCCCAGAGATGTATATCCTAATGATGGAGAAGGTAACAAATAGGTTGTTTATCTTTGTAATGATATTTTGTATGATTTTATGGTGCCAAATGGGATTAAAAGTCGCACTAATTAATACTTGGTTTTGAAGTATGAGCCTAACCTATCTAAACTCCTAAAAGATTGGACCCTTAAGAAACCCAGGAGAGATGAGGGGGTTTGTTTTCTCCTTGAGAATGAATTTCGTCCCTAATTTTGAGTTTGGTTTGTGGTTATCATTCTCTAATTTCCAGAAGTCTTTTCTCAATTGTTTTCATCTCACGCCAAGCATATTCTCACTGAACACTTATAGGATTTTGATAGCTTTTGAAATTATTTGTGAAGAATTAGAAGTTAGGTATATAATAAAATTTTTTAGATGTTTTTTCACAATAAAGCGGCAAAATGACTGATGGTTTTATGTTGCCACCTAATATAAGAGAAAGTTTTTGGTTTGGTTAGATTCCAAAATCCATGGTTGGTATGAAAGCTTATGTCAATAGTGTCCAAGAGAGGCTTGGGTTTTTGGAACGATGGTTGGAACCTAATTGGTTTGGGGACTTCAAGCTTTTCTCTAATGATGAGTGAGCTACCCTAAAGATATAAGTATGGCGACGGAAATTATTTTTCTAGAAAGCCGAGATAGCGATTAGCCAATATGAAAGGGGTAAGCCAATCTTCTCCGACGAAAAAGAAGAAGTTATTACTTGGTTTCTCTATGTACAAGCCGAGCTAGTTAATTGATGCCTATTAGGAACTTCATGGAGGCTTCTATTCTTTGAGCTTTGCTCGACACGATATGTAAGTATATTATACCTCTTGCTTAGCTTACAATTTCTTTCCTATTACAGATATAGGCAACGGTAATGTCGACTTTAAGAAGCTTCTAGCTTTGAAAAAGGCTAAGAAATAGAAGATAGATCGAGCTTTAGTCAACTTCTGCTAAGAAAACTTAGGCAACTCTGAAGGAAAGTGCTCAAGGATGGTAACCTATGGCACCCAGACAAAGTCCTCTAGCTGAGCCTTCTAATACACGACAACTACTTCTCTAAGGGTGGGAAGAAAAGAAGAGACAACAAGGATGCCAAGTAACCTCCTACAACCAAGAAGTCTAAGAACTTCAACTCTTCCAACAATGCCCCCAACATGAATAACAATGCTACCCTTCCTCTTGCACCCGCCGAAGTCTAGTAGAGGCGAGCTTTTAAATTCCCTCTACTAACTTCGTGCTAAGGTAGGAGGATGTTTGTGATTTTGTCCCCATGTGGGACAAAAGGATTCTTACCTCTAACTTTGCTCTTAGGGATAGGCATAAGTCTTATGCCATAATGAAGGGATGAATGGGCATATCTTAACTACCACTAAGGAGATTAAGGCCAAGATGTAAAGGGTAAGAGCTAATGTTCTTCCTTTTTGTGTGTTAGATTTACACTATATCCACTTGTATTTATATTTCTAGAGGGTCGAAGAGGCCTACAATGCATCTGAGATGCAAATTATTGCTACTCAGTTGGGATCTCTATTGAGATGGAGGTAGAGAAATTAAAGGGTCTCTTAGTGACTAAGCAAAATGGCACATAAAGAGGCCTCCAAGGAGCTTTTAATCATGAAGGGTCGGCATAATGAGCTCGATAAGGAGGTAAAGGACTTAAGGTATCAACTTTAGGACTAGAAGGAAGAGTGCTGATCCCTAAGTAAATCTTGATCGTCCTTAAGCAAAAAGGAGTTCATGTTCATAAAAGAGATTAAGCAACTAAAAGAGAACTCTGTATACCGGCATGCTCAAATTGCTAAGTTGGAGCAGGTTGCTAAGCCTATGATTTTTGTCAAAGAAGCTCTCACCATCATAATGCCAAACAAGTGCTATGAGAAGCTTCTTTTGAAAGATCTCCTCCAAGGCATTTAGCTAGCAAAGGAGGAAGTGATATAGGTGCACCTACATTATGACCTCTCCTGCCTCAACTTTGCTAATATAGATGGCAAAGATGAGGATGATGATGACGAGGAGGAGGAGGAGGGTGAAGGTTAGGGACAAGCTTAAGAGACCTTTTCTACCATTGATGTTCTAAAAGCTCTAACTCAGGTGGAAGCTCCCCCTCCAATCAAAAGAGATCAAACCAAAAAAGATGCAATCTCAACCAGTAATGCCAACTAGAATGTCGTTGACCAACCATCAGCTTACTGATTTCATTCATTTTTTTTTTGTTTAGTTCAAGATTTTGATCTTATTTTTGTACTCGGAACACTTTATTAATATATTCCCTTTATCATACATACTTATGTGTGACTTTTTTCTACGTACGTTGTATTGATTTGTATGTTTCCAATACATACGTTTAATATGTTGGCTTCAATGTAACCTTATCTAAAAGAGATTAAGTTTTAGTACCCATTTTCATTATAGATGGTAAGGACATAATGTTTTCCTATTAACACCTTAAGGTATAGACTTAGTATAAGGTTTTTAGTTTCGTTGATCTTAGCATGTTGTTAACCATTCTAAGTTAGAACTATTACGTCAATTTGTTCATTAATTTCTCTTAAACTTTTAAAAATAGTCAATTCATTAACCTTAATTAGGTTGGGACGTAGTGAAGATACAACAAATATGCAAATATTTGGGAAAATAACACTTCATTCCATCATAAGTTTATAATGACCCAACAGTATCATTGTTGTGATAGGTCGCCATGTACCGTATAAAGGTTTATTATCAACCCCCTTGCTGATCATAGGCCTTTTATACGATACACAAGGTTCCTTCTACTCTATGTTACCACTAGGCTCATAGACAAGTAATATGGAGCAATTTAACTAAAATTACTTATATGTTATATATTAACTAATTGTGTGGGCTCGTGAGACTCACACCAAAATAATATTACAAACAAATGCAGTTCATAACGGAACTGCATAAAATCTAAGTTATGCACAAAAACATAAAAGTATCTAAATATCTATAATCTATTACAAAATGTCCTCTTCCCTCTCTGATCGCTCCAACCCATCTCTACACGAGACTTACCATGGGCATGCCTCGGCCCGGATTGACGAAAAGGTTCTCCTACATCAACAAAAATCTACAGGGATGTAAGCTTACGCTTAGTGAGATAAATGCCCTCATTTATACCACATAACAAAAGTTTATTATATGCACAATCAGTATGCCAAACAACGCATGCAGTGACCTAGGAACTGCATACGACTCAGAATTATGCCCCTTGAAGTCGGGGTTTGGAGATAATTAATCGACCCAAACCAAAATTCGGGTTCTAGACCTTAGGTTTTATTTCATTTGCACTATCGTGCTCACACTAAAACAAAACTATACATACATATATATATATATATATATATACTTCCTTTACCAAAGTCAAATTATATCTTTTAAAATCTCAAGTCTAGCGGTGTGGTGGCCCCGCAGTCCATAAATACACGCCCTAAGCAGAAGCCACAAGACTCGACCCCTCGCCGACGGTTGGTGTCTTCCAGCGCCTAGTAAGGCCATCAGCTTAAGACAGAGACTCAATATATATGATGGCGTAGCTAGTGCCCAATCCAACAGAAAACTCGTATTCCTGTGAGTCCCTTCCCATCTTCTACGTGAAGTGGCCGTCGGCCCTCGCCGACGGTTGGTGTCTCCCAGCGCCTAGTAAGGCCATCAGCTTAAGACAGAGACTCAATATATATGATGACGTAGCTAGTGCCCAATCCTGCAGAAAACTCGTATTCCTGTAAGTCCCTTCCCATCTTCTACGTGAAGTGGCCGTCGATGTTATCCGTATGCAATATGGGGAATGCATGATTCATTTTGAGTTCTTAATCGTAAAAGTGATTAACTTGATTTTTAGGGTGATCAAACAATTTCATTCTATACAATTCACATGTATAAATTAATACAAACAATTTCCATTATTATATATAATTAACAAGTCATCACATTCATCCATAACTTCATACACATGCATCTCCTATATCCTACAAGTATCCAAATATATATATATAAGTTTAGGTGCATCTACTTTACAAGCACAATTAAGTAAAGAGTCATGGGGAATTTACTTACTCTGCCATATGGGTCAATCAAAGTAATCTGGAGGCAAGTCGTCTCCGTAAACAGTGTCCCCTGGTCATTGAAATAATTTTTTATAAGGAATTGAAACAAACTTAAGAAACTAAGTAAATTTTCTTTAAGTTATATTTTTAACTAGTTTTCGTAATTTTTCTCGGTTTTTACCTAAAGTTTAATCGCTTATAACTTTTTCGTTTTAAATTCGATTTTTATAATCTTATAGTCAATCTTCATTGTTTTCGAGTGTACTTTAACGTGGTAAGGTTAGATTTTTGAAATGAGGTATACAATTCTATCCATGGGTCAGAACAATAGCGTTCCTCATGCATTGGAGTGTTTTTGGGCCTTATTTAGTAAATGGGCTTTTTGATAACTTGAGGAATCCTTTGGGCTTGGTTTTTAGATTTTATCTTGCTTAAAATACTTCTTGAGATCAGATTTACAACTTTGATTTATATCCCTAAGGCTAACAACCATTTCTTGGGCCCTTTAGTGGGTTTAAGTTGTCAAATGGGCTTGTTTTTTGTTCAAACTAAAGTTAATGACTTTAGTGGGCTTATGGGGCCTTAGGTATATTTCTTATGGGCTTTAAAACAACCTCTCTTGGTACTTTAAGGTGCTGGTCGGATTTTTATTAAAGGCCCATCTTAGAGTTCTAGGCTTGTTGTGGGAGTTTTAAGCTCAGTTTTGAGTTTTCGGCTTTATATGCTTACTATACTTGCTTCAATTAATCTTTTCACTTTGTTCTTTCACTTTTATCATATTTTTAGGCTTCATTCTCCCATGTTCTAGATTTGTTCATGATGGTTTCAAGGGGTCCTTACTTGGTTTTTCAACTTATTTCATCATTTCCTTAAGTTTAAGTGGTAGATTATGCACTTAACTACTTGTGTACAAATCTTAACTTAAGTTTCCTTCCATCAAATGATCATTTAACTCATGCTCCACATAAAGAAATAAAAGATTTTATACTTAATACAACTCCCATATCATAGCTCATGTCATACAAAGTTGGTTTCTTCATAAAACTTCATGTGATGGATTTTTCCTTAATTTAAGTCTAAATTTGAGCACGTTTAACTTAATGGAAACAAAATCAATATCCAAATGACTATGGAACCCTTACGTCCAGCATGCTTATCCTCCATTAAAGTTCTCATTTCAAGATTTTCTTAGCTTAAAATTTTCCATTCAAAGCATTAAACAAATGTCTTCATAAAACACCAACTTTACATGCTCATATTTCAACTTCATGTAAGGGTTTTATGGTTTGTTTCTTAAAACGATTTTTGGTGTTATAAAAACTTAAACCTTACTCATATCTTCAAGAAATCCAAGTCTCCTAACATAAATACTAATCCACACATCACAAGAAACACTTACTCGTCCTTAAAGCAAAGTTTGGTGGTTGTGCACTAAGGTTCCACTTTAGCTCTTAACTTTGCCTCCTCCTTTTTGCTACCTTTTGAAACCCGAATCTTTTATTCTTTGGGTCTTTTGGTATGGGGTTTATGGAAGATTCTAATGGTCTTAAAAGGTCTTAGATGGTGAAAGAAAATGATACAAGAGCAAAGGAAAATAAAGCCGTGAGTGAAGCTTCAAAAATGGAAAAAAAATTGATTTTGTGGGGTAAGGTTGTTTCTCCTTTTTATGTTTGTTTCAAAGGAGAGAAAGATGAAGTGAAAGTGAAATTGAAAGGGAAAGAAATGGTGGAGAGAGTGGCCGGTTGGAAATGGAGAGAGAAGGAGTGTTTAAATGTCTTGAAAGTGTTGTCTTATAGCTTACACAAAGTCAACAATTTCAACTATTGATGATATAAGTATTAAGAGGTGAATAGTGATGTGTAAGAAGAAGTGATTGATGGTGGCTCCCCCTTTCTCCCCTTTTTAGATTTTCCATTAGAAGTCTTTTTAGGCCATGAAGTGGTCTTGTCACATTTATTAAAGTTAAGCTTATGAATTCTTGTGAAAAATTGTCCATATGTAGTATAAGTGAAGAGGTGATAAGGAGATTGTCTTATCACTAGATTTTGATAAGTTATCAATTGATAAATGATTCCAACTCTCAATTAATAAGTTATCTAAGGTAATTGGTTGGTCTACTTATTTATGTGTAAGGCTTATACATGAAGATAAGGGCATAGCCTTATAGAAAATTGTTTTAGGATTTTTATCATACATTGTTTTGTAATTTATAATTTGATTTTTGTAGAATTGTGAAATTTTCTAAAGTTGAATGAAATTATTCAAATTAAATTATCGATTAAGTTTTTAGGGTTAAAATTCCTGAATGGTTTTAAGGTTTAGGGTTTTAAGTAGCTTTAGATCTCGTAGCTCTTCAAGCTCGGGTTTTATCGATAATTGGCTTTTGAATTGTAAAAATTTAATTCGTTGCTAAACATAAACTTAAGTTTTTAGTTTAGTTGATCTTTAGGAACATTCGGAAGGTACTCTTAATCGAGTTTTAGGCCCACTAAAAGTAGGGTTTACAAAGTCAAACCAAAAACACTTATATTTCATTACAAACTAAACTTACTACATTGGGCATAATAGACAACATTAATTAATAATAGATCATCATAGGAGACGACCTTCAACAACAACATAAATGACAAGTAAATTTCATTGACTTATCTTTTGAAAAAATAATTTAAAGATTAGCTTCAAATTCTCAATGTTTTATGCCTTAGGTATAACTTGTTCATCTAACCTTTCCAATTCGTAAGCACCAATTCCCATGAAAACTCCTATTGCTTCTAGCTTATAGTACACCAAATCTCCTTGTTGAAAAAAATTTATGCTTTACTTTTTTGTTATAATAGTATGCTACTCTATCTTGATATACCATAATTCTACCTTGACATATCTCTTGTTTCCTTTATTGTATCCAAATTGTTCATTATGTCGACTTATTTGGCCAGTACATCAAAATTCTGCATGTGTATTTGGAAGTTCAAGTTCCATAGGAAGGACAACCTCTGATCCAAATGCCAATTGAAAGGGGGTTTCACCTATTGACATTTTGTGAATAGTCATATATCCCTATTAAATATTCAATGACTCAGTAGTCGACTTTCCCTTTGCGAAGCATTAGAGATATTAGTAATACTGAAATTGAGAAGTGATGCTTATTAACCTCAGAACCTACTATTGATTGGGAGAGTATATGGAAGAAAGATTCACAAAAAGATCTGAAGGCCTTCTCTTACTGATGGGAATATTCAAGATTATCTCAGCTTCATGCTCCAAGAAAATCTCATGAATGAAACCTTCTTTCCAGCTGTCTACTCTTTGTTTTAGACTATATAATATGATCTTTCTCACTACTTCCACTTGCCCATTAGTCTAAAGATGTACAATTGAACTATAATTCAATCTAATATCACGCTTCTTACAAAAAGCTTAGAACTTATCATTGTCGAATTATGGATCAGTGTTTGTAATGATCATGTAGGGAACCCTAAACCTTTATGAAAATAAAATTAAACATAAATGACTCTACTTTCTATTTCGTAATCTTTGCTACTACCTTGGCCTCTACTTAATTCATGAAATAATCAACTGTAACCAATATAAATTAACATTATCCTTAGTCCTTTAAGAATGACCCTAGGATATATAGTCCTCACTAAGTGAAAGGCCAAGGACTAGTCAAATACTGCAATTCACTTAAAGGTGCTTGACCTATCACATCATGTTTCTGATACTGTAGGCAATGCTATACCAAGTCCCTTGTATCCTCCTTCATAGTCGATCAATAATAGCCAAGCCATAATATTTAATGGATTGCTGACTTCTAGACCCCTTACTTGCACCTATCCCTAAGGCCTGTAGTCCCTCACAAGAAGAATACTCTCATGACAGCTTGCCAAAGATAATGATAGGAATTAGGCTCCTGGACTAATCACTCATAGCTAAGCTAGAGGACTTCAAGGACTTACATAAAGAGTACTAGCTCGAAATTAAATCCAAGATGGGGATCCTTATGTTGAACTGATCTCCTATCGACTTGTTTGTCAGATCTTCACATGTATTAGACATGCTCTTACCCAACAGCGAAGTCTTATTCTAGAAGATAGCTTAGGACTAGCTAAGCTGAGCTCCCCAACCGACTACAAGCATTTGACTTCAATTTAGCTGACTTTTTTACCAGATTAATTAGCTTTCGACTTGATCTAGATCATGTTAGCCCCTGACGACAACGCTTTTCTATTTTTGCTAACCTTGTATCATATTCCTAATGTATAACCACCAAGTGATACGTGTCTTCTGAACATAACCTTCTAGAATAATTCTTTCTTTTCTGTACTGAATATTCTTTATCTCTTTTACCCTCTTTTAGTATGTCTTATGTAACCTAATTATAGAATACCCTTTTGTCTATTCATGCACGTAAAGTAACCCTAACAAATATGATGCGATCTGTAACCAAGAGCAAACAATGCGGGTCATAGGGATGGGTCCAAGCTTGTTGAAAGCTTGAAAAGGGAGTGATAGAGAATGTGTGAAAGAACAAAAACAAATGAAAAGTAAGCAAAACCTACGAACAATTCTAATAGATATGACGCACTAAGGGAACTTTCGATATGATATGTGAATTTCTCTAGTAAGGTTACTCATCACCTAGCCTTACTTAAGGGTTGGGATAAAAGTGAGATGAATGTAAACAGGCAATGTTTACGAGAGGACAAATGTCAAGTGTATTAATGTCAATATGATGATTATGGTTACAGATATAAGGAGTATTTATACCTAATAAATTAGGGAAATTTTCTTAATAGGGAAAAGACAAAAAGGATATTTCCTTAAAAAAGTAATGTATAAGAATATAAAAGGAAAAAAGGAATATTCAAGAAAAACAATGATTAGTGTAGTAGATTCTTCACATGGTACTGTACACATAGCATGGGCACATTGGTGATGCTGTTGGAGGGTGTAGACAAAAAGTTTAGGTTACTTGTCTAAACAGGGGCGATTGATTAGCCGAGGGTTTATCTCTTAGCTTTTTGTCAAAGGTAGAGTCGAGAAACTGGACAGTTTAGACATAACTAAGTAGACGCGTTCGGCATACTTTAGAGAGATGAGCAATCATTCAGCTCGATATACAGAGTGACTAGACAAAAAGATACTTGGATTCGGTAGGATTTAGTTAGAGCAGGAGGATCCGCTTTGCCTACCTTGCCAACCCTTCCGGTCCTTGGGCTTAGTTGTAAGTCAAAGGCCCAATAGCTTGATTCCTATTAGGATAGGTATATAAACCCCCACTTCCTTATATGCAAACAATCAACTAGTTAATACAAAATTATTTACGTTGAGTAACCTTAGTGTTCTAATTATCATTTAATTCTTATCTATTCTTTTTAGCAAGGAGTAATAACGAATAACCCTTCAGTTCAGACTGATATGTCATATCGGTGGATTGTAGGCTGAATAGGATTGAATGGTATGTTATATTCATTCAATAGCTGCTCGAACTTTGCTAACTTTTTCCTTGTTTGTTTTCGGTTTGCTAAGTTGTGGTGCTTCCATGTGTCCGACCTTAAAGATACATCAGCCTCACTAGTATCAGAGCACAGTTCAGTAAGGGAGTATGTGAAGACCTCATTGTTAGTAGTTGCTATGTTCTTTTCTGTAGCTACTGCAGTGTGTGTATGTAAGTGTAATTTCATTATTACTCTGTTTTTACTCTATTTTTCATTACGAAAACAGAGTAAGTTCACTATTATTCTGTTTAAGTGATTATTAGGAATTAAAGTTGTTAATGAGTCATTAATCTGTTCAAGAAGTATTGCACCATGTTAGATTCAAGTGTTCATCTTATTATTGGTGATCAAAGTAGTGGTATTTAACTTGGTTATGATCATAATGGTAGTAACACCTTAAAGTCGGTTGATAGTAAACTTAATGGACCGACCAACCTTGTTGAGAGCCTAGTCACAGCAACGTAAGTTAACAGACAATAACACCTATGCCTATCCTCTTACTATTAAATTTTAACAAACCCTTCAAATTGGAATGCAACACATTGAGAGTAGAAATTGGCACTATCTTGATACAAGAGCAACGACCTATTACCTACCATAATGAGAGGCTTACTGGTCCTACCCTAAACTATTCTGTGTACGAGAAAGAGTTATACTTTCTTTAACGAGCTCTTACTATTTGGCAACACTTTTTGCTGCTACAAAAGTTTGTTATTTATACAGACCATGAGTCTCTAAAACATCTAGGGAGTCAAAAAAAGCTTTTGAAGAGGCAAGCTAAGTGGTTAGAGTTTATGGAAGGTTTCTTATATTTCATTCGACATAAGAAAGGAATCACGAATGTGGTCACCAATGCTTTGTCACATTAGCAAACCTTACTGACTACTTTGTAGACCAAGTTATTAGGATTCTCGCTCATTATAAAGTAGTAGCTCATGATCCTCATTTTGGCCCTATCATAGAATAATGCAGGGATGGAATTGCTGTTAAGGGATATTATCTTAAGAAAGGCTGCCTGTTTAAGGACTGAAGGCTATGCATATCAAACTGTTTCATACGTGAGTTATTGATTAGGGAAGCTTATAGCGGCGAATTATTAAGTCACTTTTGGGATACCAAGATAGCCAATCTGTTGAAGGATAACTTTTATTAGCTAAGTTTGGCTAAGGATATCCATAAGGTAGTTAATAGTTGTAAAGTGTGTAAGCAAGCTAAGGGGAAGAGAGAACCCCATGGAGAATACATGTCGCTACTAGCACTAACCTTTCCTTGGGCCAACCTCAACATGGACTTTGTCCTAGGGTTGCCCTAGACATCCCAAGGTAAAGATTCTATCTTTGTTGTAGTGGACCGCTTCAGCAAGATGGCACACTTCATTCCATGCCATCGGACTAACGACACTTTATATATTGCTGATTTGTTTTTGCAAGAGGTTATTCGACTACATGAGGTACCGAAGACTGTAGTCTCAGATCGAGACACAAAATTTTTGAGCTATTTTTTTAAAACTCTTTAGAGAAGACTTAGAACTAAACTCGTATTCAGCTTTAGTAGCCACCCTTAAACCAATGGCTAGACTAAAGTAGTAAATAGGATGTTAGGCAATCTGTTCACAACTGTAATAGGAAAGAACTTGAGGAATTAGGATCTGTGACTACCAGCTGTGGAGTTTACATACAACCAAACTATCTATAGCACTACTGGAAAGATCTCATTCGAGGTCATCTATGGATATGATCGGTACTCCATCAACTGCTGAAGAGAGTTAATCCGAAGTTGACCAAGCCCAAGAACTGCATGAACTACATTAGTCTGTAACCAAGAAGATGGCCAAATTTAATCAAAGATAGCATGAAATTAATAGCCAAGGCTGCCAAACTATTTCCTTCCACTCAAGAGACTTGCTATGGATATAACTCAGTTGAGAACGATTGCCATGCTTGAGACAGAACAAACTATCTCCTTAATTTGATGGTCTATTCAAAATCCTGAAGAAGGTCAACTGTAATGCTTACCAGATTGAGTTGCCTAATGACTATAGTGTTTCTTTTACCTTCAATGTGTCTAATTCGATCCCTCACTAACCAGCAGAAGAAGACCCTACGTATGCCCTAAAAGAAGAAGCAGAAACCCCTCCAGATTTGAGGGTAAATCTTTCCGAACCCTAGGTAGATGATAGGAATTAAGCCATTCGACCAATCACTTGTAACTGAGCTAAAGGAAAGGACTCATGCAGAGAATATTAGCTCGAAACCAAAGCCAAGATGGAGATCTATATACCGAACTGATCTCCTGTCGACCTTTTTGTTAGATCCTCACATATGTCAAACATGCTCCTACCAGTCTTATTCTAGAAGATAGCCTTGACCTAATTGAGTTGAGCTCCCCAACCAACTATAGGTGTTTGACTCCTATTCAGTTGACTTCTTTATCGGACTAATTGGCTCCTGACTTGATCTAAATCAGGTAAGCCCTTGACTGCAACGCTTTCTTGCTTCTGCTTACCTTATATCATATTCCTAATGTCTAACCACCAAACGATAGATGTCTTTTGAATACAACCTTCCAGAATGATTACTTCTTTTCCATACTAAATATTTTTTATCTTTTTTACCCCCTTTTAATATGTCTCATGTAACATAATTATAGAATACTCTTTTGTCTTTTTATGCATGTAAAGTAACCCTAGTGAATGGGTCTATAAACCCTTAGTTCCTTGTATGTAGACAATCAACTAGTTAATACAGAATTATTCTCATTGAGTAACCTTAGTGTTCTCATTATCATTCAACTCTTATATATTCCCTTTAGTAAGAAGTAGTGGCGACTGACTCTTCAATTCGAATAGGTGTGTCATATTTAACGGATTGTAAGCAGAGTAGGATCGAGTAATGTGTTATATCCATTCGATAGTTGCCCGGACTTTGCTAACGTTTTCCCTATTTGTTTGTTATTTGCTTCGTTGTATTGCTTCTCTGTGTGTTCGACGCTAGAGACACATTAGATGAGCTTTTGTAAATGGAAGAGTTATGGTTGAACTCCTTAAGGTCCTCACTTGAACACACTCTAATCTACTCTGATCATTATCTAGTTGCTAACCCCTCGAGTGTCGAAGCCAACCTACTAAGTATTGAGATCAAGGCCACTATATACCGAGCTATACTCATTTGGCCTACCGAACAACAACATCCTTTGTTCATCTTGACAACTCCAAGTATCATTTGTCAGCAATAGCCATAACTTCAGTACAACTCCATTACTATGCCCCTAAGATTCCCCAATACAAACCTATCGAAAAGCTACCACTTATCTGTTACTTCTATGATATTTGTACCATATTCCTTTTCGTCATTTGTTATATTTACCCCCCTTTTTGTACATACTAGGAATCTTTTTCTTCATTGTCTTTTATGTAATTTTCCTTATTCATATTATTGCCTTAAAAAACTTACTATAAATAGTCCTTCTACTGTAACAGCCATCATGATCAGATACCTTACACTTAATGAATATTTTTGTTCTTATAAGATACCCCTCTCCGAGTACACTTTCTCTTATACTCTTATATAATCTTATAGAATAGCTTGAGATTAGCAGTGAGTGGACCTTAACATTAGCTTGTAAGTCATATTAAGTGAAGTGTTAATTCATGTTATGTTCGTTGGTATGTTGTATCCTTTGAGTAGATTCACGTAAGCTATTATGTTTGCTAATCCATCTATCCTCATTTTCTTCAATATCTTGAAGGACTTACGTGGTTACTACTCCCTATAATAAGCCCTAGTAATTATTGAGCTCCTAGACACATTAATACCTGAATGTATAGAGCTTGGGACTTCACATGATTACTACAAACCCTACCACAAAGCTTGAAGAGAACTAGTTGCATATCTTTAGGTATAAGGCAATAGAGATAGGGTTGGTTGAAGCTATGCTTATATAATTGATTATCGATCATTGTATAGTTGGTGACTTGATACATAAGCCTCTAAGCTTTTTTCTTGTTAGCAAGCAATGCTCCATTCTTCAAATAATCTATTATAGGATCCATCCAAAACTTTTCCTTTGGTATGGATTATAGTTCTAAACATGGTTCTAATTTCTCTGAGCTCTTACTCAACAAATACTTGATGAAGAGTCAATCATTTAAATCTAGAAGTGAGATAAAGGCCAACTTGGACAACTTGAGCCTTTAACTCCTTTACCTCCTAGGATAGTTTACTCTACTCCTTTAACTCTAATAGTTACCTGACAAGCATGGTGGTTGATGCATCAGCTTTAAGGGTCTTTTAGAGCTCAACTTTACTTATACAAAAGCCTTCTTTGATTTACGAGCAAGTTTGGCTTGCAGTTTATTAACTTCACTCGGTAGCATCAAGTTCAACGTGCTTTTCCTACTATCCTTCTTGAACGTATACATGTTTCGATATCCATCATGGATAACCCTCCAATCAAATAACCATGGTCTTTTATGCAACACGTAGGAAGCACACATGGGTAATATGTCGCAAAGAATTTAGTTAGAGCAATTTCTGATAGTGATCGGCAGTGGCACTTATCGAGCGACATGTAGTTCTTGCCGAGTGACATGTAGTACTTGCCGAGTGACATGTAGTGCTCCCTTTTCACTCAACTAGTGCAACTTGTATGGTTTTAGATGCGCAATAGTTAGCAACTTCAACTTTGTAATGAGATTGGCTTATGCCATATTGGTGCAACTTCTACTAGCCAAAATGATGACACACACCTAATCATTCACCTTACAAGTATAATGAAATAAATTCTCTCTTTGCTCCTCATCACTTGAAGGTTCCATGTTCATTGTGCATCAAACTACGTCCAAGTTCTTAACAAACACATCCTCTTCTATCAACTCTTTCTCAACAGTTTCCTTCTCAACAATGCTTTCCTCTTTTTCAGGTTCCTCATCAATACTCTCGACATCTAGCTTCGGGACGTTACCTTTGATGACCATAGTCTTTTGAGTCGCGTATTGAGCAGCCATATGTCCAAACCTTTGGTATTTGGAGTATTTAATTTGGCTCATCTTCTTACTAGACCTTTGCCCCTTTTCATAAGTTTGGGTCGGCATATCATTGTCGGGTCGGCCCTTCTGCTCTGCTCGAACATCCACCTTTCGAGTCTGCTCTATACTTGACTGAGATCGATGACTCACTTGTACAGGTCAGCTAGTCGATAGTCGAGTTGGTACTTAGCTTCTTTTCCATCTCTCTACTTATTAAGCTACCCTAATGACTTCATCCACTGTGGTAAATTGTTGGAGTTCCACAATGTCTTGAATGTCACCTTGCAACCCAATAATGAATCTAGAGACTGTTCGAGCTGGTGGTTTCTCTGCTTCACAACGAATCATAAGCATTTAAAATTCTTATACATATTCATTAGCTATTCGACCTCATTGTCTCAACTCCTAAAGTTGAGTGAAAATATATTGGAGATAGGCATTCGACACAAACCTATTTTTGAGTATCCTTTTTATCTCAGGCCAAGTATTGATCTCTCAATAACCCTCCTGGCTCCTCATCATCTAAAAATTCTTCCACCACATAGCAACATATCCGGAAAACTCAACAATAACAGTTCTCACTTTCTTGTAATCTTTGTACTAATAATAATAAAAAGTACGTTCCACCTTCTCTTCCTAATCCAAATATTCATCAGCATTCTTAAATCCATTGAAGCTTAAAATCTGAAGCTTTATATGTTCATACACTCTAAGGACTCTAGCTCTCTCTTCTTCAAAATACTCTTCTTCTTCGTCTCCTATGTCTACTAAATCAATCCTTCTCCTCTCTCATCTACCTGCTCCTCTACCTTGAATTAGTTGAACTGGGTTTTGACCTCTAACAAGTTGAGTAACTTGTGGTATGTTTTGTACGGCCTCAATTGGTTGGCCAGTCAATGCATGAACAGCTCAGGTCAGATCTACTGATAGATTGGCCACTTCATTTGGTCTCTCATTGGTACTTCTAGGAGTTTTCTGAGACTGTTGGCCATAGTAGATAACTCTACTATTGTTATCTCCCCTACAAACATTCACACTTAGGTTAGTTATTTTCTTTACAAATTCAAAGCTCAAACAAACACTTTAGGAAAGTAACAGCTATAAACCCCTAAATTTCTCGATCTAACCTCTAAAGTAGACTCGAGTGTGTTAAATATTCCTAAGAGTTGACAAGATTAGTGAAAGTGAAAACTCTAGATAACTAATTAATCAGGTTTAAAAATTTTCTACCCTAAATGTATGTAAATATTAAAGATTTCATCCGAAAATAACAAAAACCCTAAAATTATAACTTTAAGGATATAAAAGTGCTAATTTACCATAATTTACCCTCAAACCCTAATTGATAATATAACTTTAGTATTATACTAAATCATTGGTAAAAGACTAAAGATAACTTTCAATCATTCATAAATAATATAATACTAGAGTAGTCCTTTAGAAACTAAGATATTGCATCATAGATCATATTCATCTTCTAAGTATATAACTAGGTTAGTATTACATAGAGTTAAGAGTTTAATTGATTCTTAGGTTGCATGTAGTAAATATTAATATCCTAAATGATACTTTTCATAATAATTATACTGAGTAGCTTACTAAATGATGTATATAGGATATAAATACCTAAAGTAAGATCTCATTATCTATTTTTATTAATCAATTCACTAAACTTCTTATTTTCTTTCATTTCCTTAATCTTTTTCCTAATTTTCCCTAATTGCTTCATTATATACACTAAATGGTATGTAATTTTGAAAAGTTGACCAAGGTCAAAAGGTTGACTAAAGTCAACATATGGAAAAGTCAACAAAATGTCATTTTCACTCTAGAATCATCTCTTCTTTGCTAATGATTTCTTTCTTTTTCTTTTAGATTTTTTTCCCTTTTCTTTTCATTTATGCCGTTCACTTGCCTATCCTTTATGACCCTACTTGTTTTCATTTTCAAAGCACAAAATAACACAAGATCAAGTCCTTTTCTTCTTCTTCCCAAACCGTAATTCCCTTTCTCTTTCACCTTTCTTAATTTTCAAACTTTGCTACCATATTTCAAGGAGAAAACAAAAATATGTTATTACCTATTGCTCTATATTATTTAACAGTTAGATGAATAGGTAGGTTTGTATAGGAAGTTTATGTGTTATGTACATATATGTTGTTGAAGGTTTAAAGTTTCAATTTTTATGTTTAAAAATGTAGGATAGCTTTAGTAAATAGAAAAAGAGCATGTGTACATATATCTAAGTATGTGTATATAAGAGTATACTAGATAAATACATGTATAAAGACCTTTGTAAATAAGAATCCATTATGTACATAACCCAAAATAAGGCATTTACCAACTATACATACATATATCATGCCAAATACACCCTTTAAGTACAAAGATATGAAAATTGTGAAGTTTTCTTAAAAGAGGACTTAAGGCATATAAAAATACGTATATCACCTTATGTGTATATGAGTATATGTACTAGTATACATACAAGTACATAAGTATGCATACTAATATGTTAGGAGTATAAGTATATGTATAACATATGTATAAAGTATATGAATATGTAAGGATAATAATAGATGATGATGTAAGCAATGACATAATTGAATAATGATGTAAGTAATGATGTAATTAAATGATGACATAAGCGATGACACAAGCAATTGATAATATAAGTGATGATATAAGCATAAGCTTATAAGATAATAACTTATAAGATTATATGATAATATAGCATATGTATGTACATGTACTTAGGATTCGAAAATCTTTTAAACCCTAATACATTGCTTAATTGAATTAAACTTAATTAAGTACATGAATTAGTTATACCAATGTAAGATTCCCTAAGTGTAACTAAGTGTAAGAATCTAATAGCTAATTAAATCATTAAGTACTAAAATAGGATATAAACATAAGCAATAAGAATAACTAAGTTTCAATAGTTAAAATTTCAACAAATTTAGCCCATATCATAAAACACGGATTTTAACATCCAAAACAGACATCACCGTGTGAATGTACGTTCGAAAACGATGAAAAACGACTATAAATTCATAAATATCATAAATGGAATGACAAAGTTACATACGGTTAGTTATAAAGTTTCATTGGATCAAAATTGATAGTAATCTAAATAGAATTAGGTAAATAAATATTTAAAGTTACTAGATAATTCAAGTGTTTATTATCGTTATTATATTATATTGATCAAGTGTTCCCGAGGTGGGCGATGATCTCTCAATTGATTACTACGATTAGAGCAAGTCGTCATAACTAAGTGAGTATTTACCCTATGATTCCATGCTTGTATGTGATTGTAGATAGTGTAATTAAATGATACTGTTAATTGATTATTGTGTGGGGTAGGGAGATGCTTGTGTATGTTATTATATGCTGAGTTGTGAATTTACCATAAATACAAACAATACTTTGTTATTGCATGGTAATATAAGAAATGATTATGTGTACTATTGGATGGTCACCTCATAATTGGACTTAATTATACTTGACTCATAAGAAGAGACTAGTACATGCATCAACATGTATTGCATAGACATAATTTCGATCGTTACATCATACGGAGATAAAGAGAGGTCATTTGGGGGTTGCTATTATAAATTTATCGGTTCTGTATGGTGCACTCATACAAAATGACCTTACCTTAACTTATAGGAATACTAGGCATTGGAGGTGCCAACCGTCTAGCTAAGGATCGAGTCTAGAGGCTTCCGTTTAGGGGTGAGTGTGAATTACGGGGGACCACTTACGATTATACTAGAACTTGGGTTTTTATGAAAATAAAAAACTTATTTGATTTAAGTACAAAACTTGGAATTCCGTACTAAAGTAAGTTCTAGTATAATACCTGGATCTGATTGGTGTTGTGTATACTCCAATCTTGACTTCGAAGGGCATTAAATCTGAGTTACGTATATGGACTAGTTAATTATACGTATTGTTTGGCATTTTATTTGACCATTCATTCATATGCGTAAATATAATGTATTTATAACTTGCTTGTGGTGTGGTTAAGAGTTTTGCTCACTAAACTTAAGCTTATACCCTTTTAGATTTTTGCTGTAAGATAGCTTGTTCGTTGAGGCTGGCTGAGGGATGCCATAGGTTAACTTGGG
Source organism: Lumnitzera racemosa (assembly GCA_024138005.1). Classification (NCBI taxonomy): domain Eukaryota; kingdom Viridiplantae; phylum Streptophyta; class Magnoliopsida; order Myrtales; family Combretaceae; genus Lumnitzera; species Lumnitzera racemosa. Next base: position 39,916,243 of record JAMXBC010000003.1, read on the forward strand.
GAATTGGGTAAGAGAGAGCTATTTAGTGTGTTGAGAGAACGAATTATGTAGACCTTTACCTATATACTTTTGTTTTATCAGTAATATAGACTTAGATGTACTAAATTACCGTATACTGTAAACTTTATAGTTTAAATTTTATATAAATATGTTTGTGTGATGATATCATATGAATCCGTATGTTTTTTGAGAAACTAGTGGTTGTAGAGGCCCATATATTGTGTGAAGAGTCCATTATTAGAAGGGTAACTAATCAGGGGTTCTTTGTATAATATACGACGTCTGCCACGATTAGATCGTCCTTAGTTCGTGACAACAGTTAATGAACACAACAGCTAAGATGAATACAGTAACTTGCATTGTTTCATACATGTAAAATAGAGTATAAACAGAACTTCGAAAACAAACTCTAACTCTAACTCTAACTTTAACTCTAACAAAATCTCTGCTCTAATACAAAGATGGTGCAAACCATGACTAAGAACAGATAAAACTAGTTGTTAGGTGGGTCTAAGCTTACAGAAAGCTCAAAAGGAAAGTGATGAGGAATGTATGAAATGGCAAACACAAATGAAGTGTAAGTAAAAACCCATGAACAGCTCTAAAGGATATAATGCACCAATGGAACTTTCGAAAACTCACGACACAATTTGATATGATATACGAATCGATCCAGTGGGGTTACTCACCACCTAGCCTTATTCAAGGGTTTGGATAAGAGTGATGTCGAAAGTAAATGGATAGTGTTTAACCAAGAAAGGAAAATATTCAAGTTATTAATGATAATCTAATTGTTTACAATTTAAGTACAAGATGTATTTATACTCATAAGTTAGAGCAACTTGCTAAAAAAGGAAAAGACAAAAAGGGTATTTTCTAAGAAAGTAATATATAAGATATAAAAGGTAAAAATGAATATTCAAGAAAAACAATAATTAGTCTGATGGATTTTATACATGATTCTGTACACGTTGCAATGTTGTATTAGTGATGCTATTGGAAGATGCAGACAAAAAGTATGGCTAACTTGCTTATCTAAGTAGGGTTGACTTAGCCATTCCAGACTCTCTCTCTTGATAGCTCAACATAATGGATGCTAAGTAAGTGATTGGCAGTTGTGAGTGAGAATGAGGGTAGGTTGTCGTCTCGGTTGTTCGCTTTTCGATATACTATTAGTGAGAAATAGGCAGTTGTTCGGCTCGGTATGTATAACGAGCCGGTAAAGAGATACTTGACCTTAGCAAAAGTCGGTTGGAACAGAAAATCCGCTTAGTTAGACCTTTTGGTCATTGGGCCCGGCTGCACGTCAAAAGCTTAGTAGCTTGATTCCTATCAATTTTGTTGCCTTGTTAACTTCCTTCTTTGTTGGAATTGGATCTAGCTTTAGATATCATAACTCTTGATCTTCTATTTTCTTTAGATAGAACAAACTACTATGTGTAGATTGACTCTATCGAATACAAGAACTATATCTCTTTCCTTTTCCGTATGAAGGTTGTTCAACATTATAGTCATTGGTTATGACAACGTACATCTTCCTTTCTTACTTTTCTTATAGATTTTTTCGAGGTGATTTACCATTTAGGGCTTGTTAATTTATTTATTTTTTATTTTGACTTTCTCATCTTAATTGTTAAATTTCTACAATATGCCACTATTGTTTATGAATTCAAGAGGTTGAATTGTGCTTCATCTAGGAGGAGGATTTTTTCTAGATAATGTATATTATTCAAAAATGAAGGATGTAGGATTTTTTTATGTTGATTGGGATTAGTACAATTTAAGGGGAGGGGTTTATTTTTTTCCTTTTTATATTTAATTAATGTAATTTTTTAATAATTTTATATTATATTTATTTCTTTTATTAATTTAATTATTAACTTAGCCAATAAAAGTACCTCCCATATCCTTTTAAGTGTCATTAACAAAAAAATATAAAACATAGGTCATGTCTTTGTTAAAAAAAAACTACTCATGTTAAACTTTTTGCAAAACTACTATAATATAGATCACGTATTTATAATTAACCCATTATTTTTCTATTATTACTAAACTTCTAAATTTTCTATTCATAAAATCAAGAACTTAAAAAAAAAAAAGTGTTAATTTGTACATTTTCAACACTAAGTAAAAGACACAACGAATGTAAAATAAATATATTGTAATATAGATAATTTGTGGAGAAATCATGTAAACTGATCATATATATATATATACGTATATATTTTGCTATCATAATAATGTTAGAGAGTACTAATTATGATATGTATTCACATATTATTTTGTTGTTACAAGAAAATATTTATGAAAGAATTTATAATGCCCAAATGTTTTCAATGCATAGATGAAAAAATGGTAAAACTGAAAAAAAAAATTATAAATTTACTAGGTATATATATATAACACAATCTTGTTAAAAAGGAAAGAAAAAAAAATCATATACATATATCATATAGAACGACACTAATATATATAGAACAAGACATAACTATAAGATGCCAATATCTGCAATATATTTACAGTACTTGAAAAAAAATCTTATGACAAAAGATTAAGAATTGCCGCACGTTAGTATTATAAAACACAATAAAACAACTTATTATTCCCATATCAATACAGCATAATCATTTTTATTTATTTACCGTAGTCAAACGTTCATGGAATTCTCAATATAAAATTTCATATATTTAAAAATAAAATAAAACATATACCACTAATATCATAAAATTCACAACACATGCCGCCGTGCAAGTTCTCCCACTACCGTTCTTTTGGAATTTTTTTTTTGTTTTTTTACAATTTTTATTTCCTTTTCCCTTAAAAAAAAAAATACTCTAACTAAAATTTTTCTTTTTAATTTTAAATGAAACAAACAGTACAAGCTTCAACGATATTGCCCCTCGAGAGCTGTTCACAAGTGATTAAATCAGGCTGGCAGTACCTCCTCCCCCCTTCCTCACTTTCTTCGAGGACGTCACCACTGCTCTCCGGCCGCCACAAGGAGTTTCAACGCACTGAGGTGTGTTCTCGGAAGAAAGCGTTTTATAGCTAAAATAGGGTTAAAGAGTTATGTTTTTTTTTTTTTTTTTTTTTTTTCTTTTTCGTGTGAATAGTAGATAGTTTTGTTACTTTTGATTATTTGTGCATGCCTCGGGTTCCTCTTAAGGATGCTGTGTCCGGGGTGCCGTCTTTTGCGTTGGTTCGTTTTGCATTCCAATTGTTTGATTTGATGCCTGCATGACTAAGGACTCCTTTATATGCTTGCAATTATATTCTAGAATAGATAGTCCAATGTCAGTCTTGCTTAGTGAGCTTTTAGTAAGATAATATAAAGGCACTTAATGATTCGTTTTCTTTCGAATTTTCTTGGCCATACATAAAGCTTTCGCTTTGTGATTGCCTCAATGATTCTGATTTTAATTTGCCCCTGGTTGGGCGGTATAGTCTGTCTGTTGCGTTTGCTTGTTCTAGTAAACTTTTTTTCAGAAGATTCAGTTACCTAACCTAGTATGATGAGGTTTTAGGGATTTGCTTTTCAACTGACATCTGTTGTTGGTGGAAGGCAGGCATCTGAGTCAGGAAGAGTAAAACTGAAAGTGAAAAGCCGGAGTGGTAGAGAGAACTTTGAAGATGAGAGGACTATCACTTCCATTGACTCAAACACAGAGGATAAGGTTACAAAGAGCATTGGAGAAACTCGAGTCAGTTTCTTCAAAGGCGAATTCAAATGCCTATGTAACCATTTCAGACTCGATTCCGGTCAACTATGATGATGGCTTTCTCAAGTATGCCAACGACTATCATATGATCCTACACTGATTAATCATAATTCATATGCAATATATAAGTGTATTGGATTTACCCATATATATATATATATATATATATATATATCTATATATGTATTTATGTATGTATGTATCGGATGTCTTGATGTAATCCTTTCTATCACTTTCCATTTAAGGGGGCATGGAACTTCTGAGCTTAACGGTGAACTTGTTGCCACTGTATGTGGAGTAGTTGAGCGAGTTAATAAATTGGTCTATGTCCGTGCTCTGCGTGCCAGGTAGTGTATATACATGGCTTAGCTAAAAGGCCTATTCTGATGGTACTCTTGGCATTTATGTGCAAATAAGGTGTGCCTTTCTGTGTTAATAAAATTGCAGATACAAACCTGAGGTGGGGGATATCATTATTGGCCGTGTTATTGAGGTAAAACAGACAAGACTTCTCATTTGTCTAGTGTGGATAAGCTTGGTTGACCCTTCCCTGGCCAGCAATACTCTTAAATGTTTTTCTTCTCTCTCTCTATCTCTCATGTTTGGCTGAGATGATCTTAGAATTGCTTTTAATATGTCTAGAAAGATAAGGCCTTCCAAACAATTGATATCATTATTTTATTGAGAAAGGTCAATTAGATACAATTTCAATGGCACTGGAGAGTGCTGCAGATTTATGCAGATTTGAGGACTATATGAAAGTATGAATAGAAGTCCAATTTATGAGAGATAATTGAACCCTCAACTATTTTCTTTAAGAGAGATGACAAAACTCTTCTTCACTTCAAGGCTAATAATTTTCTCTTTAGCCAACCAAATAATATTGGTATGTTTGGCTTACAAAATGGAATAAAGTGGGATTGGAATTGAAATTATTAAGAATGGGATAAAGAAGTAATAACTATACCTTATAGCTATTTTGAGGTCTCATAAATAATTATGAAAATATGTTGTAAAAAAATTAAAAATAGATATTCCCTTGGTCCTGTAAAGTAATGGTGATTTCTCATTTTCAATAATAGCAATTCTTTAGAATAGCTATTATGCAAACTAAATGTAGGTTTAGATATGAGAAATAACCATTTTATTCCATCCTTATAGAGTCAATCAAATGTACCATAACAGTTGAATGATGGAAAAACTCATATATTTGATTCTTTTGTCAAATATAGTCTTACTATACAACCAGCACTCTAACCTCATAGATGAACTAGGTAATGGCCTAATGATTAAAAGTTTTCCTTGACTAGGTATAGCGCAGAAGGAGATGATAGGCAGTTTCCTCTCTCCTTAAGAAGGATACGCTGGTTGGCTTATATTAAACCAGCTGAAATTATCAAACATTAAGACCTTGCTTTCTGCTTCCTCCCATCAATAATGCAGTACCCTCTGATCTTAAAGTATGGGGTCTAATTATTTCATTTTGGTTATATTTTGCTAGTTGGATGCACACATGGATAATGATGTTGTGATCTTGCTTTTCCAATATTGGTAGGAATTTTTTAAACTCCCTACAGTTCTATATATGGGGCTTATCCACAACTATGTCACAGTGCTTTATTGGTTTTTGAACATTGTGCCATTACTTGATTTCTACTGTTGCTTATTTTGTATGAGATATCTATTCATCCTCATCCCCACTTATTGCTAATTTCATTTAAGCACAATTGATTACTGCCATTTCAATTTGTTCAGGTTGCTCCAAAGCGCTGGAGGATTGATATAAATTACAGCCAAGATGCTGTATTAATGCTTTCTTCAATGAACTTGCCTGATGGTATCCAGGTAGTACCTTAATGCATATCATGGCTCACTTGAGTGCATTACTCAAAATTTTCTTCTAACTAGAACACACTACATTTTTTGCATGAAAATTGCACTTAAAATATCTTTTTGGTTGAGAAATCAAACTAATATACGGTTTCCAAAAACTGAGCTATCTAGCAGAATACATGGGGAAAAAATTGATAACACACTGCAGAAGCATAAGTCACTTATAAATTGCTAGCTGTCTCACAAACATGTGGAAAGAAGCATTTTGGAAAGTCCTGACATAGAAAGATGTGGTTGTCATATCTGAGGATACTTGCAAGTGCCACACAAACTAAGCTGGCTGGATTTGGCATCCAGTGGGCCAAACTCCAAATTTTTTACTCATCCCCATTGCTTTTATTAATTATTTTACTGCTAACCGCTATGATAACAATCAAACATGTGCATGTTCTATGACGAGCATTCTGAAATAGCAGTGGCACTTATTAGGCACTAATCAAATCATCCTTCAACTGTTCTTGGTTTCATGCGAGGGTGATGAGTTCCATTACTATTAAGGTTAGAATATGATTAGGTTGTATATTTGAAATGATCATCACTAGAGGAGCTTAAGGAGACGAGGAGAGAGGAAAATGAAATTACATTCTAGTAATTGGGTGATTACCATTAGATATCTTCAACATCCAATGCTACTCCTAAGTAGTCTTGCATGCTTAAGATAATTTTGCATCAACTAGCCTCTTCTTCCTAATAATTTTGCATTTTTCTTTCTTTTTTATCCTATCGAGCTACTTAATGATGGCCTTCTTAAATGCTACTTTTAGATTTTATAGCCTAACAAAGGTGGTGGTAAAACATATATTTGTTAAGTGACTGATGTCAATATGCTGCTGCTGATGAGCGATGACTACTGTTACATGGTACAGTACTTGTCTTTTTAATGGTAATTTTCCATTGAGACAGAGTTTCCTGATTACAAAGCGGTCATAATCCTAGCTTTTATTGTATGAATAACTAATTTTGGTAACACAGCATTCTGCAGATATGAGGGCATTCCTGTGGAATAGTTTATTTATTGTTTATTTACATTTGTGGCTCTTTAAAGAAGTATTAATGTTAATGTTAGTCCTTGTGGTAGGCATGAATAACAGTGATAACCATGATATATAGGCCTGTTTCCTTTTATGGATAGATGTGCAGCTAATAAATGTTTCTCTCTTCATCTCTAGAGGCGGCGAACTGCCGTGGATGAACTCAACATGAGGAGTATTTTTGAAGAGAATGATGTTATTTGTGTAAGTCCAGTATGATGCCTTTTATCATTAAGTTTTACAAGTTAAGTTTTACAAGGTCTGAGCAAATGTGGCAATTTGGCTTTTTCTGTAGGCTGAAGTTCGTGGCTTCCAGCATGATGGTTTGCACCTCCAAGCAAGAAGTCAGAAGTATGGAAAGGTTCGGTATATGAATTTTAGATATTGACATTTGAATCCTTCATATTTGTATGCAATGACCGTAATCTCAATGATTGCAATGTTTTGGATGTAGAGTGAATCATCCTGTGTTTCTATAAAATGGCATGCGATCCCAAGAAAGATCTACATAGTTGACCCCACTTAGGAGTACAAGGATTTAATTTTTCTTGTTGATTAGCTCTTTGGTTGGAGGTACTTCTACTTTTCTAGTGTTGGCATAAGAAGGGACTTTTTGATGTGGAAATAAGCCCTTATGAGATACATATTTTGAAATAGCGATCTGGAAGTTTGGAAGCTAGATAAGCAACCACTCAGTAAATCCAACCTGCACCAAGGGGGGATGGAAATTATATATTAGATGTCACATTCCAAGCAAAGAATGACATGTGCTTGTAGAGTTGAAGTTGTAACCTTTTATTTTTGAGACACTAACTTACATGGCAACGAGCAGTTGATGGGTTATTAAACTTCTTCAATAGCCTGATCCTTGATAAGTGGAAGTCAGCTTTAGCTGTTGCGGCTTATTGTACTTGGTGTTCAAGAAATTCTTGTCGTGTGGAAAGTCTATCCCAAGCCCTCCCATTCTAGCAAGACTAATCTTAAATTTTGTTTTTGTTTCTTACAGTTTTTGACTAGCAATTTTTTTGTGTATGCTTGGTCCATCTTCATAGTAGCATGGTCTTGTCCTACTTTCAGGTCTTGTATATAGTGGCCTGTGCCCTTCCTTGCTGCACTTTGTGGTTGTATGTCCTCTTTTGGTTATATGAAACTATTGAATTAGTTGTGCGCTGCACCACCCCCCACCCCAAACCCCGACCACAACCACAACAACACACACACCCCCAAAAAAATAAATAAATAAAAATAAAAAAGAGGTTTCTTTTTCCTTTTCCTTTATTTGACCTTCCAATTTGTATGAATGATTGAGTACAAATCCTAATTACAGACATTTGCTAGGGCTACTTACGTAGCACAGGTTACAGTTATCTAGTCTTTTGGTCTCTAGAGTGGTTCATGTGCCCATAGGTTGCCATGCCAATAATAACCATGCCACCCCCCCCCCCGCGTAATTACCCAAAATTTGTGCAACTTTATGTGACTGTTCATAAAAGTTGCCACATAGTAGCCCTTTGTCTGTAACTTATGGCCTCATGAAAATTAATTAAGCAAATAGACATGAAATCTCATGTTGTTGTGGTGCCCTTTGATGATTTTTGGATAATGTCATGAGAATTTGATTCAACTTTGCAGCTTGAGAAGGGACAATTGCTGTCTGTCTCCCCTTACCTGGTGAAGAGACGTAAACAACATTTCCACTACCTAGAGCAGTATGGAGTGGACCTGATACTTGGCTGTAATGGATACATTTGGGTTGGTGAACACATGGAACCCAAGGATGATATGGTAGTTGATCAAGCAGATAAATCTGAACAGCAAAATCAGAAGTCCAACAAATATATTATGAGTCTTGAAGAGCAAGAAAGAGCTTACACCCCACTGGAGACAAGACAGCACATATGCAGACTTGCAAATGCTGTTCGCGTGTTGTCCATGTTGGGCTTCAGTATTACTATAGAAGTAATCGTTGATACATTCAGTTTGGCCACCTCACAACAATTGGACGTACATGAAATGCTTGGGTCTGAATTCTGCGTTTTGGTTGCTGAGAAAGAGGCTGAGCATCGAAGCGCATCAAAGAAGAAGGGTTAATCTTGTGTCAAATTCAAACTGCGAGCTCTCTGAGAGTAGATTCAACTTTGCCAGATCAAAAATCCGAATATGGTCCTTAACAACAGTTGCATCATAGGAAAAATATGTAAAGATCTCATGCATCAGTTTTCAATTCTATCTCTATCTCCATTTGAATTCTCCGTCCCTGTTTTGTCTAATTACATATTTTCAGATATAAGTGAAAAGCAAAAGGCGGTGAATAGTATAAGGACAAAGACACTACTTAGAACAGAAAATTTTATGCAGTAAGTGTGTGTGTTTTTTGCTTTTTTTTTTTTTTTTTTTTTTTTCTTTGTTTCCTTTTTTTCGTTCAAAGCAGTTCTAGCCAAAGTTGAAGTGGATTGAATGTCATCATATTGGACTCATTGGAAAAATATTATTTTTGTTAATCGTGGTTTTTAATCTAGAACTGCAGCCAATAGAGGATATTGTGGTTTAAAGTCTGGTGTCAGCTGCATTATCATCGGTCACTCGATACTGTGGTAAAATGAAATGTTTACTCGGCGCGTTATTCATGAACGTGCATTGCTACATTAAAGGACGTTCTGAAACTAGCTTGGTTCCAAAATCCCGAATCCATGTTGAACGAACCATTTCATAAGATTGAGCACAATTCTAAATCCTTGGACGTGTTCCACTTTTGCAGGACTCCAGGATTCATATGGATCCATTTTCTTCATCCTTTTGAGGTCTTTTTTCGTATCATTTTGATGCTTATTAAAAACATCTGTTTGTTAAGAATAAAATACAAACGTGGAAGCATATAAATCACTCTTAATTAAATACCTAACAATGAACTTCATTCACTGTTACAAAAGTATTAATTATATTTTTTTAATGCATAATAATGTATTTTAAAATCTTTTATTTTAAAACCACAAGAATATTTACTTCACAATTTTTATTTCCTAATCAACTTCTATCATAACTATGAAACAAAAACATATTATAATATAAAATAAGATAGTTTTTAAAATGTTGAATTTCAAATAAATATAAATGAACAAAGACGTCATTTTGAACAGAGTTTTGAATGGATCACCATTTTTATTCCCATAAATACGGCCAATACCTATTGAGTAGTGCCAGTTGATGAAAAGGTATGGAAAGCCTGACGAAAGATTAGATGAAAAGATATGAAAAGGATGACCAAAGATAATCAATAGCACGAACTTACGCTACTAACTTTCAATTAGGATGAAGTAGCTATTAGAGTCTAAGGATGAAACTATTGATCTGCCATTGTTTTCTTGATGAATATACAACTTTCTTCGTCAGTCTGTTCACTTGCATTTAAACCGTGGAAAAAAGGCATTTGAATTAACATCTAAATTGGCCGCTTCACAATCCATTCATGTCATGAATGCACAAATTTGTAACATCAAAGCTCATCTTTCACAGGACTAGCCGGACAATCTTCATCCCAGTAGTAAGGGAACTTGAGCTTGGCGGCACTACGAGGCATCGACCAATGATCGTATATAAACCTGCAAAAAATTCCAAATCATCACATCTTAATTCAACATAAAAGGAATAGAACATAGAAGAATAAAAGATGGAAGAAACAGAAAATAGTAAATGTCGCAATCTCATTCCTAATCATTACACGAGGATGACACATGATGCCAAACATAAAGGTAGAGAGAGCACAGTTCATGTGACCTTCCGTAAAATAAATCAGATATACATTGTAACAGCAATGAATGGATGGTGGAGACCATACACTCAAGTCTAACAGTTTTGCGTTGGCCGTTAGTGGATTATCCTAGAGGCCTCAAAAGATTGAGACCTTCTGAAGGTGGGCGCAAGATGATTGATTTCGTCATCATCGTGAGGCAAGACCGCATGATGGGTACGCACTAAGCACAAAGCTTTCATCAAGTAGGCAGTCTCCTATACCCTATAAAACATTAGTTCCATTTAAAAAATGCGATTTTATTATACAAAGACACCAAGGTGTTGGTGCCTAAGTTATCACTTATAAGCCAGCATCTTTGTAAACATGCCTGCCAGACAACATCGGTCAGGCTTCGAATGGGAGGAGGAGAAAAAGAAAATGGAAGAAAGATGATTCTCTGCATTTGAAATGCTTTACCCTAGCTACGTAGTAGTCGTACCACATCATTGTAGTGGGCCTTGAAATGGACTATTCTTTTCTTTTTCTCCTTTTCCTCTATGAATGTGAATTAATCACACAATGATGCATGTAGGGATTCCTGTTATAGGATTGGTTTGAGTAATTAAGTTTTGGGCTCGTTAAACGGGAGAATCCAATAATCTCTTTTTAAGAGTTGTTTTTCTTAAAAAAAACCTTGGATCTCTTGAATGCTAGATTCTTTTGTTTAGAGAAATTCTGATGGTTTTGAAATAGAATTTTTAAGGCTCGTTTTTCTGAAAAAAACTTAGGATCTCTTGAATACTAGATTCTTTTTTTAGAGAAATTCTGATGGCCTTGAAATAGAAATCTTCTGTTCTGTTCTTTTTCTTTTCTTTTTCCCTTTTTCCTATATTAATACGAATTAATCATGCAGTGATGCATGTGGGGATTCCTACTATAGGATCGGTTTGAATAATTCGTTTTCGGGCTCATTAAACAAGAGAACCTGATAATCTCTTTTTAAGGCTTGTTTTTCTTAAGAAAACCTAAGATGTCTTGAATACTATATTTTTTTTGGGAGAAATTCTGATAATCTTTTTTTCATGTGATAATATCATAGTTTGCATCTCAGTTTTGCTGCTTTTTATAATTATACACTTAAAATTTTAACTTGTCTAATTATATACCCAATTGAAGATTTAGGTATCATGATCTATACCTCAATTAACTACAATTCATATTATTAGTCCAGTCAGCATGATCTATTAAATGGATGGCTACCGACAGCCTTAGTGGGTTTATGCAATCTTTATAGAGTTGTAGACGATCACAAATAGCTGCTAATAGGTTATGCAACCTATATTTTTTAAGTTGATCATGATTCATAATTTCGTAGGGGGTAGCTATTGGCCACCTATGGGAGGTCGGGTAAGCCCCCCTAAGGCTGTAGGCAATCGTCCTACAGGCTAATTATGCCAAATGGATTAACAATATGAATTGAAATTAATTAAGGTGTAAATTATAACAACTAAACTTTCAATTAAATATATAATTAAATAAGTTGAAATTTTAAATATATAATTGCAAAAAGTAGCAAAGTTAAGATATAAACCGTGATATTGACCCTTCTTTCATTTATCACTATTCTTTATAATTACAGCATTGCAAGTAGCGATTACAACCGAATCTCTACTCCCTATTTCTCTCTTATTTTGAATTTAAACACAACTAACATAAAACTTCCCCATAACTTCCCTTAGCACCTGACTGTACTCTTACCAGGCTTATTCTACATTGATATACCCCTAGCCCAACAGGTATACATATAACTTTAAACACAATATTTTAGCACATTAGTTAATTACACAAATAACCAACCCTACAAAACTACTAGAATACACGTAATAAACAAATGAATTTTTCTATGGTCTCATCTATATTTTAGACATGATCGACACTATATATTTTTAACTGGCTACAATAGATGAATGCATGAATTACTAGTAGTGAGTTAAGTCTATTTCGGCTCCATTGGAATTCTCATTAAAGATGTCCCCTTCCGTTATGAAAGTAGGATGTTGACATCCAAGTGCATTTCTCTTTTGTTTTTCTTTTTTCCTTTTTTTTTCACTCTGGTCATTTTTTGCAAGGCATGGCAAGATCTTATTATTTTTTATATGTTGTAATGAAATTGATAGAAAATAATGTATTGTAGTTTTATTATATAAAAATATATTTAGATCTACTTGTATTTGTGTTAGTGGATAAGATAATATATATATTTTATTTATGTTTTGCATAACAAAATTCAAATAAGTACTATTGTTATTATTTCATTTTCTAGTAAAATGATGAAAATAATATTAATATAGTGAAATGAACTTGGATTTGTGGAAATGAGCCCCCAAATGGTGAAACAATACTAATGTGGTGAGATATACCTTTTTATTAATGAAATGAACTTTAAAATAGTGAAATTCCTCATTATGGAGAGAAAATATCTTTTTTTTTTTTCAACAAGATAAGCTTCAATTTCAATGAAAATAAGCATAAGATAGAGATAACAATATTATTATGGCGAAACGAGCCTGAGTTTGAAAAATTGAATATTTATATAATAAAACAATAAACCCTCTATCTACAGTGGAAACGGTGATAGTTATTTCGAGGAAATAGGCCTTTAATTTGGGAAGATGGAATTACTCCATTGAAATGACTCATGCTTTGAGGAAATAACTATTGAAATAGTAAAAACAGTATTAGTTTGGTGAAATAATCCTTGATTGAAAAAAAAAAGGGGTTTTAAAATGGTCAAAAGCCTTCTTACAGTAAAATAGTTATTAGTATGGTAAAATAAATTTTAATTTGAGGATCTAAACCTTGAAATAGTGAAATGGTGTTTGTGCAGTGAAATGAACCTTGTTTCAATGAAATATTCCTTGAAATAGTAGAATTATAGAAGCCCTCCATATAGTGAAAAAGGTGATGGTATGGTTAAATGAGTTTTATATAAAAGAAATAAGCCTTAAAAAGGCGAATAAGGTTGGTATTATGGCCTTGTAAGGAGGAAACGAGCTTTAAATTGGTGAAATAGTAAAAACTGCTCATATGGTAAAAATATTGTTCGCATAGTGAAACGAGCATTTCATCAAGGAATCAAGCCTTTGTATGGTAAAACTATAAAATCGCTCATTATGGTGAAAAAGGTGGTAGTATGGAGAAAACTTTACATGTTGAAAGAAAAAGTCTTTAAAATGTGAAAAAAACATTAATATGGTGAAATGTGCCTTAAAGTAAGCCTTATTTTACAAAATTAATATGGTTCTAACCATTTGAAGGTTCATTTAACCACAAAATTGTTGTTTTCATCATTTTAACCCTCATTTCCTCAAAATAAGCCTAATTTTATAATGGTAATTAAGTTGTCATGATTTGACGGTGAGTATGTATTATTTTGTCAAAGTAACATGGTTTCATTAGCTGAAGACTTATTTTTCCCACGGAAGGCTCAATTCACTAAGCTAATACCAATTTCACCATGTCAATGCTCACTTTCTTTAATTAAGGCTTATTTCACCATTATAGGCGTATTTTTGCCATTCAAAGGCTTATTTCCTCGAAGCAAGCGTTATTCCACCATACAATTACAATTTACACCATTTTAAGCTTATATCTCCAATGGATGACTCATTTCTCCATAATAACATTAGTTTGACTATTTCACCAAAACATAGTTCATTTAACTATATTAGATATATTTTCACCATTTAGAGGGTTAGATCATGACAGTAATGCAATTTTCACAATTATAAGGGTCTTTTCCCCATTAGATAGGCCATTTAACCACAACATTGTTAAATTCACCATTTCAATTCTCATTTCCTTGAAATATGGTTCGTTTACATAATGAAATGGTAAAGTCTCCATCTATGGTGAAATGGGAATTGGTATAGTAAAATGAACCACACTTTAAGAAAATAAGTTTTAAAATGGTGAAAAAGATATTAGTTTGATGAAATGATTATTTATTCAAGTAAATGAGTATTGAAATAGTAAAATCACTTCTTGTAGTAAAATGGGTATTGGTGTGATAAAATGAGTCTTACTTCGAGATTATAAATCATGAAATAGTGAAAATGGAATTATTGTAGTGAAATAACATGGTGAAAGAATATGTTTCTATGGTGAAAGAATATGTTTCTATGGTGAAATAAGCTATGATTAAAGGAAATGAGTATAGAAATGATGAGAATGATATTAGTATAGTAAAAGGAGATTCACTTCAAACAGTTAGACTTTGGTGAGGTGAAATTGTAAAATCCATACCAATAGTGATGATGTTAATACTATGGTGATTTTGGCCATATTTTAGGGAGTTAAGTCTTGAAATGCTGAAAACAACATTAATACAATGAAATGAGCCTAGTTTTGAGCAAATGAGCCTTGAATGGTGAAAACAAGGCTTTTTTTGTTGAAATGATCCTAGATTTAATGAAAAAGGTCTTGAAGTAATCCTCAAAATATGGCCAATTTCATATAATAGAAATATTTTTACTTTTAAGAGGCTAATTTTCACTAATTTAAGTGTGATTTTACCAAATGAATGGGTCATATGACCAAAGAAGCATCGATTTCACTATTTCAACTTTAATTACTTTAAAATAAAGCCCATTTCACCATAGTTATGCCTTTATCATCATTCTAAGGTTTATATTGTCAAAATAAGTGTTGTTGCATAAGAGTAATGTACTTTTCATCATTTGAAGGCTTGTTTCTCTTATGAAAGGCTCCTTTCCCCATATAATTGCCAATTTCACCATTTCAACCATCATTAGCTAAAAAGAAGCCTAATTTCTCTATACTAATCACAATCTCACCATTTAGAGGTTTATTTGTTAAAAGTAAGCTGTATTTCTTGAAAGTAATGCTTTTTTCATCACTTGGAAGCTCATTTTCCTTATGGAAAGCTCATTTGACTAGGCTAATGTTGATATAACTGTATTAATGCTCATTTCCTCAACTTAATGTTGATTGATTATTATAGGTATATTTTTACCATTTAGAGGTTCATTTCCTTGAAGTAAGTATTACTTACTGTACCATTGTAATTTTCACTATGTGAAGCTTATTTCCTTAATGGATGCTTTATTTCACAATAGTAACATTATCTTCATTCTTCTAATACTCATTCCCTTGAATCATAGTTCATTTAATCATCTTAGATGCATTTTCACCATTAAAAGACTCATTTTACCATAATAATATGATTTTTACCATATTAAGGTTCTTTTCCCAATGAGCCAAGCTTTGCGGAAATAAGCATTGAAAATATGAAAACAATATCTATATGGTGAGATGAGCCTTATTTTCAGGAAATAAGCTTTAATAAGACGAAATGGCATTATTATAGTGAAATAAGTTTTTTTTTTTTATTTTTTTTAAGGAATGAGTATTGAAATGATGAAAAATGATCTTAGTATGGTTTAGTAGGCCATGAAGTAGTGAAATAATGAAAGCTTAATTTTTAGTGGAAAAGTCAGTAAAAATGGTGAAATGTGCTTTATATAAAAGAAACAAGACATCAAATAGTGATTTAGGCCATATTTTAGGGGATTAGGTCCTTAAATAGTTAAAACAATATTACTATGCTAAATTGGGGCAATGTCTGCTGAAATCAGCCTCGAAACAATCAGAATTAACCATATTAGATGCATTTTTAGCAATAAGAGGCTATTTTTCACCAATTTAAAGGTAATTTCCTCGATGGATGGGTCATATCACCATAAAAGCATAGATTTCACGATTTCAATGATCATAACTTTAAAATAATACTTATTTTCCCATGGTAGATGCATGTTGGCCAATTAGAGGCTTATTTTCTCGAAGGAATCCTTATTTCAAAATATTATTACGATTGTCCCCATTTCAAGCTTATTTCAACGATGGCTCCTTTAACTACAATAATGTTAAGGTCACCATTTCAATGTTTGTTTCATCAAAACATGTTTCGCTTGACAATAGTAATAATATACTATTAAAATTATGTATCAATTTATTTTATGAATATCAATTTTTCATTTCTTAGATACACAATACTATAATAATATAATCAAATATTCATTCTTTTTGAGATGCAAGGCAATTATAACACATTCATATATTTACGTTTTCCTAAATATATGAGAAAAATTATACATCACTTTGTTTTATGAATATTACTTTTTCATGTCTTACACATGCAATGCGATAATAACATAATCTTAAATGTTATTATTGCCAAATTTATTGTAATTATTTGTTTTTGGTTCATTTTATTATAGCTACTAAACTTTCAATACAATACTATCAATTGCATTATTTATTATAGTAGAAGCATCATGTCCTTTATTAAGATCATATTGATTTTGCTATTTACATTTATAAATTATCATTTTGTTCAACAATTAAACTTTATGTACGAAAACTTTTATTAAAGATTGTCAATTATACAAAATTTATTTCATTAATATATAATGAAGATAAAAAATATCAACGAGTAGTAACGTTGTCTTATATTATTTAAAAATAAATAAATAAATAAATTTATGCAATTCACTATTATATATATTTATAAATAACTTATACACATTGATTCAATTTTATCTCAATTTAATTTAGATATATCCTTAAGTCACGGATTTAATGTGTTAAAGAGATCTCATAAACATGACATAACCCAAATGATGAATAAGTATTTACCTTTATCTATACATCAGTGTATTAATATTATTTTCTTCTTCTATTACTAAGCCACCAATTATTAATCATTTCTATCAGTTTTTTATTTTTTCTATGTTGTTAAAAAAATTTGCTACATTTGAAACTATTAATTATATGTTTAGTTCAATGTTTTGAAATCAATTATAGCTAGTAATTGTTATGCCTAAAAAAGGTAAAGTTGTAATAGCCTTACCGTATGAGCGATCCTAAGATAAAAAATGTCTTTATAATTGTTATCCTAAACCTAGTTCATACTAAGTATTCTCAACTCTATCTCTTTGAAGCATCCAGTTCGATACCTGTTTGATATAAACTTACGGAGTAATCCTCTAAAATAATTTGTTAAAAATAAACTCGTAATTTTCCCTTATAAAAGAGTGATAGTGAATTCCATAAGTACCTGTTATTTTCCATACAGGCAAAATTACTGAAAACTATTAAGCTCTTTGAGGTATCCTATGTAGTTTTCTTTAAAAGATAAAAAATCAATACTAAGGGCAATAACGGCCATTTCTTATTACATCTCACTCTTTGTCCTAATTTATTAGTATTCCGGTGTTAGGTAGGTATTCGTAATCCCTTTAAATCTATAAAACAAACTATAGAAAAATGAGGGATAACTTGCTCAGTAGGTAGGGCAAAGAAAAAAGTATACACTTAGTACATCATAAGTAAGATTTTCAACTAAGTTGGTTATATGCAATGTATATATAAATAAATGACATTGCAAAATGATATTTGGTCCATCGTAAGATTAGAAAAATTGCCATCGGTCTAATCCGGGTTGAAGAGATCGACATCACATACTCACGAATGGAAACCAAATCGAGGCTTTTGTAATGGAAAACACTCTCTTCTCATGACTATCTTCGAACCACGGCTCCCAACCTTATCTCAATCTCTTCTCCTATTACTTAGTTTGGATAAGGGTGGGGAAAGAACCATTTCAGCTATTTTCATCGAAGGGAGTCCGTATTTGGCTTGAGAATCTTAGTCGTTACCTCTAATGGGTTGTAATGTATATCGAGTTAGACGTTAAGCAAAGTTTGAGTTAGTTTATTTTTAGGATGATTAACTAAGTTTAAACAATTCCAGTATAATAATATTCACAAAATAAGCATATCATGGAGCTTAGCTTTCATCATAGCAAATTGAAACCTAACCACAAAAATTACATATGCACAAATAGTTAATTACAATTATAAGCTAATGCATACCAAGGTCTTCAAATATTTTGAAATAATACCTCAAAGAAGCATTGATCCCACTTACCTGTTCTGACGTTCACTTCGAAAAAGTAGTATTGTCAATGGTCTGGTCACTAGGAGACCCTATATATACAAAACCTAAGTTCAAGTTTTGTGATAGTTACAAAAACATTAGAGTCTTATCTAAAAGTATATAATATATCATTTCGATCGTATCGAAATGTATTTTTAATCGATTAAATTATATTTCAATTATTGTAAGGTTATCGCAATATATAAATTATCATAATATTATAGAGATATAAGTGATATTACCTAGGATTGTTCGATTTTTGTAAAAATAGTATTGTTGGGTTTGTATAGACCGAACGATATGTATTACGGGTCATATTTTTAAAGATAACTTTCAGTGGGTAATTTGAGTTTTTAACATAGTTATACGTATCTAATGAAATATTATCGCAATATATGTAATTTATGTTATTAAACCATATTTTACCTAATTTGTCAATATAATTCATAGTATAGGTATTATCTAACCTTAATACTGCTATAATGTATGACAATTATTAAAATATCATTAAATATATTAAAAATATACTTTTTATCCAATCTAACCAATACATATATAGATAGTTTTTATTCAACTATTTATTATATTTTAACCTATTATTAATAGAATTGGGTATTGATTCGTTATTTAAGCTATTTTATTACATAAATTTGTAATAAATAGCTTGAGTTACGAAATAATTCCTCAAAAATTTCTATAGACTCTTAAAAATATGGGGAATTTAGTCATCACTTAGTTTCATATTATCGATTCATCGCCTGTATATTTGAAATTACTATTTTATCCTTAAAAAACACTTAATTACCTAGATATGATTCTTTTTACAAAAAATTATTTTCAACCTATCCTAATATCATTATACTTCATTAGAAATCAGTATAGGTTAATTTCACCATTTAATTTCATAAATCCTATTTATTTCATATTTTCAGCCTAATTTCAAGCTATTTTTAGGTTGACAAATATAATAAATATTAAAAATAATCAAATAAAAAATTGAGATACATAGAAATTATCTATATATCATAAGTATCTTATACAAAAATTTTGAGCTAAAAACTATATCATTTAGTATATTAATTTTAATTTTAAATTTTGGATGAATAGTATATTTATTAAATAAGTACATTAAATATTCCTAATTTGTAAAAATAAATTTACTAAATGAAATTATATCTAAAATAACCCAGGGATTAATATTTTAATATTTTTCCTAATTAATTCAATAATTTTTCTAAAATAGAGAAAAATAGAATAGAAATTTGGAACTTAAGTTCATCGAAGCTCTAGCCACTATTGGTTAGAGAGGGCTTGTCAGATAGCCAAGATGCAGCGTGGTCTAGTGGTAGCTTGTCGGGTTCCACAACAAACTCTCCTTTGGTTTGGTTTCTGTAATTCCCCTATTTTTCTTATTTTATTTTCTAATTTTTATTAATTTTTCTAGAAATCCCCTAAGTGTCTAAAGTGTATAATCTAGTCCTAGAAGTCTTAGTTATAGTAGTTTAGGTTTGTTGAGTTTTTCCTTAGCCATTAAGTAATTATTTGTTATTTATTTATTTATTCTTTTGAGGAATTTGCATGCGTGATATGTCAATTTTTTGTTTATTTACTTCTGATGCAGCTGGTTATTGTTTTTAAGCTACTCCACATTTAGTCCAATCATATTTTAGATTGTTTCTTATTTTTTTTATAATTTTTAGATGATATTTTAGGGTATTCTGGTATTTTATATTAATATTTAATGATTTTGTTAATATGTAGGTATATATCCTATATATATCGTACACGTACTGAGTAATTATATACGTATAATCTTATTTTTAGCACATCTTTTATTTTTAAGATACTTTTCCTATTTACTTTTGCGATTTTATTGCTTATTATGCATAATTACATAATTTTAGGTTAATTTATAGGTATATTTATTATATATATAGTAGGTATACTCATATACTATATTATGCTATATTATTATTATTTATTGCCTAATTAATTTATCTCTAAGTCCTCATCATATTCTAAACTCGATTATTGGGGTTTCAATCATTTTTACATTATCTTAAATAATCACATTTTTAGAGCTAAATTTTGAATTTTGATCATTATTTTTGAAATCTAATCTTATTAAGTCGTTTCAAATAACTTTTTTAACTTAGTTGTAAAGTTTGAACTTAATTGGATATGTTTTCTCGAAAGCCCTAGATTTATATGTTTAGTTTAATGTTTCCAAATTAATTACAAGAAAAATTTCCTTTTCTGTTTGGTCTTTGAGATACTACAACCACATACTTTATATTTACGAACTTTTTATAATAATTTTGATTTTTTTCTTTTTTTCTTTTCTTTTTTTAATTTAAATCGAACGTGTGTGAGATTTTGGGATATAGAAACATTTTTATAATTTGTAAATAAATCTACATTTACATAAATAATATAATTTTTACTTTATTTATGAAGATATGGCCAATAAAAAATCCAACAAATCTTATACAAACAAATTCACTTCTATCCTATTTTATTTCACATTTAGCCTTAAGTCATGGCTTTAGTGTATTAAAATGATTACCATAAAAATAATATGAACAAGGCAAAGGAGAATATTTAGGCTTTATCTTTGGATCGATTGCATACTAATATTTTCATTTACTAATAAGAAACTAATTATTAATCATTTACACATTAATTTACTATTTTATTTATGTTGTTAAAAAATATTTTTATATTTATACTTATTATTTATCTCATTTCATTATTGGTTGGAAAATAAATGTAAACATAAATTTTTGTGCCATTTGGTTCTTCACATTGTACAACTATATATTTTATAATTATGAACTTTTTGCACAATTTTTTATTTCATTGTAGAACGTTTTTTTTTTTTATATTTTTTTATAGTTTCAATTGCACATTATGAGGGAGTTCAAGATATGCAAACAAGTTTACAATTGTTAAATGAATCCAAATTTACGAAATAATTGATCCAATGGTCATAACAAATTGAAGATATGCCTTACATAATTTCCACTAAAACTTATATATATCGATTCACTTTTATCAAGACAAATCCTTACGTCATGGATGCAATCTTTTACAGAGTTTGAATTGAAGATAACATGAATTAGATAGAAAAGAAGAGTATAGGTTTATCTTCTAAAATTAGTTGCATCACCTTGATGGTAGGTAAGATGGTAAATCCTAATCGTTTGGTGTGGGTACTAATAATTAAACATAACAAAAGCCAAATCAATCTTTTTCATTAAAAACAAGTCTATGCTCATCATAGAAATTCAATCGTCCCTTTCTACAAAAGTGGGAGCAAACCATGGTTTCTATCTCTAGAATTACTTGAAGGATTGTTTATCATATTTGAACTTCATCTTAACTTAATAGACTTACATCTTTGTATCCATTCAAGATTGCAACATATTTGGTAGGTTTCAACATTTTCTTCTTATAACTTAATTTCATCTTTTAGAAAGTGTAAGTTATGATGCAATAGTTCTAGTTGAAGAACAACAATGCTACCCAATTGAAGGAATTAACACTTACATTGCATTAAGATTACTTATATTATATCAAGGTTATTAATTGCTTGTTTAAATTCACATGTGCAGAGGAGGAGGATCAACATGACTCTAACATGCTTGCCATAGAGGAGTTGAATAATTTTAAGGAATTACGTTCTATTAATTCCTTAGTTGGCAAGAGATTTCCATTTGAAAGTGATGCAGCGACATTGTACAAAGAGTATGCAGTATTTCATGGTTTTAGCATCCGTAGATATGATAACAAGCATGATAAGAGTGGTAACATTATTATGCTTGCTTGGGTATGTCATAAGGAAAGATTTCAAAGAGATAAACACATGCAAAGGGAAGACAACATTAAGGAACCAAAACTGAACACAAGAATAGGTTGTCCAACATCTTTCAAAGTGAAATATGTTAGAAAAGACAACAATTAGAAATTGAGTAAAGTCATTACTGCGCACAATTATGACCTTATTGAGGAACAACATACGTGCTTCCTACATTCTAACTACAAGGTTTCAGACATAGATGACACTGAAATCAAGAGTATGTTAGCATGTGAAATTAGACCTTCACAGATCATGGAAAACTTAGTAAAAAATGTAGGAGGCTTTGAAAAGGTTAGCTTAACAAAAAAAGATTTATACAACAACATCATAGCACAAAAGGAACTTAAAGTGATAAATAGTGATGTAAAGCTATAATTGGATATCTATTTGCTATTAGAGAAGCAGACTGTAGTTTCTTCTAAGTTTAAGTTAGATGCCGGAAGACTTAGTCAGTTATTCTAGTCTGATTCAAGAAGCCAAATTGATTATGCATGTTTTGGTGATGTCATTGCATTTGACTCCACTTATAAGTCAAATAAGTACCTCATGCCGCTAGTCATAATAGTAGGTGTGAATAACCATCACCAAACATATGTCTTTGGGTGTGTTTTTGTTGATGATGAGATAATTGACAGCTACACATGGTTGTTACAAGTTTTCATCTAAGCCATGTAAAATAAACAACCTATCTCTATTGTAACAAATGGAGACAAGTAGATGTATGTAGCCATTAGTACAGTTTGTCCATATGTGCAACATTGACTTTGTTCATGGCATCTTGAAAGAAATGCAACAGCATATGCACATGACAAAAATTTTTCAAATGAATTCAAATGAATAATGTTTGACATCGAAGCAATCGATGATTTCGAAGACACGTGGGCTGACATGGTTGATCCATTTGGGCTTAGCAATAAGTAATGGACGAAAGAGGTATGCCAAAAGAAGTTCTCACGGGCATATGCAAATCTACCTAATCATTTTTGGGCAGAGATGTGAAGCATACAACATTACGGAGGTATGAATGCTTACATCAAAGGTGTTATAGCTGTAGGGCGAAGATATAAACTGTATGAGTTACTATAACACTTTGAACGAGTAATGTTAAGCCTTAGACATGTAGAGTTGATAGCTGACTATGAGAGTACACACTCTACTCCGGTTATGCAGACAATGTTGAGAAACTTTGAATAACATGTTGCACGCGTTTACAATTTACATGGTTTGCCTTTACAATTCACATGAGATATTGACAACTGTTACATTCAAACACATAGACAATTCGATAAATTGGTCTTGCTCATATATTGAGACAATAGGGTTCCTATGTTTTCATGCATTTCACGTGGCGAAGGTGGAACTATTGTTAGAAATCCCACAAAATCCTATATCACCTAGATGGACTAAGTAAGCTAAGTTATTACAGGGTCAACATGTTTTTAAAAATGACAAAGGTCAGTGGAGAAATTGGAGGAAGTTCGTTATGGTGCAATTGTTTCAACAAGTCGAATTATGAGTTTGTAGGGATGTAAATCTAAGGAAACATATGATGAATTGATGGAGGAGATCACACAATTGATAGTGAAAATGAAGAAGAAACTAACCTATGAGGATATACCATCATTTGCAAAATATGATCAAGGAAGTTAAGTTCAAAATTCTACTATTGCACGACATAAAGGTAAAACTAGTCAAGACAAGAAAAGGCCTAGAAAACCCCAGCATTGTAGTAAGTGCAATAAAAAAAGGACATAATAGAGCTTGATGCGTAGACATCCTTGCTAGTATTGATAAGCATAATGATGAGAACAAAGTGTCAACGGAAGGTTATAATGAAAACCCTATTGATGCAGAAGGTCGTAATCTAAACTCAAGAGCACAAATGACGTTTAATGAAGATTGTAGTTCAATTTTTGACCAAAATATATCTCTACCTACAACATAAGTAATCATTATAAGTACCCTTCATCCCTTTAATATTAGTAATTGAGCAAATAAAATAATCTAATTCTTTCAAATGACCTATACATTTGTTGGTTTTGCAAGATGACGCTATATCATTTTCTTAGGCTCCTTTGTCAAAGAGTCCAAACATAAGAAAAAGGAACAATGAGGTATTAATTGTTCATTTTTAACTTCGTAAATATATAATGCTAGAATGTAAACTGTTTGACTGTATTTCCTACAAGATTGTGGTGTATAAAACATACATCTTTTTCAATTTGAAAGTACTTTGGTTTACATGAAAATATGCTTTTGCTCTTGTATGTGATATGTGTAAATAATGTCATTAAACAATAACAATGAAACTACTGACGTATAATTGTCCATACATAGTTTTGTTTAATGTCTCTGTTATTGTAATTATATGAAGAGAATTTAGTAATGGTGGGTTATCTCATGCATTCTGCAGATGGATGGTACCTTTTCATTATAGGAAAGACCTTGATGGGAGACCACAAACTAATAGGAATATAATTTTCTATGTTTAACCAATTCATATTCTCAATGTATGTCACATTTTCACTCTTTATATGTGCATGGGAGAATATTTTAAGACTTTCCTTTTTTTTATTATTTTTACTCGAAGAAATCGCTCATTTTCTATTTAAGGATTTCCCATTCAATTAAAAATAATGAGTATTAGAAGTGAATAATAAGCAATAATTTTTTTTTTTTGGAAGCTTTCTCATAATTTTTCCTCTTTTCACATGGAAAAATTCAATAAATTACCAAACAAAATGACACAAATAATTAATAGAAAAGAATAATAATAAAGTCTATTCCTTTTTTTTTTCTTTTCTAGATAATGGATTTGCAATAGTCTTATAACTAGACAAAGCAAATAAATAAATACTAATTGTAATACTAATAATCTAACTTAGTCCTGGTTAAGTACAGGAGGTGTTTATATTTATTGTACATATGAAACCCACTGTTGAGGAAATAGATTCATGACTGTGGTATTGTTCTAGTGTCTTTGCTAGTATGTGATGAAGCAAATCTAGAGGGAATATGCGAAGCAAAGTCCATGGTAGATCAAGGAATTGAATGCGTTACATGTATCATATGCATCTCGGGGTACAAAGTTTTGCTTAAATTTTTTCAAGAACTGCAGCTACAACTAAAAATAACCAAAACAAAAAATCAACAATTAAATTGATCACTAAAGTAATATAAGCAAAAAATGAACAATTAAATCAATTACTTTATCCAAATGTTCATACTACTAATATTTCATGGTGATTACCTTCAATACCACAATTAGTTATATAGCCCCAGTAATCATTCTTCTCAATTTCCCAAAATCGAGCTAACCATTCCACGACACTAACCTTATACTGCCTAGAGTGAACACCATATTTACTCTCAATGAATGGGTCACTAAGGTTAATGGAAAAATGTTGCAATTGAGTAAGGGCACCGGAGTCAAATTGTAGCTTATAAGAGTGTCATGTTAAATAAAAACTTAACCATGAATATGAAATTTCTCTTGCCACTAAAAACAAGCGGTAAAGTAACCCATTCTACCAAAACTAACTTCATAATTTAAATTGTGTAATTAAATTTTGATTTATGGGTCTATGTAATGTGAAATTGATTTATTCTTTCCATTTTAGAATTCACACCAATGTATTAAACGATTTTCTTTTTTTCTTTTTATTTTCATTAATAAAAAGTTAACATATTATTTAATTAGTAAGAGCCATAAAAATACTAATTTAAAGACTTGTCTTAACCAGCTAGTGAGGGAGATAGAGAAGAAAAAAGTTAAGCAATAGATTAATGACTGTACAACAAAATCAGATAATTTTTTTTAAGGTTAGGCTATATCAAATCATCATAGCCTAGAAAATCCCATTGCATAGATGAAGAGATATGACATTATGATTATCCAAAGTAAGAAATATGATCATGTCATGGTAGGTTTAAGAACCACCCTCTATAGTAAATGAAAGACTCGCAACTCTTACTAGGCTAAAGATACACTTACCTCTCTAATGTTCATCTTGAAATTGGCAGATAATGCTCAACTAATTGTATGGTTCCTTTACTAATTTCTAGGTCATTTTCTTAACTTCGTATCATTTTTTTTTAACATGGTACATTGTTGCATTAAGTGCAATAGTGTCTCTGCACTTATTTTCTACAAAGTTAACAGGTTTGTATACATTCTTATATCAATCCATCTTATCAACCACTTGAACCACCATGAATGTACATATGTATGTTTAAAAAAAATTTGTTAAAGACATTTTAAATGATAAATTAAGAAATACATACCATTCCTTTGATCTCCTCATCAATGTCTTTTGCATACATAAACTTCGATTAGATAAAGCTTACAATTTACACTGCTTAAAACACATTAGGAAAAATAACTTACTTTTACAATATTAACTCCATCTATAGGCTTAATTAACCATTTTTATTCTCTTCTTTTGAAGTAACTAATCATCAAGCATTAAGAAATATTATCATATAATACTTATCATCTTGCACGAATTGGTCAGGCATATTGTCCGCTCTTGAAATATTCCAATTTGCCATTGGTTTTTTAAAACACCTAACACCTTTTTCTCTAAAGCTCACATCCTAAAATATTACATCACAAAATTCCAACTAAACAACGGATACATCAATCTAATAAACTTTTGTTTATATTATGATCATTGCAAACTATAAATTGGTGGTGTCATACCACTTTCTTAACACATTGAACGACCCTTGTTGATAATTTTACATTTGTTGTATCATAATATTGGGTAGTCTCATTCACCACATCTATTATAGTTAACTACCTGTGTGAATTTGATAGATTTGTTGGAATAACTATCTAGAAAAAAATAAAATAAAAAAAAGAGTGCTTCTACATAATTTCCTTAGCTATAACATTACGCTAAATATGTTAAACTTAAACATCATACCTTATTGCATGTACTTAAGTAGCTCATATATTTATCTTTATCTTTAAACAACTTTACATATTGTGCCACTTTAGCCGTGTCCTATAATTTACTTTGATGTTATAACAATAAATATTCATAAAAATTTACAAAAAAAATAAAAATAAAAAAGTTGTTAAATAAATATAAGTAACATCTCTTCTTATCGCAAAATACATTGGAAGAAACCATGTCCTCCATAACGGATTCTTCATCCTCTCCATCATGTTTAGCATTACTACATTTACATTGATAACCTATATTTAAATATTATACATGCTAATGTGAATACAAAACAATCTAATATAATTTTTCAAACATATATGTTATTTTCATGTAATACTAATTTTACGTATATTTGAGTTATTAAAACATTATATGTAGAATATTTATTAAGAAATGTCATCATCACCTAACTATTCACCTACTTGTCAGGTTTCATGTAGGAAAGATCCTTCCTAGTCACAAATTCTTTCTTTGTTTTACAATTTGAAAATTTTTAAATAAACAACAATGTAAAAGTTACATTAACATTTAAAACATTAGTTCAACACTTTTAATCCTCCTTATAGTCAAATATGTAATCAAGCACTTGTAGTTGACTGAGATTAAGTTTCGACAAGATGCCTTCATGACATTCACATGGCAATGTTGTAAGAAGGTATTAGAAAACATGTAACAATAACAATAAAATTACAAATATATTTTATTAAGAAAAATAACAATCATAAAAAAAAGAAACTATCTATGTATTACTAGAGGTATAGTATGCGATATAGCTAATGTGGAGGCCTTGCCTTTAGTTTTATATGGTATAGAAGATTTTTCTTTATGTTTACGTATAGTGATAACTTATATCTTAAAGACATTTTCTTAACTCTATTTTTATATCAATTTTATTCCCTTCATCATTTTCTGAAGATGTCACAAAGATGACATTATTTTGTCGCCTATGTATTTGACTCTGAACAATGCCATCCTTTGAAACATTTAAATAAATAATATTAATAGACTAATAAAAAGATAAGAGTAATTTTATATTGATTATTTTTCTTACTAACATCTCTCCATACGAAAGGATTGTATATATGTATACTGTCATATGGGATTGTATATATGTATATTGTCATATAAGATTATATATGAGTTGCAATTTGTAATTTGCAATTTGTAATGAAAATATAGGATTATATATGAGATTCAGTCGCAATTTATAATTTGCTACTCTACTACTAAAAATAAATCTAACCTCGTCTTTCGTAAGTTGATTGTTGCCTAATCTACTAAGCGCTATGAATACGATGCATAGCTCTCTTACTGCAATATAAAAACATTATAAATTAAACAATTTACATAAACATTACGTGATTAGAAAAAGAAAAATATTATTACCTTAGGACTATTCACTTTTAGGTACAACACCTACTTTAACTTTCTTTTTCACTTGTGTACTCTTACAGTCATCATCATCATTACTAATGTCTTTTTGTGGTGTATATTTAGTTGGTATCAATACTCTCACATGTCTACATGAAGGGGAGGTACATCGCTAACACCTATACTATCAGGCTCATCCAAAAGCTGCTTGAACTTGAAGTTTTGGTCGACGGGCTTTTCGACGTTATCTCCTTAAAGTACAGTGAATAAAATCTAATGCTTTCCTTATGTTCCTCTCAACTATAGGTGTACAATATGAATCCGATGCTTCTCTACTATGCTTAACTTTGCCATTCCCTACTAAAGTTACTACCACTCTCCTACCCCCCCTCTACATTAGGACCTCCCTTATCCTCATTTAAGACTTCAACAAACTAATATTCATTCTGCTGTTCAAAGTTTAGGCCATGCATTATACCTATCTTACCCTTATTTGCAACCTCACTATTAGGATTGTTCAATAATGAAATAGTAGATAATATGGACTCAAAATTACCCTTTATATTTTCATTCACCGTGTTGAAATATTTACGAATACCATTGACATCTTAGTGTAATTTCATATGTTCTTTCTTTATGTTAGAGAGTCGTGACTCAAACATTTACAAGAAAGAAATTAGCAAAAGTTTACTTACAGTTCCGATCAAATTACCATAGTTGATCAAATAGGAGTTCTACATAGTTGAAACATTTTCGTATGTGTTGACGTTTCCCTATGCACTTCATAACTTGAATTTAAACCAATCTTAAAGATAACCTGTAAGACATGACTAAAAGTTAACATAGCTATTGAAGAATAGCATAACTAAAGGATTTAAAACAAATAACAGTTACCTTTACCTTAGGCATCTTGTTGAAGCAGGTAATAATTTTCTTTATTGCATTATTTGTCCATGTCTTCAACCGAGGAGTAAGGTGATTTCATGGTGTAACATCAACACATCTCAAAGTGACATTATCAACAAAAAAACAACTACAAACCACATAAATTTATCATTACTTAACAACAACATTTCAATTTTAAAAAAATAAGGCTAAATAACACCTAATAATCTAATTTACCAATAAATGAAGGGTACATCTAGAAAGATACTTTCTTCTGCAAACCTTATAAGCTCTTACTCTTGCATATAGTCTTTCTAATGTAAAAATGGCCTAATTTGTATTGATAATATTATCTATGTCTGTTACTATAGATCAATGATCCTTAGAAATCGTTTTTCCTATGTATGGTGCTATTAATCGACCGAGAAACCATAAAACTAACATGCGTCTAAAAGAATCATATTTAGGAATATCATCTTCTAATATTTTTCCCTCAATGCTAGTGGGGGTTGCAACACCTAGCTTCGGTTTGGTCAATGCAATCATCTCATCCGATGCATCTACTTAAGGAATGTGTCCATTAGAGCTCAATCCTAGAATACTTTCAACATCTCTGATGAATAAAGTACGGCTTTGGGCATTTATATATAGCTGATAACTTTCAGCATCAAACCTATCAATAAGCTACAAAAGTACCTCTTTGTTCATCTTTCCACATTGCATATAAAGTTTGATTCCAAACCTCAACTCAACTACTATTTCTTTTTTCTAAGTACTCAACTTCCTCAAAACTTCAGCTACTTGATTAGGATTACATCGTGCTTATAGCTACATTAAAATCAACAAATTATTAAATTAGTTATCACAATATTAAAAGATAGTTATATCCATAAGCTAACGAAGGAAAGAAAATACAAAGAATATTTTCCACAATTTTACCTTCACTAAACAAAAATTCAATAGATTAACTTGAAAGCAATATTATATCCTTACAAATACTTATATACACTTTAAATGCCAAAAGAATTCTTAACTTGCTATAATGACCATTCTATAAAATGAATTGACTTCATTCCTTAACATTATTATGCATGGATAACATGTTTTACTTTACATATATGGTCATTTGTTCACTTCATTCTCTTCAACACTTAGCAAGTCTTCATATGTGCCTACCTTAGCATTTCCCACATCATCGAATTGCTACTTCTCCTTGTTGGACAGTGGTTTCCATTTACTAGTTGTTTATGCATGTACTTGCAAAATATCATCTCAACTATGGAGGACAAGCATTTATTCAATACGAATACATAAATAGAAATATAGTAGTTATAACTATCTCTCATAAATAAATTATACTATCCACTTGCTATAGTTTTTAAAACATGTAAACTAAGATAACCATACCTCATGTGCCATTCCCGCTTTACCCTTTTTTTAATCTATTTTTCTACTCTTCTTGTGCTTTTCTTTTCTGTAAATAACTAAAATTAAGTTCTTGTTAGGTTGCAATAACTTCTATTATAAATACATAAATTTTACATCATTAATATGCAAAAAACATATAAAACTACACTTAATTATTGGTCAAATACATATTAATGATAGGACTACTCACAAAATCCATTTTAAGATTACAAGAAATGGATTTGTAAATTTGGAAAATTATTTGTTAAGGCTGTCCCTCATTATCTTAAACATTCTTAGCGGTCTATATGCCCAATATGAGCCTATGGCTATTTATAAACCCTTATTAATCGTATCTTTTATAGTTAAATAGAAAAGAATCTATGCAACTTCTTTGCATTACTTGTGTTGATGAAATCCTAAATGTTGATTTGCTTCCATGTTAGCCTAGAATCTCAAACAGAATACTTCTCAGTAGTCAGTACATATTGCAATAACAAACATGAATGAATCTGAAAAGTGAAACAATAGTCTTATAACATCCATTATTATAAAGTGTTAAAATAATAATATAAGTACTTAACTTTCATTTTATTTCTATTTCATACATAATCTTAAAATCTAATAGATATAAACATCACATCTAATGAAGACAAGTACCACATCTAAACGATAAAAGATCCAATCTTATCTAAAACGCCTTTCACAAGTCACTTTAGTAAAAAACTACTTGCTGTGGAGCACCACCTCAATGATATGCGATACTTTCCTGGCAGCAAGTCTCAACTTAACTTTAGTTTCTTTTTATTTTTTTTTTCTTGTTTTCTTTTCTTTTCAATTAGTGAATTTAGAGAAGGACATGATGATAACCTTAGATCAATCAATATCTAAGAATTCTCATAAACAAAACAAGAAAACCCAAGCCTTATATCAAACCAAAAGCCCTTACAATTTCTTATGCCTATTATCAAATTAATGATCATGAATATCTTTATTTAATTAATCTACAGAATGTGTAAATGCATACTACAACTACTACCTATAAACAGATCCATGAACTTTCTTAGTAAAAGCTTAAGCAACTCTAGTCATCAAAGATAATATCATCTATATATTGACTTGTGTGGACATTATTATAATACAAAAACATCAATTATATGATTAATAATTAGTCTAAAACATGCATTAGCATTAGTATATACCGTAGGTAGTAGTACGTCCTCAATCTGCATCAAGTGAATTATTAGGAATCCCACTAGAAATACTCTCAAACTTAATCTTATACTAGGGGAAACATTACAAATTTCAAATTCAAAAAGTGCAACAATTCTCGAAAGACTAGGGAAGCATGGTAACTTGTCAAATTCTAGAAAGAGGGAAATATCACTAAAGAAAAGTAACTCAAAAGCTGTCTCCAATTCTAAAACTTAGGGGTCTACTCACAATGTTAGTGATAAGAAAGTTAACAAAGGAAAGAAGCATAAGCTAGGGAATCATTTAGACAAGTGTATAGCATCTAAATTGATGGTAAGTGTCTTATCCAATCAATTATTCTTATCGCTTAATATAATTTAGTTTGTTTTTGTTGAATTTAGATCCTCAACCATTCAAACTAGAAGCTTAAATTTTTAGGCATGGTGCAGTGTTATATATATATATTACATCATACTTCCTCCACTTATGGTTTGATTGGACCACTGATGAAATGGAGATGTCAAATAAAGATTTAAACTCTCAATCTCTTACTGAAAGTTTAATTTTGTACATATGAAGAATTCTTTAATTTATTACTTAAGATTTTTTTCCTTTAAATATAGCCTCATTATGGAATTGCTATTAATTTCAAATGTGGAAAATCATGAATCCTTAGTTGATTTCATAGAATTGGCATACTATCTTTCATGCATGTAGAAAATGCATCAAGCAAAGATAGTGAAAGAAAGACTACTGTCAAATGTAAACTTTAACTAACAACTCTTGATATCAATTGTAAACCTATGGATAAGTATCCAATGGAAGATAACCTTGTTTCCAGCCATCCCAAAGGTAATGCCATTTCCTTATGCCATTTTTTTGTTCCCCTTATGGTGGATTCCTCATACTAGTTATGTGATTAGTAAAATGATCTAATTGGCATGAAATTTCACAGTTATGAATTAGTTTTTTGTTTATTATAGAGTATGTTGACAACAACTTAGTTTCTCTTGATTTTGTTACCTTACCAATGCATGAAAATGGCTTAAATGCTCCTGCTATAAATGCCTATGATAACACTAGTCATAATGAATGATTGGTCATGAAAGTGGTACGAAGACTACTATTGTAAATCATCTAGACTATGATTACAATGTTGGAGAAGTAGTTGATCAAAGCTATAAAAGAGGACATGGTACAAGAGATCTACTTTTGAGAAGACAATCATTTATCACTCATGCCAAAGAGTTCTTTGACATAGTTTTGAGTCCTCCAGCAATATGCCATAATCCTAAAAAGAGTCATTCCAAATTGGCAAATGAGAGACTTTACCTAGATTTTACGAGAGAACTAATGGATCGTAAGTTTTTTAACCCTATAGAACTAGCTTATCCTCTCTTGCTAAATATCAATTGGAAATCTAGAGCTTGTATTACTTTACAAAAATTGATTTAGAAATCAGTGATGGCATTAAGGATTTAAGCTACTATTATAACGTTGCAAGTGACAAGTTACCTATTGATGGAATCTATGCATTAATGAAGAAAGATTCGCACGGGAAAGGAATGGTAAGCGTAATGTGGGATTTGAGGTGGAGGAACAGATTCTCAGCCTATGATGTAGAATAGGTTGCAAACAATGTTGAAAAGATAGTATTGAGTTGGTTGAATGAGGAAAGCTTACTTGAATTTGCATTCTAACTTCTTCATATTATAAGTATGTTGTGACATTTATGTATATAGTAGAATAGGGTTCTATAGAAGAAAGATGAATCAATCATCTTTTTCTGAGTAGCTGAGTGAAGAATTGCATCATTCATATTTTAGGGATAGAAAGCAGTTTAGTTGCCAATTCTAGAAAAAATGAATGCATCATATCATTCGGTATACCATCAAACTAAGATCAAAGCAATAAGCAACTGCATTTATTTTTTTAGGTTAATGTAAACCTAGTTTCAAAACTAAAACTAAACCCACATTCCACCAAAACCCCAATCAACATCAAATCAAGTGCACAAACAAAAATCTTATACAAACTAAATCATACATTCTTGAGACATAATCAAAACATATAATAGCACAATGTTTTATAGAAAAAAGATTGATCAATCATCTTTTTTCAAAATAGAAAGCAATTTAGTTGCTAATTCTCAAAAAAATGAATGCATCACATCATTCAGTATGCCATCAAACTAACATCAAAGCAATAAGCAAACACATTTATTTTTTTAGGTTTGTAGAACTAAAACCCAACCTACATTCCACCAAAACCCCAATCAACATCAAATCAAGCACAATAATGACAAAGACAAAAATCTTACACAAACCAAATAATACATTCCTAACACATAATCAAACTACATAAGAAATGCACAAACTTTAAACAACCACAACAATCTATTACAATAAAAGAGAAAAAGGGAAAGAGGACAATAACTAAGATTGAATACATCAACCTGGCAATCGTTACAAGCAAGAGCTTGAAAACAAGTCTTATTAGGTTAAAATGTTAGAAGTTTCTCTTGTATAACATATGAAGAAGAGAGTCAGGGATTTAGGGCATGGAAGTTGAAAAAGGTCTTTACGGAGAGAGGGATGGATAGACAGAGAGAAGGAAAGAGGGGAAGAGAGAGTCATCTCAATTAGTAAAAGCAATGGTTATAATTTATAAGATTAAAATTATGTTGACTTCTAAAGAAATCAAATCCTTCTTATCACCTTTCCTAATGTAGTGCATAGTCTAGACTTCTCATACTAGGCTTTGGTTATGGATTGTGAAAATCTATGTCGAACAAAATCCGATGAGAGACAAAACTAACTAGGGAGGATAAACTAATAGTGGAAAAAGGAGAGATTTACATAAATAGTTGCATAATCATGGAATGGATAGGGTTCAAATAGAATATTGGAGATGGCAAATTAATTTAAAAAAATTTTATACCTTTATAATGTAAAGAAACCCTAATACACCAAATGGCATTACAATCAATTAGTGTTTTCAATCAGAAACATGGTAATCAGACCTTTCTATATGCTATGTTTTCATAAAGCAAGTAGACAGAAAATTTTACCTTTTTATGGAGGTAAATAGTGGAGACGATCTCATTGAGCTTCATTAGGCGTCTAACAAGAATGCCTAAAATACAGATTGCGATGCAATTGCCAAGAAAATAATATAGGGAGAGCAGGGAAGCAAATGCCATGGAGGGAGAGATGACCTACGATGAACTGAAACACGGAAGATAGATGAGAAGGTAAGAGGGAGAGAAGATTGATGACATGGAGAAGACCAAAGATGGACTAGAAAAACTCAAATAGTGGATAAATGTTTTACTGGTTTAACCGGTAATAGGTAAATAAGGATATACACGTATCAATGGTTAGGATTTATATTTAAAAAATCAATGGATAAAATGGATATGGGACCAGTCCCATATATTTTTTAGGTGGGACCGTAGAAGTTCCCTAAACAAATACACATAACATAGATGCATGTGCCTACTACACATTGAACACATCCAACAGCCATGATTATAACAATTCCACAATTGCCTTAAGTCCACAAATACAAGATCTCTGACAAAGGAACTGTTAACTAATTCTCTTATTTATAGCATAAAGAGTAGCACTACTAAGAATGATCTTTTATCCATTCGTCTTCAGAGTAATATGTTGGTTTATCTTTATCGAAGCTTGTGCGTCCTCCCTACAGTTTAAACAACCAGATACTATGGGTTAGAATCTATATAAGCAATCTTTGGAATGTTCTGCACAACCGTCCTTCCACTGATATCTATACTAATGGTGACATTTCATCTGGTTTGCTTGACAGCTACAGAATCAAAGCAAGGAATGGAATAAGGAACAGAAATTCACTAGGCTTTCACCCAGCTTTACAGATTTTGGTTTATTTGTAAAAATTGGGACAAACTTGCTGAGACGTTTTTCAACTCATGCTATCAAGTCATGCTACTTTCTTTACTCCATTTGAAAACCTCCTCCACCACATCAACCAGAGAGAAACACCAGAAACATGGTGATACTTCGGAGGCAAATTTCTTGGTCTATATTCCTTTCCAATTTGACGAGGATACTTCAACTCCATGGTAAGCCCCTATAATATCAATGAGTTTGCAGCTAATGTTTCTTCCTCCTTGACCACTTATTCAGCAGATGGAATGTATCTTAAAGAACAAATAGAGGAGATGACCATAGAAAAAGAATTGTTGGAGATGTTCAAGACATCCACTTAATGAACCTAAAAAGAATAAGAAACGTGGGAGAACCTGAAACCAATAAGTACAAATATCATCAATACAAGAGAGAAATAAGGAAAACTGAAAAATTTGTTAAGACAAGCAGCACCAACATCAAACATTTTGCAGCTTATAAATATCTTACATAGTGCATTGTGTTATTGAAATGACATTTGGTAGAAAAAATTTCTGGAAGCAAAGTGTGCAGGAAAAAATAAAGAATCAGCAATTCAAAAGGAGAAGCGCTGTAGAGTTGCTACCTGATGAGCATCATTGACAGGGATATGAAATGTGCTGTTTGAAAAGATTGGATACTCTTGAGGTGTTCCAGGCTACTTGGAATGTGAATTTGAGGCAAGATAAAGGGTACCACTCCCCTTGAGGACAACAAATACTTCTTTGCAAGAATGTCTATGTATTGGAGTGTGGGATCCTGGGGCAAAGGTTTGTAACCATACCTCAATCTGTCGACATCCATAAAATGAATTTAAACAATACTCCAGCAGATAGATGTCTTCTGAGGATAGATAAATCATTACCGCAAAAGAAGTTCCCTTGTTATAACTCAATCAAAGGTGTTCCATGTGCAATTGCCCAGATTAAGATTATCTTTTCTGTTTCCATCTAACGCAAAAAAGGAAAGGGAGATGTCAACATCAGGACCAACCATGAAGGAAGCACTGTGTTGTTGATGATGTGTAAATCAGTGTCATATGTCTAGATGCAACAACTTGAAATAGATTGACATTGTTGCACAAAATAGTGTTTGTGGAGGAGATTCAAGAAAACTTGTTTTATATTTCTTCAAGATACAATTAGCAAAAGCAGCTAAAATACTTTCTGCAACAGTTTGCATCAAACATGTGTTTTTGTTTCTTCAATAAGCTTTCTCTAAAAGTCAACACAATCAATGCAGATGATGCCATGAATAGGATCCAAATACTGCCTTGTCTTACAAACCCACCAATGACTTTCTTTAAGATTACATAACACACAAAGCGCTTTTGTAAATTTTATCCATAGCCACTTGCCACGCTCACTCCCATCGTTATAAAACTACACCAATCAAAATTTTCATGCTTGTGCAGGTTGCTCAATCTAAAGATGCCTTTTGTTTGGCTACGTCATTAGATCAACAGAATGGAAGTCAATATAAGAGGATAACAAAATCCCCTCTTTCATACCATGCAAGACAGAACTGGCAACGGCGGCAACTGTTATGTGTGATAAACCTTGCCTTCCATAGTTATTCTGTGGAAGTTCACTAACACTCCTCACTAGTCGTAACCCTGAATCAGAAGGAAAATAACCAAATTAACTATGACAAAGAAAGCTATCATTTCAATTAGCCGGCACCTGTCAGATAAATAATGATGAAGAATAAGAAAATCAAATGAAAATCGAACAGATATATTGATTTTATTTAGAATCTGTTTAAACTTTTGTTGCTTTTTTAACTGGCATAATGGTGTCCAAGTACCAATCATAAATGAACCAAAACGTATAACAAAATAAAGAATGTGACTGGATCTACAATCCATTATAAGATACCCAATATAAAGCTAAAAACTGGGGCTTTCATATATAAGTACCAAGAATAGCCACATATCATTGAAAGCTACAAAACAAATTACATAGCTAATACAAGTACATTCACAGTTTTATATGCTGCCCATGAGAAGTCGATTCATGTAGTTATTCATTAAAGGAAGAGCTTTTCGACGTTTTAAGGAGACCGGGAAAAATATATAGACATGATGTTAAACGGCATTTCAGAAAGAAAGAACCGTGTTTTGCGTGCACAGGCACATTCTCACCTTTAATGAAGCACTCGGTGGTAGCTCCGGAAACTGTAATAGCAGAGAAGAAGAAGATGCTAAGGATATTTTGGAAGAATATATTGAAATAGTGCGTTCTCAAAAAATTTTAGGAAACTAGTATGATTGCGCGTGCCTCAACTAATCATTGTTTTTTTTTTTTTTTTAACTGAAGGCGTGTTTGGAAGACGTGTTTATCTTCTGAGGTCTAAGGAAGGTATAAAGAAAGCGTGCGCTCTTAGTATCCAAGAAAGACACACTCTATAGGCATGCTATCCAAGTAAGGTGTATAAGGTGCGCTTTTAGTTTATTTTATTTTTCTTTCACACACAAATGCGTCTTCGATGTTAATTTATTTATTTTTAAATTTTTCTTATTTTAATAGTCAAGCTATTATATAAATGTGCGACCCTTTCATGCGCCTTCAATATCCAATAGCGTGTCTTCAATTTCACTACTATGTAAATTTAGTTGTCTTCAATTTCACTATTATGCATATTTAGTTGACAATAAAGATTATTCTTGGCTAAATACTTTGAAAATGACAAGTTAACTACCAATTTCGATCTTAAGTTAAATTTACGCTTCACATTAAATGTACTTCCTACTAGAAGTATTAATGTAACGGGTCAGCTTGAATGATTTACCAACTAATTTACTAACTAAACCTATTAAAAATAACTATAGTATAAAGAATAAGTATATATATGTATATACATACACACACACAATAAACAATCAGTATTAAGGAAATAGCAATATAATATGAAAAATAATTTATAAAAACCATATACACAGTGAGTAATAAATGTCGATAATACATAACAATCAAACTAAGTAATGTAAATATAGTTATTTACAACTACTTCTTCTTAGATTTAGTTAATTGTTTTTCGAAACGAGCTAATAGTGATGGTCTACGAGTAGATGGACTCTCTGATAACTGAGGCTCAGATGGCTGCAAAAGAGTATTAGCGAAATCTATATAAAGAATTAGAGTAGACAATAATGGAGGTAGTTGGGTGTCAGCCTCCTCTATGTATATTGCTTGAGACCATCCTGTACAATGTTTCCTGGGAGCTAGCGGTGTCGGCTGCGAATACATCCACACGTGAGCATCAGGAGTTTGAAATGAGGTATGGCTTAAATTGGAGGCATAAGTAGGTGGTATACTACTACCAATTTTGCTCAAGTCGATGGAATGGCGAGATCCTGATGGCATAGAATTAACATCATAGCCCCGACCACGTGTTTGTGATAATTGACGGCCTTTCATGTGAATTCTAGGTCCTGCATGCGGTGGAGGGGCAGGTGCAGGAGTGGGGTCAGCTGGTTGGTTGAAAAATAATATTAAATCGCTGTGCTCCTCGATATGGTGAAGCCGACCATCGATGATATGATGAGTAGTATGGACATCATCTACTAACTTCGCTTGACGTAGAGTATTCGCCTACAGTTAATGAAATAGTTCAAGTTATATTCATATAGATTACTTTGGGAAAAAATAAAATAAGATAAATGGAAGGAAACCTTATCGAGTATCCCATCACAACCTTATGATGTGTAATTTATTGGCATATATGATTCCTATATCAGTCATGGTAAGCTGGATCGACACTCGTTGGTCCTTGAATATCAACAACCCATACATGGTGGTATACCTAGGTTGATATGTATCCCTAATGGGCGATTGACCAATCTATGTCTATCTTACCTCTAAGGTCGATATGATGCAGCTTGTCACTCATATGAACATCGACTGGTATCATCTGAAATCCTCCAAACTGCCATAGAACATGATCGAGAAAATAGAACTCCATAATGTGGAAACATATCACTAGAACCTTGATTGCCCAGACGGCTCAACCAGCATTGCAAAACGGTAGTAGGATATTAATAAGATTATCTAGATACGGCTCTCACGAGACTTATAATGCATTTGCAAAGAAAGTGTATTAATAATGCTTAATTTTTCAATAAAGATCAACAACAAAAACAAAATTGAAGAAGTACATACTTGTTTGCAGATCAAATGTTGTCCGATATGCATCTACAACATACTTAGCATGATGTGTAATGTCTCATGATATGGCCTACCTAGCAGTACCTAGTAGTTAGTGGTAGGCGCTCCAGTATTGTGAAGCTAGACTTGGTTCGTGGTGTAATGTGGAGGAAATGATCCCATGCTCATATCTACAGTAATATGGCGGCACCTCCAATTTCTTGCGCTCCTGATTGTACTGTCCCACAGAGTTAGAGATATAACTAAGCCAAACAAAGGTATGTATATTGAATGGAAGGCGCGATAGTGCGTAGGAGAATCATGCCTTCCCAACAACACCGAAGGTGCGTTCTTTCCTTATGCCTTCCTTGTTGTAAGGCAGGTGCGATCTCTCTATGCGCCTTTTCTATAATATAGGGAGGTGCATTCTCCAAGTGTGCCTTCAGTTAAAAAAAAAATGAATACTGAAGGCACACGTGCACTAGTTTCTTAAAAATTTTCGAGAACGCACCATTTTGGTATATTTTTTCCAAATTTGTATTATAGAAGTACAAAACTCTAATAAAACATTCTCTATTGTTTTTGCATTGAATTAACATTGTATTTGGCTATATAGAAAACTATGGAACTACATAGAAACAAAAAGAAATTACGTGTTTGGGTAATTTAAAGAAAAGTAAAAAGGAGATGAATATAAAGGAAACAGAGAAAAAGAATTCCACTTTAAAGTTTTAATTTTTTTTTTTAAATTCAAGGAAAAATCCATGAAAATGGGTAGAAATCTTGTAAAAATACTAAAATATCCTAATTGTTCATCACCTTCTTCATCGATGTTAGATCCCTTCTCTTCTCTTCTCTCCTGTCTCTCTCCTCTTCTCTTCTCGATGAGAATGTATTAGTATCGACTCTCTTCTATATCTCTCTCTCTTGAGCATTTGTGAGTTTTGTACTTCTATAGTACAAATTTTGAAAAAATATATTGAAATGGTGCGTCAAAATTTTTTTTTTTATGAAATTAGTATAATGAAGGTACGTGCCATGTACGTACCTTTACTATTTAACTTAAGGTAGGTAAGGGGATCGCTCATTCCTTACTACAAAGAAGGTGCAAGAAAAGAACACGCCTTTTGTGTTGTGAGGAAGGCACGATCCCCCTATGTGCCTTCCATTTACTATAAATACCTTGCTTTCACCTTCCCCCTTTATTTGCACCACTTCTAAATACTAAAAACCCTCAAAATCTCAGATATTCTACCTTGAAGTGATAGTTTAGCCTTATTTTCTCTCTCTGAGCAGTAGCACTCTCAGCAATATTGTATGTATCTATCTATTATCTTTATTTCACAATAATTTTTTTTAAATTATTAATTACGTTGTATTTACAACTATATTTATATTGTCTATGTGAAATGTATTTACATGATAATTTTTGTAATTTTATATTTTCTTAATATGCATGTTTAATTTTGTTTATTATTCTTAATTTTATGTTATTTATAATTTTTGTAGGTATGTTAGTTGTGGCAGTTACGTAGAAATATATATATGCGACTTGTATATGGTACGTAATTTTACCAATATATTAGTTACGCTACACTAAGAAATGAAATCGTGCAGAAGATTATAGTTATAGTGTGAAATAAGTTAGTCCATATAGAAGTGTAATTGTGTGGGTGCAATGAGACGTCCCACCAAGATGGAATTATGTAGGTGTGACAAGACGGTTTGCTAAAAAACGATGTCATGTGGGAGTACGCAAGTTATAGTGTGAAGTTATAGAATGTGATAAAATGGCTTCCTAAGAAGTAAAATTGTGTGAGACGCCTTGCCTAAAAATGAAGTCATGTGGGAGCTTACAGTTATCATGTGAATTTATAGAGTATGATAAGATACCCCACCGAGAAGTAAAATTTTGTGGGTGCGATGAGACGCCTTGTTGAAAAACGAAGTCATATAGGATCTTACAATTATAGTTGAATTTATAAAGTGTGATAAGATGTCTCATTGAGAACTAAAATTGTGTAGGTACAATAAAATGTCCCACCGAGAAATGAAGTCGTGTGGGAGCTTACAGTTATAGTGTGAAGTTATGATGCCCCATTGAGAAATGAAATTGTGTAGGTGCTATGAACCGTACAAAATCATATAGACTTTACTGATTTTGTCATTCTTGATTCAACAGGTTATTAATGGTTGATTACATGGAGATAATTGTGTATGCAGGTGGGAATATTGTAAATGGAAGTAACGGTCCATAATATATTAGGGACCCAGTAAAAAAGTTGAAGATGAGGAAGAATTCCAACTACAACCATTTTCTCCAGCGAATCTGTACAAGTATCGGAGTTAATCCTTGTGGGGTTGAGCTTGTTTATTGACATCCTTGTTATTATAAGGGAGGTGTTTTGTATACTTTAATGGCCATTACAGATGATAATGTTATAGAAAACTTTATAGAAATGGCCAATGCGTTTGGAGAAAATTGGATACAAGAGATATATGTTAAGGTTTCCAGTCAGCCTAGCAGGACTATTGCCGATAGAACTTTACGGGTTAGATCTTCCAGTTTTCCTCAACCTTATGTGCAGCAAACCAATGAAGATAACCCTATGTACGACGAATTGGAAACGTACCTAGTTGAAGACCCCACTTTTGGTGAGGGTGGTGTGGGTAAAGAGGCAATTGATATAGAAATAGGGTCAATTTTACAAGATAACTCAGGCTACGATCCTAATGAAGATATGATTCCAATGGGACTTGGAATTGAGGTAAAAGGGGAGCATTTAGGGGTAGAATATGAAGTAGATGAAGAAATTATGGAGGTTGAAAACACTATAGATTATGTGGCCATGTCAGAGTATATATTGAGTAGCATTCCATTTGTTCCTTAGTTTATTGCTAGTTAGGGTAATGGGATGGCTCCCTAATATAATTAGTCTGGGATGCCGACATCCTAGGTTAGAGATTCAATTCCGTATATGAACATTAGTAGTGATAGTGATTACGTGGGATTCGAGGAGGAGATGGAGGCGGAGAGTAGTAATCAAGTTGATGGTATGGATTTATTTGTTGGATATCACTTCAGTACGAAGGATGAGCTTATTGACATCATCAAAAGATATTACATTAACAACCATATTGATTACCACATTAATCAATCAAAATTGAACTTATGGGTTGTTTGTTGTAGAGAGAAGGATAGTAGATGCAAGTGGAGGCTAAGGGCATCGTATAAAAGTTTGATGAAGCTATTCGTCATAACAATTCTTGAAGGTCTACACACTTGTGTCAACCCCGATGTAATGCAGGACTACAGACAGATCAATAATAAACATATGGCCAATTGCTTCATCACTAATGTTAAAGAGAATTCTGATATAAAGATTGCAAACTTGTAAGCAAACATTTTAAACATGTTTGGCTATAATGTGACTCAAAAGAGAGTTTAGGATGCGAAGAGAAAGGCTATGGAGATGGTATACGACAAGTGGGAGAAAGCATACAATGAGTTTCCTATTTTATTAAATGTAATCAAGATATCAAATCCTAGAACTAAGGTGGTGTAGGGATGGAGGGGACCCCTTAAGCCTAGTGTTTCGATAATGAAGTGGGTCTTTTGGACATTTGGTTCGTATGTACATGGATTCAGGTATTGTCGACCAGTAGTTTGTATTGATGGCATATTTCAATATGGGAAGTATGGTCATGTACTATTGATCACTTGTTCTATGGATGGAAATACCTGTATTGTCCCTTTGGCGTTTGTGCTTGTTGACAAGTAGTCCATAGAGACTTGGGGTTGGTTTCTCAAAAGATTGAAGCAATTTGTTGTAAATGGTCGGGAGGTAACAATTTGCTTAATTACAAACAGGCACTCAAGTATCAAGAATGTGCTCGATAAAGTAGAAGTTGGTTGGAAGGAACCATTTGTGGTTTGGAGATGGTGTATACGACATGTTGCTAGCAATTTCAATAAGGTATATAAGAACCAATTGTGCAAGGAGCTTGCTGCTATTGCTGCCATGCAAGCACAACCTAAGAAATTTAAATACTTAATGGATCAAATGGTACAAGTTAAGGAGGATGCTCCATCGTGATTTTTTCTGTTTTACAAGAGAAAATGGATGTTGTCTTATGACGGTTTTTATCGGTTTGGATATATGACATCCAACATCATTGAGAGCTACAATGACGTTTTGAAAGGTTGTAGAGGATTGTCTCTAACTTTGCTTATGAAGAAAATTTTCTATAACTATGTCGATTATTAGGAAAGAAGAGTTAAACAAGTGAGGGAAGGAATGTACACGGGGCAAGTGAATACAAAGTATGCTACCAAAAAGCTAAAAACATAGGTCAAGCAAGCTCCAGTATATTCTATCAAGCAATATAGCCGTGGTAA
The DNA here is from genome assembly GCA_024138005.1 of Lumnitzera racemosa. Lineage (NCBI taxonomy): Eukaryota > Viridiplantae > Streptophyta > Magnoliopsida > Myrtales > Combretaceae > Lumnitzera > Lumnitzera racemosa. The sequence continues at coordinate 39,960,776 of JAMXBC010000003.1, forward strand.
TAGGATATGGGAAGTAAAGACAGGCTGGAGGCGCGAATCAAATGGAGTAATGAAATGAGGCGGATGAATACATATTGTAAACACCAATAGAATGATGTATTCATGTAGGAAATGGCAAATCTATAGAATCCCATGCTCACATGTGATAAGGGTACTTAATTCTATTTGAGTTTACACTGGTGTATGGTATATGTGGTCCCATAAGTTGGATGTTTATGCTAGACACTTCATGCCAATAGGTGATGAGTTGAATCGGCCCTACTTCGATTACCCGTTCCTCATACCCAACGAGAACTTGAAACGTAGTTTGGATAAACCAAGAAAGAAGAGATTCCATATGGAGATGGACTTAAGGGAGCCTGCTGATAAGAGCAGGTGTAGAATGGAAAGACATAATAGGAGAAGGTATCCTTAACTTAATAGAAATGATATAGATAGACATACAAGTATTGTTTTCTTACGTTAAATTACATAGCATATAATGTTATGCTTTTATAAGTCAATGACATAACATACTTTTTTATTGTTTTATAGGTTAGATGGATTCAAGATTAAGTGACCCGTCGGTATTGCATGGATAGGGACGACATCGATCGTAGGATGTATGGGACATCGGGTATGTTTTAACATTAAATCATCTTTTAATCTGTATAGTTTAATAATTTTATAGTGTTATATTGAAATTGAATGTAATATTACAGGGAGGCGAGCACATTATGATTAGTTAAGTGGAGTCTAGCCTACGGAAGGGCATGTACCAAATACCATTGGATGATCGCTTCATAACTTACCTTACCAATGTTGGTTTCTTAGGAGTCGTATGGCTACCATTCATTTAGATCGATCATCACCTCATCACGACGTTAGTTGAGAGGCAGAGACCCGTGACCTACACCTTCCATATGGCATATGGGGAGATGATGATCACGTTATAGGATATAGATGTTCTATTTGGCCTCTATGTAGATGGGGCTGTAGTGACTGGGCCTATATAGTTAGAATAGCCTCATATAGTTAGGGGATTGCTAGGAGACTAGCCCACCGATAGTACTAGTAGAGGGGGATGCATTAATTTGCATTGATTATGAGATAGATTTAGTGTTCTTCCTATAGGTGTAGATGAGTAGACCATTCGTTGGCACACCCGTACATAAATTCTACAGTTGTTTGGTGAATTTTTATTTGTGGATAAATCTTTGTCTCTCGTTCCTATGATGTTCCTACCCATCTTAGAGTATTTCCTACATATAATGACATTCAATTGGGGATCAGCTTGTTTGGCTTGGCTGTATCACCAGTTATGTAAGGTAACACAATCAGGAGCTCAGGAGTTTAGAGGTACCATCATACTATTGTAGATATGGGCATGGGATCATTTCCCCTATATTGCATCATGGACCAAGTTCGGCTTTACCATATTGGAGGGCCTACCATTAGCTGTTAGGTGGGCTATATCACGAGACACTATACATCATACTATGCATGTTGTAGATGTGTATTGGATGGAATTTGATTTATAGTAGTTGCAATGTAGTTGAAAACCCAAAACTCTACATCCAACTCACATGATTGTAATGTCATTCATTACTCCACATCCAACTCACATACTTGAAATACAAAGTCATTCATTACTACTATAATATAAAAAGTAAAATAAAGCATATATCATATAAAAAGAAGCATGAAGAAGATAAAATGATATTAAGTTCTTCATAAATACAAATGTTAAGAAGTCTAATGAATAACAAATACAATATCATCTTCTCCTAGACTTAATGAAGACTTGAGATACTTTGGATGCCAAACTCTTATTGCACCTTCTCTCCTTTAGAATATGTATCTATAATAGTTGTTGAGGTGTAGTTGAGCCTTATTTTCTTTTTCTTAATTTAACTTATATTAAGCTTAGCTTGCTTAATATAAATTACTTAATATAAAATTAAGAAAAAAAATATTTTTCTAAAAAAATGATTAAAAAAATATTTTAAAAAATAACTTGAAGTCACCAACCAACTAAGCTAATAAAAAATCAAATTAAGGTTTTTTTGGGTAGGAAAACCCTAATTTAGGCACTAATTTACAAATATTTTTTTAAAAATTAATTTTTTAGAAAATTTAACTAAAAAATCTAAGCTTGTAGGCTAATTTATTAAAACCAAGTTACTATGTAAAAATTAAAAGAAACTAGCTAATGGGTTTTTTATTTTATAATTTTTCTAAAGATGTTAATATGCAAAAATGAACAAAATGCAATTTAAATGAATTTTGAATAATTTTTATTTTGAATTTTCATAAAAAAGAAAAAAAAAAGAAGTTTTCATTTTTTATGGTTGCTTTAAAAGTGCATATGTTATGGGCGGATTCCTTCACTCGATCTTGTGCGACACTTAACAATCCTAATTACACTAAGGAAAGGTTAAGTCAGCCTATAGCACACTCACAAAGTTTAGGGAGAGAAAGTAGAGAGGGAGAAACTCTGAATGTAAGTTGTATTCACTTAAATGACTAATGTCTTACGACTAAGGGGAACACCCCTATATATATATAAACAAATTAATGGTTAAGATCAATTCGATCTAATGGTTATAATTGATTCCTAATTACCACATTCATTTACCTTACCTACTACTATACAAGATTCTGGACTTCTCTAGAACCTTTTGGAACTTTTCATCTTTTGGAAGCTTTTAGTAGACTTAGGCTTTAGTCTTAGGCTTTAGGAAACTCTTGGGAATGGCCTATTTTAGGAGGCCTGTAACATTCTGCCTTGCTCAATCCGGCGATGACCTCATCGCTCCTTCATCATGAAACTTTTGAATCTTGTCTTTGAATTGCCATAGTGCTTCAGTTGGTTCCTAACTAGCCTTACTCTTAGATCTTCCCTTCCACATAACCATATACTCATGTTTAAGAGTTTGTCTATGTCATCTTACATATCTATTAACTATGATCTCTTCAACTTCTTTGTCAAATGAATCTTGTACTCCTATTAGGGCCCTTTGTGATATTGCTCTTATGGATCCTCTTCATCCTTGTAGAATGGTTTTAGCATGCTCACGTAGAAAATCGGGTGGAACTTCAATCTGGATGGAAGTTCTAATTTGTAAGACACTCGCCCTACTTATTTCACAACTGGGAATGGGCCTTCGTAGCACTTCATCAAACTTTTATGTAATTGACCCCCTCGTACGTTGTATTAAATTTAACTTAATAAGCACTTGGTCGCCTACTTGATATTCCATCAGACTATGCTTCTTGTCTGCAATCTTCTTCATTCTCTTGATATCTCGGTCTAAGTATGTCCGAGCTAAGTCATGATTGTCTTGCCATTCCTTTTCAAATTTGTATGTAGGAAGGCTGGACCGCGTATATCCCATTGTTACCATATTAGGAGTTAAGGGTTGCCTTTCCAGAATGATCTTGAAAGGACTTTGATTGGTGGACTCATTCTTTTGTAAGATGAATGAGAACTGTACCACTTCTAATAACTTTGCCCAATTGCATTGGTTAGCTCTTATAAAGTGCCTTAAGTATAATTCTATTAGAGTATTCACTCACTGTGTTTGGCTGTCCATCTAGGGATGCAAACTAGTTAAAAAGTTCAACTCGGATCCTAGAAGCTTGAATAATTCTGTCTAAAATTTCCCTTTGATCACTTATGATGTTTCTTAGTAGGCTTCAATACTTTATTACATGTCTTAGGAACAATCAGGCAACCTCATCTACCGGGGCATTCCTTCGTTGTTGGAACAAAAGTCACATATTTTGAGAACTTATCTACCACAACCATAATTGTACCATACCTTTTTGATCGAGATAGACTTATAATGAAGTCCATGGAAACACTCTCCCATGGCCGTTCAAGAATGGGAGGAGACTCTAGTAGCCCTAGAGTTGCCTTATGTTCGACTTTATCTTGTTGGCACACAAGACAAGTCTGGACATAGCTTTCAATATCTTCCCTCATGTGTGGCCAAGAATACTTCTCCTTTACTAAGGCTTAGGTATGGTGCATTCTTGGATGACCTGTCCATTTGGAATCATGACACTCTCTAAGTATCTCCCTTCTTAGGTTCAAGGAGTGGGGTACATGTAACTGATGTCCCTTTGTGTATACTAGTCCATTCTCTTGCCAAAATCTTGTTTTCCCTTCTTAACATTGGATCATTAGAGCTTTAGCTAGCTTATTACTCTCCATCCGCTCTTGAATTCTATCAACGAAGTTGCTTTCGGGTTTTCTAATGGCTGTTAACTCAACCTTTTGGCTCAAAGCGTCCACCACGACATTGGTCTTACTTGACTTATGCTTAAGGTCGAAATCGAATTCTGCCAGGAAAACCTGCCATCGGGCTTGCTTAGGAGATAGCTTCTTTTGAGTTTAAAAATAGCTAGTGGCCATATTGGCAGTTTTGACCACAAACTTCTTCCTTACTAAGTAGTGTCTCCATACCTGAAGATAGTGTACTATCGCCGTCATCTTCTTTTCATGCACTGGATATTGCTTCTCTGCTTCATTCAACTTTCGGCTTTTAAACGCTACAGGGTGTCCTTCTTGCATTAAAACCCCTCCAATAGCCAAAACACTAGCATTTGTACATTCCTCAAAGGGTTTGTTAAAGTTAAGAATGAGAAGGATTGGCTCCTTTGTGATGGCCATCTTTAATGTCTCAAATGCCTATCATCTATTCGTGCTCCAAACACAAGGGGTATTCTTTTTGAGTAAGTTTATCAATGGGCTCACTATCCTTGAATAGCCCTTAATGAATCTTCTATAGTAATTCACTAAACTAAGGAATGATCTCAACTCGGTAGGCTCCTTCCAATCCCAGATGGCCCATACCTTCCTTCGTCCATTCTAATCTTTCCTCGCCCTACTACATAACCAAGGAATGTCACCTCTTCTTGCGCAAAAGTGCATTTCTCTAATTTCACATATAGATCATTCCTTCTTAAGGCTAAGAATACCGAGTGAGGGTGCTCTAAGTGTTCCTCCATTCTCTTACTATAAATCATAATGACATCCAAATATACTACTACAAATTGATCCAGAAAGGGAGCCAAAACTCGATTCATAAGTATACAGAAAGTGGTCGAGGCATTGGTCAGGCCGAACGGCACTACTAGGAATTTAAAAGCACTATACCTTGTAACACAAGTAGTCTTGGGTTCATCTCCTTCTGAAATCCTCACTTGGTGATATCTTGAACGTAGATCCAATTTAGAGAAGTTTTTAGCTTCTCCTAACCTGTCAAATAGGTTTGATACTAATGGAATGGGATACTTATTCATTATAGTGACCTTGTTTAGGGCTTGATAATCAATACACATTCGAAGTGATCCATCTTATTTCTTCTGAAAGAGTATAAAAGCTCCAAAAGGTGCCTTTGAAGGCCTAATGGAACCTACTTCTAATAATTCCTTCAGTTGTCATCTTAACTCTTCTAATTCTGGAGGTGACATCTTATATGGGATAGTAGTAGACGACTTGGCTCCAAGTTCCAAATCTATCACATGGTCTACCTCTCTTCTTAGCGGTAACTTCTTAGGCAACATTGGTAGCATTATATCCTTAAATTCTTCCAATATCTCCCCCACTTGAGGTGGAATACTTTCCTGACCAATAGTCTCTTCCTTAACTTTTAAGGTTGCTAAGTAAGTGACTTCATTTTTCTTAAGGCCCTTTGCCAATTGCATAGCCGATAGGAATTTGGTGGCTTGGCTTACCTTTCTTGTGACTGGGACTAGACATTGTGAGTTATGATCAAGTACACAAATGCAATTAGCTTGAGGTATTCATCAATATGATCTAGAAAATCTATCCCAATCATAAACTCAAAATCATCCATTGGTACTACTTCAATAGTCTCCCTTCCCTACCAACCCCCAATATAGAGCTCTATTCCTCTAACTGCTTCGATAGTGGGAACTTCTTTTAAGTTAACTGTTTTGAGCCATGTTTTGGTCTCTTCTACTTTTATCCCTAACTTTGCTACCATATCGAAAATGAAAAGATGGGATGCTCCTGTGTCAACAAGGGCATTAAGTTTCTTACTTGCTACTGATAATTTAGTATACATCAATCCTTTTCTTCTCTCACTAACTTGAGACTTCATGGCACTAAGTAGTGAAACCGATCCTAACTGGGCCTCATCCCCTTCATCCGAACTCTTGCTTGTTACTAGCGCTGCCAATCTCTCTTTCTTTAGACACTCCTTGGCATAATGGGGACCATTACAGAAATAACATTTCAATTAACGGGGTTTCCATTGCTTCCCATCTATCCCTTCATGAGTTATACCCCTGATCGTTATCCTTTTCTTCCGCCTTGGCTTTCCCCTTAGAAGAACTCCCACTCTTCTCCCTCTCAACACCCCCTTTCCATCTTCCCTCTAGGGTCTTGGAATTTTTCTTTCTAAATTCCATTAGGCCTTCAGCAATTACTATAGCCCTGGAGATGTCTTCCACCCCCCTTTGCTTTAGTTCTAATTTGGCTTAAGGATTTAAGCCATCCACAAACACTACCAAAGCATCTTCTTGGTTGAGGTTTAGGATCTCCAACATCAATTTTGAGAATTCCTTTATATATTGCTTTATGTCATGTCACCCTTATGAGTTAGGTGATGCAATTTCACCTTCACTTCCTTAGCAGCATTTTGAGGGGAGAATTGACCCTTTAACTCTTGTACAAAGCCATCTCATGTGTTGATATTAGCTGCCCTCCTATACCACCATACCATAACGGAGTCTTTCAGATACATGGTAGTAGTACGTACCTTTCTAGCATCATCTAAGATTCCTACAACGTTGAAGTATTGTTCCATTCCCTACAAGAAGTTGTCTATTTCTCAAGTGGACTGCCTTCCATTGAAATGTTCTGGTTTGGGAACATCAACCCTATGACCTATTTGGACGATGACTCCATTGGCAATAGCAACTTGACAAACTGTCAATTGAGTCTTGAGAGCATGGCCACTACTACTGCGTCAATCGTAGCTTCATAAGCCTCTTCCTTGGTTTCCAAAGCCATGACTCGAGCTTAGAGAGCTTCACCCTTTTCTTCAATAACTTTGTTACGCTGCCTAAGCTCTTCCATTACTTGATTTAGTGCTCCTTGCAATTCACCTTAGAGTTCTTCTTCTATCTCCTTAAGGTTACCTTGAAACTCACCAAATTGTAATGCTCAGCTTTACCCTATCCATCTTATCAAAGAGGGAGTTTAGCAAGTCCTCAGACTTAGCCTTCTACTTAGTAACCTAGTGATCATCATAGTCAACCAACTCATCGACCATTGAAGTGTTGTTATCTCCCTTGGATGACATTTTCTCCATAAGTAGTCTCTTTCTCAGCTCTGATACCACTTGTCACGAACAGATTCCCTCACTTGATCTCGTGCAATACTTAGCATTCTTGACCATACTAAGGAAAGGTTAAGTCAGCCTGTAGCATACTTACAAAGTTTAGAGAGAGAAACTTTGAATATAAGTTGTATTTACTCAAATGACTGATGTCTTACAACTGAGAGGAATACCCCTATGTATACAGAAAGTCTTACAAATTAATGGTTAAGATTAAGTTGATCTAACGGTTACAATTGATTCCCAACTACTATATTCACCTACCCCACCTACTACTGTACAAGATTCTCAACTTCTATAGAACTTTTTGTAACTTTTCATCTTTTGGAAGCTTTTAGTGGCCTTGGGCTTTAGTCTTAAGCTTTAGGAAGCTCTTGGGAATAGCCCATTTTAGGAGGTCCGTAACACATACGTATTCACTAGTCAGGATCAAACCAATGTCATTCTGTTTTAGAAAAGCTTTAGTAGGTTGACAAATTTTGTTTATGAAAATGGGTCGGGTTTACGTTTTTTAACCAATTTATTTTTATTAAGAAAAGTCCTAAAAAAAAACCTAATTTTTACTCCTAATTAAAAAAAAAACCTAAAGACTTAATTTTTTTAAAAACTCAAAGTTAGTGTTTTTTTTATTTTAAGAAAAATTGTTATGTGACAAAACTTTTTTAGAAAAAATCCTAAAGCACCTAAATGAGAAAAAAAATTAAATAAAAGATGCAAGTTTTATGAAAATATGCTAATATGCAATTATCATTGAAAACATGCCATTTTATGGAAAAAATACAATTACTATTAATAATATACCTAGTCATAGAAAATATGTCTGAATCATAGAAAATATACCTAGCTATAGAAAAGATGGCTAAATAATAGATTAAAAGCCTAAATCATGGAAAAGATGCCTAAATAATGGAAAAGAAACCTAAACAATAGTAAAAATCTTTAACCATAGAAAAGACACCAATTAAATTTTTTTTATTTTGTTTTTGTTTTATGAAAGACTAACAAGTGACAAAATGATTTTTCTAAAAAATCCCTAAAATACCAACTTTATTTAAAAATGTAGATTTAATGAAAAACATGCAAATTTAAACATAAGATGCAAATTTCCTATAGAAGTACAATTTTTAACAAAAATATTGAATTTTACGTGCAATTTTGACTAAAAGTAAGCAACTTTATGCTAAAAGATGAAATTTATACAAGAGATGCAAAAGGAACAAATCAATGGGAATCGAGATAAAGACCTATGAAGACTCAGATTAGTAATAATCTACAAAAAATCCTAATTGTGTAAAACCAATATAACACTTTAATATACTCGTATAATAAAACTAACAAAATAACAATAAACAAGTAAATCATATAATTAAAAGAACTAAAAATATCACTAAAATAAAACCTACATAAAATAAACAAAAGTTAGTGTGGGTTATTAATAAAATAAATTATCTAAACCAAAATAAGAAAAATAAATAAAACAAGAGGGGTAAAAAACCAAATAAATATAACTATATTAGAAAAAGAAAAACCCACCTATACTCTATAATGCGGGTCGGATCAAGAAGAAAACTTATGTGGATTGCATAGTTGTTTTGCTTTATGTAGAATTACTGTTCATTAAGCTACTGATTGTGTGGCTACTGAAGGTATGGAGTTGTTGCTACACATACATGTGTTATTGTAGAGTTGTATGTGATCAGAAGTATATGTATAGGATTGGATCGGATGAGATTGCGTGGAGTGCATGTGATCAATAGTGTGGACTGTATATGTAGAATTGTGCATGGGAGTGATTGTGTGTAGGATTGGAGTATGTACGTAGTGATGTGTGAAGTGGATTGTGTAAGGGCATGGATGTGCTACTGTATGTAGGATTAGACATTGTGCAAGTGGGATTTTGTTTGCAATGATTGTGGTGTGACAGTGTTATGTAAGAGTAAGGGATTTAGATTGTGTAGTGTAAGGGTTAGAAGTGATTGTATCTGTGGAATGTGATTTTTTACAGCCAAAGTCTATTATTTATAAATGAGTAATTTTGAATCTTTTCAATAAAGATTCAATCTTGAAAAATCTAATATTAATATGATACGACAATACCTGATTTAGTTTTGTTAGTTTTCCTGAATCATTCCTTTAAGATTTAATCCAATCTACTCTCAAGTTTTAAAAACCCTACATTCCATTTTGACTTTCTATCTTAGGTCAGGCTTAGTCCAACTTGTTTTAAATTGACCATGGCCTTTTAATATAGCCCAAAATACACATGCTAACCCATTTAATAAATCCTGAATTTATTTTAACTAGCCCAATATAAATTGCATAAAAATCTATTTCATATTCCATCAGTCTATTTTAAAAAATATTTTTTCTAATAAAGCTCAATTACTTAAAGATCAGAATTAAATTGCATGTACATCTTTAACTATTGTTTGATCTAACCCTAAATTGACTAACTGACTTAACTTGATTTGAACACTTTTGACACTTTGTATTTTTTATTTTTTTAAAAATAATTAATAATTTGGCTTTAAAAAAAAAAGAATCCTAAAATAAAGATAGCAAAAATGAGGTGTCTATAGGTAGCTCAAAAAACTACAGTGAAAACAATGGTAGCTATCTAAAAAGAACTCTCTCCTCAAAAACTGATGGATTACCTTCTTCTCTTAGGTAGTGTTGGTAGTGTGAAAGGGGGTTTGTCTTCTATATTTGAAGTTGGGGTCTCAAACATGCTGCCTCTACATATACCCTCAGATAGCCCTACCCTATGAGGTGGAGCCGCACTATCATCACTATGACAAACTTGTTCCCAATGTTGTATACTTCCCCTTTTCTTGGTCTGTTTGCCTAACTTGAGGGGATTTAGAGGGTTATACTTTACTTAGATATATTCGTCCAACTCCTGTACCTTAACTTGAGCTAGATGTGGAGGGTAGAAAGTGATAGGGAGATGGTTATGCAGCAATCAAATCCCATGCTTTGTAGAGGATTGGACTGCTTGATAGTAAGTCTCATCAAGAGAGATCCTAATCTGTTGGAACTTTTCACCTTGCAAAAAAGAAGAGGGATAAGATGATGCGGAGCAAGGTAAGTAGAAAAAATAGTTGTAGTTGAAAATCATCTCACCAACTGTCCAAGCAATGCTCCAGTCTAACTAATGTATTGATGAGTGATCCTCCTATACCACTATCAGTACCTATGCTTTACTCTTTGAGGTTTGTCAATCTGAAGAACTTGAGCATGCCTATCATTCCAAGTGGTGATATGAGGTACATGTTATATGATCCAACGACATCGGTCCAGCCATACAAGTTGATGTAGTGCAAAGCCTGCTTTGTGTTACATGCTGGTGGAATCCTTTGCAATCTACTAAACTATCGTACCATACGCTCGGGTAAGCGTCACTCAGTTATGTGAAAACATATGAGTGATACCCAAGCTAGCCAAATGTAGAGGCTACGATGGCAAAAGTTTAGTAGGATCTCCAGAAGCTCGTTTGGATATGGCTACTAGACGACCAGATCAAGTTATTGTAGTTAGTGTCAAAGTAAAGCATTGAAAAAAATAGTAATAAAAGTCTTGAAAATACATTCCCGATGTAGAGTTTATCATAAATGTATCTAGGTAGGCTACCACCACCTGGGTTGGGTACATCCTTGTGTTTCGATCTGTCATCCACCTAGCAGCTAATAGTCTTTAAATATCCCATGCCCATACCTAAAGTAGAATCGCTGTACCTCCCATCTCATGAACAGTCTCTAACGAGGAGCTGCATAGCTGTCTATAAAGCTATGCGAGGCATACAAATACACCCTTCCCCCCCCTATCCCCCCCTCTCATTACCCCTTCCTTTCCCCATGCTATACTGTCTAGCTCATTTGAAGTCCTCCAATAGAGGGAGGAACAAGGTATGCACTAAGTTACCGGATTTGTTGGCAAACATGAAACCTCTTAGCATCTATAAGATATAAGCTCTAGTGTGTAGACATAGGCAACGACTCATATTTATATGCCATTTGTTTATTCTTCTCAACTAGTTCACTTATTCGTTTTCCTCAATTAAAGGCATATATGTTGCCTGTAGGGGGGGGGGGGGGGTGCGGTGGTGCTTCTTCTGCTCCTCTCGTCATCGCATACAGATAGTGGATATGGGTCTACCCAAATGCTTCTACTGTCTCAAATAGCTTTTCAATTTCATCGTCGTCCTTAATAGTAATGAGAGAATAAGTTATGACTCTTGAGTAGGCATTGAGATGTTTGTACAAAACCTCAACCTTGGCACTTAGATTAACTCTAATACCTCGACAAACCCTTTCAAGGAGATTGGAGAAATTGACATTGGTTCTCTCTTTCAACATCTTCATAAGGTCACGATCATATTATGGCCTCAAATTTCCCCTTACAATGTTTCTATGGGCAAAAATCATAAATTTTACTGTGTCCACCATTTTCAACCTATCACATTACAAGTATTGTGTTGGTTAATACATAAGTCATTGTACACCATTCAACACGATTGCATGCCCTTTTCCATAAGCTAAACTTAACAATTTCTCAACAAGCATTTCACTAAACCTTAGAGTGCACAGTTTAAAACATTAATATTTCAATTCTATTATGATAAATTTATATACAAATATACAAATCATTAATATATAGTATAACTATGTGATGTATAACATCTATTGATGTACAAAAATAAAGTTTAATGAAGCTAAAATAATCAAATATACACACATGTGATTTTAGGGCTCTAATTAGGGAAATTCAAAAACAAGCAACAATCATGAAAAAGGTTCATAAAAATGAAGTAGATTGATGTAAGGAGATGCTTACCTTTGATTATGGGTCGAGATTTCACAAAAAAAAAAAGGTTGAAAGAGAGGATTTGATTGCATGGGCATGTTAGGCTGAGATAGAGGAGCAAAAAAAAGTGTTTGAGAATGAAAGTGAATCATTTTGTTTGTGTTCAGTGTGAATATATGGTGTAAGGAAGGTACCTTTTCAAAATGTACCTTCTTCTTTGTCCAAATAAAGAAAAAATGAAGAAGACTCCTTCCTAGTTAATTTTTAACACACTAAAGGTGCCTTTCCAAAAGGAACTTTCACAACCCCCAAAACATAATTTTTTTTCCCTAACCTTGTTTTTTAATTTTATTTTTTCGAGGTGCATTCCCCTTACATGTTGTGATTTTGGTTGGAATTTTTATAGACACAAAATTTTCTAATGTAGAAGTGCCACCTATAAATCAAATATAGAACATGTAATAAATTAGCAAAACAAATCATGTCCATTTTAAACTTTATTTTTTTAAAAGTCACACTAATAATTAAAGTTTAGAAGTGTTAAAAAATAAAAAAAAAAACTAAACGGTTTTAAAATACATTTTGATAAGTTTGGCATGTTTATGCACCAGTATCAAAGTTTAGGAAGTTATGTGTAATTATAGGGGTTACTTACTAATTTATTAAAGTTTAAGATGATTTATAACATTCAAAAGTTCTGGAGTAAATCTACACATAGATTAAAGTCTAATGAATTATTTTTATTTTTTCCAATTTATCCCTTTACAAAATTTTAATCATTTCCTTATTATGGATCAAATATGTATAAACTTTGATTCCACTTCAAGGTTTCATCTACTCAAAGAGATAGCATTTGGCTGCAATAAATGTTAGCCCTAATATGCCCTTTTATTTTTCTTAAACTATAGCTATTAGTCCTTTTCTTTTTCTTAATTTCTTTGTTTTATTTTCTATACAAAATTGATTACATTTTTTTATTATTATGTGAGTATATATGAACTTATATGAGATATTATTAAATGTTTACATATGCATTTTCTTTTTCTAGCTAGTCTAAATGACAGATTTTGTTAGATTTATGAAATACATATATATATGTATATATATCTATATTTTTGTTCAGTGAAGATGGGACATACTATGATAGGCCTTTAACTGGAAAAAAAAAAACTACTAATGTGGGCTATAAGGAATCATTGCATCAAGTATGCACCACTATTAAAGTAAATTTTAGCACTCATCAAGTTGCTTCATAAGCATCTTACGATTCTTAGTTTAGCTAGCATACGACCTCAATGTTCTTTGACACACATAATTGATGATGATGATGTGGAGAATATTATTTATATGGTTGTATTAGGAATTAATTTTTTCCTTTTAGGAATTGAATGTTAACTTAAAGGATGGGCCTTCTATGTCATGTGAGCAAGACACCAGTAATATTATTGCTATGCCTCATTTTACCTCCTAATTGAGTAATTTGTTAATCCTCTAGCCAAATTTGAAAAAAAGTGATAACATTTCTAAATTAAATCTATATGACGTTGATTTGCCTCCTTTTAGGAATTATCTTGATAGGGAGATTGATGATGCTTTAGATGATTCTTATGTTAAATCAATGCTATGTTAAGGGATGTAAGGTGGTTACCTTGGCACCATTAGTGAAAAATTTTTTCCACAATTGCATGTTATATTTTCAAGCTCATCATGATAAAGCATCTAAGGCCATTAGTGAAAGGAAAGTATATACAAAATGAGCCACTGAAAAGTTACAAAGATCCTGACAAGTTACTAGTTGCCATAAGGTTATTACATTTAATAGAACAAGTGAGATATTCAAGGTTATCACCTGTACAAGAAGGACAAACTATGGTGAAAGAGGTATCTAAAGTCATACAATGGACATAAGGAACGAGTTATATACTTGTAGCAAGTGGCAAATATATAGAAAATGCCTTAGTCTCATATAATTATTGCAATGGCGTCCATTAATATAGACTTCTCTCAACTATAGCTAAGTGGTGTAAATGAGCACACCAATAGCTTTGCTATTAGTCTAGCTTCTATTTAGACTTGGGGGAGGGTTGATTTCGACCCATGAATTGACCTGGGCTCAGCTGAACTGTTGAATTTGGTGTTAGGATCAATGGTTCAAATAGGTCTAACCTATGTTTCTAAAGCCAAAAAAAAACATGAAAATTGTGTTGGCTACCTGTGTAGCTATACAATTTAAGTGACTCAAAGTGATAAGTCTACTAAGCCAATTCAATGGCCTCTACAAATTGCAAAGTGTGTGTTAGAGAATGATAACACATTACATACCACACAGCACATACAACACATTAAAGTTGAGGGATGGTAAGAGAAATGGACTCATGGAGAGAATGAAAGATTTGAAATTTGAAAATAGTAGAAGATTAACAACACGAGTGAAGGAGACAGAGCATATAGTTGTAAGCATGTCCAACTAGTGAAATGGAAAGTTAAACACAGTGAAGAAATTGAACATTTTGAATTTTTGAGCGATCTAAAAATTTTCAAAAGCCATTAATGCACCAAAACTTAAAATTCGAACGAAGGCTATGTTGTATAAATTATTTTCCTTTTGTCCTCCACTTCCTCACCTCTTCGCATTCTTATACTGTTAATACTCTATTCTTAGTATTTTACAAAAAAGTTCTACACCATGCACTATCCTCGACATTGTGCTTTCTTTCTTTCTTTTCTTTTTTACAAGTTAGTTTGAAAATCAAGAGACAAACTTGTCTTAAGAAAAAAATTGGCCATTGTCTCATTAACACATTTTGATATCGTACTTGATGATTAATTTCTTTCTCTATTGACTACAAAAGGCAAATGGATCATTTTTCTATAGTTTTTCATTTAACAAATCTAACAAGAAGGCCAACAAAGGAGAAGCAAAAGATTTTCAAATCAAGTTGTTCATCGACATGGAGGAATATGATGTCCACTACGATTTCACCAGTAATTGAATATGTAATGTATTTAATAGCTACGTAGCTCCTCCTGGGTTCAAGAATGTAATGTCACATGATAAGGATGAGGGCATGAAGGATGAAGAAGTTGTAGATATTGCCAAAGACTACATATAAGATCTCTCAAATGGCAATCCTAGTAAGGCCCTTAAACTCGCTAAGTTTGATATGTTTATTAAATGTTTCAATAAAATTATAGATGAGAAAGGGAATTCTCGTACGCAATGCAACTACCATACTTCAAACTACGAATGGAAAGAAGGGGATGGGCATGGTATCTTAACAAGGAACTTGCAAAGGAAACATCCCATATGGTACAATATGGACAAATCTTAACAGAAAATTATACGTATTGGTAGTTTGCAATTGTCTGCATTATTTTGGTACAATATGGAGAAGCAAAAAACTAGCCTTGGCATAGCACATTGCAAACATGTGCCTCTTTTGGAGCACAAGTAAGTGTAGGTCTCAACAATGATACAAGCAGGAAACATTGAGTCCCAATTCACATACCTTTGATTCTAAAACTATGTGCAAGCCAACCAACAATTTTATCATAAAGTTATGTCAAAGCTAGTAGCAATGTTGAGTTCCTTAGATACATAGGTTTTAATATATGCAGGTATATGGACCGATAGATGGTAAAACAATTCTTACATAAGAGTAACCTATCACAAGATAGATGATAAATGGCAACTTAATAAAAGATAGTTGGCCCTTAAAGCGTTTAATGAATGATATAACACAAACAATATATAGAATTATATCTATTATTCTATATGAGTATTGCTTAAAAGATTTTTTTTTAAATTGGTTTTGATAATGCCAACGCAAACATTACATCAATAAAAGAGCTTAAAAACCTATGCCAACCCAACATTTTTCCACATCAAATGTGCATGCCATAGTTTAAATCTTTGTGTTAGAAATGGAAAGCAAGTCTAAAATATAAAGTGTCACCAATAAGATTAGAGGTTAAAACTCTAAATGAGAGACCCATTTTGTCTAAAATCTCGAGGGATTACTTCATTTAAAGTGGTAAAAGGAATAAAAAAATTTAAAAAGGATATTAAATATTGATGGAATTTAACATATGAAATGTCACAAAGTATGATGAATTATAAAACACTTTTATATAACTTATGTTTGTACAATACACTTGAAATTAAGATCCACCTAAGAGGTTAGGAAATATGTAATAAGTTGTTGCAAGTATTCAAAGTTTTCAATGATGCTACTAACACTTTTTCTTAAGTTAATAGGCCTAACATATACTATTTTATAATGGAAGTTGCTAATATAATTGCATTTCTACTTGATGCATGCAGGGATCTTAATTTCCAAAGATATTCCTTTTATCTACCATATTGCTACTGCTCTATACCTACGATGTAAAATAGATATTCTTCATGATTACCTTAACATATACTACCAAATAATTAATAACCTTTTTAATACTAAGGACATGCATACTGTAAATGCAACTAATGAACTTCGATAAGCAACAGATGAAACGAACAAGCTGTTTCAATATTTCTCGTATGTATATAGTGGTTAGGCTACAATTGCTCCCTTGTTACCCTTAACATCCCATAGTTACTCATTTGTGAGGGAACAATTATTACCCTAGAAGATAAAGAGACATAGGTCTAGCGGACCACAAACAAAGTTCTTATACTATCTCAACACCAACTTCGAGTTCGGTAACAATATCATATTGATGATTTTGACTTTCTTGAATCGTGGAAGTTGCACAAAAAGACATACATGATCCTCTCCCAAATAGCTTAGTAAGTTTTTGCCACTTTAGCATCAATGATCACAGTTGAATAGGCATTTAGCAATGCTGGCCCCATTCTTAACCATCATGACTGTTAAAGCTCCGACTTGCAATGAAGATTGATGGAAAGTGGCTACTAGGGACCAGGAGCCCATGGAGTTATCTTCTAAGGAAGATGATTACTTCAGTGACTTCAACTCACCTAACTCACCTAAAGAAAGTGAAGGCTTGACACCATATCATAGTAGCATACAAGGTAATAGCAAATAACCCAAAATTTTCTATTTGTTAAACAGTTAGATAAATGGTATAGAAAGAAAGAACCACTAATCGATTGTTTTCAAAATTAGGCCTTCTACATTTAGGTTAGATTTTTCAAAATTAATGTATGTTGTATGAGTTTTTCCGTAAGCAAATTTCATTAGCTAATCACGTAAATTAGGTGTTTTTCCTAAAATTAATATTGACTAATATACTAGAGTTTTTTTTCTTTAATAGTGAATTACAATATTCTGATTCCAGCTAGCAGATACGTAGGTAGCTTCAAGGCAACTTGAAAATTGGTAAAAACTATTTTTCCCAAACAACATACTTGAATGTTACAACTTACTAATGTACAATGAGTTGTTTGATGTAAATTTGTATGTAATTGATATATTTTTAGCAATGTCTGTAATATTATTGTAAGATAATTTGAGACTAGCATGCCTCAAGAGGTGTCTTGGTTGTGGTAGCTTACTGTATACTGCATCAAGTACCTTAGATTATCTCTTCCGTTAGTCCAAAACTCTTGATATGATATACAAAGTGACTTCTAATACTGGGTAGCTAACAAAGTATGTATCCTCAAGTAATATCAGAACATTCAATTATATAAATCATAAGGCCAATTAATCACAAATAAGGACATAGTCACACCAAATTAGCAAGTAAAACACAATAATAAATATGGGAATCCTTATAGTAGTCCTTAGCTACTATTATCAAAATATAACAAGAATCTAAGAGTCTCATAAAATGGAAAGTATTCTCTTGAACTCTCTTCCTTCCTTAAAAATCTCAGCTCCCATTACTAACCTTGGGCATAGCTTGTCCTAGTGCAAGCCATAGGTTGTCGTGCAACTAGAGGTGTGCAAATGGGCTTTGGCCCGTAGGCCGGCCCATTTAACCTGTTTTCGAAACGGGTTAGGGACAAGATTTTTTGGCCCATTTAAAAGTGGGCCAAATTAGCCCAACCCGTTTAATCCGTGGGTCAAAGTGGGCTGGTTTGGGTCAGTCCATTTAATAAATTTATACTTTTAGCCCGCGGGCCGGCCTGTTTAACCCGCTTTTTAAGTGGGTTAGGGCCAACATTTTTTAGCCCATTTAAAAGTGGGCCAAATGAGCTTGACCCATTTAACCTGTGGGCCAAAGTGGGCAGGGCCGAGTTGGCCCGTTTAACTCGTTTGCACACCTCTACTTGCAACAAAAGACTAGAGGAATATAAGCTTTATCCTGTTTACTGAATATTCCTCATACTATATCTTCATGCTATAGCAAGCAAGTTTAATTATTCAACCTTATGAATGTAACAAACATATGCTCAAATAATCATATACAGCCAAATTGGTAACTATATAGAGCTCAGGATTACACCATTGAAGCTAAGGTAAGAGTTACTTGAACCATTAGACTCAAATTCTAAGCACCTTCAGCTATTAGTCACACATATGTCTCACATTCCCTCTTTTCTTTCCTTTCATACAATTTCAATTAATTGACATTAGTTCCAATTTCACAATACCTAAGCTGAGAGTATAGGTGTGAGTAGTACATGTAGTCTACTCACCCCTAAGCGGAGAACTCTATGATACAACCCTTAAATAGGTAGTTGGTGTTTCCAACACCTAATGATCCTGTGGCTAAGGCAGGGCCTTGTTG
This sequence comes from Lumnitzera racemosa, assembly GCA_024138005.1. Taxonomy (NCBI): domain Eukaryota; kingdom Viridiplantae; phylum Streptophyta; class Magnoliopsida; order Myrtales; family Combretaceae; genus Lumnitzera; species Lumnitzera racemosa. The sequence continues at coordinate 39,979,630 of JAMXBC010000003.1, forward strand.
CATGTATGTACCGTATGAAAACTCAAATAATAATAATCTTATACCCTACAGGACCTCTCCATCCTACATGCTAATGTGACGGTCAACATCATATGATGCAAAACGTGCCATGGATGATTCAGTTTTAGTATATAGCTATATATTATTGATTATAGTTTATTAAATTGACCAAGTAAAATCATTAGACAATCATGGTAGGTAATCTATGATTATCTAAATATTAATAAATTTAGTAATAATATATCATCATTTCTTAACACGTCTAACACATAATTCCAATCACATGCAATTCCCAATTCCCATGTATACTAATTATTATCTTGAATTTGGTGCAACTAAAGTACAAGCAAATAACAAGTATAATAATCATTAGAATACTCACTTGACCATGGAGCCTATGATTCATAATAGTTAGCAGGTAGGTCCAAATCATGGTTAGGATCATCTATGATAGTCATGAAAGAATACTAATAAGAAATTGGATAACTAACTACTTTTTCTATTATTTTCACTAAAATTCCTTATTTTGGTTAAAACTTGTTTTTATCATAAGTTTTTTATTTTAACTCCAATTTTTTGCATTCTTAATGTCTTTTTCCATCATTTTTTGATATAGATTCTTATGGTTTGGTCTATTTTGTAAGATGGGACTTGCAATTTTAGTTGCTAGCCTAGAAAATTGTGGTCCTTCAAGTAGTTAGGTCACTTTTGTTTTAGTTTGCATTGTTTCTATTTTCGTTTGTATAAATTCAATTTTTGTTGATTTTTAAACTCTAGTTAGGCCTTGTTTATGTGTTTAGGCTTATCGTATTTGGATTTGCATTTATTCGTCAGCTCACTTTTAGTTTTTCATCCTAAATGCTTAACTAGTGGGCTTTTAGGCCTTATTTCTAGTTGGTTTTTAAAGTAGGCTTTCTTTTTGGTTTTCTGGGTTGAGAAAATATTTTAATGGTCTTTTGATTACACTTTTAGTTTTTGTATAGTTGCCATCAATGTCATATTCTTAGCCTATTTTGTTGGTTTTGGTCCTATTTGTGGTTTTTTTTGCCCATTTTAGCTATTTAGGCCTAGTACTTAAACCCAACTTGTTTATTGGAGCCTAAAACTTAACATTTTTTAACAAGGATTTTAAGGTGTGTTAATTTTGCTCAAGGACATTTTCTTGGCCATTTGTGTATTTTTGGGCCTAAAACAAGATTTCTAGCTCGATTTTGCCTCTAAAGTTTTAGTATACTAGTTATCTCTCTTGGACATGTCTTAAACCACAATTATCTTTCCCAAATCATGATTATAACAAAAGAACAAGGTGTGGCCAGCTAGTAAACAACCTTATTAAATCTTCCAAGAAGGGTTTTCTTAAGATAAAACTTTGGTTTTCTTGATATCTTTGTTGTTATTTACCTAAAGCTCACTTAATAAGATTCTTAAGACAAGTTTCTTAAGAAAATAAGTCATACAACCTTAGAGAGGGGATTAAGTGTTCAGTTACGTCAAAAAAGGTAGGAATCCTTACTTATTCTATTTACAAACCTTGAAGAAATAGTAATATATACCCCATAGGTACATGTTAGAAGAGATCTTCTAAGACTATCCTTATGGGATAGATGTTTAAGGTAGTACATTGACAAGCTTTTTCGTGAGAATACTCTTGACTATAAAGCTCAATTTGTACATTACATCCTATTTATTTTAAAAAAAATATATAAGAAGGAATACACAAGAATTACATGAAAGGAAAGTTCATTAATACTTGAAGATGATACTTAGACGGTTGTCCTTACTAACTATGGTGGCTTCACTTTCTTGCTTTGTTGTGCCTCCAAGTACCTCCACTCATAGGCTCCTTAACTCTTGTTCCTTGAAGACTAAAGTAGTGTAAAGAGGTGGTAGATAAGGGAAGGAGTTTGGTGGTTCAATTGAGATGGCTTATGTGAAGAAGGGAAGAAGAAATCTGGAAGAGAAGTGAGTATGTATGTGTATATATGGGAAAGGGGGACCGATATTAGGATGCAAAATGGGAAATGTGTTTTTTGATCTTATGTGTGTCAAGTGAAAGTAAAATAATGTGTGTTTATGTGGGAGTGAAATGTTGGTTATGGTAGGAAGTAAAAAGGATTGTGTGATTTATTTATGATGTGTTGGGTAAGTCAATTGTTAAGGAGATGGGAGTAGAAAATTTGAAAGGTTTGGAGGGTGTATGTCTAACAAAAAATAAGGGCAAAGAGGGCTTTTGTCTCTTCATCACATTACTTTAAACTAGTTATCCAATTTTGATAAGGTGTTAGGAAATAGATGGGGCATTAACTTTCCTTAAATTGGCAACTCTTGGTCTTTGTAGAAGAGTATAATTACATCTTGTTGTGTAGGAAATTTTTAGGCAAATGTGCATGGAACTAAGCATAATCCTTCTAGTAAAACTTGCATAGTGGAAGGGGGGTGGGGGGTGGTGGTGTAGGTGGGATCTTATATGGGGGTTTGGATGTAGATTGCATAGCTATGTGTAGGTTTTCTCCCTTTTTTTTTCTCAATTTATCCATTTATTTAATTACTTATTTATTCATTTATTTACTTACTTGTTCTAGTTAGGAATGTATGAAATTGAACTTAATTATTCACTACCATTTGATTTTTTTTTTCTAACCATCTCTTTGGTACTAAATTCTATAAATTTGAGAAAATTTTTAGGTTTCCAATTCAAATGGGTTTAGCTAAGTCTTAAGGTTTTGCATTTAGGGCTTTTACTGTTCTCTCATAATTACAAGTTCAAATTTATAAGTTATATTATATTTTTTAGCTTATTGATTCTAAGGAATATCAATATCTACTTATGCTTCACTCTAAGCCCTTATAAAAATTTTATGGGGTTTACATCATTCCCTTCTTAAAATAAGTTTTGTCCTCAAAACTTAAATGCATACCAAATTCCCCAAATAATGGAGAATATTTGTGCCTTACTTCATATTTGGCTTACTAAGTAATATCTTCTCTCTCATGGTTCCATCATAGAAATTTTATGCATTTAATCTCCTTGTTTCTTAGCTTTTGAACTTTGTGATCCATGACCTGAGGTAGGGCTCTCCCTAAGTTGGGTTATGTTTTAGTTTTACTGGTTCTAGTTGGACTACCTTATAAAGATCTGGTACATGTTTCTATGAGACCAATATATGAAATACATTGTGGATTTCTGAGTGGTTTGATAGTAATGCCAATTTGTAAACAAGGCTTCCATCTCTTTTTAGGATCTTGAATGGGCCAATATACCTCGGGTTCAGTTTAGCTTTCGTCTTTACCTGGTGGATGCTCTTAATTGGATGGACTCTTAAGTACACATGATCCTTAACTTCAAATTCTAATTCTCTTCTCTTTAGGTTAGCCTAACTCTTATTTGTCTTATACTTCTTTCATCTTTAGCCGTATAATTGCTACCTTATCTGCTACTCCCTAAACCAAATCCAACCGTAAGGCTAATTTCTTAACATTATCCCAGAATAATGGAGATCTACACTTTCTTCCATATAAAGCCTCATATGAGAGCATTTAATGGTAGAGTGGTAAGAATTGTTGTATGTGAACTCAACTAGGGGTAAGTGAGCATCCCAGTTTCCTTTAAACTCCAACAAGCATGCTCTTAGCATATCTTCTAATGTTTGTATGGTTCTCTCACATTGCCTATCTATTTGTGGCTGATAAGCTGTATTGAATTACAACTTAGTGCCAATGGTCTTTTGTAAACTCACCTAAAACTTAAAAACAAAACGGAGATCTCTACCCCATACAACACCTACTAGAAACTCATGTAGATGGATGATCTCCCTCAAATAGATTTGGTCCAGCTTTTCCAATGAGTAAGTCATGTTTATTGGAAGGAAGTATGTTGATTTACTGAGCCGATCCACCATTACCCAAATGGCATCATGGGCTAAGATGGTCCTAGGTAATTCACTCACAAATTCCATCATGATATGATCACATTTCTATGTTGAAATAGGTAAGGGCTACAGCATACCTCTTGGGCATTATAGCTCTCCTTTTATCCTATAGTAGGTGGCACATTTCCTGACAAACTCAGTAACATCTTGCTTCATGCTATTCCACCAAAAGTTTTTCTTGAGATCTTTGTACATATTGTACCTCCTGGGTAGACTGTATAGCCTAAATAATGTGCTTCCATTAAGATTTCCTTTCTTTGATTAGCTTCATCTTATACACAGAATTAGCTTTTCATTCGAATTACTCTAGATTCATCAATTCCAAAATCAAAGAATTTTCCATTAGCCATTTTTTGTTTGATGAACTACTGACCAGCGGTCCCATTACTCACACATGGCTCCGAGGACTGCAATCCCTCACCCGAAGAATTCTCTCTCAACAACCTTCTGATGACATGAAAGTTTACACTGAAGGAAAGTGGCTGAACTCCTTGAGCTCCTCGCATTGTCATATTATGATCTATGCTCTCGATAGTGATGATGTCGACGATTCCCTAGCCGACGACCCTATGCTGAGTAATCCGACCAACTGTTGCCAAATGGTACTTACTGAATGATGAGAGACTCATTTATTGGTCGAGTAGTTTTCTCTTGGCATGTTAACATCTCTCTTGTCCCAACTCCTTTATTGCCATAACATCTTGATCCCTCTCGCTTGTTGTGCTTAGAGAATATTTGTACAGAAACAATGTTGCATCACCACTTGTTTACCTTGTTTAATATTGTACCACTTTTCCATTTTTGTCTTTTGTCCTTTTTACCATTTTTCATATGTACTAAGAATCCCCTTTTTATATATACTTTCTTGTAATTTCTTTATTGTAATGTTGCCATAAGGACTTACTATAAATAGTCCCTTTTCTCTTATAAGCTAGACATAACTTATATTTCAATACTGAATATTCTGTTCTTATAAGACAACCCTCTCCAAGTCCATCTTTCATATACTCTTATCTAATCCTACCGAGTAGCTCAGGATTAGTGACAAGTGGTTCTTGACATCAACTTGTGTCATATCAAGGGAGGTGTTAAGTCGTGTTGTGTTTGTTGGTGAGTCACATCCTCCAAATAGCTTCATGTCAGCTACTCTTGTTTGTTTGTAGACTATTTCCGTTTAATTTTCTTTAATATTTGGAAGGACCCATTTTAGTTAAGTTTGCCACGGTAAGCTTTATTGATAACTAAGCTCCTTAGCATACCATATAATTTTTCCTAGTTTTAAAGCTTGAGGTTGAGATTGAGAATTGTATAGTGATAGTTAGTCTACTATTCGATATATTTAGGTGTGTGTTGAAAGCATCTAAGTAAAGTGTCTTTATTGAAGCTTTGTGTTAAGAATGTCTAACCTTATTATACAAGGAGTGATTAACAATGTCGAGAGTGATGCTCATAGTTATGGTTAAGTTACCCAATAAACGCCACGTACTACTGATGAGTAAATACAAGATCTTGCTGCTATTGTGGCTAACTTGGTTATCTTAGTAAACAGGGTCTTAGAGATTGGATTGCATGAGAGAGTGGCTGAGCAAGGCTAAGAAATAAGAGATAGGCTGAGGAGATGGATGAACGAGCGAGCTCTGGAAGCCTTTCCAGTGAACTAAACACCATTGTGACGTGCCGACAAAGTCACAAGGAGAAGGTTAGAGTTGGATGCAGTGGAAGAGTACGAAGAAGAAGAAGACCAATATGTTAGGATTGATGAGTGTGAGTTTAGAGTACCAAGAGGTGCTAAACATCTTAAGGTACAGATTCTGAGCTTCAATGGTTTTGGTAGTGCTGATGACTACCTAGCCTGGGAAGACAAGATTGAAAGATATTTGACTTCTATGATTATGAAGATGCTATATGCCTTAGAGTGGCCACGTAAGAATTTTCTAGATATACGGCAATGTAGTGGAAGAAGCTATAGAATGTTCGCTTGAGGATTCGACACGAGGTTTGAACGTGGAATGAGATGAAGAGAGTTTTGAGAAGTAGGTTCGTTCTTGAGCACTACGAATAAGACACTTTTCGACAACTCCAGGACTTGAGGCAAGGTAACAGATCTGTAGACGACAATGTTTAAGAGTTTCAGTTGCTTATGATACAATGCGATGTTGACGAGCCTAAGACCTAAACTATAGCACTGTACGGATTAAGATTGGTAACACTGTGGAGGTGCAGAGCCTCATAACTCTAGGTGAAACTATTTGTATGGCCCAAAGAGTTGAAAGGTAACAATGGAACCAGGTTAGTTGAATGCTGAATAGCTAAACATTAATACTAAACAGGAGTGGCCTACCAAGTCGACCAATGAATGATAAAATTTCCAATAGTTTCGAGGTGAAACACCGAGGTCACATGCTAAGTTGACTAGACGAGGGCAAAGGTAAGAGCAAGACTAAGGAGACTGAGATCTAAAGACGTCGGGGTTAGAGTTCAAGGAAGAAGACCTGAGAAATCAAATGTTTTAAATGCCTTGGCTTTGGACATGTAGCTAGTCAATGTTCGAACCATCGAGTCATGACCATAAAGGGAGATAAGCCCCAATTTGAAGTATAAAGTACGAGTGAAGGAGAGGAAGAAGTGGCAGCCAAGTAGATGCTGGAAAAATTTAGGGAAGATCCTGATGCCGAGATCACTCTTGAGAGTGGAGTTGAGTATTGTTTTATAGTTTGATGATGTCTCAGCACTTTTGTGGCTAAGGAGAAGGAGCAAAGAGAGAACCTCTTTCATATGAGTTGTTGGGTAAATAGCAAGCTATGCACCCTGATCATTGACGGAGGGAGTTGTACTAACGTCATTGCGCAAGGGGTAGTTAAGGCTATGAAATTGCCAACCCTTCCACACCCTAAGCTATACAAGATTCTTTAGCTGAATGAGAAAGGAGGACTACTCATTTCCAAGCAAGTAAGAGTGCCGATTACTATTGGTGACAGGTACAGGGACAAGCTGCTGTGTGATGTCCTTCCCATGTATACATCTTATATATTACTCGGTTGACTATAGCTATTTGATTTGAGAGTGTTACACAATGGGTATAGAAACACCTACATGTTTCAAAAGGACAGGAAGAAAATTATATTGACACCTATGAGTCATAAGAAAGTACAAGAAGCCTAGGAAAAGGTTACTAGATCTCTATAGCAGAAGTCCTTGGTGATTTGCCTAGCTTACTTTACACGAGAAGTGAAGGCTAAGGACTATGTGCTCCTTTTAGTTAGTAGATTCTTAGAAGTTAGAGAGGCTGCAAACATACTTGCCGAAGTGTGGCATCTACTTTAGGAATTTTTCGACCTCTTCCTTGACAAGATGTCGAAAGGTTTATCTCCCTTGAGAGGAATTGAGCATTGCATTGACCTCCAATTAAGGGTTGCCTTACCAAATTGACCAGCTTACATGCTTAATCCAAACAGGCAGTTGAATTGAAGAAGCAGGTGGATGAGTTGGTAGATCGCGAATATGTCCATGAGAGCATGAGAGCTTGAGTTGTACCCATTGTACTAGTGCTGAAAAATGATGGAACATGGCAAATGTGCATTGACAGCCGAGTTATCAACAAGATCACTATCAAATATCGATACCCAATTACGTGGTTTGATGATATGCTTGACGAGTTACATAGGACCAGCGTCTTTCCTAAGATTAACCTGAAGAGTAGCTACCACCAGATATGGATGAAGCCTGGGGATGAATGGAAGATAGCCTTCAAGATAAGGGATGATTTGTTTGAATGGTTGGTGATGCCATTTAGACTAACTAATGCGTTGAGTACTTTTATGTGGTTGATGAATCATGCACTAAGATTGTTGATCAACAAATGCGTTGTGCTTTATATTAATGATATTTTGGTCTATAGTATTGACCTCCTCATACATGTTGAGCACTTGAGATTGGTGTTTAACATACTTCGGCCCAAGAAATTATTCGGAAACCTGAAGAAATGCGTGTTCTGTCAAAGCGAGGTTGTATTCTTCGGATATTTCGTTTTAGGGAGTGAAGTTCAAGTTGATGAGGAAAAAGTCAGAGCTATTAAAGAGTAACCTACACCAACTAGTACTACCAAAGTCAAGAACTTTTATGGCTTAGCCTCGTTCTATCAGAGATTTATCCAGAACTTCATCTCTAAAACTACGTCGTTGACTGAATTGACCAAGAAGAACATTGAGTTTAAATGGATAGAAAAGGCACAAAGGAGTTTTGAAGATGTGAAGTCTAAGTTGACGTTTTCTCTAGTACTTACCCTACTAGATTTCGAGAAGGTTTTCGAGGTTGAATGTGATGCATCTGGTGTTGGCATTAGTGCAGTCCCTATGCAGGTGTGCTGACCCATTGCCTACTTCAGCAAAAAACTTCGAGGTGCTGCCTTGAATTACTTAGCCTAAGACAAGGAGTTCTATGGCCTTGTCTATACACTCCAGAACTGGTAGTATTATTTGTTGCTGAGAGAATTCATCATCTATACGAATCATGAATCTCTCAAGTATCTTTATGGGCAATAGAAGCTTTCTCGGCGTTACACCAAATGGGTCGAATTCTTGGAAACCCTTGCTATGTCATCAGATATAAGAAGGGAAGCACCAATACAGTAGCTAATGCACTTTCTCGTTGTCATGCCCTTATCACTACGTTACAAGCTAAGGTGCTTGGATTTAGCACTTTACCTAATTAGTATGAGCATGACATACATTTTGGACTCTTGCTAGGTGCAGTGCTAGAGGAGTTGCAGAAGGTTTCTAATTGAGTAACGGGTTCTTGATGAAAGGTAAGTCGATTTGTGTGCTAAGTAGTTCTACAAGGGAGCTACTGGTTCGTGACGCTCATGTTGAGGTTCTGGCCAGCTATTTTGGAGAAAAAAGGATGATCGAGATATTAAAAGAGCACTTTTACTGGCCCAAAATGATGAAGGATGTGCACTGAATACTTGGGAGGTGTAAGGTGTGTAAGTATGCAAAAGGGAGAAGAAAACCTTAAGGAGAATATACACCCCTACCAATTCTCGAATGGCCGTGGATCGATCTAAACATGAATTTTATGCTCGGCTTTCCCCACACACTGAGAAGACACAATTTGATCATAGTGGTGGTCGATTGGTTTTGCAAGATGGGCTACTTCATTCCTTGCCATAAAATTAATGATGCTTTATTCGTCGTTAACCTCTTTTTGCAGGAAATTATGCGACTATATGGAGTGCTGAGAAGTATTGTGTCTGACTATGATTTGAAATTGATGAGTTTCTTTTGGAAGATCCTATGGAGGAAACTCAACACTAAGCTCCTGTTCAGTACCTCTTGTTACCCCCAAATAGATGGCCAAATTGAAGTAGTTAATAGAACCGTCGATAATCTCCTATACGCCACTATTGGAAAGAACTCTAGTGACTAAGATTTTTGTCTACCTACCATTAAATTTTCCTACAATTGCTCTACTCATAGCTCAACCGAAACATCACCATTTGAGATTGTTTATGGACTTAACCTGAACCTACCCTTGGATTTAATTAATAGCTTGACTACATAAGGGGAAAATTAATCCGGCCTACAGTGTGCCAAGGAGTTCTAAAAGTTATATCAGAAGATTGCTAAGCAATTAGCCAAAACTATAACCCAATAGAAGGAAGTAGGAAACCGTGGAAGGAGGCGATTCGTTTAGACTCCTAGGGACCTTGTTTGGGCCCATCTTAGCAAGGAACGCTTTCTTAATAGAAGGACTAACAAACTATCTCCTAGAATAGATGGATCCTACCGGATCCTGAGGCGTATTAATGATAACGCTTATGAGATTGAGCTACCCGAAGGTTTTGGCATATCTACCTCCTTTAACGTCGTTGATTTGACTCCCTATGTGCCTGATGATGACGAAGACCAAGATTTGAGGACAAATATTCAGCAACCTCGGGGAACTAATGAACTGTTGACTAGCGGTCCCATTACTCGCACATGACTCTGAGGACTGCAATCCTTTACACAAAGAATTCTCTCTCAACAACCTTCTAATGACATGAAAATTTACACCGAAGGAAGGTAGCCGAACTCCTTGAGCTTCCCACATTATCATACTATGATCTATGCTCTTAATAGTGATGATGTCGGCCATTCCTTGGCCGAGGACCCTATGCTGAGTAATTTGACCAACTGTTGCCGAGAGGTACTTATTGAGTGACAAGAGACTTACTTATCGGCTAAGTAGTTTTCTCTTAGTACACTACCATCTCTCTCGTCCCGGCCCCTTTATTGTCACAACATTTAAACCCCTCTCACCTGCTGTGTTTAGAGAATATTTGTACACACTGCTACTTGTCTACCTCGTCTGATATTGTACCACTTTTCCATCTTTGTCTTTTGTCATTTTTACCCTTTTTCATATATATTAGGAATCCCCTTTTTATATATACTTTCTTTTAATTTCTTTATTTGTAATATTGCCTTAGAGACTTACTATAAATAGTCCCTTTTCTCTTGTAAACCGGACATAACTTATATTTCAATACTAAATATTTTATTCTTGTGAGACAACCTTCTCTAAGTCCGTCTATCATATATTCTTATCTAATCTTGTTGAGTATCTTAGAATTAGTGGCGGGTAGATCTTGACATCAACTTGTACGTCATATCAAGTGAGGTGTTAAGTTATGTTGTATTCATTGGTGAGTTACATCCTCTAAATAACTTCTTGTCAGCTACTCTTATTCATTTATAAACCATTTCCCTCTAATTTTCTTTGATATTTCGAAGGACCCATTTTAGTCAAATTTGCCACCGTAAACCCTAGTGATAACTGAGCTCCTAGGCACACCACTACTTTATATAAATCACGGCAAGGTCTCTCAATTAGCCCTCGCAATTCTTCTCAATTATTGTAAGTTCTACGATCAGATTAGTTAACTCTGAGTTTGTTGCAAGTCAGGTGAATTCTAAATTCAACCTATTAAGCTCTTTTAGCAACTCTTTCTATTCAGTGAGGAGTAAAGCAACTTCTACATGATTCTTTCTACTCAAAGCATTGATGACTGCATTTACTTTTGACAATAATTGATGCCAAGATCATAGTCCTTGATCAATTCAACCATTGGCGTTTTCTCATGTTCGGCTCTTTTTGTGCTAAGAGATATTTTAAGCTCTTATGGTTTGTATATATTTCACATCTCTAACCATATAAAACAGGATTCCACAACTTCAAAGCCAATAGCATGGTGGCAAGTTCTAAGTCATGAGTTAGGTAATTCTACTTGTATGTTCTCAATTGTCGTAAAGTATAGGCTATTACCTTTCCATTTTGCATCAATATATATCCGAGTCGCTTTTTTGAGGCATCATTGTACATATTAAATGACTCATCATTACTGGGAAGGACCAAAATAAGTGTTGGCACAAGTCTCAGTTTTAGTTCCTAGAAACTTTACTTTTGCTTATCATTCTACTCGAATTTCACATTTTTCTAAGTTGATTGTGTGATTAGTCATGCTCTTTTGGAAAAGTCTCACAAATTTTTTGCAATACCCAGCTAGATTAAGAAGGCTTCATCCCTCTATGAGTCTATGACTCTCTCAAGCAATTTCTAATCAACAATGGCCATGATTTTCTTGAGGTCGACCGATATCCTTACACCAGATACAACATGCCCAAAGAAAGATATCTTACATAGCTAAAGGTTACACTTAGAAAGCTTAGCATACAATTTTTGTTCCCAAAGTGTCTGTAGAACCACTCTCAAATGTTCTTCATGCTGCTTTGGGATGTGGAATATACTAAAATATCATCAATAAACACAATAACACCATTATCAAATAATGTACAGAACAGCCATTTCATTAAGTCCATGAAAGCAACTAAGGCATTTGTTAACCTAAAGGGCATCATAAAAAATTCTTAATGTCCATACCTCGTCCCGAATGCCATTTTTGAAACATCTTCTCGTTTGATTCTCAATTGGTGATATCCAAACTATAAGTTCATATGGGAAAACACATAAGCACCTTGTAACTATTTAAACAAGTCATCTATGTGAGGTAGTGGATACTTGTTCTTGACTATCACTTTATTCAAATCTTAGTAGTCAACATACAACCTCAGGAGCCATCTTTCTTCTTGAAAAATAACATTGAGGCACCCTAAGGTGGTACACTAAGTCGAATGAAACCTTAATCTAGTAATTCTTATAGTTGCTTTTTGAACTTTTTCAACTCTACAGGGGCCATTCTATATGGTGCTTTCGAAATTGTCTCTATCCTTAGCACCAAATTAATCACAAAATCTATTTCTCTTTTCAAAGGTAATCTTGGTAGCTCATCTAGAAACATGTTTAGAAATTCATTCACTACTTTGATGTCTTTCATAGTAAGCTTTCCATCCTTACTTCAATTGCACTCACTTAACTTTCTGTCTCCACTAAGCCTTCAACATCAACAATCAACTCAAAGAACTTAACTTTTTTAGATACTTATGGTGTCATTTCTCTAGTACAACATTTTAGATACATATGGTGTCATTTCTCCAATAAACATGGCTTTAGTCACATATGATGCCTAAATGCCACTTCTTTCTTTTGGCAATCAACTATGGCTTAACTATGGACATCCAACTCATGCCCACAATGGATTTGTATTTACTTATGTCAATCAAGATCATATCTACATGGCTATTATGTTCTTGGATCCTCATAAGACACTTCTTAATCATTTCCTAGTGACTAACATACTCAGAATTCTTACCCCAAAACTTGAATTTATAGTGGAAATGGGCATCTCATGTGTCTTGCTACCTTAGGGTGATAAAAGAGTGAGTAGCTTCCATATCAAACAGAGTATATATGGACTGATTTGATATAGTGGTATTCCCTTAATCAAAATATTTCATCCTTTAACATTTGTTGCCAACAATTTATAATTTATAGATTCCATTTTAGTCTTCCTCATGTTTCCTTACTTTTATAATCTTTCAACTACTAGTGAGTACTTTACTAAACCACAAATTGAAAAGTCAAAGGCAAGATACTTACCTACTATCAATTTCGTGTCTGCATCCTCATAGGTGGAAAGCTCTAGCTCATCCTCATCTTCATCCTCAGCATAATCCCAATCTCCTTATAGATTAAAAACCTTAGCAATATTAGCAAGGGCTTCTAGTTTGGCACTCGCAGCTTTTGATCCATTAGCATTCTTATGAGTTGCCTATCATCTTAAGATCTAAAAGGGTTTTGTTGCCTGAGTTAGTGCAATATGTCTCTAAGGACAAGTGGTGGCAAAGTGTCATATCTATGTGCAAATAAAACAAATTGTATCACTCTTCTTCAGATAATTTGTGACTCTGTGCTCTGTATACTTATAATGAAAACACTTATTATGCAACAGAAGACAATCTCTCGAGTAATGCTTACCTTTGCACTTCTAACATCTCAATGGGTTAGTAGCCTAACCCTTTGTGGGTGACTATGGTAGATTAAAATCTTCTTACCCTTACTTTAATGACCGGTTCCCTTATGCAATCTCTTCCCAAAAACATTAACCTTAGAGCTCCCTCTCCTGGTCCTTAGCACTCCTTAACGCTTGTGCTTTCTTAATAACCTCTTTAAATGTTCAAGGCTTAAACTCTCATACTTTACCCCTTAAATCTATTCCAAAGCTCTAATGAGCACTTACATCTTTAGCTATCACTAAGCTGTTACTCTTTGGGAGCATATTGAAGTAATAAGTGGAATTCGGTCTCGTATTGATAAATACTATAGCTCCCTCGAGTGATGGATAACAAATCATCACTATACTAAACTCTAAGGCTCTTGGGAAAATGGTGGGATAGTAACTCCCTCCTAGAAACCTCCTATGTAATTGGCGGCCTTAGTGATCTCCTCTTAGACTTCCACCATATTCGTGCTTGAAGTTGTAGCATGTAAGTATCGTAAGTAAGGCTCATATGTTACAGTAACTTGAAAGTTTTGAAGGATCTCTCATTCTATAGCAGCTAATCCTCCACCTCATTTGGTTTGCTTAGCACTCCCTTAAAGTACCAATTACAATGGATAAACTTAAGGAGCATACTCCTCTATACCCTTTGCTTGGGTTGTGCCACAAGTAAAACTTGAATTGGTCCAATTAGAGGTGGTGGTGATCATTCATCCATAGGTATCAGAGGTAGAACTAAAGCCTGGGGAGTCTAATCCCTCTTAAGAAAGGCTCTCAATAGATCAATACTGGCCTAAATGGCCACTAGCACCTCATCGGTATAATGCTGAGGAAAATCTAACCTGTAGACACTGTGGGTAGATCCCGCTCCAAAGGAGGTCATCTACATCGCTTATTTCTTTTGTAAGAACATTCATATTAGCTTTTAGATTTAGATAACTCATACAAGTATTCTTAGTAACACATAAACAACTCCTTTTTCAAAAGAAAATTGTCATTTCCATTAATAATCTAGCAACATAAGGTTACACCTAAAAGGTGGTCACTTTAATCAAGTGAGTCTCCACCAATACGTGATCTAAGTACATTAAGAATCTCATGTAATACATCAGAACCTCACCATACAAAGAAATCTCTTGATGAACTCAAAATGATCATCTATGATTATATAAATACATGAAAGGAGCATCTATGATCAACCAAAATACAAAATATGTAACCCTACATTGAAAAGATAGGATCTAAAACATTCAGCTTGCTAGGCTGCATCCAACTCTTAAACCTATTTCCTATCAATCTGATGCTTGAAGGAACCAAAAATACTTTCTCTCCTCCTCTCACCTTTAACTCAAGCAACACATAATCTAAGGGGCTAGGCATGATGACTAACTTACCTCTATTCATAGAGTAGCTGCTCAAGCCCTCAGGTATGATAACTAACTTAGCTAAATGTAAGGTTGGCTCATCCTTCCATATAGGTGGTAACTCCTCTTTAGTAACCTTGCCTCTTCCTTAAGTAGGGACAATTCATTCCATTGCTCTATGAAGTCTTAAAAATCTACCATGTCTTAGCCATTAAATTGTTCTACCAATCGGTTATGCTCCATCAAGCAATCTTGAGCATATAACACCTAAGGTTTGATAACTCTCTACTCGCTAAAGTCAGGCAATAGTGGTCTCTCTTTGTCTCTCACAAGGAAGACAATGTTGATAGGCTGTCCTATCTATCTTATATGCTTCACCTCCTACTAAAAAATGTGGATACTCCTTGTGTTAATGTACAACACTCTCGTACCAAAAGCAAAATGCCTCCATGTCCAATACTTTATTAGCATTGTCCTATACCAAATCATTATTGTCTCAAGGCTTCCGAGTTAGTCAATAGGGGTAAAGTGCTCACATAGTACTTGCTACTTATGCTGACACTCTATGAGGTTCTCTCCTTCAAGCATGTGAAACCCTAGCCATCTATCAAGAAGCCTGAACTAATTAGCCTAAATCACAAGACATAAGTTTTATTAGCTTTTAAATTTTCATTTCATTAAGTCATCTAAGAATTTATACTTATGTAATACACCTAACCTAGTTTACCTTGCTTAAGCTCATTAGGTGGGGTTTTTCTAGCATCTAAGGTCAAGTTTTATTTTATTTAACCCTTTGTAAGGTTGTTACATTATGAGAAGTACCTTAGTCATGGAAGCTTACCGTCTACCACCTTAGGTGCCTTACATTAGCTCTTCCACTAGTAAAAAATCCTTAATACAATATATAAGACAACTTCCAATACCTTATAGCTAACTAGTTATGTAGCCTTAGGTAATATAGGAACATCTAATTATAATTAGAACATTTAATTATATAAATCATAGGGCCAATTAATCATAAACAGGGACATAGTCCCACCATAATAGCAAGAATGATGTAATAATAATAAATATAGGTGTCCTATAATAGTCCCTTGCTACTATTATCAAAATATAACATAAATATAAGAGATTCATAAAATAGAAATTATTCTCTCGGTATCTCTTCCTTCCCTTAAAATCCCAGCTCTCATTACTAACTTTGGGCATAGCTTGCCTTGGTACAAGCCATAAGTCATGTAAAATTCATCCATCTTAGTGAATATTCCTCATACTATACCTTCACGCAATAGCAAGCAAGTTTAATTATGCATCCGTATGAATGAAAAAAACATATGCTCAAACAATTATATATAGCCAAACCGGAACTGTATATAACTTAGGATTATACCCTTAAAGCTAGGGTTGGAGTTGCTTAAATCATCAAACCCAAGCTCTAAGCAACTTTAGCTACTAATCACATACCTATCTCACATTCCCTCTATTCTTTCCTTTTACATAATGTCAACTAAATGACTAACATAAGGGTAGGCTTGTCTATTTTGATGACCTCTTAGAGTTCGACTTTACTCATCACTAGAGCCTTCTTCGATCTACAAGCAAGTTTTGTTTGTGACTTATGAACTTCTCTCAGTGGCATTGGGTTAAGTGTAATATTTTGGTCATCCTTCTTAAATATGTATGTGTTCCTGTAGCCATCATGGATGACTCTCCTATAAAATAACAATGGTCTTCTTAGCAACACGTGAGAAGCACACATGGGTAATATATAGTAGGGAATTTGGTTAGAGTAGTTCCCAATAGTGATCGGTAGTAGAAATTTGCTAAGTGACATGTAATGGTCCTTTTTCACTCAACTATGCAACTTGTACGGCTTCGAATGCATAATAGTTGGTAACTTTAATTTTGAAATAAGATTGACTGATGCCACATTAGTGCAGCTTCTACTATCTACGATGAGGGCACATACCTGATTATTTACCTTGCAGGTGGTATGAAACAAATTCTCTCTTTACTCTTCCTCTTATAAGGGTTCCACGTTCATAGTGCGTCGGAAAACTATGAGTAACTAATCTAAGTCCTTAGCAAATAAGTCCTCCTCAACCAACTCTTTCTTGGCAGGAACCTCTTCCTCCTTGGGTTCTTCATCTGTACTTTCTACTTTTAGCTTCAAGACTTCTCCTTTGATGACCATTGTTCTTCAATTCGAATACTGAGTAGCCATATGTTTGAACCTTTAGCATTTGAAACATTTGATTTGGCTCATCTTCCTTCTAGACACTTGCCCCTTCTTATAAGTTAGGGTTAACACTTCATTGTCAGATTAGCCTTTCTGCTCGGCTTAGACATCAACCTTTCTACTTAGCTCAATACTCGACAGAGTTCAATGACTTCCCTATTCGGGTAGGTTAGTCGGCGTTCTGGTTGGAATTAGGCTGTTTCTTTACCTCTTTACTCGTTAGGTGATCCTAACAGCTTCATCCATTGTAGTGGATCGTTGAAACTCCACAATGACCCAAATATCACCTCTCAGCCCAATAATAAATCTTGATACAGTTCGAGCTGGTGGTTCCTCTACCTCCCAACGAATCA
This sequence comes from Lumnitzera racemosa, assembly GCA_024138005.1. NCBI lineage: Eukaryota > Viridiplantae > Streptophyta > Magnoliopsida > Myrtales > Combretaceae > Lumnitzera > Lumnitzera racemosa. The sequence goes on from JAMXBC010000003.1 coordinate 39,996,951, forward strand.
TGAGCATTTGAAACTCTTAAACATACTCATCAATAATTTGACCTCCTTGTCTCAGCTCCTACAGTCAAGTGAAGGTATCTTGAAGATAAGTTTCCAGTACGAACCTACTTCTAGGCACTCTTGGTAGCCTTCTCCTCTTTTCATTACTTGGATGTTCTTCTACCAAATGGTGGCATATCTAGAGAACTCAAGAGCAGTAGTTCTCACTTTCTCGTAATCCTCGTACTGATAATAATCGAACGCACACTCTACCTTCTCTTCCCATTCTAGATATTCATCAGCAATCCTAGATCCATTTAAACTCAAAATCCAAAGCTTTACATGGTTGGATGCTCTAGGGATTTGTATATACTCTTCTTCTTCCTCATCTCCCATGTCCGCAAAATCAATCCTTTTCCTCACTTGTCCACCTACTCTTCGACCTCAAATGGATCGAGCTGGGTTCTGACCTCTAACTGGTTGAGCAACTTATGCGGTGTTTTGTGTAGCCTCAATGGATCGACAAGACAATGCATAAATAGCTCAAGTTAAATCCACTAAGAGGTTAGCTACCTCATTTTGTCTCTTGTTAGTGCTTTTGGGAGTTCCTTGAGACCGTCGTCCATTGTGGACAACTTTACTGTCATCGCCAGTACCAACATTCATACTAAAGTCAGTCATTTTTCCTCATTGATTTAAAGCTTAAACAAACACTTCAGGAAATTAACAATTAACAACACAACGCTCAAATGAATATGGTAACTTGCTCTGTTTCACACACTCAAAACAAAGTATAATAGAACTTCAAAACACACGTTAACTTGAGCAAAACCTCCACTTTGATACCAAGATGATGCAAATTATGGCTAATAATAGACAAGGCCAATCTTTAGATGGGTCTAAGCTTGCAGAAAGCTCAAAAGGAGTAATTAGGAAAATGCGTAAAAGAATAGTGACGAATGAAAGCTAAGTAAAACCTATAAACAGCTCCGGAGGATATGATGCACTAATAGAACTTCTAAGGATTCATAACATAATTCGATATGATGCACGAATTGGTCTGGTGAGGTTAGTTGCCACTTAACCTTGCTTAAGAGAAATGATGAGAATTATGCTAAACGTAAAACAATAGAGTGTTTACACCAGGAAGGAAAAATACTCGAGTGTATTAATGATAATCTGTTTGCCTTCGGCTTACAAATACAAAGGTTATTTATAATAAAAAATTTAAGGTAACTTGCCTAAAAGGGGAAAAGACAAAAATGGGTGTTATCCTAAAGTAATTATGTACAATAATACAAAAGGGTAAAAATGAATAATCACATAAGCAATAATTAATAGGGTAGATTCTACATATGGTCCTATACACGTAGGGATGCTATATTGGTGAGGTTGTTAGAAGATGTGAATAGAGCAATACGTCTAGCTGGCTTATCTAAGCAGGGACGGCTTATGTAGTCTAGGATCTCTTTCTCGACATGGTGGCAAGGGTGATGATGAGTAAGTAGTTAGGTATGAGGGAGGATTGGATGTTGTCTTGGCCATCCATTTCTCAGCATTCTATCTATGAGAGATTGGCAGTCATTCGGTATGTCTTAAGGAGTGACTCGACAAAGAAGTACTCGGCCTTAGCAGGAGTCGACTAGAGTAAAAGAATTCTTCTTGTCAAGCCTTCCAATCTTCGGGCTTGGTTGTTGGTCAACGAGCTAGTAGCTTGATTCCCATCAAGAACCCTCCATCCCACATATATGATATGATGGCCATCATTATATGATGCAAAACGTGTGATATGTCTCTAGGGTCATACACATATAGGCCATACTATAACAAATGAAAACAAGAAAATAAAAGAGGGGTTTTAGCAAATCCAAATGGCTACCAATTGCATATGACACACTAACAGATCCCACTTAGCCTAATCCTAACACTTGATATGACATACGAATGTAGTATTAGGGTCCCTTTCCACTAAATCTTGCTAAAGGAGTTAGATAAGATGTAAACTCCTAAAATTTTTTGTATAAGTTCAAAATCACTAGGATATAATTTAGATATATATTCAAGATAAGCTAAAATCGTTGGAAGAGATTTGAGATACATAGTCTAGACTACTTATAAACTTCATAAGTACTATTAAATATTAACTCTTGTAGTCATAAAATAGGGTTTCCAAAAATCAAAGACTTTATTAAAAATTTAGACATAAAATTATTATAACTATTCTAAATATACCCTAAACTTAACATAACCATGCTAATTCACCTAAGATAAGGACCAAAATCTATCAAACAGTTGAAAAATGGAATTGATGGATTCAAGAGGCGAGGTAGCGTAAGGATGTCTCAAGAAGAAGCCATCCATATATCATCTAAACATCACTTTCATTATCTATCTACTACTTTATCTACATATGTTGTTTACGTGTCATTTTCATCATCTATCTATCACCTTATCTACACATGTCATCAAAATGCCACCCTCATCATCTACTTACCAACTTATCTACACATAAGAATGAAAGTGATCTAAAGAGAAGTCTAGTCAAAATTGATCAACCTTAGTAAAAAAATAATGGTTAAATGGAAAATGACATCTTAATGATCAAAGACCCATCATATGACCACCTTAATCTTAGATTAACTAAAAACTAAGTATTTAGGTCAATCTCATAAAGAGATAAGCATCTTAAAATCATATGTTAACATTTCTTCCAACATGTAATGAACAACTTTCAAAACAAGTGGAAAAACCCTAATCATTACATGTGGCGTGTGGAATGGGAGGAACAAAATTCCAAATTGACTTCCTCATGTCATTTTCATCCAATTTATCTCATTCATTTAATTATCTTACCAAGTCATTTACATAACTAAGCATGAAAAGGACATGAGCAAGACATGTGCCCTTATCCTTAAGAGTCCAACTCTTTAAGCAACATGTGACATTATCCTTAAAGAGTTTAATTCCTTTAAGTAACTCCCAACCAATATACAAATAATATCCTAACTTCTATAAATGGGAATGCTTTCACCACTTTTGGGACCACATAGTCCACTACATTCATGTCTTTCCTTTTGTCTTCATTCCATAAACTAACCAACATTCCACTTCCCCACCTAACCTCCAACCCCAACAATAATGTGTCAATAAAGTGTAGTAGCTTATTTTTGAGTTTTCAAAAGCAAATCTCAACTAAAAAGGTATCAACATTACTAACAACTCATCTTTGATTCCATAAAGTCTATTTTTCAAGTCAAAAGACTCTTCTAAACTCTTGTTACCAAAAAGTTTTTCAAGAATCTCAAATGAGTGAAGAAGTTCTTTTAGTAAAGTTATTTTTATGAAACTCTCAAGTTTTTCAAAAATTGATTTTATCTAGACAATTTTCCTCTAAAAATCCTTTTCAAAATAACCAAAAGCTTTTCATTTACTTCTCTATTTCATATAAGATTTAGACTTATCAACTAATTTTCAAAATTGAGTTTATGATAAGCAAAATCTTATTTTAGCTAAAGTATGTCTTTCTTTTGAAAAGAAACCTTACAAACCAGTATCTTTGTCAAATTCTCTCTCTTTTAAAAGCCTTACTTATGTGTAAAACTCTTCAAGAAATGTTTTCTACAAAAGGAAACCTTTATCTTTATCAAAAAGTTCTTTATTTCATCCTTAGATTCAATTAGTATACATCTCTACAATACTAGGACTAAAAGATTATGTTTCCTTTTCAAAATAACTTGATAAGGAACTTAAAAGAATCAAGGGAACAACTCTATGCCTAAAAATGATGCCAAAGTTTCATGCCCAAATCCTTATGACATGTACATATCTTGAAACTATGACATTGGAACATATTTGAACATATTTGGACATATTAGACTTATTGGGCCAATGGATATATTTTTTACCTTGACTATTTGGACCATAACGATTGGACCTATTACAAGGATCGGAAACCTGAACATGAGAACTATGGACATGAAATGACAAGGACAATTCGTATATGACATTAATTAACTAAAAGACTTTATAAAACTATAAGACTATAACCAACAAAGAAATCTTATATGTATATCTAGTATTTATCTCTTATTGTGTTTTTTTTAGGTGATTGTGAGTTTGAACTACCCTATGACTATTATGACAAGTAATAATAATGACTAGGTGAGTATCCATGATGAATATCACTTGCTTATGCTTGTAGTTAGTGGTACTTTAAATATATATTATCAACTAATTCATGTATGGGTTATCAAGAAAGTGCTTCTGTTTGATTTATATGAATTGCTTGCAAAAACATTATAAGATATTATACATAATACAGTTGATGATTGTGATGTGATGTACTCATATGCAAGTGTTTCGTATTTGGTTGATCACTTATTAATCAACCTTAACCATATTGGAAATTTAATGTAAAAATGGTCATGCATAGCATACTGCATAAAACTATTTCTACCATTATTGCTACATAAGGCATGGAAAGATGAGAATCTTTCCCGTCTTTTACAAACTCAATGATTTTGAGGATGGTCATGTACTAAATGGGGTTGTGTCCGTTCTTCTGTTTTGAGTTCGCATTCATCTAGAGGCCGATCAGGGATTTGATTACTCCCTGGTCATTAGTGGCTAGGGAAGGTGTTTGTTTCTTAATTTCATTTATGACTTCCTAGGATCGATAAAGAGATCCTTCTCTTGTGACTTGTTTACATGGCCTTTGTGAACATTTCCTTTGGTTCCTTAGGCTAATAGAAAGATCCTTCTTCCTAGGGATTACATTGGATTCTAGGATGAACATTTCTTTGGTTCTCTTAGATAACTACGAGATTGGTTCTATAACGACCCAACAGTATCGTTGTCGTGATAGGTCGCCGTGTACCGTATAAAGGTCTATTATCAACCCCCTTGCTGATCATAGGCCTTTCATACGACACACAAGGCTCCTTCCACTCTACGTTACCACTAGGCCCATAGACAAGTAATATAGAGCAATTTAACTAAAATTACTTCTATGTTATAAATTAACTAATTGTGTGGGCTCGTAAGACCCACACCAAAACAATATTACAAACAAATGCAGTTCATAACAGAACTGCATAAAATCTAAGTAATGCATAAATACATGAAAGTATCTAAATATCTATTACAAAATATCCTCTTCGCTGTCTGATCGCTCCAACCTGTCTCTACCCGAGACTTACCACGGGCATGCCTTGGCCCGGATTGACGAAGAGGTTCTCCTGCACCAACAGAAATCTATAGGGGAGTAAGCTTACGCTTAGTGAGATAAATGCCCTCATCAGTACCACAAGGCATAAATTTATTAGATGCATAATCATATGAATGCATGAACAAACAGTATGCCATACAACGCATGCAGTGACCTAGGAACTGCATACGACTCAGAATTTCGCCCCCTGAAGTCGGGGTTTGGAGATAATTAACCGACCCAAACCAAAATCCGGGTTCTAGACCTTGGGTTTTATTTCATTTGCACTATCGTGCTCATACTAAAACAAAACTCTACATATATATATATATACATATACTTCCTTTGTCAAAATCAAATCATATCCTTTAAAAAAAATCCCAAGTCTAGCGGTGTAGTGGCCCCCGCAGTCCACAAACACACGCCCTAAGCAGAAGCCACAAGACTCGGCCCTTCGCTGACTGTTGGCGTCTCCCAGCGCCTAGTAAGCCCATCATCTTAAGATAGAGACTCAATATATATGATGGCATAGCTAGTGCCCAATCCTGCAGGAAACTCGTATTCCTGTGAGTCCCTTCCCATCTTCTGCGTGAAGCGGCAGTCGGTGTTACCCGTATGCAATATGGGGAATGCATGATTCATTTTGAGTAATCTTAATCATATAATTGATTAACTTGATTTTCAGGGTGATCAACCAATTTCATTCAATACAATTCACAAGTATATATTCATGCAAACAATTCCCATTATTATATATAATTAACAAGTCATCACACTCATCCATAATTTCATACACATGCATCTCCCATATCCCACAAGCATCCAAATTTATAAATATAAGATTAGGTGCATCTACTTTACAAGCACAATCAAGTAAAGAGTCATCGGGAATTTACTTACTCTGCCATGTGGTTCAATCAAAGTGGTCCGGAGGCAAGTCGTCTCCGAAACAGTGTCCCCTGGTCATTGAAATAATTTTTATAAGGAATTGAAGCAAACTTAAGAAACTATGTAAATTTTCCTTAAGTTATATTCTTAGCTAGTTCTCGGAATTTTTCCGGTTTTTACCTAAAGTTCAATCGCGTATAGCTTTTTCGTTTTAAATCCGATTTTTATGATCTTATAGTCAATCTTCATCGTTTTCAAGTGTACTTTAACGTGGTAAGGTTAGATTTTCGAAATGAGTTATGCAATTCTGTCCATGGGTTAGAACAGTAGCGTTCCTCATGTGTTGGAGTGTTTTTGGGCCTTGTTTGGTAAATGGGCCTTTGATAACTTGAGGAATCCTTTGGGCTTGACCTTTAAATTTTATCCTAAGCTTAAAATACTCCTTGAGATCAGATTTATAACTTTGATTTATATTCCTAAGGCTAACAACCACTTCTTAGGCCCTTTAGTGAGCTTAAGTTGTCAAATGTGCTTGTTTTTAGTTCAAACTAAGGTTTATGACTTTGGTGGGCTTATGGGGCCCTATGTGGATTTCTTATGGGCTTCTAAACAACCTTTCTTGGTACTTTAAGTTGCTGATCAGATTTTTGTTGAAGGCCCATCCTAGAGTTTTAGGCTTGTTTTGGGAGTTTTAAGCTCGGTTTTGGGTTTTAGGCTTTATATGCTCACTATATTTGCTTTAGTTAATCTTTTCACTTTGTTTTTTTACTTTTATCATATTTTTAGGCCTCATTTTCCCATGTTCCAGGTCTGTTCATGTTGGTCCTAAGGGGTCCTCACTTGGTTTTTCAACTTGTTTCATCATTTCCTTAAGTTTAGGGGGTAGATTATGCACTTAACTACTTGTGTACAAATCTTAACTTAAGTTTCCTTCCATCAAATGATCCTTTAACTCATGTTACACATAAAGAAATAAAAGATCTCATACTTAATACAACTCCCATATCATGGCTCATGTCATACAAAGTTGGTTTCTTCATAAAACTTCATGTGATGGATTTTTCCTTAACTTAAATCTAGATTTGAGCATGTTTAACTAAATGGAAACAAAATCAACATTCAAATGGCCATGGAACCCTCACGTCCAGCATGCATATTCTCCATTAAAGTTCTCATTTCAAGGTTTCCTTAGCTTAAAATCTTCCATTCAAAACATTAAACAAATGTCTTCACAAAATACCAACTTTACATGCTCATATTTCAACTTCATGCAAGGGTTTTATGGTTGGTTTCTTAAAACGATTTTTGGACATTCTAACAACTTAAACCTTTCTTGCATCTTTAAGAAATCCAAGTCTCCTAACATAAATATCAACCCACACATCACAAGAAATGCTTACTCGTCCTTAACGCAAAGTTTGGTGGTTGTGCAGTAAGGTTCCTCTTAAGCCTTTAACTTTGGTTCCTCTTAAGCCTTTAACTTTGGTTCCTCCTTTTTGCTTACCTTTTGAAACCCGAATCTTTTGATCTTTTGGAAAAGGGTTTATGGAAGATTCTAATGGTCTTAAATGTCTTAAATGATGATAGAAAATGGCGCAAGTGCAAAGGGAAAAAAAATGCCATGAGTTGAAGCTTTCAAATGGGAGAAAAATTGATTTTGTGGGGTAAGGTTGTTTCCCCTTTTATGTTTGTTTCAAAAGAGAGAATGATGAAGTGAAAGTGAAATTGAAAGTGAAATAAATGAGGAAGAGTATGGCCGGTTGTAAATGGAGAGAGAAGGAGTGTTTAAATGTCTTGGATGTGTTGTCTTGTAGCTTACATAAAGTCAATAATTGCAACTCTTGATGATGTAAGCATTAAGGGATGAATAGTGATGTGTAAGAGAAAGTGATTGATGGGTGAATGACCAATGCATGGCCCCCCTTTCTCCCCTTTTTAGATCTGCCATTTTAAGTCCTTACATGCCATGGAGTGGTCTTGTCTCCTTTATTAAAGTAAAGCTTATTAATTCTTGTGAAAAATTGTCCATATTTTGTATAGGTGAAGAGGTGATAAGGAAATTGTCTTATCACTAGATTTTGATAAGTTATCAATTGATAATTGATTCCAACTCTCAATTGATAAGTTATCTAGGGTGATTGGTTGGTCTACTTATTTATGTGTAAGGCTTATACATGAAGATAAGGACATAGCCTTATAAAAAATTGTTTTAGGATTTCTATCCTACATTGTTTTGTAATTTATGATTTGATTTTTATAAAATTGTGAAATTTTCTAAAGTTGGATGAAATTATTCAAATTAAATTATCAATTAATTATTTAGGGTTAACATTCCTTAATGGCTTTAAGGTTTACGGTTTTAAGTAGTTTTAGAGCTCGTAGTTTTCAAGCTCAGGTTTTCTCGATAATTGGCTTTTGAATTGTAAAAATTTAATTCGTTTCTAAATATAAATTTAAGTTTTTAGTTTAGTTGATCTTTAGAAACATTCGGAAAGTACTCTTAATTGAGTCTTAGGCCCATTAAAAGTAGGGTTTACAGGTTCTCTTGTGAGGTCAGGGAGAATGTTACCCATTTAGTTCTCTTAGGATCAATTAAGGGGCATCATCTCTTGATCATGATTTTGACATGGGTATTTGGTGTTGGTTTAACCGAGAATTGAAATTTTGTGGCTATTTCATCTCTGGGGTGGCTAAGGATGTATGCTAAAAAACTCCATTTGCTAAATTTGGATACCTGAGAACTAGTGGAAAATTAAAGAATCCTCCTAAAATGTTGTGCCCAAAGACATGTGTCAAGAGGTGATTGAAAGCTTATAGTACGGTTGGCTAAGCTGTAATGAATTCTAAGGCCAAATGTCAATTACAGTATCTTGCTCAAACGAGGTCAAAAGAAAGTCAACAATTAGAGTTGACTTGGTCTGGTTCACTTCAGAGCTCGGGTATTGAAGAGTGTTTTGATCCTCTCCAGGTTGGGTGTCTTGGTAGCTCGGCTCAATCTAGGGTCTAAAATTGGTCGACTCGGGTGTTATATGGATCATTGTAAGAGCTCGATGATAGGTATGGTTGCTTAGAGGCTCAAAAATTGTGTTAGCACTTACAAGAGCTTAGCACTCAAGGTTGCAATGGTGTAAAAGATGGAGATCGAAATAGAAATTTTCATCCTAAATGGGGTTGCAAGCTAGTATTCTTTGTGTGAGTCCTTGCAGTCTTCTAACTTGATTGTTCATGATTGGTCTAAGGAGTTTATTCCTATTAGTATGTCATGCATGATCTGATTTTAGTATATAGCCAAATATTATTAATTCTTGTTTATTATAGTGACCAAGTAATATCATTAGACAATCACAACAGGTAATCTATAATTGTCTAAATATCAAGCAATTTTGTAATAATTTATTATCACGTCTTAACATGTCAAACACTTAAATCCAATCACATGTAATTCCCAATCCCTTAGCACACTAGTTATTCTCTTTAATTTAGTGTAGCTAATGTAAACCCCTAAAATTTTTTGACCTAACATTTAAAGCAGATTCAAGTGTGTTAGATAATCCTAAAAGTCAACAAGGCTAGTTAAGATGAAAATCCTAAGATAACAATCGAAGATTCAATCGTGTATAAAACTTTAGACCTTAAATGTATGTAAACATTAGAGATTGTACTCGAAAGTAATAAAAACCTTAGAACGATAATTTTAAGTATATAAACTTACTAATTCGTTATAACTTCATGATAAAATCTTAATCAAATATCAATGCTTAATATAATGTTAAATCATATAAAATCATTAACCTATGATCAAGGATAACTTCCAATTGTTCATAAATGTGTACAACACTTAATTAATTTATTAGAAACTATGATATTGCATTATAAATCATATTAATCTTATACTTTAACTAAATTAATATTATATGAATTTAAGTGTTTAGTTAATATTTATAGTACATATAGTCAATCTTAGTATTATAAATTATGCTTTTCATGATAGTTATAATAAGTATCGTACTAAATATTATATATAGGATATAAATATTTAAAGAAAGATTCTAAAAATTATTTTTACTAATTATTTCATCAAATCCCACATTTCTTTTCATTCGCTTAATTTTCCCCCAATTATCTTCAATTCCATTATTATATATACTAGTTACAATGTTGACTAAGTCAACATTTAATTAAGTCAAATATTGACCAAGTCAAAGCATTGACTATGGTCAACAAGTGTCATTTTCAATTAGAATTCTCTTATCTTTTCTAAGGATTTCTTCTCATTTTTCAGATGCTTTTTTCTTTTTCCCTTATCATTCCTTTAGAACCCCTAGGACCCTACTTCCATTTTCTTTAAAACACACTTACAATACAAACAAAATTCGCTTTTCTTCTCTCATCCCCAACCGTAGCATCCCGTTGTCTTCTTCCCTTTTCTTTTTAGCTTCCATTTTTAATTCTTTTTTTTTTTCCTTAGCACATATCCTATATTCTAATATCTAAGTAATACAACCCCTCTTCCATATTACAAAGAGAAAAATATATGTTTTCATTTCATCTTTTAGTCTAACATGTGATTCGTTTTTTTTTTTTTTTTAATATTAGGTTTAGAATCATCATGCAATATGTACATATATGTTATTACAAATAGGAATTTTTATACTCATACATATAAGTGTAGAAATACTTAAGTATATAAGTAGAAATACATATGTACATATAACATGTGGATACATGTGAAGTATTTATGTATTGATTCTAGTAAAATACATAGTATAAGTATAAGAATATATAGATAAGTGTAGAACACAAGTACATATGCTTGAGGATTCTTATACAAGGGTATTCTTAATGTACATAACCTAAAATAAGGAAAATACTAAGTGTACATATATATAGCTTACTAATTGAACCCATAAGATGCAAAGATATGAATTATATAAAGATTTCTTAAAGGTGTATGGAGGACATACGGAAATACGTATAAAAATACATATATAATCGTATGTATATATGGTTATATGTATAAGTATATTACAAGTATACATACACACAACATACGTTTAGGGTGTATGAATACATAAGTATAAAGTAAGTATATATATAAGTTATAACATAACCATCTAATATAATACAATAAAGTAATAATATATAATATATATATGTACATATATGGGTCAAAAACCCAATAGACCCTTAATACATATATCAACTTGAATTAACCTTACTTAAATACACATAATAGTATCAACAATGCAAAATTATAAAAATATAAGAAATAGATGATTAATTAGATCATAAAGTAATAAAATAAGATACAAAAATAGCAAATAAGAATATTTGAGTTACAATAATTAGGATTATAACAATTTAAACCCATATAGTAAAACATGGGCCTTAACGTCTAAAATGGACCCTACCGTGTGATTATATATTTGAAAACGATAAAAAACAACTATAAGTTTATAAATATCGAAAATAAAACGAAAAAAGTTACATATGGGTAACTATAGTGTTCAACCAAAGAAATACTAATAGAAACCTATGTAAAATTAAGTAAATAAATACTTAGGATCATTAATTAACTTGTTACTTATTATCGTTGTTATCTTGTAATGATCAGGTGATTCCGATGAGGGTTTAGATCTTCAGACGGATTATTACTATTAGCATGAGCATGGCCGAGTGAGTAATATACCCTATGATTCCATGCTTACTTGTGCTTATAGCTAGTAGATTTAAATAACTTATTAATTGAATGTTATGTAGGGTCGAGAAATGCTTATGAGCGTTATTGTTTGTTGAACTATGAATTTACCTTAAATATCGATAACGAATCGTCTGTTGCATAGTAATATGGATAATGATTGTACTGTTTGTGTCATTGTTTGGTCATACGATAATCAAACTTAACTATACCCGACTAATAAAAAGAAATTAGATGCATCGACATGCATCGCATATATATTAATTCTAACCAACACATTATACAGAGGTGAGGTGAGGCCATACGGAGGTTGTTATTTATAAGTATAATGGTTTAGTAAAGTGTATACGTACGATATAACCTTACGTTAGCCTACAGGAATATTAGGCATTGGAGGTGCTAACCGCCCAGCTAAAGGTTGAGTTTAGAGGCCTTCCTTTAGAGGTAAGTGTGAACTGTGGGGGCCTACTCACAATTATACTTAAAACTTGGTTTTTATGAAAATAAAAAAATTGTTTTGGTCCAAATACGAAACATAGAGTTTCATAGAAAATAAGTACTAGTATAATACCTGGATCTGATTGGTGCCATGTATACTCCAACCTTGATCATCAAGGGCATTAAATCTGAGTTACGTACTATAACTATAACTAGTTAACTGTATGTATTGTTTTGGTACACTGTTTGCTCATTCATTCATATGCTTGAATTTAATATATTTATAACTTGCTTGTTGGTGTAGCTGAGGGTTTTATTTACTAAGCGTTAGCTTACACCCTCTTAAGCTTTTGATGCAGGATTATCTTTTTGTCGATTTTAGCCGTAGGATGCCAAAGGTTAGCATGGGACTTTAGGGCAAGTGTAGGCCATTCTAAGCATTGATAGGACTTAATTGAGTAGACTTTTATATGTGTACTTTTCATCTTGACTATGCTGTAGGTCCAAATGTACTAGATTTTGTTTAATATAACCTTCATAGCTTAAATATTATGTAAATATGAGTATGTGATGATATCATTTAGTTATGTATATTCTTGGGAAGCTAATGGTTGTAAAAGCTTTGTATATTGTATGAAGAGTCCGTGATTGGAAAGGTAACCAATCTATGGTTCTTCATGCGATATACGGTACCTATCACGATTAGATCATCCCCTAAGTTGTGACAGCTAAACTATAAGCAAATAACCAAGTTTAAATCCCTTTTTTACTCCTCACTCTTAGTGTTTCCTAATACATTTAATTCATTATATTTATGATGCTTCAAAGCACATTCTTAAGAATCATACTTTAAAGCGAATTCTTAAGAATAATGCTCTAATACCAACTTAAAACTGTTATGTCCAGAAGAGATGGAGTTGTAGCCATATAAACAATCCTAAGGTAGAAGCTGGCCTTACAACTGCTACCGTAGACCTAGTTTGAACCAGGAGTACTTAACTCAACCGCTTTGAAGAATCCGATTTTGTACCTGTTATTAGTAAAACCTATGTTAGAGCTTTTCAAGATACCTACTTAAGAACACTAGTAGTTTATAAATTAATAAAATAGTTGTATTTCCATATATCTAAAGTTTCTGGCGTTCTTGAAATGTTTACAAAAACCATAGGTTTAGGCATTTACGTACAACACATTCAAAACTAGTGGTGTCTTTAGAACACATTAAGCATAAACATGGTTTTCAATAAACTTGTTTTAATGAAATGCAATGTAATGCCAACAAGTAAATGCCATCACATGACGTCATTTGGTTTGTCTTATGTTCGCTCTAATTCGAGTTGAGGAGTTTGATGCCTCATATTCGTGAATCAAAACCAAACTAAGGCTTGTATAATGGAGTACACCCTTTTCCTGTGACTCCCTTAGAACTACAGCCCCCAACCTTACTATGACCTCCTCTCCTGTTACTTAGTTTGACTAAAAAAAGGATCATTTTAGCTATTATCACTAAAGGGGTTCGTATTTGGCTCGAGAATCCTAATCGTTTTATCCTAGTGGTTGTTATGCATGTTCAATTAACAAAAGATCAATCTTTAGTTGCGTCCAATTAGGTGGTGATCTACCATTTCACAAAGCAAAGCAAATCAAATATGAACATACAAAGTAGCATTCCAAGTCCATAATTCAAGCAACAATCACATACAAAGCACATGCATATTCAACTAAGTTACAAGCACAATCAAAGGCACTCCTAAGTCTTCGAGTACTATAATAAAGTATTCTAATGTGTCACAAAGCATAGATCCTAACTTAGCTGTACGGATGCTTACTTTGATAAATCTATACTATCAACATTCTGTTCACTTGAAAATCCTATATGCACCAAAACTTAGATGTAGTTTTCATAAGATTTACGAAAACCTTAGGGCTCTATTTAGTTCTTTGTATTATAATACAACTCGGTTGAAATATTATTTAGGTAGTTATTTTAACAAAATTATATACATAAATATATATATACAGTATATTATTCGTACATAGTCATGTTTATATAAGTGCTTAATTGTTGTAGTTTTATTAGATAAGTTATTTAATATGAGTAATATGAGTAGTTATCCTATGACTTATAGTATGTTGTTTCAATTGTATCAAACTACATCTTTAATTGATTAAATTACTTTTTAATTATGGAAAAGTCATTATAGTATTATAATAATACTATTATAGAAATACATATTTTATTACCCAAAATTTTGATAAAATTAGTATCGTTGGGTTCGTATGAATTCGATGATACATAATACATGTTCTATTTTAAAAAACAATATATAAATGATATTTTTTATTCTATCCTACATATAAGACCATATAGCAAACATTATCATATTATTTCCATATTATTTAAATAGAATGTATTCTATATAATTTAGTAAAATATGCATGATTTAGATTTAATACAGGTATATCATAGCCTAAGTTATATAATATCACAAAATATGATAGAAATTGAAAACGAAATTACTTGAAAATGTTAGACATCGGATTTTTTTTTTCTTTTCCTTTTCCTTTCCTTCTTCCTCTTCCTCTTCTTTTTCTCTTTGTTCTTTTCCTCTCTCTCTCTCTCTCTCTCCCCCTCCCCCTCCTTCTCTAATTTCAAATTGTAATGGCTATAAAGCCATATATGGAGGCAGAAATCCACTATCTCAATTCAAGGTAGTTTAGTTTTTTTTTTTTTTTAATTCCTTATTTTTTCTTTTAAGATATTTTATTTAATACTTATCATATTTTCTAGAATATTTGAAGAATATTATTTCTTTCCACCACCAACATTATTAGTAAGGAATAATTTATAGTTACAATTTTCTTCTCCATATATTGTTATTTCAGGTAAGTTTTAACGTAATTATTAGTAAAAATATTAGCAATATATAATATACAGTTGAGTTCTATTAATTATTTGGGATGTATTCATATATATCTTATATAAAATTTTATCACTAATATCAATTATTAAGATCACGTAGTTAGTTTTAAAAGATTTACCATAAGCTATATCCAAAATTATAAAATTCTACATTATAGAGATGAGACCTAATAATCTTAATAATTCTAACAAAACTATATGCAAATGAGCTTAATTTGAGATATTAAAACTATACAGTTACCTTTGATTACCTAGTCATGAGGGTTCAACTTAATTTTAAGGAAGTTGTTATAAATTATACTTTCTAAGGTGTGTCTTTAGCAATAAAGTTTTCAATTAATTTATAGGTATATATTTTATTATGGTAAATGAATATAAATTATTTTTACATATTATCTCATATCACTAGTAATATTATTATATTTATTATTTTATTACCAAGATCCATATCCTCATAGTCACTAATAAAGCTAGTATAGACTATTTTATACCTACTGACTTAGCTTATAAGTACATATTTTTTTTTCTATAAAACATATGAATTACTCGAAAGCTAGTAGCTCAAGGTTATAGGTTATTATAAAATGTTCCATAAATTTCTATAAATTCAACCCTTATGCCTCTCTCTCATTCACACTACTCATTTTCATTCTCCACTTTCAACTTTTAGTCTCTCACATATACTTGTGTTGTGTGCACTTACGAAAAAGGAGATAGATGTAGATATTTAATTTTTGCTCCATTTTATTTTTTAAATAAGGTAAAGGATCATAAATTAAGAAATATGCAAAAAAAATTAGAAAAATAAGAAAAAAACCCAAAAAATAAGGAATTTATAAGAATACAAAAAAGTAGAAAATTTAAGAAAGAAAGTAAAAAAAAATTAGAAAAATAAAAAAATAAAAGATTTAAGAAAAGAAAAAAAATAATAATAAAGAAATTCAGAAAAAAATAAAAAAAATATAAAATTTATAAAAATACAAATAATAGAAGATTTAAGAAAAAAATAAATCTTTTAGATAGTTTAGTAAAATGTAATAAAATAAAGAGAAGGTTATTAGACTTAGACTTAGATTTGAATCTAGCTTAGGTTGACTTAGTATATATAAGGAAAAACCAATAGCCTAATTAGATAAACACATGGACTTGATATTATATATGATTTAAAGATTTGGGTTTAATTCATGGAAGGTGCAAAATACATTTTTTCTTTTCTTTTCTTACTTCGTCACCATGACATCACTACGTTAGACATACTCTGACACGCTCCTACATACGCAGCTTTGTATTTAGCATTACATATAAATAGGAGATTCTATTTTATTATAAATCATCAACTCATTATTCATAATCACTTAAATCCATTCACAACGCTACTCTCTCTCTCTCTATACAGCCCCTTTTTCTAAGATTCGTGTGAACTTCAGCTTTGTCTAGCTCTACTTTAGTTTTGATTTATGTTTTGTTTTACATATTTTGTTTTCTTTATTTTTGTGATATTGTACATTTTCTTTTTCTTTTTGTTGTTGTAGTTATTGTTGTTGTTGTTATGATTGTATACCATTTGTGATTGTAAAAAGAAAAAAAAACAAAAAAGAAAAAAAAAGATAAAGAAAAGAAAAGAAGGAAAAAGAAAAAAAAAGGAAAAGGCTTAGTTTGTTTGGTTTACTTATTTAAGAAATACATAATAAAAAATAAAATAAAATAAGTAGAAAAATAATAATAATGAAAAATAAAAATGTCTTCTCATTTAGAAAAATCTTTTTTTTTTTTCAATAAAATAAATAAACTATTTAAGCATATTTTCCATAATTTAGATATTTTTTCTACGATTCAAACATCTTTTCTATAATTTAGGCTTCTTTTTTATAATTAGGCATCTTTTCTATAGTTTAGGCTTTTTGCTTATAATTAGATATCTTTTCCATGGTTTAGGTATTTTTTCTATAGTTAAGTATATTAGCCATGATAATTGCATATTTCATGGAAAGTTGTATTTAGGTATTTCAAGATTTTTCTAAAAAGTTTTTATCAACTAGAATTTTTTTTTTCAAATAAGTAAAAATAAATTGACCTCTTTTTTTCAAATATTAGAATATTTTAAAATTTTTTAAAAAATAAAATCACCAAATTATGACCATTTTTCTCTTAGGCATTTTTCTTAAATAAAATGAAATTGCTAAGAGACGTAAACTTGGTCACTTTTCAAATTTAAAATCAACCAACCTGCTAATATTTTTGGAATGAACTATGAAATTCTGATCCCAAATAACAGGTATGTAGGCACTCATACATACAGGGCGACTTAAAATATGAAAAAAATTTATTTTCTCCCTTTAGTAATTAATTCTTTAAAATCCTTATCTTTTGTAAATAGGCATAATTTTAATTTGAGCTTGTAAATAAATGCTATTATAAGAGTATATTTGAAAAGTAAAGTTAAATTTAGAAAGTTAAAAAGTGGTACTCATTTAGTGTTTAATAGGATAGCCTTTGAATCTAGATCTCATGTTTTAGAAAATTATTTTATAAAATTGGTTTTATCATTAGACTAGTAGCTAAGTTATAGCCAATCTGCCCAATTGATTATAATTTAATTTTTTTCCCCAACTCCGATCAAGTGGCAACTCCAAAGCAATTTCAAAATTAAAAAAAAAAAACTAGTTTTCTTTAAACCCTAGTTTACGTTTAATATTAAATAAGTAGAGTTTAATATTGATCGGTTTAAAGAATACTTATTTATAAAAATCGAGAGGAAAAAACTAGGCTTAACAATATATAAACTTTTCCATTTTATCATGGCATTACTAGGCACACTACAAGTACTACAACCATATTGACCTGTATCTAAAAGGAGATCGTTACTTAATAGGGAACTTAGTTAACTGTGTGAAATTAAGACATTCTAAGTACTACCACTCGACAAAATTTTTTCCCCAATCAACACAAAAAAAAAAAATAAATAATAGGTCATATTCATAGCTAAGTCTCTATTATATCTCCATATGCATTTTCTTCTTTTCACTCTTAAAGGAAATTTTCTTCTTCTTCTTCTTCTTCTTCTTCTTTTTTGTAATGTATGTGTTGGTTTGAATAATTTTGTTACCTGTATCTTTTTGTGTTGATTCTTATTGAGTGTATTAGCGTCGAGTTTGCGTCTATTTAATATCCTATGTACTTAACCTTTTATGTATTTCCAAACTTATTGAACGAGGGATGTGAAACAATGGAAGATGTTGTGCAACTGTATATGGTTAATTTAGTATGCATAATTTATATCTACAACTATACTAAATTAGAAATAAAATGCAATGAAAAATTGTTTTTGTAAGTAAAGTAAAATGAAGACTATTTCCATATGAAATTAAAAAAATTAAATTTTCAACAAAAATAAAAAATTTAAGTTCACAAGGACTAGCTTAAAATAGAATTTTTGCAAGCTGGTCATGGTTTAATAGTTAAACTGTGAACTAGCGATTCCAGTCTATTTTCAGGCCAGTTCTAAATCAACCCTAGGTCTGCTTCTATCCATTAGGTGATAAGGATAAATGGCCACATGTTGAATGTCTATTTATCTATTAAAACATTACTCTTGCTTGAGAAATCAGTAGCCTCAATCACCTTAGTATCATAATGAGATGGAGCCATTACTAAAGATCACATGTCACCTATGTATGAAAGAGGGTTACATTAAGAGAAGATATCTACAACAATGAAAAAAAAAAAAAGAAGGCATTGGGTTGATTAGTTATTAAGTGTAGACACCCCATCTTTTCCCTCTTCGAATTTTTTAAATCTAAACAGAAAAAAATAGAAAAATCCAAAAAATAAGAAAATTAAAGGAAATAAAAAAGATAACTTAAAAAAATAAAAACCTAGTAAATCAATCTAATAAGTAGGTTAACTTATTAAACAATTTTTTATGCTTCTAAACTTAAACTTAATCTTGTGTAAATGATTCTGATAAACCAAGTAGTCCACAATTACTCAACTAATTAAGCAATATATCACATAAACTATAAATAAATTGTGAGTAAGTAAAGAGTGTAAAGATTTGAAAATCAGGCCAGCATTTATAGCAGTCTTCCCTTAAGTGTTTATCTACTCTTCCAACTTGTAGCCATGGATATGGTTATTCAAATTGTACTTCTACTATTGGAAGAAAACTTTGCACAAAGGTCAATAGTTACCATGATCCTACCTTGCCTCCAAATCACAAGTCCATATAATCTCCCTCCTAAGTTGTCTTAAACAGTGTCACACTAATTTTTAAAGAGATTATTAACTTCTTTGAGGATTACAATGGATTTCCTTACACATTTGTACATGCTCAACAATATGAAAATTTCAATCCATGAACTTTTCATCAAATAAACATATGTAAGCTCAATTATATTACGAAGACTTTGTATTTCTCAAAAATTTCTCTCTGTCTCTCTGTCTTTTTCCCTATTAGCTCTCCTGCTTCTTACTTTTTCTTTTTTTGCTTCTTGCATGATCACTTCATCCTTCAATAGTTGCAACTTCCTGTTTTCAATTGTTCTCAATATAATAATAGCCATCTATCATAGTTGATATACTCATATGTTATGCTATACTTTCTTTATAATTGCTTCACATACTTAGAAACTTTTATTAGTCCGCTCTATTACATGCTTTTGTAATATTCATAAGTATTGCTTTTGTACCCCTTGACTTATCCAAATATATTACCCAAATATAACTCCATGATGCTGAGTGTTGACTTGTTCTTTCTTATAATAAGATTCTATCATGCCTAGCAATTGATATATATTATGTGCTTCTAATATGTGATTCAATTAACTCTTGTGCTTTTGGTTAGTCTTTTCTTTTGATAAGTTTTTTTTTTCTTTTCTTTCTTCATCTTGAAAATGATGTAGCCTTGTCTTTTCCTTTTGGAGACATATATTGTTCTTTTCTCTATGTCTTTAAGTTTAATTAGTTTCTAATAATAATAGATTTTAATTCAATATTTACTACTAATACTTGCTTCATAGAGTATATTTCTTCAAGTAACTTCTAGTCTTGTCAACCTTTCATCATTCAACTCTTTATTCTTCTCTATGGTAAAAAAAAAAAAAAAAATCTCTTTATTCTTCTTAAGTACCTTCAAAAATATCATTGTTTACTCTACACATTTGATAAGTTTATTAGTAATAACAAAATACCTTTTGTTCATTTTAACAAATATTTTGTTACCATCAAAATACATTTGATTTGCAGTTTATCATAACAAAAAAAAAAGTCCTTTCATTTAGGTTCTTACTCTTAACAATCTGCCCTTTTTTCTGATGATAAAATACTTGTCTTTTCTATCAAAAAATGACCATGCCAGTATTCAAACAATCATTCTTTTGATGGGTTATTTCTTATCTCCTCTTACATAGGTACTTACTTCTGAATTTATAAAGTTTTGAATATCTCATTAAAATTTTTGTAATATAATTTTTCGTGCTATTATCCCTTTTTATGCTATTCTCCTCCTTTGTTATACTATTCTCCTTCTTTTTAGTATACTATCTCCTTGTTTTTGTCATCATAAAAAATAATGAGTTCATGGGGGTTCTTGAAATTATAAATATTCATCACAAAAACATTATTTCATCTAATTTATGTAATTGCTCCCCTCAAATTAATGAAGGTTCCAATATTATTCCTTTTTGATAAGTCATATTGTTTCTTTAAGTATTAATATCATGCCATATTCATCATGCGAAATCATAATATTATTGTTATCAAATCATGTATTAGATTAATATATGTATAAGCTTAGAATGTTCACCATATCATAACATAGCATTAGATATATCATATTCAGATATTCATAAAAAATAACTACACCATCTGAATTCATCACTCCATATCATATGTCAATTTGTCATATAAGATGTATTTAAGAAGTTTAGCTATCTCATAACTGTTATCAAACTCATTCTAGATTTCTCAAGTCATTCACGTCATATGTGATTGATTTACCAAATATATTATATCAGAATATTCAATCAATCAAAATTGCCATAATGGATTTTGATATAATCCCTATAAATAATTTATAAGGTATTTCTTTTAAATCTAGGAGCATAAACATTTTAAGTTATATTATGAAAATCATTCTGATATATTTCTACATAAAATTGATTAATAGTAATTCAAACTATAATTATAGTCTCTTTGACACTATTGTTTTTAAGCAATTCGAATCAAGTATCATATATTCAAATGATTCTCAAAATTAATTCTTTCAAAATCACGTATGCATATAATAAACATTTCATGTCAAAACCATAGATTCTGGAAACTTTTGTTACTACATAAAAATGTTAGTCATAACATAAATGCTCCCCTTGTCTTATGACTACTTTTTGCATAAGCATCATATAACATATTCAAATGTCTAGTTCTTATGTTTCTTATCTTTTTTAGAAAGTACTAAGGAATGTTTAAGTTCTTGTAAATTTATCTCAATGTTCCTTAAAGACTTTCTAGCCTTGAGTTCTCTTCTAATATTTGTTCTACTTGTCTATAGATCATCCTATAGGTCATCTACTTCTCTTGTTTAGTGTTCATCTTCTTTATCATCCTCTTCTTTTGCTTTGTGCACATTCTCTCAATGCTTCTATACAATTCTTTTGAAAACATCTCCTTCGATATATCATCATTGGTAGGTCTTATTACTTATCTACTTCTCTCATACATGTATTGTTGTTTTCTATCTTTATTTTATGTCATTAAGACTTCTAAAGATTCTTCATCATCTAAGATAACAATGTTCACTATCACTTTTTTTTTTTCTAAATACCATTTTTGTCAAGTCTTGTTCAAAGAGCTTTAGACCAAGGTAAGATGGAAAAGTCTTAAAAGTCTCTGATTCCTTTTCCTACTTCTAGTAATTCTTTCCTTAGAGGTAGATTTGAAAGTTCTCTAAGTTCATATATTCATAAGTTCTTTTAGAAATCTTCATCAGAATTAGATAATATAGAACTTCTCCACTCCCCTTACTAGTGGACCTTCACTACTGTAAACCCTGAAAAATTTTAATATAAACTCGTAATCACTAATATATAATTTAGAGATGTATTCGAGATAGGCTAAAATTGCTAAGAGAGATTTGAGAGATATAACCAAGACTACTTATAAACTTCATAAGTACTATCAAATATTAACTCTTATAGTTTTAAAATAGGATTTCTAGAAATCAAAGATTTTAGCAAATGTTGAGACCTGAAAGCTTATCTAAACTTACCATAAACTTATTATAACCATGAAAAATCATCTAAAATAAAGACCAAGACTTATTAAATAATTTAAATGGAATAGATGGATGCATAGAGCAAGTTGATGTGAGGATTGGACATAGAGGAGCCATCAATTTGTCATCCAAATGTCACTACATTATTGCCCCATTACTTATTCATCCATGTGTATGTGAAAATCACCTAAGGAAGACATTTAGTTAAATTAGGAGTTTTATTTGTTTAAATAATCTACCACTCTATTATTGTCCGATATTATTGTCATCAAAACGTCACTTTCATGTCACTACATTATTGCCCCATTACTTATTCATCCATGTGTGTACGAAAATGACCTAAGGAAGACATTTAGTCAAATTAGGAGTTTTATTTCTTTAAGTAATCTAACATTCTATTATTATCCTATAGTTATCTAAAGAGGGGACAAGATTTTACTAGGAATACCACTTGAGTTTATTTTAGAAGATCTATGGTTAAAAAAAATAAGGAGTTAAAGTTGGTCAACACTAGTCAGTAATAGTGGCTAAGACCAAGACTAGTAGAAAATGACATCTTAATGATAAAAAATCTCTCATATGGCCACTTTAATCCTAAATTAACTAAACTAACTAACTAATAACTAAGTGTTTAGGTCAATATCATATCAAAGTCCTAAAGAGATAACCACCTAAAAATCATATATCAATATTTCTTTCAATATGTAATGGGCAAATTGCAAAACAAGTAGAAGAGTTACCTAACCACCAAAAGTGGCATGAGCTTTAGCAAGAGATGAAGCCTCCATTTGTCTTCCAAATGTCCTTTTCATCCAACTCCCTTACTGTTTTACAAAGTTATCCTTACATGTATACATGAAAGAGACATAAAGATAAATTAAAATGTCAAATTGCTTATTAAGTCAAGAGTTTTATTCCTTTAAGCAACCAATTACCTCGTATTTAATTATTTTTCTAACTTTTATAAATAAGAAGACTTTAAGACTCTTAGGACTACTCCATGTCCATACATTCTACTACATCCATCTCTTTCATACTATCTTTATCCTAACATTCCAATAAACATTCATCTTCAATCTTCAACCTCCAATGCCACTTCAAGCATCCCTAAAGTTGTTTTTGAATTTTCAACAACAACTCTCAACTAAAAGGGTAGCAACACTTTCTAACAACCCATCTTTGATGTAATAAAATCCTTCTCAAGTCAAAAGATCTTTCTAAACCTTTATTATAGTAAAGCTACTTTAGTAAAGCTACTTTATGAATCAAGAAGTACTTATAGTAAAGCTACTTTATGAAGCTTTAAATTTTTTCTAAGAATGATTTCGTCTTTACAATCTTTTTCGAAAAATTTGTTCCAAAAAAGCATATGGCAAACCAAAAGCTTTTCACCTACTTTTCTATCTCAAATAAGTTTCAATCTTATCTTTATAAACTACTTTTCAAACCCAAGCTTACAATAAACAAAGGTTTTTCCCATCTAAAAGTTGTATTTAGAAAACCTATTCCTCTAATGAAATCTCTTTTACTATCCTTGAAAACCCATATTGAATCCTATTAGATATCTCTTATGGATTTTGATAATAATAAAAAGAGAAGAACACTAATGAATTAACAAGTGTGCATGTATTCAGAAAGTTTAAAATTATAAATTAAGGTGCATTCAAAAACTTATTTTGAAGGTATGAATTGATTGAAAGAAAGACTATTATGAAATTCTTTCAAAAAGTATTTCAGAAGCTTTTATAAGAAGAATTAGTATAGCACTTTAGAAGCTTTAGCAACAAAATGCTAATATTCTTCAGAAGGTTGTTCAGAAAGTAAGTTCAGAAGTATGATGTGGAAAATAGCTTTAAATCATATTCGAATTACTCAAGGCATGGCTCCACTAGATTGGATGTATTAGGAAAATACACTTAATTTCATTTCACTTAAGATAGTATTAAGATCCATAGGGATTTTTTTTAAGCGAAAATATATTTGGATAAATTAAGATATGCACAAGAATGGATAATGATAAGGTTGATTTGGATTTTGTGGAATTTCAAACTTTTGAACATGAAGCTTATTCGAAAATTGCTAATAAAAGCACATCTTTTTAAATTCAAATAAAAAGCTTATCTAGTGATTATAGATTGATGTATACCTGATCTAAACAAGATAAGGAGAGTTGTTTTTAAATTTTAAATTACTAAGATCTTCTCAAAATATCTAAAGAATTATCTTTAATAACTAACGATTGGATAAATACAAAAATAAAAATAATCTTCAAATTAGCCATTGGAAGATTTCAATATAAAGAAAGAAAGGATTCAAAAGACCATGTGACACAACTCTGAAGAAAAGTTTTCGTTGCAAAAAAAATCGTGATTAAATTATACCTTCTGGAAAGTCACATAAAGTAATTTTTATTTATTGTTTAAGTGTAGAGATAAGTACATTTGTACTTTGTAGATCTGTATTAGCCTAGATTGTAGAGAGACTAGATAGGTAGAGCAAAGTTTTGTAAAGTCCATGTATGACAAGTGCTTATAATTCTTTTTTTTTTTGTTATATTTCGTTTATCAAGTGGAACGGCATCAATGAAGTAAACCGGATCCTCAGTAGAGGAGTTGGAAGAGAGCAATAGGCAAGAGGCTGAAGCTCTATAAAATCTCTATCTGATATTCTTCTTCCTTACTCTTTTAATTTGCTTTATTATTTGTCGCATGTTGAATTATCAAAATATCACTGTTTACCAAATTAAGTTATTAAGAGAGGTAATTTTTCTTATATCAAAAAAGTTTTTAAAAAAGTTCAAACATATCAATTCGCCTCCTCTCTTGATATCTTATATGAGACCAACAAATCCTATATTCAAAAGTCTCTAAAGAGCTTAAGAATTAAAGCCTATGCTTTCTACAAAAAGGAAATCTTTAGTCTTCCTTATTTCGAAAAGCCTCTAAAGTAGTAAAACTAAAAGCTTATACTTTCCTTTCAAAACAACCTAAGATGAAACTTAAAAGAATCAAGTGGATAAATCCATACCAAAATAATAATACTAAATTTCATGTTTGAATCATTATGATACATACTTATCTTTGAACTATGACTCTTGAACATGTTTGGACATATTGGACACATGGATATATTCTTTACCTCGACTATTTAAACGGTAACGATTGGACCCAATACGAGGACCTATTGTGAGGGTAGAAAATTTGAACGTAAGGATAAAGCAGACATGGACATGAGACGACAAAGATAATTCGGACATGATATAGATCAACTAAAAAACTATAAAACTATAAGATTATAACAAATAAATAAATTCTTATGTGTATAGCTAGTATTTACTTCTTATTGTGTTCTTTTAGGTGATTGTGACTTCAAGCTACTTGAAAGCTATTACAATAAGTAATAGGAATAGTTAAGAGAGTATCTATGATGAGTATCACTTGCTTGTATTTATAGTTAGTAGCACTTTAAAAATATATATCAATTGATTTGTGTTTGGGGTATCGAGAAAGTGCTTGTGTTTGATTAGAGTGAATTATTTGCCAAAATACTATAAGTTATTCCACATAACATAATGATGATTATGATGTGATGTGTTCTTATGTGAGCGCCTAATAATTTGGTTGATCGCTCATAAAACAATCTTAAGCATATCATAACTTAAATATAAAATGGCCATACATAGTATATTGCATAAACCTACTTTCTGCCACTACTTTCACACGAGGAATGGAAAAGGTGAGAACCTTCCCCATCTTTTATAAACTAAGTGACTTTGAGGATGGTCGTGTAGTAATAGGGCCATGTGCACTCTTTTGTTTCAAGTTTGCACATATCTAAAGGCTGATTAGGGATCTAATCAACTCTAGTCATTTGGTGGTTGAGAAAGGCATTCATTTCTTAATTATACCTTATTTGTGCCTCCTTAAGACCAATCAAGAGATCCTTCTCTTATGACTTATATTTAAGCCTTAGTAAATATTTCATTTTATTCCCTCAACTAATTGAAAGATCACTCTTCCTAAGGTTATGTTGGTTCTAGGATGAATATATTTCATTTGGTTCTCCTATACAATCGAAGGATTGGTTTTCTCATGAAGTTAGGGAGAATGTTACCCTTTTAAATCTCCTAGAACTGATCAAGGGGCATTATCTCTTGATCACTATGATGACATAGGTAAGTGTTCAGTCGAGAATTGTGATTCTGCAACTATTTTGTTATGGTAGCTAAGGATATTATGCTAAGAGATATTATACGCTAACTTTAGACAACTAGGCACTAGTGGAACTACAAGTACTTAACCTAAGGCCAAGGGATGGAATAAATCCTAGACTGTATGCTGGATACTGATTGGTCGTACATATTACCTCATGTGCTTGATTGATTGACAGCATATCATATGCATGAAAACTTACTTGTTATGCTTGAAACGTAGTATGGGTAGATTTCTTACTAAGTTGGTTGTAGCTTACACCCCTATAGTTCTAACTTTTTGCAAGAACCTTATTGGCTATATCAAGAACATCTAAGCTGTTGGTAAGCTATAAGAAGGTAGAAGTGAGCCATAAGAGTATATGGAAGGATTATGAAACTTATAATTAATATGTCATAAGTGCTTTATTTGTGATGGTATGTAATAACTATTTTTAGAAAGACTCTATAACTTTATAAGGTCTATACCATCTATTTTATAATATAATGTGAAGTCTTATTCTGTAACATTAAATATGTGATACTCTATGGCTAATGTAGGAATGACTCTTCATATACTCTTTGGCAGTAATCAATAAGTAAGAAAGCACTTATTGATTACTTCTGACTAGTACATGGTAGCCTATCACTACTAGACTATCATTAGGGGCATGACAACCATGCATAAAAGATAGGGGGATTTTTTAACTTTCTATAGTTCCTTGATATAATCAATGCTCTTAAGTCTAAGCTTAAGTAATAGGGAACTTTAGATCATACGGATTTGATTGCTAAAATTTAACAAAATGGTTTAAAGTAATAAAGAATTAGGGATAGATTTTGAAAAAAAAAAGAAAAGAAAAGAAAAGAAAAGAAAATTTCTTGGTTATATAATAGGATGCAAATTTCTCAAGTTATTTCTAACAAAACAAAAAGGAAAACTTAAGTATACGGTATTCAATCAAAACAAGATCATTCACCTATATATATAATTCAATATCTCCTATTCTTTCCCTCTACACTTAAATTGTACATTATCCCCAATGTACACTATCATGAAAGCATAATATAATTGAAAAGGGAAAAGAAAAGTACAAGATAATTGAGACTTCCTTGATTTTTTGTTGCATTAACATTAATAAATTTTGTTGTCCAAATCCAACATTTTCCATTCAAAATCAAAGGTTCCTTGCAACATGAGAAGAAAATAAACTACAAAAGAATAAATGTTGAAGAAAAATAAAAGTGAAATTGCTACTAAACCTAATACATCAAGTAATGTGTTCTTGTAAGGTCATCAAAAGATAAGAAAATGTGCATTAAGCAATCTAAAAAGAAAAGAAAAGAAAAAGTTAGTTTAAATATTACAATGAGTTAGTAATAAGAAAAGGAACCAAGTCTTTTGGCAAAATAAAAAGATCAACCCTCTTCTTCCTTAGAGGTATCTTCCTCTTCAATCTCTTCTATATCACCTTCATCCTCGGGGTCTTGGGTACGGAGTAGTGGTGGTGGTAAGGGAATGTGATGATGCTCTGTAATCTCCTTAACACATAACTTCATGTACTTGAGCTCATTCTCAAGCATCTTTTGCTTCTTAATTATCTTTCCCACCATCTTTTTAATTTTTCCTAACATGGATGATGTGGAAGGCATATCTTACATTGGCATTGGTAATGGGGCCTCAAGTGCTTCATCTTGGAATTCCTCCACTCAAGGTGCTGGTAAAAGCTTTATGGCATGGATTAATTAAAGGCTCGTGAGGGGAGGACGATGGACCAATTCTATTGGAGGGAAGCAACCAAACATGCTAATTCCCTTTACTAACCAAGTGATAAAAGGTCTT
Source organism: Lumnitzera racemosa (assembly GCA_024138005.1). NCBI lineage: Eukaryota > Viridiplantae > Streptophyta > Magnoliopsida > Myrtales > Combretaceae > Lumnitzera > Lumnitzera racemosa. The sequence goes on from JAMXBC010000003.1 coordinate 40,025,385, forward strand.
GCAAAAATAAATTTAGCTCTTCCTTCAATAACTTGGCCTCTAAAGAAGAAAGCCATGTAGATGCCCAACTTAATCAGGCACTACATTCCCAATCTATGTAGGAAAAAAATGTCATTTGAATTCATAACCCTCGTACTATTTTTGCATCCCGTCATGCTTCTTACCAAAATCTAGTAAATAATTCTTAGAATGGGATCTCTTAGGGTTGAGGCTTTTGATTTAATTGGATTATAAACCTTAACATTATAGCTTAACTTGGTCTAAACTTGGGCATCATTCACCTATGTAAGCAACTTCATTGGCAAATTATGGTAATCGGCTGTACAAACATATTCTTCATAATACAAGCTAAAGACCACAAGTATTTTATCAAAACACATTTCCATGAGCTATTGATTGACTTTAAACTTGATAATATTTCAAGTCTCGTTTTCTATATGCTCAAAGTCCAAAGTGAGGGTGCTAAGGAATCATAGTGTAAGCTCCTTATATGTTAGCTCAATGATGATCAAGAGCCTATCCTAGTATCTTACTTCTAGGTATTGTTGCATCATCATCTCATATCCAACCTTTGCAAAATTATCCCAACTTACTATGGCATTCTCACCAAACCCTTTCTTATACAGCTTGCTATAGTGCTTCTATTGCCATGGATCAAGGAACTGACCCATGAAACCACATGGCACTGGTGCTTATGCTATCCTTTCTACCAACGTGTTTAACTCTTAGCATGATATGAAACAAAAAACAAAAATTTCATTGATTTTCTTATAAGCATGATTATATGTATTCATTAAATTTCTCATATCTAAAATGATAAAAGTTCGAAGATCACTCTCTAAAAGAAATTGTTGAGGAAGAATGTGTGCTTATCACAATCCAATCAATTTTAAAATCTTAGTATTGCATACTAATTTTTACATCAATACAAGATTATGAACTAGTTTTCATAAACTAAAAAATACATGGAATTTTTCTCTTTAATGTTCCTAGTTCACAATTTTGCAAAATTTGATTTCTAGTCGAATTCATGTTATAAAAAGAAAAAATTCAAGTAAAACCAATCCAACAATGTTTTTTCTCACTTTAACACATGATAACATGGATTCAAGCAAGAATGAATTAAGAATATCTCTTCTTCATCTTCTTCCCAACAAACACTCTTTATGGTCTTTTGCGTCCCCACTTTAAGATGACATTTTTAAGGGAGATTTTCAACAAATAATGTAATAGAAACACATTTTATCAAATAAACATTCAAAATCACTCCTTAAACTAAAGATCAACACACATGCAACCCTTTTAGTCTTGCATCAAATCCTAACTACATAATAAGATTTCTCTGATAATAACAAATGAAACAACAAAACTAAGTGAAGATTGACTTCTACATACCATAGATTTGTTGATTTGAAGTAAGGATCGCAATAAGAGTTCAGCTATTTGGAGCTTCATAGTAAAAGTGCGAGAGAGAGAGGGGGGGCATGTTTTATAAAGAGAGTGAGGGTTTAGAATAAAAAGGAAAGAGTTTACCTGTGATTTTTGAATCTTGAGAAGAACATAAGTAGAAATACGGGCGTGATCTTGGCCGTATTTCCTATCCTAATGCACACAATTTTCCTTAAACGTAGTCACAAGCAAGGAATATAGGTGTGATCCTAGTTGTGATCTTCTCATTGTGTAATTTTCTAGCTTTTCTCATTTTAAATTGTTTACATGAAGAACACAACCATGTTTATGGCCGTGAACTTGGATTGTGTTTCTCCTTGACTCTTAAATTCAATACTTTGTGAATTGCTTCATTCCTTTACCTTAAAACACTTCTTGAACAACGGAAAATTATGACCAATAATATTGCTAAAGATCAAAATTCAATTGAAATATGAATTAGTGGCAGACTAATTTGTTCTCAAAGATAAAATGTACTACAAATTCAATAAGTGACTACTTTACTGAAAATTAACAATCGTTCATGCAGGAAAATAAACAGATGGTCATTCAAAATGACATTATCAAGACAAGTGAACTTAACTTAAACAACGGAGTTTAAAACAATGATTATTTAATAAAATAAAAATAAAAACTAACTTGGGTAACCTCCCAAAAAGCATTGTTGTAGGCACCCCATTTATGTAGCACCCCCCCTCCCCCCAGGGTAAAAGGATCATAATTTAGAAAAAGTACAAAAAATAGAAAATTTAGAAAAAAAAATAGAAAATTTAAGGAAAATTTAGAAATTAAATAATAATAATAATGAATGGTAAATAAATAATAAAATTTTTGGATAGTTTAATAGAATAGAATTTTTAATTTAACTTTAGTATTTTTTTTAATTAAGGTTGACCTAATTTATATGTATAATTTGATTGCACATATGAATAAGGTACAAGCCAAACAACTTGACGATTCCATACTCAAACCTAATATTACATGTGGCTTGAAGGTCTTAGGTTTGAATCTCATCACAAGCACAAAGTAACTTTTATTTTTCTCTACAAAACAGACCTGCTTCATGTCAAAAAATCACTATGCCACATAGCACTTTGCGAATGGACCATGCTACACCTACAAATACATAGCATGACACGTATCACGTACACACCACACCAACGGACACATATCACCATGTAGCATGACATACGTCACCTACACATAACACCACATGAACATGTGTAGCCATGTGGCATGACACGTATCATACACATATTAGTCACTTAGCATGACATAATAGCAACATGTCATCGACCACGTATCACATAAAGATACGGGGCATGATATCAATAGATTATGCAGCTGATGTGGCGCTACATCAGCACCCTTTCTTTCTCTTTCTTTCCTTTTCCCTAATTTTCTCTAAAAATACCGCACTTTCTCTCGCTGGACAGCCTACTTTCAAGCTTATGTTAAGGCCTTTTCCTTTACAATTTCACTAAATCAGCAAGGCAATTATAAAGTTAACATGGCCTACTTCAAATCAGACCTAAGAACACATGTAGATACAAGCATTTAAGGGGTCAAAAGGAGAGTGTAAAATGACGAAAAATTTGCAAGTCCAGATTTTCCCTACCTTTCCTTTCACTTGATTTAAGCAATTTTAATGCAAATTAAATTGTGTTTCTAGACTTTCCAATCACGACGAAGCTTAAACTAACTAAATGGGATCCTAAAGCTCTCTTCCAAAGGCTAGGGTAGGATATACAATCATTCAAGCTCTCTTGACGATCACTTCTCTCTCTCTCTCACTCAATGACCATTTATCTCTCTCTCTTCGACCATCTTTGAATACACCAGTAACATCTTCAACTTGAATCCCAACCTAATGCCATGGTTACTGTTGATCGCTTTACCCTTCAAAATTAATCCAGCCCACATCAACTATCTTCCCTCACATACAACAACAAGACTTACCGAAACGCCCTCTTAATTCAAACTCCCGAACCATTCATACACCATCTTCCTTCTCTCACCACACACATAGCAAAAAAAAACCGCACCACTGAACAACAGCTACACTACCATACCAAACCACTACAGTAACCCAAGCATCATCTACTACTTGGCTTATACAAACCTACACATCAGAAGCACAACATACAGTACGATACCCATTGTGCATTGTACAGGCTACCTAAAACCCGGATTTGACCACCATTAGCCACCATTGCTAATATGAGCCATCACCCAACTTAAAAAACCTATCAAACCACCACAAAACTTTGAGACACCTCCTCCAAACCTACTTTCTCCAATAAATTTCTCATAAAAGTGCCTTTACTCCTTTGAAAATTGCATCGGAAACCACCAAAAGAAGTTGGTTGAGGTACTAATCTATTCTCCATTTTGTGACCCAAATTTACGTACTTAATCTAACCCGACCCCAGAGCTCCATTTGATCCATCCTCCAACCCCCGTACCTCTACTCCACTTAGTTCGACCCTATCTCCTATTTTTGTTTTTGGTTCATGTTGTTGTTGTTGTTTTGTGTTATTTATTATTGTAATTTGTACTTGTAAGAAAAACAGAGAAAAAGGAAAAATTGAAAAAAAAAAGGAAAAAGAAAAGAAAAAGAAAAAGGGATGGAAAATTTTTTTCCCTAACTAAAACTTAAAACAATAAAATAAAAAAAAATGGAATAAGTAGAAAAGAAATATATAAAAACAATTTTACTACTTAGGAAATCATTTTTCAACAAAGATAAAAAAAAAAATTGATCTTTCCAATTAGGAATTTTTTGAGAAGTTTCAAAAATAAAAACCAAATCTATGACCCTTTTAGAAATTTTCCTTAAACAACTTGAACAAGGTTAAAAACACAAATTGGAACCATTTTTCAAAATTAAAATTAGTCAACCTGCTAATGTTTTGTAGAAAGAATTACTACGTCTAATCCTGAAAAGTGGGTACATAGATACCTTCGAGGCTACTAAAAAAAAAAAAAAAAAATATTTTTTTCCTTTTTTGGAAAATTACTCAAATTGATAAAATAACTTTATTTAAATGTCAGTTTTTGTCCTGAAATGTGAATTAAAAAAAAATTCTAAATTTGGAATGTTGATGGCACCTACAAGGGTTTAAAAAACCTAACCCTCAACTTGATCTCTAGTCCTTCAAAAACCTTTTTTCTAAAAATCAGTTTTTCCTCATGTAAACCAATATTTAGATGAAAACCAAATTTATGCATTTAGTTTTAACTTAAACCATTTCTTGACCCTAGTCAAGCAGTGACTCTAGAAGTTTACAAGTTTCTCTTAAAAAAACAGTTTTCTTTAAACGTTAATTAAGGATCAATAATAAATGGGTATGGTTTAGTATTGACTGGTTTAAGGAAAATTTTGAGAACTAGGAAAAATTAAGACTTAACAGCTTGGCGACTCCACTAAAGACGTTAAGAAGGTTAACCATCTAACTTTCCATATTTATAATTAATTCTTTGAAATCACCTTATTGAGTGTAATTTATTAATTTATTTGTTTATTTACTTGTTATTGTTTTCTACATTTATATATGGTTGTACTAACTTTTTACTTTCTGTATCATATTTGTATGGTAGAAACGGTCAAACTCGGATCGTATTAATACGCTAGGATAGGTGGGGGGTAGGCTTCAGGTACTGTGGTATAATCATCGCTTAAGTTAATTAGGCTACCCCCACTTAAGTTTAATGTGACTAATGAAGCAATTTTCTAAAAATGAGTGAGGTTACAAAACTTGAGAACCTTTAGAACTTGCCTTAATTGCATGCACTTCCCTTAAGACTTTAAGTTAATACACTACTCTTAACTTGTAACCCTACTAATATTTGAAATCTTTTAGAAATATACTTAGTCTTTTTTAAAGTTAAACATTAAATCAAATAGTAGGGTTATAACTTAAGGAATAATGTATTAGCCTAAATGGTCCTAACATTTGCATGTTTCCAAGTATATTCTTTTATTGATAACTAATTCTTGTTTGTAAAATATTTAGGCATAAAATGGCAAATAACAAAGCAAATAATCAGATAACTGATAGGCTGCAAGACCTCCTTAGGATTCATGAGTAACTACTAAAAGCTGAAATTGCTTACCTGCAGGAAAAGCTAAAATGTTTTGAAGCTCATAATTGAGCCTTGAAAGCCCTTCTTAAACAAGTCATTGGAGAAACCCATGAAATATTGGAAGACCTTAGAGCTTGTCCATGAGACTTAGTTTAGGGTTTTTCCGGTTCACAACTAAGTGGCCTAGCATAAATGTTGGGTTTCAAATCAAGAATAAATGTTAGGCCCTCTTTCTTTACCCTCTATACTCCAATTTTCTAGAATAGTAAAAATTTTTTTTGGTTTATCATTCTTCATTCTTTAGTATTCGCTTCTTTGTAAATAGTTCTTTAATAGCATTTACCTAACTATTGTTCCTTCTTACTTAGGGAAATGTAGATTCCACAACTTGTAAATAGAACCCCAAAAAATCACCATTTTTCTTTTAGATTTCTTGATTTTTGTAAAATAAAGCCTTATCTTTCTCTCTCATAAATAAAAAAAAAAAAAGGAATCTGTTGATGGTTACAAATTCTTATGAGCTAACCTAAATAAAACCCCATAACCCATTTAAGTGGCTAGCTTAAATAGATCCAATCCAAACAAAGCCATTTTGCCTATTAAGGTAACTAGCCTAAATGCTAAAGCCCAAACAACGCAATTGGCCCATTAAGGTAACTGAGCTAACCACAAGCCCCTCAGTTCGATTAAAATATCTACCCAAAACAAAACTAAAACCTATTAAGGCAGCCGAGTCAAACACAAAACATAGCCCGTTAAAGCGGCTAAGCTAGACACAAACCATGGCCTGTCAAGGTAGTTGAACCAAACACAATCCTTGGCCTATTAAGGTAACCAAGCCAAAAACCCTTGGTCCATTTAGAAAACCAGGGTCAACCATAAGCCAAGTCAAAACACAAAGTCAAATACAACCTAAGTCTCGAACTTAAATCAAGTGAAAAGTATCAAAACTAAGGGGTAAAGTCAATCTTCACCTAGGAAAAAATAAATATATATTCCTCCTTAAGAAATTGGTAACTCACTTTTAGGTTTATGATGAAAAGAGGTAAACTATATCCCACATAATAACCCTTAAATAATTTGAATGTTGAGCAACATAATAGTGATGATATTTTGGACTCATTCCTTAAAGGAGGTCCACTTTGAATGTGATACATAGATTAAAATAAAGTTAGACATTCATTTTCAAATCCTAAATACGGTTATCTCTTGTTAACCCTGTTGGATCTATTTGGAGAATTTTCAAGTTTAAACCCTATTAAGAACCACCCTACAATGAGGCAATTTAGAAGTTAGGGTCACTAATGAGAAGAGAAGGATAAAATTGGTTTCCACTTGCTTTAGTAACATTAAATTCAAAGACAACTTTTATTTCTGCTAAGTTATTTTTCTTTTAAATGAAGAAAATTCGACAACCTTCAAACACCTCAAGCTTATACCTACCTCACTTAAGCCCATATACATAGAATCCATGGATTTAGAGCTTTCAATCTCTTAAAGTCAAAGACTTGACAGTAGAGGCCCAAAGAAAAGGGGTGAAATAAAAAAAAAAAAAAAGAGTAGGACAACCAAAAAAACAAAAGAACAAAAATAATAAAAAAAAAAGGAAAAAAGTTTGAAAATTGGGCTTGCGTATAAAGAGAAAAGCCCCAATTGAAGAAAGCTTAGAAAATGTAAGGCATGTAATTAAAGCCCAAACATTCTTAAGAGACACAAAGCCCTTATACCCATTCTGAATCTCATGTCTAACCTAAAAACATGAACCCTACATATCCATCTCAAATCACAAGACACAAAACCCCTTTATACATCCTTAATTATAAACACAAGACCTTCCCACCCACAATACTACCCTTACTTAATAAAACTTTTTTGATCTTAAGGGATAATTTATCTTTAATAAATTTTTTTTTAAAACTAAGGTAAGCACAATTCTTATTTTCCCTAAAGGTTCTTGACTTATACACCTGAATTAAGTAAAAGTACTTATTTCAAAATAGGCCTTCTCATTAGTCCTTTTTGAGACCCTTTGACCAAAAGCCTTAATTCATGATGTTGAATCAAAAAAGACCTACTAGATTTATCAAAGAGTATCACTTATAAAGTGGGCTATAGTTTTTGGAACTGTAGTTAAGAGTGAAATCTAGATTGAGAGTTAGCAAGGAAGTCCTCTTTGACTAGACTAATCATGATTTACCTTTTCCTTAGAAAAAAAATGTTTAAAATCACAAAGCCTTACAAGAGAGCCTAACAGTAAGGTTAGGGGCATTGAGATGCCTCACATGATTACCAAGGAAAGGAGTAGTTATAACACTTGCTTCTTAAATTAAAAATTATATCCATTGGTAAACTTTCCATAAAATAAAAAGAGAAAAAAGGATAAAAAAATGAGAGAGAAAGTAAAGGCTTATCACAAGTTTTTTGTTTCTCTCACTCGAGCAACCAAACTTTCAGTTCAAGTCATCTGTTTCCTTTTCAAAGTGGTCACACATTTTAAGCGAATCACATTAATCTAAATCATAAAGGGACTTAATCCTTAATGCCTCTTCTATCACTAAATGATTTTCACCAAATTCTTTGTTTGTAAATATTTTTCAAGCCAATAAATTCTTTTTTTTCTTCGAAAAGCTGGTTACTTTCCTTACTTTACTTTGTCAATCCTTCATCAACTTTCCTCAAGGCTCTAATCATCTCTGAGAGCACTATCCCATCTTTCATCCTTTTTTAAGGTTCTTGCTAACTCATAAGGGCACTGCCCTCTTTTAGACTTTTAGCCAGCTTTTAGAACGTTGTCCTTTCTCTCATCCTTTTTAAGGTTTTAGCTAGCTCTTAAGGCATTATCCCCTCTTTCACTCACTTTTTAGGGTTCTAGCTAGTTGTTAAAGTGCTACTCCCTCTTTCATCAATTTCCTTTAGGGTTGTTAGCCAGTCCAAAAGGTGCCTCCCCTTAAGAATTTCTCTCTTAGCCAACCCATAGGGCACTTCTCTTCACTAATATTTCTTTAGCGAGCCCATAGGGTAATTTTCTTCACCAATGTTCTTAGTAAGCCTATAGGATACTTTTCTTTATCAATGTTCTTAGCGAGCCCATGAGGTACTTCCCTTTACCAATTTCCTTTAAAGATTTTGATAAGCCCATAAGGTATTTCTTCTAAATCAATTCAAGTTTTCTAGTCTACCAGAGATACCCCTACCTAGGTTAGTAAGCTTAGAGGAGTACAACCAAGTTCTTCTTTAGGGTTCTTAGCCAACTCAAGGAACACTTACCCATCCCATTCTCTTTAAGATTTTAACTAGCTCAAGGAGTGCTTCGCCTATTTACCTAGGATAGTTTGCTCAGAATAGCACTTCTAGGTTTTCTTGAATTGACTCTAAGATTTAAGGTTGCTAATCTACCAGAGACACTCCTGCCTAAGTTAGTTAGGTCAAAGGAGCATGACTAAGTTTCAATTTAGGGTCTTAGCTAGCTCAAGGAGCACTTCGTCCATTTACCTAGAATAGTCAGCTTAGAGGAGCACTTCCAGGTTTTCTCAAATCGATTCCAAAATTTAGGGTTGCTAATCTACCAAAGACACTTCTGCTTAGGTTAGTCATCTCAAAGAAGCACAACTAGGTTTTAATTTAGGGTCTTAACCAACTTAAGGAGTGCTTCACCCATTTACCTAGGATAGTCAACTTAGAGGAGCACTTCTAAGTTTTCTCGAATCAATTCCAAAATTTAGGGTTGCTAGTTTACCAAAGACACTTTTGCCTAGGTTAGTCAACTTAAAGGAGCACGACTAAGTTTCAATTTAGGGTCTTACCTAGCTTAAGAAGCGCTTCACCCATTTACCTAAGATAGTCAACTCAGAGGAGCACTTCTAGGTTTTCTCAAATCAATTCCAAAATTTAAGATTGCTACTCTATAAAAAACACTCTCACCTAAGTTAGTAATCGCAAAGAAACACGACCAGGTTCTTCTTTAAGGTTCTTAGCCAACTCAAGGAGCATTTACCCATCTCATTCTCTTTAGGGTCTTAGCCAGCTCAAGAAGCGTTTTGCCTAAATTAATCAGCTCATAGGGGTACGACCAAGCTTTAATTTGTTATTTAGGGTCTTAGCTAACTCAAGCAGCACTTTGCCCATTCACCTAAGTTAGTCAACTCAAATGAGCACAACCAGGTTCTTCTCTTTAAGGTTTTTGCTAGCTTAAGGAGCGTTTTGCCCATTGATTTAGGTTGGCCAGCTTAAAGGAGCACGATTAGGTTCTTCTTTAAGGTCTTAGCCAACTCAAGGAGTACTTTTCTTATTCGCTTAGGTTAGTCAACTTAGAAGAGCACAATTAGGCTTCAATTTACAATTTAGTGTTTTAGCCAACTTAAGAACTGCTTCACCCATTCCCCTAGGTTAGTTAGCTCATAAGGGCACAACTAGGATTTCAAATTCTTTTAAGGCTCTTACCAGCCCATTAAGGTGCTATCTTCTTTCAGTTTCTTGGCTATCTCCTAGAGTACCCCTTTTCTCTTTCACTTTTCACCATTCACCAAATCCTCGATATACCAAGCTTAGGACAGCTAACTAGTTTAATGCTTCTAATGAAAATTTCACCCCTAAGGAAAAATGTTGTCTCTTTTGGTCTTTGTGGTAAAATTTTATTTAAACTTCAACATGAAAAGGGACAACTGTAAACACCCTATTTTTGCTCCCTCAACTTAGTTTTATTTTATTTTATCTTTTAAAATAAGGTAAAAAGGTCTTAATTTAGAAAAAGCCCAAAAAATTGAAAATTTAGAAAAATAAAAAATAATAAAAATAAAAATGATAAATAAATAATAAAATTTATCTAGTTTAATAGAACGTAATTTTTAATTTAACTTTAATGTTTTCGTTTTTATTAGGCCTTAATAATAAAAAGAGGTGAGGGATGTTAGGCTTAAGCTTAAATTTAAATCTAGTTTAAGCTGACCTAGTCTATATGTACAATTTGATCGCTCATATAGACAAAGCACAGGGCTAATAACCTAACAATTCCATACTCTGACTTGATATTACACGTGACTTGAAGGTCTTGAGTTCAAATCTTGTCACAGGCATAAAGTGCCTTTTATTTTTCTTCATAAAAAACACCTGCCACATGTCGAAAAATCATTAGGCCATGTAGCACTTCATGATTAGACCATACCATAGCATAGACACATGGTAGCCATGTGGCACGATCCGTATCACGTACACATAATACCACATGGATACGTGTTGCCACGTGGCATAACACGTGTCACATATGTGTTAGCTAAGTAGCATGATACATCAATACCACATTATCGGTTATGTGTCACATTAAGATACATATCATGATGGCACTATGTCAATACCCTTTATTTCTCTTTCTTTCCCTTTCCATAATTTTCTCTAGAAATCTCGCACTTTCTATTGTTGGAAAGTTTACTTTCAAGCTTATGTTAAAGCCTTTTCCTTTGCGATTTCACTTAATCAGCAAAGCAATTATGAAGTCAACGTAGCCTACTTTGAATCAGACCTAAGAACACATCTAGATACAAACATTTAAAGGGTTAAAAGGCAAGCTGAAAATGATGAAAAATTTGCAAATCCAGATTTTCCCTCCCTTTCCTCTTGCTTGATTTAACTACTTTTAATGCAAATTAAGTTGTGTTTTTGGACTTTCCAATCATGATGAAGTTAGGACTAACTAAAAGGGATCCTGAAGCTCTCTTTCAGAGGCTCTTAAGGGGGGTGGACAATTATCCAAACTCTCTCTCTCTCTCAAACCATCTTCAAATACACTACCACCATCTTCAACCCAAACCCCAACCTGATGCCATGGCCAACATTTGTGCCATTACTATTGACTGCTTCGCCCTTTGAAAATAACCTAGCCCCCCTCAACTATGTTCCCCCCCATACAACACACAACAACAAGACCCACCGAAACCCCTTCTCGATTGAAACTCCCCAATCACTCATATACCATCTTCTTTTTCGCAAGAAATAGACAACAAAAAATAGTTGCACCATTGAAAAATAGCCATATTACCATATCAACCCACTACAGTGACCGAAGTATCATCCATTGCTTGGCTTACACAAACCTATACACACAAAAGCATAATACACAATACAAAAACTACTGTGCACCATACAACCTACCCTAAACCCAAATCAACTACCGTTAGCCACCATTATTGGTATGAGACACTGCCCAACTTCAAAAACCCATTAAACCACCACAAAACTTTGAGATACCTCTTCCAAACCTATTTTCCACGATAAATTTCTCATAAGAGTACCTTTACCCCTTTAAAAATTGCATCAAAAACCACTAAAAGAAGTTAGTTGAGGTGCTAATCTATTCTCCATTTTGTGACCCAAATTTTTGTGCTTGATCTGACCCTACTTGGAGCTCCATCTAGTCTATCCTCTAACCTACATGCCTTTACTCCACTTGGTCCTACCTTATCTCCTTTTCGATTCATGTTATTGTTGTTGTTTTTTCTATGTATTATTTATTTATTTATGTATTATTGTAATTTGTACTTGTAAAAAAAAAAAGAGAGAAAAAGGAAAAAATGAACAAAAAAAAAGGAAAGAGAAAAGAAAAAAGAAAAAAAAGAAAAAAGGGATAGAATAGTTTTCTTTTCCCTTAATTAAAACTTAAAAACAATAAAATAAAAAATGGAATAAGTAAAAAAAATATATAAAAACAATATTACCACTTAGGAAATAATTTTTCAACAAAGATAAAAATAAAATTAATCTTTACAATTGGGACTTCCCTAAGAAGTTTCAAAAATGAAAACCAAATTTAGGACCCTTTTAGAAATTTTCCTTAAATAACTAGAACCAGATAAAAAACATAGACTCAACCTACTTTTCAAAATTAAAATTAATTAACTCGGTAATGTTTTGTAAAAAGAACTACGTACATTTGATTCCGAATAGCGGGTATATAAACACCTCCATAGCGATGTAAAAAATGAAAAATGTAGTTTTCTCCTTCTTTTAGAAAATTACTCAAATTGATAAAATAACTTTATTTAAATGTCATTTTTTGTCCTAAAAGGTGAGTTTAAAAAAAAAAGGAAAAGAAAAACCAAGTCTAAATTTGGAAAGTTGATGGCACCATAAAGATTTAAAAAACCTAACCCCTAGCTCAATCTATGTTCCTTTGAAAACCCTTTTTAAAAAATCAGATTTTCCTTACGTAAACTACTGTCTACATCAAAACTAAATCTACCCATTTAGTTTTGATTTAAACCATTTTCTGACCATAGTCAAGTGGTAACTCTAAAAGTTTATAAGTTTCTTTTAAAAACTATTTTTTTTAAACCTTAATCGAAGATCAATATTAAACAAGTATGATTTAGTAATGATAAGCTTCAAAACAATTTTAAAAATCAGGAAAATTTCAAGCTCAACAGTTCTTGTTTAGCATTGTTGGCTCAACAGTTTCATCCTTCTTTTAGTTTTGTTCAAATCCAATAGGTTTAGGATTGGTTTCATGTAATATGCCAAGTTTTTCCAATTAGTTTAATAACTCTAGGATGCGAGTCCCTAAATTTACAACGTGGAGTTATAATATTCGTTTAATTTCAAACTTTATAGTAAGGTTAGAAAATTTAGATGAAGTAATTTAAGTAAAGTTAATTTCTCAAAATAAGCTATATAAAAATATTAATTTGAGAAAAACGTTAATTTATCAATAAATTTGATAATCATAAAATTTGAGCTTTTAAATATAATAAGATATTAGAGATAAGTTAATTAACTTTCAAAAATAGTAAATGAAGTTGAATTATACATAATATACATGTATTACATGTGATATACATTATATGTATTAAATATATGTATATAATAATAATAAATTATCAAAATTAGGTAAAATAATGGAATGTTAATAAAAAAAATTACATGGATGAGTCACCAAATGAGGTGTCAAGTTAGGATTAATTGCAAATGATAAGTCAATACTTGGTTAATGAAGAAAGGACACATGGTATCTAGGGAAAAGTGAAAAATGATATGTGTAATTTTACTTTTTCATGTAAAAAAAAAATCCAAAAGCATATAAATAGGACCACAAACCTCATTTGAAAAATTTTACAAACCTAAAAACATAAGAACATAATTTTAGTAAATCGGAAAAAATTAGAAAATAAAAATAGAATAAAATATAGGGTTAGAATGGGTCTAGGGTACTTTGTGTATCAAACCACCACCTGAGTTAGAGCAATCTATAGGACCAATAGAGGGCAGCTGGAGAAGACTTTTCGATAAGGTGTGGCAACTAGGCGGTGAGCTAAGGCAACCAGTTCAGGTGAACCAAAATTCCACCTATAATTTGTTTAATTTGCTAAACATATCAAATAATATCCATTAATTATGAAAATTGGATTTCTTAGGTCATTTTAAGTGTAAATTAATGCAGTATTTTAATTTTAATTAAATAATTAGTTTAAATATGGGTTCCTTAAGAAAATGCCTTGTTTGGGCAAAAATTAATATAATTTTTATAAATATTAAATGATGTTGTTTCAAGCTTAATTTTTGTATGTAATACATCTAATATATATATATATATATATATATTTAATTTTGGTAACAATAATTTTCGAAATTAAGCATGTTTACTATTTTTTGTAATTATTTTGAATAAAATTGCCAGTTTTACCGAATTATTGAAATAATTAGTTTTTGATGAAATTAATGAATGATCCCCACATGTGTAGACTTATAGATGTTTATGATTATATTGGAATATTTAATTTTTATCTCACTCATAAATTTATTTATTGTCTCCTTAATTTTCCATAATTTCAAGCTAAAACCGCTATTTTTGTAAAAAAAATACATAATAGCTAGTTTAATATAATTCATGGTTAATAATTAAACTACATATTTTGTAAGTCTTAGGACTTTTCATGAAATTAATCGGGCTCATATACTATTTATTACATATTTTCTTAGTATAAGCTTATATATGAACTCAATATGTAATATAGTAACTAGTATTATTAGAATGTTTATTAAATTTGTGTCAAACGAAAACTTTAAAGTATAATAAGTGTTGTTGGACAAGTTTGGAAAGTATAATTTTTAGGGTTTTTAATTTAGTACTAAAACTTATTGGGGTCAATTACGAAGTTAGGGTAGAGTAAAGTCGAGTTATAATACGAAAGGATATTTTTGGGTTTTTGAAAATATTGATCAATCTTGTTTCTTAATATATATTAATAGTACTCAAAATAATGATTGTGATGATATAAAGTTTATTGAAATTGGAAAGGAAATGAGTAAGATACAATCAAATGGAGTTTAAAAACACATTGTATTATATTTTCATAAGTTATATAAGTAAGAAAGGACCACATCGTGAAGTTTAGGATTTTGTACTATTACTAAGCCCAGATAAGTAGATCTAACTCATGCTTGGAGTAGATATATTGTTACCATAATACTATGTGATGTTTGATGCTGTATTGATTGAAAATGGGTAAATCTTGGGTTAATTGATTTGCTAATATGGTGGATGCTTATCGAGCCTAGATTTTCACCTTTCTAGTTCTTTTATAAAATTATGTCTTCTTTAAACCGATTAGTACTGAACCCGACTCATTTAATGCGGATCTTCAACTAAAGTTTAAAGAAAACCATTCTTTTTTATTTTGAAAACAACTTTAAAGTCACAACCCAACTAGAGTTTGAAAAGATAATTAATTTATAGCCAATTGGGTGAATTGGTTATAACTTAACTATTAGTTTAATGATTAAAACCAATCTTACAAAAACGGTTTTTAAAACCAGAGATTTAGGTCCGATGGTTAAGAATTTTAAACCCTTACATATACCATTAACTTTTCAAATTTAAAATTAAACTTAAAAATTACCTTTTAATTAAGATAAAACTTAGTTATTAATTACTCTAATTAGATAAACAAAATAATCTAAACTAAAGAAAAAGGAAAATTAGGTTTTTTTATTTTTATCGTCGCCCCATAAGTATCTATATACCTACTATTCGAGATTGAACATACACAGTTATTTATTATATAACTTTAGTGGGTTATTAGTTTTACTTCTTGAAAATGACCGAGTTAACATTTTTCACTCAATTTTGGTTTTTTATTTTTTGGAAATTCTAAATAATCTTAATTTGGAAAATAGTTTATTAATTTTTATTTTATTTTTGTAAAATCAAATTTTCTAAGTGATAAAACAATTTTATTCCCTATCTTACTTATTTTATTTTAATTTTATTATATCATCTTATTCATTTATTGCCTATCATATTTTATCTATTTTTATTAAACTAAAATAAATAAAAAATAAAGTAGAATAAATTTACTCTTTTCTTTTTTCTTTTTTTCTTTTTCCTTTTTTCTTTTCTTTTTTTTCTTTTTTTTTAATTTGATTACAGTTGCATGGATAAATGAATAAAACAAATAAATAAATGCATAAAATAAAATTAAAAATGGTTCGAATGCAGTTGGATGTGTAAGTGCGACCTGGAACGGGTTGGTCAGATTGGGTCAGGTCAGTTTCTATTGTCTTCAACAATAGTAGTGGCAAAGGGTGGTTCTAAACGTTCTAGTAGCCAAATCGAGGGAATAAAGGGTGTTTCGTATCTTTCTTATTAGGGATAGGGGGGTAGGCAAAGTGTTGTGGTGGTTGAAGGCGGTTTAGAGGGTGGTGTAAAGTGGTGGTCAGTAGTGGTCTTGGGTGGTTATGTTCTAGAGTTACTAGGGGTGAGACGGAGGGGTATCAGTTCAGTGGTTTAGGAGGTTAAGGAGTGTTGTGGTGGTGTCGATTTGGGTTGAAGAGGGTTGGAGATGGTGGTTCAAGTAGGGTAGGTTGCGATGATTAGGGTTGTAGGATAGTGGTTTGGCAAGGCAACTAGGGGGTACGGTGAGGCGTAGGATTAGTTGGTTTCGAGAGTATGCAAGGTAGGGAAGCTAGTGAAGGTGGCAACTCTGCTTGAAGTTAAGTAGAGAGAGAAAGCTACGGTTTAGAGAGAGAAAACAAGAGAGAGAGAGAGAGAGTTTGTCGAGTGAATTTATTGCTCATCTCTGGTTGTGTGTGTCCATGAACATCCCCTAACACCTAATTTATAGTCAAATTTAACCTAGAAACAAAGGAAAGTTTGAATTGGAATGAAAGGGGGTCGTCCAAGTTTTCAGTTTTTTTTTCCAATCTTTGAAGCTTGATTTGAATGTATAATTAACTGAATTTGGATACGTTTTTTGTACCAATTCACAGTAAGCCATGCAGAGGATGAATTCATACCATTAATTGGTGTGTTTTAGTAAAGAAAAAGTATGAAATCAAAGGCCAAAGTGAGGGGGTCAAGCTTGTCCTTGACTAGGAAAGTGAAGAAAAATTTGGAGAAAATGAGGGAAAGAGAAGGAAAGTGCTGACGTAATGCTACGTCAGCTAAACCAACCAACCAGATGCTGCTACGTAACACGTGGCAATTGACGTGAGATGCCATGTAGTACCACGTCTACTACCATCTAATCCTGTGCTACTACATGTTAGGATACGTAATGTAATCAAATCTTGATACATGGCAATATGCTAAATACAAAAAATAAACAAGGCCTCCCTGTCTTTACCAAGATTCGAACTCAAAACCTCACACTTAATACCCAAACCTAGTCCATGTGTTTAAGTACTAGGTCGTTAGCCTGTACCTTGTCCTTCTGTACAATTAAATTACATATATGAACTAAGTTAACTTAGACAAATCTAAGCTCAAGCTTAATGACCCAACTTTTAAACTTATTTTAAAATTAAAAATCTAGCCAAAAATGTTATTTTCTAAAATATTTTATTTAATTTTTCTATTTTTTTTGTAATTTTCTAAATTTTTTCAAATTTTCTTATTTCCTTAACTTCTCAAATTTTTTGTATTTCTTATGCTTTTTCTTATTTTTGAACATTTTTTGTATTTTTCTAAAATTCTTATTTTTTTCTAAATTTCTTAATTTTTTTTTGTTTTATTTAATTTCCTATTTTTTGTGTTTTTCCTAATTTATAGCCTATTGAGAAAAAATATAAAATAATAAAAATAAAGGGAGCAAAAATTGGGTGTCTACAACTGTTCCTCTTTGTGGCGAAGTTTAAATAAAACTTTGCCACAAAGATAAAGAGACATTATTTTTGCCCTCATGATAATTCTAAAACAACTAAATAGCTACCTTAAGATCGATTTATTGGGGATCTAAATGAAGAAAAGAAACCTAGTCATGCCTCTCTAGGCTCACTAACCTAAGTGAGAGTGTCTCTAAGGGATAAGCAATCTTACACTAGAATTAATCTAAAACTTAGTTGTGCCTCACTAGGTTCACTAACCTAGATGAGAGCATCTCTCAGGGACTAACAACCCTAATGTGAGATCGATCTAAAACCTAGTCGTACCTCACTAAGCTCACTAACTTAGGCAAGAGGGTTTCTCGGGGACTAGCAACCCTAAACTAAGATCAATCTAAAACCTGGCCGTGCCTCACTAGGCTTACTAATGTAGGTAGGAGCATCTCTCGAGGACTAGCAACCTTACTTTGAGATTGATCTAAAACTTAGCCGTGCTTCACAAAGCTCACTAACCTAGGCAGGAGCATCTCTTGGGAACTAACAACCCTCAACTAAGATCAATCTAAAACTTGGTTGTGCTTCACAAGGCTTAGTAACCTAGGTGAAAGTATCTCTCGAGGACTAGCAACCCTAAATTGAGATCGATTTAAAACCTGGTCGTATCTCACAAGGCTCACTAACCTAGGTAAGAACATCTCTTGGGGACTAGCAACCTTAAATTGGGATTAATCTAAAACCCAATAATGACTCACAAGGCTTACTAACCTAGGTAGAAACGTCTCTTAGGGACTAATAGCCCTAAACTGGGATCGATCTAAAACTTAGTTGTACCTCACAAAGCTTACTAACCTAAGTAGGAGCATCTCTCAAGGACTAGTAACTCTAAACTGGGAGCGATTTAAAACTTGGTCATGCCTCATTATGCTTACTAACCTAGGTAGAAGCGTCTCTCAAGGACTAGCAACCTTAAACTGAAATCGATCTAAAACCTAGTCATACCTCACTAGGCTCACTAACCTAGGTGGGAGCATCTCTTAAGGACTAGTAACCCTAAAATGAGATTAATCTACAACCTAATCATGCCTCACTAGGCTCACTAACCAAGTGGGAGTGTCTCTCAAGGATTAGTAATCCTAAACTTAGTCTTATTGTTATGTCCTATGGATTTGTTAAGGGAATACCAGGAAGGAGAGTGCCCTAAGGGCTTGCTAAGAAGAAAATGATGAAAGGAATTTCCCTACAAGCTTGCTAAGAGAAACTTAGTGAAGGGAAGTGCCCTATGGGCTCAATGAATAGAGGGGAGATACCCTATTGGCTTATTTGAGGGAAATCTTCAGAGAAACTTTATGAACAAAGGGGAAGTGACCTATGGGCTTGCTTGAGAGGAATTTGAGAGAAACTTTATGAACAGAGAGGAAGTGCCTTATAGGCTTACTCGAGAAGAATTTGGTAAACAGAGGGGAAGCGTTATAGGTTCACTTAGGGGGAATTCGGTAAATAGAAGGGAAGCACTATGGGTTCGCTTGAGGGGAATTTGGTGAACAGGAAGGAAGAGCTATAGATTCACTTAAGGGGAACTTAATGAACAAAGGGGAAGCGTGCTATAGGTTCGCTTAAGGGGAATTTAGTAAACAGAGGGGAAATATGCTATGGGTTCGCTTTAGGGGAACTTGGTGAATGTTTTATGGGTTTTCTAAGAGAAACTTTGTGACTTGCAGTGCCTTATGGGCATGCTTAAGAGAAAATACTGTGAAGGAGAGTAACCCTATAGGCTTGCTAAGAAGAATGTGATGGAAGAAAAACTAGGAAAAGAGACTGAGTTAATATCACATCTTCAAAACACTTAAAGATGGAAGGTGAGTGTCTTATGGGCTATCCATAAACGACTAATGAAGATAAGCACCATACGAGCTCACCAAGAGGAACTTAGTGAACAGAGGGGCCAGTGGGTACGTTTGAGTGAATTTGGTGAAAAAATACCTCATAGGCTTACCTAAGCGTCTCAATAGGTTCACTAAAACGAAGAGAAACACCTTATGAGCCAAAAAAGAAAAAACCTTAAAGAGAATGATGAGAGGAGTTGCTGTATGATCCTGCAGGAATGAAGAAAGATTAGTGGATGAGGAAGTGCCCTATGGGTTCGCCTGAGAGACACTTAGAAATGAGACTAAGTTAAGATTACGCCTAGAAGGCTAGCCCAAAAGAAACAGATGAAGACGAGTGCAGTACGGGCTCACAAAGAGGAACTTGGTGAACAGAGGGGCCCAATGGGCTTGCCAAATGAAATTAAGCATCCTATAGGCTTGCTAAAAGATCTTGATGATCTGAAGGGCCCTAAGGGCATGCTAAAGGGAATTGAGGAACAGAAGTTCCCTAAGAGTTAGCTAGACCTTAAAAAGAGATGAATGGATGGAAAGCGAGATAACCCAATCGAGAGTTGGTTAAGATTAAAAATTTGTTTGAAACACTACCCAATTTTGAGGCATATATTTAAAAAAAAAAAAACCCTTTTTGTGAAGACTACTTATATTGTAAAATGATGTTGAGGATAATTTCCTTTATTTTAGGAAGAATGAGAAAAAGCCCAAACTCTTAACTCTTCTATTTTTTTTAGAATGGATTGAAAACTTGGCCACTTGAGCCGACATAGACTTGAAATACTTTCTCTCTCTTTTTCCTTTTCTTCTTCTTTTTATTATTTTTTTATTTTTATTACCTTTTTTCTTCTTTTTCTTTTTTTAATTTGCTAACAAGTAAAGAAGCCTTCCTTAATAATCACATAGGGCCTCTTATGTTCCCCCTAACTCGGATACCAAGCCGTTTAGTGGGGCCTTGTGATTTCAAACATCTTTAAAAAGGTAACTCATGGTTGTTTTAGTCGAAGGAGACTTCCTTGCAAACTCTCGATCCAGATTACACTATTGACTACAATCCCAAAATTATAGTCTATTTTGCATGTGATACACCCTAATGAATCCATTAAGACTTTTTCGGTTTATCATTATGAATTTAGGCTTTTGGTCTAAGAGTTTCAAAAGGAACTAACAAAGAAGCCTATTTTGAAATAAAAATCCCAGGCACATAAGTTGAGAACCTTAAGAACATTTAAAAATATACTTGCCCCAGTTTCAAAAGCAAATTTTACTAAAGATAAATTATCTTTAAAGATTAGAAGAGCTTTTACTTGTATAAGGGTGTTATTGTGGGTGAGAAGGGCAAGTGTAAGATAGGCTTTAAAATGGATGCAAAGATTTTGGGTTTTTAACCTTAGACTGTGATTCAAGGCTTTGTGTCTTTGGGTAGGCTTTAACTTTTGATTTAACTCTTGGCTTATACTTAAACCCAATTTTCCAACCTCTTTTCCTTTTTCTATTTTGTTATTACTTTGCCCCACTATTCTTTTGTTGTTTTTTCTTCTTCTTCTTTTGACCCCAAGCTAAGTTTTTACCTTTTAAGCGATTTAGGGTCCTAAATTCATTGATTTCTATTGTATGGGCTTGGGTGAGGTCAGTAAAAGCTTAAGATGTTTAAAAAAGATGTGGCTATTCCTTATTTTAAAAAAAAAACATAAATTATTCGAAATAAAATTTGCTTTTGAATTTAACATTACTGAAGCAAGTATAAACCAATTTTAATCCCTCTCTCCTTATCAATGATACTAACTTCCGAATTGCCCCATTATGGGGTGGTTTTCGACAGGGTTTAGTTTGAAAATTCTTCAAATAGGTCCAATGGGGTGAACAGGGTAAACGGGGGATGATTGTGTTTAGGATTTGAGAAATGAATGCATAACTTCATCTTGATCTCCGTATCACATTCAAAGTGGACCTCTTTTAAGCGATGAGTCCAAAGTATCCTCACCTTTATCTCGCTCAACCTCTCAAAGTGTTTTAGGTTAATATGTAGAAAATTGTTTGCCTCTTCGCATTCTAAACCTTTTTAAAAGTGAGTTACCGATTTATTAAGGAGGAATTTATTTGCCCAAATGACATTGCAATCATTTCATTGAAAAGGCAACTGTATTATTTCAACTATTATAGACTTTATTGAAAACAACTTTCTTTACCCCTATCTTAAAAAGCACCCAATTACTTGAAACAACCCTTGAGTTTATCAAAAGGCATTGATAAGCTTAAAAGAAATGGAGCTTTAGGAAACTCAGTTGGACTATCCCCATGACTTGAAGAAGAAACGTCTTGTTATAGCTCTGGTTGAATGACTTTTGCATCAATCAGGTCTTAAATCTTATTTTTCAATCTCCAGGATTTTTCAATAAAGTGCCCCATTTGACCCATATGATAGTCGCATCTTGCCTCTGAGCCAAAGTTGCATGGTTTGTAATTTGAATTGGAGGCTTCACAAGCTATAACCCTCACTGCTTTCAAATGATAAAAGATTTGGGTAATTGATATCCTCAGTTGAGTGAAATGTCTCCTCTAAGTCCCTTAGGTTTATTCTTTCTCGATTCTCCTTGGCTTCTTTTTGCTTGGCCCTCCTTCATCACTTAGGCCTCCTTCATGTGCTTACTGGTACTTGATCAGTATTGAACGTCAGGTGTTGAAATCTTCTAAGCATGGGGCCTATTACCATTTCTAGACCTGTAGTGATCTTTTATAACATGGCTATTTTCTCTTCCAAATTTGAGAATCTCCTTTCTAGGTTCAAATCTTAGGATATTTGGAGAGTGGTGATTATTTGGAACAAAACTTGACATTATTGAGCCATTTGATTAATCATCATTTCTAAGGAAGCGAGTCTGTTATCAGCCATGCAAACCTAGTTCGAAGAATTCTTTACCCGTTAGCAACTCTTCTTTTCTTTTCATTTTCTTTTTCTTTTTTTTTATTAAGAGAGAGAAATATAAAACTTTATTTTACAGAAACCAAATAAAAATGGTGGATTTTTTTTGTTTATGGCTTTTTAATTGCATTTCCTTGAGTAAGAGAATGAATGGTTAGATAACCTCTATTGAAGGACTATCTATAAAGAAGAGAAAATAAAACAAAGAATGTTAGGATAAAGAGAAAAATTTTATTTTGGAAAGATTGAAGTACAAGGAAAAGGAAACCTAACAATTATTTAAAACTTAAAATTTATTCAAAGCCCTTCAACTTTATTTAGAGTTTCTAATCCAACTCTTGCAATTGGGCCTTAATCTTATTTAACATTTCTAAAGCCCAATTCATGGTCCTCTCGATTTTTTCAATTTGAGCTAATAAGGCCTTTTTATAGGCCTTAACACGCTTAGCCCTCTACTTCCAGTAGGTAGCTTCAGCTTATAGCAACTGCTTATAGATTCTTAGGGCAACTAGTAGTCTTTGATTGTTCTCTTGTTGGTTACCCGCCATTCTTAGGTATACATATTTCATGGACAACAATTAATCATCAATGTAGAAAAAGAAAGCACATGAAATATGCAGGTATTGGAATCATTTAGGTTAACACATTCCTTTGAGTTGCAACCCTACTATTATTTTCAAAAATTAGATTACGTTAAAACTCTTGAATGATTAGTAGGGTTGCAATTTCTTAAGGGTAGTATATTAACTTAAGCTTTAGAGGGAAGTATATGCAATTAAGGTAGGTTCTAAAAGGTTCTTAAGTTTTATAACCTTACTTGTTAAAGAACACTTTCTTCAGTTACAATGAGCTTAAGTGAGGTGGCCTAATCAACCCTAAGCGGTAGTTACACCACAGTACTCGAAGCTTACACAATGGCCCCTCTTTTAGGGTCCTAAGATGGCCTAGGTTTGACTGCATCTACCTTGCATCTTTAATGCAACAAATGACCCCCCATATCCCAAAGCATGTGATATAATAGTACAAACAAATAAACAAAAGTTAAGAGTGAATTCTAAAAAAGTACAGGGAAAGAAGTTTCGGGTTTGTCTTTTGTTTTTCACTTTTATAACAATGCCGCCCTAAAACCCTAAAGGATGTAAGTAAAAAAGGGTAGGTTCTAGAGGTCCTTAAACTTTGTGACCTCACGCGTTTCTTACAAAACGGTTCCTTGATCACATCGAAGTTTAAGTGGGATAGCCTAATTGGCCTCAAACGATAGGTGTCTTACTATGCCGAGAACTTACACAATGGCTCCCCGTCATAAGGTCCTAAGATGGTCCAGGTTCAACTGTATCTATCATTCATTCATGGTATAAGAAGTAAATGCACCCCTTAAAATAACCAAATAAGACTAAACCTATAAAGACGGTAGTATAGTTATGATACGAACAAATAAGCAAATAAATTGCAATAAGATGATTTTTAGTGATTAATTCTAATTTTGGAAAGTCGAATGATTAACCTTCTTAACATTCCTTAATGGAGTCGCCAAGCTGTTAAGCATGGATTTTCACTCTCTCATTTTTTTTATAAAATTAAGTCTTCTTTAAACCAATCAGTACTAAACCCTACCCATTTAATACCGATCCATGACTAGGGTTTAAAGAAAACCATTTCCTTTTATTTTGAAAACAACTTTGGAGTCACCACTCGAATGGAGTCGGGAAAGATAGTTAAGTTATAGCCAATTAGATGAATTGGCTATAGCTTAACTATTAGTGCAAAGATTAAAACCAATTTTACAAAACTAGTTTTTGAAACCTAAGATTTAGGTCCGAGGGTTAGGAATTTTAAACCCTTATGGGTACTATTAACTTTCTAAATTTAGAATTAAACTTAAAAATCACCTTTTTAATTAAGATAGAACTTAGTTATTGGTTACTTTGATTGGATAAACAAAATAATCTAAACTAAAGAAAAAGGGAAATTAGGTTACTTGAAAATGATCGAGTTTACCTTTTTCACTCAATTTTGGTTTATTTAAGAAAATTTCTAAAAAAGGTCATAAATTGGATTTTTATTTTTTGGAAATTCTAAATGATCCTAATTTGGAAAATGATTGATTTATTTTTATTTTATTTTTGGAAAATCAATTTTCTTAAGTGATAAAACAATTATACTCCTTATCCTACTAATTTTAGTTTAATTTTATTATATCATCTTATTTATTTATTACCTATCATATTTTATCTATTTTTATTAAACTAAAATAAATAAAAAAATAAAGTAGAATAAATTTTCTCTTTTTTTTTTCCTTTCTTTTATTTTATTTTCTTCTTCTTTTTTTATTCGATTACATTTACATGGATAAATAAATAAAATAAATAAATGAATAAAATTAAATTTAAAAAAAAAGGGTTCGGATGCAACTAGATGTACAAGTTAGACATGGAGCAGGTTAGTCGGTTTAGTCGGGTCAGTTTAGGTCTGTTTCTATTGTCCTCAATAGCAACAACGACAGAGAGCGGTTTTGAACATTCTAATGGCCAAATCGAGGGGGTAAAAGGTGTTTTGTATGTTTCTTATTGGAGATCGAGGGGGTAGGCAAAGTGCTGTAGTGGTTGAAGGTGGTTTAGAGGGTGGTGTAAAGTGGTAGTCGACGGTGGTCTTGGGTAGTTGTGTTCAGGAGTTGTTGGGGTGAGAGGGGGGTATTGATTCAGTGGTTTTGGAGGTTAAGGAGTGTTGTGGTGGTGTTAGTTTGGGTTAAAGAGGGCCGGAGATGGTGGTTCGAGTGAGGTAGGTTGCGGTAGTTAAGGTTGCGAGTTAGTGGTTCGGCAAGGCAACTAAGGGGTATGACGAGGTGTGGGATTGGTTGGTTTTAAGAGTATACGAGGTGGGGAAGTTAGTCAAGGTGGTAACTTTGCTCAAAGTTGAGTAGAGAGAGAGAATCGAAGAGAGAGAGAGAGTTTATCGAGTGAACTTCTTGCTTATCTCTAGTTGTATATGTCTGTGAACATCCCCTAACATCCAATTTATAGTCGAATTCAACTCAGAAACAAAGGAAAGTTCGAATTGGAATGAATGGGGGTTGTCCAACTTTTTATTTTTTTTTTTCTAATCTTTGAAGCTCGATTTGAGTATGTAATTGATCAAATTTGGATGCATTTTTTGTACTAATTCATAGTAGGCCATGCAAAGTATGAATTCGCACCATTAATTAGTGTGTTTCAATAAGGAAAAAGCACAAATTCAAAGGCCAAAGTGAGGGGGTCAGGCTTCTTCTTGACTAGGAAAGTAGAGGAAAATTTTGAGAAAATGAGGGAAAACTGAGGGAAAGAGAAGGAAAGTGCTAATGTAGTGCCACATTAGCCACTGTCCAATCCTGTACTGCTACATGTCAGGATACGTGGTAATATGCTAAATACAAAATATAAAAAAAAAAGCTTCCTTACTTTTGTTAAGATTCAAACCCAAGACCTCACACTCAATACCTAAACCAAGTCCATGTGTTTAACCATTAGGTCGTTGACTTGTGCCTTATCCATATGTGCAATTAAATTAGACATATAGACTAAGCAGCCTAGGCAAATCTAAGCTCAAGCCTAATGGCCTAACTTCTAAACTTATTTCAAAATTAAAAATTTATACAAAATGTTATTTTCTAAAATTTTTTATTTAATTTTTCTATTTTTTTGTAATTTTTCTTATTTTCTAAACTTCTCATGTTTTTTGTATTTCTTATGCTTTGTCTTATTTCTTTTTTTTTTGTTTTTTTCTAAATTTCTTAATTTTTTTGGGTTTTTTTAATTTCTTATTTTTTATGTTTTTCCTAATTTAAGACCTATTGAGAAAAGAAAGAAAAATAAAACTAAAAATAAAGGGCAAAAATTAGATGTCTATAATGCTGATGTATTGATTTTGAATGATAGTAACTGTATTCTAGTTAAATGTTGTCATGTTAGCAATAATTTGTGCCTACGAATGATTGTGCTAACCAAGGAAGTTGAGTGATTACTAACTCAATCTTTTAGTTATTCACCTAAGTGAGATATTAAAATTTCGTTAAAGAGAGTTCGATAACATTATCAGATCATTAGGTTGCATAAAACTAAAAGATTGTTTGTATTGAGTGATATACCTAAGTTGTTATTGCATATCATGGCATGGCATGACACAAAAAGGGAGCTACGGGTCAGAATTTTCAAAATGAGGCTTCTAACTGATTATGGAAAAAAGCATGGCTTTATGAACTCAATTGTTGGAAGTATATAGAATGCAATGCCCGAACATGCTAACTATTTTGATAGTCAAATTTAGTAGACTACAGTATATAGTCTAAATTGGCAGTGTTACCACTTTGATTTAATGAACTACAGTGTGTAGTCTAATTTTGTAAAGTTAGGGGTCCTACCCCAACACCCAAGCAGCTCCTTGTTGCCTTTTTTTTAAAATGATAGACTATATGTGTAGTCCAATTTGGTGAGGGTCTTACTCCCAAGTAGCTCCTTATTGCTCTAGGTTCATAGACGTTATATCTAAATGCCCAACTATGTCAACTAACCAAAAGAAGTTTGGAGAGTATAGGATATCAGTACCGATGAATGCCACGTGTATGAGCATAACATACTACATTGCTAGCATTAAATGCCCAGTTAGGCAAATGCATATGTGAAGTTGAACCTGCAGGTTATAATTGAAATGTTTCAGTTATGACATGCAATATTGTCTATCATATTATCTATGTTATGTTGTTTGTTACCTACTTTCACTTAGCTTTAGTAGCTAAAAGGATAAAATGTTTTATCCTCAGGTTAATAACATAGTGAAGGGCTCAACACTAAGGGGGGATACATATATTGAGAGCATGAGTTAAAGTCAACGACTTTTATATGGGGCTTATATTAAGTCAGGAATCCTATTACGATGAAGATGAGAAAGGAAAAAAGCTAATTCATGTTTTGATATAAATATTATGTTATATACATAAGTTGTAACAGGAAATCCAATTGAACTCCAATGTAGAAACCTCTTTACTATGTAAACAATGTTATCTTTTAATGAATGAGTAGGTTGAATTAAGTTTTCAACAAGTATTCCTGTGTGATGGTACATCCTATGCTATGCTAGGATGTGACAGTTCACTATTTCCTAGTAAGTTTCCTTGTTGTCTTTCCATGACCATTCTAGCTAGTTGTCCCAACTGATTTTTCTACATTTTAAGGGATGCCCCTGTATTCCTAATTGTTGCTTCAATGGCTTGGAATCTGGAATCTAAGTTATTGATATACCTATTCAACAACTCCTCCAAGCTAAGGTTCCTATTCTGAGCTTAGACATTCTTATTTTACTGTTGCTGGCCTTACCATGCAAAATTGGAGTGATTTCTCCAATATAGATTATAAGTGTTACTAAAAGGGTCACCTTTCGTTCTACTAGTAAGAAAATTAACCCCTTCCATCTCAATTGGTGTCTCATCTTACACCAAATTCATTAATTTCATGAATCCTTTTCTTACTTAAGCTCTCTTCCTGAACGATCAAAATAGTAACTAAATCAACTTCAAATTTTTTAGATACTTCATCTTAGCTCTCACATTATCCCATCAAGAGTTATTCATAGCTATGTCTTCTATTAGCTTTTAGGCCTCATCTAGTGTCTGAACACTTAGAGTACCTCCAACTATGGCATTGATCATATGCTTAGTAAGAAATTGAGACCATTATAAAAGATTTGAATCTACATCCACAAGGGTAAACCATGATGTGGACAACATCTAAGCAAGTCCTTAAACCTTTCCCAATTATCATATAGCGTTTCTCCATCAATCTGGGCATATGATGATACGTTGATCCTAAATTTCACTATTTAGTTTGGTGGAAAGTACTTCTCTAAAATTTCCCCACCAAATGTTCCCATATAGTAATTGATCCTCTAGGAAGTGAGTTGAGCCATTACTTAGCCTTAGCTCCAAGCAAGAATAGAAATAATTTAAGCTTGATTGCATCTTTTGTGACTCTATTAATTTTGAAAGTGTTACAAATTTTCATGAAACTTGAGATATGATAGTTTAGATCTTCATCAACTAAACCATCAAATTAGATAACTGTTGCACCATTCAAATCACATTTGGGCGAGATTGGTTACTTGAACTGTAGTTATAGTAATATTAGACTCAGTTTTAGTTACTTTTGGTTTAGTGTACTCCATCATAGTTTTGCTAGCATCATCGTTATTCACAGTCATATCTTCTATCTCTTCTTCTTATAAATTGTTCTTTTCTTCCTCCTAAAACTAAATTAGCAATTCTTGGTTTATCAAGTCCAATGCTTCACATTCTTTCCTGTGTAGAAGATGAGTAGTCCTCTTAATTTCAGGATTGAATTCAATAAGATCTATTCCATTATTCCTGGTCATATATTGAAATAATTCAGAAGTTAGAAGCAATAAGTAAAGGAAAATACAAAGAATAAAAATGACTTAGTCAAGCTCTAGCAGTATAACAATAAATACTGCCCTTTGGCAAATACACCTAGCCAAGTTATAGTATAAACATGGATTTGAGTCCGCATATCGTTCCCACATGGAACTATGAATATAGAGAAAACCCTAGATTGCTAGCGATTCTCCCTAAAATTACCAATCATTTAATTTATCAATTTAATTATATAGTCCCAAATAGGATAAAGATAACAAAATAAAGAAACAATAAACAAAAATAAATAAATAAACAAGAAAATAAACAACGAGATTAAATAAATAAGATTAATTATTAGTAAGAGCATAGTTCTTAATAAATCTATTATTTATGACCTAATTCTATATGACTTTCAATCTTAATTGTACTTTTACATTAAAGAGATTCCTAGAATGAATTAACCAAACTTGAATCTTCTAATTAGCTCCTAGTCCTAAATATACTCTATTCAAATCACTTTTGCAACAAAGTATCTCAATATTGCATTAAGATCTTAGATCCCTATATTAGCTTACCCTAATTTGAAGAAACTGAATACTTAATCACTTAACTTATCCAATTACTTCTAATTGCATCAGTCCATCTATTATAGGATCTTGCAAACTAGTCTATTCAAACAATAATTTAATAACTAGCTATATTGAATTAAAGGCAATGCAAAACAATGCAATTAGACCGCAAAACGTAATGTCGTAGATTGAAAATAAAATAATTGTCACCTTAATCCAAGGTTCAATAAAAGATTCACTAAGATGATAAAATTATGACATAAAAGTAAAATAAAAAGAAGCTAAGAGACATGAGAGAGCCCGTGCACTTTACCTTATACAATGTCTCGTATCAAGCCTCTCTTCTTGAACACTAAACCTACTCTATATATAGGACTCAGATTCAAGGTTACAAATGAAGCCTTTCAAAAATATAATATCTACAAATTATGGCATGTACATGCCTTAGAATCAAGGCCATAATCTTAGGCATGTTCTTTTACTTTACATATGGCTTGTATTTTTCAATAAAATTTCTTACGAGAGCTATATAGCTAAGGCACATAGCCATGTTCATGCATGTGTTCTTCTCTGGATACTATTTCTCGTCTATACTTCACTCCATTGAATAGCTTAGTCAATGCGCTTCCTTTAAGCTCTAAAACTCTATAAAATTTCCTAAAAACTTATCAGAAGCTTAAAAAACACTTATGAATGAAATATTAACCAATTAAGCTAAAATTCATCAATAATTGACACAGATAATGGATAAAACTATGCAAAATTATCCTAAAATATGTATGTTAATTAAGTGTTATAACCTGTAAGAACAAACAAAATAAAGAAAGAAAAAGTAAAATACACCAAAGGAAACTAAAAGCTAAAACTACTCCTAAACTAATAGTAAACTACTCATAAGTTGTTACACCTACAAACAAGACAAGTTCAATAAAAAAGCAACAAAAATTAGCAAGAATTATAGTTAATGACAAATCAAAACGTGAACGCACATCCAGTTAATTCTTCTATCTCTCTCTTGATCTCTTAGCATGCTCTTAGAAAGAGGAAAAACACAATCTCATATCTACAAGACCATCTTCCCCACACTTGAATTTATAGTACTATGCAAGAAATTTTACAAGTGTGAAGAGTTAACATGAAAACTTAAACATAGTATCAATGAAGCACAAATGGAGACCAATCAAATTTAGTCAAGCACAAAATTAAAATAGATAATTAGTTAGTTTCTAGCTTCATAATGCTAAAGTGTTGAAATAACATAAATCAAATCAAGTCAGGGCCTAAATAAATTGCAACTTAACATCTTCACACTGCAAAAAGACACGAAAGAACACTCATAGAATGCAAAAATTTAGAAAAATTCTAAGATTGTAAAAACACATAAAAATATGCCATGACAAATTTAAATATTCCTTATCCTAGAAAACAACTAAATTATTGTGTTTGTGCATGCAATTAACAAATCAAGTACTGAATAAATTAACATGAAATCAAAATATAAATGAAAGAGATAAATCAAGTGGAAAACATTGTGTAAGGGAAGAAAAACATTTGATCCATGGTCTGGTTAATAGTCTAGCTCATGGTCAGATTTTTTGTCGTGATTTTGCACGTGAACCTCTCCAATTTTTTTTTATCTCCCTTTGCTCTTGAAGGTTTACGGTCTAGATCACAAGTGTAAGCTTAACCATAATTTTCTCGGATTTCTAGCTTGCTTCTACAATCCTTACCTGAGATAATCGCGTGCTAAATCATAGGCATGATTCTCACCCATGATCCTCTTAGATCTTTTATCTCATGTCTACTTTTCCTAATCCTTCCTTTGTTAAATTTTTCCCACCTAAACATTGCATAAACAATAAAAAGATGAGATAATTAAAAGCTCCAAAAATTTAGTGTAAGTTGCTAAACAAAAATAATTACAAGTAGAGCAACAAAATAATGGCTACGGAAAAATTAAAGAAAATTTAGCTTGCCTCCTAATAAATGGTTTTGTCTAACTTAGTTGGCTTAATGCTTCTTACTTCCCTTTACTAAGGTGGTTCGAATCCTTAAGACATCTTTTTATTAATGCCTCTTCTATTTACTAGAGCTCATCGATTGTCATCGAGTCAACTACCATTCAAAACGGAATGTCCTATGTTATATGTGATGTATTAGCTTGCGGGTCTTTTTTCCATCACTTTGTAACATTCACATATAGCTTACTATTTTCAACCCTCAATACCATTTTACTTTTCTTCACATCAATTACAACTCTAGCTATAGCCAAGAATGGACGCTTAAAGATAACAAAAATTTCTAGATCTTCTTTTATATCTAAGACTACAAAGTCCAACAAAAGTATAAGTTTATCCATTTTTAAGAGTATGTCCTCAATCACCCCTTTAAGTATTCTAAAGGAACTATTAGCCAATTGAGTCATCATCTCAATTCTTCTTATCGCATCCCCTAATCCTAGTTTGTTTGCCATGAAGAAGGGCATCTCATTTATAATTATACCCATATCACAAAATGCATTCTTGAGATTTTAGTGCAATATAAAGTGAACCTCCCCAGATAATTCGACTTGAAAGGAATAGTGTCCCCCGGTGCTTCAGTACATACTTAAGATAATATGACTGTACCTCATCCATTTATTTTCCTTTTCTTGGACATGATTTCCTTCAAATAGCGTCTCTAATGAGGTATTTGCTCAAGTTACTCTACCAAAGGAATATTAATTTCTAGTTTCTTAAACATTTCCAAACACAACTCATAATCTTTATAGTTTTTATGTTTCTTTAGCTGTTTTGGATAGGATAAAATTGATACAAATTGCTTAACATTAGGTTGACACAATTTAAGATTGCAATTTTGTTGTAGCACTTCTTCCCTTGATTTTGATGTAGAGGCTAAGTTTTTTGAGATTCAACTTTCTTGCATGACCTTAGTTGTATTCATTAGTAGGCTCGACTAAGGTGAAAACCTTCACAATATTTTGAAATTGTGTCTCTAATCTTTCAAAACCCTCTATGGTTACATTGGCAAGCTTCTCAATTACTACTATCTAGCTTGGTTTCTCTTCTCTTTTCACCTTTCAGGCTACTTGAATGCTGCAGTCAACTTTTGAATCTTCAATCATAGTCATTGACCATTCTAGCTGTTCCTCATCCTTAACAAACTTAAAAGGATATATTTCCTCCTCTTTTTTACAGGAATCTTCTCACACAATTGATTCCCTTAATAGCCATCCATATGGTGGTCAAAAGCTCTATTGTTTACGCTAAATGAGTATCTAGCTTTTAAGTGGTTGAACTTTACCTTTTAAATTCCTCTTCCCACTTCCACTCCAATTCCTCAATAATTCTTTAGTACTCTTTTCTTTTTTTTGAAGTTGGTCTTACTAAACTTACTGAGGGAATCCATTCATCATATTCACAATATGCCAATTCTTCAATTATTCTGATTGCTTCCATCACTAACATATTTGTCAAAGGTCCTCCAGCAACAACTTCAATCTAGTATTTATCACAATACTTGATCCCACCGTAGAATATCAACAATTGATTCCAAGCAGGGTTATCATGGTGAGGGTTTTTGTTCATCAAATTGTGAAATCTTGACCATGTCTCATATAATGATTCATTGTCATTCTATTTGAAAGAAAGAATTTTTAATCAAAGCTCTACAATATAACATAATGGAAAAGATCGTATGCGTTGATCATCCATAATAGTCTCATACTTAGATAATCTTCCAAAGAAGTGCTTGTAAACCAAAATAAAAAGGAGGAAAAAATCTGACAACAAAAAGAAACTAAAAGAAAATAAACAAAGAGAATGAAAATAAAGAAAGGACACAAGCAATGAAAACAAATCACCTAGCTCAAGACAGTCCTACAAACCAAAATTAGTGTAAAACACGATCTGGTAATGACATCAAAAACTTAATACACTTAACCTAACTCTACTTTTTATAACAAAAACATATTTTAACTAAGAAGTGCATTAAGTCATATATGCAATAATAAACTGATATGAACCAAGTCAAACCTATGGAGAATGCTCACGAACTTGTAATAGTATTAGTCCCATCTAAATCTACATAAATAAAATCAAGGGTATTAAACAATTAAACTCAAAAAACTAATCTAACAAATTAATTAGGATATTTAGCATCTTTAAAGGATTCAATTGTAAACTAGATAGATAGTTAACGTAACATTGAGTCTTTAATAGATTTAGTTTTAAAGTAATTAAGCTTTAGGTAGAATTCCTTCTTGTGAAGTGAATACTTACATAAGATTAATCAATTTATCCTCTCTATCACTGGACAAATAAAAAATTAAATTAACTGTTTCTAGTTCCTAAACCTTAATTGAATTAAAGAGTATATCACTATATCCTTCTTTAATCTAAATTAACCAGTTCACCGTAATCAATTAAAAAAGGTATTGCAAACTCAATCTAATTAACAAATATTCTAATAAAGTTAAAATATGTGTTTTAGTAATTAGGGAATTAAAAACTTCAACAAACAAGATTCATCAACTTATAATCTAACAATCCAATTAATAATATCTATTCGGCATACAAAAGAAATGATAGGGAAAATAATATCCAAATCAAGAA
Organism: Lumnitzera racemosa; assembly: GCA_024138005.1. NCBI lineage: Eukaryota > Viridiplantae > Streptophyta > Magnoliopsida > Myrtales > Combretaceae > Lumnitzera > Lumnitzera racemosa. The sequence goes on from JAMXBC010000003.1 coordinate 40,059,386, forward strand.
TATATTATAAAGAATGAAAACAACTTGTAAGGAGCTCCAATATCTAATTTAAGATCAAATGCCACTTATTATTCTCATGTTAAATTTTGAAAACCACCATAGAAGTTGTTCATAAAATCTAATTCTAGTTAAATGAAAAGAATAAAAATGAAATATGATGACGGAGGTTGTATCTAATTGTCTTTACAAGGCCTTTTAAAGAAATATAAGTGTAGGGCATCTTGTGGCACTTCAAATCTTTCCAAAAATAAGAAGATCTATAAGGAATAACATGTTCATGCCCTAGATCACGGCTATGATCTTAGTTAGTGATCTTTCTCCACTTTAAAAATCACAAATAATTGAAATAGGAGGTTCATACCCAAGAATATGATCGTGTTCCTACCCATAGTTCTCTTTAATCATTAATTCTTCTTTATTCTCTTACTTACGATTTCAATTAATGGTTAGGGTATGATCTCTTCAAAGGCTTCAAAACTCATGAAAACCATCTTAAAATCTTCCAAAACTTTGTCTAAAATCTTCAATCTCTTCAAATGAATCAAATGAAGCCTGAAATCAAAATATCAATAAATTAAACATTGAATTCATTACAAACACCCAAAATATCTTATAGAAGCATTGTAAATCAACTATAAAACATGTACAATTATGCACTCATCAGCATGCTGATAATAGTTAAATACCTTTACTTCCTAATTTAAGTATTCATTTGCATCTTCGGCTCCTAAGATGTTCAAGATTCAGATTTTAACATTGTCTATACCTTAAGGAGCTCGATTGCCTCTCTCATTGGCTTCATAATATTCTTCCTTGTCTTAGTCTTCTTCCACATCATTGAGGATGATGTGCCTACAAGCTTACCTTTCCACTTTACTAACTTGACATTCCAAGTTGGGCACTCATGCTTATCACCTTGGAATTCATTCCTCTTAATAACAACATTAGCTTAGTGATCAAATTTTGCAGCTACTACAGGTAGGACATTTGCCATTTGCTATATGGCCATTATCATGTTTTGCATAAGGTTAGTAAGGTGGTCCAATTGATCTTCACTAGACCTTAGAGTCTGATTGAGTTATCTTCCACTATTTTAAGCATTACTCTCATTATCTCCAATGACGGCATGTATACTTAGGTCAGTCATTATGCCAACTTTTTTGTAGACTTCACCAAATGAAATAACACTACCACCACAATACTTAGAAAACCACAACTCTAGGGCCAATAACTCACAACAACTATGAAACTCAGTAAACAACTTAGACACCAATAAAATAGAACAACACATCGTACAAGCACTAATTTTGTTACTGTTACAAGCCGGTAACTTTAACACTCAATTACTATTATTTCGAATCACTACCATCAACTCAACCACTTAACAAGAATAGGTTCGAATGTAGTAATCATAGCTCCACTAACTACACATAGCAACTCCAAGATGAACACCAGTAACTTATTGTGACTTAACCCAACAACTACTCCAGCTAACAGCTCCCTTCTTGGACCCTTTACACTGATGCCAGAAAAGATGATACATCTCGAGGTCAAATACACAAGGGTATCTAACTTGTGCAACTAGGAGACAAACAAAGTAAAATGGGGATTAATGTTTTAGTAAACCATGAGCTATCCATTGGATATTATATACCAAAGAATCCTTGACTACCTAAATTAATGTTCGATATGACACAAAAATACTAACCTAAGGGCACTTGCCACTACTCTTGCTAAAGGAGTAAATAAAAGTAAGAGGAAATTCTCTCAAGGAATATTTTGAATATTCAACAATCGTAGATGGATGATTCAACTACATTATACAAAGGCCTTAATATTCTTTGGCCATTAAGGTTAGTACATGACTTGAAATTACATAGGGGATGAAATATGAAAAAGTGGTAAAATGTAAACTTAGGGTACATGTAAAAAGGCCAAATCCAAGGAAAGATAAAAAGGAATAATGTTAACTTGCCTAACCTAAATTAGGTTGGGTTAAGAGGTTGGAATAACTTGGTTTGGACTAGAAAGGGTTTGGACTAGTTGCAAAGAAGTCAAAGATCGTCCTTGCTTGAATAGTCCTCTAGTAGTTGGCTTAGTGGAAGTGACTAAGGCATGGACTTAGTAAGAAATCTCGTCCCGAGCTAGCTACTCGGCCAAAATTCGTCAAGCTAGGCCTTGTAAGCTTCTAGCTCAACTCTAAGCAAGGGCTCCATAGACTTAATCCCTATCAAGAACTAAAGAAGGAATGAAAAAAACCTAAGGATTGGAAGAAACCTTGATAAGTAATAAAACCAAGAGTTTTCCAAATACTTAGCTGAGTACTTAAAGGTTTTTGCTTGGTCATACAAAAATATGTCTGATTTAGATCCATTTATCATCGTCTACTAATTGCTTTCAAAGGAAAATATGAAACCCAAGAAGCAAAAGTTAAGGAAGTTCAAGCCCCATATCTTACTGAAAATTAATGAAGAAGTCAAATAGTTCCTAGATGTAGGATCTATTGGGGTATCTAATTATCTTGAGTAGGTAGCAAACATTGCCATGATAATAAAGAAGAATGGAAAAGTAAGGGTATGTGATGACTTTAGAAACCTAAATCAGGCTACCCCAAATGATGATTTCAATCACCACACATTGATGTCCTAAAAGGCAACATAGACAAGAATCATATGTTTTCCTCTATGGATGGTTTTTTTTAATACAATCAGATCCAAATTAGAAGAAGACAAAACCAAGATGGCTTTTATCACTTGATGGGGCTCATTATGTTACCGAGTAATTCCCTTTAGACTTAAAAATCCTGAGGCAACCTATCAAAGAGCTACGGTAACTTAGTTACACGACATGATGCACAAAGAGGCTAAGCATATGTAGAAGACATGATAGCCAGATCCAAAGAAGGTAAAGTTATGTAGCCCTATTAAAGAATCTCTTTGATCAATTAAGCAAAATCTAACTCAAACTTGATTTAGAGAAGTGTATCTTCAGAGCTTCATTAAGGAAACTACTTGGCTTCATCATTAGTTAAAGAGAAATTGAATAGATCCCAAGGCCATTTTAGAGATGCCTTTACTAAGTATCTCAAAGGAAGTTAGGGGTCTATTAAGAAGACTTAATTACATCGCTAAGTTCATATCTTAGCTTATAGACCAACGTAAGTTATGGTTCAAGGTCCTAAAGAAGAACACCATAGTCCAATGCTATGAAGAATGTGAAGAGGCCTTCAAAGAGATAAAAGAGTATCTTATTAATCCTTCGATTTTAGTATCTCCAATACTAGGTAAACCCTTGGTCAACCTTATAATCTTGCCAAAGTTTATAGGATGAATGTTAGGATAGAAAGATGATGAGGGAAAAAGAACATGCCATCTACTACCTTAGCAAGAAACTCACCATTGGGGAAGAAAAATACATCGAAGTAAAAAGAACCTGCTGTGCACTAGTTTGGATCATGTATCGACTATGATATTGTACTTTTAATTACTTAATAGAGTTATTTACCAAGCATAATCACCTCAGATACCTTTAAATGAAGCTAACCCTAGCAAAAAGAATCTCCAATCATATATGTAATAAAAAAGTTAGTAAAAGGATAAGAAATTTTAGGGTATTTATAATCACATAACCCTAAGATAAAAAAAGAAAAGTAAGTAAAATCCATATCCCACAAAAAAATAAAATAAAATAAAATAGAAGCGTAAAAAAGCAATATAAACTTTCTAAACCAGCATTGTAAACCCCTAAAATTTTTTATCTAAATCCTAGATCAAACCTAAGTGTACTAGACAACCTTAGGAGTCAACAAGGCTAAATAAAATAAAAACCTTAATAATTAATATAATAATCAAAGACCTAATTGCATATAAAAACTTTAAACCCTAAATGCGTTTAAACACTAAAGATTGTACTTAAAAATGATAAAAACCTTAAAACTCCAACTTTAAGCATATATATATGCTACTTTATTACAACCCCCCATAAAACCCTAATAAAGTATAAATATTTAACGATATGTTAAATTGCAGAGAATTATTAATCAATGATTAAAGATAACTCTTAAATGCTTATGAATGTGCATATACTAAATTAATTTATAAGAAACTATAATATTATTTTATAAGTAATATTAATCTTATAATTATACAAATGAGCTAGTATTATGTAGGTTTAAATATTAAGTTGTTATTTAAACAATATATAGTAATTATTAGCATTATAACTTATAATTTTCATTATTTTCATTGTAATTATGTTGCTAAAAATTATTTATAGGATTATAAATATTTAAGGAAAGTTGTAAGAATTGTTTTACTAATTATTTTATTAAATTTCTTATTTTCCCTCTTTCTTTAACTTTTGTTCTACTTGCTTTATTTCCAAAAATATATATATAATAAATACAATTAACTTTGTAAGAGTTGACCAAGTCAACATTTGACTAAGTCTAAGCAACCAAGTTAATACATCATTATCAACCTAGAATCTTCTCTCATTTTCTTTTGATTTCTTTTCTTTTCCCTTATCCTTTTTCCTTTTTTTTTCCCCTCACCATTGCTGTCCACTTGAATCCCCTTTAATATCTTCTTGATTTTTCCATTTCAACACATTTATAACACAACAAAATACACTTTTTCACTCTTCTCCCCTAAATTGTAACTCCCCTTCACTCTTTGCTTTTCTAATTTTTCATTTTCACCTTCCCCTTTTCCTTTTACAACTAGCTCACATATCTCTACTCTTAAGAACATAACTCTTCATCCATCCTTAAAAAGCAAAAGAGGTATGCTTACTATACTAATATTAGTATCTTTCATAAAGTATATTCTTGCCCTTCTTTTATCTAATATTAGGAACTAGTATACTTAGTTATCTAGCTCCTATTTTTGGTGACGATCCTAGAAGTTTATATGTATTATCATGTTTTCTTCCAAAACTCATAGATTATGTACATGTATTAATACATATAGGAATACTCATATATATGTATATATATATATATATAGCATATGAACCTATATAGAGTATGTATGTATAAATCTTAGTAGAATACATAGTATAAATATACATATACATAAATAAGATTAGGAATACCCATATACATATATGAACCAAAACCGTATACATGAATACCCCTTATGTATATAACTAAGTATAATAAGAATGTTAAGTGTATATATATATATATATATATATGAAAGTATAACAACCGAATCCATAAACATACGTATATATGAATTATATGAAAATTCCTTCTAATTATATAATGAAAATACGTATAAAAATATGTATATAACCATATGTATATACACATATAGGTATAAGAACATATACTAGTATGCTAGAAGTATATATACATGGATATACATATATGGTGTATAAACATATAGGTATAACATGGCTACATACATATTATAACATAAGTATATAATAATAAAATAATTATACATAATATATATAAACACATGAATGGGCCAAAACCCATAAAGGGGCAATTTAAGCCCATAATGCATTTATCAACTTATTTTAATATTATATAAATATATATATATGGTAATAAAATAAAATTTAGAAAGTATAGAAATCAAGAACACTTTACAATTTGCCATGTGGACCAATGATATAGTGCCTTGTCAATAATCTATAAAAAAAATCTACTTAAACAACAAATTACGATAGTAATAATAATATAAATAATAAAAGTTCAAAATTACAAGAATATAACAATTTAAAAGTTAATTAGATCATACATTAACAAAAGGAAACACAAAATTTATAAATAAAAACATTCAAGCCAAAATAACAAAATATATAATACTTTAAGCTTATATTATAAAACACAAATCTTAACATCCAAAACGAATTCCGTCATGTGAACGTATGCTCAAAAACGATGAAAATCAACTAGAAACACATGAATATTGAAAATAAAATGAAAATGTTATATTCGATTAATAAAAGAGTTCAATTGAGGGAAAACTGATAGAAAACCAAAGTAGATCTAGGTAAGCAATTACTTAAGATAACTAGTTTACTTAGTTACTCATTACCATTTTTATTTTATAATAATTAGGTGATCTTGATGCAAGTTCGGATTTTCCTAAGGATTACTACGATGTGGGAGAGATATCATGACTAAGTGAGTTATCACTATGATTCCATGCTTGTTTGTATTTGTAGTTAGTAAATTTAAATAATGATGTTAATTGAATGTTGTATAGGGTCAGGAAATGTATGTAGATGCTATTGCTTGTTGAATTGTGAAGTTACTTTAAATATTGATAATGAATTATTTGTTACATATTAGATTGGATAGAAGCTATACAGTTTGTGATATTTTTTTATCATACAATAATTAAACTTAATTATATTTGACTTATTAAATAAATTGGAACATGCATCGAATAAATTAATTCCATCCATCATATCATATGGAGGTAAGGAGAGGCTATACGGGGGGTAGTTAATTTTATGAATATTATGGTTTAGTATGATGCATATGTATAATATAACCTTACCTTGGCCAATGAAACACTAGGTGTTGGAGGTGCTAATTACTCAACTAAGGAATGAGTCTAGAGGCCTTCGTTTAAGGATAAGTGTGTACTGCGATGGTCCACTCACAATTATACCTAGAACTTGATTTTCAATTAAAACAAATGGATTGATTTGTCTGAATGTGAAATACGGAGTTTCGTAGTAAAGCAAGTTCAAGTATAATACCCGACTCTGACTAGTGCTATGTATACTCGAACCCTTACTTCGGAAGGCATTAAATTTGAGTTATGTATAGTACCTAATTAACTATATGTATCTGATTAGCATTCCGCTTGTTTATGCATTCATATTCTTAAATTAATGTATGTATAACTTTTTTGTTAGTGTAGTTAAAGGATTTACTTACTAAACTATTTAGTTTATACCCTCGTATATTTTTGTTGCAAGACTACCTTTTTGTAGATGCTAATCACTAGATGCCAAAGGTTGGTATGGGATTTTAGGCAAGAGTGAGTCAACTTGAATGTTGAGAGAATATAAGTAGACTTTATGTGTCATTTTATTATGACCTTATGTAGTTACTTTACTTTTAACTTAGAGTATTGTATCTTTTGTTTAATGTAACTACTTTGATATAAATGTTATGTAAATATATGTATGTTATGATATCATTTTATCTGATTACTTTTAGGAAGCTAATGGTTGTAGTAGCCTTGTATATCGTATAAAGGATCTAAGATTAGAAAAGAAACCAATCTCTGGTCTTTTATATGATATACGGCGTCTATTACGACTAAGCCGTTCGCAGGTTGTGACAAGTATAGTAATCTTCTCTAGTAAATTTGACTTCCAAAAAGAACTCAAATGATGAAGTGGTTTAGCCCTGACTAAAGTAGACTTAAATAAGTCTTTATTATCATATTATAGGCTCCGCAATTCTCCATGTGATAAAAGTTTTATGCTTCCTAAAGTTGTTTGATATAATTGAGGAAAATCATAACTAAACTTCTGAACTCAAGGCTTCTAATCTACTCCTAGCATCTACGGCTTCTAACCAACTATGGTTCTAACGTAAGATACTTTTGATCAATCTAGGGTTCACTTCTGGACAAGGCTGAATATCTTTTAGCTTCTTCTTTCCCTTAATCTGATGATCTAATTGACTTATGACCTGCAATTCTATTTCGTCGAAGTCATTTAAGTTATAATGGGAGTCTACCTACAATAGAGTGGTAATGGTTATGGAAAGTTACTCTTAGCCTTAGAGTCAAATTATTTTTATGGAGAATTTTAAATAAGGGCTACTAGTAATTGAGTGAATTAATCAAATCCTTCCTTCTTACAGCTCCTTATGTGCCAAATGTCAACAAATGTCAACAAGAGCAAGAGTCCCTTAATCATGCTTTTAAAAAATGTCTTAAGGTTTAACGAATTTAGGAAGAAGCTTAATCTATTGGATGTTGTTTTATAGCATAATGAGTTAGTTTTTTATCAATGGATCAAAGTGCATTGCCAACAACATACTTCTTCACTCAAGATAGCTTGTCCTCTTCTATATACTTTGTAATGCATTAGTTCATGGCAATTCCTTTCTTCACATTATATTGTAAAGATTATTAGATGCAAGACTTATGAATTTTAGGTTTATCATAGGAACAGGTACAAAATTAAGAAAAAGGGAAAAAAAAAAACTACCACTTTTCTTGTCAAATGGAAGCCACCTAACAACACTAGGTAAAGATTTATACTAATGCATCAAAGCACTCTAACAACTTAGAAGCTTCTATTATTAGAGTTTTCAAGGATGAGAATGGGGACTAAATCATGGGGTTTTCTAAAAAGTAAGAACATTGATGTTTTGATAATTGAATTTTTGGGTATCGATTAAGGTCTTCATTATGCTAGTTATATGGACTTCCAACAAGTAGAGCTAAACACTAATTCATATGTAGCAATAAAATTATTGTCTTGTCCATCATATAACCGTATACGTAAATTGGCTAACATGATCCATGCTTGTAGGTTGTCTTAAGGATGTCAAACTTTTCTACTAAGCATGTGAAGCTAACCATATTGTAGATCATATGTTGCATTTTTTGCAAAATTGCAATATTGAAGAAGTTATAGCTTTTGCATGAATTTTGCTTCTACTTTGTTAGGATAAGAGTCTTATAATGTATGAAAGGGATGTAACAAACCTAAGTCTAAGTTTTTGTATAGGCTTTTGATGTAATGTATAGAAATTCCATACTTAGCTTTCATTTTTATTAACATAAGTCCTTATATTACCAAAAGAAAAATAGCAAATATTATTCCTACTTTCCAAAGATACAATTTGATAATATTTTTTCAACATACGAAGGGATTATGAAAAGGGAAGAGTTGATGGTGCATCCTCATGGAATTTTATTTTTCTTTTTTGAGTAAGTAGATATAACTTTACAACAATTAAATAGTCTCCTATCCATATGTCTTCTAATCACATATTTAATTAGATTATACACTCGTAATATATGTGGTAATAATATTAGCATATCAACGAGTAAAAGAAGGTAAGCCCATGACTTACCTACTTGAGCAATGCCCTCTATTGAGATGTGATACATAAGAAATAGAGCTAAATATGGGATTGTATACTACTTTCTTATGCACCACAATATCTATGCAGAGTAATGCTGAAACTAGATACATGGGAGCACCTATTTTTTTTTTTTTTCCATTTTAAGATAAGAAGAGAAAAGTAAGGAAAAAAGATAATTGACTGCATCTTTTCTTGTCACCAAATAAGGTGTTATTTGTAGAAAAGTTTTCTAATAACTACCAATTTTAATTGTTTCTTTCAACATATAAAGTATAAATAAAAAATAAAATAATTTCTTCCAAAAAAGGTTAGATATTAAAAGTGGCATCTCCTACATTAATAATACAGATGGGAATAAACAATGTGTATCAATCTTTTTGCTTTTTTGCTCTTATACAATAATTTATTTACATATTTTTTATTATTAGAGTGAAAAACCCCATTCTTGGTGTTGAACCTTTTATAAAATTTATTTTACTTTATCAGCCCTATATTATGAAACATTTCAAATGGGTAGCTATTGCAAAATTTTTGTAAAGATGGATATTCTAATCATGAAAACTCACCATCCTTCTGTATCATTATTTTAACATGTTAATATAGCTTCTTATTTTATAACCCATGTCTCTTTTATTAGTACACCAATAATATGTCTATGATCTCGCTAATATTATTAAAGAGTAAAACACATTCATAAGTTAACTCATTATAGAAATGCATTTCCATCATTATTATTGGACTTAGGTTGATTTTAGTGGTTCAACTCGTTTGATTGACCCAATCATGAAACCTATTCATATCATGCCCTTTACTTTGTTGATAGGGTCTCAAAAAGACCCCATTTAATCTAATTAGTTCAATCCAGTTCTCTTAGATCAGCTAAGTTTTCTAATAAGGATTATATCATTTTCTCTCTCTTTTTTCCCTAGAAAATCACCATTTTGCTAAAAAAAAAAAATTAGATCTAAAAAGACAACAAAAAGTGAATTATTAAAGGCTATTCACTTTCAAATGTTAAGAAGGTCAATGATTTTATCACTTCATAAAATATTATGAGCCACATTTTAATATTTTTATTAACTTCGTTCGATTTTAGTTTGATCTGTTTCTCTTGACCCTTGACCTTTTTACATTTCCAAACTATCCTCCTAGTTCAGATCTCATAATATTAATTTGTATTTGGTTTTACCAAATATTTGACATAAACACAATTGTTGAGAATTTATCTAAAATTAAGATGACCACTATAGAAGGCTAAATTCAAAATTAGGCTTTAAGCTATTAATTAATTGAGTTTGACTTTTTAAGTTAAGGTGATAAGGTCTATGGAGTCAAAGCACATATATATTTAGGATGATTAAGAAAGTTTTAACATGGTTGGCTTAGAATAGAACCACTAGATTAACTTACCCATGCTAACCTTTTTCGATTTGGGTCCCATATTAAATAAAGTCTCTATTAGGCCTAAACTCATAAAGATAACCAACTTAAGGTTTATTAAAGGGGAAGGATTATTTCTGGCTATCAATCATTATCACGATCCAATAAATGAGATCAATATCCAACTCCTCTAAATACTTCACTCCCCTACTCATTTGGATAAGAAAGAATTTTGGCATAAACACCATCGCTATGTTGGATTCTCTCACCATACTCAAATATATCAATATAATTACCTTCTTTATCAGTTATGGAGTTTAATGCCATTGAGTTCCTTCACTTGTCAACCATATATGTTAAAGCCTTATTGAAAAATCTATTCTTCCTTATTACACCTCTCTTCTGATCATCTTATATATGTAACACAAGTTATTCCCTTTTATCACGCGTATCGTGATTATCATGCAATATGCACGAAACCTTCCTATCCATACCCTTACACCTAGAACTACGCAAACCCTATGCAACCTTACCTTCTCTTATTTATTTTTTCCACCTATCTAAATATTCTAATGTCTTTATCTATCTACATCATTTTTTATCTATCAAATAAAGTTTATACATTAAGGTCTTGTTTGTTTCAAGAAAAATACTTTTTGAAAAACATTTTTTTTGTTTTCTCTTATTTATTTTGTTGGAAACAGTGCTTTAAGTAGAAAATGTTTTCCTGTTTACTCATCAAAAGCATAATTCTTCCTTTTTTCCTGAAAATGACTTACTCTAAAACAGAATGTTATTTTTTGATATAATATTCATAAGCATTTTAACTCTAAGAAAAAAAAATTTAGTTTTTATTGTAACTTACCTTTAAATCATATTCTAGAAGTGAAAAAATAATACTAAGTAAAAAAACTATATACTTATTAAAATATTATCAAATTCAATTAAAGCAATTACAATACTGTATATTAAAAAATCATTTACATTTATACTTTTACTTTTAAACAAAATGTTTAAAATAATATATTTATAGTAATATGCAAATATTAATATATTTATAGTAATATGCAAATATTAATATATTTAGGAGTGGTTATAAGCGACATAGTATTTGCTAATCAAACATTAGAGAAGCTTTTCAACACATTTTTATAAAAGCATCCAAACATATAAAAATATATCATTTTCATGAAAATATTTTTTAAGGGAAAATATTTAGGGGAAAAGGCAAAAAAAATTACAAAAATACAAGTCTTGGGAAAATATTTCCAATAATACTGTACTTAAAATAACCTTTTAAAGAGGCGATTTCTTTTATTCTAGTGGAAATTTCCACATAAATTGAAATGGCTTCTTTACTAAGATAAACGTGCTCCTCTCCCAATACAACCTCATTCCAGCAATTAGAAACACACATATATATCTCTCTCTCTAAAACGTTTCGAGTTTCCCTCCCTCAATCCATCATTTTAAACCATTTTTTTTACGAATCAATTGCAAATTTAGAATAATAGCGTAGTATGAAATGCAATTGTGAGAAGATTTTTCAAAACTAAGAGGTAACTCGCGATCTCCTCACTTTCTCTCTTTAAAAACTACATTGAAAAGGTATCCTTTTTTCATGTTTTAATCCATTTTATGTGCATGTAATTTGAAGAATTATTATTATTGTTTGATACATTATGATATATTGTTGTCTACTATCATTTTTAGATGAGATAAATTGTTCGTGTATTTTGTAATATATATGCATCTTGATTTTTTTTTTACTCTATTGTCAGTAAGTTTATTTATTTATTTATTTTATATATAAATTTGTGTTCATTAGTATATTTTATAAATATGTGTATATGTCAATACAAGTATAGATACTCAATATCGAATATATTATAATACACCAATGGAGATGGAGATATGAATTATTGTTGAAATGTTATTGTACGTTACAGTAGTTTAATTTTTTTTTTTTTTTCCTTTTAGTTATAGATTTGTCTTCATTAGTATATTTTATGTACACACATGTGTTAGGTAATATGTGTATAAGTAATTATCGCCGAGACATGTAGAGGAGCTTGTGTAAATTTTTTCATTTTTTTATTCAATTGGAGTACATAATGAATCTAGTGTTGTTACAAGAATTCAATAGTAAACTCAATTTAGCTAATGTGTTAGTGAAATCCACTAGAGTATACCTGTTAGTATAAGCTGATATTTTTATTTACAGATGCTAAAGTTTATGAAGTTGATGTGGCAAACAAGCGTAAATGGATAATATGAGGTTAGTTTATTATGTTTGTAGAAATATTATGGAAGGAAAAGATAGGGTGTGGTATAATAGGCACCCGGAAACAATAGTTGGAGTTTCAGTTGGGGCCACGTATGACCAGTTGGTTGGGTTGATATGTAATCAACTTCAAGTTGACATGACGATCCACCTGGTCGAGTTGATTCATAGATGCCCACTTATAGGTGAGACTAGAGACATGTTCTATACCATTCCTATTACTAATTACTATAATGTCCAAAAACTAGTAACTTTCTCACTAGGACGTAGTGGAGTTAGCAGTTCAACAACGTTGTATATTCAAATTCATGAAGTGAACTCACCAACAATACCCTTCTCCCCCATAGTTAAGTATGATTTTGGAGGGCATAGCAAGGATGTTGAAGTTCAAGTTGAAACTCAAGTGTACAAATCTCAACCGGTCCTATCGAGTCATATACACTGGATTACAAAGATATTGAAGAAGATTCCAATAATATAGATTCAAATGCTGACATTGGTCAAAGTAGATGTTGGTTATAGGAAGTAAAAGAAGCACAAGGGTCACATAGAGGAAACAATTAGAGGTAGGGGTTAGCCATAGATGTAAACGTGGTCGAAATGTCAGAAACCATACATTTCTACATAGCAAGTGTTGGGGATGGATTAGTACCGTCTAAGGGGAGTATAAATGATGGTGAGTAGTATGTCAACAATGAATTAAAGGTAGGCATGCGATTTGAGAATTAAAAACATTTACAAATGGCTGTGAAGATTCATCATGTTATCAACTACCGTGACTTCATCGTGAAGGAGTCCGAACCTACAATTCAATCTATTAGATATGTTGATTGGAAAAAGGGATGCACTTGATTACCACCTTGGTGGAGTGATGGAGGGGAGAGTTACATAAATTTTATTTCCATATCGGCGACATGACTATGACACTGCATGATATATCTCTACTTTTTGGTTTCTTTATTGATGGCAATGCAGTTATAAATGTAACAACATCTATAGGTTGGGGTAAGTTATGCCAACGACTATTAGGACTTCACTCACCAAAGAATGCTATGAAGGATGATTGATTGAAATTGTCTTGATTGAAGGACAATTTCACTCATTTGCTATATGATGCGAACAATATTACGGTACAGTATAATACTATGGCACATATCATGCAGTTGACCAGGGGTATGCTTTTTTTTAGGAAAGTCCAACAATATGTTGTACCTCATGTTCCTCCCTTCTCCTTCTCCTCTCAAACCTTACCATAGATAGGCACTACGCTTAGGGAGCAGCATGTTTGGTGTGGCTATACCACCAATTGTGCCTTGCTTCTTGAATAGACATTGGAGAGATTAGCGGGCTCCTAGTGATTCTTCAAATGTGGACACAAGAGCATTTCCTACACATCACCCCTTTACGTGGTCAAATTACATTAGTGGTTGACGATTGACCACTTATGAGCCAATGGAGAGTGAAGTTCGATGTTATGGAGCTACTTATACATGTAGTTGGCCAATACAGAGATGCATTCAACCGATAATGTCTGGAGTTGGTAAGTATTTAATAAACTCGATTAAATGTAGTTTTCGAAGTATTACTTAGTTTAAATTCTTGTTTGATGTGTTGTCGAGTTGTTTGGATACCTTATATGCATAAGGACATGGCTAGATTCCCTACTTATTATTAGAATAAGAGTAATGTATGGTTAACCTAAGTCTCGCTGATATGCTTCCATATCGTTGAGATGCATAATCCTCACTGCATGACCTGACAATTCAACAAAATGCAGGAGATCCTAACTTGTCTTATCACTAGACAAACTCTATAAGAAATAGACTTAAGGGGCCAGACCGAGATCAATTAGGCTACTATGGATGCAACATGGATAGCACATTAGGAGAAACGACAAAACTGGATTATATAGATCTGGCCATCACTTGGTGTATATCTAAACTACTTCCCCTTACACCAGTAGGTTACATGTAGGTATATTAGCAGGTCGGGGGCCTCCTAAATGTATATGGTACGTTCCATTCCTATTGCTATTACCCATTCATTTCTTTAGTTATATACTAATCAAACCGTTATATTTAGTTTGCAGGCGAATTTCATACATAGGCTGCCATAAATGTCGTATGAGAACATTATAACAGAGCAACATAAGGTTGATGACCTCATCCAAGGGATTGTTGGGGTCAATCTAGGCGACCTACAACACCTGGTTCGAATGTAAATTATGATGACTCCCCATTAGATGAGGCATGGTAGGAAAAGGGTTATTGGGGATGTGGTCGTCCATAAGGAGGAGGCTGAGGACATAAACAGGCCAACGTACAAATTTGAAACGATGCGCCTCTTCCATACTACTCATTGCCAGCATCTCCAACAGCACCTCAATTTCATATTTACACCATGTCTAATGAGGGCACCAATTGATAGATGCAAACTCTCACATCTCTGTTTAAGGGCCGCCCTACAGATCATAATGGAGACATAGGCGAAGGGGTAACATAGGTCAACCTTACCCCTATCCCTATACACTATACTGAATTCAGCGGCCTCTTAAGGGATGGAGCACAAACCAATTAGCTGGATGCAAGTTAAATGGTCTAAGCCCAACCTAAAGTAGATGTACAGAAGAGGTGTACCTACACATATAACTAACGTAAGTAGTAGATAGATATCTATTGTTTTTATTTATTGAATATTTAGACATGTAATTAAAATTATGCATATTTTGTACATATTCCTAAGGCATGGAGCATAGAATTTGGCGGCTTCTTAGGGGATGGAGCATAGACCAATCAGCTAGATGCAAGTCAAATGGTCCAACCCCAACCTAAGGTAAATGTACGGAAGAGGCACACCTATACATACAAACGACGTAGATAGTAGATAAATATTGATTGTTTTTATTTGTTGAATATTTCGAGGTGTAGTCAAAATTATGCACATTTTGCACATATTCCTAAGGTTAACTTTACTTATTTGTTCTTTCCAAACTATTACAAATTAACTATCATGTTAAATTCGAAGTTATATTAAATGATTCTAGGCTTCATATGTGTTACGGCATGCAAAAATGCTTAACTTGTTTTTGTTTAACTCTGTACCATGTTAGGAATTTTCTAAAAAGCTTATATTGTTTGTTTAGGTTAAATTATATGAATTTGGATTGTAATAGTCAGGGAAAAGAGGGGTATACTAATAAAATCGCCTATTACTACTTCAAAAGGTAATTTCTTATGAACTTAGTACTTAAATAGAAATCGTCTGACGATTTTAAATATAGTATTCTTGATAATATTTTCATAACATTCATATTTTTGTAATTTTTTTATTTTTTTTCTTCTGCCAATATTTTTCTCTAACACGTGGTTTTTTTTTTTTAAAAAAAAAAAAAAGGGGCCAAAGTTGCGTATAGTTTGCGGTCTCGCCAATAATTTTGTCTATTGGATGAGCTATCAAGCCCATATGGACATAATCATACGGATATTTAAGGATATGTAATGGCTTGTCACGAATGCCCAGAGGAAGGATCAGTTTCCACTTCCTTTTCAACAGAAAAAAATATTTTAGTGCTTGTTTAGAGGTTGAAGATAATAGACCATAGAACAGGTCCTAGTACGCAGCGTCCACCATCGCCGGTAAGTTCTCTTCTTTCCTCACTACCCTCTCAACTTTGCGTAGGCCTCATCTCTTATTACACCAATCACTTGTTTTTCCCTCTCAAGAATATCTGTTTGCGAGCTTTGAATCCCAAGAAAAAGAACCACACCCTAGTTCTCTGACAATCATTTTCGATGTATACAGTTCATTTGTGATTTTAGACACCACGCCGTTTGATTTAATAAAAAGAACGTTAATTTCGGAGTAGCATTTTGTAGGATGTTCCATGCATAAGTTGAGTCGACTCACCAGTCATGGCTCCACAAGAGAAATACCACTTTTAACGCAATTTGATATCTTATATGACCCATCGGAACATCTCTTCTCACATCAGCGGCAATTGAATTGTTGCTGTTGTTATTTGCTGCAAGTAAGAAATTAGCATGAGTTGTTGGTTCTCTAGAAATAAGAATAATGATAGATTAGAGAGCAGACCACCTTCAACAAAGTGAGTATGTTTTCTCAGAGAATTTTTTAAGGTTGCTAATCAGAATTTGGGTGTGTGCAGGCTCTTGTTCTTCAACATAGGTGCTAAAGAATGTTAGTTCGGAGTTATCCTGGAATAGCAAAACCCAGCTCTGTGCATGTGCATCCAGATTTTCCGGCTCAATTGTTAGCAAGATCAACGGTACAGATCCTAAGAAACCATGTCCACAGAATCAAATTCTTTACTAGGTTCTGTTGCTCGATTACTGGGAGTAATTATGTGTCTGCTCCAGTTGATTCAACTGTGCCTAATTCCCATAATTTTCGGTCAGGACAGAGACAAGGTCGCTCCTCATCGTTGTATAGTCGTCCTAGTTTATTAGAAATGAAGAATGAGAAGTTAGCAAATCGTGCTCAGATATACAACTTCTTACATGGAATAGGTATAGTTCCTGATGAGCTTGATGGACTGGAGCTTCCAGTTACAGTTGAGGTCATGAGGGAACGTTTGGATTTTCTGCACAAACTAGGACTCACGATTCAGGATATTAATAACTATCCACTGGTTCTTGGTTGTAGTGTGAAAAAGAACATGATTCCAGTCTTGGATTATCTTGGCAAGCTTGGTGTGAGAAAATCCACTTTTGTGGAGTTTTTGAGAAGATACCCTCAAGTGCTTCATGCTAGTGTTGTTGTCGACCTTGCTCCAGTGGTTAAGTATCTTCAAGGATTGGATATAAAGCCTAATGATATCCCTCGTGTTCTTGAGAAATATCCAGAAGTGTTGGGATTTAAGCTTGAAGGCACCATGAGCACTTCAGTGGCTTATTTGGTTGGTATTGGGGTTGCAAGAAGAGAAATTGGAGGAGTTGTAACAAGATACCCAGAAATTTTAGGAATGCGAGTTGGCCGGGTGATTAAGCCTTTTGTCGAATATCTTGAAAAATTGGGCATTCCAAGACTTGCTGTAGCGAGGATGATAGAAAAACGGCCTCACATACTTGGTTTTGGATTAAAGGACTTGGTAATACCAAATGTTGAATCCCTTTTGGAGTTTCAAGTGAGAAGAGATCTACTTCCCTCTGTTGTGGCGCAGTATCCTGATATTTTAGGAATTAACCTGAAGCCTAGGCTTCTAAATCAGCAGAGCTTGCTTTCTTCTATCATTGGTTTGAGCTCCGAGGACTTTGGCAGAGTCGTTGAGAAGATGCCTCAAGTTGCCAGCCTTAGTGGAGCTCCCGTAATGAAGCATGTGGACTTTTTGAAGGAATGTGGATTTTCATTGGAACAAATAAGAAAGATGGTTGTTGGATGTCCTCAATTGCTAGCTTTAAACATGGACATTATGAAAGTTAGTTTTAATTACTGCCAAAATGTAATGAAAAGGCCTTTGGAAGACCTAGTTGCTTTCCCAGCATTCTTCACTTATAGTCTGGAGTCCACAATTAAACCACGGCATAAAATCGTTGCTAAGAAGGGGTTGAAATGTTCTCTCGCATGGCTTCTGAACTGTACTGATGAAAAGTTCAGGGAAAGAATGGAATATGACAGTATTGATATGGAAGAAATGGAACCAGAGCCATCTTTTGACATGAATATGCTAATGCAACCAAGAAGTGATGATGAGTCTGCTTCTGATTATGAAGACAACAGCAATGATGAGTTTGTCTAAGATGATATCAATTCTGCTTATCACAGAAAAGCATTTTGGTTCATCATTGTAACTCTTCATCAAACATTGTAGAAGTGGCATGTCTGGTAAGCCATACCTCTTTCTTTTAGGTGCCTTTGAAAAAACAATGAGCATATGCATTTGGCTATTAGACACAAATTAGTTGCTTTTCCTACTGTAGCCAATTCTATATTTGCGGTGATGAGTGAGATCAGAGGCAGAAATTATGGATTGTCTCTTCCTTTTGCACTCATGTTTTTATTGTTGCCATTTTCAATGTCATATCACACATTTGTGACCACTTCTGAGGAGATCAGGAGCAGGAATGTATCTGTTTTCCTGTAGTTATTTGATGATTATATGTCATATGTTATGGAATAACACAATACTATTGGTTGCTTTTCATGCCATTTTGGCCTATCAAATTTGAGAAAGAAGGTTGGAAATTTGATCATGATGTCTGATAAGTTTTGGCTGTTTTTATGGCACTTTTGGAGAAAAAAATTTAAAGGCTGCACTTCTAAAAGAAATGACATGAATACAGCAGTTTGAATCTTGTCCTCAGGACAAAACTTTATTTTGGGAAAATTACAGGTGAAGAGCTATCTTTATCCTTATGTTGTCTCAAAAGCATAGCTGCTGCACACAATTTAACTGCAAAAATAGCTGTTTCAGATGAATAGAAGAACTGCAAAAAGGGGGAAAGGGAAGGTGTGAAAAAGTGAATGTGAGTGTGAAGCTTTAAAAGATGAGGTGAGTGTAGAGTCTTGAGAGAGTGAGAGAGAGAGGGAGAGAGAGCTGATAGAGGCAAACTGAAGGCAGGAATGAGGGAATAGTGGAATGAAGGGGAGAAGAGGAGTGGGAAGAAAGGAGAAGAAGGGAAAGGATTAAAGGAAGTCAAGTTGAAATTGTATTTTGGAGATTTTAATCTTGTATTGCAAAATCTGAAATTGTGCCATCAACGCATGATTTATATGTAAATTTCTAAAAATAACATAGGTACTTGGGGACACTAATTTCAAACTGCAGCAGTTCATTTTTAAGATTCCTTCTTTGAGCATTTCTTTCAAAATTGCCAGATGGATGGCTGTTCTGTGATGTCAGATATTTGAGATTACATAGACTGTTAATTCTGGCATGGACCACTGGAAACATAGGAGGCTAAGTTTCTTCTGCCTTGTTTCCCTTCAACTGAAGTATCTGAAGTTTCCTTACTAGCTTTAAGAGAGTGGATTTTTTTGAGTGGGTGGAAGAAAATGTCTGCCTTTTTGCAATTTGAAGTAAAAGAAGAGTGTGGTTCGTTCAACTGGGAATCAAATGCAAGAGCCAAGAGGGCCGGAATTTTGGTGGAATTATATACTTGCACAGAGAGAGAGAGAGAGAGAGAGAGCTGTCTTTGATGCTGACATGTTACAGCACAAAAACTTCCTCTTTAATATAATTGTCATTTACTAGAAATCTCATAAAAAATCTTGAGAAGATATTACTTATCTTTTATCTTTTCCAGCTTTGTACGTTGTCTTAAATAAAAACATGTTACATGCTTGTGTAATTCCCATTTTTGGTATGGAGCAAGGTTGCAACCTCTTTAGGATAAAACATGCAAAGGGGTTCTGAAAAATTTACTTTTATGCTTGTTGCTGTAGATCATATCATATTGTTATAATTTTTTTTCCTCATCTTCCCTTTCAGTTACTATTAGGTTGAGTAACTAACTATACTTTGCTTGTTTACAAGCAGAACGCTAGAACCCATATGAATGAGTAATGAAGTAATAGGAGCAGCTATCTCTCGGTGCCTAAGTGAGCAGCTTCTGCTTGAGGCATATAGAACAGACGATGGAGCATGATGTTTGCAAGGATTTTAATCCCGGTTCGATGCCAGAGTGTCAATTACCGTAGATTGAAATGCAAAAAATGGCTCAGTTATCCTAGCTTGCTTAGTGTAACCAATTAAGACCAAACTGCTGATTTGTTACGTGGAAATATGTAGTGTCATATTTTTATTTTATATTTTTATGCCAAAGATGAATTTACATGTATAACTAGGTCAAAGGATTTCCTTGCCAGTACAGATCAAGGGAATTTGGTGTCACCCATGAGGCATGAGGTCTGTCCCCCTTGCATTTCAAGCAATTCAATTGCACCTTGTTCCATCCAGCGAGGCTAGTGATTCTGCCAAAACAGCAATGACCCTGAACAGCTCTAGCAAAACCCTCTGGCACCGAAGCTCTTGATGAGTCTACATTCTGTAACGGGGGGACCAATTTAGATTAGGACCCTTCTAATGGTAATTTCGGTGACAGTTGCTGGATGGAGCTTTGAAATTACCGTCCTTCATCTTTTACCTATCTGAAGTGTTTTGTAAATTACAATGAAGGAACAGCCTCCAATCCAAGCACGGCGTGTACTTCTGAATCTTCCCATTTCGAGCCGTTCTTCGTCATTTAATCTCATTTTCATGCAATCTCCTTTTATAAACCTGAAAATAAATTATGAGCAAATTAAGTACTAAATTACACCGAAAACACTTTCAAAATCTATAAAAGCGTTAAATAGGCAACCTATAAAATAGATATCATCGGGCTCTATCAAGCTAAGTGATAGAAATGCCCATAAAAAAGTGAAAGAATTAAATACGATATACCACATTCTTGCTGGAGAAAAATAATAAGGATGATAATAAAGTGGAAGAAGTAATCATGAGAACATTATGGCCATGTCCTGTCCTTTCCTCGGCGAAAAACAAAAGTGGAATAATCAGCCCTACCGTTAATGATATTCTTACAACATATGAAAGCAATGAGCAGATGATACCAAGCACGATAAGCCTATTTTATATCATATAAGGCCCCATCAAGCTTATTAATTGATGGGGATCAAGTTCTAAGCCTATTTTATGTACATTCGTACATGTATATATAATGCATTTGTATTGTACAAGTATAATAAGTACATATACGTACATATAATATGCATATTTATGCAAATGGTTTGTCTAAAAAATATGTATGCTATACATACATCAACATGTAATACATTCGATACATACATATGTATATGACATGTGTTCATTATACATGCATATGTATGACATATTCATGTATGTTTAAAAAATATGTACATATCATATATATATGTATATTCATTGTTTGTATATATATTATACGTACATTAACGTGTCTATTATATAAGTACACACATTATGTATTATACATATATTAATGTATCTATTAAATAAGTACATAAATATATGTATATATACATATGTATAATGCGTTCGTGTATAAATTGTTTGATATTGCATAATACTTATGTATATATGTACATTTGTTAGTATATATACTATATATACATACTGTGCATTTTGCAGTGTTGTACTATAGTATATAATATATGTATATGCTCTATGTGATGTAATATGTTATTCAATATTATATTTATGTATATTCACTTATTCAATATTGTTAAAATTTCTATTTAATATATATTTGACTTCTAAGTAAACATATTATGAATAGAGTGCTTTAGAAATTAGAACAATACATTGAGTTATAAGACTATAAATTATTACAGTAGAAATTTAGAAAATGAGAAATTAAATATTAAAAGATATTAAAATAAACATGAAGAAAAAAAAAATCAAATATTATATTGTTTTATTTCATACTACCAGTTACATTACAAATCAAGGAATCAACAAAGGAATAAGAAACATTAAAATGAAGTTAAATATTCTTAGAATTCATTAAAGGGAGGATACAAAGAATTAGACCATTGACCATCACTAAGAGAAGAGGGAGGAGGAAGCTGGAGTTAAGGTTGAGATTACGTATAGTGAGAGCCTCGCCAATCGAAATATGCTTGTTGCCAAACCCACATCTAATCAATCTTAGTATGTTATCTCATTCAAATAGAATATCCACAATATTAACCTCTATACTTAATATTCAATTTTCAATATTCCTTACACTTCCTCAAATACCCATGAAAGTTCTCATCAATTGTTATTAGTTGATCATTGTCATTCTAAAAAAATGTAACAATTCTTTTATAGTGAAGGTCCTAGGATCTTATCATTGTTCTTGATCTCCTTCCCCTTAATCTTAACCCTATGGAATAATGTTGTAGTCTTCAACATCTAGTTGCCCTCACATATTCCTACTTAGATGTTCCTATTGCTATCCCCACCTCATCTATTGATTGGTGTGCTCATTACGATAAGTGTAGCCTATTTTCTATCTCTACTAAGTTGAAAATGGCCTTTGTCTCATGCAATGCATAATCTTTCAAGTTGAACCCATTATATAGAAGAATGTATTTAATGAGTCAGCCATAGCTTAGATGCTTGTCTCTTCATGTGAGTATACAGAAGAAGTTAGCAAAATGTGACCATCTCCTATCCACTGTATAATGAAGTAGGTAAAGATCTTCTTCACTAAAAAAAACTCATGTTAGAATACAGGGCAATGGAATTGGTGATCATATGATGCAAAATTCGAGTATATAGTGGAAAATCCCCAAAAGCGAAATGCTTTAAAGGCTAGGCTATGTTTCGTGTTGACATATTAACGACTCGAAGATGTGTAGGAAGACATGTAACATGTTTCAATTTGCTAGAATATGTGCAACATCCACACCAAGCTTAGAGAATAAATTGTTAATAAAGTCTAGTATGATTTGAAGAACTTGGACAAACATTAAGTCATGATGAAGCTGGCATCATGATCATTTTCACGCCAAGGCTCAATGTCATCATTTGAATAAACGACATTAGAGGATGCATTTAAGTAGAATATGTGAACCAAATCTACATGTCTCATTCTTTAACCCCATTAATCCTACGAAACCTGTTGCTTCAAGAGCACCTCGAAAGTCATAAATTTGATGAAGCTTGCTTGAGTCATATGATCGAGTAAGGAGGACATTATGGTGCGAAATACATCCATAAAGCATTTTTGCATTTTAGGGGTACGAAAGTGCTTAAAGTAAGCCTCGACCAGACCATTAGGAGGTAGAGGTGGTAGATGAATGAGCCTAATGGCGCTTACCCTTAATTTACTTTTATGTTTGTGTTTTGATAGAGCTGCATCGTGACATGTCTTCTATTGCTATAAACTCAAGGAAAAGAGACTAAAAAAAATCAAATTGATAAGATATGTGAGCAAGGATGCTTAAGTAGGAAAAGGTATAGAGGAACAGGTAGAGATGTGAGGGTGAAAGGGGAAATGGGGTACTATTTATAAGGGGGAAGGTGGTTGTTGATTGTAAGGGTTAACGTACTTACATCTAGCCACAATGTGAACACTTTGATGCTAACAGTTGATTTTTTTTTTTAAACGTTGGGCACCAATGTACCTATATTGAAACGTAACATGGGCATGTTAATGTCCAATGTTTGAAACTTTTTTAATGTTAGGTACTAACATTGATATGGTATAGGGGATCGGGTTAATCAGTTACCAAGTTCTAGGCTATATTAGAGATTTATTCATAATTTCTTCATGCATAGAAGACCTATTTATGAGCTCTACCAATGTTAGAAGACCTGCTTTGCTCTACTGTACTATGTCTTCTCTATTCTATCAAGTTTGCTGTGTTTAGTCAGGTCCACTCTATTCTACCAAGTCTACTCTGCTCAGCTAAGTTTACTCTACTTGGCCAGATTTGCTCTACTCGAATAAGTTTGCTCTATTAAGTCAACCGGACTTTCAAGTCCACCCAAATCAAGTCTCTAACATCTCATCAATACTCTACTTAAATATCTCATTTAATTACTTGTTTTTCTTTATGTTATTTAGACTTCTTATTTCTTATATTTTTCCCAAATTACCCTCATGTTTTATTTTGTACTTATAAAAATGCCACTAGGGCATCCTTTTAGTCATTTTATTTACAACTTTGCCATTATGTATAAATAAGGCACATGTATAGGTTTTAGACTTATTTGTAATATTAATGATAAACCCTTAAGTCTTTTCTTTTGAAAAACTCTTTTCTTCTAGTTCTTATCAATCCCTTTAGTAAGGATTGCGGTGACCGACCTTAGGTTTAATACTCTTGCATCATATAAGGTACTAGCTTAGGTCCTATATAGTTCTACAATTCATTATATCCATAGAGTTAGTACGTAGTGTTGATAGTCAAGTTTTGTTCACCCATCCATTTGGCTACCAACAGGTCAAGTTGTCTACATTCTTGGCTGTTAGATATCTCCAATACATTTTAATGATAACAAAAAGGTTAAAAGCTAATGAATCTTTAAGAGTATAGGCTTACAGAAGGTTTTTCAAAAAACTACATTTTCGCATATTTTTGTCACATTCAGAAGCTTATTTAGAAGCATCAAACTGTTTGAAAATAGACTATTTTGAAAAGTCTTTAGAAAGTATTACAAAAGCTCTTATAAAAAGAATTGGTACAGCTCTTCAAAAGTTTATTCAAAGACTTCTAAAAAAAGAAGGTTGATACTCTTCAGAAGGTTGGTCAGGAAAAATTACGTGAAATATTAATTTTAATCAAATTTGGATTATTCGAGCCCTATCTCCACTAGATTAAGTATATTAGGAAAATACATTTAATCCCATTTCACTCAAGATAAAATCATGATCCATAGGGATTAATTTTAAGTGAAAATATATTTAGATAAATCAAGATATATACAAGAATGGATAAAGATAAGCTTTTATTGGATTTTGTGAGATTTCAAATTTTGAACACAAGGCTTATCCAGAAATAACTAATGAAAGCTGATCTTTTTAAATTCATATCAAAGCTTATTTGGTGATTATGGATTGATGAATATTTAAGCTAAAAAAGATAAGGAGAACTAGTTTTAAATTTTTAAATGATCGAAATCTTCTCCCTAAAATATCCAAGGATTTATCTTAAATAACTAACGGTTGGATAATTATGGAAGTGAAGATAATCTTCAGTTTTTAGCCGTTGGAAAATCTCAATATAAAAAGAGAAAGGATTCAAAACGTCAAGATATACAACTTTGAAGAAATATTATCGTTGCATAAAAAATTCTTGATCAGTTTTACCTTTTGAAAAATTTTAGAAAGTTCTTCAGATACTTCATATAGTTGCACCGAATCAAAGTTCTACAACAAGTGTTATTTCTTTCAAGTGAAAAATTATTTGAGACTTGTATTTTTGTTCTCACTTGTAATCTCTATACTTTATTGTAGAGAAGAGATAGTTTGTACTCTATAGATCTATATTAACCTAGATTGTAGATAGACTAGATAAGCAAAGTAGAGTGTTGTAAAGTAATTATAACAAGTGTTTATAATATTTTGTGATTTGTTTTAGTAGATCAAGTGAAACAACACTAGTAAAGTAGACTAGGTCCTTAGCAATGAAGTTGGAAAAGAGCAGTAGATAGAAAACTGAACCTCTATAAAATCTCTGCCTGATATTCTTCTTCCTTACTCTTTTAATTTGTGTTATTTAACCACTATTTAATTGTGTATTGGATTATTGAATTATCATTGTTCACCATTATAAGTTGTTAAGAAGGGTAATTTTATTATATTGAATTTTTTTTCAAAAATTTAAAGATATTAATTAAACCCCCCCCCCCTCCCCTCATAATATCTTATACGAGACCAACATCGGCTAACACCGAGAAATACAAATCAATGTCTAATTTGAATTCAAGGGAAATGGCACAAACAATTATCACTTGGCACTATTATATTACATACCTACTCACTCTCCCTACATTTCGTGAATGTGTCTAATCAAAAGACGTCTACGTGCTTTGATAATCATTTCAATAAATGCTACTGCAAGCACAACACTTGCCTACAAATATGGGAAAAAAAAACTGTAAGAGACATTTGATAACTCTTTATCACTCGCCCAACTTTCTTTACTCTTATTTACTAACTTAGGCATAGGAGTGGTCTAGACCCAAAATCAACTAATAACATTTGGTGCCGTCTTTTTTTTTTTTTCTCAAACATACCCACATGGTGAGAACTAGAATGACTAGGAGTATAGGTGCTAGTACTTCCTCCCAACACCTTAAGGAGGGAAGGAGGTGTAAGCCCCACAACCAGTTACTCAGGGTTCCGATCGACTGAAAAATCTGATTGAGCCTAAATTATAAATAAAGCTAGGAAATATTAGTAAAATAATCCTGTAAGTTTGAATTTTTTTAAAAAAAAAGCAATAAAATAAAAGAATATGAAAATTTCAAAATTTAAATATATAACTCATTATTTATCGAAAATACGTAAAATGCATTCCGATAATTAACAAATCGTTAAAGATAAATTATATATATATACTAAAAATCATAAAATAACTTAGTTTCAAGACTTATTAATATTTTCTTCAGTCTCTTCTTTATAGATATCAACAAACTTCTCATAATCTACCATCAGTAACTTTCCTTCTAAATTTCATTTCCATCATATCTGACAATTCTGTAGATTAATATCTTTCCTCTAATATAAATTCTAAACTAATAGGTAACAATAATCCCAATCACCTTAAATCCTTTTCTGTTCAGTAGTTTCTAACTTGTAGGGAATGAATACCTCAATATCATCATTATACTTGCATTTCATCCATTTGTATATTCTACGGTTAGGATACTCATCAACCAATCCTTTTGTTTATATTTATTATTATTCAACTAAGATCAAATAAAGTCTTTTGCTTAAATCACTACTTATCTCCTAACTTCTTTAAGCTTCGATTCATAAATAACTAGCTATAATTAATATTCCTTATCATCCTATCGTAATTAGTTTACTAATAGATAACTGTCTCATAAAATTTACTTTCTGGGGAGTTATGCCTTTCTGGATTGATCCTTAGGATAACTAAGTAACTGTTGATTAAAAGTCTTAATCATCTCCAATTTGTTATTTTAATTCCATCTTTACCGTCACTTGTTACTCATCCTATTAATTTTTTTAGGGTGTCTAGATACATATTCAATTGCAGTTTATGCAACAATCTTATCTCATTTCTCATGTATCATTTAATAACTATCGATTGCCTATAACCAATTATAAATACCATATAATGATATAATTCCACTTGCCTCAACACTACATAAGGATCTCATTATCCATTTCATATTCATTTGGCTTCACTTACACTTAATTATCACTCCAAATTATAATTCTTCAATTCATGATTCAGTAAAGGCCCAAGAATTCTTAATCTGATTATAACCTCATAGCACTATTTCTTCTACTGTTCTTACATATATAAAGGGCTTTCAAGATTGATCACCAAAATACTTTTGATCTCTTTATACTCTTAGCTACAAATATGTCAATCGTCATTACATTTGCACATGTCCAAAAGAATATACTTTCATCAAGAAGCATAATTACATCCATTAAGAGATCATTAATAAATCCACATATATGTATAACTAACGCAGGATCAATTCTAATTCTCAGGAAAACATGATCAGCTATCATACCATATCTATAATTCAAATTACTTATAACAACTATTCATTCAAAAGAATTCCTCTACATTGTCTTCTAATTAATTCAGTATCATTTACACTTATTGATTTAGTATTTTATACTTCCATAAGAAAATAAAAATAACGATAATTTCATATATCTTATCATTATTAGACTCCTTATTATTATCATCATTTATCATTTCTTATACTGCATTCTCATTCTATACAAGATTTACTACTGAATTAGGTTTAGTTTATATCTTTAGTATAGGTTCTTATTCATTTCTGAATCAGTTTCTAACTTTTCCCTTTCAATGTTTTGTCTTTCTAAAATCCTCTTCTACATCATGCTTTGTTTCACTTCAAATTATACTACCTCATATTTATACTAAATACTAAGCTGAGATCATCTCAGAAATCCTATAAGTTTCGGATTCACCTTAATTTTCTATACATATCACCATATCTCTCTTGTTCCAAACTCAAATTAATTTCCACTATTGTTATGAGTCTCATTACTTCATCACATCTTACCGATTACAACACAACTTCATCAACAACTTCTTAGGAATTTCATCCACAATATTAACATATCCCACTAATCAGTTCTATCAATATTCTGTACATCTCAACTCTATATTAACTAAAAAATTCTTCTTCATTCAATCTAAATCACTTCAATAAACCACCAATTCTTACATATACAAAGCACTTCCAAAATTGGTCACCTAAGACACATCCAATCTCCTTTTACATTCTTACTCACAAGTATATAATACATCATAGCATATGTACATATCGAAAGAATACACATCCATCAATGAGCACAACTATATCTATTAAAAGATCAATAGGATCTTAACTTATATGAATAGCTAATCATATGATCAATTCTAACTCCTGACAAATTATAACCAGCTAATACATTGTATTCATCATTCAAATCAACTATCTCCTCATATACTATATTCTCATGCTGTATATAATCTTAATCTATTCGAACTGATCTAGGAAAATGTGAAAGCCATTTAATAAACTTTTGGGGTTAATCACCTAAAGATATATGATGTGTTAGTTACAGTATAAATCGTATTAGCAGAACATGGTATCTTTTTTCTACCGTTACTACACATATCTTACTAGCATCTCTCGAGTTATAATTCTTCACTTCCAAATCATCGTTATTCAACAAGTCATATCACATGATCCCTACTATGCTAAAACTCAGATTAATCTCTATTATTGTCCATAAGTCCCATCACATCTCATCAATTACAATATAACTCCGTTAACAAACTTCTCAGTAATACGGTCCATAATATTAATATATTCTAACTAACCAATTATAATATTGTTCTCCACATCTTACTTTTAGATTAAATCAGGGATTCTCCTTCATTCCACTTGAATCACCTTAACTAATCATCAATTTCTTTATATGATCTCATAACTAGAGTTAAATTTGATTAACGCCTATCTCAGTTTAACGTTATAATCAGTACTTATCCCATAATTTATAGTACGATACTTCAATATCCCTTTATTTCTACCCACTCTCAATGTACTCTTAAAATGTCTAATTCTTTTAATTGTTTATTTCAAAGCGAGTTTACTAGAACTTTGCTTTGATAGCAATTTAGAATTATCACGCCCTGAAGTGGCAGAATCATAATAGCCCCTCTGTATAAACCATTCAAAGATAGAAGTTGGCCTTACAACTGTTATCCTAGACTTGATCTACACAAGGCATTCACGAATAACCTGCTTTAAAGTAAACAATTTGTAATTTAAATAAATTATTTACCTAAGAAAGTAAGCAAATATATATATACACTAAAATTCAGTTATTACAATTAACGTTTACAATATTTCACCGTAATATATTTTATTGTTATTACATTATTTAGAAATGAAAAATTCTAAAATAAAAGCTTATACCTTAAAAACATATGTTTGTTCTTTAAACCTTTTTTCTCACTTCTCAGGATTCAGCAATTGCTAGCTTCAGAGTAGTTATATGCTGCTTCTTAGCCAGCACCTGCATGCCGTCTATAAGGATATGAGCAACCACAGCTCAGTAAGTTAGGATGGAAGCTTAAAACTATACCATAAACATAACAAGGTTATCAATCAACTTATTAGGTGCAATGCATGTTCAAGCAAATGTCATCGCACGACGTTGTCCGACCCGTGTGAGATTAGAGAAATTGCGCCCGCTCTAATTTAAGTTGAAGAGTTGTCGTTAATGCAACAGCTCACGACCAAACCCAGGCTTGTGCAATAGAGACACTGCTCCTCCTACAACTACCTTCAAACCATTGACTTTACCTTTACCGCAACCTCCTCTCTTGTCACTTAGTTCGACTAAAGATGAAGAAGAGACTATTATCTAATCCTATACTATCCTTTTCGAAGGGGTCAGTATTTAACCGGAGAATCCTAAGTTTTCCCTAATGGGTTACTATGCAGGTCTGATTATGATTACAATTCGTATATTTGATTAGGTTCAGTTTAAGGTGACTAATCATTTTATACAAGTCATACAATACAAGCTAGAACAACAAACAGAATCATAGCATCACTTATAATTAAGCACATGCACACAACCAACTATCTAACGAGCACAACCAAGCATAATCTCAAGCCTCTAAAATACAGCAACATATTAATCCCAACTTACCTGGACTCCTTGCTCACTTACTCGAGGTCCAACTCGCTTAGGACATCGTCAACCATCCCTATAACATAAACGTGGTTTCAGTTTTTTCATATAACTATTATAAGTTAGTTTTATCTTATAACGCTTATTGTTATGTTTTGTTTAGGGTTTAATATATCTAGTTATCTAGGTTCTCAAATCTTTTACAATTATTCTAGGTTTGGGGTTAGGTTCAGGTTCAGTTTTCGTATCGATTTCTAAATTAGATTCTAATTTGATTTCTAAGTATTGTTTTATACCCGAACCCTAAAAATTCGTTTCAACTCATAATGTGAAATTAATCATATTACTTCCAGATATCCTAAATATCATCATTACCCCCTAGTTAGTATTTTATTCCACCAGGTACGCTTAAATCCTTATTAGTATATCGAATTTACTCCTAATGTGAGAAATTTTTACATTTTTCATATAATTACATAAATTTAAATTTTCTATCAGATTTATTATATATCCTTATTATTTTTATAATATCAATTTTTATTCTCATATCTTCTATTTATTATATTTCTAATAATTTTGTATTATGTACTATTACTTATTATGTACATAATACACATCTAATATTTTTATCATTCTAATTATCATCTCCCAACATCAATTATCATTTCAAAATGTCTAAATTCATCCCAAATCAGATTTTACACCTAATTACCCTAATTTACAAAATTAACTTAAAATTTATTATTTTCCCTATTACTTATTTACTACATAATTAACCTAATAATTACATCTAATACCTTAAATGCTACAAGTATCATACTTCATCGAATTTCAACATCCTAAAACATATAATTATTTACTAAATTAGTAATTAACTATTTAATTACTTAATGACCCCTAAATTACCCACTTTATACCTCATTTTAAAGCCTAAAAATTTCAAAAATTAATTTTTGAATGCGGGCTTTATAGGACTATTCTATATCATCTAATTAGTCTACACAAAAATTTTAGGCTCAAAACTACATTCCTAAGGTCATTTATTTTTAAACCGAAATATACTTGGTTTTACATGATTTCTTAAAGACCATATATTACGAGATATATTTTCATCAAAATAATATTTTTCCTAAAAACTACATACAAAAATAATCTAGAATAACAAAATTCATAATTTTCTAAGAATATTTACTATTTTTACAAAATTACACAAAATCGGACTGAAAATCGAATTCACCGATTTGAGTAGCTCCGGCCACCACGGTGGCCATAGGTGTGTTGGCCCACCTGGGTGCTGCCACCATCGTATGGTGGTAGTGGCAGTCCACTCCCAGTTACTCATTCGGTTTGGGTTCTCCTTACAAGCCCCAATTGTACAGTTTTCTTATTTTTTTTTTCTTAACCCTAATTTTTCTCTCAATTTCACCTCTTTCCATTTTTCTCACTCTCCAAACTGATTAAATGAGCTTCTGAAAAATTTGGAGTATATATAGAGCTGTAAGAAAATTATTATACATTAATGAGACAAGACAATTGCTTTATTTCTTCTTTTTTCACTTTCTATTTGTTGCATTTTAATTGGTTGATTTTGTTTTCTTCAATTTCAGATTGCTACGCCCCACTTTTGGACTTTTCCTCATTTTTCTATATTTTTCTTGATTTTTTCTTAATTAATTATGAATTTTATTTAATTATTTATTATTATTTTAGCACATTTTGCGTATTTTAAGTAATTACGTGTATTTTTACATACATGTAAATTCATATATAGTGCAAATAAATATTCCTAAATATTATTTAGGTTATTTTATGATTTTTAGTATACATATAATTTATCTCTAGCGATTCGTTAATTATCAGAACGCATTTTACGTATTTTCGATAAATAATGAGTTATATACTTAAAATTTGGAATTTTTATATTCTTTTATTTTATTGCTTATTTTCTTAAATTCAAACTTACGGGATTATTTTACTAATATTTCTAACATTACTTATAATATAGGTTCGATCGGATCTTTAAGTCGATTGAAACTCTGAGTAATTGGTTAGAGGGCTTACAGGAAGCATACTAACGAGCAATATTTAGCTAAGCTCAAGCAACTTTGCCTCGACTTAGCAAAAAAAAAAAAAAAAAAAACAAGGAAATAAACAAAAAACATGAAGAGATTCTTAATCTCCTCCATAACAGCATCCACCAAAATCAAAACAAAAAGCATGAAAATCAAGACATTAAGAATAGTGATGACTCAATCTATTTACCCAAGTTACTGAAAAAGCAAGCCAAGATTACAATGAGACCTTTGGCTCCTACACTAAAAAAAGTTAACAAAGGTAAGCAACCACAATAGATGCACTATGCTATACTCTCGCATGTTAGCAATCCTACTGTAATAAGTAAGTAGTTCCAAATTAAGAAGAGCCCCTTTATTCCTAAGGTCTTAGAGGAGGTCATACTACAGCATATCAAGTTGCCGCAATTTGAAACCTATGATGGAGTGGAAGACCTTGAAGATCATTTGGAGTATTATCACACCTTAGCCAAGTTGTATGGCTTGAGTAATGCCATGGTTTGCCAAGCCTTTCCGTCGACATTGAGGAATACAGTAAGTACATGGTTCAAATACTTGAAGTCGAACACAATTTTGTGTTTTGAAGAACTAGAAGTGTTCCTTTAACACTTCCTTGCCAGTAAACTTCCCATTAAGGACTATTTAGTCCTTAACACAATAAAACAAAGATCAAATGAATCAATTAAAGACTATTTAGCCAAGTTTATGGCTAAGATGGTCTAAATTCCAAAATTAAACATCAGTATAGCCCTCAATACTGTAATCGATGGAGTCAAGCTCGATAACAACTTTTTTAAGTCTCTTACCAAGAATAAGCTGATAACTTTTATCGAGTTTAAAGCCAAAACTACATCCCACATCAGATAGGAGGATAACATAAAGGCCTAGCAAGACGTTAATCAAAATAGAGGAGACTAAAAAAATGATAAGAGGAGGAGTGTAAAAGATAAGCTTAGAGCAAATGATGATCAAAGTTCTAATGTCAAGAGAAAGAGACATCTAATGCCAACATATTCGACTTATACGTAAGTTAATCGTCCAATTTTAGACATACTAATCGAGGCACACGGGTAGAAAGGGTTGCTATAGTGGCCAAAGAGGATAGGAGGAAACCCCTCTTAGAGAAATTCTAGTAAATATTGTGATTTTCATCGTGACAAAGGACACAACACGGATGAAAGCATACACTGAAGAATGCAATTGAGGATGCTATACAACAAGTACATTTGTGCAAGTTTTTAGCACAAGATGTCGAGAATATTAAACAACCATCTCAAAGGAGACGTAAAGACTAGGAGAATGTCACTCATCCAGTTAACGCCAAGAGAGAAGCAAGAGATGGGAGTACCAGCAGAGGACTTAATGAGAAAATTAACAACACAATTATTAATGGACCTACTATGTTAAGTTCTTCGAGTCTGACTAACGTCATAAATTATGTTTGCAATATCTAAGGCAAAAAGGTCAAGACGATAATACAATTTCATTCATAAAGAAAGATTTCGAAGGCATCCAAAGGCTACATGATGATACACTAGTGATCAATATAGGAATTGCTAACTTTGAGGTCAAGAAAATTCTCGTTGACACTAAAAGTTCGACATACATTATTTTCTAGCATGCTTTCAATTAGATAAAACCAAAGATTAAAGTGCAGCTAAGATCTTACAATTATGCTTTGTATACCTTCAATAATCAACCTATTTAGATAGTTAGAGTAATCTCTTTACCAATCCAGATTAGAGACGATGAGAGTGTCATGGAAGATAAAGTGAACTTCCTCGTTGTCAAATGTTGGTCCCCATACAATATGATCATGGGACGGCTATGTCAATACTAATTCAGCATTGTCCATTCTACAGCTTATCTCAAAGCCAAATTCCCCACTCCCACTAGAGTCGGTGTATGTAAAGGGGATCAACAATTAGGAAGGTCTTTATACATAAGGGCCTTGAGGTAAGAAGAGGTCTATCATGTAGAAACCTATCTAGAAGGAAAGTCTGTCAGCATAGATAGTGTCAAGAATGAGATGGAAGAAATCATTTTAAGAGATGACCTTGGGAAAATAACCAAGATAGGGAAACGCTTACCAGTAGATATTCGTCAAAGTTTGATAAACTTCTTGCAGATTAATGTCGAGGTATTTGTATGGTCCCCTTCAGACATGCCGAGTATCCCTAGAAACATTATGGTGCATAACTTCCACATTGATCTAAGCACGAAGGTGATTAAACAAAAGAAAAGGCATTTTTCCTCTAAGAGACAAGCAGCCATAGAAGAAGAAGTCTAAAAACTATAAAAGGTAGGATTTATTTGGAAAAAGCCTTATCCAAATTGACTAGCCAATTGTGTGCTAGTTAAGAAGTATAATGACAAGTGGCGTACGTATATAGACTTTACAGATCTTAACAAGGCCTGTCCTAAGGATTGCTTTCTACTGCTAAAAATCGATCAGATGGTAAATTTAACCGTTGGACATATGTTGCTTTCATTTATGGATGCTTTCTCAAGTTACAACCAAATCAAGATGGATAAGGAAGACAAATTTCATACGTCATTCATCACCAATTTTAGGACATATTGTTATATGATGATGCTCTTTGGGCTAAAAAATGCTTGTGCAACTTACTAGACACTTGTTATCAAGATGTTCAAACCCCAAATCTATCGCAACTTTGAAGTATATGTTGATGACATGATTATGAAAAGCATGATAGAGGATCGGCATCTTGTTAATCTTGAGGAGGTTTGCTACTCTTAGGAGATACAACATGAAGCTCAACCTACAAAAGTACGTCTTTGGCATAACTTAGGAAAATTTTTAGGATATATGGTCACTCGATGTAGTATTGAAGCTAACCCAAGAAAGATTGAGGCAATAATGAACATGAAATCTCTACGTACGATCAATGAAGTATAGGAACTCATCGAGCGAATAGCCGCCCTTAATCGATTTGTGTCTGAAAGCGTAAATAGGTATACATAATTCTTTAAAATTTTGAAGAATCCGAAAGAGTTCAAATGGACTAATGATTGTAAAAAGGCTTTCAATGAACTCAAAGAATTCCTTGTATCACCTTTGACACTCTTGACACCTCTCTCTGGAGAGAATCTATATTTATACTTATCAATCAACTGTCGAACTCTTTCTTCTATTTTGGTCTGCATCGATGGCAAGGAACATCAACTTATTTATTACGTGAGTCATGTTCTACAAGGACCATAGCATCAGTATAGGAAATATAAAAAGTTTGTATTACCAGTGGTTCTCTCGATAAGAAAATTGAAACCATATTTTAAGGCTCACTAAATTGTAATCTTCACTGATTAGCCATTGTGGTAGGCATTTTAATAGCCAGACTCTTCTAAGAGGATAATGAAATATGCCTTAAAGCTAAGTGCCGATAGGTTGGGTACAATACAAACCCAAAATGGCATTAAATTGTAATCCTCACTGATCGGCTATTGTGGCAGGCATTATAATAGCCAGACTCTTCTAGGAGGATAATGAAATATGCCTTTGAGCTAAGTGCCCATGGGTTAGGTGCAATATAAACCCAAAATGGCATTAAAAGCTCTAGTGCTAGCAGATTTTTTGGCTAAGTTCACTAATGAGGAAGATAGTGTGGAGGTTGCCGAGAAACCTGTATGGTACCTCTTTGTAGATGGTTCTTCCACTAAGGAAGGAAGTGGTGCGAGCCTTATTCTTCAAGGCTCCCATAATGTCAAGGTTAACTATGCTTTAAAATTCAGATTCCCAGCCAGCAATAACGAAGCAGAATATGAAGCTTTGATTGTTGGACTTAAATTGGCAAAAGAGATTGGTGTCAAGAAACTCGAAGTGTTCTTTACTTCAAAATTGGTGGTGAATCAAGTCACAAGAAGTTATGCAATGAGGGAAGAAAAAATGAGCAAGTACCTATTGATGGTAGAACGCTCAATGAAGAATTTTAGGCTCTTTCAATCCATAAGGTTCCAAGAAGTAAGAATATTACTGCTAATAAGTTGTCCAAGTGGGCTAGTATGGCATTCCCTAACCTGAACGACAAACCTTTTTTGTCGAATTTCTCCCACAAAAAAGTTTATCCACTATCTCGTAGAGTTGTGAATTGGCTCCTTACCTGAGAGAGGAGTCTTAGATGGACCCTCCCTATAGATTATTTAAGAGATGATACCCACCCTGATGATAAGAAAAAAGCACAAAGATTAGTTTATCAAGCCGTAAACTATATGCTGATAGGTGGTTAGCTATACAAATACGGCATATTACAACCTTATCTTCAATGTCTTCCTTTAAGAGATGCCCAACGGGTGTTATCTAAACTATATGGTAATGTATGCAGCAACCACTTGAAAGCATAGACATTGTATGTCCATACATTACAACTCGGCTATTATTGGCTAACAATGAAAGAGGATGCAAGGATAGCTGTTCGACATTGTCTACAGTGTCAAAAGCATGAGGTGCTATGTCATGTGCCTTCAACTAAATTATGCTGCCTATCTAGTCCTTGGCCCTTTGCTTAGTAGGGGTTAGATATTCTTAGA
This sequence comes from Lumnitzera racemosa, assembly GCA_024138005.1. Classification (NCBI taxonomy): domain Eukaryota; kingdom Viridiplantae; phylum Streptophyta; class Magnoliopsida; order Myrtales; family Combretaceae; genus Lumnitzera; species Lumnitzera racemosa. Next base: position 40,096,610 of record JAMXBC010000003.1, read on the forward strand.
CCCTTTCCAAAGTCTACAGCCCAGCGACAATTTGTCATTGTTGGTGTCGATTATTTTACAAAATGGGTAAACACCGATGCATTAACAAGGATAATTGAATAGATAGTGGAGGTAATCGTTTTCAACTCTAAGATATCAAGATTCGGAGTTCCTTTTATGATAATCATAGACAATGGCCCACAGTTAAACAATAAGAAGTTTCAAGCATTTTGTGAGAAATATGGCATTCACCTGAACTACACATCTGCAGCACACCCTTAAACGAATAGATAAGTTGAAGCTATCAACAAGATTATCTTGCAAGACTTAAGGGGAAAAGTTAATCAAGTTAAGGGGAAATGGGGTGATGAATTGCCAGATGTCTTATGGGGGTATAGAACTACCCACAAAACTACAACAGGGGAAACCCCCTTCAAGTTAACGTATGGCATAAAAGCAGTGTTGTTGATTAAGTTGGATCTTCCTAATCTATGAATGAAGAATTTTGATGCAATGGTTACTTATGTAGGATTGACAACAAATTTAGATACAACAGAAGAAATCAAACAAGTAGCAAGAGCAATGGTTGCAGTATACCAGCATAGAGTAACTAAGTATTACAATCAAAAAGTGAAGCATAAGGTCTTTTAACCTAAGGACATAGTTTATTGAAAGCTAGAAGCAATTGGTGCACAAGAAAGTCAAGGAAAGCTCAATGCAACATGGGAAGATCTTGTTGGGGTCTTGGAAGTCAATGGCGAAGGGGCCTATCGATAAGAAAGATTAGATAGATCAATCATTCCTTGCGTACGAGAATTTAAAACTCTATTTCAATTTATTCTTTGGATGATGTTTGTTTCTATTTGTTTTGTAGGGCGACAGCCTACTTGTTTCTGAAATGATTATATTTAAAGTTTTATTTTGTTTCTAGATTTATTTATGACTGACAAGCTAATAAGTTCAAACTATACGGTGAACAAACTGACATAAGTTTTAGCCTATCGTGGTTAACGAACTTCATATATCAATCCTACAGCCGAGTAAAACAACTAGTCCATGTTTCAAATGGCTAACGGATAATGTCTACAAAAGACACAAGAAAGGCATGTGAAATAAAACATGTTGAAAGAATCAGGCATGTGAAATGAAACTTGTCAAGGAATCTTATTGTGTGAAATAAAACATGCTGAGAAATATGAGCATATGAAATAAAATATGATAAGAAGTAAGGAAAATAATTTATGTGTTGGGAAAACATGGTGTATGAAATAACTTATGCCTTGAAATGACAGTGTGTGAAATAAAATGTACTGGATATATGAAATTATGTGAAAAATGATTCTCATTCATCACAATATGGTTACAATCACTACTTAACCACTCGGCCTAGAGCACTTCATACAAAAATAAAACTATGAGACATTCCTACGGCTTATTTTTCAGAGTGAACAAAAGCATTTTTTGGCTCAGAAGCTGGGGCCTTCTTAGGGCATATTTCTTTTTCCATGCTTGGGGTCTCGAAACAGGTAGATTTTTCTTTTTGTCTTCCCCTGGATCTTCGACATGAGTCTCATTATTGCCCTTCATATTATTCTCGGCACCTAAATCCTGCTCGTCGTCTTTGTCACACCTGCTGACTTTGTCATTAACATCGGCGAAATCCAAGCATGAAAGGTCATAATGAGGGTGAAACTTAAGGATTTCTTCTCTTGTCACTTGGACCCCTTCCAATAACTTCTTCCACAAAAGTCTCTCATATTGCTGACTGGGAGTGATGATTTATAGTTCCTCTTCAACAAAGGGTCTTTTCTTCACAATCTCCTCCAACTTGGCAATACGGCTTTGCAACCCTACGTTGTTGGTCTCTAGCTCCTTGATTTGCATCTGAGCCTATCCTCCTCATCGCTCATTAAGTAGATAGTTCAGCCTAGGCCCCAACATTCTTCTTTTTTCTTCTATAACTCCTCTTTTAAGCCATTAGCTTCCTTATACTACTCTTCAACCATGGCTTTAAGGCTCAAGACTTCATTGGCAACTAAAGAGTGTACCAATTTCTTGGTAGCCAACTCTTCTTAATACTTTCTAGCCTCCATCTCCACCCTTATTCTTGCATTCTCGGCAATAGTAGTTTGGGCTTTAGAGGAGTTATATAGATCCTCAATTTTTTGCAACAAGTCAATATAGAATGATCAATATTCTAAGCAACTTGGCAGAATACATGATAACTATTATTGTTATTACCTTCTTTATTTCTTTGTCGACCTCATCCAAAGCTATTAGAACGTAGCTGCTTATCTAAAAATAGATAGGACTATTAGCAACCAAGTAAACCTAATAGTTAAAAGGATGCTATAGATACTTACATCATAAATTTTGGTCACGATATGAGCCTTATTATAACCATTGACCTTGTCGACATCTTTCTTTATGATCTCCTTGTCCTTTGGAAGAATAATACCTTCCTTCAAGGCCAAAGATTTCATCCTGTCACCCAGGGCTGAGTCGGTATATAAGACGGTTTGGCTCCAACAGGGGATGAAGTACTCACCAACCATTGTGTTAGGGATGAATTCAGCACTATTAATGCTGAGAGCTTTGTTATGTATGGCCTCCTTCATTTTTTTATCTAACTCTTTAGACCTCTTGGTAAAGGGTTGGCTAATAAGTTCCTTCCTACTTCTCTTATTACCACTCGGCACAGCCTCCATCATCAGTGATGGCCCTTCATTAGCAATAGTAGTTTCAGCCTTATTGTAGGGTTAGGTTTCTTGACCACTCTTTCTCAGCTCTACGATCGATAGAATGTTCTTAGCTAGAGGTGCCTTAGTTTGTGCAGCCTCGATCAAAGCAGGCTTCTTACTCCCCTTTCACTTCTCAACCAGTTGGGAGGTCTTCTTTTAGGTCACCACCTGCTTCATTGTACCCTCCTTTGTTGTTTTCTTACCAGTAGCCAATCGAGTGGTAATGACAGTGGTGACCATATGCTTATCATCCTTTGACTTCTTAGCCTTGGCTTGGGCCAATAACTTTGCAAGATTTACCTCACCAGCACCCATGTCTGCATTGTGAAGTAGACATATTAATATTAATGCAAAAAATAAGAAAAAACTCATATTTTCCATATAGAACAAGACTTAAAGGCAATAATTCTTCCCCTAAGTCACGAGAACAACTTTCTTCTTATAGCTATACTTAGCAAGGCAATTACTCATTAGTGTACCTTCCTTCTCAGAAAAGATTGGCTCCCCATTCTCATAATGCCTTATTATTCTCTTGACGTCCTAAAATAACATTTTGTTCTTCCTCCTTTCTTGGATCTTCTTTGCCATAGTGGCATCATTTAGCATCAACTCTATGTCCTTAGTGTAGATCAGTTTGGTCTATTGAATCTAGAAATCCAAGTCCTCATTTAAAATGATAGACATGAATTTGTCATGCCACTTGTGGATCTTGGACTTCAACCCATCAATAAACTTTCGCCCATACCTTCTTGAGGCAAAGTACCAATCGTCAAGTTGCCTCCTAATAGTAAAGACGTATTGGAATACTTAAGGCATAACCTTAACTTCAACCTCTTTGTAAATTACCTCAAAAGTTGTTAGAAGCCGATATTTATTTGGCGAGAATGTACTCAACACGACTAAAAAATAATTGAAGAACTCCTTGACAAATGCCAAGAAAGGGAAGCATAGCTTAAAGTCGAGATATTTCAAATATATGTGGAACTTGCACTCCCTTGGAAAGCATACCCTTTCTTCTTCTTTCAGCCTCCTAAGATTCCACAGTCTCAAAAGGTCTTGCCAATAGTTATTATACTTTAAAACAAGGACCCTGTCAGTGGCACTAGCTACTCCATCTAGTGAATTGTAGAAGTAAACTATGTTATTGTATAGATACTTAGCCCCGAATCTTCCTTCCTTATCTTCTAGATAATTATCTATAGTAAGAGAGTTGATCAAAGCGAGTTTATCCCACCACTCCACGATACTGTTGACTAAGTTAGTTGAGGAACATGTCATCTTGCTCCTCTTTTAAAGAGAGAGAGAGAGAGAGAGAGAGGAGAGAGAGAGAGAGAGAGAGAGGGGGGGGGGGAGGATATAGAGAAGTGGCCTCAAATTCGGTTGCTTTAGAATCTGAAAGGATAAGTCGACGAATTACGTTGTGAACCATACTTGGTTAATTATAGTGAATGTCATAGAATTTGAATTTGAGAGTGAAGACGAGATATCAAAAGCAAATGAACGCTTATAGATGCGACTAAAGAAATATATTTTGATTTTGAACAGTTCCTTAAATACGGATAATTTACCCTCGTAACTACAAATGAGTTTCTGATGGAAATGATGCGCTGGTTAGATGATGGCACAAATTGTTGACGTGTGCATCAAGATAGAAATCCAACGATTATCAAGTCTCTGATAGTTATTAAGCTTATAGTGTAATGATGACCAAGGTGACAGATGTCATACTTCCCACTTTTTGGTTTATTGACAAGTGGGAAATTGAAAATTACAACTTTTCGATTAGGATGCGATTCGTCTTTCTTCCCATCTCACTCAGCATCTATGGAACAGTTCCCCACTTGGCCTCCAATTTATTAAATGTTTACTCCCTTCGTCAAATCCTCGAACACAGGAGTTAGGGGGCAAATATTGATAGTCGAGTTTTGTTCACTTGTTCATTTGGCTACCAATAGGCTAAGTTGTCTATAATTACGGCTAATGCCAAGAAATACAGATCCGTATCTAATTTGAATTCAAGGTAAGTGGTGTAAATAGTTATCACTTGGTACCGTTATATTACATAACTGCCCACTTTTCCTACATTTCAAGAACGTGTTTGATCAAGAGGTCTACACATGTCTTGATAATCATTCCGATAACTACTACTTCAGATACGACACTCGCATATAAATACCAGAAAGAACACTATAAGAGACATCTAATAACTCTATCACTCACTCAACTTTCACTACTCTCATTTATTGACTTAAGAATCTAAGTGGCTGCACTAGATTGGCTCCAATACCAAGAGCTTTTCCTTTCTTTACAAGTTAAAGTCTAAACCCAAAATCAACCAACAACACGTAGGATTGCTAAACCATTGATTTTCGTTTACTTTTTGAGCCATCTTACAATTTAGACTCATTCCCGATTTATGTGATACCGAACACTGTATGTTCCCTTCCTAGCAATCCGTATTATCTTGGTATCAGAGCTCTAGGGTTTCATCCTTTAGGGTTTCTTGCATTTTAGAATAGTATTACTTTTATTGTATAGAAAGAAAGGTATAATGACGGAACGATTTGACTTGTAAGATTTCGTCTTATCGTGAAGTATTCTAACTTATTGGATTTATTTTGTTTAGTTATTAGTTATATTAGAATATTTTTAAGTTATAAGCTCTGCCATTTTCATTAATTAAAAAAAAACAAGAGAGAAAAAGAAAAGAAAGAGTAAGGCATTATCGTACCTGAAGGCTCTCTTTTAGGGTTTCTCGAAATATTACATTAGGTACTATTTGTGTTGAGTACATTTATTGATTTCTTATGAATAGTGAATGAATGGGTGAAATGTTATGGTTGGAGTTTAGTGTTTAAGTGGCTAATGTAGGGTTTGAAAATTTGTAGGTCTCTTACTACTTGAAGAAGTTGTGCAAATGATATGAAAATTAGGGTTTTATGTGAATCGATGGGAAATTAGAAGAATTAGAGGCTAGGATTTTGAGTTATGAGATTTTTACGGAAATGGGTCTGTGTATTTAAATGTATGCAAGTGGGTTGTCTTGTGTATAGTAGCTAACGTTTGTCATACGTGGTGTTTGGTGAGTAATGGTGGTTATTGCTCAAGTAGGTTTGTAAGCTTAGGGGTAGTAGTTGCCGAAGTTAGCTTAGGTGGTAGCTGCCGTTAGTGTTGCAGGGGTACTTGTAGAGGGTTTGAAATGCAAGGTAAGATACTCCGTTTCTAGGTTTAAGTGCTCAAGTGGTTCAAATCAGTGTATTGGGTTATTGGTATTTATATGTTAGTGTATTGGGTATTAACTGTGTGCCCGAATGCAATGCTAATTTTAGGAATGTCGAGTAATTAAAGTAGTTCCCTACTGCCCTTGTATGTGACAATCTCTACTAGAAAAGAGTTGGGGGTACTTTGTGTTCATCTTAGACTATTTTGTATGGTAGTTATTAGTTGTGTTGGATTGGTTGTTCCATGGTGGTACTTACGTAGCCACATTGTTGCATGATGTAGTGTTCGCCGTAAGTTTATAGCATTGAATTTTCATACTATTGCGTTAAAACTTGAGCACCAAGCTATCGCATTGCTTGATCTAAGCTTGTTGTATGACTTATCGAGCTAATCTAGCTATACTTTGCTAAACTAAGTTGTGTTAAGTTTATGTACTATTGTAGCAAGTTATTGTAAGTTGAATAAGTGGATCGTTGCTAAGCTAGTTGTTGGTCTTGTAAATGATCAAAAGGAGGGAGGATGAACTGATTGTCTTAAACTTCTTGAAAATAAAATTTTTAAACTTAGAAAGCGAAACACGTTTCAAGATATGCATGACAAAAATAATTTGACAACAAAATAGAACAAAAATAGGCACCAAATAACAAGAAATAAGAGTAGAAGATCAAGTCCAAGATTTTATAGAGGTTCGGCCTTGTATGTTAATCCTTTCTTTTAGCTCCACAGTTAGGGATCCGACCATTCCACTAAATTAATTCAATCAACATTAAAAGGGATTACATAATTAGGTCTCTTCAACCTTTACAAACGACTATCCTGTCTCACTAGCCTTTAACTAAAGTAAACATATGCTACGGTACAATCAATCTCTCTTAAAGATATCATCTCAACACAACTCTTTTTAAAGTACATAGAAATTCGAAGACAATAATATGAATCTTTTAAACTTTCGTACTGAAACTTGCAAATTTATGGATTAAGTATGAATCTCTTTTTTTTTTTTCATGTATCTCTAGTTTGAATGATGATTTTTTTATATCTTTATCCTTCAACGATTGAATATAAGATATTCTCCTAGATTTTCAGCACTATTTGAATCTTTCCTGATTTGTTGCAATTTGTTATAGAAATTGGATAGCTTTTGCTTTGGTGATAATCTGTTCAACCCATTGTTATCCACAATATCTAATTAGTTTAAACATTGGTTATGATCTTTGCTTATCCCCAAATATATTATTCCTACTTAAGTGAAACAGGTTAATTATATTTAACCAATGGAGTTGGGTCTTCTCAAATCAACCTTCTATTAAAGCTTTTATAAATCAACTAATTCTACGCCAGTCGGATGGTTCACCCGATTCAAGAGTTAACCTTCTACTAAACTAGTTAAGCATTCCACCTTCTATTGATACTTCTACTACTCTTTCATTCAATATATTCAACCTTCTACTTAAGCTTCTACAGGCATGCATGCTCCTCTATTAAAGGTTTTATTGATACTTTTCCTACAATACTTAACTAACATAAATAACATCGCATAGTCCTTTTTGTTATTATCAAAACCAAGTTAGAGAAAATCCTGACACGTCACTTGAGTATAAGGGTGTGAACCTCTCAAATTGCCAAACTAATTGTTGATTGACTGAGATTGCTGTCAATTGAAGCAACAAGACCAATTGTGGTCTTGTGTTTGGCTTGATAGTGCAAATTCGAGATGTCCTGTTGAAAAGCTGTCGATCTACTCTGAGTGGAGGGGCGAGCTATGCATGAAGGTGCGAAATTGCTGCTGAGTTGAAGCACTCTTAAATTGCCGAGCTGTGCAGTTGCCGAGCTATACCGTTGTTGTCCAAGCTGAGTAACTTTTTGCCGAACTATTGTAAGCTCAATCCCTCACTGAGCTGATTTAACCATGCCCTATCTGAGCTGTTGATTGAAACTTGCTGAGCTAACTTAAAGAAGTGAGCCGAGGTGAAGAGTAGTCTGTGGAGCTATTGAGTGCGACTTGTGTGGGTTGACGTGACCGTTACTACTGCTGTACCGAACTGCCAAGTGTTGAGCTGAATTTCTTCATAGCTAGCGAGCTATTGCACTTTCAATATTCCAAGCTAAACTTAAGAATTCTGCGCTGAGCTATAGATCTGAGCTGCTATTTCATATTGCCGAGTTGTCCTATTGTTAAGGTTGCCGAGTTCCTAGTACTTCGAAAGTCTTTGTAGACTGCAGTTGCAAGTGTAAGCCAGAATTCAATTACCGAACTTTTGCAAGCACCCAAGATCAACTGGAGTAGTGTGTGTCAGAGCTGTTGTTTACTTTGCCAAGTGCTAGATTATGTTGTCTCCGAGCCATTTGCGTATGTGCCAAGCTAAATAGAATTGCACGACTGTCCTTGTTTCCAAGCTATCGAACTAATTCAAGTATAGAACGAAGCTATTTTATTGCGTTGTGATTTAGGTGAAGTACCGAGTTGCGATCCTTCTTCTATTCAATTAGTGAGGTTTCGAGATGAAGTGTGTTGTACTATTCTTTAACTACCGAGATGCCTTAATTGAAAATCACCAAGTTATTGAATTACTCTGTCCAAGCTAGCTGCTGTGTGTAGGGTTGTACTCTAAAGAAGTTGCCGTGATGCTTTGTTTCCTCTGTGTACGTGCCGAGCTACGCATGAAATAGCGGTATCACCGAGCTGAAACTAGAGTGTAGGGCGAACTCGTGTATGTCAGTCTAAGTGAGTGAAGACCTGAGCTGAAGTACTGAGGAGATCGAATTGATGTGCATGTGCTTTAGTGCAGCGAACGGCTGCTGCGTATCGCATCCTATCTGTTTCGATTCAGATACATACCAAGGAGCTTGTTGTTACGTGACCGGAGCTGCTCATCATTGTTCGAGCTAAGCTGATTTGCATTTGTGCAGTTTGGTCGTTCGTGTGGTGCTGCCAGGTGTTTGTGGCATTCTCCGAGCGTACTGTGTGACTGCGTGTGTATATGTGTGGTCAACGAGGGTTGACTGCCTTGAGTCGTGAGAAATTCCGTCGTAGACGAGCATTGGATAGTCTTGGTCATTGCCAACGTGCATTGTTGTGAACCAAGCTAATTTGCTAAATTGATACATCAAATCAACATGGCTTATGATAATGGATGAAGATATAGTTATGATTATGACTACGAAGATATAAGGTCAAAAATATCTTGATGGTTATGGATCTCTAGACGAATACTTAGATTAGGAATTCCAGGTTAATAAAGTCATCGAAAATTATCTATACTCTGAACGTGAGAAGGAATATATCATAAATGATCAGCTTCAAGGCTTTGCTAAAATTTGGTGGGAGAACATGATAAGACAAAGGATTCACATAGGGGTGAGTACCACATGGAGTTCAATAAGACTTATAATGAGAAGAAAATTTGTACCCCTCAATATCAAGACGAGTTATATGAGGAATTGTCCACCTTGAGGTAAGAACAAATGAGTATCTAAGAATTTGCTAGAAAGTACAAGATACTCTTAAGATAATGTGAATTGTATGCATCTCTTTCGTGTACTATATCGCAATTCATGAGAGGATTGAATCCAAAGATTACTAGACGTATCAAATCCTCGAGAGTTAGAATCTTGAATGAAGCTATTCAAATGGCCTTAAGAATAGAATCCACCTATGAAGCTGACCTCTCTAGTGTATAGGAACAATTAAAGATTATTCTTACTGAGCTCAAGGATATCAAAGAAGAAATGAGGCAACAAAAGAACACTCAATTAGAGAATATTGAAGAGAAGGAAACTGGAGGAAAAGAAGTACGGGTTGAACATGAGGAGGAGCTTGATAAGGAAGGACAAGTTAAGTTACAGCTAGACTCCTAAGTTCTCAAATTGATTCCATTGCCAAAAACACTTGAAGCTATTGATGACCACAAATGGGAGGATTGAGTTGTGAGGAAGTAGAAGAGGTGATAGTTACTAAGGATGATGTCATAAAGTCAACAATAGAAGGGCATGAAGCTTTAAAGCTACTTAAGCTAGAAAAGCAATTTGAGATCTTACATGTTCAAATTCCCTAAGCTTATGACATGACGTTTGAGCTAATTGTTGTGTTGTTCCCTTTGAATGATAGTTGTTGGGGATACCTAAGTGAAGTTGACCTAATACATGATGAATGGAAGGACGGATACTTAAGGAAGAGTTTGATTGATCGGGCTCATGACGAATGGAATGAACATTGGCTTATGATAACATTAGTGGAGAAGCTTAAGTACTTTTTTGTGTTTATATTCTATTTTTGTTGGTTAGTATTTGATCTTGGTAGGATTTAGAGCTGCTAATTACTAAGTTTTAGGCCAAAACTTCTCTAAGGGACAGGAGATGATATAATACGAGTCTCTTAATGCTGTACTGAGTGGTTCTTTGGTCTTGAGTACTCGACCTTGTGGTATCTCGAGTCCTTAGCTAATACCTCCATTGATAACCAGGGAACAAGTCTTCCCATTCACTAGGCACTACATGTGAAATAAATTTTCCCTTTGTCCGGGATTAGCCTTCAGGTCAGCTTGTGTGGCCGTAGCTAGGAGTTTATCCAGGTTCCTGGGATAGATATCTTCTTCTATCAGCTTATCTTTCGAACTCCTATCACTCTGACTCTCAGTTTGAGCCTTGAGCCCTTCACCCTTTAAGACCATAACCCTTTTATTCGGACATTGAGAAGCAATGTGTCCATAGCTTAAGTATTTGAAGCACTTCACTTCTTAAACCTTATTACCTGATGCATTTTCTTTCTAGGAAATCTTTTTCTTAGCATGGATGGGTTGGGTAAGCTCTCCTTTTTCTTTCTTTTTTTACCTTCTCTTGACATACCTCTCAGGCTTAAGGTTTCCTTGTTGAGGTTGGCTAGTCGGCCTCTAATGCCTTCTTCTCCTTTGCCTCTCCACTCTTAATGCCAAATTAATTATCTCATCCAGAGAGTTTAACAGGTGTGATTCAACTATGTTAGCAATATCATCTCGAAGTCTACTCAAGAACCTAGCAATGGCGTGGTCCTATAGCCCAACAATCTCACATTTAGTCATTAGGATTTAGAACTCTTGTAAGTACTCTTCAAAAATGTTTTAGCCCTATCTATGGTGCTGGAAAGCATGTAGCATCTCCTACTTGAACTAAGTCAGCACGAAGCGCTGATTCATCAGACACGTTTCATAAGCCTCTAAGTTTTGATCGGCTCTTCTCCTTTAGAATCTCACTTAGCAACTAACTTATCCTACCAAAGGCTTGCATACTCAACAAGGGATAATGATGCTAGCTTAACCTTTGTTCAGTCATCATACTCATACCACTCAAACAACTTCTCGACTCGAGGAACTCAATCAAGGAATTCTTTAGGTTAACTACTTCTATTGAAGGTCGACAGTTTCAGCTTCACATTGTCAAGTCTTCAACCAAGTGCTTAGGTTTCATCCCTTGCATTCCAAGCTGGTCGGTTTACCTCGATTCAACCACTTTTGTTAAAGCTCTACTCGGCCATATCCCTTCTTGGCCTCGGCTCTCTTCTCCGAGCTCTTTGATTTGTTTTGGAGTTAATACTCCTTTCATTTCTTCTTCTTAGCTCGAGTCAGTTTTCTCTTCTTCTTGAGTTGACATCTCTTCTTAGCTGTCACTCATCATCGTCAAGTTCATTGGAATTGCTTCTACTGGTATGTGTACGTGCCCTTCTTTCTTCTCAGCCATCACGTTGGCCTTTAACTAACCCAGTAAGCTCTTAAATAAAGTCAATGAGGTTTTGAATCTAGTATTCCAAGTTATCAATACATCCTCTCCAACTTCCATGAGGACTATCACCAATTTTGTTGACAACATCCTCCGACATTCTTATCCGTACGGTAATTTTCCAGAAAATTAGACAAACAATAAAACACAATCATAGTAACCCAGAAACAACCACTGCTCAACTTCTGTAGCTATTACTATTGACAAACAAGGACTACATATAGCTTACTACACTATAGAATAATGATTAATAGAGAGGTACAAACCATAAATCAAACTTTAAAGAATACTAACATGCATGTCTCCCTAAATCTCTGATACCAATAAGATATGGATCAAAGAAATAGCAATGGATCTCGAAATAGGGTTTGAATGGGTCGAATGGATGTAACGGACAACAAATGAGATGGTTAGTTTCGACGGTGAATGTGAATGAATATCATGCACCAAGACACAAACACAATCAAGGGTTTGAGCTCGAAATAGGGTTCGATACAACTCATGAACACTAAATGTTGCTCTAAATTCAAATAAAGGTTAGATGCAACTCACTAATCGATTCAAATGAAGGGGTTCGCCACAATCTCAAGGTTAAGATCGATAAGAACACGAGAGAGATTAAAGAGCTCAATCTATACTCGATAATTCGACAAATGCTAGCTCAAGAGTAGCCATACTCAAAAAAAGGAAAGGATTGCAATCGCAGGAATTTACTTTTCTATCTGATTTGGTATATCAATGTCTATCTATATATATATGATGTTTACAGATGTTACTATTTATAACAAGTCTTAAACACTAGTGGCAAAACTATAAATAATGTACAAGGCCTTAAACCTTAAAGAATTAGACCTATAAATAAAATAAAGGAAAATACGTACAAGAATACAAAACTATGTGTTTTACAAGGGCAATCAACATGCAGTCACTCAACATGCCCTGGAAAGAGTAGTATCCAAACCGAACGAAGTTAGCAATTGGATGTACTGGTTCGAGAAGGAGTCCTTAAAGTCTTACAATGTTTAGCCTAGACACCAGAAAGGTTGGGCCATAATTGTTGAGTTATACAATCAGTCGGCACGAGTCTCTCAATGCTGTGTCAAATGGTTCTTTAGTCTCGAGTATTCTGCCTTGTGGTATCTCGGCATCTCAACTGACAACAAACTTGATGTAGAGTGTTTATCTTCCTTCCTCTCTTCTTTTTGGCTACTGCTCGGGCTGGGTAAGCTTTAATAGGCTTCGGCTTCAGACAAGTCTACCTCAGCTTGGATATAATCAGAGGTTGATTCCCATCATGTTAAGTTTACTTTGGTTTATTGCTCTACTCTACTCAACTACTCTACTCTTCAGGTTGACTAAAATTTCAAGTCTACCTAAATTAAGTTTTGAAGGTCTTTAACAACTCATCAACCCAGCTCATCAGCTCTTCTCCCAAATACCTCATTTGATTACTGATTTTTTCTAATATTATTTAAAATTCCTATTTCTTGTATTTTTCTTAAATTACCCTCACAGTTTATTTTGTATTTACAAGAACGCCACTAGGGCATCCTTTTAGTTATTTTATTTACAACTTTGCCATTATTTATAAATAGGAGACTTGTATAGGGCTTTAGACAAAATTGCAACATTAATGATGAACCCTTGAGTTTTTTCTCTTAGAAAGCTCTTCTTTACCTACTCTTATCAATCCCTTTAGCAAAGATTATGGTGAGCAACCTTAGGTCTAATGTTCATTTGTCATAGCAGGTACTAGCTTAGGTCTGTATGTGGTTTTACAATGCGTCATATCCTTAAAGTTAGTGTGTAATACTACTAAACCATCAACTTTCATTTACTTTTCAGGCCATCTTATGGTCTAGACCAACCCCCTTGATTACACGTGATACTGAAGTTATGTGTACAGATCTTATCACTTAATTTGCTTCTTAATCTAAACCTAACCGTACCCTTAACTAGTGATATCTTCAACAAAACCAGATCACCAATTTGAAACTCCAAGGGCCTTCTTCTCTTGTCTAGATAGCTTTTCTGTGTACTTTGAGCTTCTAACATCTTTTGTTGAATTAGTTTGAGCTTGTCAATGGTTTCTTATACCGTTTCTAAACCCAAAAGTTGTCTTTCCTCCACTTCATCCCAGTAGATGAGTTACCTACACTTTTTACCATACAAAGCCTCAAAGGGCACCATCTAAATTGTCACTTTGTAACTGTTCTTATAAGAGGATTCTACCAACAGAAGATGTTTGTCCCAATTCCCTCAAAAATCCAAAATACAAGCTCTTAACATGTCCTCTAAGATTTAAATAATCCTCTCAGACTATTCATCTGTCTAAAGAAGAAAGGTTGTACTAAACTGAAGCTTAATACCCAACTCTTTCTATAGACTTCTCCATATTTTACTTACTAAGCAAGTATCTCAATTTGACATGATTGTCACTAGTATTCCATGAAGTTAAACTACCTTCCTGATATATGCCTTAGTCAACCTTTCTAGAGTGTAACCAACCTTGATGGGAATAAAATGAGTCGACTTAGTTGGTCTATCTACTATAACCCAAACCGTGTCATGCCTTTTCTTAGTCTTTAGGAGGTGAGTGATAAAATCCACAGTGATGTGTTCCCACTTCCACTCAGGAATGGATAGTGGTTGTAGCTCTCTAGCCAACTTTTCATGCTCAAACTTGACCTTTTGGTACATCAAGCACTGTAAAACAAACTTTGCTATGTCTTGCTGCATGTTTTTCCACTAATAATGACTCTTCGGGTTCTTACACATTTTGGTACCTTCAAGATGCACTAAATAAACTAAGGAATAAGCCTCTTCCAACAATTCCCTCTTCAAGTCCAATTCTCTTAGCACATAGAATCTACCCTCAAACCTTAAGACTCTCGCATGATCAACCCTAAACTCTAACATCAAACCTTGCTTTACCTTGTCTTTAACATTTTGAATCTTGGCATCCTTACCTTGTAACACTTTTACTCAATCCACAAGTGTTGGTTGAATGCGCATACTCGCTAATCTTACTCCTACTTCCTTAGTTACCACTTTCAAATCCATTCTGTGCATGTCTTTAAGTAAGTGCCAATGACTAGTGATTAAAGTGGCAATATTACCTTACTTTTTCGTACTAAGTATGTCAACCACCACATTTACCTTTTAAAGATGATACTATATATCTTCATTATAGTCTTTAATCAATTCTAACCATCAATGCTGGATCATATTCAGTTCCTTCTATGTGAAAATGTACTTCAAATCTCGTGGTCTGTGAAAATCTTGCAATTTTCTCCATACAAGTAGTATCTCCACAACTTTAAAGCCAACAAAACCACTGCCAACTCCAAATCATGTATCGGGTAGTTCTTTTCATACAGCTTCAACTGTCGAGAGTGTAAGCGATTTATCTTACCATCCTACATCAGTATACATCCCAAACCTTGACTCGAGGCATCACTGGATATGGTGAACTCTTCTTTACTTCTTGGTAAGGTCAAAAGTACAGTCATAACTAACTTCTCTTTCAACTTTTGAAAATCAAATTCATACTAATCATCCCAATCAAACTTCACACCCTTCCTAGTGAGTCTTATGAGAGGTGCTTTTAAACTTGAAAAACCTTTGAAAACCTTCTATAATACCCTACAATACCCAAGAAGCTTCTTATCTTAGTCACTGACTTAGGTCTTTGCCAATCTACTACTGGTTTTACCTTGGCCAGACTTACTGAAATCTCATTCTTATCTACTACATGGCCTAAAAACATAACTTGATCAAGCTAGAACTCATACTTGGAGAACTTAGCAAACAAATACTCCTCCTTTAATCTACCTAAAACTAGCCTTAAGTGTTTCTCATGCCCCTCCTAATTATAGGAATAGATCAGAATGTTATCTATAAACACAATGACAAACTAATCCAAAAAGTCTGTGAAAACCCGATCCATTAAGTCCATGATAGCAATTGGGGCATTAGTAAGCTAAAAGGTATCATTAGAAACTCAAAATGCTCTTATCATGTCCTAAATGCAGTCTTTTGTATGCCTTCCTCTTTAATCCTCAATTAGTGGTTCTTGGACCTTAGATGAATCTTGGAAAACGCTTAAGCTAGTTGAAGCTGATTAAACAGATCATTTATGTTAGGAAGAGGGTACTTGTTCTTGATGATAACTTTATTCAACTCTCTATAGTCAATACAAGTCTCTTATTCCCGTCTTTCTTCTTAACGAATAAGATTAGAGGCCCCTAGGGTGAAGTACTCTACCTAATGAATCCTTTCTCTTAAAGATCCTCAAGCTAGCTTTTTAACTCAAGTAACTCAATCGATGCCATTTTATACACTTTCTTAGCAATGGGTATTATGTCTCGCACCAAATCAATGCAAAACTCTATCTCCCTCTTAGGTGGTAACCTTAGTAGCTCTTCAAGAAACACATCTGAATACTCTTTCACCACACTCACTTGTTTTAACCTCAAAGGCTTACCAATTTCTACTGACATCATAACTACCAACTTCTTACTCTACAATTCATAAGTAGGCAAACCCACCAGTCTTTGAACTTCCAATGCTAAACTAAAAGTATCCCCATTAGCCTAGTTAAAGGTAATCCTTAGATTATAATAGCCATTGATTTCTTGGTATTTTAACAACCAATCAACCCCTAAAATCACATCAAAATTTGACATCTCAAGCACCAAAAGATCAATCAGCATCACCTTACCCTCAATCTCCACATGAATATCTTTACAAATCCTCTCCAAGGCTTGACTGGCTCTAAAAGGAGTACACACATTCAAGAATTCAAACAAACATTTAGACATTAAGCTACAAGCCCGCACGAACAATTCAGAAATATAAGAATACGTGGCACCCATATCAGAAAGCACATAAGCACTATAGGAATGTATGAAGAGTGTACTTGCAATGGTATCCTCATCAAGAGTGTCCTAGTGCTACTGGTGGAGGGAAAAAAAAAAACTCTAGCCGAGGCCCTTTGACATGGGCCACTAGGCTAGGGTCATCTAACCTAAGCTCTAACTGGTGGCTTAACTCACTATTGTACTGGTCTAGCCTATAGCTTAGTAGATCTCTCTAGGCACTCAAATGACATGTGGCCCCTCTACTTGCAAGTGTAGCAGAAATGCATATGAATTGATTTCTCATTACAAACTTTACCAGTATGCTCAATCTTCCCACAAAAGAAACATGCTCTCGTTGGCTAATGATACTCCTTTGCTTTATGTGGTCCAAAACACCTAGAGCATTTAAGAGTAGTAACAAGTGCCAGAGGCATAAGAAAATTAGTCTTGTTTGAATGGGAGGAGGTACCCTAGGCATCATCAACTGAGGCTTCTTCCCCTTATCCTACACCATAAACTCTAAAGCTAGCCTCTTTCCTAGTATCAACCTTACCTTCTTAGCTAATTTCTTTTCTTTCTTCTTTAAGCTTTGCTCCATGTGTCCGGCCTTTTGAACATTAACAACATAGGTCTCCAACTGGAGAGCTTCCACTACACACTAAAGCTCGGGCTCCAAACTACTCACCAATCTACAAGCTCTAGCCCCATCATTAACCTATAAAGCAGGTGGTAAGAACTTAAACAAACGACTCGGCTCAAATTCAAACTCTTTAACTGTATAGTTGCCTTGCTGGCAACTGAAGTATGCATCCCTAATACTCACTAGGAAAAGCTTAGGATAAAACAGATTTCTAAACCCTTGCCAAACAATAAGTCTAAGTTCTCTTCTAGGCTCGGCAGCCCACTAAGCCATTGTAGTTCCCTTCAGTAAATGAGTGGCATAATCTTACTTTTCTCTCATCTAGTATGTGAAAAGCACTAAAAGACATCTCAATAATGCCAATCCACCTATTTGCAACTAAGGTATCCTCACCTATGGGATCAAAACTCTCTACTTACTGAGCAAACTTGTTAAGGCCAATTATCTTCTCTTGGGTAGCAATAGCATACTGTTGAGCTATCACTCTAACTAATTGATTCACACTCTCTAGAAGCTATATCTATCCCTAATCCTTAGCTCCTTCAAGGTCCAGTTAGTAAGTTGGCCTCTAAGGGTAGCTATCCTTAGGGGTATCCTGTCCCCTAATTAAAGTGGAGCCTGACCTAAAAATCCATCTAGGAGGCGTACTATAATTAATGAAAGAATATTAGCAACAATATAAAGGAAATAGCTAAAGGAGTAGAAGTAAGGAAGACATAGAAGATAAATTACTTCATAATTAGCAAGAGAAGAACTACAACACACTAAGCAATGACATAAGTAATTCTTTTAATAACAATAAATCAAGCTTTAATATACCACTCTTGCAAATTCCAACTTATTAAATCACTTCTTAATCAATCTATGATCAATCCTTATTTAACCACAAGATTTGTTTCCTAAGATCCCAATGATCAAGTGCCAAAGAATTTGAATTAGCTTACTTAGAATCGTAGATCAACATCTTAGCTGTCTACTTGATCATTCATCCTAAGTCCTTCTATGACCTTACAACCTTTAACTCTAATACCACCCAAGCTGTAATGCCCTAGGAACCCTATAGGCATTATAACCTACAACACACCCTAACTAACTTAGAGTATGTTAAGGTCTAGAGTCCATCAATTAAAGGTCATGTCGCCCAAAATACAAACGAGTTGTAAGACTTAATCCATAGCTACTTCCCTACACAAGTAATCATCCAAGACATCATAAGTTAAAACATAAGCATTTGAGGAGTCTTACATGCTCTTACACTCATACATAACATAAAGATCAAAGAGACATCTTTTGCTCCACAAACACATAGGGAAATCACAAAATTAGCAACATAAACAAATGAAAGTTCTCAAACATCTAAGTCTCTAAGAGGCTTAGAATCTCCTAAAACGAAACTCCGTTCCAACTCTCATTGTTCAACCAAAACACTCATCCTCAAAAAAGTAAAGATAGTCCATATCCTCTTCTTCCTCGAACCTATAAACAAAGGGCTTCTCATAGATAACATAGTCTTCACTAATTGTGCCTGAAAAAGAAAAGAATGAGACGAATCCCAATACACAATACGTAAGCAAGCACAAATGCCATACAATACATATCACATGCATAAATTCACTAAAGTAAACAAATAGTAGGTTATCATCTCAAACGGTAGCCAATATACAACAAAGGGGCACTCATAACCCCGCCACACCATAATATCTCATATGCATAAGTAGATATAGTAATATATGTCTTTTACCCTTACTATCATTTACTACGGTAAAAGTCATATGACCAACACTTGAGAATCGGGAAATGCTAGATCTAATTGCATCATCACATATGAAAGTCCACTAAGGAATCTTTGCATATGATCAACAATTGCCTCCTAGGGATTTGCTACTGCAGGCCCTTAAGCTAAGCGAGTCAAGCACATACAACAAGAAATTCTTTTTGGTAAAATTGTAATTAGTTCGGTTAGGTTGTTTCTATCCTAGCAAGAACAACCATACACACAAGTACTACGTACTTGAGTCACCAAGTAACTTAATAAACCAATAAGATAACCAGAAGCAAAAGGATCCAAGTACATGACTCAAGAAATAAAAATTTTCACTTAGTTCCTTCATAATTCAATTCAAGTAATCAACTGTGTGGCAATATCCTAATCAATTGTCAACACTTAGTCCCTCTACAAGTTAACTTCAATTAAGATTACCTAATTCCACCATCACATTCTCAACTAAGTCCAACTTATAATCTCAAAGAATTAGATTACCATTTCCAACTTCTTCTATTTAGTTTCCTAGATAGATTACTTAAGTGCTTCTAAATCTTTACTTTTCAGAATAAAGATTGAATCTTTTGGAAATGAGAATTATAAGCAAGGAGTTGGTTGGACTTGAAAAGTTAGAAAAGAAGCTTAGAAAACAAATAGGCTTCGAATATGGCAAGGTGTTCAGATGTTATAGAATGTAGCGTTCAGATGCCTTCATTCTGTGTAACATAGAAGCCTAATGTCCGAACGGTATGCTACAAGGTGTTCAGATGTCTTGCTTCTATTCTATAGAAATTGCAGAACAGACTACTAGAATTCAACCCAATGCTTCTAGCTCCTTGACCTAAACTCTATACACTTTCAAGAGAAACCTAGGTAACGTTATTAGAATGATTTCCAAAATTAAAACTCGGCTACAAACCTCATAGTCTAACTCTAAACAATAGAAATCTCTACAAGATTCCCAAAATTAAGAGTGAGAATCCAAGAACTTGCTTGCAAAAGCACAAACACTTGGTGAGACTAGCAAAATAAAGATTAGTAACCCCCTTTAATCTGTAAAACATTCAATTTCAAATTAAACCCTTTATGTAAAACTAAATCTATCTCCTCTAAGAAGTTCGTCGTGTGATAATCAAGCTTATCTTGCTAAAACCTCCTCTTCACATACTTTAAACACTTAGGTGAGCTACCACTTGAAGTAAGTTAATAAACTCTACTCAAAATATTTAGTGAGAAGTTGAAATCAACAAGGAATAAGAGGATTAGGATGCCAAAAGGCTTGATCACGAATTTCCTTAGGATTAAATTCAAGAATCTTACCTTAATCCACACTTGCTTGCCACTTTTGGGTGAGATTTAAGAGAAGGTCCTAAGTTTCTACATAAAGGAGAATTAGGCTTTATATGGAAACTCTTAAGGTTTTAGAATGAGGGTAGCTAATTAGAGTAAGTAAGGTTTAATAACTTTTGAAATATCCCCAAAATATCCCTGTCTTTGAAAACATTTTTCTATTATATTACAAAGGGATAGGAAGATATGCAAAAACATGAAGGCCTTCCTAACATTGACCAAAAACTTGTCTAGTTCATACTACCTCACAAGCAATCTTATTATCTCCTTCATGGTTGACATATTGGACGTATTGTTAAAAATCAAAGTGTTCATGTGCTTTGATTTACCTTAAGAGGTATGATTTAAAAACTCAAGAATTACTTGGTCAATTTCCTTTCCTTTTCTACATGGCAACTATGTTGGATCCATGGTACAAGTTTTCTACCACCCATAATCTCCTTTAGGAGTTCTATCCTAGAGTTAGGGTTTAAAATGTTGATTATTAAGCAATTGTGCTTGAAGTTGAAGCATAAAATATGCTTTGAACTTTATACACTTTCCATAGGCAAAGGTTGTAGCATTCATCCTAAGTAATATGGCCCCATAATCATGCACCCGATGTGCATTCTAAATGAAGTAGACATATCACAAGAAGCAATAGGATGCAAGGAGTAGCTCTGATGCTGTATTAAAATTTGATGAGCTATTATTACACAAAGTGTAGCCACTAGTGGAAATGAAGGAAGATGAGCATGGAAAAGATAATTTTTCTGTTCTCTTTCGGTGGTCCAGTAAGTTGGACATTATGTCAATCCTTTTCCTTGTGATTTGGGATATTCTGGCATCACTGGCTTCAACAATCTATTCCGAGTTGACTTTAGTTTAGGTAGGCAAATCTTTAGCGCTTACAATCTTTTGCTCAATCTTAAGACTATCAAAGCCTATGTGTATTTAAAGGATTGGACTGATGCTAAGGATTGAAATCAAAGGGAACATCCGTATTCTTGGATTTCAGGTACTAATATCGATATAAGGTCAAGTAGTTTAGATTCACTACCAGGCACCCTATCAGGTGATGAGGTGAGTAGAGATGACGATGAGGATGATTACAATTAACTTGTCTTTATGTAGGATTTTTCAAGTTTTCTTTTTCTTCCATTGACATTGATTAGAACTTATATGATCTGAGAGATATTTGTAAATGACAATGATGCTTGATGCTTTCTCCTCTTCGTTAATTTACCTTTCTTACAAATGGATTATCTTACTTAAAAAAATTGTTATAGTATTCATTTTATAAAAAGATTAACAAATACATAATTTAACGTTTAATAAAGTTAATTGGTAGTAGATTAAGTAGAAAAGAAATATAATGTTACAATTAATATTTTCAAATTTTATTAATAATCCCTAGTAAGTTCATCATTAATTCAATATACGTACAAGAAATTAACATGTAAATGAGAATTTATATTTTTTGTTGTAATGATATTGAACCATTCAAATATATATAAAAAATTTTTTTTAAATGATGATACATTTGTTAAATAACAGCTAAATACATTTAGCAAATAATTTATCAAAAAAATCAAAATATAACTCATTAAATTACATTACATTTGCGAATTAAGTAATTTGTTAAATAATTTATTATTTAATAAATAATATATATATTAAACAAAATAGTCACATAATTACATTACATTACATTTACAATAAATAAATGCTTGCATGCTTGTATACTTATGCTTAGGTAGCCCATGAAGTAATTGTACTTAGCGTGCCTAACCTTCATGTGCTCGTACTTTTGGATTTTTTTTTTTTTTTTTACATGTTTGTGCTCGAGCTAACTAAGCCTGGGCCCATACATGCTAAGGCCATGTACTTGAGCCCATTTACCATACCTACTAAGGCCCTATGTGTCAAATTCTAGTTGACCCGCTAGCACAAAACCATGTCCCCTACTTTATTAGTAGCCTTTATCATTTCCCAAAACCAAGATGCTTAATTCACATCAAGGTAAGGATGCCTCATGACCTACCTAAGCCATCACTTAACATGTTTCTGGTTGCTCTAACCCATATCTAGCAACTTAGCCAACTTGACCACCTCATTATTCTGAGTTGTTCCCTTTAACAGTCAAGCTATTTGATGCCTTACCAACCTTATCTACTTGAGAATAGAACAAATAACACCTTTTTGCTTTTTGTTAGATGAAGCTAGTGAAATGCTAACGCGTATTCCAAACACTGATCCTAATGATGCTTATTTTCTAACATATTCTTTTTGTCTTTTCTCATTTTTACACTTTTGTAGTATATAGTAAAATATGTATTTTTGTCTTACCTTAGTCTTTACGCTTTTGTAATTTCCTTTCTTATACAAAACCTAAGGGAACTTACTATAAGTACCATATTATGTAATTGGCCATAATAAAAGATTATTGAATATACCCTTTTGTCCTTCTCTCAAGAATTTTTCTTAAGCTTCCTTAACTCTTATCTAACTCCATTAATAAGAGTTAGTGGTGAGTGACCTTAAGTGATTGTTTATGCGTCACATCGAAAAACTAATTTAGGTCATATAAGACTTAATGGTGCATAATATCTACTAGATAGCTCTTGGATTTGCTAATCATGCTTCAAAGCACCCTCATTTCAAGTTTACTTTGTCTGGCATTTGAGTGTGTTACTTGATACACTTGTATATATGATCTTAAGGCATATCGCAAACATAATCTGAATGAGTTGTGTTGATAAATCAAAGAGGTTATTTCATAAAAAATGTTTTAGTAAGAAACCTATTGTAAACACCTTATTTTTGCTTCTTTGTAATATATTTTAAGAATAAAGGAAAAGGGTCTTAATTCAAAAATATAGAAAACACAAAAAAAATTTGAAAAAATGGAAATATACAAAAATTTAGGAAAAGAAGATTTTTTTAGTCTTAGGTTGTTTTTAGTGTCGTTAAGTAGCGAAGATCGGGTGATTTCATTTTTAGGGTTAAATAACATCTAAATTGGGCTTCATTTTAGAAGTAATTTTGTTTTATTTATTTACTTATTCATCCATTCATTTATTTATTTATTTTTAAAACATGTTTGCATGCAATTTGGTCAATTAGGGTTTAATTTTTAGCTTAGCATCTAGGTTTAGTATAGTATCTATTTGTTTATTTATTTATTTATTTATTTTATTTTATTTTTATTTATTTTATTTTTAAAAAAGGGGTAAGGGGATTGTTGGGCTAAATCCAATTTCATTGCAAAAGCCTAGCTTACAAATAGGAAATAGGCATGCAAACTGCTTGACATTTTCCATCAAGTGTGTATGCTACACCGACACATTAGGTGCTTAGCACCAACTTGCCACATGACCTAGTACCCCCATCCTTCTTTAGTTCCAGATTTTAGCAGGAATGGTGGAAATTAAGCTCATGCAATCCCTTCTCTTTTTGACCCAATTGAATAACTTTTTTGGGTAGATTTTACCAAAGTAATTGCAGGAATCCAAAGAAGGCTCAAGATACCACCAATCAATACCCATTTCTCGTTTAAATTCATCCAATTCAAGGGCCAAAATCTGCCATGAAATTACACAATAGCTTAAAATCCTACATTAGCAATTTTAAATTCATTCAAGCTTATTTTTCTCCTGACTTCATTCCCATCATTAGGTTTACTCTCAAAATCACTCAAAAATACACATCCCTTACTTTCTCTCTCTAGGCGCTCTCTTTTCTTATTTAAGCTATCTTTCGTTATAGACATCAACAAACGTAGCTACTAATACTACTAAAAGCTCAACCAAGATCTTAGCTCTCCATTCCATCCCCCTTCATCCTCTATCATACCTTACAATGCCACTACCATGGAAACCTTCACAACCACTACTGTCCTTGTCGAAACCACTCTCACGACCACTCCTCGCATTAAACCAAGCCCACAATCAAACCCCCTTACACGTAAAAACATAAGACCTAACCACTCTCTTGTCTCATGCAACACCTACATGCAATCTCTAGCACTATCATTGACTACCCAAACGCGAATCACCGCCACATAGCCAATGTAGGTCGAAGCACTTTCCCTAGGCCCTAATCTCCAACAAGAAATGCATAAATTCGTTATTTCCCCTTTGTTATATCACTTACAAAGTCCTAAACCAACCATCATCACCTCTTCCTTCTTCCTCCTCCTCCTTCTTCTTCTTCTTCTTCTTCTTCTCTCTCTCTCTCTCTCTCTCTCTCTCTCTCTCTCTCTCTCTCTGCAATCACATGCTACACTCATGAACTTGACCTAACCCGAGGGTCCAATTTAGGTCGATGCCCTGCTAACTTGCATCCAATAATAAATTTAAGTTTCGCCCCTTTCTTTGTGTTTTTTTTCATTAAAATGAAAATAAGAAAAAAGTAAGTATAAAAAATAAAAATAAAGAAATTATTGAATTTTTTTTTGTTTTAAAAAAATATAATAAAAATAAAGAAGCTTTTAATAATTGACCCAAATTAGGAATTTTTTTCTTTTCCTATCTTTTTAAGAAAAGTGTATTTTATTACTTAGATTTTTATTTTTTGAAAATAAAAAAAAATAAAAAAAAAAACATTTCAAAATTAGAACTTTTTTCTAGAATTTTCAAAAAAATTAATAAATAAACATTAATTAGGACCCTTTTCATATATTTTCCTTAAATAGAATAAAATGGTTAAACAATGTAAACTCGGTGATTTTCATAAATAAAATAAACCACACACTAAAGTTTTTTTAAAAATAAAAAATTATAGAAATTCTAATCTCAAATAATGGGTACGTAGGCATTAATAGGCAATTATTAGGTAACTTAAAATAGGGAATTCTTTTGTATTCTCCCTTTTGTAAATAAGCAGATTTAATTTCTTAATTTATACTTTTTGTGAATGAAATTAATTTTCTTTCTTTTTTGTAAATTAAAATTTTTCCTTTCACGTAAAAAAGGTACTTTGAAAAAAAGAAAACTAAATTCGAAAAGTTATGATGGTACCCGTTAAGCTTTAATTGGTTTTCCCCAAACTTAAAAACTCTAGTTTTCAAACCATTTTCAAAATTGGTTTTTTCCATAAACTAGTGATTAAGTTATAACTAATTCACCCGCTTAGTTATGACTTAACATTTTTCTAATTCCGATTGAGTGGTGACTCCAAAATCTTTTTAAAATTAAAAAAAAAAAAAACAGATTTTCCTTAATTCTTAATCAAAGGTTTATATCAAATGGGTATAGGTTTGATATAAATCGAATTAAGGAAAATAAGTGAAAATCGAAAATTTCAAGATCGACAGCTTGTCGACTCTATTAGAAACGATAAGAGGGTTAGTCACCTAAAGCTTTCGAAATTAAATTTATCTTTCAAAATACCTATGTTAATTGATTATTCCTTTATTATAAATAATATTTTTTAATTTTTATAATCATTCTTGCAATACATTAGGATATGGGGGGTTATCTATTGCATCACAAATGCAGGACAAATATAGTCAGACCTAAACTATCTTAAGACCTTAGGGCAGAGGGTCATTGTGTCGACTCCAAGTATAGTGTTTTCTCAAAAATGTATGAAGTTACAAAACTTAAGAACCTTTAAAACCTACCCTAATTGTATATACGACTTTTAGACTAGTAAATAAATGTTGATTGGGCATATCACCAACAAAAGATCAAAACTTTATCAAAATCCCATTATACCGTAAAAATGTTGTAATATACTTTTCTTATACCACCAAACATAATTTATCCTTTGTATAGAACTTTTCCATTGTAAAATTGAAATTTCCCTGTAAATATAGAAATTTCATATAAATAACATTCCTATATAGCAATTCAATTTTCCTATACTATAATAATGGAATTTCGGTAAAAGTGCCAACTTTAAACCCTTTTATTGCCACATTATTATTTAGTCACTAGCTCTTTACATCTGTATTAGCATCCATATGCCTTCATCTTTTCTTGTCTTTATTTATATGTAAATATTAGTGCTTATATATTCATGTTTGTAAATAATCTTACCTAGTACCTTTATTATCTTTATAAAAATTACATTAATTTTCAAATAAAAAAGTTTCCCTATTTATTATAAAATAATTTTCTTTTACCATTCGTTAAGTCACCATTTTAGAATAGAATAAGACCATTAACCTTTTACAGCATACTTGTAGATTATTTTAACTAGTCTTTATAATGATTAAAAGCCTCATAACTTATAGATAATCTTCCTTACTTTAAAACATAATTAGACTTGGTCAATGAACTTTTTTGTAAAATTTTATATTATAATAACAAAATTCACCATTCTATAGATTGTCATTGGCTGTCATAAACTCTACAAAAACATATATTTTCTTCTTTTCCTCTAGCTTTTGAATCTGTAAACCCTTAGAAATTTGTATATGTCTCATCCCCTTCTCAAATTCATTAATCTCAATAGACCTCCTTACAAGCATTTCCCTTTCCATTAGATTTTTTTCTATTGCTCTTGCCAGTAGTTCCCATATAACCATTCTTCTCAATATCTAGATTTTTCAATTAGAAATTTTACTTTGTGAAGTAATTCTTCCCTTTTATTAGTATTATTGGTAATTTTTTTAATACCTACAAGTTGTAAATACTTTTCTTTAGTTAATCGTAAAGTCTTGAAATGTTTCTCATCTTAAGCTTTTGCAAGTTTATAAGGGATGCTATTAATTAAGTCTATCTCCTGTAAAATAATTTGTAAAATTTTTCTTTGGTTTCTTTAGCCTTATAAAATTATCCTTATAAGAAGTTAAACCGGTCCTTTTTCTCTTGCAACATAAAGGTTTTCAAAAAGAAAGAAAGAAATGAAGGTTTGCTAACAAGTAAGGATTCTTCTAATCAAGCTCAAATAAATGATGGTAAAATCACCTCCTTAGATAAAAACTATATGTCAAATGGCCCAACAATTGGAGATTATGTTTTTCATAATTTCTAGTCTCTAAGTGTCTCAAGATCCAAGCCAATAAAAGAGACTTGTAAATCTAAAAGAAAAAGTGGCAACACTACAAAAGAGCATCGTAGATTTAGAAATGGCAATGGGCCTTGTACTTAAGAGATTTCAACACTCAACTTCTAATACTGGTAAAATCTCAACAAACGCAAACAATGAGAATGGCCCAAAAAGAAAAGAGCTAAGGATGAGTAAGAAAAAAATGGACCAAGGGGCTTAGAGGAGACATTCAACTCAACTGGAGATTTCAATGACCCAACTCTCTCATCATTTAAAGGAGGCAAAGATCTTGACTTGCAAAGCCCCTAATCTAAATTACAAACTATACAGTTTTGATCCAAAAGCTTAATGTGACTATCATATGGGTTAGAAGGGGCATTATACTGAAAAATGCTAGAGGTTGAGGAATAAGATTCAAGACCTAATTGATGTTAAGGTTATTTAGTTAGAGCTTCAAGAAGTTAGTCCTTCTTTAAGTCACTAGGAGACTTAATTGAATCACCTACAGCTCCAATTCTTTTGAGTCTATTAATACCATATGATAAGCTCACATGTCATCTTAAATAGCTGGGTGCTTAAATGAAGTAAGTTAAAGTAGGGGCAAAGAAGAATTAAGTTTTTTTTTGTTAGTAAAGTTTGTAATAAACTTATGTTTTATACGACTTTGTATCTTGGAATAATATTATCTTCTTGGTTGCCTCTCACTGTGGCATCCTAAAGCAAATTTGAAATTTTTCTAATCGATTGAAGTTTACTAAAGGAAAATCTCACTAATTAAAAAAGTTTAGAATGAAATGAGGCACATTGAATCCCAAACACCAACCTTAAAATACATACATCTTAAGAGTCAAGTGCCATTAATGTGAGGTTATTGGACTTATTTCATAAAGGAGCCCCATCTTGAATTTGAAGTGAGAATTAAAATGAAGTTAGGCATTCTTCTTCAATATCTTAAACACAAAATTCTTATCAACCCCTTTGAGCCTTAAAATAGAGTATTTTCAAAATTAAGTTTTATGAAGAATTACCCCACAGTGGGGTAATTTGAAGGTTAAAGGTCATTAAAAAAGATAAAAGGTTAAAAGTAATTTGTGCTTACTCTAGATGCCTCAATTTAACTATAATTATTACAATTGGTAATTTATTTCCTTTAAAGATGAAGAAGGGCTTCCATGCAAAACACTATGTATAAATTGCTTACACTATGAGTCATACACAAAAAAAAAAAAGGCGAGGGGAGGGGGAGATGATCACCTTGGTCTTAGATTACATTGAAAAAAAAAGGAAATAAAAAAAAAAAGAAGAAGAAAGAAAGAAAAGGGGCATAAGGAAAAATAAGGAAATGAAAAGTATGCTTAAGAAAGAAATCTACAAAAACAAGATAATCAAATGCAAAGCCTTGAAACCTAAAAATGATTAGGGGCATGTACCTTAAAAGGCCTATTATGAGTCCCATCCCCAAATTAAAATGCCCTAAATTTAAAAGAGTAAGGGTAAAAACCAAGACTCTCAAAATCTACTCCTCTAGCAAACTAAGACCTGCCTATAATTCCACCCCTTCCAAAGGTCCTTTTGATTAAAGAAAATAACTTATTTTTTATAAAAGTTACATTGGAAATTGGGGTTGCACAATTTTAGTTTTACTTATAAGGTTCTTGAATTGTAAACCCGAGATGAGTAAGTGATCTATTTTCAGAAAAGGCCTATACATTATTATCCATTTTGAAGCCAAGGACCAAAAGCCAATATTCTATTACAACCTGAAAAAGACATAACAAATTGATTAAAGTATATCACTTGCAAAATAGACTATAATTTTTGGAAATGTAGTCGAGAGTGATAATTTAAACCGAGCAAATGTAAGGAAGCCCTCTCATACTAAATTAATCAATTATGAGATATTATTCTTGTTACTAAAAAGACATCTGAAAGGTCTTCAAGAAGAGTACTACCCTTATGATCACCCTAGATGATATCAAAAGATCACTTGCGTCGAGTTTTAAAATAAAGTAGCTTGAGGAAAGAGGACCTCCTAAAGACAAGATTATCATGCGATTTAAGCAAAATCAATAGAGGAGTGCATTGTCAATGGCCTGCATATGTGAAGAACTTAAACTTATTAGCAATTCTCAAAGAAAAAAAAGAGAGAGAGAGAGAGAAGAGAAAAGGATAAGTTTTTCTTTAAATCGATTCTAGACTAGTTTTTCTATCCAACTTTTTTGCCCTTAGTGCTCGGTTTTGTCACTTTCAAGCATTCTATCTCAACATAAGTCTTAACCTCATTTGTAGATTTCCTTCTTCTTACTCGATCCTAGTGATCATTTTCATCAATTTTAAGAGTTTTACCCAAATTCAAATAAAGGGACCCAATCCCTAGTGCCAAATCCAAAATCTCTTTTCGTCAATTTAGAGGGGACCTAGCCCTTAGCAAACAAATCAAGTGACCATGATGACCTAGTCTCTTTCTTAAATTGACCCATAAAGTCAATTTTGTCCATTCTATGAATTCACACAGTTGAGAAAATTTTTTAAGAAACCTGATCAATTTTTCAATAACCATCAATCTAAGATGGTGTTAAAGTTTTTGCCCATCAATCCAAAATGGTGTTTAAGTGTTTATTAAAGCCCATCAATCCAAGATGGTACTATGCCTATCAATCTAAGATAGTGTTTAAGTTTCGTTAAAGCCTATCAATCCAAGATGATGTTTCATCCATCAATCTAAGATGGTGTCAAGTTTTTGCTAAAGCCCATCAATCCAAGATGGTACTATACCCATCAATCCAAGATGGTGTTCAAGTTTTGTTGCCCATCGATCTAAAATGATGCTATGCCCATCAATCTAAGATGATGCTACACCCATCAATCCAAGATGGTGCTCAAGTTAAAACCCATTAATCCAAGATGGTGTCTATGCCCAAAGCCCAAGATGGTTCTATACCCATTAATCTAAGATGATGTTTAAACATTTATTGGTGATAAATTTTTTTATAACCATCCATCCAAGATGGCCATTTAATAAGGCGAACCGTAACCAAGAATAGATAAGGCTAGTCGTTGGATGGGTCTAAGTTTACCAAAAGCTTAAAGAGATGATCGGGAAATGTGCTAAGGAATGGGAAAGTGAATGAAAAGTAAGCAAAAACCACGAACAACGCTAAAGGATATGATACACCAATGGAGCTTTCGAGGACTCACAACACAATTCGATATGATATACGAATTGATCTAGTGAGATTACTTGCTACGTAGCCTTCTCAAGGGTTAGTATAAGAGTGAAATAAGAGTAAACAACAATGTTTACATAAAGTAGGAATATTTAGTTGTATTCATGAAATTTTGATGCCTTACAGCTACAAATACAAGGGTATTTATACCCAATAAGTTAGGACAATTTGCTTAAAAGAGAAAAGATAAAAAGGGTATTATCCTAAAGAAGTAATGTACAAGAATACAAAAAGGTAAAAATAAATATTTAAGAAAAGCAATGATTAGTGTAGTAGATTCTATACGTGGTCCTATATACATGTCAAAGGTATATTGGCGATGTCATTAGAGGATGTAGACAAAAAGAGTACAAACAGATTGTTTGTCTAAGTAAGGGCAACTGATTAGTTCGAGATCTATCTCTCGAACTCTTAGAATAGGTGGTGCCAAGCAATTCGATGGTTTGAACATAGCTGAGCAGATATGTAAGGTTTGGTGGCTCTCTTGGCATTCAAAAACTTAACACATAACTTCCGAAAGATGGGCAGTCATGGCTCGACATACAGAGTGGATTGGCAATTTGGAGTAACTTAACTTCTGTAGGAGTCAGCTGAAGTAAGAGGATTCACTTTGTCAATCCCTCTAGTCCTCAGGTTCAGTTGCAGATCAAGAGCCCAGTAATCTGATTCCTATCTTTCTTCTCGGGTTGATTTGGATTTGGGATTAAATTCAAATGTTTTTTAATCAATTCTCCATCAAGGTGATATGGACTAAGGTCGGTAATGTTGAAGTATCAAAAACTCCATAATCTTCGGGTAGATCTAACTTGTAGGCCTTATCATTGATCTTTTAGAGGATTCGGAAAGATCCTTTAGCCTTTGCTAATAGTTTGTTTTTCCTCTTACTTGAAAACCTTTCCTTGCTAAGATGAAGCTACACCAAGTCTCCCAACTAGAATTATTTAGCCGTCCTATCCTTGGTCTTCTCTAGAGTTCTTTTGGCAAATTGGTCGAGTTGCTAAGTGACTTTGTTGTAGATGTGTTGAAGGGATTGTACTCTGGCTCTTGCATCCGGGTCTTCTTGCACGAGCACGAGTGCAGGGGTATGATCGGGGGAGAACTTAAGATTAAAACTATAGACTACTTCAAAGAGTGTCTTCTTAATGGTGTCATGTACTATTCATTTATAAGTGAATTTAACCACTAGTAAGTAGACGTCCCAATCAGATAAGTTCTTACACACTATAGCTAAGAGCAGTGATCCCAAAGTGTCATTAATCACCTCGGTTTGTCCATTAGTTTAAGGTTGACAAGAAGTACTAAATAGTAGTTTGTTCCACATCCAACAACATAAGGTCCTCCAGAAATAACTTAGGAACTTCGAATATCTATCAAAGACTGCACTTCTCAGCACACTGTGTAACTACATAACTTCCTATAAGAAAAGAGAAGCAATAGCTAAAGCATCGTTAGTTTTAGGGCAAAGCATAAAGTGTACCATCTTGCTAAACCTATCTACAACAACCATCATAGAATCTTTACCTCAGGCAATTGGTGGTTATCCGAGGACAAAGTCCATGATCAACTTAGTCCATGGTTTTGTTAGAACAAGCAAAGGCATTGTTTTTCCTTGCTTAGCTCAGCATTTGGCCTTCTTTCATACGGTACAGCTTTCAACAATTCAGTATACATCTCACCTCATTCTCAGCTAACAGAATTGACTACTCAACAATTCATATGTTTTTTTCTCCCCAAAATGTCTGAATAATCCTCTACTATGGGCTTCCTTGATTAGTAGCTCCCGTAGTGAACAAGTCAGCACACATAATTTTCCCCCTCAAAACAAGTAGCCATCTTCTACAAGTACTTGTCTATTGTTCTTCCATCGACACATCAAATAAATATGAGTCCAAAGTGTAAATCCCTAGAGTACTGCTCTTTAATGCTTACAAAATCAAACAATCTTGTCTACAATTCATTCAAGAGCATATGTCTTCTCAAAAGAGCATCTGCAACTACATTGCTCTTTCCTTGTTTATATTTTATTACAAAATTGAATCCCTTAAGGAATTCAACCAATCTTACCTGTCGCTTTGACAATTTCATTTGACTTTGGAGGTACCTCAAGGACTCATGATCAGTATAAATAACAAATTCTCTCGGTAGTAAATAATACTACCATACTTACAGTGCTCGAAACAATGCCAAGAGTTCTTTGTCATACACAAAGTAATTTAACTGAGCCCCCCTGAGGTTCTCACTATGGTAGGCAGTTGGTTAGCCTTCCTACATTAAGATAATGCATATTCCGATGCCTAATGCGTCACATTCCAGCTTCAATATTTTCTCAAAGTCAATAGACCTAGTATAGGGGTAGAGGTCAATCTTTCCTTTATTTTGACGTAACTTCTCTCCTCCTTCTCTCCCCATCAGAAGTCGATGTTCTTCTTTGTTAATTTTGTAAACAGTGCAGCAAAGGTACTGAAATGCTTGATGAACCTCATATAGAATGAAGCCAGTCTATGGAAACTTCTCGCATCGACACAAGTAGTAGGAGTTAGCCACTCATCGATTACTTTGATCTTCTCGTCATCTACTTATAAGCCTCCTCCACTAACTACATAGCTCAAGAATATTACTTCCTCTTAGCAAAAGCAACATTTTTTCAAGTTACCAAATAATCTCTCGGCATGAAGGATATTTAGTTCAGCTCGGAGATGTTCTCAGTGACTTAACATGTCATCATTGTGCATAAGGATGTCATCGAAATATATGACACACTTCCCTATTAGATGTCTCAGTACATGGTTCATCAATCTCATGAAAGTACTTAAGGCATTTGATAGGCCAAATGACATGACCATCCACTCATAGAGTTTATGCCGAGTTTTGAATGCAATTTTTTACTCATCTCTCGACCTCATGCGAATTTGATGGTAACTAGACTTCATATCAACTTTGCTGAAGATCTTAGCTCTACTCAATTCATCCAACATGTCTTCCATCCTCAAGATTAGATACCTTTATTTAATTGTGATCTTGTTCACGACTCGGCTATTAATATACATTCACTAGGTTCCATCCTTTTTCGACACTAGAAGCATTAGAATAGCATAAGGATTGAGACTCTCCTTAACATACCCTTTCTCCAGTAATTCATTGACTTGACATTGGAGTTCGGATGCTTATTGAAGGCTCATCCGGTAAGTTGGATTATTTGGCAAGGTAACGTTGGGTATTAAGTCAATACAATGTTCAATGTCTCGGAGTGGGTGCAATCCCTCAAGTAACTATTCGAGGAACAGTTCGGCATATTCATCCAATAACACTTGCACTTCTTAAGGTAGCTCACCCCACTACTTCATCTTTAATAGTTGCCTAACTAACGTAAGGGTCATGTCATTAGCATTGATAGCTTCTCGAAGCTCAGCTCTACTCATCATCAGTGTCTTCTTCAATTCGCGAGTAAGTTTTTTCTTAACTTCTCTCAGCAACATCAGGTTTAGTGTAATCTTTGAGCTATCCTTCTTGAATACATATATGTTCCTATATTCGTCATGGATAACTCTTCTATCAAACAACCATGGTTGGCAAAGTAGCACGTACGAGGTGCACATAGGTAGCACATTACAAAGAATCTCGTCTGTGTAGTTTACAATCATGATTGATAATAGTACTTGCTGATTGATATGTAGTGTTCACTTATCACTTAGCCAATGTAACTTATACGGCTTTGGGTATGCAATGGTCGACAACTTGAACTATGTGACCATTTCGACTTATGCTACATTGATGCAACTTCTATTATCCACAATTAACGCTCGCAGTTAGTCATTCACCCTATAGGTGGTATGAAATAAGTTCTCCCTCTGCTTCTCCTTTCGTAAGGGTTCTAAGTTCATGGCATGTCAGACAATCAAGACCAATTGATCCAAGTCCTCGGCAAACACATCCTCTTCAATAAGTTCTTTCTTTGTAGCCTCTTTCTCAATAGTACCCTCCTCTTCTTTAGGTTCCTCATTAGTACTCTTTACCTATAACTTCGAGATGTATCCCTTATTGACTATAATCATTTTGTTCAAGCATTGAGCAGCCATATATCCGAAACCTTCACACATGAAACACTTGATTTGGCTTATCTTCCTATCAGACCTTTGCCCCTTCTCATAAGTTCGAGTCGACACGTTACAGTTAGGTTGACCTTTCTGCTCAGCTTAGAAATCCACCTTTCAGGTTGACTCCATACTTAACTGGTTCGATGATTTGTTTACCCAGGTCAACTAGTCGATATTCTGGTCGGTACTCGACCTCTCTTCTATCTCTCCACTCATTAAGCTATTTAGATGGCTTTATCCATTATTGTGAATTGGTGGAGTTCTACAGTATCCCAAATATTACCTCTAAATCCTGTGATGAACCTAGAGATTGTTCATGAGAAGGGTTCCTCCACTTTACATTAGATCATGAGCATTTGGAATTCCTGGACATAGTCATCAACTGTTTAGCCTCCTTGTCTTAGCTCCTGAAGCCAAGTGAAAGTATCTTGTAGATAAGTATCCAATACGAATTTGTTTCTCAATATTCTTTTCATTTTAGGTCAAGTATTGATCTTTCGATAGCCTTCTCACCTCTTCATAGCTTGGGAATTCTTCCAGCATATGGTAGCATATCTGAAGAACTCAATAGCAGTAGTTGTCACTTTCTCGTAATTCTCATACTAATAATAGTAAAAAAAAAAAACAAGCTTTACTTTCTCTTCCCATTCTAAATATTCATCAACACTCTTAGATCCATTGAAGCTCAAAATTCGAAGCTTTACATCATCAGATGCTCTGGGGGCTCGAGCTTGTTCCTCTTCAAAATACTCTTCCTCATCCTCTTCATCCAATACTCTTAGGTCTGTCCTTTATTTTACTTGTCTACCTACTCCTTCACCTCAAACCAGTCAAGCTAGGTTCTGACCTTTAGCAAGTTAAGCAACTTGTAAGGTTTTTTTAGTGGCCCTAGTTGGTCAGTAAGCCAACGCATGAACAGACTGAGTTAGATCTACCAAGAGGTTAGCTACCTCATCAAGTCTCTCATTAGCGCTCCTAGGGGTTCCCTAAGATTGTCGGCTATAGTAGATAACTCCACTATTGTCATCTCCAATACCAACATTCACACTTGGGTCAATCATTTTCTTCGTAGATTCAAAGTTCAAACTCTTTAACTGGGTATTTTAGCAAACACTTTCATAAATTAGAAATTTAACAGCCAGTAAACACAGCAATTAAATAAACATAGCAACTTGCTTTGTTTCACACACACAAAATAAAGTATAGTTAGAACTTCAAAACAACTACAACTTAAGTGAAAATATTCACTCTGATATCAAGATGATGCAAATTATGACCAAGAATAAACAAGGCCAATCGTTGGATGGGTCCAAGCTTACCGAAAGCTTGAAGAGATGATGGGGAAATGTGCAAAGGTACAGGAAAGTGAATGGAAAGTAAGCAAAACTTATGAATAGCTCCAAAGGATATGACGCACCAATGGAACTTTCGAAGACTCTCAACACAATTCGATATGATACATGAGTTGGTCCAGTGAGGACACTTACCACCTAGCCTTACTCAAAGGTTAAGATAAGAGTGAAATGAAAGTAAACAATAGTGTTTACATAAAAGAGGAATATTCAGTTGTATTAATGAAAGTGTGATGCCTTGCAGCTACAAATACAAGGGTATTTATACCCAATAAGTTAGGGCAATTTACCTAAAAAGGAAAAGACAAAAAGGATATTATCCTAAAGAAGTAATGTACAAGATGTTGAACCTAGAGTTCATTATTTGATTTTGATGAGAAAAAAAAAACAAAAAATATATAATTAAACTAGTTAATTTTAATGAGAACAAAACAAAAAGTGTGTGTCTAAACTTGTTGATTTTGAAGAGAACAAAACAAGTGGATGATTAAACTAAGTATTATTTGATTATATTGTGGTAATTGAATAAGATCAATTGATTTGCTTAATGATTAAATATATCAATTATCTCTATAAGAAATTTAATCTTTCAAGTAGTGATCAAATGATCTTAAAGTTAGATTGCAAAGAATATTTGTTTGTTGTGTGTTAAAAGAATTTTCAAGTGATATTTAGTCTACCGGGTTGACGACTTAAAGAAGAATAAGGCTGATGGTATAAAGCCCTAAAAAACACAAAAAAAAAAAGCATATTGACCTAGAAGAACTGGCTTGCCAATAGAGTAATTATTACCGGTATGCCGGTAGTTAAAAGTACCGGCATACCAGTAAGTCTGATACAATTAGCTATTGGAGCATTCAATGCACTATAACAAGAAGAATTGAATGGGATGATATAAATGCTCAACAACTTGACCAAGGATAGAAGAGATCTAATATTCTACTACAATTTAAAAATATTCTCTTACATTCTTAAGCTTATTTTCACTTCTCTTTGGTCTCCTATACACTTATTTGCTATCAAATAAAAAGAGACATAATCGTATGTTTGAAAGTTCTCACATTTGTAATCTTGAGTGAAGAAAGTGATACTCTTAAGTTAGTTGTCTGTAAAAAAGATTGTGTAAGCTTATATAGCTCTTGGAGCAATTGAGTTGTGAAATTGATAAAGAGAAAGTAAAGTCCTCGGTTGGAGGCATTGTGTATCCATAGAAACTAGGGGGTGGTCTGAACTCCATGTTAAATCCAGGCCTGATATTCTTTATCCCTATCTCTTTAATTTCCTCATTTATAATTATTCTATTGTTGCTTTGATTATTCTTATTATTGCATTTAGTCATTTATATTGAAAAAGAATTGAAATTTGTCTTTAAACTCAATTCATCCCCCCCTCCCCCCCCTCTTGAGTTTAGCCTAGTGTTCTTCAATTGGTATCAGCACTAGTTTCTAATCACTTACTTAATCGCATATTAGAGTAAAGATCATTGCATCTAATGCATTAGGCTTCTTGGAAGGATAAGCAATCAATAGGCCTCTTCTCCTAACCGGTAGCAATTATCCATATTGGAAGTGTAGGATGTCCATATTCTTAAAAGCACAAAATAAACTACTATGGCGTGCAGTTAACCAAGGACCATTTAAGATAGAATGAAAAGAAGAAAGAGATTACCTAGATGATGATTGCAAATTACTTGATCTAAATGAAGTTGCCATGAATACTTTGCATTGTACCATAAATGAAAATGATTTCAATAGAATATGTATATGTAAAAGTGCCAAAGGAATATGGGATGAATTAGAAAGCACATATGAAGGAACTAGTAGAGTAAGAGATACAAAAATAAGTTTATTAT
Organism: Lumnitzera racemosa; assembly: GCA_024138005.1. Classification (NCBI taxonomy): domain Eukaryota; kingdom Viridiplantae; phylum Streptophyta; class Magnoliopsida; order Myrtales; family Combretaceae; genus Lumnitzera; species Lumnitzera racemosa. The sequence goes on from JAMXBC010000003.1 coordinate 40,134,420, forward strand.
GTAGACAACTTGAAAACTTCAAGAAGGATCCAAATGAAACAATTGATGAGATGCATAATAGATTCATCAATATCATCAATATCATTAATCCTTTAAGTGTTCTTGAAGAGACATTTACTAACCTTGAAATAAATTCCAAAATCTTCAGGTCTTTGCCAAGAGATTGGGAAGCCAAGAGAACCACAATCGAGGAAGCTCATGATCTTAATGAAATGTTAAAAGAACAACTCCTTGGAACACTTAAGATACATAAGATGGTAAAGAAACAAGGAAAGAATCTAGATAGAATACAATTGCTCTATAAGTCATGGAGAAAAACTCAAGTGATGAAGAAAGTGAAGACAATTATGAGGTCACAATATTAGCAAACAAGTTTAGAAAGTTCATGAAATTCAATAAAAGAGTTAAGAAACATAAGGACAGATATGGATCATCTTCTTGGATACTGGAATTGTAGAAAATTAGAGAGAGGTAAAATTAAGAAGAAATTAGGGTTTTCACAAAAAATTACAAAAAACTGTGTAATTTGGGCTTCTAAGAAGAATTCAGATCCAATGAGTAGTTAAGAATGGACAACCACCACCACCACCACCACCATACTATGGTGGCAGTGCCTAGATTGGCCTCCGAGCCACCAGTTCTGGAGAGTTCCAATTTCTACTAGATTTTTCTTAAATTGTTAAAAATATCAAAATTAGTTGGAAAATTATGCAACTTGTTATTTTGAAATATTTTTGTATTCAATTTTTTTAAAAAATATTATTTTGATGAAAATATATCCCGTGATATATGGTCCTTAAGAAATCATGCAAAATCGAACATATTTCGATTTAGAAATCAATGACCTTAAGAGTGCAGTTTTGAGCCTAAATTTTTTTTTAAACTACTTAAAGGGTTATAAAATAGTGCCATGAAGCCCTTTTTCAAAAATTAATTGAAAAATTTTTAGATAATTTTTAGACCTTAAAATGATGCATAAATGGATAATTTATGGTTAATTAAGTAATTAAATGGGTAATTACATATTTAATGCACAATTATATGTTTTAGGATATTGAAATCTAATGGAGTATGCTACTTGTAGCATTTGGAGTGTTAGATGTAATTATTAAGATATTATATAATAAATATGTAATAGGTAAAAATGATAAATTTTAAGTTAATTTGGTAATTTAGGGTAATTAGGTTCAAAACCTAATTTGGGATGAATTTAGATATTTGGAATATTATTTGATGTTAGGAGATGACATTTGAAGTTATGGGAATATTAGATGTATACATTTTATATACATTAGGTGATAATGTGTAATATGTATATATGAGAAGTTAATAATTAGGAAAATATTAGTTAAAATTGATATTATGATAACAATAGGAATATATAATAAATCTGATAGGACACTTAAATTAGGATAATTATATGAAAAATGTAATATTTTCTCATAACAGGAGTGAATTTGGTAAATAAATTAAGATTCGAGTATATTGCACGGACTAAAACACTAGTAAGAGACTAAAAATGATATTTATGATATCCAAAGATAATGCGGTTAATTTGACATTATGGGTTGGAATGATTTCTTAGGGTATACATATAAATCTCTAACAAAAAACTGAGTTAAAAACTTAATTTAGAAATCAATGCAAAAACTGAAACAGAACTTACATAATTTAAGAATAATTGTAAAAAAACTTAAAAACCTAGATAATTAGATATATTAAACCCTAAACAAAAGATAACAATAAATGTTATAGGATAAAACCAATATATAATAGTTATATGGAAAACTGAAACCACATTTGTATTATAAGGATGATCGGCGATGGCCTATGCAAGTCGGACCTTGAGTGAGTAAGTGAGGAGTCCAAGTAAGTTGGGATTAATATAGTATTGTCTTTTGGAGGATTGAAATTGTACTTGATTGTGCTTGTTCTAAGCTAATGATATGATTTTGATTTGCTGCTTTGTTTGTATTATATGAAATAATCGATCACCCTAAACTAAATCTAATCAAATATACGACTTGTAAACCTAAATCAAACCGAAATAGCAACCCATTAAGGGAAACCCTTTAACCAAATATTGATCCCTTCGAAAGGGATAGCACCGGATAGCATAATAGGTCTCTTCTTCATCCTTAGTTGAACTAAGTAATAGGTAAGGAGGTTGCGGTAAGGGTGAAGTCAATGGTTTGAAGGTAGTCGAAAGAAAAGTAGGGTCTCGATTACACAAGCCTGGGTTTAGTAATAAGTTATTGCATTAATGGTAACTCCTTAACCTAGATTAGAGTAAGATAAAATTTTCTAATATCATAACGAACTGGATAACGTCGTGTGATGGTATTTGCTTAAACATGTATTGCACTTAATAATTTGGTTGATAACCTTGTTTATGTTCGTAGTATAGTTTTAAGTCTCTGTTCTAACTTTCTAAGTTGTGGTTGCTCACATCCTTACAGACGTCGTTACAGGTGCTAGCTAAAAGACAGCTTACAACTACCTTGAAGCTAGCAACTACTAGATCTTAAAGAGTGAGGAAAAACATTTGAAGAACAGACATATATTTTTAAGATCTAAGCTCTTATTTTAGAATTTTTCATTTCTGAATAATGAATTAACTAGGAAATAAATGTTATAAACATTAATTGTAATAACTGAATTCTAGTATATATATATATATATATATTTTTTCTTACTTTCTAAGGTAAATGACTCATTTAAATTACGAACTGTTTACTTCAAAGTGAGTTAGTCGTAGATGCCTTATGTAGATCAGGTCTAATATAGCAGTTATAAAGCCAGCTTTTATCTTAAAATGGTTTTTTACAGTGGGACTATTACAACTCTGTTGTTTCGGGGTGTAACAGCAACACCGATAATGAAACTTCCTTCATGGCTCTCAATGATGATGAGGTATGTTCTCCTTCACATGACTCCTCCTTTGATAATCTTAGGAGTATGTATAATGACTTATTGAAAAAATTCATTAAAGTGCAAAAGAAGAATAAAGTGTTGAAGCAAACGATGAGTGAAATAGGTGATGAGTTTGATATTATCAAAAGTGAATACAATAAAATAGTTGATGCAAAAGAAGAATTAGAAGAAGACAATGAATATTTGAAAATTGAAAATGAGAGATTGACAAAAGAAAATATAGAGATAAGTACTAGAAATAATGAATTGATAAATGAAAATGGAAAATTACAAGAGGTCAACAAGAATTTTGAAAAAGAAATAAAAGAACTAAGACTTGAAGCAAAAAATGATGAAGGTGTAATAAAGAAACTAAGTCAACTTGAAATTGAAAATTCAATTCTAAGAACTAGCTTAGATGACTCAAGAAAAACAATGGCAAAATTCATAGATGGAGAAAAGAATTTGGATAAAATCCTTAGATCACAAAAGCTAATGTTAGATAAAACCGAAATAGGTTATATTAAGGAAAATATGCATAGAACATAAAAGAGCTATTTTGTTAAAGCATCAAATAAAACTTGTAATATTGCTTACACATGTGCATTATGTCATAATCTCTCCTTATGTAACCAAAATAAAATGGTTTGGGTCTCTAAGGGACAAGCTTACATTACAACAACTAATCCCAAAGGACCCAAACTAAAGTGGGCACCAAAGAGATAAACGCTTGTTTTTTTGGATCCTTCAAGGCACAACAATAAATGGATCTTGGATAGTGGTTGCTCAAGACATATGATGAGAGACGCATCCAAGTTTACATCTATAGACTTGAAGGATGGAAGAAGTGTGACTTTCGAAGATAATCGAAAAGCTCATGTTATTGGTGAAGGTAACATTTACATTAATAATGATCTTACTATTAAGCATATGTTAGTTGTTGATAATTTAAAACGTAACTTACTTAGCACTAATCAATTATGTGATATAAGATATAAAGTAATTTTTCATGCATCAAAGTGTTTTATTGAAAACATTAGCAATGACCAAATCCATTTTGAGGGGTATAGATGAGAAAACATTTACGAAATTAACTTCAATATGTTTTCATGCTCTCTTAAGACTTGTCTATCCACTAAAAACAACGATAGTTAGTTGTAGCATAGAAAGTTAGGATTGCTAGTATGGATATCTTATCAAAACTAGCCAAAAGGAATCTTATTAAAGGATTACCTAAGATTAGTTTTGATAAAGATAAAACATGTTAAGCATGTCAATATGGCAAACAAACCAAGTAATCTTTCAAATCAAAAGAAGCCATCTCAACTTCTAATCCTCTCCAACTAATATACATGGATTTATTTGGTTTAACTCAAACTTTAAGTTTGGGAGGGAAAAGATACACCTTGGTCATAGTTGATGATTTCGCTAGATACACTTAGACCTTCTTCCTTGCTAACAAGGATGAAACTTATCATGTGTTCTTGAACTATAGCAAGAAGGTCTAAAATGAAAAAGGTCTTTCTATTATCTCTATAAGAGTAACCATAGGAGAGAATTTGAAAATATTGATATGGAAGATTTTTGTAATAAAAATGGAATAAAAACATACTTACTTGGCACTTAGAACTCCGCAAAAAAATGGAGTTGCCAAAAGAAAAAATAAAACCCTTATAGAAATGGCTAAGACCATGCTTTGTGACAATAACCTACCTAAATATTTTTGGCCGAAGCTGTCAATATGGCTTGTTACATATCAAATCATGTTTTCATTAGACCAATTCTTAAGAAAACCCCCTATGAGCTTTAGAAAGACAAAATACCTAACATATTATATTTTCATCCTTTTGGGACGAAATGTTACATTCTCAATAATAGAAAGGAACAATTAGGAAAATTTGACTCAAAGTTTTTCTTAATTATTCTCTTCCTAGTAAAGCTAATAGAATATATAACAAGAGAACATTTGTTGTAGAAGGGTCAATTCATATTGCATTTGATGATACTTGTATATATAAAGAGTCTAATGATGAAGTAGAAAACATTGGTGATCATTTGGAAAATCTTGGTCTTAACAAGAATCAATCAAACTCAATTGAAAAGGAATTCTCTAGGCAAGATGAAATCATTAACAACTCTAACTTAGATTTACCTAGAGAAGGAAGTTTGTGAAAAATCATCCTAAGGATCAAATAATAAGAGAACCATCCAATAAGGTTCAAACTAGAGCCTCACTTAAAAATCTAAGTAATGTAGTGTTCCTATCTTAACTTGAACCAAAAAATATAGATGAAGTTATAAAAGATGAATTTTAGATTCAAGCTATGCAAGAAGAGCTAAATCAATTTACTAGAAATGAGGTATGGAACTTAGTATCTAAACCAAAAGATAGACCAATTATTGGAGCAAAATGGGTTTATAGAAACAAACTTGATGAAACTAGTATAGTAACTAAAAACAAGGCTAGGTTAGTTGCTAAAGGCTATAATCAAGACGAAGAGATAGATTTTGATGAGATCTTTGCCTTGGTTGCAAGACTAGAAGCCATTAGGATGCTTTGGGCATTTGCGGCTCAAAAAGATTTCAAACTACATCAAATGGATGTTAAAAGTGCCTTTCTAAATGGCTTCATCAAAGAAGAAGTATATATAGAGCAACCACCGGGTTTTGAGGATAATGAATTCCTAAACCATGTATATAAGCTCAATAAAGCCTTGTGTGGACTAAAGCAAGCTCTTAGAACTTGGTATGAAAGATTAAGTAACTTCTTGATAAAGAATAATTTCACTAAAAGGAAACTTAACACAAATCTATTTATCAAACAACAGAATGATCATATCCTAATTGTTCAAATATATGTTGATGACATTATGTTTGGTACCACTCACATGGATTTAGTTAATAAGTTTATCCAATGTATGAAAAATGAATTTGAAATGAGTATAATAAGAGAACTCAACTATTTCTTAGGCCTTCAAGTTAAGCAAACCAAAGATGGAACCTTCATTAACCGAAGAAAATATACCAAAGAACTCTTTAAAAGATTCAAAATGAATAATTGCAAGACTAAGCCAACTCCAATGAGCACTACCCTAAAACTTGACAAAGATGAGAATGGAAAGAACATTTGTCAAAAGATGTATAGGGGTATAATAGGAAGTCTTCTATATTTAATTGCATCTAGGCTAGATATCATGTTTGATGTGTATCTATGTGCATAGTTTCAATCTTGTCCTAAAGAATCCCACTTGAATGCGGTTAAACGCATTTTTAAGTATCTTATGGGCACTATTGAAATTGGCTTGTGATATCCTAAGTTCACCTCACTTGATCTTATTGGATATTTCAATGTCGACTTTACCGGTTGCAAAGTCGATTGGAAAAGCATTAGCGGAACATGTCATTTCCTTGGTAATTCATTAGTATCATGGCACTTAAAAAAAACAAAACTCAGTAACACTTTCTACAACTAAAGCTAAATACAAAGCAATTAGTGGTTATTATACTCAAGTTTTATGGATGAAGCAAACCTTGCTTAACTATGGTTTGAAATTTACCAATGTTCCAATAATATGTAACTATACAAGTGCTATCAACTTGACCAAAAATCCAATTCAACATTCTAAGACTAAGCATATAGAAATTAGACATCACTTTATTCATGATCATGTGCAAAACAATGATATTTTCTTAGAATTTATTGATACTAGCAATCAAATAGCTGATATCTTCACAAAACCCTTAAGTGAGGAAAGATTTTGCTCTCTAAAAAGAGAATTAAGAATGATCTTACAAGATGAGTGCTATACACATAAGAACCAATACGGCCTTTTTGAATAAAATTAACTTGCTAAGTAAGTTGATCGAAAACTATTACACTATAAGGTATAAGAAATATGATCACATGACTTTTATGCATTAAGTATCACATTTAACATGTTTTGGGCACACTTAAAGTCATTCATGCTTACCTAAGTTTATACATGCACAAAATTAACATACATTGGTTTCCGTACCTAAAACCAAGGCTTACATATCTATTTTCATCCCTAAATCATGTTTGAGTGGTCAAATAAGTTTAATTTGAATTTTGTGCATACTTTACCTCTTTAGACCCTTTTTACGTTCTATGTGCAAAATGGAGCATTTCTTACTTATATGAAGTTTGCTTAGCTTGATCATGTTTCTTTTATGTCTCTCAATGTCTTTTAAAATATTTGAAACATGAACTTTGCTTGAACATTGGGCAAGGATCTCCACTTACTCTCTAGCCACTTGCATGATTAAGGAACTTAAGTAATCATTTCACAATTTGTAGAGCCTTAAAGTTATATTTTGTGCCTACCATGCTTAAACATATATTTGAAATTTGCTTGACTTGTTAGTGTGCAAAAACTCAATTTTTATGCACCTATTTTACTCATACATGGACACTTTCATATTATCATGAATTACTTAGCTCTATGGATTTGATTTGGATAAATTTTAGCTATTTAGTTAAAAATGAATTTTTTTTAAGCCTTAACGGACTCAAATAAACTTGTTTGAAGTGTTAAAATGTTTAATGGATCTCTACAAATCAAATTGGATTAGTAACTTTGCTCAAACAAGTAGTCTCTGTTGTTTTTCTGCAAAATTGTGGACAACCAGCATGTCAGTAATACAAATCACCGACTTGCCGGTATACCTATGTATTTAACAACTTGTTTTTGCTTCTGTTCGATCAACCGACAAGCTAGTTGACATAAGTATCAACAAGCCGATATACTGCTCTCCTTTCACTTTTTTTTTGTTCTGTACTTATAACCAATAAGCCAATTCATATCACTATTAGTATGTCGGTATACTCCACTCCTGAAGCAATTCATTTTGCTTCTGTTCTCTTAACTAGCATGCCAGTTCATCAAAATACCTGCAAGCCGGTTATTAAGTTTTCAAGCACAACTTAAAGTCATGCTGTACAATTATTCTCTCATCTTTCTTCCACAAAACCCCTTTTCTCCTTCCTTAAACGCTAACCTATTTCTATCTCTTCGATTCATCTCTTTTCCTCCATCAAAATCTAAAATTTCCTCCATTAATCCACTCTCCACTCTCTCTTCTTTCTCTTCATCTTTCATCAATCTTCTCTCTCTTCTTCTTCCTCTCTTCACTTTCTCTCTCTACCCATACCCTTCAAACAGTCACGCCACTGGCTTCCATCACCCATACTCTCTTCCTTACCACATAAGTCCATATACATCTATACCTTCTCAACCCTTATGACACCGCGTATTGCTCGATACCGGCATCATTTATCCACCAGAGGTGCTTGAGGAATTTTACATTGCCACCTTTCCCGGGGTCATCACCAACCATGTCCTCGATATCCTTTGGCTTCCTCATGAGGTACACGATGATGCCATTAAGTATTTTTACCGTAATATGTCGGATTCTCTAGATGATCAAGGTAGACCAAAACTGAAAATGAATCTGAGTGATGAGTTGTATCGTAGTGTCCTATATACTTATGTTTATGGTACTTTAATTACTATTACACCTGAAGATGTTTATGGTCTTATTGGTGCTGCTATTAGTGAGACGAAAGTAAATGTAAATTACTATGGGGCAAAATTCCATGAGAGAGTCTTTAGATTTAAAGGCATTAGAGCAGAACGGGGAAAAACAAAAAATTTGGCTAACATCCGCCTCTATCTTAGGACAAAAATTCTCCACCATATTATTATTCATAGTTTCTGTCCTCGTCAAGGCCAGCAATCCAACATCACCCTTCAAGACTTATGGATTTTATATTATTTAATAATAAATAAGTAGATTGATTTTTTTAGTATTATGGACCAATGCTTTAAACATGTAACCAACAACCCATCTCAAGCTTTTCTTCAATTTGGGCCATTGGTTACATAATTGTTTATAAGAAAGGGTGTTCAGTTTCCTTCCCCCCTCCCCCCTGCACTGGTAACTTGAGTTAAGCACCTATAATTAATTGATGTTTGTCAAGGGAATTTAGAAGAAATCAGGGAACAACTAGGTTCGGAAGAAAGACCTTCATCCTCTAGATGTTAGCTCTATACGCCCTACTCAAGATCTTATCACTTCTTCTGATGAGCCAGATAGTCCCAGTGCTCATATTCACTCTAGTGCAGCTCTAAGCCGTGTTACCTCTCCTCCACCTGAGGGTTTTTCTCACCAACCTCCACCTGACTATGGGTTCCCTTCTTTTGATCTGACTACTTTTCTAACTTGTTAGCGTCCTTTTTATCAATACTCAGAGACGTACTACAATCAGCTTTAGGAGGACAATCATGATCACTTACACAGTGGGTTTCAAGGACTTTATTGGCATTTTTAGCTGAACTACCATTGCTCATCTTACCCTTTTCCTTCTCCAGCTCAGGATGATGATCCTCTTGCCACCTAGTTATATTTTTTAGCTTTCTATCTATGTTTCCTTTTTTTCCCTTTTTTTTTTTAAGGACTCGGCCTTTGGCCACTTTATTCTTTGGTCCTTGTTGGACCTACTTTTACTGCTAGATATTTGTGGCCTTTGTAATCTCTTTGCTATATGTGGTTGTCTATTGATGGCTGTTTTCGTGCTCTTTTCTAGCCTTGTTTGTTTTTTATTTTCTTCTTACAGGGAGCATATTCTCTAGTATAAGCTGGAACTCTACCAAATTTTCAGCTTAAATTTTCTTCCCTCTTCACTACCTGGATCATCCTCTTTTTGATGAAGCCAAAGGTAGAGAAATGTTCAAGTCGTTAGAGTGTCAAAACATATATTAAGTTGAATTAAAAATAGTTATTTATAAGATGATATTGATTCTATAACTTTGGCATATCTTAATTCCTTGAAAGATTGATATAATCTTTATGTGAAGTTATTAAGGAGTGAGACTTGGTTCCTTAGCACATCAATATACTCTCATTTTGTAAGCACTCACTTAATCTTATTCAATTGTCAAATATGTTAAAATTGAGTGTTAAATTGAGGGGGAGTATTAAATTAAGGGGAGCATTAGATTAAGGGAGAGCATTTAAAGTATAAGAGTTTTGTCCTCATAAAAAAAAAGGGGGGGAGATTGTTGAACCTATAGTTCATTATTTGATTTTGATGAGAACAAAACAAAAAAGTATATGTCTAAACTTGTTGATTTTGAAGAGAACAAAACAAGTAGATAATTAAACTAAGTATTATTTGATTATATTAAGGTAATTGAATAAGATCAATTAATTTGCTTAATGATTAAATATATCAATTATCTCTACAAGAAATTTAATCTTTTGAGTAGTGATCAAATGATCTTGAAGTTAGATTGCAAAGAATATTTGTTTGTTGTGTGTTAAAAGAATTTTCAAGTAATATTTAGCTTACCGGGTTGATGACTTAAAGAAGAACAAAGCTGACGGTATAAAGCCCTAAAAAATACAAAAAAAAGTACACTGACCTAAAAGAATTGGCTTACCGGTAGAGTCATTTTTACCGGCTTGCCGGTAGTTAAAAGTACTGGCATACCGGTAAGTCTAATACAATTAGCCATTGGAGCATTCAATGCAATGTAACAGGAAGAATTCAATGAGATAATATAAATGCTTAACAACCTGACCAAGGATAGGAGAGATATGATATTTTACTACAATTTAAAAACATTCTCTTACATTCTTGAGCTTATTTTCACTTCTCTTTAGTCTCTTATACACTTATTTGCTATCAAATAAAAAGAGACATAATCGTATGTTTGAAAGTCCTTACATTTGTAATCTTGAGTGAACAAAGTAATACTCTTAAGCTAGTTGTATGTAAAAAAGATTGTGTAAGCTTGTGTAACTCTTGGAGCAATTGAGTTGTGAAATCAATAAAGAGAAAGTGAAGTCCTCGATTGGAAGTATTATGTATCCATAGAAATTAGGGGACAGTCCAAACTCTACATTAAATTCGAGCTTGATATTCTTTATCCCTATCTCTTTAATATCCGCATTTATTATTGTTTTATTATTACTTTGATTACTCTTATTATTTCATTTAGTCATTTATATCAAAAAAGAATTGAAATTTGTCCTTAAACTCAATTCACCCCCCCCCCCCCCTCTTAAGTTTAGCCTAATGTTCTTTACAAGAATATAAAAGGGTAAAAACGAATATGAAGGAAAGTAATGATTAGTGTAGCAAATTCTACATGTGGTCTTATACACATGTCAAAGGTACATTAATGATGACATTAGAGGATGTAGAAAAAAGAGTATAAGCAGATTATTTGTCTGAATAGGGCAACTGATTAGTCTAAGGTCTATCTCTTGGCCTCTTAACATAGGTGACGTCAAGCAATTAAATGGTTCAGATATAGCTGAGCAAATATTACGAGGTTTGGTAGCTCTCTTAGCATTCAACAACTTGACACATAACTTTCAAGAGATGGGTAGTCATGCGGCTCAACATACAAAGTGGATAAGCAGTTCGAAGTAACTCAGACTCGATAGGAGTCGGCTAGAGCAAAAGGATTTGCCTTGCCAATCCCTCTAGTCCTCAAGTTCTGTTGTGAGTCAAAGGCCCAGTAACCTGATTCTTATCATTTAAGATTTACTTTACTTTCTCTAGAAAAAAAAAACATATTTTACCGTCCATTTAAGACCATATCTTTAGGGTTCTATCTAGCTCATAGAGCACTATCCCATCTTACATCTCCTTTAAGGTTATAGTTAGCTCATAGGGCACTATATCATTCAAAAACCTACTCTTATGTCTCAGCCAATTCTTAAAGCATCTTCTTTCTCTCTTAACATATCTTTCACCATTCACCCAAATCCCTAGTAGATTAGGCCTAGTGTAGCTAACTATTTGTAGCATCACTTAAGGCATATGCATTCTTAAGACAAAAATGGTATCTCTTTTGTCTTTGTGGCAAAGTTTTACTCAAACTTTACCATAAAGAAGGGCAACTATAGACACTTTAATTTTTTTCCCCTTATAATATATTCTAAGAATAAAAGAAAATGGTCCTAATTAAAAGATACAAAAAAATTAGAAAATATAGAAAACACAAAAAAAAAATTGAAAAAAAAAGGAAAAATATAAAAATTTAGGAAAAATAGATTTTTTAGGTCTTAAGATGTTTTTAATGTTGTTAGGTGATAAGGATCGGGTAATTTCATTTTTAGGGTCGAATAACATTTGGGTAGAGCTTCATTTTAAAAGGAATTTTGTTTTATTTGTTTACTTATTCATTCATTTATTTATTTTTAAAACATGTATGCAAGTAACTTGGTCAATTAAGATCTAATTTTTTACTTGAAACTAGGTTTAGTGTAGCATCTTATTTGTTTATTTATTTTTATCTATTTAATTTTCTTTCTTCTATTTTATTAAAAAAAGTGGCTAAGGGCATCACTAGGCCAAATGAAGTTTACATTGTAAAAGCCTAGATCACAGTAAAGAAACTGATGCACAAAGCGCTTAACATTTTCAATCAAGCACGTATGTTACACCCACGTGCCAGTCACATAGCACATGCCTAGCACCCCCTTCCTTCTTTAGTTTTAGATTTTCTTAGGAAAGGTGGAAATTAAACTCGTATGATCCTTTCTCTTTTTGACCGAATTGAATCACTTTTTGGGTAAATTTCACTACAATAATTGCAAGAATCCAAAGAAGGCTTAAGATACTACCAATAGATACCCATTTCTCATCCAAATTCATCCAATTTGAAGTGGGGTGGTATTGATTCAAAATTAACCATTAAATTACGTAATAGGTTTAAATCCAAAATTGGCAATGAAGGCTAATTTGACCATTGATGGTACTTTCTGAATTCATTCGAGCTTGTTTATGTATAAATAGTGTCTCTTAGTTTCATTCCCATCATCGAGTTCACTCTTAAAATCACTCAGAAACACACATCCTTCACTTTCTCTCTCTAAGTGCTCTCTTACTCTCTCTAAGCTATCTCTTATTCTAGCCATCGACAAAGGTAGCTACTATTATTAGAAATTAACCAAAATCCTCGCTCTCCATTCCATTCCCCCTTCACCCTCTATCGTACCTCATAACACCACCATTATGGAAACCCTCACCACCACCGCCACCACTGTCCTTATCGAAACCACCTTCATGACCACTCCTAGTATTAAACCAAGCCTACAACTGAACCCCTCACACTTGAAAACACAAGACCCAACCACCCTCTTGTCTCATGCAATGCCCACATGCAATCTCTACTACTACCATCGATTGCCCAAACGAAAACTACCGCTAAACAACTAAAGTAAGTAAAGGCATTTTCCCTAGCCCCTAATCTCAATTAAGAAACACACAAATTCATTGTTTCCCCTTCGTTTTAGCACTTACAGAGAGCTGAATCGACCATCATTGCCTCCTCTCTCTCTCTCTCTCTCTCTCTCTCTCTCTCTCTCTCTCTCTCTCCAATTACGTACTACATACATAAACTCAACTTGACCTAACCCGAAGGTTTAACCTTAGCCAATACCCTACTGACCTACATCCAATAATAGAATCAAGTCCAACCCCTTTCTTTATTTGATTTTTTTTTTCATTAAAATGAAAATAAGAAAAAAGAAAGTAAAAAAACAAAACAAATTGTTGAAATTTTTTTAAAAAAATAATATAAGAATAAAGAAGTTTTTATTAATTTATCTAAATTAGGAATTTTTTTCCTTTTCTTTTCGTACCTTTTTAAGAAATGTGTATTTTTTTACTTAGATTTTTATTTTCCAAAAATAAAATAAAATAAAAATCCATTTCAAAATTAGAAACTTTTTCTAGAATTTTCAAAAAAATAAATAAACACCAATTAGGACCTTTTTCTTATATTTTCCTTAAATAGAATAAAATGGTTAAACAATGTAAACCTAATGATTTTTCATAAATAAAATGAATCACATACTAAAGTTTTTTTGAAAGAACAAATTACAGAAAGTTTAATCTCAAATAGCGGGTACGTAAATATCTGTAGGCAATTATAGAGCGACTTAAAGTAAGAAATTTTTTTTTATTCTCTCTTTTATAAATAAGTAGATTTAATTTCTTAATTTCTTCTTTTTGTAAACAAAATTAATTTTCTTTCCTTCCTGTAAATTAAAATTTTTCTTTCATGTAAAAAGGATATTTTAAAAAGAATAAAACTAAATTTGAAAGATTACAATGATGCCTATTAGGGTTTAATAAGTTAGCCTTCAAGCCCAAAAACTCCGGTTTGCAAACTGTTTTCAAAATTAGTTTTTTTTTTTTTGTTAAGACTAATGGCTAAGTTATAACTAATCTACCCAATTAGTTATGACTTAACATTTTCTCGACTTCGGTCGGATGGTGACTCTAGCATCTTTTTAAAATAAAAAGAAACCAAATGTTTCTTTAATCCTTAATCGAAGGTTTATATCAAATGGGTATAGGGTTCGTTATAAATGGGATTAAGGAAAATATGCTAAAACCGAAAATTTCAGGCTCAACACCTATGAAGGAAAGCATTCATCACATGTAACTAATAAATGGGCAATTTGTTAGATCTTATAGTATGAAAACATAATGGAATATTAAAATTTTCTTCACAAAATCTATCACAAAATCCACGTAAACATGCATAATATTATGAGAAATAAAGTTATAAGAAAATTACTTTTCCAATAATATAAAACCTTCTCCTCTTATGGATGGAGTTTAAGTGAGACTTAATTCTCACAACGCCTTTTGCAAAATAATATACCTTGTTCACTACTAGGACACCAAGTGTTGGTCCTCTAGTGGTATCCACACACATAGCAAAAGGAGTAATTCTAATCCTTTATATTGTTGGTTAACTTGGATTAGAATTTTATAAGAACCTTTCTTTTGTCAATGGATAGAACCCTTTTTTTTTTCTTCTCTCTCCTCTTCTCTCATATATATAAGGTAGGGAAGGAATCTTTCCTTATAAGATTAAATTTCTTATAAGAATAAATAAAATTTGATAACCAAATCTTTTTCAAACTAATAATCATATTTTATCAACATTTAGATTACATAAATATCTACTTGATAATTAAATTTTTCTCAAAATATTCTACTATTTCAAAATAAATTAATTATCTCATTAATTTTAATTCTGAAATAACCAATGACATAATTTCAGTATCTACTAAAGCTATATCCAATTCACTTGTTTCCATAAGTCATACTATTGTGTGCAACCCTTTAGGTTTCTATACATGAAGGTAATGTCTATTTAAACACATACTAAGATAATCATTTAGTTTTAGTTATTGATCATCTAACTTAATGGAAAAATTGCAAACCAGAAACCACTATAAACTAATTACTACGTAATTAAATCTCTTCATCAAATAATATCCCAATTAAACCATTACATATAATGATACGGATTCGTAAATGAACATACGAATCCAATGTCATGATTAACCAAAGGAGGTAGGTCCAAGCCATGAGATGGCTAAAAAAGTAAATGATAGTCGAAGGATGAGTACTGTGAGATGGCTCGAAAAGTAAATGATAGTTGAAGGATAAGTAGAGGTTCTCGTACACCAACAATGGATATGATGTACCAATACCTCATATAAGCACAAGTCACACTTGATATGACGTATAAGTATGGTTGGAGGTCGCTCGCTACTAGTCCACACTTGAATAGAATAGATAAGAGTAGCTCAAGAGTAAGCAAAAGGACACTTAGCTCAAGAGAGAGTAAAAAAAAGTTCAGTATATTCTTCTGTGTATTGATGATGCAACTATCACATTATGCAAGTATTTATAGTACCCTGTTAAAGTAAATCCTAAGTTACAAAAATTACAAAAAAAAAAAATAGATCCTTATTTGCTAAAGAAAAAAGGAGAGTAATTTACAGGGAAATCATGAAGTCATGCACAAAGAATGTCCCCCATC
Source organism: Lumnitzera racemosa (assembly GCA_024138005.1). Taxonomy (NCBI): domain Eukaryota; kingdom Viridiplantae; phylum Streptophyta; class Magnoliopsida; order Myrtales; family Combretaceae; genus Lumnitzera; species Lumnitzera racemosa. The sequence continues at coordinate 40,150,217 of JAMXBC010000003.1, forward strand.
AAAAGGACAGTACGGATGTTAGAAAGGATAGCGCATACATGTTTTACTTAATCTGCGATTCTGATAATATTACGAATCGAGTAGGTGTGGTCCTTTTATTAGGTTTGTTTAGTGTGGGCAGCTTAGTACCTTGATGGTTAGGGCTGGACAAGAGTTGGCTCAAGGGCAACTCACATTCGGGCCGACCTAGGCTGGTCAACTCTTCACAATTGTCAGCTCAGCCTCAATATTATGGAGATGGCTATTTTCTTGATTTGGTGCTTAAATGGGAGAGCTGCAGATGGGTTAGTTCCATATGTCGACTAAACACTTTGGTAGCTTCTTGGAAGGTATGAAGAGCAAAGTAGCTCAACAGATAGGGATAAGCACTACTCCTTAGTGTTTAACTTACCTCAGACAGCTCGGCAAACCATTTAAGAAAGCCTTTGGGCTTGGGAGTGAGTAATGGGTCCTTGATCCCTATTATCCCCTCTAGGTTGTTTAAGATTTAGGATTAAATCCAATTTAACTTCAGGTTGCTTGTCTTTAGGAGTGTAAAGTTAGAGATTAGCAATGTTGAAGGAGTCCAAGACTCCATATCCTTTAAGTAATTCAATTCTATAGGCATTAGAATTGATCTTTTCAAGCACTTAGAAAGGTCCGTCTGCTTAGGGAGACAACTTGCTCTTCCTTAAGTTTGGGAATTACTCCTTACTAAGATGTATCCAGACCAAATCACCTAGTTGAAATTCTCTCTTTCTCCGTCCTCGGCTTTATTTCTCGAACTTAGTAGTAGCTTGGCTCAATTACTCCACAACCTTTTAGTACATAGCTCTGATGGCCTTAACTCTTTTTACAGCTGTCCAGTCATCATCATCAATCCTTGGCTAGGGTGCTTAATCCATTAGGAGCTCGAGGTTGAACCTATAGGCGACTTCGAATGGAGATATGCTAGTTACACCATAGGCGGTCTTATTGTAGGCGAACTCAATGATCAACAAGTACAGATCCTGATCAACCATGTTTTGTCCAATAGCAACTCGTAGCAAAGTTCCTACAATTCAGTTGATAACTTCGGTCTATCCCTTGGTCTGTAGATGGTAGGACGTGTTGTACAATAACTTAGTTACCATTCGCCTCTAAAATGTCCTCTAAAAGTGGCTCATGAACTTAGGGTCTCGATTTTAAATGATAGTTCTAAGCACACCGTAAAGCTTAATCACCTCCTACAAGAAAAAGAAAGAGATAGCCAAAGCGTCATTAGTTTTAGAGCAAGGCACAAAATGTGCCATCTTGCTAAATTGATCCACAACCACCATGATGGAGTCCTTTCCTTAAGATATCCTTAGCAATCTTAACATGAAGTCCAAACTTAGCTTAAACCATGGTTTGGTTGAGATAGGTAAAGGTAAGTAATGTCCTTGCTCAGTTAGGCTCTTTGCCTTCCTACAAGTCGCATAGCTTTCTAGCACAGACTACACGTCTCTCATCATTCTCGACTAAAAGAATCTCGTAGACAGTACTTCAAGGGTTCATTGTTGGCCAAAATGTCCTATTAATCCTCTTTCATGCACCTCGCGCATTACCAATTCTCTCATGGAATAGGTCAGGATATATAGCCTCCTCTTCCTGAATAAGTACCCATCTTCCCTATGATAGTTTTCCAATGTTTGTCCTTCCTCACATCAGGCATAAAAAGGACCAAAGTGTGGGTCCTCTGCATACAATCCCTTTATGGTTGAAAACCCAAGTAACCTTATTTGCAGCTCGGTCATGAGGGTATGTTGTCTCAATAGGGCATTGGCTACTACATTGTTCCTTCCATTCTTGTATTTTATGACATAAGAAAAACCCTCTATGAACTCAACCCATTTGGCTAGTCTCTAGGATAACTTCGGTTGGCTCTTTAGATATCTCAAGGATTCATGATCGATATAGATCACAAATTCCTTGGGCAGCAAATAATGTTGCCATATCGTTAGGGCTTAGATTAAGGAGTATAACTTCTTATCATAGACAGAGTAGTTGATTGTAGCTCCTCGAAGTTTTTCACTGAAGTAAGCAATAGGTCAACCTTCTTGCATCAGCACAATACCTATGCTTAGTCTGGATGCATCACACTCTATTTCAAACACCTTATCAAAGCTCAACGGAGCTAAGACAGGGGTTGTAGTTAGCCTCTCTTTCACTTCCTCAAAACTCTTCCAATCCTTCTCTCCCTATCTAAATTCAATATTCTTCTTTGAGAGTTTGATGAGTGGGGCTACAATTGTACTGAAATTCTTTATGAATTTACAATAGAATGATGCCAAGACATAAAAACTCCTCACATCGGTAGAATAGATCAGCTTAGGCCATTCTATGATCACTCTTGTTTTCTCTTCATCGACTCGAATGCCACCTACACTCACAATAAACCCTAAGAAGATAGCCTCGAATCGAAAAAATTCATACTTCTTCATTTTGGCTTAAAGTTATTCAACTTAGAGTTTTACAAGGACTCTTCGAAGATGCTCCTTATGAGTCTCCAAGTTAGGGTTGTATAACAAAATGTCATGAAAGTAAACTACTATAAACCTTCCTAATAATTCGCGTAACACATGATTCATCAAGCGCATAAATGTGCTGGTGCATTGGATAACCCAAATGACATTACAAGCCATTCATATAAACCACGTCGTGTTTTGAATGCGATCTTCCACTCATTACCTTCATGCATTTGAATCTGATGGTATCCAAATTTAAGGTCAATCATGGTGAACACTCTTGCTCCACTTAACTCATCTAGCATGTAATCAAGCCTGGGTATGGGATACCTATACTTGATGGTGATTTGATTGATTACTCGGCTATTGACATACATTCTCTAAGAACCATCCTTCTTTGGCGCCAACAAGGCAAGAACGACATAGGGGCTAAGGGACTCACATACATACCCTTTCTTGATAAGGCCATCTACTTACCTCTACAACTCAACAGCTTGTTCAGGGTTCAACCTATAGGCAGGCTTGTTTAGCAGTGCAACTCCTGGCTGTAGGTTGATTGCATGCTCAATACCCTGGATTAGGGGTAGACACTTCGATAACTACTCTGGAAATAGGTCGGTAAATTCCTTTACTAAGGTCTTTGCCTCAATAGGCGACTCTACCTTGGATCTTGACTCCAGAATTCTTCAGAGCAATAGATAGGTTGGTCCTTTGAGCTCTATCTCTCTCTTCAATTCAGCTCAAGTCAATATGAAAGTCTCCTTCTTCAGGGCTCGACTTAGTTGAGACTGTATGATGTTTACCTGTTCGATGGTCATAGGGCTCAATTTCATCCTCCTTCCTTCATGCTCTATAGAGCATGTATTCCTCCTTCTGTCATATATAACTACTTGATCAAACATCTATGGTCATCCAAGTAGAATGTGGGACATACTCATAGGTAGCACATTACAAAGCACTTCATCTCGATACTTGCCAAAGCAGATTAGCACAGACACCTATTTGTTCACTTATAAGGCTCCTTCATCACTAAGTTAGTAAAGTTTGTAAGGTTTTGGGTGAGGCATGGTAGGCAATTTTAGCTACTGGATCATAAATGCAGAGACTACATTGGTACAGCTCCCACTGTCAATGATCAGCGTACATAGTGAGTCATTTACCTTACATCCAATATGGAAGAGATTTTCTCTCTATTCATCTTTAGGTACAGGACTAACACTCATTATCTTCTTCAACACTGGAGCAATTAGCATAAAGTTGCCTTCCTCACTGTAGATAACTTCCTCCTTAGATAGCTCGATCTGTTCATCCTCCTTTAACTCCTCTACTTCCTCATCAATACTGTTGATCTCAATAGTTGGCACCTCGCCTTAGATCACCATTGTTTGCTTATTGAGATACTAAGCGGCTATGTGTCTAAAGCCTTGGCACTTGAAATACTTAATCTCACTCGTCTTCCTCCCTAAACTCTGGCCTTTCTCAAACTTCCTTGGAAGTTCCTTCTACTTTGCTTGGGTAATCTGAGTAGGTCGGGTCTCAGTAGCCTTACTTGGTTCCATTCACACAAGCTTACTCAAAATAGGTTAGTTATTGCTAGGACAGTTGACAAGGGGTCGAAATAGTCCCATCCGATACCTTTCTATCCTCTAGGAAGCTTGGATTGCATCATCAAGCGGACTAACATCCAGGGTTTCCAAGACATGCCCAATCTCACACTTCAACCCATTAATGAACTGAGATACAAATTAGTCTTCTAACTCTACAACTTCGTATTGGATCATTAACATTTGGAATTCCTTAACGAAAGCACCTACACTTGATCCTCTTTGTCTCAATTCTTGCAGTCTATTGAAGGCATCCTTAAATAATAGCTTAGCATAAACCTTCTCTACATAACGCTCTTCAGTTCATTCCAACTCCTAATTTCTCTTTCTCCTTCCCTTCTTTTAGTGGATTGCAAGTTCTTCCACCATAGGGTAGAATAACCAGTGAACTCTAACATAACAAGTCTAACCTGTACATTATCAGGCACTTCGTAGCATTCAAATTGCTTTTCAATCTAATCTACCCAATATAGGCAATCCTTAGCCGTACCACTTGTAGAAAAACCCCAGAATACATATCCTCAATCCTTCAACTCTAGGGGCCCGTACATTTCTTTCCTTAAGTTCATAGTACTCCTCTACTTCATCATCTCCTTCTACTTTCGCCTCAATCTCTTCAAAGCACTAGCCTTGATCTAATATCCTTACCAACTCTTTCAACTTAGGGTAGCTAAGCTGGAGCATTAACTTGGTTAAAGTGATCATTACCTTACCTTTACCATTCACATTCCCTAATGGAGCTATTTCTAGCTCACTCCTTGTTTTCTTGGATAATAGGCACCAGACTAGCTACCAAGTCAATAAGCCTATCCAAGCAGTCACCCATTGACTGAAGTGTGAAGCTTCCAGCTTATCCTTGACCATGTCAAGTACTACTTTCTTGGTTTCCCAAAGTTCCTTGAACACTTGAATCTAACATTAATGGTTACTTCACAATGACAATTATACAATAAACGAACAGTCAACCATACTTTGTTTTACATATTGAAAATAAGGGAAAACAAAGTACATAACACTTCTCAACTACTAAACTTCAAAGCTAATAATAGAACTATTATCTCACGGGACTAGTAACAGACTACTCAAAGAACACGGTAGCAGAATCTAACTTCAAATATAGCCAAGCTCTAATACTAAGATGATATGGATTCGTGGATGAACATACAAACCCAATATCACGCGTAACCAAAGGTATGGGTCTAAGCCGTAAGATGGGCTTGAAAGGTAAATGATAGTTACAGGATAAACTGGGATTCCCATGCACCAATGATAGATATGACACACCAATGCCTCATACAAGTTTGGGTCATACTGGATATGACGCATAAGTATAGCTAGGGTCACTTGCTACTAATTCACACTCAAATAAGCTAGATAAGAGTAGTTTAAGAGTAAATAAAAGGCCACTTAGCTAGAGAGAGAGTAAAAAAAAGTTCAATATATTCTTTTGTTTATTGATGATGCGACTATTACATTATGCAAGTATATATAGTATCTTGTTAGGGTAAGTCCTAAATTACAGAAATTACGAGAAAATGGATCCTTATTTACTAAACAAAAAAAAAGGAGAGTAATTTACAACGAAATCATGAAGTCATGTGCAAAGAACATCCTCTGTTAGAAGGATGATATGAATGTCAGAAAAGATAGTACATGTGCGTTTTACTCAATCTGTGATTCTGATAATGTTGCCAGCCGAGCAGGGGTGGTCTTTTGATCAGGTTTATTCAACATTGACAGTTTGATATTGTGACAACTAGGGCTAGATAGGGGTTAAGTCAGGGGCAACTCACATTTGGGCTAGCCTCGGCTGGTCGGATCTTCCTAATTGTCAACTTAGCCTCTGTATTGTAGAGATGGTTGTTTCCTGATTTGGTTCTTGGACTAAGGTGCTACAGAGGGATCGATTCCATGTGTCGACTAATCACCTCGGTAAATTTCTAGAGGGTGTGGAAAGCAAAGTAGCTCGGTAGTTCAAATAGGGATAAACACTGCTCCTCAGTGTTTAACTTACTTCAGACAACTTAGCAAACCATTTGAGAAAGCCCTTGGGCTTAAGAGTGAGTGATCGGTCCTTGAATAGACTCAATAATACTTTCCATAGCCATAAGCTTACAAGTCACTATTATCTCAACCAAGTAGCTCTAGTTATTAACTCCTTAATCTAAGAAAGTGATGAATTTTATCTTAACTCATCATTATTCTCTCTAGATGTCATGTCCAATAACTATATTATTTACAATCTAAATTAAGACTACATTTAATGACATCAAAGTACGAAATTTCATATATAAGATTCTTAAAGGTCTCAAGTTTAAGGATTATTTACGCTCATTCATGCAAACTAGAGACCAATGACATTAAAGATGTGGTATCCTCTATTAACAGGTTGTATCTAGTATACCCATTTAAGTTTAGTGAGATGATCTTAGTTAATATAATGTATTGCTCTAAATATCTATGTTTCCTCTAGATATTTATCTGACCAAGGACGATTTAAGATAATATGATATCATAGAATCTCACTAATTATATACATTTATTATAATTATGTATATTCACTAATTATCTATGGAATTTTATTGTAAAATATATACAAGAAGAAAAGTATAAAAATACAATAAATACTTGCCTCCTTTTAATAATATTCATAAATACATAAAAAATATCTTGGCACATTGTGCATAATTTTCAACACTCCCACTTGAACTATTGCTAAGCACCATAGACTCCAAGTCCTAAGCTCCTTACATGGGTTTGATGTTTCTACTAAGGTAAGGCCTTTATGAGAGGATTTGCAACATTTTCTTCTATTACTACTCTACAAACCAATGCATCACCTCTCTGTGCTATCTCTTTGGGAATGTAAAATTTCCTGAGCACATGTTTGGACCTCTTATGAGACCTTGGTTCCTTAGCTTAAGCTGTAGTTGCATTGTTATCATAATATAACGTAACCAGATCAATGATGTTTGGAACAACTCTTAGCTCGGAGATGAAATTTCTAATCCGAACGACTTCCTTAGCTACTTCAGAAGCAACAATGTTCTTAGACTCTGTTGTAAAATTTGTCATTATCTCTTGTTTGAAACTCTTCTAACAAACAACTCTACCATTTAGGTAAAATACATAACCTTGCTACAATTTCAAATCATCTCAATCCTTTTGGAAACTAACATCAGTATATCTTTTGACAACTAGCTCCTCATCTCCTCCATAAACTAAGAACAAATCTTATGTTCTTCTCAAATACTTAAGAATAGTTTTAACAGCAGCCCAATGAACCTCATCTAAGTTGGCCTAATATCTACTTGTCATGCCTACAGCACAAGCAATATGTGGTTGCATACATATCATGGCATACATTATGGACCCAATTGCCTAAGCATATGGTACTTTGTCCATTTTATCCTTCTGTACTTGTGTTCAAGGACACATTACCTTGAAGAGATGTATACCACGCAACATAAGCAAAAATCCTCTCTTGGAATTTTGCATATTGAATCTATTTAATACTTTGTCAATGTACGTACTTTGACTTCGTCTAAGCAGCCTTTTAGACCTATCTCAGTATATCTTAATTCTTAACATATAGGTCCCTTCTTATAAGTCTTTCATCAAGAAGCACTTACCTAAACAAGCCTTAGTACACTTTAAAGTAGGTATATCATTTTCAATTAGAAGGATATCATCAACATATAAAACTAGGAACACAATCGTGCTCCAACTCACCTTCTTGTAAATGTAAGGTTATTTTGGATTCTCAATATAGCCAAATTCCTTAATTGACTCATCGAATCTCAGATTCTAACTCTAAGAAACTTGCTTTAATCCATAAATGAACCTTTTCAACTTACATATTTTATTGACATTTTTTAGTGCTACAAAACTAGGAGGTTATACCATGTAAACTTCCTCCTTTAACTTTCTATTTAAGAAAGTTGTTTTGATATCTATTTGACAAATCTTATAATCTTTGTAAGTCGCTATTGCAAGCAAGATCTGAATGAACTTAAGCATTGCTACTAGTGAAAAAGTTTCATCGTAGTCAATTCCATAACACTAAGTGAAACCCTTCGCTACTAGTCTAGCCTTATAGGTACTTATATTCCCATCCATGTCGATCTTCCTTTTAAAGACCCACTTGCAACCTATAGGTTTTACCCCAATTGGTGCATCTACTAAATCACATACTTAGTTAGTGTACATGGAGTCCATCTTAGACCTCATGGCTTCCAACCATTTCTTAAAGTCCAGTGAAGCAATTGCTTCTTCGTATGTCACCGCCTCATCATTCTCGATGAGTAGTACATCTTCCTGATTTATCACAAGAAGATTTAACCTCTCAAGTTCTCAACATAATCTAGTTAACCTACATAGTTCTTGTGTTTCTAGAGTAATCTCTGCTTGTGGCACCATATGTTCTTGTCATATTAGTTCTACTTTCGATTGCTTATATTCCAACTCATTTGTAGAATCTTGAATTTTTTTCAAGATCAATTTTACTCCTACTACTTTCATTGGAGATAAACTCGAGAATGCAGTATATTGAGCAACAAAAACTTTGTGCTCACTCAGAAGATAAAAACAGTACCCTTTAGTTTCTTTAAGATATCTAACAAATGTGCATTTAATTGTCGCAAACTTATCAAAGAATTCACTCTTTACATAAGCATTATAGCCGCAAACTTTAAGATAAGACAAATTATGTTTCTTCCCAAACCATAATTCATAAGGTGTCTCATCTACTACTTTAGTTGGAACACAATTGAGTATATATGTTGCTGTTTCCAAAGCATAATCCTAAAAGTTTAACAAGAGATTTGCATGACTCATCATTAACATAACTATAGCCGTTAGGGTATGAGTCCTCCTTTTTGAAACACCATTCCACTCTGGTGTTCCAGGAGATGTGAATTGTGAAATTATTTTACACATCTTTAGGTAGTCAATGAACTGTTAACTAAGATATTCTCCACCTCTATCACTTCGAAGTGCTTTCGTCTTCTTACCAAGTTGATTTTCTACTTCATTTTTAAATTCTTTGAATTTTCCAAAAGTTTCTAACTTATGCCTTAGTAAGTAAATATATCCATACCTACTCAAACCAGCAGTAAAAGTCACGAAGAAAGAAAATCCATCTTTAGCTTGAGTTGAAAATAACCCTTACACATCACTGTATATGAGTTCTAATAACTCCATTAACCTTTCACTTTTTTAGGTAAAAGGTTTCTTAACCATTTTACCTTATAAACACACTTCGTATGTATCTATGGACTCAAAATCAAATGAATCCAAATACTCTTCAGAATGAAGTTTAGCTAAGCATTTCTCATTTACATGGCTAAGTCTACAATACCATAAGTAAGTTAAATTTGAATCATACGATTTCTATTTCTTAATCTCAATGTAATGAGCATGTTTACTAGTATTAAGGATATAAAGACCGTTAATTAATGTTTTATCCTCATAAAACATATCATTTAAATAAAATGAACAGCTCTTGCTTTTAAACTCAAAAACAATTCCCTTTAGAATCTAAACATGATACAGAAATTATGTTTTTAGTAAAATTAGGAACGTAATAACAATTCTCTAATTCTATGAAAAGTCCACTAGGTAAAGAAATGTTGTAAGTCCCTACAACTAAAGCAGCAATTCTCACTTCGTTGGCTACTCATAGATTCACTTCTCTCTTAGAAAATTTCCTGCTCTCATTTAGGCCCTATAAGTTAACATAGATATGAGAACCATATCCTATATCTATAACCCATACCAAAGAAATAGAAAGATTACATTCTATCATAAAAATACCTAAGGTATTATCCTCACTTGATATCTTCTCCTTGAACTGAATACAATTTCTCTTCCAATAGCCTTTCTTGCTACAATGGAAATAGATTCCTTCCTTCTGATTAGAATTGGGCTTTTGTAGTCCTTTCTTAAGCTTAAGCTCTTACCCTTACTTGCTTTCCTGGCCTTGAATTACCAGTTCCACTAACCTTTCTCTTATTGGGCTTACCAATTAAAAGAGCTTGTTGAGGAACTACTGACTTGGACTTCATGTCCTTTTCTACTATCCTCAACATAGTAAACAGGTCTATCAAAGACCTCTCCATACTATTCATGACAAACCGAGACAAGGAATCTGGTAGAGAAGATAGTATCAAATTAATGGCTAAGTTGTCTTTTAGCTTAAAGCCCAAGCTCTCAAGCTTCTCTATATACCCTATCATCTTGAGTACATAAGGCCTAACTTGTCTCCCTTTAGCCATCTTACAGTTAAATAGGGCTCGAGATGTATTATATTGCTTGACCATAACACTATCCTAAAATAGAACTTACAAGTGAGCATATATCTCTCTTGCAAACATATTCTCATGCTACTTTTGCAATTTTGATGACATTGCAAATAACATGAGACATTAGGCATCAATAGAGTCCTCTATGTACTTCTAGTATTCTTCATATTGTACTATGGTAACATCCCTACTCGGTTTTTTAATCTCTTTCTCTTCTAGGACATATAATTTCCTTTCATGCCTAAGGACAATTTTCAATTTCCTTAGCTAATCAAGAAAATTTGGTCCACCGACAACATTGTCTTTGCTAAGGATAGATTGTTGCAAAAGGTTATTGTTGCTATTTTCCATTTCAAATTTACAAAATGAATGCAAAGTTTAGTATTTATAAATAATTTATTTCATAAAAGGTCTTTTAGAATTAGCTCCTGCTATTTTATTCAAATCTAATAGCTTCCTCTATTAGACTTGAAGAACCCCGTTGGAAGGTTCTATAGTGCATTCAAAATCCCAAATAAAATTAATATGCATACAGTTGAACTATACTTACATATTATATTATTTTAGGTAGGCCTTAATTAACTTGCCACTTGTAAATCTATACAACTTTTAGATTTCTTGTTGGACTAATAACACTTTAAAGTAATTCCATATTTTAAAATTCAACACTTGCCAACTAAATTATCAACCTTAACTGAGCTAACAAATCAATAATTTAATTTAAGTTAACCCAATAATGAATTATAAAAATTACAGTAATTTAATATGAGCCCACAACTGAGCTATACCAACTCATATGAAATTTTGACTATTTTATAATTCATAATTAACGAGTAGATAATTTATCTTGACTTAATATATTTAGTGGATTTCTTTTAATCATGACATCTCACCTAATATGTATACTATCGATGACATTCATCAACAAAACTTATATACAGTAGACAAATAAAATAACAAAGATAATGAAATAAATATGCAATGATCATGGGCTAACTAAAAGAATATGGGCCAATCCTAAGCCCAAAACTAGAGGTTCAAGATCCACAAGATCCATTAACTTGAATTGCAGCTTCTTTTGTTCTTTCTAGATTTCTTTGTACTACAAATAAACACAACTTCCATACTTCCATTATAGTACTTCAAATTCCAATTTTCTAAAATATCTATTTAGAAAATAAAGTACAAATGGAACTCAATATTAGGCTCACAGACCCATATATACTAAATTTACATCTATTTATGAGTACGTAGACCAAAAAAAAAAATAATGATAAAATTACAACATTTTTTTTAACATAACCCATTTGAGCTTAATCTAATTCCAAAACTCGGATGATGTTCAAAACATTGATCAACAATATGTAGACGATGACAACGCATGGGAAATATAATATTTTTAATCCTAAAAACTTATTGATCTTTGTTTAGAGTAAATCGGTAATGCAATAAAATAATCCACCATATCAAGATTATAAACAAACATTCAATGAATGAATTCTAGACTAATATTCATAAAATTTTATGTGTACACAAGAGGTTCTAATACCCCTATTAAATCTTGTAGTTTGAAAACACAATAGAATATTAAAATTTTCTTTACAAAATTTATCACATAGGATCCATGTATACATGCATAATATTATGATAAATCAAGCTATAAGAAAATTACCTTTTCAATAACGTAAAACCTTCTCTTCTTAGAGATGAAGTTCAAGTGAGATTTAATTCATATAGTGCCTTTTGCAAAATAATATACCCTATTCACTATTAGGACACCAAATGTTATCCCTCTAGCGATATTCATACATACAACAAAAGGAATAATTCTAATTATTTATATTATTAGATAACTTAGATTAGAATTTTATAAGAACCTTTCTTTTGTTAATGGATGGAACTTTTTTTTTTTTTGTCTCTCCTCTTCTCTCATATATATATAAGGTAGGGAGAGAATTTTTTCTTATAAGAATAAATAAGATTTGATAACCAAATCTTTTTCAAACTAGTAATCATATTTTATCAAGATTTAGATTACATAAATATTCACTTAATAATTAAATATTTCTTAAAATATTCTACTATTTCAAAATAAATTAATTATCTCATTAATTTTAATTCTGAATAACTAATGACATAATTTTAGTATACACTAAAGTTATAGTCAATTAAACTTATTCTCATAATTTATACTATTGTGTACGACTCTCTAGGTTTTTATATACAATGGTAGTGTTTATTTAAATACAAACTAAGATAACCATCTAGCAATAGTTATTAGTCATCCATTGTAATAGAAAATTTGTGAACTAGAAATCACCATGAACTGATTACTGCATAATTAAATCTCTTCATCAAATGATATCTTGATTAAACCATTACATATAATGTCATCAATGTTTAATCATTCACTTGGTTTCTAAGCTAAAATTGACTCAGTAAAACTTGCTATGACCATAGGCTTATAAGTCATTATTATCTTAATAAGTAGCTTAGATATTAACTCACTAATCTAAGAGAGTAATAAATTCCATTTTGACTTATCATTATCCTCTCTATATTTCATGTCATGGCCAATAACCATATTATTTACAATCTAAATTAAAACTGTATTTAACGACATCAAAGTACGACATTTCATGTATAGGATATATAAAGGTCTTAAGTTTAGGGATCATTTACACTCATTTATATAGAATAGAGATTAATAACATTAAACATGTGATATCCTTTATTAGCAAGTCATGTCTAATGTACCCATTTAACTTTAGATATTTACTTGTATAACTTTGATATCTTTCCCTTAGTCCAATGAGATGACCTTATAATACAATGTGTTGGTCCAAATATATATGTTCCTTTAAGATATTTATCTGACCAACAATGATTTAAGATAATATGATATCATGGAGTCTACTGATAATATACTCTTATTACAGTTCCATATATTCACTAACTACCAATAGTACTTTATTATAAAATATATATACGAGTAGAAAAGTATAAAAATACAATAAATGCTTGCCTCTTATTAATAATATTCAAAAATATATTGGTACATTGTGCAAAATGTTCAACAGAATTTTCGAAAAGAGCATAACTAAGGATAGTGTGATAGTAACATGTTTGACCATAGGGTTGCAGTTGTTACCACAATCAATGCTAGATTTCTAACTAAAACCTTGAACTATAAGATGAACCTTATACCATTTTAATGAACCATCTATACTTTATTTTACTTTAAACATCCATTGAGAACAAATGAAATTGACTCTAAGTGTTTGAGGAATGAGAGTCCTTGTATGATTTTAGGGCTAAGGCATCAAGCTCCTCCTTTATAGTTTCTCATTGGTGGAGATCTTAACTTGCTTCGCATAATGACCCAAGTTCCTTAGGAAGAGCATTAGAAACAACAACATGTAAAAGAAAGTTGTGTTGTAAGGTCATTTGAAGTGACTGAAGGAGTAAAGAGAGACACTAAGGAGTCTTAGATATGAGAGTAAATGTATTTAGTAAAAGGAAGTTGGGTGGTTTAAGAGGCTAACACAATTTGCCATTGGCTTAAGGAAAAATTGTGCTAACTTGTTGTTATGGTGTCACAAACCTTAGAAGGCAAAGGCATACAAGAACTATAGTGATCATGGATGATAGAATGAATAAAATCTTATGGATTTTTACGAAAAAAGAGATAAGGAGATAGAAGATGAAGAAGATAAGATAGAGTAAGCAAAGAGAAAATAAGTCTCATCAAAAAATTACATGACAAGACACAATTACTTCGTGAGAATTGAGATCATAATAGCTATAGCCCTTTTGGTATTGAGGATGTCTTAAGAAAAAACATTAAGTATTGGGAAAATGATTTATGTGGAGCTTAAGGAAGAAGATTTAGGTAATAAGCACAACCAAAAACTCGAGGATATCCTAAGAAAACACATTAGGTAAATTAGGAAAATGATTTATGTGGAGCTTAAGGAAGAAGATTTGGGTAATAAGCATAACCAAAAACTCGAGGATATCCTAAGAAAACACATTAGGTAGATTAAGAAAATTATTTATGTGGAGCTTCAGGAAGAAGATTTGGGTAATAAGCACAACCAAAAACCCAAAGGATATAAGGGTGGTCTAACGTAAAGGGTTTCATGGGGAGATTTACACTCGAGTGATGGAGTTGGCAAAAAATAAGAATATGATAAGTTGTAAGGAGTACTTCAACCTAAATAGAAAAAGGCATTGAAACTTCTATTAAGAGAGTATGGATCATATTTCTAATAATTTTATTAAGGTGTTTAGTTTTTCCAATTTTTTGTGAGGTATATGGACATAAAAGACAAAAATGGATACCATGAGATCTAAAAGGTCCGAAAATGAGGAACTAGTGTATTCCATAAGATACTATACATGTCTACCAAAATACCAACACTAAGTCACATCTAAAAAATACGACAATGTAATTTATAAAATTATCACATCTACAAGATGCAACTTAAAAATTCATATACCATCACTTTCAAATGAGATTATTATCTAAGCAAATAACTTGCATCTATCAGATGAGATATATACATGCGAGAATCGAGATGTCTAAAGGTTTAACTTTCAATCTCAATCATTGCTTTTGTTTCTTGTGTTGTAGTTCACGATTCAAGTCGTCTAACCTTAACTTTGAATAGGACCTACTAACATAAAGAGCTTGTCAATCAAATGAGCGTTACCACCATGAGCCTCTTATGAGGGAGATAATTTGTCATGATCGAGTAACATTCATATAAAATTAATGTTTCATTTTCAACATGAAATATATCATTAGTATTTATGTAATTTTTTCATATAGTTGGTATTTGTGTAATACTTATTTATTTGATTAGTAAACATGAAATTTGTCATATTCTATACCATTATCACATTAGAATATTTTGATTGTGGCATTAAATTGATTTGTAACAAGAGCATGAAAATGAAGAAAATAAGTAAAGACTTCATTTTTGTGTTTAAGAGGATATACCAAGTAATAATGAGAAAAATCATCTAAAAAGGTGAGAAAAATCATCTAAAAAGGTGAGAAAATAACAATAACCACTATGGGAAGAAATGAAAGAAACCCATAAATCTGAATGAATTATGTCAAAAGGAGCTAATGTTTGAGACTTTGATTGATCAAATGATAAGCGAATATGCTTCCCAGTTGACACGCACATTAAAGACAAGTATCAAAATTATCAAACTTATTATAAGAAATTAAATAACACTAAAATAAATTAGAAAGCATTATGGAACTAGCATGTTGTAAGCAACGAGTTTAAGGGAAGCTAGAGGGTTAATAGAACCATGGAGTGGATAATGGCTATATTGTTTGATGGAGTTGAGAAGTTTGCACTTCATTTTTAGGTTCTTAACAAAAGGAGTAAATTCCATAGAATAATTATTATTAGTAGTAAGCTTTCAAATGGAGATTGAATTTTTGATAAGGTAAAGAAACAATTACATCATTCAACTCAACATCACGAAAAATAGTTAGAACAACAAAAGACTTAAAATATAGAATTGGTAATATAATGCTATTTCTAACAATAAACTTATTACTACCAAAATATATAAAAAAAAAGTAGAATACCAAAGCTTGGAAGAATCATTAGTCATATGTATGGAGGCTCCAAAATCTAAAACTTAACTATCAGTACTAGAATTAGTAATAGATAATACAAAAAACGCTTAAAGATTAATGTTATTAGTGATTTTTGGAACAAAAGGACAAAGTTGAGATACATGATCAAGACCTCTAAAGTGTAACATTGAACATGCTGCTAAAATTGTTAAACACTAATGGGACCTGATTCTTGAGGTGGAGGGCTAAGAAGAGTAGGAATAGAAAAACTTATATAGGCATAATTAGTCTTTGACCTAAAGGGCTAAAAACTACCATAACCTCTTCTATTACTAGCACATCCACTTTATTTGCTTCTATTAGCACTATGTTTCGTACATCCATCACCATTGGGGGTGTCGAGTGAGTAATAAAGGCCTTCTTAGTAACAATAGAAGGAGATGATTGCTTTTGAAGTTTGAATTCCTCCATAAGTAGCAAAGACCGACATTCTTGAAAAATAAGTAATGGTTATTGAGTAGCTAGTGAAGATGTGATAGGATTATATTATGAACCAAGGCCCATGAGAATTTGTATAGATAAGTCACAATTTGATACATCATCTCCAATAATAGTATGACAAATAAACAATTCCTTCAAGTGATTGAGGAAATCAATCATTGAAGAATTCCATTTTTCCAGATGATAAAATTCTTAATGAAGATACATAATTTAGGACTTGTCTTATCAATAAATAGATTTTCAGCCTTTAAAATGGCATCTCGAGCAGGAAAAGGCTTACTAGGAGTAATTATTGGTCTTACATTATTACGAGAAATTGTGGATCGAATCCAACAAAGAACAAGATAGTCAATTTGTAGTTACTATGCATACCCCGTATCATGGGTGGATGGAGGATTGATAAACTCATCAACATGCTCATGAACTTGATGACCTTCCAAGATAGGAATGAATAGTTCACACCGAATTAAGTAGTTGGAATAATCAAGTGTTTATAGGATATGCTGACAAATATTAGAGAGAAAGAATGCAAGATGAGGACTTTTTGAAGGAAGTGTCTATGTTGCTTGTTTAATTAGAGGAGTAACAATGTGAGAA
Organism: Lumnitzera racemosa; assembly: GCA_024138005.1. Taxonomy (NCBI): domain Eukaryota; kingdom Viridiplantae; phylum Streptophyta; class Magnoliopsida; order Myrtales; family Combretaceae; genus Lumnitzera; species Lumnitzera racemosa. The sequence continues at coordinate 40,167,291 of JAMXBC010000003.1, forward strand.
AAAGAGTTAAGGGGTAGTAGGTGATGAAAGAGAAGAGGAGAGAAAAAAATATTAGGTTTGGAATACATGCTCTAATACCATGAAAAAGAATGAGACTCAAGGATATAAACATATTCTATTGACATAAATATATAATATTACATGATACAAAATATTAAAGAATATACCTAAAATTCTATAAAGACTATCTTAAAATTTTACATAATATTAATGGAAACTATATATTTGCACTAATAGAGTCCACGCAATTGAAACCGATAATGACAATAATGTAAAAGAATGTTTATTAATCTATAATTTGCTATTATTAGATGAAAATGGAGCTCATGAGTTTTGTTTCAACTATTTAATTATAGATATTCAATGTAAAATGAAAAAGTGATGATGAATCGGATATTAAGGATTAAATTAGGAAAAATGGGAATTCTAGATAGTAATTTAATAGTGTTCTTTATTTATTTATGTTAGACACTCATTTTAAGTACTTTTATATGTCATAGATAGTGCTTATACACTTTCTAAGTCATGATTAGGTGATTGATTCTTAATAATAATAATTATTTGTACTTATGGCATAATGTGATCATTGATAGATGAAATATCCCAAAATACAATTATGCAAGGGTTATAGGATAAGATTGTGATTGGCATATGGTTGTTATGTTATGTTAAGATCGCTTTAACATATTAGACCCAAAAATGGGTGATGGGGGTACTTGCATTATATGATATCTAATGGTTTGAAATTATATGGATAGCCATCTATAATTAAACTTAAAAACAAAGTTGTTAATTAATGAAATAAACATATGTTGTAGGATTTATATGAAGAAGGTTATTAACATCATCTAATAGTACAAAAGGACATATCATAGCATTCTATGATCTATTACCTTACTTTGACTTCACTTGAGGAAATTACCTAGTGTTCCTTGAAAAAAAAAAATAAAAAAAGGGGTTAGGTGAAAAAATATTACATTTAGGGGTTTGTGAAGGCACATTTCCAAAAATTTTCTGTAGTTGTTTTTTATTACTACTAAAGGCACCTTTTGGAAAGGTGCAACAACTGAAAGTGCCTTTCCAAATTGTGCTCTCTTTACAAATTACCTATAATGAAAAACTAGCAATTGAAAACAACCTATGAAATATAAAACAAAGCAAAACCAGCAATTATAATGTAGTTGAAAAGGAGAAACTTCAAATCCAGTTCACAAGACTACCTTCCAACACCAAGCTTGACTATGATGTCATTCATTACTTCATATCCAACTCACATACCCAAAATCTAAAGTCATTTATGACTAACCTACTATAAAAAGTAAAATATAAGGCGTATAAGATATACAAACAAGCATGAAAAAGTTAAACTAATATTGAGTTTTCCATAATTACAAATGTCAAGAAGTTTAGTCAATAACAAATGCAATCTCATCTTCTCCTAAACTTAGTAAAAACTGAAGATACTTTAGATGCCAAACTCTTACTGTACCTCCTCTCCCCTGGAATAAGTAGAGCTTGTAACTCTTGCGATTGTAACATTTGTTAAGGTAGCTCCAAAAATTACAGCAAATTGATATTAGCTATCTAGGAAGAACTCTCTCCCCAAGAACCGATGGAACTCCTCCTTCTCTTAGGGGCTATTGGCAATCTGAAAGGGAGTTCATCCTGCAAATCCAAAGCTAGGGTATTAAACATACTATTATGCCCTGAAGTGGCAAAATTGCAACAGTCCCACTGTGTAAACTAATTTATAACAGTAACCGATCTCATTATTACTATTATAGATTTGATTTACATAAGGCGTCTATAACTCGTTGATTTAAAGTAAATAACTCATTCATGATTACTGATAAAATTTATATATTAAACTTGAAACTTTAAGTCATATTTACATAAACATACCTATATTGTCTTATAATCCTACGAAATATTTAAATGCCATAATAGTCTAGTAAGTAAAATATTATAAGACCATCCCATAAACCTAAAAGTTAATAATTAAACTCTAAAAGACTCGATTGATCAGCTAGTTTGATCTTTACTCCCCCAAGGCACTTTAAAAAGAAACCAATCTCTGGATAGTTATAGCACGGTATTTTAGTTAATATCTATAAGAAAAACTGTAAGGGTATAAACAATCAATGACTTAGTAAGTTGGGACAGAGACTTAAGAATGCATATCAAACACAAACAAGGTATTCAAACAATTAATCAAATGCAATGTAACATGCAAATGCCATCACACAACATAGTCTACTCCATTATGGAATCAGAGAAATTCCACCCTCTCTAATCTGGGTTGCAAAGTTTCAATGTTTATACAACAACTCATAACCATACCTAGGTTTGTGCAATGGAGGTATTGTTGCTCTCATGACTACCCTTTGAACCAATGCCTTCATCTTTACTATAACACTCTCTCCTATCAATTAGTTTGACTAAGGATCAAGAAGGAACCATTATGCTATCTAGTGTTATCCCTTTCAAAAGAGTCAGTATTTGGTTGGAGAATTCTAACTGTCTCCTAAAAGATTGCAATGCATGTCTAATTAAGGTATTAAGTCAAATATGGTTAAATTCAATTTAGGGTGATCAAACAATTTCACTCCATATAAATCACAACAATTCAATATGATAAAGCATCAAAATTTAGTTTAGTAAGTAAAGACACACAAGCATGTACATACACGGCTACCTACAAGCACAAACAACACAATCCTAAGTCGCTAAATACTTTAACATAGTACTCTAAAATATATTGATGTATTGAACCCAACTTACTTGAAATTTTCAATTTGCTCACTTGACTTGTTGTAGGGTTAATTCATCACCACTTATCCTTCTAATATAAATACCCTTATTATATACAAGCTATTAAATTGTAATTATACCAAATTATCTAAGTTTCAAGCTAATCCTAGACTAATTTCTTATTCAATTTTTGACTTGATTCCCAAATTAGCTTCTAATTCAACTTCTAGTTACAATTTCCTACTCATAAACCCTAAGTATATCTTCTAAGTCAATTATGTAAAATTCATATAATTATATTTAAATAACTTAAATCCCTTATTTGGCTCCGAACTAGTATCCTGGTTTGCACGGTACACACTATTCCTAATTTAACTACTAAATTTACTCTTGATATAAGAAAAATTTACATTTTTCATATAATTACATAAATTTAAGTTGCAAATAAGATCTTAATATACTCCTAATATTATAATACCATAAATTTTTACCTAATATTTTCTACTTAATAAATTTTCAATTTCACATATTACTAATTTACACATAATTACTACATAATACAAACAATACTTACATCTAACACCTCAAAATTCACAAGTATCATACTACACCAGCAAATTACATCCCATGATACCTAATTACAAATCAAATCAGTATTTTTATCAACTTATCATTAAATTACCAAATTAAGCCTAAAAATAATTCTTTATATATAATTTGAAGAACTAAAAATTAACTTATATTTTCAAAAATTAATTTTTGAAAAATCTCTTCCTAGCATTGTTTTAAACACTCTAAATAGTCTACACAAAAATTTTTTGTTCAAAACTACATTATTAAGATTATTTAAATATAAATAAAAAACAAGCTTAGGTTTTTGGATTTCTTAAGTACTATATATTTCAAGATCTAATTTCATCAAACTGATATTTTTTCCTAAATCTACAGACATAAATATCTCAGAATACAAAATTTCATAATTTTCTATATTAATTTGATATTTTTAATAAATTAAACAAAATCAAAGTAAAGATTAGACCTATTTGTAAAATTGATTTCTAGCCACCAGTAGTGGCCCCAAGGTTATCGACAGGCCCTAAAGGTGGTCCTAGGGTGTAGTGGTGGTGGCTAATTTGTTCTAAGTGGTCGTCGGGTTTTGTTTCTCCTTAGAAGCCCTAATTGCACACAAACTTTGCTATTTTTGACAAAATTAGTTAATTCTATTTCTTGGTCTCTCTCTAATTTTTTAGCTCCCTAACTAACTAAAATGAGGAATGGAGATGAGTTTCTAAATTTATAATGAGGTTTAGGGTGTCCTTGAATTTTTTAGCTGACAAGTGTCCTTATCTCCTCCTTTTTGCTTTCCAATTGTCTTGATTTAATTGGCTAATTTTTCCTTTTTCATTCCCAACATGCCACGACCAAGATTTGGACAATTCCATACTTTTTTCATATTTTCCCTATTTTTCTTTAATTTTTTCTTAATTATTTAGTATTATTTTAGCATATTTTAGGTATTTTAAGTAATTTCAGATATTTTTACGTACATTTAAACACATATATAGTACAAATAAATAATCTTAAATATTATTTTATGTTATTTTATGATTTTTAGTGTGCATATAATTTATTTTTATAGATTTGTTAATTATCGAAACTAGTTTTACGTGCTTTCGATATATAACAAGTAATATGCTTATAATTCAATATTATAATATTTAATTATTTGTTTTTCTAAATTCAAACTCATGGGATCACTTTTATTAATATTCCTAACTTCGTTATAAAATTTGAGCTTAACCAAACAACTCACCCATCGACTCTGAATACTTGATTATAGGGCTTGCACAAGCTGCCCCCGTATATATTCTCAAACATCTCCTCCCCAAGAGGTAGAGCCATATTATCACTGCTATGATGACCTTATCCTTAATACCATCTACTTCCCCTCATCTTGGTCCATCTACCTTGCTTAGGGGGATTTAGAGGGTTGTACTTCGATTCGATGTCCTCGTCCAGCTCCTAAACTTTAACTTAAGCTAAATGTGGAGGGTAGAGAATGGTTAGGAAGTGGTTGTACAACAATTCAATCCCATGTTTTGTAGAGGATCGAGCTTCTTGGTAGTGGACCCTATTAAGAGTGATCCCAATCTATTGTAACTCTTTAGGCTACAAAAGAGAAGAGGATTAAAACAATGCAATGCAAGGTAAGTATAAAAAATAGTCATAGTTGAAAGTTATCTCACCAACTATCCAAGCAATGCTCTAGTTTGACTGATGTACTAACAAGTGATTCTCCTATATCACTATTAACACCTATATTCTACTCCTTTAAGGCCGCCAATCTGAATAACCCAAGCATACCTATCATTCCATGTAGTGATATGAGCAAATGTTGCATGATCCAATTGAAATCTGTTCGGCTACACAGGTTGATACAATACAAAGCCTCCTCCATATCACATGCTGGTGGAATTTTCTACAATTTACCAAACTGTCATACCATACATTTGGTTAAGTGCCACTTAATAATGTAGAAATATATGGGTAACACTCGAGTTGCCCAAATATGCCGACGATGATGGCAGAAGTCTAGTAGGATCTCTAAAACCTTGTCTAGATATGGTTGCCAAATGACTTAGAAGACCATCTTGTCATAACTAGTGTCATAACAAAGCATTAAAATAGATAGTAATGAAAGTATGGAAAATACATACTTGATCTGGAGTTTATCTATCAAATACATCTTGGTAGGCTACTACCACTTAGGTTAGGTACATCTTTGTGTTTCGATTAGTCATCTGCTTGGTAACTAACGGTCTTTCACTATCCATGACCATCCCATATTTAGCTAGGGAAACTATATATGGGATCCTATCCTATGCCTACACTTAAAGCATAATTGTCACACCGCCCATCTTATGAGTAGTCTTTAAAGAGAAGTCACATAGTTATTTGTATAACCATACAAGGCATGCAAATCCCCAACTATATTGTCTAGCTCGCTTAAAGTCCTCTAATAGAGGGCGAAACATGGCGTGCACCAGGTTACTGAATTTGTCGGCAAACATGAACCTTCCTAACATCTATAAGATATAAGGTCTTGTGTGTCATCTAACCTGCTCATCGTTTGCTCGTATACGTAAGGAACTGAAGTGGTCAACGAGCCAGTCAATTTGTAGATGCCTTGCTTACACATCAACAAAGTCCTTTGAAATGACCCCGAAGTATATAGCATATTTGTGGTTACGTCTTGTTAGTGCTTCTAGTCATTGGCAATCCATCCACTTGGAGGCCAAACTGTACCTCCACATCTGGAAGTATGATTATAAGCTCTCCATAGGCCATGCGGAAGGATTAACTCTCCTTCATTTACCTCTCTACCAATGCTATAATCAAGTGGTGATCTAGCTGAATGTGAGGGAGACAGCTTAAACCTATGAAGCCGACTTACTTAAGGTAAGGTAGTATGTGGTCATCTAAAAGGGTCTCATAAACCGACCGGTTTCACTAAGTGTCTGCTTATGACACCATACATGAAGAACCTCCATGCCTTGCAAAGGGTATGAGTCAGTAGGTTCCAATTAAACATAGTAGTTTATGGTGGAAAGACAAGTCAGTGATCTCACATATCCTACCTAAATGCTCTTAGATTTATACCTATCTTGGCTGGTGAGAACCAATTCATCAATAGGTTTGGGCTCAATCTAGCTTATATATCTATCATTTGTTGCGGGTACACGTATGCCTATAGGGAAGGTATGGGTAGTAGGCACCTCAGCCATAATGGGGTGTATAAGAGGTACCTCATTATTACTATCATCATCATAGTCCTCCTCATCTCCCTTCAGTTCATAATTATCATCATCATCCTCCTCCTTGTTATTGACAACTAAGCCTCCTATTTGTTAAACTACACAGTCATGTGAAACTTCTTTCTATAAGACCAATCCTACAGCCTCATCAACTTTATTATCATTATCCCATATTAGCATAGACATGGGCAATGGCTCATATTTATAGGCTATTTGTTTATTGTCCTCAATTGATGACACTCCTTCATTCTCCTCAACTAGAAGCACATATGTTACTCATACCGGAGGGACTAATCTTGATATATAGATGGTGAATGGGTTCACCTAAATGCTTTTGCCATCTCAAGTAGATTCTCAACGTCATCATCGTCCTTGATGGCAATGACATAATAAGTCATGACTCCTAAGTAGGTATTGGGATGTTTGTACAAAATCTCAACCCCAACACTTAGATAATACCTTGGTAAACTCTTTCAAGGAGATTAGAGAAATTCACATTAGTTCTCACTTTCAACATCTTTAACAAGTCATGATCATATTCTAGTTTTGAATTTCCCCTCATAGTGTTTCCATGGGCAAAAATCATAAATTTTACTGTGACCGCTGTTTTCAACCTATTTACATTGCAATTATTGTTTTAGTAGTACAATCGCATGCCCTTTCCCATAAGCTAACCTAAACAATTCTCTAATAGGTATTTTGTTGAACACTTGAAGTGCACATTTTAAAACACTAAAATTTCAATTCTACTATAACAAATCCATACACAAATATACAAATCATTGATGTATAGTGTAACTATGTGTTTTAAAACACATATTGACATATAAAAACAACTTTCAATTAACCTAAAACAACCAAATAAACACACATGTAATTCTAGGGTTTCAATTGGGGGAATTTAAAAACAACTGAGATTCATGAAAGAAAAATTCATGAAAATGAAGTAGATTAATGCTTTAAAATGCTTACCTTTGATTATAGGTTGAGATTTCACAAAAAAAAAAAAATGTTGAAAGAGAGGATTTGAGCTTATGGATGCGTTAGGTCAAGAGAGAGGAGAGGAAATGAGTGTTTGAGAGTGGGAAAGAAATGAATCTATTGTGCTTCTGCATGAATATATGACCAAGGAAGCTACTTGTTGGAAACGTGCCTTATGATATTATAATTGAAGATGCTTTTTGGAGAGGTACCTTCTTCTTATAATAAAAACAAAGATGGTGCCTTTTGGAAATGTGCCTTTAGTGTTAATTTTGTAAAAGCTAAAGGAGCCTTCATAGCTCCTTAAATGTATTTTTTTTTTTTTGCCTAACCCCTTTTTTTATTTTTTATTTCTAGTGTATTCCTCGACTTTAGTTTGACTTTTGGAAACTACATGATATAAGAAAATACCATCTTTTAATGAAGGCCTTATCAAGGATTCATTGTGTAAGGTTGGGGGATTGTACTAATGCCCTTCACAAATGGTTGTGAAGGCCTATAGCATTAGAGCATTTCACTAAAGGATCGTGTATTTTTGGAATTTCTTAGAGTTGACCAATTGTTTTTTTTTTCCCAACCATTGTATTGGAGGGTGTAGTACTAAACTATAGGTAATTTCTTAATGACTGTGTACATTGTTGCATTCATTTAGTTATTTATGTATTACAATTTATTATACTTATATGATTATTCATACATTATACATAAAGCTTGATAACTTGTTTGCCATTATGTCTTTATGTAATTTGAAAGGAGATCTAAATGAGTTGTGATTTTGTTCATTTCCCCTTAGTTTTCTTTAAATATAGGGATTTCCTGAGGGTTACTCTAGTAGGAGTATGATGAGTAGCCATATGAAGCTAACATGTTCTTATAAGAACTTCAGATAACTTTCTTTGTCTTATTTTTGCTTTAGTGGTGAGATCTTTGAAATAGATTTCTTTATAGCACTTTTAGTTTATAGAATGAAATAAGGTAGAAGTAAAATTGTGAGTCTTAAAAATGGAATGGAGAAGTAATAACTATTTCTTCTATTCATAATTGTTCAAATCATGACTCAACAATATAATTTTACAAGTTTATGATTTTGTGATATTTTTCTTAGTTAAAATGAACATAAAATCATTTAGGTGTAGGCATTTGGTAAAATTAAGAATTTTGATATACGATTCTACAAACTTACAATTTCACTAATTTTATACAATTCTATATTATTTTACTAATTTTACACATAAAAATGATGAGCAGAATTACAATTTTGACAACCATGCTTCTAGTTCATTTGAGGTTTTACAAATAGATGTGTAAATATGCTGCAAAAAGCTAAAGAATATTTATTATCTTAATCATTTAAAGGAATTGCAATTCCTTATTTTGTAGCATTAGCAATTTTATGAATAGTTATTTCACCAATCATAAATAAGAATAGGTTTGGAGAGGAGGGATAGTTATTCTTACCTGATGAAGTCAACTAAATGTACTTGTTAAAATCTCATGTAGGATAATAATATGGATTAACTATGGTACTTAAGTTTAAGATGATCTCATACCTATCAAACTAGCCATTTTGGTTCAGCTATTTTCTTGAGCTTAGATTACAACTTTTGGTACTCTTATTAAGAGGCCAATTTTGTGAAAGGAGTAGCTTGAAAAGGGAGTTACTAAGAAGAGTTATTCAGAGTAAGCAGTTTAAAGTAAACTAATGTGTGTGCACTGGCTTGTAAAGGGATGGTAATATTACAATGTCATATGGGATATTATTATAAGATGGACTAAATGTAGTAATTGTTTAAAGATGCCTTCCCACCTATCAAACTAGTTATTAAGATTTTGTAACATAAAATTTATTAAACTTACATGGTAAACTCTTTTTATAAGAATACACTTGGGCAACAATATTTGGTATAAAATTTTGAGTTTTATAAGAATACAAGCTCTTTTCTGAAAAATATTACAAAAAAGGACTCGATTTAAAAAAAAATTACAAATATGGTATACTAAAGGTGCATCAAGTAAATGTATCTTTATTATCTTATGATTTTTACACTGAAGGCGCATATAGTAGATGTACCTTCAGTTTAAATTATGATACTGAAGGCACATCAAGTGAATGCACCTTCGGTGTTACTTCGTACTAACCTACTAATTCCCCTTCGTCTAAAATAATAAAGTAATGTTCTTCCAACCCTTAACTTGAAAACTGAATGGAAAGTTTGATATAGTAATCAATTACATAATATCACAATTGGTGGAATACCTTAACGAATATGGCAAGTGAGAAAGAAATAAGTGCATGGGATGATCATCCAATGACCATTCAAGTCAAATGAAAGAAAAAGTAATTGTAAATTGTAAAATTAGGATAAATAAACAATACATTGAACTGCAATATATGATGAAAAGTGAAATGTATTTTGAACAATCAGTATATACAGAAAAGTTATAATGAGTCATTAACAACATCAATACAACGGAAAAATAAAGGAGAAAACAAAATCAATAGACTAAACATATCTATTGATGCCTATGCTATGTAAAGGTCCTGACAGCACGAGAAAGAAGTGAACGCCCTCATCTAACGTGTGCTAAAGTAGGCTCAATTGGTGGATTGTAGAGTTGAAGTTCCTTAGGAGGAATCGAGTCGGCTGGATGGCCCGGATGCAGTTAAGTGACGCCCTTACCCATGGATGACTATGTAGAGGTAAAACGTCACTTTTGAAGAGTTGGTGGAGTTATAAGGTCAAGATGTTACTGGAACTTAGGAGTTATGTATGAGCTAGATTTAGCCTTGGAGCTGGATTCGGCTCCCAAAGTAGAGGCAACACTTAACTTAGGATATGTACTGTATACCCTATTGATATGCCCTAAGTCTACGAAATGACCGGCATTTGGTGAGATATCATCATCGAAGTCTACTCGATGATGTATCGCTCAAGCCTTACCTTTTCGAACTCTAACTCTACCCTTAGGTAGTGTACAAGGAGCTGGCATCTCCTCATCAGCAGGTAATCCTTACTCCTCACCGTAGTCCATATGGGGTGGTTCATGTATGTTATCTTACTATAAGTAGAGTATAAGGCCATTATACTACTCAGCGAAGTTAAGTATCCCATCTGCAATACCCAGCGCTATAGGATAGTCAGGTGCCAATTTGACACTCCTAAGCGAGTCTGCCTGAAATAAGTAAAGAAAATATATGTTGGTATATATGATAGCAAGTATAAACAAGTGAAAAATAAAATAATGGATGATTTTAGATGTACGTACCAATTTACCAATGATAACTTTATGATGTATAATATAATGTCGGCTAATCTATTTATACTACGGCTAGTAGCTCTCATCGACCCCTGGAGGACCCTATATGTGTACTAGGAATTTGTATCTCTATCCCTAAGCTTGGATGTAGGAAGATTATATGTCGATCTAGTTAGCATCCGTCCTACCCCGGAGGTTAAGCTAATGGAGCTGCTCTAAGTTGTTGACCTCTTGTGGAATGTACTAATATTCACCAAACTGTCGAATGATACAGTCTGGAAAGCACCACTTAATGATGTGGAAACATATGAGTGGTACTTGGGCAGTTGAAATGTATTACCCGGTAATACAAAAGTGAGGCAGTAACTCCTCTATATAAGGTTCCTAAATAACCCAAAGGGCAAAAGAAAAAGAGAAAAAATAAACAACCATTCAAACAGCGATGGTTATCACTTACAACCAAGAAAAGGACAACAAAGAGGATAACTTATCATATCATACCAACTACATCGTCTACATGTCAAAAGCTGTGCCGTACACATCTACAACATGTATCGGATGCTAAGTCGTATCTTGCACTACCATCCATCTAACCGCCAATGGCCTATCTCCATTGATAATAAACCCATATTGACTAAAAGGGGGTGACGTGTGGGAATCTATCCCAAGCCGTCCATCTCTTGACAAGTGCCAAAATCAAATGCCAATCCAACATGATAAATTGGAGCTATGCAACTCCCTAAAACCCAGCCTCCTATATGATGACCCTATCTTAGGATGTATAGGGATATCTCGCTTATCCTTATGTAATGACCTCTCATTATGCCGTACTCATAGTACATAGGCCGCTTCCTAAACAAACATTCAGTTAAGTTAGCAAGTAACACATCGTTAATAAAAGAATTGATTATAAATGATAATGACATTACTCACCCTGCCCTTTCAAACGGCCTATGAATGGTAACTGGCTTGCCTTATAAATACGTATGGATTAATTGGTCCCGACTCCATCTAACTACGATTAAATACAAACATGTTTAGTATAAAAAAAAATAATAATATAATATAATCATTACAGCTATAAATGTATTACAATGTAATGCCTAAATAGAAAGGAATATGTACTGACCCTATTAATCTCCGGATACCTCCTCCATTATGTCTTTCCCACTTATATGCGCTGCATCTAGTTTTGTGCAATCAATCTTGAACATCCATCTCCATGTGATATTGCTTATGCCTAAGCTTACCTTTCTTTTGTAGTAAGTCAATGTTCAAGTGTAGATAAAGGAAGCTAACTTCCGGCCAATATAATTTGTCATCAATCGGGTAGAAATGAGCTCGGTAACAATTCATCTGATTTGCCTACTTATACCATAGTCCTATTATCGATTTGCTATTCACCTTTATACTCGCTACAGTAGCACATGCATGGGAATAAGGGATCCTATATATTTGCTACTTTTGACAAGTACAAGTGTGACTCCTAAAGTCAACTGTATGTGTCCTTCCTTGATAAGGGATCGAGATAAGAAAGAAATGGCAGTGGATCTAAAACAAAAGAACAAGAATGGGTATTCAAAACGAAGATGGGTATGAAGAACAGGAAGATTTTGATGGTGAATGTGAATGGATATAACTCATCAATATACAAATACAATTAGGGGTTTGAGCTAGAAATAGAGTTTGATACAACTCACAAACATTAAATGTAGCTCAGGGTTTCAAATGAAGGTTAGATGTAACTTACTAACTGGTTCAAATGAAGGGGTTCACTACAATCTAAGGACAAGACTGATAAGAACATAAGGATGATTAAAGAGTATGATTAACATTCAATAATTAGGCAAATGCTAACTCAAGTATAGCCTTCCTTGAAAGATGAAAGTTTCACTCCCTACATATATATTTCTGTATAGCTATCTCCCCCATCTCTATACAAATATTGCTATTTGTAGCAAGTCTTAAACCCTAGTGGCAAAACTGTAAATAATCTACAAGACCTTAAATCCTAAAGAATTAGGCTCATAAATAAAATGAGGGGAAACATATACAAGAATACAAAACTATACATTTTACAGGACTCGACATGTAGTCACTTAACATGAAGGCATTCGACATGTCTTGGGAAGAGTAGTATTTGAATCGGATGGGGTCGGTAGTTAGATGTCCAAGTTTGAGAAGGGGTCCTTAACGTCTCGTGTGTCTTGGTTGAAACACCAGAGAGGTTGGCCTACAATCGCCGAGTCATAGAATCAATCGGTATAAGTCTCTCTCTAATATGTTGAGTAGTTCTTTGGTTATGATTACTTGGTTATGTAATCTCTCGATACTTCGACTGACGATAGACCTGATGTCGAGTGTTCGTCTTCTTTCCTCTTATCCTTTTGGGCACAATTCGCCCTTAGTAAACATTGATAAGCCTCAGGTTAGATGTGGTCAGAGGTTGATTACCATCATTACCGTAGGTTTGAAAGAAAGTCGTCCTTGATGTTAAGTGTTAAGCACAGGTTGGAATGCTAAGTAAGCTTCTCTTCCCTTTTCTCTTCACCATAGGTGCCAAATGTCTCTGGATTTCCTCAACACTGATGGGGGGTTAAGCAATAGCTGTTCTCATCCTTTCAAACAGTGTAAGTGTTGAGGAAGCCATCATGGATTACTTTTCGGTCATACTCCTAAGGTCGGCCAAGAAGTAAATTTGTGGCATTCATAGGGACCACATCGAACTCAATCTCATCTTCATACTATCCCAACTTGAATGCAATCCGAGCTTACTTATGTACATGGACCATACCTTTCTCATTAAACCACTTTAATCCATAGGGTTGAGGGTACGGTAGGTCGGCAACTTCATCTTTTCCACTATCTCAACAAAGATGATGTTGGTGTAACTACCTCCATTGATAACTAGGGAACAAGTCTTCCCATGCACCATGCACTACATATGAAACAAATTTTCCCTTTGTTTGGGATTTGCGTCAGCTTTTGTCGCCATAACTAAGAGTTTATCGAGGTCCTTGGGATAGACATCTTCTTCAATCAACCGATTGTCTAAGCTCTTGTTACTCTGACTCTCAATTTAAGCCTCGAGCCCTTCGCCCTTCAAGACCATAACCCTTTTATTTGGGCATTGGGATGCAATATGTTTGTAACATAAGCATTTGAAGCATTTCACTTCTCGAGCCTTATTGTTGGGTGTCTTCTTTGTTTTAACAATCTTTTTCTCGACATGGGTTAGTTGATTAAGCTCTCACTTCTCCATGTTCTTTTCTTGCCTTCTATTAGCATACCTTTTAAGCTCAGGGCTGCCTTATTAAGGTTGACTACTTAGCTTTTGATGCCTTTTTCTCCTCTGCCTCTACTCTTAATACCAAATTAATTAGCTCATCCAGAGAGTTGAATGGTCATAACTCAACTATATCGGTAATGTTGTCTTGGAGTTCACTTAGGAATCTAGCAATGGTCTGGTCTTGTGGCTCGGCAACCTCACACCTCGTTATCAAGGTCTTAATCTCTTGTAAATGCTCTTTAATAGTATTTTGACCTTCTCTCAGGTGTTGGAAGGCATGGAGCATCTCTTGCTTAAACTAGGTCGGCACAAAGTATTAATTCATCAATCGGTTCATAACTCTCTATGTTTTGATTGGCTCTTCTCCTTCAGCATCTCGCTTAGCAACTAGCTTATCCCACCAAAGACTCACGTATTCAACAAGGGATAGTGAAGCTAGCTTAACCTTTGTTCGATCATTACACTTGTAGCACTTGAACAATTTCTCGACTCGGGGAACCCAATCAAGGAACTCTTCAGGTTAGCTACTTCTAGAAAAGGTCAGCAACTTAACTTTATATTGTCAAATCTTCGACTAGGTGCTCGGGGTTCTTCCCTTGCATTCCGAGTTGGTCAATTTTCTTCGATTCGGCTACTTCTATTAGATCTTTACTCGGCTATGTTCCTTTTCAGCCTCGGTTCTCTTTTCTAAGCTTTTTGTTTTGTTTCAAAGTCAATACTCCTATCATTTCTTCCTTTCAGAACTAGATGGTTTTCTCTTCTTCTTGGCTTAGCAGCTCTTCTCGGCTTCTCATATCATTACAAAGTTCATTGGAACCACTCCTACTGGTAGGTGTCTGTTCCTTCCTTTCTTCTTGGCCATCACGTTTGCGACCTCTGACTAACTTAGTAAGCTCCTGAATAGAGTTGGTTAGATTCTGAATCTAGAACTCCAAGTTGTTAACATGTTGCCTCAAGCTTCTACAAGGACTGTCTCTAGTGCTGTTGACACTATCTTTTGACATTCTTGTTCATATAGTAATTTACTAGAAAATTGAAGAAACAACAAAATAGAATTATAGTAACTTAGAAACAACCACTACTTGACTTCTGCAGTTACTTTCAACTACGAACAACATATTACATTACAAAACAATAATTAATAGAAATGTTAAAACCAAAAATATGCTTTGAAGAACATTAGTACACATGTCTCCTCAAAGCTTTGATACCAAGATGATAAGGGATCGATATAAGAAAGAAATGGCATCGGATCTGGAACGAAAGAATAAAAATGGGTATTCAAAAGGAAGATGGGTACAAAGAACATGAAGGTTTTGATATTAAATGTGAATGTATATAACTCACCAAGATATAAACACAATCAGGTGTTTGAGCTCGAAATAGAGTTCGATATGACTCACGAACACTAAATTTTGCCAGGGTTTTCAAATGAAGCTTAGATGCAATTCACTAACAGGTTCAAATGAAGGGGTTTACCATAATTTGAGGACAAGATTGATAAGAACATAGGGATGATTAAAGAGTATGATTAACACTCGATAATCCAGCAAATGCTAACTCAAGTTTACTTGAAAGAGGAAAGTTTCACTCCTTGTATATATAATTCTGTATAGCCATCTCCTCTGTTTTTGTACAAATGTTGCTATTTATAGGAAGTCCTAAACCCTAGTGGCAAAACTGTAAATAATGTACAAGACCTTAAACCTTAAAGAATTGGGCTCATAGATAAAATGAGGGAAAACATATATAAGAATACAAGACTATGCGTTTTATAGGACTTGGCATGTAGTCACTTGCTATGTTTTTGGAGGAGTGGTATCCAAATTGGATGAGGTTAGCAATTGGATGTTAGGGTTCAAGAAGGGGTCCTTGATGTCTCGAGTGTCTTGGCTGAGATACCAGAGAGGTCGGCCTACAATTGTTGAGTCATAGAATCAGTTGATATGAGTCTCTCTCCGATATGTCAAGTGGTTCTTTGGTTTCAATTACTCAGCTATGTGATCTCTCGACAATTCGGTTGACGACAGACCTAACACTGAGTGCTTATCTTCCTTCTTCTTGTCTTTCTAGCTATAATTCAGCTTCGGTAAGCATTGATAGGCCTTAGCTTGAATGTGGTTGGAGGCTGATTCCCCTCATTCCTCTTCCCTTCAATCCAATCTTCATCATTTGACTACTAGTTAAAACTTCGAAAATACTATTCTGGAACTTAAATGAGATGACTTTATGTGCACTTGCCTGCCCCTTCTAAGTTTCATACATCTTTAGGGCGTAATCAGTATACGTCTTGCCAAAATCGATTGCCTCCTTGGTGTCCTTATGCTTCTCCTCCTAATAGGTGACACAATTGTAAAATATCTTCTTCATTAATGTAGTGATAGGTAATCCATGCATTGATTTCAAAATGGAGTTATAACTCTCGACAATGTTTGATGTCATGTATCTAAAATGGTAACATCCATTATTTGCAAGAGTCTACCTGTCTAAATCAACATTGTCAAACTGCGTGGGAGTGTCCTCTTTAGCTTAGGCTAACTTCTCCATAAAACATTCAGTATCACCAAACTGTAAACGGTGGCTACCAGCCTACTGACGGGTCCTTGTATACGGAATCAATACTGGATGCCCTATCGGATATAAAACATGATGTTTCCCCCTTTTAGCTAGCTACATGCACTTTAAGCTTGCGTAGGAATTACCTTTATGTTTCTGTCGATTCTGTGTCAATAAGAGCAAATGCCAATGAAACTATTGAATTGTTTCCATTCATGCTACAAGCTACTAACAACTTATGCTCATACTTTCCGTATAAGAATGTTCCATCGACACATACAATAGGTCAATAGTATTTGAAGGCTTCTACACACTACCCAAATGTCCATAAAACCCACTTGAACTAGGACTAACCTCGCTTTATCGAACTACTCTAACCCTAATCTACTCGTGCCCTTAGGTTGGTTAACTTCATTGCATTTAATAGTCTTGGCAACTCATTATACGACTTCTCCCAATTATCATATACTATCTTGACAGCCTTATGCTTTGCTTTGAAAACCCTTCTATTGCTTATTATGTACTCGTACATAGTTTGCATGTTAGCTGCAAGATCAGGTATTTTAATATCAGGGTTGTTTTGTACACTATTAATGAATAATGTAACCATTATATTGCTGTCGAGCTAAAGGTAATCCTAGTTTATCATCAGGTTCACATAAGTGTACGGACCCTTTAGAATTGTTATTTTAAAAAGACCTTCTACTTTCTTTAAACAAACCTATAGCCTCCACTTATAACCCTATTCTTTCATCTTATAGTAAACCACGTATATAGCTGGTTTCGAAATGTCCACATGGAAATCACAGTGGTTGCTTAGGTAGAACGACTTAACTACGTTTGTGAGATCTTTTTTCGTGTTAAAATGCATATTGACACTCAAGTCATCAGAGTTGACGATGTTGCTGCACATTTGATTAACATCTCTCTTAAATGTTACATAACTATTGCCATCATATTGACTATTGTAAAATGGTGTAAGATCTCTTGTAAGCTTATCAGCAGATTCATTTATTTGTGAAAAGTCTTGAAATTGTCTACTAGACAATACTTCACCAATTTGACAGCAGGACCTACTCGGGCTATCGCTACGAAGTGCTCGGACCGTCACACTGCTCTTAATAACATGTAGTATCACTTGGGTCTCTCCCAAATCCTCAATATGGTCATCTTCCGGCCCAACATCATCTTCATCATGATCCCCATCATCCTCATCACCATCTACATCCGCTGCATTCTACGCATCATCGACATTTATATCTATGTGCATTTTCTCTACGTATGGATCATAAGACTCTTCATGTTCAATAATGGAATCTAATACTTCGTCAAGCTACTCTTTTGTGATATTCACGTGCTCGTATTAAGAGAAATCCATATACGGTTCATTAAATTGATCCACATTTGTTTGCTCCACACAGGTCATTGTTGAATGCACATTGGGTTTCGGAAGGGTTGAATTATCTAGCTCATGTATTTCATGCTCGCTCTAGGTATTCGATTCCCCAATGTGCCTTATGTATACTTTCTGAATATTTCGTTCCCCAAAAGTCTCCCTTATGTCAATAAAATTCTTAACATCCTCATCGTCTTTAATGGCTATTAACTTATAGATAACTCCAGCATCATGGAAAAAGGGATGCTTATGCATGAGTTCAACACCACTCGGGTTAGCTTTGATGCATCTTCAAATTCTCTGATTGAAATGAGGAAAGTTCGAATCCTTCCTAATTTTTAATTTCTTAATGGGCTCATTTCCATATTCCAGTCTCTAACTACCTATCATTATATTTTTGTTCGCATAGACAATAAGTTTCATGTAATTTGCTATTTACACCCTAGTAATACCACGATAAACTGAATATTTAAATGACATAAACAGACTTTATCTACACACCGAGTGACAACTTAAAAAAATGCACTTAGTCATCTTATTAAGCTACGTTGTTAATACAATTACCTAATTTTGACTTTTTAATTTGACCTAACATAATAAAAATGCCAAATATATATATACACACACAACAATTTTCACCTACATTATAATATTATTCATATCTATATTCATATAACTTATATATCGCAATATAAAAAATTTCTAAATTTAAATGACATAAGATATATTTTTATCAAATATTAATAATTTACACAATTTACGGTATATTTATAATTAAGAAATCTACATCATTAAGTAATAATTTTTTTTCTAAAAAAAATATTGCATGATGTCGATTAATACTAAAATAACAAAAAAAATTAAATAAATAAAATTTCTATAAGTTATAAATTGTTACCTATTATAGACGTATACTCATGTTAGGAAATGGTTCGATACTCTAATTATAGCTTTCTTCGATTTTTCTCTATATTTTGAAAATTTCAGAAATTGATATAGGTAAAAATAGGTTCTGCCTATATAGATTGGTCCTCATATGACTGGTATATTGAAGACATATGTAATTGATGCGCTTTCAGTTAGAATGAATTATACTAAAAGTACACTCAGTATATATATTCTTTAGTATAAAAATCATAAGATATTGAAGATTTATTTACTTGATACGTTTTTAGTATATTATATTTATATATATTTTTTAAAACGAATCTTTTTTTCAATATTTTTCGAAAAAGACCCTATGTTTTTATAAAACTCCAAACATTAAGTATACTTTTGATATTTCCTTTTCTTGATTTTTCTTAATTACAGCATTAACATATTCCTTATGGCGGCATAACCATATGTAACAAATTCCATGTTCCCCGTTAGCTAAGAAGACTTCACTTTACAGCAAAACATCCTCTTTGTAATTGAATATTTTCTCTCTCCAGTATCACTTTCAAACATATCAAACCCAACATATCACACAATATCTTTTTCCCCTTTTTTTTCCCCTTTAATATAAAGGCAAAATTTCGCCTAGGAAGTGATAGAAAATCTTATATGTTCCAAGAACAAATCTATAAACACCTATTTTAGTCCTACGCTTCTCCTAAGAAGAAGAAGATATACCCAACCCAACAACAACAGCAACAGAAAAACATATCCTGCTCCTCCTATCTCAGTTTGGACTGGTAGTTGTTGCATTTTCTTTCGTTTTTAATCCTCAATTGGCATGAGAATTACTTGAGGTTATTGGCAAACTAATCTTCGCATCAAATTAGAAGAAAATCCGTGTCATTGGGAGGTTTTACTGAAATGGGATGTCGTGATTTGGGCTGAAAGTTTTGAACTTGCAAGATGATACTCCTGTTCAATTCCATCAAAGGTTGTGTTTAAGAACTCAATTTTCGAAGAGATATTGGAGTAATAGGAGAAGGATTGGTCTTATGGCCAACTTATTAGCTGGATTTGTGTTGCCATTGCTGCTTTTAACAGGTAATTTGCAATCTAATGTAGCCCTTTTCCTGAAAATGTCAAAAAATTTATGAGCTTTGTTGTTGGATTGAATTAGTGTTATATGAATGCCTGAACAATACTTGACACGAAATGTCTCATCTTTTAAATCACTTCTCTTGGATTGTTAATAGTGTTTCAAGTTTCTGCTTTTCGTTCATTACAATTGTTATGTTAGATGCTCCTTCTCTCTCTCTCTCTCTCTCTCTCCCCCTACATACTACTAGTAACACTTCATATAGGTGTGCTTCATAGGTATACACTTATTCTTATCTGATGAAGTATGCGAGTTGACTTGAGGAGCATCCGTGCAAGAGGGTTTTTGCACCCCAAGAAGTTTGTATCCACTGGAGCTTGAAGTCAGATGGCTGCAATTTTTGTGATTAGTTTTCAGGCGTAAAGTATATAGTGATGGATCGTTGAGTGCATTGAGGCTATTGGATTCAAAATCTACTCACCTACACAATATAGGAACAATGTGGAATTTACTGCCTTAACTTTGGTTCAAATTGCAACGCATAAACTTATTGATTGCACATTTGATCCTTAGTTGAAGTTTCAATTGCTAGTGCACTACGTTTTGTAGCTTAGCTTACAGGTGTTATGTTCTGTCCATTTGAGTGAACCAGTGCGCGGCATATGTTGTTCCTTAAAATGACACATAAAAGTCATCTAGGACAAGACACATCACTATTTTGTTTTGAAAGATAAAACTCAATGAAAGAAGCCAGTTCACCAATTCTAAGAGGTAGTAGATGTAGCAATTGATAATTGCCAATTTGGGGCAAATGAGATGATAAACCCTAAGACACCATTCTGTTATAAATCATGGTTACTTTACTCACCATGGCTAATGTGTCAGCACTCTCGATCGAGCTCTTGCCATTGGAAAGAAACGTTCTACTCATAGTGTAACTAGAGCTCTAGCTTGGGCTGCAGCTTCTTGAATTATAAGTTCTCCAAGAGGGACTCTTTGAGTACCTCCTCGAGTTGTACTTGGGAACATACCACATATGCAAAACATAAAGTTTATACTGCAACTTGATAATCATAGCAGAGAAGGCATCAATTATCATATGCTTATGCAGGTTAAACATCTGCGAGCTTGCATAATGCTGTGCTGTTGTTGTCCATACCTTTGAGGTTTTTTGTGATGGTGAAAGAAAGTACATGTCCATGATATGTCTTGTTTTAGACATATTCTAATTTGCATTTTTATCAATAGTCTTTAATGGTACGTTCATTTCATAGAATTGGAATTTTATTCTTTCCTTATTTCTTATTACAAAGTTTATTTGGTTTTTTGTGACGGAATCACAATTTTGTAGGAATTCCTTGAAATCAAGTAATAAGAATTCCTTAAGTTAATCAAGGAATCACTATTTTGAATCACTATCACTACCTCTACTGCCATCACTATAGCTGCTACTGCCGCTACTACCATCGCTGCTGTCGTTACCGTTACTGCCACAACCTCACTGTTGCCAGTACTGTAGTTACCAATTCTACCATTGCTGCCGCTGCCACAATTATTGCAGCTACTGCCATTGCTACTATTACCATCACCACCAACCATTATTACCGCCACCGCCATAGCCTCCACCATAGCCTTCTCTACCAACTACTGTAACTACTGTAGTTACTGTTATCATTATTACCATCAACTACTATAGCTGCTACAGTTGCCGCCGTCGCTGCTGCCACCGGCAACATATATTACATTAAGATTAGTTGAGAAAAAAAAATAAATTAAGGATAATTTAGTCATTAAAGTTATATTATATGTCTTCTTAAATTGGTTATAAATCCAATTAAACAAAATAATAAATATTACATCCTTATTCCATTCCTTATGAAATTTCAATTCCATTTCCTCTCGTTCTATTTCATAAAATGAACGAGCCATAAGAGATAAAAAGATTACTGAATTAGAATCTCTTTCTTCCTCTTAGTTAACCTTTCCTTGAGTAAGTTGTTTTTCCATGCTTGTTTGTAACTTTTGGGAGTTGAATAGGTCTTGTCCAAAAAATGGTTCATTCTATGGCTTTTTGGTTGGCAGTTTAATCTCAAGATTGCACATCACCTTAGGGTATTTGAAGATTTGACTCGAATCTTAATGGTTGTTTTTTTCTTTAAATAAGATAAAGAATGAATAGTAAATGAGCTTCCTTTCCCTTTCTTCTAATTAACCATGGCCAATTGGACCTTATGGATTTTTATCCTTACTTATAGGCTATAAGATGAAGCAATGTCTATCCCTTCAGAAGGTATATGCATTTTGGTATTAATTATATATAGTTTTCCCATCAAATTACCTTAACCTCCTCAAAATGACATTGCGCTCATTGGAACAACTTCATATAGCACCTCATCTACATACTTCCCAATGGGTAGTGGCACTTTGACTTGCTTGTGCATGTTTACTACTCTGTTGTTATAAAAAATGAAATCCATATGGTTTTGGGCAGGTTATAGTTGGAAGCTTCATTATTTCAATGCTTCCTCTCATGCTCCTCACCCTGTGAAAACCGTACCCAAGATGACTTTCGTTATTGCTCGCAACTTACCAAGGAGGTAGAAATCCTGGTCTTTATAATGGTGAACAAATGCTCTTTTGATAAGAAGTAAAAAGGGATTAGTTGACTTTGAATAAGTTTTCTTGCTGATGATCTCCTATATAGTTACTTTCCTATCAATAGCTTGTCTCACTATCATAGCTTGCAAGGATGCCTTTTCAGCTGTGATGTATTTAGAATTTTCAGCATATGCGATAATGACCTTCTCAATATGCTTATCTTCTCCCTTTTCTTCCTCTTCACTCACCAATTGAAGTTTAGCTATGGGTCCTTCAACAATCATAACACATTAGTTTGGCATTGGAAAGTAATATGCCCAAACCTAAGCATTTGAAGCATTGTACTTGACTTGATTTCTTCTTTTGTAAGTTCTGTTCAAACTCTTGTTGACTAAGACCAATCAGCATCCTTTATTGGATAGCTACCCCCTATTCATGACTTTTGTGAATTCTTGCCTATCTGGGCCCCATCATCGCTCCTCATGTTGACTCTACTGTTGTCTCCACCTGAAAATGCTCAAGGAGATTTTGGTGATCCGAGCTTGGATGTAGGAGGTGGTGGTCTAAATCAACTTCGCAGACACTGCCTCTCAATCTTAACAGCCAACCATGTCACGTCATCGAGTTTCTCATATGGTTGCAACTCCATAACATTTCTTATTTCATACTTCAACCTCATGATAAATCTAGATATGTTTTGCTCTTTAGACTCATGTAGTTCACTTGGCATCATGAACATTTCAAACTCCTTAAAATAATCATCATGCATAAGCCTCTTTGTTGTAGTGTTTGCAATTTCAAAAATATTCCTTGGCGGTAATATAGGAGTAAAATGTTTCCTAAGCAACCTTTTCATTTCTCTCCAAGTTACAACATCGCCATTCCATCTCTCAAGTGTTGTGATTTCATATTCTTCCACCACATAGCTACATGTGTAGTAAACTGAAAAGCTGTTAGTCTCACTTTGGTCCTTTTATCATACTCATAACATTTAAAAACTTTTTCTACATTTTGCTCCCACTCCAACTAGTTATTTGGTGAATTATTTCCTCCAAAAGTTGGAATTTTCATCTTTGCTGTCTCAATCCCCGAGCAAAATATTCCCTTCCCCAACTATGTGTCTATCACAAAAGTTATTGCTTTCCTCTGTCATTTCATCCTCATTATGGTGTACATGAACTCTAACTCCATTTCTACCTTGTGCCTCAACTCTATTTCCACTAATAATTATAACTTGGGTTTGCACATTCATAACCAATTTTGTTATTTGCTACCTTCAGATGCAGGACAACTAAAACAAAATAGACAGGAATCATAAGTAATGCATTGTCTCTATTATGCAGAGCTAACTACTCGATACATATCATCCCTCTGTTGTGAAATTCTGGCTCCTGTCTTCTTCTTCTTCTTCTTCCTCTCTCTCTCTCTCTCTCTGTGGATGCATTATGTCTAGTAGGTTACTGCTTCAGTTGCAAAGTCACTTTGAAAAACTCTGTTCCCTTCTGTTTCCCCCTCACATGGTGTCATAACTAATTTCTTAGTTTCTTGCGATCAATTTGTTTTTACTCATTTGTTGGTAGATATTCAAGAGGAACTATTTTGTACATGCCTTCATTTTATCCATCTTGACTTAACTGGCTACATCTGAATTTACTTGCCTATTGCGATTCTATGAATATTTGTGGCAGCTGATGACCCTCTGTTGAAGTAGCTGTAGAAGTCGTCACTAGATTCCACTGAAATTGGGGTGGCACTTTATCCATCTTGACTTAATTGGTTACATCTGAATTTACTTGCCTATTCCCATTATATGAATATTTGTGGCAGTTGATGACCCTTTGTTGAAGTAGGTGTAGTTGTTGTTGTCAACAGAGTCCGCTGAAATTGGGGTGGCACTTTAATCCAAAGTACTTAGGCTTGCCATCATGTGCTTGCTTGTAATTCTAGCAATGCCTTGATCATTTTCTTATCCTTGCCCTTGCTGATATTGCATTTCCTTCATTCCATGCAGGTGCTTTGCTCAATCGGAGTATAATATGTTTCATTGATCTAATTGCATTCCTTCTCCTGCAATTTAACGCTTCAAAATTAGGTATACTTAAGCTTTTTTGCATGAGCATCATTTATTCTTTGGGTAGCTTTATTATCCGTGTTACTGTTGGATCATCTAATTACTAATTGCTTTGCATGTTCCCCCTTATTGTCCTCCACTTGTTCCTGCTTACTTTTCTATAAAGCAACAATATTGAGAAACTCTATTGCACTTCATTAAAGCCGTTACCAGTCCTGATGGGAAGATTAATAGCAAAATCGTCCATTTAGCTGTGGTAAACTTAGGGTTTGTGGGATTAGGGTTTTTGAGGGCTCATTGAGGGAGAACATTCCGATCTTATAAATCACTCTAGATCACTTCTAAACTACTATGACTTTCTGAATAACTTCTGGCTTACTTTTATTACTGGTCAACTGGTACTTATACAAGCTTATTATAAATTATTATATAAAATGTCAACCCATAATAAAAGCCCAATCATGTTCCTGTCCTGTTCATGTGCCCTAAGGAATACAAAACTTGTGAACCTTCCCTGAATCCTTTCCTATTATGTACTATTCATGCAAGGAAAACACTATTTTCTAAAACAATGCTGATGCTTAGTAGATGCTGAAAAAAGCACTTTAAAGAATTAAGAAACATAGTTATACTATTTGTCAAATTTTTCTCATCAATAGTAGCATTCGAATGAGGATATGAAGGTGAATGTTGTAAATGCTAAGGGCTTCCATATCAATGGTCAGTGACATGACATTTGACTCTCAGAGGCGTGCATATATATCTTCACATCATATTTTACTGAATTAGTTGAGCTTCTGTTAGATTAGCAAACTGCTTTTGTTAGTTAATTGCTTCCATGTTAAGGTAATATGATAAGGAGTATTTCAGATGTCCATCTACATTCAGCATAAACTGTTTGTTTTCTATAAAAGGCTTAACTGAACCATTTAGTAAGATTTGATAGTATCATTTTTATTTTCTGTTCCTTTCTTTTGATCTTGCCATCCATATTATGTAAAAGAAAACAAAATATACAAATTTTGCCAAACTCTAGTTGTTAATCAGCATGCTTCTTCACTGTAAATTTTATCTTGTTCAAAAATATGATATAGCTACAAAAGTACTCTTCTCCCAATAGGTGGATTGTCTTTTTATTTTATTATTTGCTCCTGCCTAGAAATTTATGAGTCCAGCCTCACAAACAGGCTTTGAACACTTAATGTTCCACTCATGGCTGATAATCAAGGATTTTCTTTACAGGGTTTCGCTATCATAGGCGTTCTTTGTTGCTCTGGTCTATCACCATCTTTTCCACGGCTGTTGTTCTTTCCCAATCCATATTTCTTCTTTTATGGGCAATTTATGGAGAAAAATCAAGCATAGCATATGCTTCATGGGCAAAGCTGTTTGGATTCTTAATGTAGGAAATTACATATGATATATGGTTCTCCTTTTCATCTTATTGTATTGTTTTCCATGATACCTTTCTGTTTGCTGAAATTCTTGCAGAATCGATTCTTGGAGATCTCCCTCTGTAATATATTTTCTGGTAGTACATTTGTTAGCGGCTTTTGTTGCCTTAGCAGAAATCAAATGGAACAGATTTCGTTTGGTTCCATGGCAAGAATTGTGTTGGGGGAGTTTTTTGTCTCTCATTGAACATCTGGGTAAGAGATTTCCCTTCATACTGTGACTATTATACCGTTGGCTCGTTCCTTTCATTTGTGGACATTCCAATTCTCTGTTTACCATGGTTTTAGATCATTAGGTGAAAGAGATAGGTTTGACAAGTATTCTAGAAGTTTTTGTAAGAATGACAAGCATGTTCAAATACACTCTTTTTTCCTCCAGGAGAAAAATTGATCTAAATATGCATGATTTTGCGCACATACCTGTTACTAAGCAACAAAAGAAGATGGTGAAGAAATAAAAAAATGGAAATAGAAAATGTTCCTGCACGCTGGTTTTATTATTAGCTAGTAGGACAACGCCCACTTGTGAAACATGCTTATATAGCTCCAAAAATTGGAAAGAGAAGAATGAGAATGGAAATGCATCTGACTGAAATATAATCAAACAAAACAGGGCCAGAAGATATTCAAGAAAAAGGTGAGTCTGCCCATTGTGAGCAAACTATTTCTTAAAAAATAATCGTGATAAAACTAATTATGAAAATACAGTAGTAAAATTGCATTTTATAGATGTGATTTTTTTTTTCATTTTTTAATTAACATTGGTTGGCAACACAAAAAAAATTGATGAAATTTACACATAAATTGCATTTTAAAGTTGCGATTTTCAAAATGCATCTAAAAAATTGCCAAGAAATGTCCTTAAAAAATAATCGTGATAAAACTAATTACGAAAATACAATAGTAAAATTGCATTTTATAGATGTGATTTTTTTTTTTCATTTTTTAATTAACATTGGTTGGCAACACAAAAAAAATTGATGAAATTTACACATAAATTGCATTTTAAAGTTGCGATTTTCAAAATGCATCTAAAAAATTGCCAAGAAATGGAGTGTAATGGAATAATGGAGTACAGGTGTCAAACATGCTAAGAGATGAGACCAACTACGGTGTATTGCATGATGTAAGGAAATCAGGTTTGAGTAATGCAATTTTAGAAATCGCACAACCAATATGCGATTTTAAAACTCACATAATCAACATGCTATTCTTATATTATCATGCTGACACTCATATCCTTTGAATATCATTTGTTTGAAAAATTTGATAGTAACTAAATCGCATGTATAAAATGTGATTTCACAATGGTGTTTCTGTAATTAATTTGGTCAAAACTCTTTTTTAAAAAATAGTTTGCCCACAAGGGGCAAATTCACCTTTTTTCTAGGAGATATCCAGTTGAACTTTACACAGAATCCATTTCTTAGAGGTTCCTTTTCTATTTTTTTATTTTATAATTCAGCAATTTATTGATAAAGAAAGAAGCCTATATACAATGATGATAACATACAATCAATGAAAGAATTACAACCAAAAAAAGTCAAAATAACAACTCAACTCATCTAGAGGCATGGATGACACTTAGGATTTTCTTAACTATGGAATGCACTGTGTTTGCTGCAGCCATAAACCCTGGATCATTCCTCTTCATCATTAAGTACACTGATGCAGAGAAAGCTAGTTTCCGCTTGTTGCGGTTAAGGGAGTAGTTCCTTGGGTTCAGTGCAGCCACTTAATCTGTCTAACTAGTTAAGGGTGTTGGACCTCCTAAAAATGCAACAGTGGAGTGCCACTCTTCTCTTGAGAAAGATCATTCATTAAAGCATAGGGAACACGCATTTGGTAAAAACATTATATGGCCTAAGCACTTTGGTCTTGTCGTCTTAATATTTTGTCATAATTTGGTAGAAAAGACATCCTTTATGTACTCCTTAAAATCCTTTTCAAAGACAAATGGATAAATTCCCAAGCATTTTTCATAGGATACAGAAAGTTCAGAAAAAGATGAGTTAGTTAGTAAGATAGCATATCTGAACAGATCCATATATCACCTTGGAGAGGGACTGATGTTTGTTGACCAAATTCCAAAATTCAGAGGAATCTAATTTGCTGACTATTCAATTGGTTCCTGGTAAGAATAAAAGAGTGGTGGTAGTAAATATGACCTCATGACTAGCAATGCCTTGGACTGTGGTTCTCCTCCCACACTAATTATTAGAATTCAAAGGAATTGGGAGCTGTGGGACCATACCTTTGGATCATCATGCCTATAGAGACCAGATCCAACTAAAAACAAGAAGAAGAAGGATTTTGGTTTATCTTGGCCCTCAAAAATGCAACACATCGGTTGAAGTTATGTTGTGGGAGGATCTGATGCTGTACTGATCAGAGTTAAGGAAATGGTTAGGGATGCCATAAAGTGGCGGTAATTATTGATCATTAATGTTTTTTAACTGATTGCTTTGTTCTAGCCTTGTTCATTATTTTTTGGCCACGGAGATAGTTTCTTAACTGTTATCAATTGAACTTGTAGATGATCTCACTCAAAATGTCCAGAATGGTACAATGCATTGTGCTTATTAGTCATAGGTTACCAGAAACAAGCTCAACATCATAATTTTCATCACAAAAGTACCTTTCAAGCGTCCATATTTTTTTTTAAGGTGAACTGTTTGGGTTTTATTGTAGAGAAAGATAGTTTTGGCATTTAAGAGCATGATATTTCTTTATCTTATTCTCTTTACACCTCGATCCATAATAGCTTGAACATGTTAGTGGCATGATCGTTCATTTTTTGACATTGTGGTTTGGAAGTCTCTCCTTAAGGATGTGTCTAGAAAATGTTGTTTCACCATAATGTGGCTCTTCTGGCCTAAAGTCATGGCCCAGTTTGAACCATCTTGACCCTTCTCTTGCAAGAATAAAAGCATCTATTTATGTAAATGGTAATTACCAAGAGCTAGCATTGTTAAAAAATTAGATGGTGCTGAAAAGAAGGCTGAGGTATAGCCAATGTTATTATATTGTTCTTGGTTGCTTTGGTCTTTAAAGCACTCATTCTCTTGCTTATGATGTAATGTCACAATGAAGTAATTCATAAATAGAGTTGATATATATTCTAGAGATGAACTTTTGCAAAAGTAGACTTCCAAAATCCACTCCTAATTCATCTTGCATCTATTATTTCTGGTTTCCACATACAAGCATTGTATGTAAATGAAGTTTGGTCATCTCACATGAGGGATCCCCTATGTTTAGAGTGTGCAAGAAGTTGAAGCTTCTAAGACTGATGTTGAAGAAGTTAAACTCTACAAAGTTCTCAAGTATCTCATATTGTGTCAACAAAGCCAAGGAGGATCTCGATAATATATGAACAGCCGATAGATCTAATTTTCATTATGCAGATTGGGTGAAGAAAGGGCTTGCTTTGCTGATTTTTATTGTTGGAGTGCTATGGAAGAGTCCTTACTTCGGCAAAAATGTAGAGCCATATGGATTAAACTGGGTGATTGAAATAATAAGTTCTTCTTCAGTTAGTTGAACATAAACAATTCAAAAACTGCTTGATGTCCATCATCAATGATGGAGGTGAAAGGGTGCAGTCCTTAGATGAGATTAAAGTCATGGCCATCCAATATTTCCAATCACTCCTTACTGACGTGTCTTCCCTTGTTTGGAAGAGGCTAGATTGGAAAGTTTGGTCAAACATAAAGTGACTGCTAGAGACACTGAATTGCTGGTTAGGCTTGTTATGAATTAGGAAATAAAGAATGCTATGTGGTTAATAGCAAGAGATGAGGCTCTGGGACCCAATGGCTTTGGTGCAAACTTCTTTCGGGATACATGGGAAGTTATGGGAGAGGAAGTGTGCTTAACCATAAAAAAATTTCTTTGCTTTGGATAGAATGTTGAGTGAAGTTAATTCAACCTACTTCCTTTTCTGATTTTTGCCCTATTGCATGTTGCAATACATTATATAAGTGTATCTCCATCCTCATTGCTGAATTGCTTAAGCCTATTCATCGTTCCTTGATTAGTAAGGAACAAACCACTTTCATTAAAGGAAGAAGGATCGTTGATAATATCCTTATAAGCCAAGAGCTTGTTAGGGGCTGCTACATTTGTAACAAAGTTGCTAGATGTGTGATTAAGGTTGATTTATCCAAAGCTTACAACAATATAAAATGGAGTTTGATGAGAGAGTGCTCAAGCTGATGGGATTTCCAAACTAATTTATTGTTTGGGTAATGGCATTTATTTCTACCCTTAAGTTTTCCATTAGTATCAATGGGGAGATCGTGAGTTATTTCAACTCTTCCAAGGGCTTACGACAAGGGGATCCTATCTCCCCTTACCTTTTCGTGATGGTCATGGAAGTATTCTCTTGCATCATGAAGGAAAAGGGTGAAAAGGAAGACTTCATCCATTGTTGGAGATGTAAGAAGGAAAAGCTCAATCATTTATGTTTCATAGATGATATTTTGATTTTTTCCGAAGGTGATCTCAACACCTTGAAGCACATTAAAGAGAGGCTTGAGGAATTCCAAGGGCTATCAATACTACAAGCTAACTCCTTGAAGAGCTACTTATTTTTAAGTGGTGTAACGTTGGAAGTAAAGGAACAAATCATAAATTTGTTTAGCTTTGGATGATTGGAAATTTTGATGCAATTTAGGCCTTCTGGTATATACTTACAGCTTTGGATTAGGTCTGCAAGCTTGTGCAATCTCATCAGTCTGCTATTCTTGCTGGATATTATCAACCATTGCAATGTTTCTTTTGCTACTGGATGTTTCAGTTGGTGCTTCCATAGGATTCTGGAGTTTCACTTAGAGTATCGAGTACAAGAGGTAGACAAATCTTATCAATGGAGTTCTCAACTTCCCTTGAACTCAAAGCATTGTAATAGTATTCATGTTCAAAGAATACTATATCAGAGGTTAAAATAACCTGCTTTGTAGGAGGATGATAGCATTTATATCTTTTTGAACAGAAGAATATCCGATCTCCCTCCTAATTTATGTTTGTTGAGAGAGTGATCAAAAACAAAGATAACGCATCCAGAAACTTTGGGTGGCAAAGAGCAACATATGTGCATACGAGGAAATGACTCACAAAGAACGTTTAGAAGAGTTCGAAAATTGAAAATTTTAGAGGATATTTTATTAATAAGATATGTTGCAGTAAGAATAGCTGCTCCCCAATATTGATGGGGAATGGAATTAGCTATCATCACGGAACAAGCGGTTTCAAGAAGATGCCTGTTCTTATGTTCAAATACTTCATTTGTTGTGGAGTATATGCATAAGAACTTTGATGAATGATTCCATCTTTACCTAAATATCTTTGAAATTCCCTAAAAAAATATTTCTTGCCATTATCTGATCAAAGAATTTTGATTGGAGATTGAAACACATTGGTTACAAGTTTATGGAATCTTTTAAAAATAGAACAAACTTTAGATTTTTCAATGAACAAATAGACTCAACAAATTCTTGAGTGATCATCAATGAATGTGATGAACCACTTATAACCAAACACAGTTGAGACTCTAGATGGACCTCAGATATCACAAGGATCTAATGGAAAAGTTTTGATGATTTATATTGCTGAACATTATAAGAATTTCTTGCAAACCTTGAGCAACACAATGCTTACATTTCAAATCACAAATATTTTTATTTGGGAGTAGCTTTCGATACAATTTTGACATGTAAGAAAAATTAGGATGACTTAAACGATGATGCTGTAATGTAGAATTATCATTATTTCTTACCGAAAGAACAACATTAGACTTAACCTTTGGGCAACTTTCAAGAAAGTGGAGCTCATTCTCTTCTTCAGCATTGCCAATAATCTTTCCTAAAAGTTGGTATTGAAAAATACAATGAGTAGAAGAAAAAGTCACTTTACACATCATATCCTTAGTCAATTTATGCACAAAAACTAAGTTGTACTGCAATTCTAATATTCTGATATGTATAAAGCTCCATACAAGCACAAACTTCCAACTTGAATTGACACTTTTCCTTTTGAGAAAACACTTTCTCCATTGACAACCCATTCTTTATTTTCACATGAACTAAAGATCTTGAAGGAAGATAATGAATTGCACATATGATTAGTGGCACCAGTATCAATCATCCGCTTGTTGCATCTCTCTCCATTTTAGAAGCATATGGAGCAACCTCCTTTATTTTCTCATGTTCACACTTGATGTGAGTGTTGTCAAGTATTTGTTTAATTAGAGAAATTTGATGGGATGTTTAACTTATAACAGCATTAGTGTCCTCACTGACATCCATCTTAGCCACTTGTGTAACTTTTTGGAGTCCTTTTTGTCCCCTCTCTTTAATATAATCAGGTATCTAATTAAGTTTCCAACAATTGTCGTGAGTATGATTAGGTTTTCGATAGTGATTACACCAAAGCCTTTCACAAGGCACCTCCTTTCTAGTTACCTATGCAGAATTAGAAGAATTTTCACAAGCCACCTCCTTTCTCATCTTGTATTAGAAAAAATTAGGGTTGACTTGCTTTGATACCATGAAGAAAAATAAAATAGAATCAAACATCACAATGTGTTATTCTTCAATATCGAGAGCTCTTGTATATATATATATATATTATATGTCTACAAAAGCATAAACATAATAATTATAAATAGTCATATATTTGGACTATCCTAATATAACTCCTTATTAATACATATTTTGACCATATTAATGCACATAAATAAGATGCCATAAAATTGTGCTTTCTTGAAATACTTCCTACAGAACTCATTTTCTTTTGTGCATGACTCATATGTCCTCACTCAAAATGTTTCATTGGTCGTGTCTAAGTTTAATGTCAATGTAGAAAGCATATGTGTATCTATTGACAGTATTGTGTTTCTTCCAATTTTATGTGACGGTGTTATCCACTTGCCTTAAATTTGGAAGGTTCTCGTCTGAGGGTCACTTGCTGTTTGCTGTTGCCTGCCATTCAGCTAGTTGCTGGAATCAGTTATCCCTCATGGATTTCTCTGCCTTTTTTTATTGGCAGCTGTGTTGGTCTTGTGGCTTGGTCTATGACAAGTAACTTTCTTGGTCTATTCAGGTGAAAAGATTTATTGGCCCATAAAATTAACAATTTGTATTTTCTACTGAGAGCACTATTGCATAGAATCTGTTGGCATTTATATTATGTTTGTGTCACATGTTTCTTAAGGTCATGGAGGGCACTTCAGCTGTATGCAGGCTTCAACATTGTGTTGCTTTATGTGTACCAGCTTCCAGTAGAGTTTCCAGAAATGTTAAAATGGATGGCTGACTTCATTGGTCTGTATAAAATATCTGTTAATTCTGAGTGGACAAAGATATGCTCTGGTTTATCGCTGCTTCTTTACTACATAACGGTATGCATCTACAGAATTACATCACCATGCTCTTTTCTCAGATCAGTAAAATTCTTCCTTTTAAAGGCAAAGCAACTGTTTCACATTTTCAAGTTTTACCCATTTTTTATACATGTGTTATCAATTTCATGAAAGTGCTAACTGTAAAAAAATCCATTAACAGGAGTGTTTATGATGTCGGTTTAAGCATTTATCTTAGGATTGAATTATCAAAATATTGTGTTGCAGTTGTTTAATGAGGCTCAGTAATGTGATGAGGGGATTTCTGGATAGAAGATATATAGAGTGAAGCAAATTGGAGTATTATATATATACGATATATTATGATAGTTATTGAGGAGTCAGGCTCTGACACGTATGTTTGCTCTTGCATATCTATTTGGAGATTTATGGTTCTTGTTACTCTGAATAATTTCAGTGACATCTTGATATGCTAGAATGAAATTATCTGTTGTTTTCCATTTTCCTGGTTTTTTCCTTTTAGCAAAGGTTATATGAAGTACGTTTGGCTATTATCTTCTGAGTATTGTATAAGTTGGTTTATCTGGAGTGGTAAGGTTGGCTTTGAAATAAACCTGAAAACATGTTTTTTTCAGACCTGGTGTGGTGGCCAGTTTACACCTAAAAGCATATTCTGAGAACAGAGAATTGAGTTGAATGTAGCAGTGTTCTTCCTTTGCTGCATGTGTAAAATGTTCTATTGACTTTGGTTAGATAGCATTGACAGGCATGTTATGCAGTGCTTTGAAGAGCCATTTGTTTGGTAGTGATTAATTCATTCATGTGCAAGTTCAACATTTGCATTTGTGGAGTTATTTTCTTATGCTTCTCAATTTGTGCTTCTTTCCAATTTAGTTATCATACATTAAATGTAATCTTGAAGAGATGGATTTGATTTTATCAACAAGAGAAAGCAATTTGACGGAGCACCTTCTTCCTTCAAAGCACTCCTTTTTTATACGGGAAACAAGGTAAGTGCAGCTTCCTTTTGCTTGCTCACTCAAAGCTGCATAATACCAACATCTTACTCTCTTTAAAATTTGTTTGGATTGTTTTATTTGTATCTGTATCTTTGTTCATCTGATTTTCTGTTTAATCCATGTTTATTTTTACCGAATTAAAATTAAGCCATTTGCCAACTTTCTTATGTGTGCCTTACTTTTTTTGTGTCTTATTCTCATTTGTTTCTTATCTATTTCTGTCTTAATTACACAAACATTCAGGTAAAATATATTAGGAATAAATGTACAACAGACGCTTGTACTTTAGGATTTGGGCAGTTTAGTCCCTAAACTTTTGTTCTTTAATAACTTAATGCCTAACATAGGCACTTGGTGAGCTATTTTTCATAAAGTATAGACACTAAATTATAGTAGAAAGAGAGTTTAGGTACTAAATTGTCCAAATCCTAAAGTGCAGGTACTTGTTGTGCCTTTGAACCAATATATTAAAATAAGACTGTGGGCCTCATGTTTGGATGTCATCCGAACAGGAGAAATTTATACAATGTGTGACACATTAAGACAAAAAATTTTTGAAAGTGGTCCTTATAAATGTATTTGAACGACTAAGTAGCCAAAATGCATGTATAAGATGTGTTTTCTGTCTTGGTCCATGGAATCGATGGTAAAACTTGGTTATGCGTTTCAACAAAGATATGCAGGAACAACCTTTATTTTTCTTTCTTCAACTCAAGAAACCTACAGTCAAGTTATGCTAGAGAGAAAGAGATGGGGATGGGATTGCATTAGAGAGAAGAACAACAGTAGGGAGAAAATATCCCAAAAATATTTCACTGAAAAAAACGGTAGAGAGAAAATGAAAATAAAGAGATGGGATGGTTGTTGTTTTGTCATACTTGACAGGAGATGGATAGTGTTTTTTAGGGGTCCATCTTGTTTTTTGATTTTGATCAAGCAAACATGTCTCAAATTTCTCAATAAGCTAAGATTTACTTCTAAATATCTTATAATTGCTATTTGACCTGTTTAATAACTTAGATATAGAAGGTTCTGCTCTTTGTTGCTTTAGTATTTGTTAGTTAATCGATTGACTTTTTTCTGGACAATTGGGTATACCTTCTGTAACAAAGTCTACATGTGGAAGGACCCTTTTATAACTCTGTAATAATGTATAGTAACTCTTGTTCACACATAGCTTCATGAAAATAGTTCATTTTCAAGTGCCTTAGCTTTGTGGGGTGGCTTGAACTTACAACTTTCATTTTATCGATCAGTGCCCTTTGTTTGGATGGAATATTGAAATGATTTAATCCAACATCTGTGAGCATATATTTTTTGCATCAGGTCAAATTTCATTGAGAATAGAAAAATTTACAAGTATAGTTCACTGTACAAGCAAAAAAAGGTAAACTATAGAGAAGATAAGCCCAAGTTTTGGAAATCTCGGAGCATATATATGCATCCTGTACTACTATTCCTAAGCAGATGATTGTTGAACTGTAAAAAGAAACATTGTGTCTGTACATTTGGATTTATAGCAATATCTGTACATCCTGAAAGTGATTGCAGATTTCTAAGATGTGTCTCCTTATATATTGGTAATGAATGAATTTTCCTATGCATAGTAAACTTTATTATGTGCTGATGGTGTTAGTAATTAGTTATTAATTGTTGTTTCAAATTTATGATTTGATTTTACTAATCGATTTTTTCAATATGATAAGTTGCAGTTGATGATTTTAATCTTACTTTAGAAATATTGTCACTGCATATGTACACGGAAAACCCTATGTACCTGAGATCTCACTTTCAACCCCCTCTAATACATGTTTCCTTTATCACATGTTGCGGCTTGGCAATTAAATGTGAGAAAATCCTTTTCACTTGATGAGTTAGCATGCCATTTTTAACAGTCTTATTAACAGTCTTATCAAGTATTTTCTTGAATTACAGATCTGGTGTGAGGCATACCAACGTTCTATTGAGAGGATCAGTTTTTCGAACGTTTAGCATCAATTTCTTCACCTATGGCTTCCCGGTACAGATTGCTGAATTGCTTTTAGATGCTTGTGAGCTGTATTTTCTTCACTTGAAATGATGTGCCAAACTCAAATCATATTGCTCGTTACCAAACTAAATGCTTAGGTTTACTTTTCTGTTTTTTTTCGATGAATACAGAATTTTATGAAGTTTGTGGTTGCATGTTCGATCCACGCTTACCGCATGTTTTATAAAATTCTGTATTCATCCAAAAAAAGGAAAAGAAGGGTCAAGCTTCAAGTAAAGGGATCTCAAAATCATGGTTTAAAGGGAAAAGATTTAATTAATGAAGGAAGTAGCGAATACAGAGAGACTGCCATAGTTTGAAAGTAATTAGTAATCAACTGCTTTAAGATGTTTTGCTAAAACTTTCTTTTCTTCTAAATTCTTCATGCAGCCATTAGGCTGAATGTCTTAATGCTGTATGCTGAAAAATTGAATTTCTTGCTTTATACTTTGGCCCCCAAAAAAAGAAAAAAGAATTTCTAGCTTTGTAGCAAACAGCAGAAGTTTCTTGTCCTGGTCTTGTCCTGTTGGTTGTGTTATATATCTCATTTTATGCTGCATGGCAACATAAGTTATAGTTTTAGCATATGAACATTATAGCCTTGCCTTAAGCTATTGCCATAGTAAAATCTTTATTCTTGTGGAGTTAATTTTCTGATTATGTTTCCTCAGATCTTGTTGAAAAATATAGAGATAGAAATCTTAGTCTCATAATAATGAAGTTTTATATGTGGTGAACTATTTATAGATAATATAGAAGTGGTAGGTGGCAACAATGAATACTACGCCGATCCTAACAATCATATATCATTTAATTCTACCAACTCATAACATAAAGTAAAGAAATATTAAATTTCTCTAATTTTATAACACTCGAGAGAAATAAAAAATGCTTTGATTTTCCTACGCTACCCTCAAGCTAAGGAATAAAAATCTATCATTCCTAGCTTGCTTAAAATCTCCATGAAAGGTTGCTTTACTAGAGATTTAATTAAAATATCAACCTCTTGTCTTCCTAAAAGAATATATTAAAGTCTAATGTTTCCTCCTTCTATTTCAATCTTCATAAAGTTACTATGAATTTGTACATGCTTTATGCTATCATGTTGAACTAGATTTTTTACTACACTTATTGTTGATTTGCTGTTACTATATAAGTAAGTGGAGTCCCGTTGTATTTTCAAACTAGCCATCAATCTCTGCAATCATATCAACTCACACATTCCTTGTGCAATTGTTTGATGCTCTGCCTCTATACTGCTTCTTGCCACTATCGATTGCTTTTTAGCCCTCCAAGTTAATAAATTTCCTCATAATTTTGTACAAAAACTTAAAGTTGATTTGCAATCTACTTTATCTCCAACTCGATCTGCATCAATAGATGCCTCAATATCTCTAGCATTACACTTCTTAATAAAAACTCCTTTACCTAGAGTTCTCTTAAGGTATCTTTAGATGTGATGAATTGCATCCATGTGATGTTTTTAGGTTTATGCATGGCTTGACTTACCATGTTAATTGCATGGGTTAAGTTAGGTCGAGTAAGAGATAAATAAATCAATTTCCTAACTAATCTTTGGTATTGATCTCTATTCATTAAATATTTAGAATTTGGTGGCCAATTCTTCCAATTATGGGGAAGAGGAGTTGCATGGGTTTGCATCCAAGCTTCTTGGTCTCCTTTAGGAGATCTAAGATATATTTGCATTGGCTAATGAAAATGCCTTCTTAGTTTGAGCAACTTCGATCTCAAGAAAGTATTTTAGTTCACCCAAGTTTTAGTCTCAAAAGTTGCCTTGATTTTCTCCTTAGTCTAGAGATTTTAAAAATATCATCACTTGCAATTATGATGTCATCCACATATGGTATTAAGATGGTTCTCATATCATCCTTTCTCATCTTGATGAAGAGTCTATGTTCTTCTTTACATTGTTTATGCCCAAATTGTAACAGTGTGACTAAATGTCTTGAACCATGCCTTAGGTGACTGCTTCAATCTATATAAGGATTTGTCTAACCTGCACATCTTCTAAATCCTTACTTGATTTGAATCTTAGAGACATACGCATATAAATTTCTTCATCTAATTGTCTATTGAAGAAAACATTTTTAACAACTAGTTGATAGAGAGGATAGTTAAGATTGGTAGCTAAAGGTAAGATGACCTTTATCGAATTTAATTTTGTAATTGATGCAAAAGTTTCTTCATAATCAAGGCCGTATTTTTATGTGTATCCTCGGGAAATGAAGCTAGCTTTATATCTTTCTACGCTTCCATTTGAGTTGTGCTTCACCATAAACACCCATTTACTATCTATTGCTTTCTTTCCTTTGGGTAACTTACGTACTTCCTAAGTGTTATTTTGATATAGGGCTCTCATTTCTTCATGAATAGCTTCTCTTCACCTCGATCTTGACATAGCTTCTTGATGGCTTCTAAGTATCTCTTCTTTATCCATACAAGCTAGAAAGGCTCTATATTTTGATGATTATTTCTCATAAGTCACATAATTGGATACCTTACACATGATGGTTTGCCTTTTCTCAAGGTCATGGGTACATCCTCCTCTCGATTGTCCATTGTCCTATGTTCCAACTCATTTGGTGTTGCAATACTAACATTCATGGGGCTACTACATTTTTGATCAATTTGACATCAATTCTCAAAATAGGTCCTGGCTTTTCAATTGGATAATTGGCTTCTTTGAGTGAGCTTTCGTCTCCTTGAGTATACTCGAATTTTGGGAATTTTCAGAACAGATTGTGAACCTTGTGAAAGACCAAAAACATTAATAGATATGTTAGAAGGTAATGACTGATACATATGTGAATCGGGTTTGATAAGTTCAAGTATGAGGAAGGATATATTGACATTACCAACTTTTGGATTTATGGGTAAGCATAATGTATCATTTCAGCTCTTTGTTTCAGCTTGACTCGAAGATGTGTAGTATAGTTGATGTTCAAGAAATACATATGAGATTACAAGAACACATTTGGAACATGGATAGCAACATTTGTAACCTTTCTATTAAGTAGTACATCCAATGAAGATGCATTTGAGAGCTTTTCCTTCTAGTTTGTGTTTGTTAGGAGTATGATTTAGGACATATATTGTACACCCGAAGACTTTGGGTGGCCTGGAATTAAATAAATGTAAACCAGGGAAAAACCTTTGTAGGACACTAATTAGAGTTTTGAATTGAGAAACTTTGGAAGGAATTCGATTTATTAGGTAGGTAGCTATTAGTTGGTTGTTGATTTGGATATTCATAAAGCCCCTGGGATTTTATGGAAGAGGATGTGTTAGTTGCCATTAAAGACTCCTTCATGCAGAGAATCTTTTAACCATGTGAATATAGATGCTATTACCTTAGTGCCTAAAGTATTGAATCGTAGCTCAATGAATGACTTTAGACTGACCTCATGTTGTAATACTATTTGTAGGTATATCTCTATAGTGTAAGTGAATAGATTGAGAAAGTTCCTTCCTTCCTTGGTAGGAAAAGGAGCAAGCGACGTTTGTACACGGAAGAGGAATAGTAAATAGTATACTCCTAACTCACGAGGAATTGCATGGAAGATGAATCAAGAGAGCAACACTTAAAGATATTCTTGAATATATTTTGCTTACTCTGAATTTTTCTTTTCCCTTTGGATCTCACATTGGATTCGTTCTACTAAGTTTTCCATAAATGTTAGTGGAGAACCTTTTTTTTTTTCCTTAATTTCTTCTCTCTCTCTCTCTTTCTCTAATTCTAGAGGAATTAGACAATATGATCATTTCTTTTCTCTCCTCTATGCATTAGTAATGGAAGTTTTCTCTTCTATCATGAGAGAAAAGGCATTACAGAAACTTCAAATTCAATTCGAGATGTAAAAAGCAGAGGATTGATCATTTGTGCTTTATCAATGATTTTATCATTTTGAAAATTGTTAGTGTTCAATCCTTGTAGTTGGTGGGAAATGTTTTCGTAAAATTTGAATATTTGTCCAAATTACATGCAAACCCTATGAAGAGTAAGGAATTGTATTCGTTGTGGGATTTCATGTTGGCAAACTCCTTGTGCTCCATTTGGGGGTTTCTCTTATTTCCTCTAAGCTTCAAAATTACTTAGATTTGATTGTTTGGATCACCATAAGAGTCACCTATTAGATGGTTAACCCATCTGACTTATCAAATTGTTTTATTGGGCTTGATTATGGGGTTGATCCATCTAATTCACCATTGCATATTGGGTTTGATTAGGTCAAAGGAAATAAGCTTATTTTTTAAAGGAATTAGCTTGTTGGACCTACTTGCATAGCTTTCATGAAATCATTCCTTGGTTGGGATGTGGCAATGGGATGTTGGTTTCTTTGTGGTATGATAATTGGCACCTTGTAGGGCCTCTTTATGAAAGGTTATCTTGCAAGGAGATTGGCATCTACTTACCCATGGAATGCTGCTTTGCTTTTGGGAATGGTTTACTTGTACTTGGCCATCTTTAGATGCTTGAAGATTGAGTGAGTTGGAAATGTGGTTTGGAAACGAGCTCCATGGGAGCCCTTCCC
Organism: Lumnitzera racemosa; assembly: GCA_024138005.1. Taxonomy (NCBI): domain Eukaryota; kingdom Viridiplantae; phylum Streptophyta; class Magnoliopsida; order Myrtales; family Combretaceae; genus Lumnitzera; species Lumnitzera racemosa. The sequence continues at coordinate 40,208,399 of JAMXBC010000003.1, forward strand.
CATCAAGTGGGTACTCAACTTTGAGGACTATCAAGCTTAGTGTTAAATGGGCTAACTATGTATGGTTCAAAGAGCATGTAGCAAGATTTGCCTTTTAGGCTAATATGAGGACCTCATATGTTGTTATGTTAATGAAATAGAGATAGCAGGTTTAGAAGCAGGCGTTCGTTGGTGAAGTGTACCTCAAATGGAGAGAGAGAAATGACTGTAGAATTGGATATGCAGCTAACCATGTGTTAATGAAGCGAAAGTGTTGTGTTTACTCTTAGATGAATTTCATGTTGTTACCTTCTTAGTGGACGGTAATAGTTTGTTTTTCCTTTTAGGCTAATATGAGGACCTCATATGTTGTTATGTTAATGAAATAGAGATAGCAGGTTTAGAAGCAGGCGTTCGCTGGTGAAGTCCACCTTAAATGGAGAGAGAGAAATGACTGTAGAATTGGATATGCAGCTAACCATGTGTTAATGAAGCGAAAGTGTTGTGTTTACTCTTAGATGAATTTCATGTTGTTACCTTCTTAGTGGACGGTGATAGTTTGTTTTTCCTAGTAGAATCGTTTTTCTACATTTACTATATATCTTTTTCTACTTTCATTTGGCTAGTGGAAGTACCTTAAACAAGGTCTTAGGAAGTCTTAGTTTAGTATTTTTCTCAAATGGTGCTTTAGGAATGGAATGTAAGAATATCTCTATTTATTGTTCACCCTTTGAAAATTCTTGCATATGTGATCCTCTCTTACTTTCCTTGTTATATCCATAAGGAAATAGCTATATTGCAAGCGGGGTAGGGCACCTAAGTTTGACTCTCTTTGCTTTATGTGAAAGAGCTAGCCAAGTAAGTACCTTTATAGAGCTTAATGCAAAGGATATTGTCATGTCTTAAACCACGGAGTCGTAATAATCCTATTGTGAAAACCAATTGAAGGTAAAAGTTAGTCAATTTAGCCATTAACATGGGTATAGTTTACACTAAGCCTTTATCACTCTATAGTTTTGAGTTACTAATTTAACCCCTGTTTGGTATCAACTTGTGGTGTTATTTTCTAAAATAATTTTTGAAAGAGAATTAGCTTAATAAGAAAACAAGTTTTATAAGTAACTTTAGAAAATGGCATAATAAGGATTTATAAAAGTTTACAGGTTTACAAAATATAATATCAATAATAATAATTGAAAACTAGAGGATTGCTTGAAGAAATCCTATTAGTTTTCTTAGGAGTTAGTAAAGTTCATAAATAAAATAAGAATCCAACCAATTGGTCTTGAATTACACTTTCCAACCTTGTTTTCTATTCTTCAAGAACTTAAGAGTAACACTAGTATATCTATGGGAATACTTGTAAAATAACTATAGAGGAATGAGTGGCAACTTGTTCAATAAGTGAGATGGAGATAATAGCATATATTCGACATAGAGAAATTAGGGTTTTTAAGTAAGTTTAATTAAATACAATCCATCTTCAAGCAAATGCCATTGAATGATGTTGATTAATGGTCATGAGATCAGAAAAATTGCGTCTACTCTAATCCGAGTTTCGAAGAGTTTTATGTTACACATTTCGCGAATCGGAACTAAACTGAAGATTGTGCAATAGAGAAATATGCTTTACTCGAGATTACTTTTAAACTATGTTCTCTAATCTTACCACAATCTCTTTTTTAATTACTTAGTTTGACTAAAGTTGGGAAAATAATTATTTTTACTATCCTTATTGAAATATCCGTGTTTGGCTTGAGAAACCCAATTGTTTCTTTTGGTGAGTTGTGATGCAAGTCCAATTAGTATTTAGGTTAAGTTTGTGTTAGATTACTGTTGAGGTGATCAATCAATTTCAAACAGTTTAATTAAGCATCATCATAAAGTAACTAATACATAAAATTTAGTACTCCAAATCATAAAACAATATTCAAGCATACACTTTTTATATGCATAGGCAACTAACTTACAATCGTAATCAAGACATATATTAAGGTCTCTAAGTATTCTTAATAATACTTCAAAATACATTAAAGTACTGATCCTATTTACCTAAACATTTGATACTTCATACATGTGCATATGGGTTTCGTTTGCTTTAGTTTTCCCCTAAATATGTAATGCAATCACTTTAGTATTATTAAATATTAGGTAAATGAGTTAATTTTGATAATTTAAATGTTGCTAGAATTTATCTTTAGTGAGTGATGTAAATTTTGTATTAATTTTTAACTTGCTATTGAACTTTCTCAACAAGGTTCTGTAGGTATTTGCACTAAGCTTTCACACTAACCAATCTTGAGATCAAGTCTCTAAAGTCTTTCCAGCTACATTTCCAGTACCAAAGACTTCCTAAACAAGTTTTTAATGAGGATATAGTTAAGTCATTCTTCTTATCCAACTTTTTTATCAACTTTCTGAACTAAAGATTATGTCTCATCTTTACAGACTAATCTTCTAAAGATTTATTTAAAATGATTTCATTTAAACCTTCTAAATTAGCTAAGCCTTGTGTCAAGTCCTTGATATTAACATGATTTCACTCTTTTCACCAAATAATTTCCTAAACAAGGCTTCAAAATATTTAGAGTTAAATCTCTTTCTCCGCTAAACTTTTTGAACATATTTTGAAGTTATTTCAACCATGTTTATTTTACTCAATAACTTCTCAAAGAAGTCCCTAATAGGGTTATAATTACAATTCTTTACCTTCTATTTATCTAATTAAGAATTTGAACTAAGAATTAAGTCTTCTACTAGTTCAATTGTCTGAAAATCTCTTTGAATAGAATTAATTTATATGTTTACTTCTAGTGACTCAGCTCAATATTTTATTCTAGTTTACGAGCATGATGAGATATGATCATACAATAGGTTCAACATATTCATAATCATCATATCACCTCAAACTTCCAAATACTTTTATCCTCACTTTAATCTATGTATATCATAATTAGCGATTTGTGCATATACCAAATTCCATTTAATTCAATCAACTTTAGATCATTTCCTACAATAGAATATAGGTCATATGAACTTTAGAACTAATATAATTTAATTTTCTTAACGCTAATTATACAAAAGTTTTCAAAAATAGCATTTTTCACTAAATTTAAAAGCTTAAAAATTATGAAAAATATTTTTGGTTGAAATCTTTTCATAGGATCAAAACATGTGATATGGGAAAGTTTTAGAAAAATTTTGGTTTCGAAACAACAACAATAAGGTTATTTAAAACAAGTTTGAAAATTGATTGGTTTTGTGTGATTTTTTAAGAAGATTATAAATCCACGTAAAATTTTTACAATCTAATATTTTTTTGTAAAAGTACGCCAAAAAAATACTTCAAAATAATTTTTTTTCTATAAATTTTTGAAATTAATTTATTATTTTTACAAAATTTAGTAAAATCGGACTAAAATCTTGACTTATCAAAAAACCATCGTTTGGCCACCATCTCCTTGTCAGTACCTCTAGCCACTGCTGCCTTTGTTAGTCGATGGTGGTAATTCATGCCTAGGTGCTCTTCAAATGATTGTACTTGTGAATAGTTCGGTGCACACAACTTTCCTTAAAAATTTTCTCAAAATTGTTCCCTTGGTATTTCTTTTCTTCTAAAAGTATTCCAAAATTCTTTGCATCTTTATGAACATGATGAGAAGGTTTGGTGACAATTCCTAGGTTGGGGAGGTAAAAATGAGGATTTTCTCTTTCTACTTTGTTTAAATATCTACTCCTAAAGCATGCATGAGTGTCTATAAGGCAATTTAGATTAATTGCCTCATGCTGGTTGTAAATTTTTTTTTTTTTTTTTCTTTTTAATGATTTTTCCTATTAGTTTATACCCAATTATTCCTATTCTAGGGCATTATAGATATTTTCGAGTATATAATTATATGTGATAATTACACACGGGTTATACATACTATTTTTATATAATATTTTATTTTACTTTATAATTTTAGTACTTAAAATATTTATCTTTAAAGTTCAGTTAATTTTTGTTATCTAATTTTACGTATTTACAGTAGATAAATTACAATATAATAATTAAAAAAATTTGAATTTTTAATTATATTATTATTATTTTATTATGTTTCTATAATTCGGACTCATGGAATATTTTCATTTAACTCTAGGACTTACTCGTAAAATATCGCTCTCATTGGCCTACTTTTGCATATATCCTAAATTATTGGCTTGATCTAACTAGGTGAAATCATGGAGCTCATGGATATGATGGTTAATACTATGTAAGTTGAAAGCAGTGATGGAAGCTGTGAGAGTTCTCTTGGAGTACTAATGGCTTCCCCATGATGCCCTTTATTCATGGTTGTTGGGCATTTGTGTTGTGCATTACCTATACCACAAGTGCATTTTATTAGTAGGTTTGAGAACTCTAGTGAATGTGTGAGACTGTGAAGAAAGGGTAAAGAGCCCATTGGTGTTGATGTGTATCCTTGGAGCAATAACATGTCCCTTTTGGCTCCTAAAGTAGGTGAATACCCTTTTATAACCAAGGTAGTTATTTCTTTCCTCAAAGCTATAAAAAATGAAATTGTCATCGAGTGCTGGATAAGGAAAATGTGGAGGTTTCCAAGGAATGGAGAAAACCTGAAACAATTGATCCCCTTGAGTCAAATCCTTTTGAAGGTCTGGAGATTCAATTGAAATTTAAAGACGTTATTCCCCTTTTATGCTCCATCCCTTTGTGATAAAAAAGCGGGAAGGTTCCAAAGCAAAGGAGCAACCATTGAAAACGAAAAACTCTAGCCACTTCTAATCTAATTGGTCTGTCTCACCCTAGGGGTCTTGCAAGAAGGGCAAGCACATGGAGTGGAATTAGCTCAAATCTTCTGGTGATCGATAAAATAAATTCTTCAAATAAATTGAGGGTTTACTTGAGCCTTAGTTATTTCTTTGCTTTTGTGTTTATGATGAAATTTGCTGCTTGCAACGTGTTATGTTGCAATGATCCAATCAAAGGAACTGATGGGAGGATATTTTGTACTGAAAATAATATCTTTTTTTAACCCAAAAAAATTTTAACTTTACCTAAAAAAATGATTGGAGTTCTTGGAAACTAGTATAAACCAAATAAATGAAGACATCATCCAACAGAGAATAAATTTAATTTGCTTTTGACCGGAGTTGTCATAAATTCTGGTAACATTTAGACTTCAAAATTTCTCTCATATGCTGGAAGACTTCAATTCATTGATTTTTGTTATTTTTTCAATTCAACCATTTTAGGGTTTCTTGCTTATTCTACTTGAGAGAGTAAATCAAATCGAACAATTGATGAGGGACTTCATTTTGAGTGGAAGACTAAATATTTCAACTAAAGTGAAGATCAATTGGGGTGTAGTTTGTACTCCCTTAGCTAAGGCTTGGTAGGTTTATACATGAAATATGGAACTAGGTGGCCTAACTTAGAGCATATATGGCATCTATGACATAGAGGCCTTAGGATTCTTTGGTCGATTGGATTCACTCCACTTTTGCTTTGAGCATTTGCTTCTAGGTTGCCAGAAGTCCATCTTTCTACTCATGGAATTGGTGTAAACTCCTTGAGCTATGCTAGGTAGCTACGAAACAGTTTTAGTGGGTCATTGGGGATGTTGTCAAAATCTCCCTTTGGTTTGATTTATGGTTACTTATGGGTCCACTTGACAGCATTGATGGCCACAGAGGGATTGCAACCTTAGGCATTGCTGGAATCGCTAAATTATGCTCAATCATTGAAGGTGAAAATTTGGCTCTTCCCCAAAGGGTTTTTGGCAGGAGATGGCAATTCCATGTAATATTTGTCCTACTCTTCATGTCTTGAAAGGATAATTTGGTCTCCTTCATCTTTGGGTGCTTTCTCAATCAAGAGTGCCCTGGAGGTAATGAGATCGTCTAGTCTTATAGTAAGTTGGACCTAAAATTAAAAAAAAAGAAGCTATAATGTGAGAAGACCATTCCTAAACGTGCCATCATTTTGTGCTTGGCTTAGTGCAGCTAACTGATAAAAAGCTAACAGTACTGTTCTTACTAACACCACAAATGTTTTATCTAGAAGCTTTAACTTGTAGATAGTGTGAACTGTTATATTTATTGCATAATATTGCCTCTTACTTGTGGATTGGACTTTAATTGAAACCCAACAAGTGAACAACTTAATTAAATAGGGATTGATTAACAATGTAAGGGTTTGTACCTAAGAAGTCTTACTATGATATCAAGTTTTTTCTAGTATTATGACTGTTTTATTTAAAAGTTTAAACTTATAGATACGATGTGGATCATTATATTTATGATATAATAAGCACTACTTGATTGCTTTATGATATGGAGGATGAGTATCTGTTGCACCATTTGTTTGATTGCTCTTTTACACTTGGGTAAGCATAAGTCTGCACAATAATGATTTGCCTTACTCCATACTAGTCATCGTGAGGAGTTGGTTCCCCCCCCCCCCCCCCCAACACCACCTGAAGTAATACTTGCTTGGAGAGTGGTCTATTGCATTCGGAGAATAAGAAACTCAGTTTGAATTAGCAACGACAGATTTCCATCATTAGCTCTAGCAAGGTGGATCCTATCCTATGTTAATCTCAATGTTTCTCTCAAATTTAATTTGCCCTAATTTCCTAACAATAGTTTTTTGTAAACTCTCTTTGTTTTTATTTATTTATTTTTTTGGGTAAGATGAGAAATATATTCATTTTAAGAATGCACATGGGCGATATACATTAGGGTACACTCAAAACCTATGAAATTGAACTAAGTATTACAAAAACCAAGATGCTTAGGTTGATTAGATGGCCATTTGCTATCCATGGTGCTCTACAAAAGTAAACAAAACAAATCTAAGCTATATAAAAACAAGTAACTAGATATCCTTGCTAGAGGATGCAATGTATAGTTGTCCTAGCTAGAGCCTGAGAGGAGGCCGTCCTGTTGGCTGTTCTTCTGCTATTCCTCTCCCTCCACAAAGAGTAACAGCCTGCTGTGTAAGCTTTGCTGTGCATAGGCTCCATTCTTTTGATATTGTTCAAAGACAAAAAACTTGACAATGAATCTGAATTAGAAGGTCTACCAAGCCACCAGCATGTATTGTCCTCTATGGTTTTCCAAAAATCCTTCGCAAATTTACATCCAAGGAATGAATGATCATGGTTTTCCTCCCTTTCTTGACATAAGTAGCAGCAATTTGTGTCAATAACACCCCATCCAGCCAGCTTATCCATAGTTAGAAGCTTCATCTGAACAATACGCCACATTATCAACGAATGTCGTGGCACCATGTCCTTCTGCCAAGCTAGGATTTCCACTCTACCTTAGGTCTTCTCTCTCTGCACAATAGATATGCTGATTTTATAGAGAGCTGCTTTGATTCTGCCGTCCTCCAAACAAGCCTGTCCGATGAAGAACCAGCTGGTATGATATTTCCCAAGCTTTCTGTTAGTTTTCTCCACCTATTCCTGCTTGGCCAACTCCATGTTCCACCTTCAATAAACACAGACAGCATAGTGTTCCGTGGTTGTCCCAAATTGATGCATGCCCGACTCCCTATCCAATCCATTAAAGGATGTAGCAGTTGCCAATCATCATACCAGAAGGAGATTTAGACTTCCATCACCAATCTTCCATTTCAGAAGCTGCCTAGCTAGGGGTCTCGCTTGGAGGATTTTTCTCGATGCCCAAGAATCATTTTATGGGATTTTAATGTGCCAAAAGTTCTTCCCTTAAGAATTTCTTTCTTTATCCAACTTGGCCGCAAATCTTCTCCATCACTCATGCACAAATCCCATATGTGCTTCGACTGAGCCATCTTATTCCACAACCCAATGTCCATCACCCCTGATCCCCCTTCTTCTTTTTGTCTGCATATATCTTTCCATCTAACTCTTGCTTTAGCATTTTCTTCATCATTTCCATTCCAGAAGAATTTTTTCAATTTAGATTCAATTTGTTTCAAGATGCTTCTTGGAAGAATGAACATAGATGACCAATATACCTAGAGGGAGAAAAGGATACTCCTGATAAGCTGGAGTGCTTGCTTTATATTGAGGTTTTCTGAACTGCTCTTCAGCGGATGTGCACATTATCTCAATACAATCATTCATTTACCAATAAATAAAAAAAAGCATTATGCTTGTGAACTTGATTGTTTGAATATTGTTTCATTTGATAGCATTTTGAGTGTTACTTCATAAACTTGAGCTTGATCTGATGGTTTTAATTTCATGTTCATGCACAACGTTCATATTACAGGTTTCTCTGTTTGCTCTCTCTTTTTGGAGTTTCCACTTTGCAAGCATATGTGCGTTTGGGTTACTTGCATATGTTGGATACATTATATATGCTTTCCCTTCTCTTTTCCGATTACACTGGTTAAATGGTCTTTTGCTGGTATTCATTCTCCTGTGGGCTGTGGGAACCTATATATTCAATGTGGCATTTGCATTCGTGAAAGGGAAAATTGGGAAGGTATCTTTCTATTATTACACTGGCAAGTGCCTTTGGCTGGCATGGCATTTATATTTAAATTTAGTTGTGTGCAAACTGCATGCAGGACATGGAAATCTGGGAAATGGTTGGTTTGTGGCATTATCCCATACCTGGTTTTTTTCTCCTTGCTCAATTTTGTCTTGGAGTTTTAGTTGCATTGGGTAATCTGGTCAACAACTCTGTTTTTCTTTGCTTATCCGATGAATATGGGCATTCCATGGATAGTGGCTCCTTTGAGGAAGGTAACCCACTCAAATGTTAGAAGCACAGTTTATTATATTTTCATACTATTTCCTGTCTCTCACTATATCCTCGTTATAATTAGATCATGACTGAAATAATTCAATGTACAGCTGAATGAATTGGTGGACTAGATACTACTTGGTCATAACCTTATAGCTTGCTAGCCTTTTTCTAACAGTGTTTGAATCATAAACCATAACTGTACATACTAAACATCTGTACAATTATGCTTCATTCTTTTCTTTCCCCCCTTAAAGTTGTGATTCATTCATTGGTCAACCTGCTTGTGTTCTGGCGCCTATATGATAACTAAGAACTCATGAACATGACTGTGGATGACATCTATTTTGCCTGTGATTGAAATAGGGTGTTTATCGTATGTCATAAACTACAAATATATTTGAAAGAGATCTAATTACATGTATTTTTTTATAGGCGGATCTAAGCTATAAAAGAACGAAATGTTTTGGAAGCAAGAAAGAATTTAATTGGTGGAAGACACCTAGCAATAACGGAAAGAAGAGTTGTTAATCAATTGCTTAAATGAAACTCATGCTAAAAAATATTTGAACAGAAATCCAAGTGTAAGTGCACTGAAGTATCACAAACTTATAGATCAAACAAGTGATACGGATCAACAACATAGATTCTTCCCTCTATCTATATGGTCCAGTGGTAGAGTTCCTTTTGCTTTCAGTTGTAACTCAAAACTGCTCATCCTTTGTTTTGGGTTTTATAAGGGGGAGAACCTGTAGGCTAGTGCCGTGGGCCTAGTATTTAATCTTTTCCAAGTTGTAGAATAAAAGGAAAACATGGACTCATGGGGTCAATAACATTTTAGTAGTTTCTGTTTTTATGTCACACACTTTGTCCTTATAAAATTGCTGGAATTTTACCCCTCTATTCCTTCTGTCTTGAAACTAAACCTTCGGTTTCTTTATAATTGTATGTTATTGTTTCAAAAAGCTATACCTTGATGTAAGAAGCCTAAAAGTTGATGCAAGCAACCTTAAAAAAAGGGTACCCATAGTTTTCTGATATAGAATTCTTAGATAATGAAAGGAGTTTCTTTTCTTTTTTTTTTTGGGTAAGGTCAGATTTTTATATTAAATATGTATAAGAAAGAGAGTACAGTTAGGATGTACAGCTAAAATATACAAAAAAGACTAAGATAGCAATCCTCAAACCTATACACATAAGGGAAAGGGGATTAATATCTTAGTAACACAAAAAACTAGCTATATAACTAGACAAAACCAAATATTCCTAGCTAGCACAATATCAGAGGTGGGTTGACCATCCAAATGTCTATGATTCATCTTTTTCCAATGTAATAAATTACAATCAATGGAATTCTCCTCCAACTAGGTTCTCTGAACTTGTTGAATTCATTCACTATAACCTCCATATATGTACTGCTAAAATGTTCCTGGAGGGAAGCCTGAAATGCTTTTGAACCTTCGACCAAATGGCTTTAGAGAAACCGCACCGGGAGAAGAGATGAAGGTGATTTTCCTCCTCTGAAGAACACAAAAAACAAATGTTGATTAATGATACCCCATTGGATTGGCTTAACTTGTGTGAGCAGCCTCTCCCCAGTTGCAAGCCAGAGGATAAAGGATTAGTGAGGGATGTTTGACTTGTTCCAAACTACACAATGCCAAGGACAAACGGGGAGCAAGTCATATGCTGGCCTAATGGAAATGAAAGGAGTTTCTTTCCTAGTCTCTAAGATTGAAAAAATAAAAGGAAGAGATATTTTAATCCATTGCTGAGGAAGAGGTCAATTGATAATTAACTCTTTCATATTAGTTATTGTGCTGATGGAGTTATTTTCTAATCGAAAGATTCTGAGATGCCCCTTTGATTTGCTTATTCACCAATCATGTCCTAACTGATGCTTCTCCCAATAAATGACAGCTTGTCATCTAGAAAACATATGTAGTGCTAAAGGTTATTCTGTTTCTCTAAGTAAGCCACCTTATCTATGTCAAAGAGAAGATTATTTTTGGTTTTCATATGCAATATGTTAGAGTAGCAATTTTGAACACAGGGGAGGAGATGAAGGTACTAATTGTGGCAACTATTGCTTGGGGATTACGGAAGTGCTCTCGCACGATCATGTTGGTGCTGATATTCCTCATAGCAATGAAACCTGGATTCATACATGCAGTTTATTGTATGTTATAACCTCTCTCTCTCTCTCTGTTCATCTTTTGACTCTGTCCTCTTACTGTAGGTTTAGTTTCAGTATGTTTCTTATTTTCCAATTATAGAACCATCATGATTTTTGTACCTTTAGATGAACTTTTGGATGCTATTTAATTTATTCTCCATTTGGATCTGTGCCTCAGTGATTTTCTTTCTGATTTATCTTTTGAGCCACAACATCGATAGGAAGATCCGTCGGTCTCTTATCCTTCTCTGTGAAGCTCATTTTTCACTTCTATATATCCTTCGGATTGGTTTGATCTCTAAGAGTTTAGAGAAGACCGGCCCAATCAGCATGGAGATCCTCTCCCAGTTAGGTAAGCATATCCTCTTGCCAGGTTTCAAGCTGTAGTCTTTTACTTAATCAATTTATATCACCCGCTAATTGCATTTAATGACTGTCTAATGTAGGGCTTCATGAAGATGAAAAATCATGGGACTTATTGGAGATTGCTCTTTTGGCTTGCTTTTGTGCAATCCACAATCATGGTTTCGATATGCTTTTTTCCTTGTCAGCAGTAGTGCAGCATTCACCTAGCCCCCCAATTGGCTTTAGCATTTTGAAGGCTGGCCTAAACAAATCAGTTCTGATGTCAGTGTATTCTTCTTCGAGCATCAAAAGCAGTCAAGTACCCCCTTCCTCTGGTATGATTCATTTCTTTTTTGATTGACTAATCGATGGTGCTAGATCTGTGCTTTTGCCAGGAAAGATAGCAAGTCTTCAATGAATATTATGCCATTTTTGAATCTGATGAATCTTTCATCTCGTGCATTAATTGTGTATCTGATTGCATGACTCTGCCATGATCATTTACACTAGGTTTAAAGTATGCTGGACTTGCAGAAGGGTATTCATTTTTCACTTTGATTTGGTCAATAATCACTGTACAAAAGTTAAATCAACAGACTTTCCTAAGGACACATGAATCAACTTATCCTTGGCAGTTTTATGCGTTTGTCTACGTTAAGCTTCTAGTAACCTATATAGTCTTACTAGCCAAGATAGTTGCAATTGTTACTTTAGTCTGCTCCATACATCTTTAAAAGAAAATACTAATGCTGTCTAATTGTATTTTCAATGCTCCAGAGAGAAGGATAGCATCATTTCTAAGTGCAATTGGACAGAAATTCCTATCTCTCTATCGTTCATGTGGGACATACATTGCTTTCTTGACCATTCTTCTTGCTGTTTACTTGGTCACTCCCAACTGTACATCATTTGGCTATATATTCCTCCTCCTAGTGTGGATTATAGGAAGACAATTGATTGAGAGGACACAAAGACGGCTTTGGTTCCCATTAAAAGCATATGCAATTGCTGTATTCTTCTTCATATATTGCTTGAACACTTTCTCCAGCTTCAAGATGTGGTTGTCCAAGTTGATTGATCTCCACTTTTATTTGGGGTACGATTCTGAGGCGCCACTCCTGGAAAATGTTTGGGAATCTCTTGCAGTTGTGATTGTGATGCAACTGTATAGCTACGAGAGAAGGCAGAGCAAGTATAGCCGATTGGATCATCCCAAAAGATTGGATTCTGGAGAGCTTGGTTTCATCAAAAGGCTGCTAATCTGGCATAGCCAGAAGTTACTATATATTGCTGTCTTCTATGCATCTTTATCCCCAATTAGCTTATTTGGCTTTGTCTATCTACTTGGGCTTATCATTTGTTCTGTTTTACCTAAAACTTCACGGGTCCCATCCAAATTGTTCCTGGTATACACTGGACTTCTGGTGATTTCTGAGTATCTATTTCAGATGTGGGGTAGACAAGCAGGAATGTTTCCTGGACAAAAGCACTTTGACTTGGCTAAACTCTTAGGTTTTGAGCTGTTTCATTCCGGCTTTTGGGGTTTAGAATTGGGTTTGAGGGGGAAAGTGCTGGTGATTTCTGCATGTAATCTTCAATACAATGTCTTCCGCTGGCTGGAAAAGTCAACAAGTGATGTATCAAGCAGAGGAAAATGGGAGGAGCCTTGCTCACTGTTTGGATCATCAGAAGAGCTCCGTGCTGATATTTCTAATTGTAATGGAGAAAGCAAGCCATGGATTGATTCTGGTATATCTGTTGTGAACCATGGTGATGCAGCAAGACATTTGTCTTCCTCTGTGCCCTCTGGTTTGCCTTCATCATCTAGTGGTGCATCAAAAACTGATGGCTCAGTTAGTAACAGCATTAGAAAGTATTCTTTTGAGTATATCTGGGGAAGTGCTAAAGAAAGCCCTAAATGGAACAAAAAGAGGATACTTACTTTACGGAAAGAGAGATTTGACACACAGAAGACAATCTTGAAAGTTTATTTGAAGTTTTGGATAGAGAATATGTTTAACCTCTTTGGCCTCGAGATCAACATGATTGCTTTGGTCCTGGCAAGCTTTGCTTTATTAAATGCTATTTCTCTGCTATATGTTGCATTGCTTGCTGCTTGTATTCTTCTTAACCGTCATATCACTCGCAAATTATGGCCACTATTTGTGTTTGTACTTGCTTCCATTTTGATTGTAGAGTACCTGGCAACATGGAAGAATAGGTTATTTCCTAGTCAAGAGGTACCAGCGGGGGCTCATATCCATTGCCGTGACTGCTGGAAGAACTCTTACTTATACTTACCTTTTTGTGAAAGCTGTTGGTTAGGTAAGACTGTGAGATTTTAATTAATTAATTAATTAACTTATTTATTTACTTATTATTATTATTATTATTATTATTATTATTATTATTATTATCAATATTATCAAAGAAAAGTATAAAATAAAAGTCTGAATTTCTTATTAATGATGGCAAGGAATATAACCCCTCTTTACATGCAAAAATAAGATGGGAATAATGAACACAATAAAATACTTGATCCTCTTTTAAAGGAATACAATAAATACCTAATGCTCTAACAAAGGAAATCAAAATCTAAGGAGATAATTTAGGAAGCAAAATGGACATGAACGAAAGAATAATTTACAATTATTTTCCAAGGATTTTTCCATACTCATGCTATGATACTTGAGATCTCATTCATTATGCTCATGATATTCTTCACTCCCCCTCAAGCTGGTGAGTGGATGTCTTCCATTCCCAGTTTGCTATCGATATGTTGAAACTTGGATGATGACAATCATTAAGTGAAAATGATTGCTACCTGTATATTGAAAGGCACATGTTGCATTGATCACTCTGCTATCAAGCTTCTCTTATATGAAGTGTTTTTTGAATACTATATGCTTCAAGTTGTACTGGATTTTGTGCAATTCTGATTGCTGACTTTTTATCATAGGATAGTTGCATTGCACCTTCCTTTTAATCCTCAAATCTTTCAGAATTATTCCAAAACATAGGAGTTCACAAATGCCATGAGCCACAACTCCAAACTCAGCATTTGCACTAGATCTTTCCACCACTATTTGTTTCTTGATTCTCCAGGTAACTAATTTTCCACTAAGAAGTATACAATATGCTGTAGGGGATCCTTTATTTATCAGAGAGCCTGCATAATCTGCTTCTGTATATCCTCCAAAGCAAGCTTCTCCCTCCTGCAAATAGGATTCTACGACATGGAATGGTTTTCAAATACTTCAGGATCTTTTTTACTGCTTGCATGCATTTCTTCTGAGGACCATGCATGAACTGACTTATATGAGCCAAATAATCTCCCTAAAATCCCTTGATATCAACTCTTGTATGTCAATGTTCCATCATCCTTTTCCCATAATTTATGATTTCGTTTAATGGGAATATTTGATGGTTGATAAGTTTTCCAGTTTCTTTCAACAAAGTCAAGGTATGCTTTCTCTAAGATATAAAAATTCCTTGTTTAGAGTAGGCTACTTCTATTCCCAAAAATTGTAATTTCCTAGATCTTTTATCTCACATTCCCTAGTCAATTTCTCTTTAAGATTTCTTTTTAGCAGCATCATCTCCTTTAATGATTATGTCATCTACATAAGCTAACATTGCTGTGAGATGTCCTTCCTTTGAGTGTTTGACAAATGAAGTGTGGTCACCTTGGCTCTGCTTATATCCTGTTTTCAACATTGCTTGTTTGAACCTTTGAAGCAAAGCTCAAGGCATTGGTCCATGCCAAAGTGCCCTTTTTAATCCCCATTTGTTTCTTAAATCCTGATGATATCTCCATATAAACTTCCTCTTCTAAATCTCCATGCAAGAAGGTATTCTTCACATCAAATTACTGAAGTTCCCAATTAAAGTGAGCTGTAAGTGAGAGAAGTGTTTCATAGTGTTCATCTTAGCTATAGGAGCAAAGGATCTCTTGATGATGAATTCCATAAGTTTGAGCGTATACTTTTGTCACTGATCTTTCCTTGCATATTTCTAAGGAGACATTTGCCTTACATTTTAATGTATATATCCATTTACGCCCCTTGCTTTCTTATTCATAGGATAATCTATTATCTCCCATGTTTTATTATGCTCCAAAACTTTCATCTCCTCCTTTATGGTAGGTATCCAGTTCTTATGCTGTAACACTTCTTAAAAAGTCTAAGGAATTCTAATAGAATTGAGGATTATAAGAAAAGCTTAGTGGAGCAACCCATGGGTTCCCTCTTGTATTATTTCAATGAAATCCAGTAGAAGATGTACCAACATGAGTAGAAGAATACTTGATAGAGCCCTAATCGCTCTAGAACAATTATAAAGTTGAATACTTCAACAATTAGAGTATGTATATCAAACTTACAATCTTTTAGACACTTCCTTTTATTCAACAATTTTGAACAAAATGACTGACTAACTCTCTATCCTCCAGCTCTCTAGTATTTATATACTATTTAGTAAGTGATATGGAACTTAACATTGGATATTTACAATTCTGCCCTCATTAACTTTGACACATACTAATATACTATTCTACCAATATCTACTGCACTAGAGATGTATCACTTAGTGTTGAGAGAACAAGTGGTCAAAAGAAATGAAGTTAGCAATAGGATGATGGGTATACATTCATGTTCCTTTCCTTAAGGCAATAGGTAAGTCTGGGTCTGTGAATGAATTAATAATACTAGAAACTTCATAGATAGAATGGTTAACTTTATTCTAATCAGACTCTTGAAGTTGTTAATAAGTTTAAATTATTTCAACATGAGTTGCACTTGTGATTCAGATTTTAGTCACGGAACATATTAGCATAAGTTGAATTTTTTGGCAAAGTTTTAGGTTGATTAGGCAATTGTGTTTGCTTGGATTGAGTGCCAAGTTATGTTTGGGGTAGCATGAGATTGATTCCTATTTATGATATAAGTAGCTATTAAAACTACTTTTCCATAATAAGAAGATAAGACATTATTATGAAATAAGATAGATGTGCTGTATTAAGTAAATGATGAATTTTCCTTATTTCTTTGTGGAGTGTCATTACAAGAAGTATTATGAACAATGTTAGTTTCTTTCTAGAAATGTTCTAAAGTGTAACGTATTCACGCTAATTATTATTAGAGTTTTATATGAATACGAGCCCCTTTCTGAAAAATAATATGGAAAAGGGCCCCTTACCATAAATATTATTAAAATGGTATAGTGAAGGTGTATACTTTGTGTAAAAAATTTCCAAATCCACCGAGAAGAAGGCGCATGCGTGTTTAATATATTTCAAAAAACACTGAAGGCCCATTGAACTATTGTATGTGCCTTCTTCTATAGCTATTTGCACATCACACAAAATAAGTAAGTTAAACCTGAAATACATTGTGTCCTATAAATACAAACCCAAGCGACAAACAGTTAAACTCTCTCATTTGATACACCAACTCCAGTTGTCGAAAGACATAAGAATAAAACTTAGCATACGAGATAAATATCTACTTCATATAAAAGACAAAAAAATTTAGAAAATAATGCAATGTTTCTCGTTGACATTAAAAGCTTACAACACATTCTAATATTCAACAAATGCTGAATTTATATTCAAAGAAAAGCATATGTCTATAATAGTCTTTTGTTCATGTCAATACAATTGACTGTAATAATAGAATGTCCATCTAATGTCTCTTATAATGGGTGAAGGTTCTTATGGCCTGGGACATTATGGAATGACTGGCAATTTGATGACTGTGAAGGCTGGGTTGGTGTCTCCTGAAAATCAGGAGCAAGTATTGAGTTAGTAGGAGAAGTTGGCTCTATCTGAGTGATGCCCTCGACCATGGAGGACTGTGTCTAACTTGAATGCCGCCTCTGAGGAGCTGGTGGAGTGAGGAGCTCTATTTGATGATGGGACTCAGGAGTAATGTAAGAGTTGGATTTGGCTCTTAAGGTGGAACCAACTTCGAATATGGTGCATGTATTGCACTCGGAGTTGATGAGTCCTAGGTTCATTGAATGCTGCCCTTATAACAGTACACCTGATTAAGGCCACTATGGCTATGGTGGGTCGAGCTTTACTTCCCTGAACTCTAGCTTTGCTTCTAGGTGGTACAAGAGGAGGTGGCATTGCCTTAGCTACTAGTACTCCCTTATCCCCATTGTGATCGTTAAGTTGTTATTATTGGCCCCCCTTGTGCTGTAGATACAATATGAGGCTGTTGTGTTGCTCGACGAATTGCAGTACTTCATCTACAATATTAAGTGCAATCGAATAGTCTAATGTCAATCATACATCTCAAAGCAAGTCCACTTGAAATAAATAGATATGAAAGTGCCAATATGCATAACTTGAGATAGGTACAATTGTCACGATAGGACAGACACTTACTAAATAGCCTATGATTGCTCCTTGGTGTGATGTGATGGTAGGTGATTTGCCAATACCATGGCTGGTAGTAGGGTTGACACCAATAGGACCCTAGATCTGCACTATGTAACTATGACTATCTCCTCACTTTTGCATGTAGGTGTGATTAGTGTAGATCCAGCTTACGTTGGTCTTCCCATGATGGTCTATCTGATGGAGCTAATCATTGGTGTCTTTGTTTATGAGATCCTTTTTGTTGTTAATTGTATGCCTACACTCAATTCATCACTCGCATTAATGTTGTTACATATTTCATTGACATCTAGCTCGAATGTTACATATCCACTGATGTCATACTCGCTATTGTAGAATGGAATAGGATTTTTGAGAACCCTGTTTGTCACTTCATTTTGTTGTAGAAGCTCTTCAAAATGAGTGGTGCGCATTGGTAATTGAGGGCGGCAATGAAGCTTGTTTAGGATCGCCTCGTGAGTAGGCCTAGCTGTCATGTTGCTAACAACTAATCCTGGACTCACCTCGAGTTATCTTAAATCCTCTCCAACTTGACCATCGTCATCATTGAAACCAACATCTTTCCTATCATCATGTTCAACCGGCTCCTCGTGTTCATCATTGTCACCATTTATGTTTGTGCATTCCCTCCACATATGGATTATGACTCTTTATGTTTGACGATTAGATCGAGTATTTATTCAAGTTGCTCTTATGTGATATTGACATGCTTGGACTCGGTGAAATCCACGTATGCTTCATGTGACACATTCAAATTTGATCGCTCCATATCAGTTATCGTAGATTGCACTTGGGGTATCACAAAAGTCAGATTGTCTACGTATTGTATGTTTTGCTTAGTTCGGGTACTCGATTCCCCATAGTGCCTAATGTATAATTCTTAGATATTCCGTGAAAAACTCAGTCATCTTAATGAAATTTTCAACGTCATTATTGTTTTTGATAGCCATCAACTTATAAGCAATTCCCTCCTCATAAAAGAAAGGATACCTATGCACGATTTCAACTCTAGCCAGGTCAATTTTGGTGCTTCCACAAATCCTCTGGAAGAAGTGAGAGAAATTTGTATTCTCTCATTTTCAATTTCTTAATGGACTTACTATCGTACTTCAGCCCTATGTTGTCTGTTGCAATATTTCCATTGGCGTATACAATAACTTTAACATAATTGGCTGTTTCCACCTAATAATAGCACCATCAATCGAATAATTAAGTAAGATAAAAAAGCTAATCCCTGCATGCTGAGTGACAATTTAGTAATTTGCATCATGCCATCTCGCTATACTACATAAGTGTTTACTATCTAACTTTTCACATAACTTTTATCAAACACATTATCGGCGTGCCAATTACAATATAATTTCAAAACGTACCCTATCATGTTCATAATAAAGACTACACAACTCGTCTTCCCAACTACTCAATCACTTTAATCTACGCTTACTATAACAAACTTCCATCAACTATGCACGAATTGCAAAACTTAGGGTTCATGCATGTATGGATAATGTAGGTACAATATGATGAATTTTTTTATAAAAGAAATAAAAAGATGTAATATATTGATTATTACCCGTTTCAAATGATTGATTAGCAAAAAAATTTAAGGGGAAATGAAATCTAGATTTTCCACAACTCTCCCATATGTTTTCTCCTCTCTATTTTGTGTTTTTTGATCGTAGCGTATGTCTATTCTTAGTTGTTTTCAGTACACTGAAAGTGCATCTATTGTGTGTGTCTTCTTGTTTAGGTTTCTCAAAATTTTTTATACTAAAGGCGCATGTGCGCCTTCAATATAAAAAACACAAGTACACCATTTTTGAAATATTTATTAGAAGGGGCCCTTTTTTTGTATTATTTTTTGGAAAGGGGCTTGTGTTCATATAAAACTTCCAATTATTAGTTTGAAAGCACTTGATAGGAAACCTGTATTATTTGTGAACTCGATTATAAAAATATTGTAAATATAGAAGGAACTTCAATCTTTTCTTAAAGAAGGGACAATCAAGTGACTTGAGTATAATCATTTATAAAAATTACGAGCTATTTTTCACCATCTATATTATTAGGTGTCTTGGAAGGTCTCCAGACATTAGAATAAGCAAGGTTGAAAGATAAAAATGATTTTATTGAAGACTAAGGAAGGTATTGTTCATAGTGTTTTGCTAGAATGCAATCATTACATTGAAAATCAGAAAGAAAAATCCCTTGAAACAGTGAATGAAACCTTACTTTAAGATAAAGAATGTAGTGATGAGCGGTGTAGTTTAAATCTTTTGTCAATTGGTAAATTGATAAAAGTTTGGTCGTGAGTGTAGGAACATGAAGAACATTTTTGAGTTTGGAATTAGGACTAATATTAACATTGCCATAGCCTTTGATAGGATTTGCAGATCCATTTGCTATTGGAATCAAATGACTATTAGGGTTTGAAATATAAGATTGAAAGAAAGTGGGAAATTGCTTATATGATCAGTCACACTAGAATCAACAACCCAAGTATTAGAAATGGCTTTTCTATTAATGTTAAAGGATGAAGAGATAAAACACTTACAGGTACTAGAAGTTTTTGAAAGAGAGTTGAGTAAACCTTTCAACTGACAAAGTTCTTCCCTAGTTAACTCAAAATCTGGTTCTGCAGCTTGAGCCTTAGATTTAGATGTGAATGAAGTAATGTGAGGCTCTTCCTTGGTTGCAGCATTTGCTCTCTTGCTCTTGAAAATTTTGAAGTCTCCAGTCTTGCTCAGCAGTCTTTGCCTTGCAGTTTAAACAGTTTCCTATTCTATGGCAAGATTTTCTGTAGTACATGCACTAAAATTCATCTTTGTAGGGATGTTCTCAAGAAGACTTTGACTCCTGCCCAAATTTCCTAACAATCATAACAGAGCCTGATCCTCCATTTTTCGCTCCAACATCACCATTCTGAGGCTTTCTTTATTCCTTGCTAATGCAAAAACTTCAGACTTTGAGGGGAGCTCCTCTTTGCTCAGTTGCTACACTCTAAATGGATCAAATTCAGAGTTAATACCTATAAGAAAATCAATAACTCTAGTTTCTTCAATATAAGTCATGACAGTTTTTGTGTCTTGAGGATATTCCATTTGACATTTGTAGATCTTGATAATGATCTACTTCAAGTCATGACCCCTTCAACTCATTGTAGTATTCTGTGACAGTATTACTCCCTTGCTTACAAGCTGCCAGTTTGGGTCTTAACTCGTATATTGCAGCCTTATCCTTTCTTTTGGAAACTCTCTCTTTCAAAGTCTCCAAATATTATGAGTTGAGGGGAGAAACATTCAATTTTTCACAATAGAAGGGGTCATGGTTGTCCACAACCATGGCATTGTCATTGAATCCTCAACATCCCATGTGGAGAGTTAAGAGTTAATCTCGACTAGGTTCAATGACATTGAGATGGCTTATTTTGTTTCTCCTTTTAAAATAAGTCTGAACCGTTTGAGATCAGAATAAATAGTTGGTTCCTTCTAATTGATAATGTGGTGCCATGATTTGAAGGTCACCAATAGTTCCCCTATAGTTATCTCTGACGGAGAGGGATAGTTTTTGGTTTTGTAGGGTTATGGTGGACTTCTCAATTGTTGAAGATGCATTCTGGTTTTGGTTTACTGTAGTCAACCTTCTCAATTAAAAGTGTTGATGAAGGCTGAAAGTTCAGAAATGAAGGCTAGGATTACCTAGATTAAGGACGCAGTTAAAAATATTGTTCCCAAGAAGGTATTGCTCTGATATTAGGA
This sequence comes from Lumnitzera racemosa, assembly GCA_024138005.1. Classification (NCBI taxonomy): domain Eukaryota; kingdom Viridiplantae; phylum Streptophyta; class Magnoliopsida; order Myrtales; family Combretaceae; genus Lumnitzera; species Lumnitzera racemosa. Next base: position 40,229,802 of record JAMXBC010000003.1, read on the forward strand.
ATAAAAGGATAAAAGGAAAGTCTGAGTTTCTTTTTAATCATTATAAGGAATACAGGCCCTCTCTATTGGCCAAAAAAGAAAAAAAATAAAAAAGAGAGTAAAAAATAAGTACAATGAATACCTAACCCTCTTATAGAGGAATATAGTAAATACCTAATCCTCTAACTTAGGAAATTGAAATCCTAGTAGATAACACAGGAAACAAAGTGTACATAAAGGGAATAAATTAAAATTATTGTCACAACTATTGCAAAGGATTTTGCTGTAGGATTCTGCCATAATTCTTGCAATCTCCCTCGTTATGCTCATGCTTTTCTTCATTTATATATGATTATCATTATTGAACTTGGATGTAGTATTACTTGCTTGATGTTTGAAAAATTCTCTTTTGATCTACCTTACTCTTTTATTATTAATTCTTACTTGACCCAATGTTTTGGATATCCTTGCCCCTCCATTAAGAGAACATTAAAATTTATCATTCTCTCTCTTTCTTTTGTCTAATGGTTTTCTGAAGTATCCTTCTCCTACTGAGAACTATGAGCCACTTCTTGTGCAGGTTTCATTGTCGATGATTATCGAATGCTCATTGGTTACTTCCTTGTCTTCATGCTTGCCTGTTTCAAACTTCAGGCTGATCGCATTTCCAATTTCTCTGTATCTCATACTTACCGTGAAGTAATTTCTCAACGAAAAAATTTATTTGTCTGGAAAGATCTTTCTTTCGAAACTAAAAGCATGTGGACTATCCTGGATTACCTAAGGCTGTACTGCTACTGTCACCTATTGGATTTAGTGCTTGCTTCAATTCTAATTACTGGGACACTTGAGTATGACATTTTGCACCTTGGGTATCTTGCCTTTGCTCTCGTATTCTTCCGGATGAGACTTGAGATATTGAAGAAGAGGAACAGAATATTTAAGTTCTTGCGAATATACAATTTTGCTGTTATTGTTCTTTCTCTTGCCTATCAATCCCCTTTTCTGGGGGCTCTTATTTCTAGGAAAAGTGAGACAGTTAATTACATTATTGAGATCATCGGCTTTCACAAATATGACTATGGGTTCCGAATTACTGCAAGATATGCATTGGTTGAGATCATCATTTTCATGCTAATATCACTGCAATCATATATGTTTTCTTCCCAAGAATTTGATTATGTATCTCGGTATCTTCAAGCTGAGCAAATTGGTGCCGTTATACGTGAACAAGAGAAGAAAGCTGCATGGAAGACTGCTCAATTGCAGCATGTTCGCAAAACTGAGGAGAAAAAGCATCAACGAAATATGCAAGTAGAGAAGATGAAGTCGGAGATGCTCAACTTGCAGATCCAGCTTCATAGTGAAAGCTCGACAACAGAATTTGATGGGGCTTCTCCAGATAGGGAAGGCCTTCGGAGAAGGAATGTTCTTACTCCAGATAAAGATGTTGCGATTTCTGACAAAGATGAGAAAATTCCGATAAAACAAGAGCATCTTTTCAGTGAATCTAGGTCACCTGTTCAATGCCATGAGTCTCCTGCAAGTATGCATGCTGACAGCCCACCTGAAATTGGTTCTGCAGCACATATTCATGAACTTCCTCATTGTGAAATTTCTGAAATTGAAGAGGATGATTATTCAAATGATTTGGATGAAAAAGAGAAGGTCAAAGGGCAAGGTAAGGAAAACCCTATAATATCAGCAGTGCAGTTAATTGGAGATGGTGTATCCCAGGTACAATATATGGGGAACCAAGCAGTAAACAATCTTGCCACATTCTTGAATATCGGGCCAGAGGATTCTGATGCTAATGAAAACTCTGTTTTTGAGGATGCTAAATATGATATAATGGAAAGCCAAAGGAAGCAGTACATAGCTTTGGACAGGTATTCTTCTTTGCAATCTGAAAAAAGTTCCGATGGTGCCAGTCTTCAATTAGGAAGGATCATCTGTCATTTCTGGTCTCAGATGCAGTCCAATAATGATGTGGTGTGTTATTGCTGCTTTGTTTTGGTTTTTATATGGAATTTCAGTCTGCTTTCCCTGGTTTATCTTGCTGCCCTCTTCTTGTATGCATTATGTGTAAATACTGGCCCAACTTACATATTTTGGATCATCATGCTAATTTACACGGAGTTCTACATCTTGCTTCAGTATCTTTACCAAATAATTATCCAGCACTCTGGATGGACTAGTGATTCAAGCCTACTCCATGAGATGGGATTTCCTGAACATAAGATGACATCTTCCTTTGTCATCAGTACCGTGCCTCTTTTTTTAGTCTACTTATTTACTCTGATACAAAGCTCTATAACTGCAAAGGATGGTGAATGGATGTCTTCATCAGAATCAAATAGTTGTAGGAAGAGTTATCATTATGAGAAAGAGGGTCTTGTAAATAACAGGTCAACCCACAGGGCAAAGAAGCAGCTGTACCAAGTGACAGAAATGGTGGAAGAAGCAATTAGAGGCTTCTTCTGGTACTTGAAATCTCTGATACAGGAGGCAGAATCTCCTCCTTACTTTGTGCAGGTGTCTATGGATGTTCATTTGTGGCCTGAAGATGGAATTCAGCCAGAGAGAATTGAATCTGGAGTAAATCAGTTGCTTCGGATAGTTCACAGTGAAAGATGCCACAACAGAAATCCTCAGTTCTGTTCATTTTCCAGTGAAGTTCATGTCCAGAGTATTGAAAGGAGCCAAGAAAATTCAAATGTAGCATTGGCTGTTTTTGAAGTAATATATGCCTCACCACCTTCTGACTGTTCCAGAGCAGGATGGTTCAAGTCATTAACTCCAGCAGCTGATGTAGCAAAGGAGATTGTTAAAGCACAGCAGTCTGGGGTGGTGGAAGAGATGGGGTTTCCATATACCATAATCTCAGTGATTGGAGGAGGCAAAAGAGAAATAGATCTCTATGCTTACATTTTTTGTGCAGATTTGACTGTCTTCTTCTTAGTTGCTATATTTTATCAGTCTGTTATTAAAAATAAAAGTGAATTCCTCAATGTATCTCAGCTTGAAGATCAATTTCCAAAGGAGTTTGTTTTCATCCTAATGGTTAGTCTTTTGATCATGATTGATAATGTGTTTAGTTTCATTTTTCAGTTCACTGTGTGTTATGACATATGTACAAAAAGAAAAATTTGATCAGATCAATTTATCAGTGAATGTGCCCCTGTGAGATATGCAATGCCATGTCACTGTTTGATAAGTGAACATATTTGTTGATTTGCAGTCCATCTCATCTATATTTTTCTTTGGGCTGATGATGTCTTCTTTAAGATGCGGTATTTCTAACTGCATTTACTTCTGATTTCTGAGTTTCTTGTTGTTTTGCTAGAGCCAATAGAACTAGAAGCAATTTGTTGCTAATATAATATTATAAATTAAAAAGCACACAAGATTTACCAGTTGAAGCTTTCAGATCAACTAGTTGTGGATATAAATTATTTAACCTTAGTTAGAGGTGAGGAGATTAATTTCCTGTGCCATGCTGAATTTAGATCAACAATCATTTGATCTAAAATTTAATATGTATGTTCAAGTGGCTTCACATGTATTATTTAAGAGTAGTAGATTTTTAACATTTTCTATGATTGTTGTTTATATCCTGTGCCTACTTTTCTTACTGGAATGTATTCATTTTTTGCAGATAATTTTCTTCTTAACTGTGGTTGATCGGGTAATTTATCTGTGCTCATTTGCTCTGGGGAAAGTAATTTTCTACCTCTTCAACCTCATTCTTTTCACATACTCAGTAGTGGAATATGCTTGGCGGATGGGGTCTTCCCAACAACAAGCAGGAGTTCTAGCCCTTCGCACTATATATGTTGCAAAATCAGTGTCTCTGGCATTGCAGGCCATACAAATTCGTTATGGCATTCCTCATCCGAGCACATTATATAGGCAGTTTTTGACAAGTCAAGTCTCCCGGATAAATTACTTGGGATATAGACTTTACCGTGCATTGCCTTTCCTTTATGAATTGAGGTGTGTGCTTGACTGGTCATGCACGACTACTTCACTGACCATGTATGACTGGCTGAAGGTACCTCTTTCACTCTCCAAGATCAAATTGACAATCATCCATCGTTTGGTCTTTTCTTGTAGAGTTATAGCAAATACTTTGTGATCGCTTTGTGTGGAATTTCATCCAGTGCAATCAAAGGCAAAAAGTGCACACACACGCTTGGCCCAAAAATGCCAGAGTTGTGAGATGATAAAAGAACGCACGCTTGAGTGAAAGAATTTCTTAGATTCAAACCACAAATCCATAAGTGTAACTATATCACACATTAGATTGTAGGGAGGGGTTTAACATTAGCGTTGGTGACATGGAAACTTGAAATTGGAGTTAATACATTAACCATGTTCAAATGACTTATCACACATTAGATTATAGGGAAGAGCTGAACATTAGCATTGGTGACACGGAAACTTGAAATTGGAGTTAATACGTTGGCCATATTCAAATGACTTATGAGGAGTGGTCAACAATAGGGTATGTGATTTTGGGAACTTAGTATTGAGATTTTTGGAAAGATAGAGTAGGGAATTAATTACTAAGGTGCATGCTTAGCGCCTTTATTTTTGGCACTTTTGAAGGAAAAGGTGCATGCCTTGGTGAATGGGCCTCGCTTAGCACTTGGCATTGCACATTCTTGTGCCTCTTGTGCCTTGTGTTAGTACTTGTGACTATACTGATTACATACTCTGGTGTTATTGGGCTAAGATATGACTATTGATATGGTCATGTTCGCTAGTTGTGTGCCTTAATGCTTTAAAATGGACACAGTTGTGTTGTTTTTTTGATGGGGCATGTCGCTCGTTCTTTTCATGGGATTTGTTAATTATTTGATTTATTTTATTTAATTGTTATTGTTATTATTAATACCACAATTAGATAATCTAGTAGTTTAAGCCTATAAATGTTGTGTGAGATACATCAAGTGGATGACTTAATTAAATGAGGGGTTGAGTGACGATGCAGGGGTTCGAATCTAAGGACTATTGCTCTAGTTCCATGTTGGTACCATAATTAGCTGACCTAAGAGTTTAAGTTTGTTGATGTGCTGTGTATCTTTATATTTATTACTTAACAATTATGAAGGAGATTTAGGGGATTCATGTAAATACTTGTAAACTTATTATTAGAACATCTTTGAATGAAATTACCTTTTCCTTGAGTTTTGCTTAACAAACTTTAGTTCTTATCAAATCCTTGGATTTGTGGCAAACAACCCATCTAATCACTTTGTGCATAATATCAGTTTGATTAGGTGTAGTTCAGATTCTTGTGGTGCGCAATATTTGTTAGAGTATCGAGCATATCCAAATTGTTCTTTTCACATATTAAAAAAAAATCTATACTTTAATTGCAATTTCAATAATTCCATACGAATCTTCATTTGAATCGGTAGCCATCTCCTTAGATCACATCATTTTGTTAGATTTGCTATTATCTTCTATTTTTGGAAATTTATGATTGGAAGTCTTGCTTAAATACACAATGCTCTTGAGAAATGAAGGAAGATAGAATTATTGAATTTTCTTAAAATGAGGAAATGGTGTTATATTGAGTTAACAATTTATGAAATGTGAAAGAAAATACAGTGGAATGATTTTTCCAACTCGTACAAAAATGTATATAAGAGATCCAATTTATAGGCATCTCAAATATGATTAGAGATGGTGGTAATACCGATCTCATTATTTAATACATTAATTGCTTACTATCTACTGCTTTTAGAAATCACAATTAATTATTGTTGAATTAAATAATGTAAACTAAAAATCCTATACCCTCCCTGAGCTAAGAAGTTGATATCTGTCATTCTTAATTTGTATGTAATTTCCATGAAAAAGTTCTTTGATAAAGATTATTAAAATATCTGCTTTTTGATCTCGAGATAATACATGATGCAATTTTATTCCTCCTTTAATCTTAGATTTAATAAAATGGTGATCCAATTGTATATGTTTCATGAGATCATATTACATTGGATTCTTCACAATATTTAAAGATGACTTGTTAACACTATATACATGAGTATTCTCAACCTTTATACTCAAGTCATTTAATAACCTTTGAAGTCAAATGACCTTACAGATTCCTTGAGCAATTGCTTTGTACTTTGCTTCTCCACTGCTTGTGACCTTTACCCTTTACTTCTTCAGGTCATAAGATTAACTTACACTTTAGTGCAATATCCAGTTGTAGACCTTGTTTCAGATACATCTCCTCTCCAGTTAGTGTCTATAAATGTTTCAACATATCTATTTTGTGTCTTTTTTATGAATAGTCTCTTATTTGGAGTTCTTTTAAGATATCTTAGTATATAATTTACACCATCCATATGATGTTTAGTAGGAAAATGCATTGCTTGATTGACTAAACTCATAGATTAGGCTAAATTAGGTCTAGATAGAGATAAGTAGATTAATCTTCCTATTTATCGTGGATATTGAACTTTCTTTACCGGAATATCATTATTAGGAGCATGACTCCTCCAATTTTGAGGTAGTGGAGTAGACATAGGCTTACATCGTAGTTTACCCGTTTGCTTTAGTAAGCTCAAAATATATCTTCTTTAACTGATAAATATTCCTTTTTTACTCCTTGTAGTTTCCATGGCTAAGAAGAATTCCAAATTCCTAAGTTCTTTTGTTTCAAACTCCTCTTTTATCATTTGCTTCAAATGGTCAATTTTCATCAGGTCATCACTTGTGATAGTAATGTCATCTACATATATAATTAGGTTAGACTTGAGCCCAGATATTCCTTGTTTGAAAAATAAAGTATGTTTGGCTTGACTTTGCTTATACTTAAATTTATTCAGAGTATCACTAAATTTCTTAAACCATATCTTGGGAGATTGTTTTAACTCATATGGAGATTTGTTCAATTTACATACCTTTCCTTTGTTATCTTCCAAAGAAAATCTAAATAGAATCTGCATGTATATTTCCTCCTCTAAGTCCTTATTTAGGAAGACATTTTTCACATTTAATTGATGTAGTGGTCAATTTAGATTTGCAACAAGGGATAATATTATTTTAATGGAATTTAGTTTTGCAACAAGAGAAAAGGTTTCTTTATTGTCGATATCATATTTCTAGATATACTCATGTGCAACTAGTCGTACCTTATATCTCTTAACACTTCCATGGGGGTTATATTTTATATTGAAAACCCACTTGCTTTCAACTACCTTCTTACTAAATGGCGAGTCAACCACTTTTTAGGTATTATTTTGGTATAGGGCTTTCAATTTCTCTAGGACCGTTTCCTTCTATTTTAGATGTTTTAATGCCTCTTGAGTTTTTCTTGGAATTACCGCTTTATCTACATGTGCAACACATGCCCTGTACTTAGGCAATAACTTTGAATAAGTTAGGTAATTTGGGATGGGATATCTTGTACATGCCTTTTTCCTTCTTTTAAAGCTATTGGCAGATTAAGATTGTCAGTTTCTTGTGTTTAGGTTTGAGTTTCACCTTTAGAATTTAGTTGGATTGGAGATTCCAAGGTTTTTTTGGGTAAATTCAGATTTTTATATTTTTATAAATAAGAAAAGGGAGCTAGGATGTACAAGAAGAAGCTGAGTTATCCATCCACAAACAACAAAAACAAAAGATTGTAAAAGGATAACTTAACTAAACACTATGAGCTCACCATCACTATACATCAATGAAAGAAAAAATAATTTTAGCTAAAACAAAAGCTGAAGTCAAATGAGCTCCCAAATGTGTAGAGTTCCTTTCTTTCCAAATAAAATATAAAGCCATTGTTGGAAGTCTTTTCCATTTGACAACACCAAGTCCTCTTAATGCTTCTATGAACATGGTCAATGATAGGGATAACAAAATGCTATCCATCATTGATATGTGGGGACTAAGGAGTTCTGCTCATATTTCTTTTGCATAAGCACACTTAATGAAAAGATGCATGTGATTTTCCTCTTTTGTAGAGCAAAGATAACAACAATTTTGTCTCATGATTCCCTAACCAAGTAACTTATCTTAGGTAAGGAGCCTACCTCTCATTACTAACCGGAGAATAAACGCGTGGCGTGGAAGAATAGCTTTGTTCCGAATTGCTTTATGCCAAGAGACTAGCTTCCTTTTGTTTCTAAGAAGATCATAAGCTGCGTTGATAGAAAATCCTGTACTAGGGCTATCTTTCCACACAAAAGAATCTACAATATTCACCTTAGGAATCAAGGATAGTGGAAGAGCTAATCTAATGTCATCCTAAAGCTATCCTTGTAGCCAATTCCATCCATTTTCATTAATTATAGTATCTAGTGTTGCATTCCTTGGCCAATTAGTTGCATAGATGGTTCTCTCTCTCACTCAAACTTGCAATTGGTCCCCTTGGATGCCAATCATTATACCATAAAGAAATCTGACGCTCAACTCCTATCTTCCACGCAAATAATGGCTTGGCCTAGTCCTTAGCTTAGAGTATTTTCCTTTTATGTCCATGAACATTGCGAGGGAAAAGATAATGCCCAAAAGTTCTTACCCTTTAAGATTTCCTCCTTTACCTAAAACGGCCAAAAGGAGTCATCGTCTACGCATAAATGTCAAATGTGTTTTACTTGTGTTACTTTATTCCAAAGTGTTATGTTCTTAATATCCAATCTACCCTCCTTTATGGTGTGCAAACCTCATTCCAAGCGAATTTTGCTCTTGCTTTAGCTTCATTCGTTCCATTCCATAAAAAATGCTTCACTTTTGTATTCATCTCCTTTAAGATCTTCTTAGGTAGAAGAAAGATAAATGCTCAATATAACTGTAAGGAAAAAAGAATACTTCTGATTAGCTAGACACGTCCAACATAAGAGAGGTGTTTGGATGTCCAATTATTGATTTTCGATGAAAATCTCTCCACAAGGATGCGGCAATCGGTTTTATTTAAGTCTAGATGATATTAATGGAATCCTCAAATACTTAATTGGAAAAGCTCCTTCTCAAAAGCCCATAATGAAAATAATCCTTGTTTTGACTTCTCAGCTTACTCCGTTGAAAGAGATGTGACTCTTAGAGGCGCTTCCTTTTAGACTAGATAAATTGAAAAACTCCTCAAGGCAAGATTTGATCAATGTTATTGATTTTACATTCCTTAGTGAAAAAATGGGAAGATCATCTACAAAGCATAGATAATTAATGTTTGCCTTCTTGCAATGCCAATGGTGTTTAAACAGCTGGTTAAGAGTTCAATCTTTGTAAGAAGCAAGATAGAGATTCTATGACTAAGACAAAAAGGTAAGGGGAAATGAGGTCCTCTTGTTGCAGGCCACGAGAGTTGGCAAAATAGCTCATAAGCTTTCTACTAAGGCTCAAAGAGAATCTTGGGGAAGAGATAAACTTCATAATCCACTTATTAAACATAAGGGGAAAGTTAAGGAGTTGCTCAATGAAAGCCCAATTTACATGGTCATAGGCTTTTATAATGTCTATTTTCATAACAAATTTTGCATCATGTGAATCCTTATGCCACCGTTGTAATAACTCTTGAGCTACTAAGATATTGTCAACAATACGTCTTCCTTTAACAAAGGCAATTTGTTTCTTCCCAACCAACTTTGGAAGCACTTTTTGGATTTGGTTAACTATGATCTTCAAGATGCACTTGTAGAGGATGTTGCAATAGGCAATTGGCCTAAAATCTACAAGGGTTTCAGAAGTGCTCTTATTGGGGATTAAGGCAAAAAAAATAGAGTTAATTGACTTTAAGAGATTGCTCTGGGCAAAAAAATTCTTAATTGCTACATAAACCTCTTTTCAAACAATATGCCATGTAAATTTAAAGAAATCTGCTTTATAACTGTTCGGGCCAAGGGATTTATCCTTCGCAAGGGACCACAAGGCCTCTTTTACTTCATCCATCGGAGTCATCAAGAACGGTCAATCTTCATTCTTGACCTTCCTTTCAACTAAGGAAGAAATACAGTCTAAAGCATGAGAGGGGCAGGTGGCAACTATGAACAGATTCTTAAAGTAGGAGATCGTAGCTTCATGAATTTGCTTCTTATCAGAAATACAAGTCCCATAATCCAAGAGAAGAGATTTAATTCCATCATAGTGGTGGTTTTGTTTCAAAGCTCTGAAGAAAAAGGAGGAATTCCTATCCTCAAGTTTTGGCTAATTTTGTCTTGACTTGTCTTAGGAAAGATTTTTCTGCAGTACTAAGATAATAAAAGTCCTTAAATAACTTCTTTTCCTCTTCCTAATTTGCTTCATTAGGGTTTGTTCTATTAGAAATTTAGATATCCTCTAAAGCACCTTAGGCAATCGCTACCTCTTGTTTAGCTCTCTCAATTCCTTCTTAAGTAACTTGAGCTTTGTCATTACTATAAACATTGGAGTCTCCTCAATGCTTGTGTTCCATGTGCATTCAACAATAAGGAAAAAGTCAAGATTCTTGCTCTAGAAGTCAAAAATCTAAAAGGAATGTTCTTCCTATCCATTTGAACATGAGGATCAATAACTAGAGGGTAGTGGTCCGAGATCCCTGGAGGTCGAATAGAGAAGATCGCATTAGGGAAAGATTGCATCCATGCCAAATTGACTAATGCTCAGTCAAGCCTCTTCATAACCAGATTGGAGGAGCAATTATTATTCCAAACAGCATCGTGGCAAAAAATATTGAAATCTTCCATTCCAAACAGCTTCATTTCCCCTTATTATCTCCCCCACTGCGCCCTCCCCCCCCCCCCCCCCCCCCCCCAACACAAAACCTATAACCCAACAAAGAATCCATTGGACCTTGAATAAACTCCTTAATATTAATTAGATTCGATCATAAGGTTTTACGTTTCATAACTAAATTAGAGCAAATAAAGATGAACTAAAACCGAGAGTCCTTACTAACAAATTGACATTTGCAGTGAATAAATTGTTTGTTAGATGAGTGTATGACCACACGCCAAACCATTGGATTCCAAGCTAACCATATGTGATTGCTAGGATGAAATTCTGAGTTTTAAGAGGGATTGATTCTTGACTACACCGCAGAAGCTTTATTTAATTTCACTATTGTCTCTACTAAACCCAAAAGTGAAAAATGGTTCTCATCACACAATTTCTTTACAGCTCTAGCATTTTTAGGGTCATTGAGACCCCTAATATTCCAAACAGCCAACATTATTCAAAATAAAAACAAGAAAAGAGAGTTTAAAGGCTATAATGCCTAAGCTAAGATTTAGGGGCACTAGAATTAACTTTAGCATTTGCATCCTTCTTCTTACTCGACTTCTTTTTCTTGATAGCTTTCTAAGAAGCATCTTCCTTTGATTGCATAAAACTATGATCCTCCTATGTTTGAACAATAGACACCAAAAAACTATTAACTTCCTGATTACTATTGTGCATTTCTTCTACATTCCTCAATATAGAGCAATTTTGGGGTGGAACCTTTAAACAATCATCGAGGAGTTTTGGCCTTAAAGATGACAACTCCTTTGAACAGATGACCTCTGGCCACTACATGTTTATCTTTATTGTTATTAGGCATGATAGGTTTACAATTGATGCAATTTCTCCTTCTTTAATCATGATGCCCTTAATCGCTGGTCTGGCCTTTGGTTTTGCACATTCTTAGGTCCTCATCTCCTTAGCTTACTCTCTCTCCTTTTCCATTGTTTGTTGACTATTGGAATTACTGCCTTTACATTGATTAGTAGAGTGACCAAAAGTTTTGCATATGGAATAGCGAGGAGGAACATGCTGGTACTCAACTTCAATCATTGCAAGCTTTCCATTAGCTCTCTTAACCGCAAACGTAAAAGGCAAAGTTGCATCTCCCTCAATTTCTAGAGCCGCTCTTACGTATTTAATTCTTTCATTTCTTGTAATTACCATATCCACTTGAAGAGGTCTTCCAATTGTACTAGCAACATATCCGATATCATCTCTATAAAGGAACTCCATAGGGACTCTCCCCAATCTAATCCACATGGGAAGTTTTTTGGGGGTTACTTTATCATAATCTGCAGTAATGGCCATCATTCCAATATGATAGGTTGATTCGCAAAAACCCAAGGTTGCCCCAATACCTTTAACAATGAGGCATCATCCTTAAACTTAAAGAAAAAGAACCCATATCCATTGGATAAAACCTCAAGTAAACCTTCTTCCTTCTAGAGGCTTTTAGCAATTTTTTGGATGGAGAGAAAAGACATTTCTTGGCCCAAAAATTATCTTACTAAGGTAGTTTTCTAGATTTTTTCTCCAAAATGTGAAATTAAAGCTGGAGGCTTCAAATAAATCAAGTCTTCCAGTTTTGAAGGAGGCTAGAAATCTAAAGAAATATCAATTAGCAGAGGAGAAGGAGACATTGCATGATCAGAAGCCACTTGGGAAAATGAGTGCTGTTTTGGTGATTCTGAATTCTTACGCTTGTCAAATCCTTTTTTGCTTTGTAAAGTTGAATTTTCAATAGCTTCAGCAACCCTAGTCATAGACCTTAGGGTAGTCACTAAAAGAACTTTGATGCCATTCAAACTAGAAATAAGGGTAGATTACTTTTTTTCCTTAGGGTTGGACTGAGGACAAGAAGAGGAAACCTCTTTTTGACCTCCAGCTTGTTTTGACAACACAACCTTTTCTTGTTTTGACCTTACGTCAAAACCTTTTGAAAAACCAAAAACTACTATGGGTTTCTTTCTTTTAAGGTCGGAAACCACTTTATCATAATCCGCATGCAAACCCTACATTGGAACCTTTTGAAAAACCTGAAACTACTATGGGTTTCTTTCTTTTGAGGTTGGAAACTACTTCATTCTTTTCAAAAGAAGGTCTCATGGAGGACTTCAGATAATCCAACTCAACAACTAGATCACTCTCTTGGTGCTGCATGGAACCCTTAAAAGGTTGAGACGGAACCTTCTTGATCTTTTTTTGACTACGTTTTGGTGCTGAAGAAGCACACTTTGCTAACGTCTTGGCTGTAACTAAACCAAACAAGAACTTGTTTCTTCTGACAAACATTCTCATGGTAACCAAAGAACAGAAAAGGGCTAGAGAAAAAAGATGAAGGAACAAGAGAAAGGAACTCAGCTAACTCCATGAGCAACCTAGGAAGGAGAACGAGGATAAGAACATTTGAAAGGGTCAGGGTAACATTGGTGTTTTGGGTTTTGGGGGGGTAATGCGCGATGTGTGTGTACGTGTGGAGGGAACAAGTACAAGACAAAGGAAGCAGAGGAGAGGGAATGATGGGTAAAAAGTAAGAGCAGGGAGGGCAAGTGCGAAAAGGGATGGGGAAGGAAAAGAAAAGAGACTAGAGAGGATTTTCCTCTCTATATGATGAAGAGAGAGAAAAAGCATATGGCCTCGTTAAGAGCATCAACTTCTTGAGATTCTAAGGTTGATAATTGACTTTGCACAAGAACCTTTGGCCATTGTGTATACACTTTGAGTTTTATCTTTTCTGAAATAGAATCTGGTTTAGAGGAGTTTGCTACTTGATTAGTTTAGCACCACAAGGACTTGAACTAACTTTTTCCTAATTAGGATAGTCTAGTGACATATCTGTAGGGCTAGATTGTATAGTTGGACTTAGCAAAACAAAATTAGATTTAGCTGACTTAAGAACAAGAGAGAAAGGACTAGCATTGAGAGTGTGACCATCGTACCTAAACAGTATGTCATTTTGCCCCTCTTTTAGCTTTGAGCCACCCTGATGAAAAGGGTTAAAATATGGTTGGTTTTTAAGAAAAACAACATTAGTAGTAATGTAGACTCGCCTTGTTGGTGGACCCTGATTAGAAAGGTTAAAATATAGCTGGTTTTCAAGAAAAACATCAGCAGTAACATAGACTCGCCTTGTTGGTGGATGGTAGCATTTGTACTCATTTTGTGATGGGGAATATCTAATAAACACCCCTTTAAGAGTTTTTGATTCAAGTTTATGCTTGTTTGGTGTATTGTTTAAAATAAAGACAATACACTAAAAAACTTTTAGTAGTAAGGAGTTCAACAAATCGCTCTTGGGATAAGATTCAAGGAAAACACTTAAAGGAGTCCTAAAATTAAAGACTTTTGATGGAATACGATTAATGAGATATGCTGTCATTAATACAGCATCTCTCTAAAATGTGTTTGGGACAAAATGAGTAAACATCATAACTCTTGTAGTTTCTAGAAGGTGTTTGTTCTTACGTTCTGCAATTCCATTATGTTGATGGAATACGATTAATGAGATATGCTGTCGTTAATACAATATCTCTCCAAATATGATTGGGATAGAATAAGTAAACATCATGGCTCTTGCAGTTTCTAGAAGGTGTTTGTTGTTACGTTTTGCAATTCCATTGTATTGAGGAGTACAAGAAAAAGAGCTTTAGTGTATAATCCTATTTTTACCAAGGCATTATTTCAACTTGTTTGAGAAATACTCCTTTCTATTATTAGTATGGAGAATTTTGATATTTTCATTAAAACGTTCAAGACAAACTTATAAAACTTTTTGAAAATATAACAAACATCAAATTTTTCTTACTCAGTAAACCCATGAATGGTCATCAATAAATGTAACAAATCACTTACACTTATGGCATATAATTTGGAATCTGTGTAAGGACCATAGAGAAATTCCTTATGGGAAGTTAGGTTTGTTCAACTTTGTTGAAGGGCCAAAATATTTTGGTAGCAAAATACTCATGGATTGCTCTTGGTTATGGATAAAGTCTTCCCTTTAGGAGCTAAGGTGTGCTCTACTTTGGGTGGGAAGTTGAGGATGGTTGTCTTATTTCACTTTGGTTTGATAAGTGGCACCTTGTAAGGCCCCAAAAATGAGAGAGTTAGCTTTAGATCTATGTATGATAGTGGGTTTTTATCTATGTCTAGACTGTGCTCGTTGATTAGTGAGAACGGATAGGTGTACCTTTTAGGACCTATTTGGAGTGCTTTATGGTGCAATTCCACAAAATGAGCTACACACTCAAGATAAGTCTAATCCATAGGAAAGTTTCTCTATAAGAGTGGTGTGGTGTTATATTTATCACATTACATTCCTCCTCACTTGTAGGCTATCAACAAGTAGAGAATAAATGAGATGGGGGTTGATGGAGGATGTAGGGGTTTGAATCCAGAACCTCTTGCTGTGATACCATATTATAATTAGTATTACAACTATTTTATCTAGAAGTTTAATTTTATAGATATGATTGGCTATTATATTTATAATACAGCAAAAGTGTGTATGGTTCAAGAAGCATATACCTTGAAACTCCTTTATCCTTTGGTAAACAGTCCAAATTAAACTCCTAACCATGGACAAAGTCTTTGTGGGGGGTTCATTTCCACAAACTCATGCTACTTGTGCAACAAGGAAAAAGAATCTAGTACCATTTGCTTTTTCTATGTGACTGCTCTACTGGAGTGCGGATGAAGGTTCATCAAGAAGTGCAATGCCAGCCTCTTTTGCTCATTGGGATGGAGCTATGAGGTTCTAGTGAGTTTAATGATGGTAAAATTTCTGTAATCCTAAGATAAAAGTTTGCTATTGCTGCCATTGTTTACTTTTTTGTGGAAGGAATGCAATGAGAGAAGAATAAGAGGAACAATGTCCCAATCCTTTTTATTTAGGCAAGAAAGAATACTTGCTGTTCTATATTCTTCACATATTTATATTTTTTTCTTCTTTCTGTTTGGCCATCATGGGTGCAGGCACAACAAATTGTAGTCCTTGCACAAAATGATACCTCTTTTAACCTTGTAACTAATGCAATTCTTACCTGGGGGGTGGGGTTCTGGGTTGAACAAAAGAAAGAAGAGAAGAAAAAGTAAAAAGCATCCTGCATCTGGCACTTTAAAATCAAAGCTTCAGGCGATGCCACTTATTATTAATATCCTAAGTCATAAGCAGAGGGCTAAGTATCATACCAAGAATTTGTGTTTGATCTACAAAAAGCCTTTCTCCTTAGGGCATCAATGTAATACGCAAGTTTGTGGGAGCTAGTGGTTCCCAGATGCATGTATTGATATCTAAACAGGTGAGTTCAGGAAAGTAACCTTATGAAGCAATCACTTGAGCTTGACAATAGGCTTGTTATCTAGGAGGTTAATGATGTTAGGGATGTGTTTGTTATCTTTTCATTTCCATATTAACTGCTATGCATCTCTTAGGTGATATTGTTAGAGATTCTGTTAGATTTGTCATTATTCATGTGAGAAATAAAGGAAGCAGGAATTATTTCCTTCTTGACCAGTGTAATTGTTAAGATATATATGTGATGCAATACCAGTTGAATTTAGAACAGGCCACACTTAACTCATCAAGTCTTTCATCTTGCAGATAATGTGTGGCTTCTTTATTATTTATATTTCAACAAATTTTTTATGCACTTTCTAATATCTACATATGTATGCCTATTGTATTGATGACTGACATGCACCTTTTCTTAGTTGGAAGATATACACGCAAGCTTGTACCTAGTCAAATGTGATGCTGTATTAAACAGGGCCAAGCACAAGCAAGGAGCAAAACAAACAAAAATAACGAAATGTTGCAATGGCATCTGTTTGTTCTTCATCTTGATATGTGTCATCTGGGCTCCTATGCTGGTGAGATTCAAGTCATTCATTCTCCTTTTGATAGTCTTGGTTGATTGCAGCATTCCGGTTAAGATATTTGGGTCATTTTTCAAATTTCAATAACATTCATTTTTCATTTGTGAAGTTGTTTAGGAAAGAAAAGGTATTGTTGATAATGAACTACCTTTGGAGGGACTTATTTATGGTGAATTCTCATTGTGATAATAGGTTTACTTGTATATGTTGTGACCTTTCCTGATATTTCATGCCTAGAGTAGCAGATTAGTATTGCAAACTATTTCTGGGTAATTTAGTAGCTCAAGAAAAATGAAACTTCCATCCAAACATGAAAATTGAAATTTCTACTGTGGCGATAATTTGAGAAGAATAATGAGAACAAGAAGAAAAATGAAAATCTACTGATCAAGTAGATTAGGCTAGGTCATCCATCCCTATATATCATGCAATAAAACATTCCTTCTGTGTAGAATTATCCTTCTTAAGACTTGGCCATGTTCTTTTCTATCCTCTAGTTCTTTGGTGGATCATGGTGGATCATATGTAACAATGTCATTTGACTTCTTGTACCCAAGCCATTGGATAACCTAAAGTTTTACTCCTAGCTGGCACCTTGGTCATTTTATCTTTTGAACCCATTGATTTTCTATCCTATATTTTGTTGCTTTCCAAACATACACTCATTCAAGGCAGAGATTCAGATATCTGGGAAATTATTTTGTAAAAGTTTTTGCGAGATACATAGGAAAAAATGTTCCTTCTTTATCATGACAATGCAACAATTCCTATCCGAGCACTGGTGGAGATTGCATTCTCTGCTTGTCAAGGAATTTGCAAGCTTCATCTAGGTGCTTGAAATTTACACGGACTTCAATGATTATCAATGCTTGCGAGATTACATGAGTCATCCTTCGTTAGTTTTTTTCTATTAAAAGATTTCCTGCATGTGATTCTTGGTGACACTTCCAGAGCTTTTACAGATGTATAGCAGTGGAAACCCTACAAATATTGCAAATCCCATCAAAGATGCCAGCTTTCTGGTTGATATTAAAACAATGGCTGGACGGCTAACTCTATACCGAACAACTCTCTGTGAGAAACTCCAATGGGATAATTTGGACAATAGTGTTGATCTTGATCCTGAGGGCTACCTGGATACGTTTAATAAGAATGACATCCAACTGATATGCTGTCAAGCTGATGCAAGTGAACTTTGGCTAGTTCCAGATATTGTTCAGTCTAGATTTATTCAGTCCCTAGAAGGGGATAAAGATATGGATATACTTTTTACTTGGGATTTAACCAGGGATCGTCCAAAAGGAAAGGAAATGGTGAAATATGAAAGAGTTGTTGACTCTCAGAATCTTCCCAGAAATTCAGATGTCCAAATGGTTCTGAATGGCTCTTGCAGCAGCTTCAGGATATATAATGTATATCCAAGGTACTTCCGAGTTACTGGTTCTGGCGATATAAGACCATTCGAACAAGAAGTGAGTTATCTCTCTCTCCCTCTCCCTCGCCCTCTCCCTTCCCTCTCTATCTGCCTGTTTCTCTCCCTCTCTCTCTCTCACACACACTCACACACACACACACACATTAAGTGTATGATGTATATGTGGGTTTCTTCCCCTGTTCAATGACTTATGTGCCTGCAGAATCTGCTCTTTTGTATATCCTGGTAGTCAGCAAGTTTCCTAAAGTTGTATATTCTGTTATGACTGCAACTATAATATAAGGACATAGTGGCAAGTCCAATAAGCAACAAGCACTTCAAGAAAAGTTAGGAATTTGGACATTGATCATTAGCATTACTCAGGATTATAAGATAACTATTTGAAAATGGGTTCCTAGGTTAATGGAGTTACTGCAGATCTCATTAGAAATCATGAAAAATTTGAATGGTGGTCCTTCTATGACATAAATCCAATTGATGCAAGTGGATGTGGAGGATTGGCCGGACCTATGGCAATTATTGTATCTGAGGAAACACCTCCACGTAAGTGACAACAGCACATAATCTTGTTTGTGTACAGTCAAACTTTTTAAATGTTCTGTTTTTAATGATTGAACTTCTGGTAAAAAAAATATTCAGAGGGAATTCTTGGTGACACGCTTAGCAAGTTCAGCATCTGGGGGCTTTACATTACATTTGTGCTGGCAGTAGGCCGCTTTATCAGATTACAATGTTCTGACTTGAGGATGAGAATTCCTTATGAAAATCTGCCGTCATGTGACAGGTGACCGAATTCTATCCTTGCCTATTTCATTTTGCTATTTTTGCAATAATTTTATTTCATAAAATAATGATACTTTGGTTGTTGTTTTTCCAATGGACAAATAAATTTCCAATTGAAGATCAATGTATTAAATGCATGATGCACTTGGAATAATAAAACCTTTGGTACTTCCTTCTTTAAGAGTTTGACATGCTAATCCTATGCTATCATGTTGTGTTTGTAAAATAATACATATTAAGAAGCTATCAGCAGTCTATGATTAAGTGGCAGGTTACCCATTTTTTAAGAGGCAAGTTTATGTATTAGGGACAAGAATTCAACTTTGTTTATTTGCTATCTTTGGGGATATGGATATGCATATTATTATTTAAAGTTCATCCAGTGATCTCCATGTTATTTGGTTTCCAATAGAAACTGAACTCCACTCAGTATATGGAAGCATTTTTTCTTCCTACAAACCACTAAATGTAGTCTGCTTATGTGCCATTGAGGTTTTTGTTTGTAAGATATATCAGTCAGGTTTTGGTGTTGGCTTTAATTAATTATACCTTGAAGCTGTTATTTTTCAGAAACTTTGCTGCGATTTCTCAACTGGTTTTACATGTATTATACTCTATTTCTGCAAAGTGGATTTGGTTCTGAATGTTGCTCCTTGATGTATGTCAGAGTAATTCCCTAACTTTGTGCAACAATATATGCATTTTCACTGTTGTGGAATATGGAGCACTTGCCTTGATTATTCATCCTTACAGCCTGCAACTATATCCTTACCTTTCATCTTGCGGCCCTTAAAATGCATTCCTTGGTCATGTAGATTTGGCCAACTACTATTAGCTTATCTTTACTTAACTAAAATATTATCTGGCTTCTTTTCCTCCTCTCAGGTTGATAGCTATATGTGAAGACATATATGCTGCAAGAGCAGAAGGTGAACTTGGAGTGGAAGAGGTCCTTTACTGGACTCTGGTGAAGATTTATCGGTCTCCACATATGCTGCTTGAGTACACCAAGCCTGACTAGGTTTTGAAAGATAAATAGCTTTATGTATTTGCCTTGAAATTCTTCACAAGCACCAAGTTGAGGAACATGTGAATTGTCATGGCCTTCAAATCGAATGGCACTGATGTGCCCTGAGCTGCTCTTTGTACCAAGAAGACCTGGAATCCTGGATCCAGTCTAATAAAGTGGTCTTAGCTGTTCATCTTTATGTCAACTGGCTATCCGAAGATACTTGGGGTACCTTAGGGATTAAAATGCTTCTGGGCAACTCACATATATGACTAAGGGGTGATAATCAAGGTGATCCATCTTCGCATGTTAGCTGGAAAGCTTTTACCCATGTTATTAGTGGAAGTAATGAGGTAGAATATTTGTATATTTGCTGGAGCTGTGTTTGGACATTAATCATCCTTTTCTCAATTTCAACTTTGATAGAATAAATTATCTGACCAGGTACTGCTGTTTTCACTGTCTAAATGGCTTTAGATTGGACCAGACAGGTTTGTGGTAGTAGCTGCATCCGATGCATGAAAAGCACGACCAGCATCGGTTCATACCAATAAAATTTGATATATTTACTATGGAATGGAAGCTTTTGCAGCGAGGCTGGGATATAGGGAGATGCATTGGAAGCATTGTTATCCAGAGTCTCTGTGGTGGTTTAGTGTCTTCATGCAGAGGAAAAGAGACCATATTTGGTTCACCGTTGCTATTTATACCTTATACAGTAGCGTGAGATTGGAAAGGAGTGACACATGGAACATGCTCTGACAGAAGACTTCGGGAGGAGTCATAGCTATAGTGATTTTATACAATGGCGTGATTGTATAAGTTTTTAGATTGGGTGGAAAAAAGGGTAATCTATTCAGTTCCTGTACATTTGTAAAATAAATGTGAAATTTTGGTAGAAAGCTCTTGATTGGAAACGGATGCCTTCTTCCTTTCTTGCTCCAGATTCTCTGGGCTGATGTGTCCGAGTTGCCGATGGCTGTGTGATATAAGAAAGAGGAAGATAACGAACATATGGTTATAGAGTTTGACATTGAGCAAGAAATTATGGAAAAGAGTGAATTTTATTCTAAGTTTCCTACAATTGACAAGAGTCTGCAACACCTTATCAACACCATCATCTTCTTCTGCTTCTTTTTTCCTTCAATCTCACAAATCATTTGAATTGGAAGTAGGAACCCTTATCCAAAGCTTTCATTTGTGTTATTCTCATGGGTATCTTATTTTACTTTTGTGTCTGTTGCGTCCTATTGAACTTGGTCGAGAGAGCAAAGTGACTAGAAGTGTTTTGTCTGAGTATATATTTGAAGTTTGTGTTTTAGACATTTATCTACTTTGTGTCTGAAATACTATGTCGAACGTATTTTATCGTTAACTCAAGCATAGAATTAATTGATTCAACGATTAACAATTGTTCTGATTCATAATGGTGATTCAAACTTTTTCTTCGAAAAATCAATATTAACATATGAAACTAAAGAAAAATATCTAAAATATTGTCACTACTGTTTTAATTGAAGTTTTGCATTCCATTAATGGGCACCATACGGAAAGGCCATTAAGTAAGAAAAAGCTTAGAAATGGGGTATTTGGTTGAATTAAATGTCATGATTCTCCATCTTTGGCCCGCTCTTCTTTCCCACTATGACGGCTACGTGATTGATTTGGTATTATTCTATACAAGCTTAGGAACTCTCACTACAAAACCATGCAAAAGCTCGCCAATTTTCAGTAACTGGCTAAATGTCGTTAAATTGCTGCATTGAAGAGAATGATTCCCATCATAAAGTCTTTTAAGCATAAGAAGTCTATAGTTTCATGCCTAGTGGTGACAGAAAACAATTTTGTATTTATTAATCAAGCTGAAATAGCTGACAGGTTTGTGGATTAGCAATTAACGGTTTTCTAGTTAGTAGTTGTTATAGTTAGTTAGTTAGTTAGTTCATATCAGTTCACATGCATGTAAAATACCAGCTGATGTACACCTTCTGATCATTGAATGAAAGCAGACTTCTTATCTTTCATTTCTTTATTATGGTATTGGAGCCATGGCAGATTGGATTTCGTCCAAGGAAGAAGACCTTCATCGGGTCCATTTTACCTTCATCCAAATGAAAATCCTTCTTTGATTTTAGTTTCTTCACGTCTTACTAGTCCAAATTACCATTCTATGGAGCATATCAATGAAGATGACATTATTGTCGAAAGAATAGTTGTTGAAAATCACTTACAGCAGTACTTATGCACCAGAACGAACAAATCCTTTATATTCTGCTTAGGAAAGATGTAGTATTATGGTACTGTCATGGTTGATTAGCTCTCTTTCAAAACCCACTGCACAAAGCATTATCTAGATTGATACTGCAAATGAAGTTTGGAAAGCTCTGTAAACTTGTTTTGCTCATACTGATTCTCTTACAATTTCGGAGTTGTCAGAAGAAATTTATAATTTTCAACAAGATGATCTTTCAGAAAAAGAGTACTGTACACAGTTAAGGATATCATAACATTTCAGGGCCACTGACGAACTGTAATTCGCAAAGTAGTTGCAACCCTGTCCATGTTGTGAAAGATTATTAGAATAACAATAAAAAGTCATAAGATTCTTGATGGGTTCAGTTGTTCTTATTCAACAGTTAATACACAAAGTTTTAGTCATGGAACCATTACCTACCATCAACAAAGCATTTTTCTTGGCTATTCAATAAGAAAGACAATTGAATTTTGGAGTTTTACAAAATCTTGGAGACTCAAGTGATTTGGCAAGCAAAATGGTGTATCAGTAAAATGCATATCAAAAGAAAGGAGGAAATTTTAGCAGACATATTTGTTCATATTGTGGATATATAGGACGTATAATAGACAAATGTTACAAAAAAACATGGATATCCACCCAATTTTAGGAATGTAAAAGCAGAAAATTAAAGAAGAATAAATCAACTTGAGGTTGTTTCGAAGGAGAATGATAATATATTGTAGATCTAATCCCCTTTTACCAAAGAATAATTTATGAAATTGATTTAGCTGGTTAAGGAGTCTCCTACAACTCAACAGCTGAAAGGCTAATAAGAAGTTCAAGTAAATACCTTCTGCAAAAAATTTCCAACACAAAGGGATATGGTAGGTATGCGTTTTTCTTTCATTTTTTCTTTTTAATTTTAGTAAAAGAATAAGTTGAACTCTTGTAGTGGTGCAAATGATCATATTATTGTTCATTAGATAATTACAGGTTCCTATTACACATATCGGTGTTGCCTAATTGGCTCTATTGTTAAGATTGGTAGATGTCTTGTGTGTTCCAAGATTCAGTTTCAATTTGGTAGATTGTATCATATGGAGATACCGATGATAGAGGACCGGTTCTTGCTCTAGTAAAAAGTTTGACAGCTCAAAATGTCAGTAGTCCAATCTGGCATTGCAAATTGAGACATATGCCTTATCATTGTGAACCATTGTTCATTCAAATTAGTTGATATGTATATAAATATAATAAATGTACGTCTTCTAATCATTGAATGAAAACAGACTTTTCATCTTTCATTTCCCATCCATTTGTTTCTTCATTAAGTGGACTTAGCATTCTGAATGTAAGCTAGGCCAATTGGACCGACATTAGTGGATGGCTACTATTCGGCTGTTTCACGAGTCTTCTTTTGAGTTTTATTATGGAAAAAAAAAAAACTCAATATTACCTAATTATCACAATTGATTAATCCAATAACCTAATATTCAATTATGTACCCCATTGTCTCCAAATTATATTCTCCTAGAGTCCATTCAAGTAGCTAAATTAGCATATTGGATTTATGGGTGATTGGTGGACAAATTGCAAGTGGATACCTACATATTTCCCATAAATATTTTCTTTAATGGATGCCTTTTACAACTTGAAAATTAGATGAGTGAAATTGACCTATTTGTAAAGTATATGAGTTACATTAAGATGCTTCTCTCCATTGCATGTCGTCCTTCTATATGCTTTAAGCATGAAATTCAACTTTTTTTATTGCATGTTCCTCTACTTGCAATTGAGTGGTTGCTTTCTTTTTCTAGAATTGCTTACATCATTCAAAGACTAGTATAATGAAAAGACAACATCTAAAATTGGTATGAGATTAATAAATGAATTTGCTTATGTTTTTCTTCTATCTTAAGTGAAAGAGAAGTGGTTCCACTTCTTTCTTTTGAATTAGCATGGTGAGAAAGAGTGTTTTTTCCTTTAATATTCAATATTTCATCTAAGTAGCTATATTGAGTGGTTGGCATAAGGAAGTAGGCTAATTCCATTCAAAGGAGAGAGAAAGGGGATGGTTGTATCATAAATCAAGATAAGTCGCCAAGCTTCTCTTAGACTCGTATCATTAAGAAAATGGAAAAGGAAAGCCTTCCATTTTTTCATTTTGCTAGACTACAAATTCAATTCTTTGCTTGGGGCTAATGTCCTCTTCTTCTAATAGGTCCTTTAAGATTTGTAATGACAAAAACTTTATTCTTCAATTTCCTTTATAAGGAGAGTAGTTACAAGGCTTCCTCCTACTTTACTTACTTTGTAGTATTTATAAGACTAAGTTCGTTACCTCCTACTATTCCTTCCTCAATAAAGTTAGCTTACATTTTTTGTTCATTTTTTGGCAAGAATCACAATGTTACCTTATCCTTGCTATGATACAAACTCTAAGTTCTTATGGTAAAATACAAGGAAATTAGTCATCAATATAATCTTGGGAACAAAACCTAAGCATATCCATATAATCATGCTCCTATATTATAAAATGATTAATAACTAACTTTTTGATAGTACTAGTAAATCAAATTGCTACATTGATGGAATGTATGACAAGAGAGAGTGTAATTTGTAGAAATATTGTCACTTCTCAATAAGGTAGCTTAAATGCAATAAAACGCCGTACATTACTTAAAAGCTAATGAATAACACCCCTATTATTCCAAAAGCTTCACTGAAGTGAACAAGGCAATTGTTACTCAAAGTTACCATAATTGGTACATATAATTTTTAATAGTGATAATAAAGGGCATACTGAAAAGATAGTTTCTATATACATATTTAATTCATGTTCTGTTAAATACCAATATCTTCATTGTCCTTATAGGACCTTAAAGTAAGTAATACTTCATATCAAAATCTAAATAAAGTCTATAAGTAACTAAGGAAAACTAATGGATACTTAAATATTACAAATATATTCAAATCGTAGAAGTCTATTAAGATCATCTTAAGTATGAGCTCCATTTTTCATCTCCAGCACATGAGCCTAACCCAACAACTATCTAAAAACTAGCTTACCCAAGGCATAGATTTGCTAGGAGAAACCCAAAACAGGCCTTGTAAAAGACTAGAAGAGTGTAAGTTACATCTTGCTTAGTAAGATCTTCTCATATCACTAACATGCAAATATAAATAAATTATCAAGCATATGAATGCATGTACATCTGTATGAATGCAACATTGCATTTAGTCAACTGAAATCTACATGAAGTCATAAGCTTACGTACTCCCTTATACCTAGGGTTAAAGGTTAGTAGTTTCACCAATTTTCTAAGCTAGTCTAAATTATGCATATCAATTCTCTTGGCATGTATCCTTAGCTACTATACATGTTACAGAACACCTTTGGGAATGGTTAAACGGTTCCCCTAACTACTAAGACCTCTAGATACATGCAAGCTATAACAACATAGTGAACATGGCTAATTCACACAACCACCCTCTAAGCCACTTAATTTGAAATTAAATGAGAGACACACTACCATCCTCCCCCTACCCCCCCAGTTGAGGACATTATTTCATTATGTATAACAATGGTAGCATGTAGAGGTGGAATGTAGGATGCGATGCATGATAAGTTTTATTCAAGTTTTGATATGCTTATATTTGATTCTTTTAAGTGGTCAAACAAACCAACATAACACTCAACAGTAAAACTATAGCTAAATGCAATATCAAACTTCATATTCTACTTTTAGTCGAGTAGTTTATCAATCACATACAACCAAATAAATGATAGGCATCACCGAACTGCCACATATATCCAATTCAATATATAAAACATTTAAGCGCAACTACAAATACAAGAACAAGTAAGGTGATAGTCAATAGTCATTACGGATACTTACTCGTACATCGAGGCTAGTCATAGTAATCTTCCAGATAAGCCAAAGTGTCACTTGAATCACCTATATAATGCATAATTGACAATAATATAAGTATGGCGATCCATAAAGCTATTCAATTCCTATTTCATCTAATTAAGACAATTGAGATCCTAAAGTATTTTAAACTTAAGATATACCTATCCCCTTCTCCTATGTATGGCACATATGGTATGCATATTGGGTAATGTTATTTCTTGCTTTACTTGTTAATCTTAACCAATATCACATTCTTGATATTCATATGTCTCACTTAGTAGATATATGTTATAGTTCATCAATTATACTACTAACCTTCCTCTTGTTTTTTAGTGTTCTTCTAAATTTTTATTATGGTCATTTATCCAACTATAAGTGAATATTGATTTTATTTAATTAATGAATTGAATAAGTTCTTTAAGAAATATTAATGACTAGAGTTTGGGTAGTATAAGTGTTGTTGGTATTTTTATTTGTTTGAATTCGAAAGAAATTGATATAAGGTAAATTGGCATACTTAAGACTCTACCTAGTTACGTGGACAAAACTATGACTTAGTCATTATCTTTGAGTTGAGAATAAGAATATAGGATTAAGTGCGAGGATGATTTGGTTGAGAAATAATGAAATACGGGATAAGAATATGAAGATTTCATAGATTTATAGGATCTAAATGGGAAACCCTCGCTTTTGAGCAAGTAGCTTAAACATGGAACGATATTTTATTTTACCAAAAATATGAAACTTAGAAGTTATAACTTAAGAAGTAAGGAAATCAATTTGTATTAGATAGCGTAAGTAACGAATTCGATTATGTAAGGAGTTTTACTTACTTGGAATCGATAGATTTAAAGTTTATGAAAATTGTTCTCTAAGTTGTGCCAAACTTTAGTATGAAGTCATAAAAGATAGTAAGGACCATTTCTAGAAATAAAGTATATAAAATATTTAATTTAAGAAAACATAAGTTTATCGATACCACTTGCTGTTTATCATAAACTCAAAAATTTTAGTTCCAAGATATAATGAAGTATTATGAATAAATTATATGATTTATAAAAATAATAATTTGAGTAAAATTGTATGTAAAGTAATTATATAACTATTACATATACATAGTATTTACGTGATATGAGCATATAGTGGTATAAAATCCTAAATATAGGTGATTATGTATCAATATTAAAATAATCAATAATCAAAATTAAAAATGTAGAGAATTAAGCATGGTGGCAAGTGGATTAAAACACTATGATTTTTATAAGTGGAAGGTGTCAAGTACTTGGCTATACAATTACAAACAATACGCATGTATGATTATGAGACTTACAAATGGAAAATTCCAAGGTCTCCACCAAATCAAGCACCTATGAGACTTTGAAGTGTGTTTTCACTCATTTTAAAAACATTGAAATAGGTAAAAACTCTTGAGAAATTTCTTTTTTTTTTTGCATAAAATTAAAAAATTAGAAAATTATTGGGAAATTAGGATTTGTGAAGCATTCAAGAACCTAACATGATGGGCTTTGGAGGTTTCAAGTCTAACATGAAGGGAAGTTTAGTATACATAGTGGAGTGACTGGTGGAGCTCCATTGGCTGGAGAAACAACAACATTTGAGTTTTTGCTTGTAAGTTCTCTAATTTACTAAAAATGTCAAATGTTGTTAAAAAATTATGAAATTTGGTATTCTTAAGTATTTTATATTTAGATTGACATGGTATTTTTATTTTGTTGAGATTACGTGTGGAAATATGTGAAAGTGAATTTTATTTTAATTTTAAAAAATAGTAAAAAATATTATTTTAAGATAATTTTTTTTAGAGATTCCTCATATTTATATTTAATTTACAAAATTTTTTTTTTGATAAACTATACATTTAGTATTTATTGAAATTATTTTATCTAACCTACCCTCTTTTTACATATTAAGGAAATAATGGATTTTCAATTAAAATTCTTAGTAAATATGGTTAATCTGGTTTGTAGTTACTTTTGGAGCTTAGTTTTTATTTTGGAAGGATGCAATTCAAATATTGTAATTTAATTTGATTATTTACTTAATTTAAGCTAATTTTTAGTGAAATTGAGCCAAAAATAAATATTTTGGAAAATACATGTAATGGATATATTTAAACTTTCCAATCATCAAACCTTAAACTCTATATTTTTATGAGCCAATACTGGTTTTCAGAGATTTAATCGTGTTAACGTACTATTTATTATGTAATTTCCTACTATTTACTTATACATTAGCTTAAATTATTAATTAACAATTTGCACTACTCATGTCATTATGAGATATAGGCTAGAAACTAGATGGAGAGTATTGGTGCTTGGTTATCATAACTTAGAGATGGTAAAATGAGGAAATTTTGTAAGTTAAATAGTATCTTAGCTAAATTAGACAATAAATAAAAGGATATAGGTAGGTGACTTTTATATAAGATAGGTTTAGAGACTAAATCAAAGGATACCGGTGGGACTTTTAACTAGTATGGGTTCAAAGTTTATATAAGAGAATATCTATTTAAAAATTTATAATTAACCTAACTCAAAGGATTATTCAAATTATAGATCGTAAGATAAAGTAATTAGTTGTATCTAACTTATAGTTGACTAAGGGATTGTATATATGTTTCCTAGGTAAAATTTGTAGAGAAGGACCTCACATTGAAGCATAGCCCTAAGCTATTAACAAGTTTAAGTTTAAAAAAAAAAAAGTGGATGTTTGTGTGTTTATAGTAGATTTACATCTATTCATCCTGGTGTAAGTTTACTAACTTATCTCAATATGACTAACTTGGTTGAGCTTAGTTGTAGTTTTTGATATGTTGCTTAATAAGATATATGTTGCTTCTTTATGTATACTTGTTGTTGATTGTAACATTTTTTGATATTGGAATTGGTTATTATGATTGTGTCATTAAATGATTATGTGAAGTTGTTAGGATTCATACTAACTTGGACAAGAAGCTAGGGACTAATTTTACCTTCTAAGGTGTTTACCTAAGAGAACTCGAGAACAAGGTTTCTAGGAAAAAAAATAAAATACTAAAGTAAAGGCTACTTTAATCAAATGATGCTCAATATGTTGCTTAGAAATTGTACCAAGATTGTTTTGATACATGATTTGATGCATTCATGGCATGGCATGGCATGAAAAAGACCCATGGGCCAAGCTTTCCAAAATTGAGAACTTACTAGATTAGGTTTTGAACATATAGAATTGCATTGCTCAATGAATTCTAATCATTGGCTTGGCTAGTTTTAGTTACTCATTATAGCCTTAGGCTATTTTTAGGCTACTTATTGTAGCCTTAGATTGTGTTTCGACTACTCATTATAGCCTTTGACAAAGTACTTTGGGATCCTTACTCTTTGGCAGCTCTTTCTTGCCTTAAGCTGGGTTAAGATATTAGTAAGAGTGCATGTTATGTGCATAAGCATGACATACAATATTCATAGTGACTTGTTGGCTAAGATATACCTTAAACAATAACTTATTAGTATGATTATGATTTTAGATTGTGTTTGTTGTATGTTTATTTACTCTTACTCAGTTTAGAATAAGCTAAGAGGATAATTTGTCTTATCCTCAGGAAAGGAAGAGGCTTAGACTAGATATCACCACTATAAGGGGGAAAAGGTTTTGAGAGCACTAGTTAGGACTAGTTCTTCGAGAAGAAGCAATTAACTACAGAGTTCTTCATTAGGTTCAAGGATACTGTTACACAAGAGGACATTAGTTTTGTATTGCAAGAATCTCATCTAGGACATGTGATTGTAAAAGTATTGTCCTTAGTAGGTTAAAGCATTGTAAAGAAAAGTGAATATTGATACTCTGTGTAAGGCTCACTATTGTAAAGATTTCTATTGTGATTTATTATGTTAATTAAGATAATTTTTGAAAGTTTTATATAGTTATGGAAGTTAAGTTAACAGGTTCATTACAAGTTTTGCCTTATCCCTAACTTGAGAATGTCATTATAAACCTCTTTTAAGCATCAAATGTTAAGAAAAAGTTTTAAGTGGATGCCTAGAAAATGAGGCGTTATAATACAACTTAGATAGAAGGTAATATAAAATGTAACATAGAAGGTCTTAACAAAACTTAGAAGGTAGAAGATAATATTTAGCCTGATTTAACCTAATGAATAAGGACAACTTGAAATAGAAGTTGACGTAAAAGATCACTTTATGCGTAAGTCTTAATTTGAACCAACACAGAAGTTAACTAAGGAGGTCTTTTGGTTAAGGAACTTATTTAATGAAATGAACCTAATACTTAGAAATTTGGAGACAAGAATCTTACAAATACAAGAATAATAAAAACCTAATCAAAAGCATGATAACTAAATTACTATTGTTTTCCTAACTTGTATCGAAAAAAAAAGTAGCAATTATAATATAAGAACTCTAGACAAATTGACATCATCAACTAGCTTAAGCAATGGCAATTCCATTTAACTAGGATCAATGTTTAATTGCATTTTGGAGTATTGTACTAGACTACTTGGAGTTAAGGTATACACATGTTTTTGATTGTAAGTAGTTAGATGTGTGCATCATGCTGAAAACTCCTCAACCCAAATTAGCAACCTTGTGACAGGAATTAGAATTGGAATCGGAAGCACTGATGAAGGATTAGAAGACGAAAGACAAAAGGGGATTTAAAAGGAAAAAATCAAAGCTAAGTTTATAGTTAAAAGCGGATAAGTATGACTTTTGATGGTAAGACTATAGGTCAAAAGCAAGCTAGAGGGACCTTTCAGGATGTTAGATATCTCTTATGGATTTTGATGATAACGAAAAGAGAGAAGAACACTAATGACTTAACAAGTGTACAAGTATTTTGAAAGTTCTTTAGAAAGTTTAAAATTGCAAATTGAGGTGCATTCAAAAATTTATTCAGAAGGTTTGAATTGATTGAAAAAAGGGACTAGTCTAAAAATCTTTGTAGAGTGTTTCAAAAACTTTTATAAGAAGAGTTGGTATAGTACTTTAGAAACTTGTTTAGAGACTTTAAAGAAAAGAAGATCGATACTCTTCAAAAGGTTACTCAAAAAGTTGGTTTGGAAAAGTAACATGAAAAATTAATTTATATCAGATTCGAATTCAACAAAGTCTAGCTCTACTAGATTAGGTGTATTAGGAAAATACACTCAATCTTGTTTCGCTCAAGATGGAATCATGATCTTTGGGGATTATTTTTAAGCGAATTTATTTTTGATAAATCAAGATATACGCAAGAATAGATAAGGATAAGGTTGATTTGGATTTTGTGGAATTTCAAAATTTGAACATGAGGCTTTCTAAAAGTTATTAATAAAGCATATCTCTTCGTCAAATTTAAATCAGAAGCTTATCTGATGGTTATGGATTGAAGTATATCTAATTGAAACAAGATAAGAAGAGTTGTTTTTTAATTTCAAAATATCGAGATCTTCTCAAAATATCTAAGAATTATCTTTAACAAATAATGGTTAAATAAACATGAAAGTAAAGATAATGTTGAACAAATCAACCATTAGAAGATTTTAATATAAAAAGAGAAAAGATTCAAAACGTCATTTTACAACTCCGGAAAAAGTTTTCTCTACACAAAAAAGTCATGATCGGATTCTACCTTTTGAAAAGTTATAGAAAGTCCTTCAAGTACTTCTTTAGAAGGTTACACCGAAGCAAACAATAAAACAATTGTTGTCACGACCTGAGGGGACTAGTCGTGGCAGTCGCCGTATACCGTACAAAAGATTGCAGATTGAATTCCCTTACAATTGACGACCCTTTTATACGATACGCAAGGCTACAGCTACTACTAGCTACCAAGAGTGCGGAAACTTAAGCAATATCATTTCATGATAAATAATAAAATTATAAAAACATAATACATTATTGATTTGTATAAAAGTTTACAAGTATGAAGACTGAAACATGTCTTCAGTTCAACTAGTAAAACATTTACATATCAAATCTATAAACTATCAGAATACTCTCCGATCTCATCCAGCTCCCATATCGACCCTGTGTAGAAACTAACCTTAGGTATGAGACGACCCGACTTCACAAAAAGCTTGGCCTGCGAGAAAAGACTACAAGGGTATAAGCTAACTAGCTTAGTGAGATAATTTTCCTCAATTACACAGCAATTAAGGCATATAATAGTTAAATTCAACCAAATGAATGCATGACAAATAGTATGCCAAACAAATACATGCAAGTGACTAGTTACTGCATGTAACTCAGATTTAACACCCTCCGAAGTCAGAGTTGGAGATTCATCGGTACAGTCAGATCCAGGTATCATATTAGAACTTATTTTATAACGAAACTCCACGTTTCGTATTTAAAATATAATGGTACATCCATTACCAGTTTTATCAAAACGAGTTCTACATATAATTGTGAGTAGGTTCACGCAGCCTTCACTTACCCCTAAACAAAGGCCTCTGGACTCGACCCATAGCCAGGCGGTTGGCGCCTCAAATGCCTAGTCATCCCGCGGGCTGGGATAAGGTCATATCGTACGTGTGCACCGTACGAAATCAATAACACTCAATAATCACCCTATGTATGGCCTCTCGCTACCTCCGTGTAATGTGACTGCCTAGAATTAATTATGCAGTGCATGATTTATGCATAATCCAAGTTAACTTTTCTAGTCGAATAAAATTTAGTCTTATTAATTCAGTGATCATTCCAAGTCACAAACAATCAATCTAATGAATCTACTATGCAACATACATTATATTATTGCAATTTAAGGTAAATTCACCATTAACAACAATCATTACACACAAGCATAACCAACCCCATACACATTCATTTATATTCACTAACTACAAGCACATACAAACATGGAATCATTAGGAAACACTCACTTGGTCATGGCTAGCTCAAAGGTCGTAGTAGTCTGGCGGCAACTCAGGGTTGATATCGAACTCACCTGAGAATAATGAACAATTTGTAAGGTATGGAATTTAAAGCTCACTAGTGCTAGAATTTGTAAGGTCTATTTCACTTAGTTACGTGAAATTGCTGATTCGAGCTTTTTATTGAATCGCATATAACTTTTTCGTTTTAGCTCGGATCGTTATGAACTTATAGTCCATTTTGATCACTTTCGAGCGTATTTTCTCGTAACGAGGTTCGTTTTGGACGTTGTGGCTCGTAGCGTAAAGTATGATATAAAAATATCACAAAAATTATTATTTAAGTTTAAAAATTATAAAATATTGATTTTTGCTTTTTCGTAACATATTTACGATTTAATAATTAAGTAAATCATATACTTGATATTTTTATTATTTTGGGTATATTTTCCTCTTTTTGAGATTTTTAACTTTATTATGATTATTATTATTGTCACTATTCTCATTTTCTTACTTATTATGTTGCTTATGTACCTCACGATTATACATATATATATTCATATACTTATAATATATAATTTATAATTTATGTTATTGAAAATTTCTTAAATTATGGTATCATATTCATATATATATATATATATATATATATATATACACCTTACATATTTAAGGATTTAGTAACTATAGTTTATAAATACTAATACATATTCGGTATAATATATTACATGTGTTACATATGCATATGTATTTATTTAAAACATACTCTTATATACATATTCATATATTTATATATATTTTGTATTTATTTATAAATGTCTTATGTATATACATAGCTATAAATACATACATATATATTCGGCATATATATATACTTATATAGGATTTATCATAAACTATGTATATCATACATTACATATATATTATGCCGTATATTACTCTATATTATATATATTTATATATGTCTTATATACATACTTATAACAATACATGCTTATAAAATACCCCACTATATATATATATATAATTATACATGTATACACACACATATATATATATGTAGTTACGATAGATACATATATATTTATAATGTAGTTTTGTAATGAAAAATACTAATTCCTAATTATATGTATTCTAAAAAAAAAAATACATAATACATACTATATCCCTATGTTCATGCATGTATACATACCTTACCTTATATATACACATATAATTAAATTTAAATATTCATATACATGGACATATAATAGCAAGGTTATATGTAAAAATACCATAAAAAAATACCATACACATACTATATTTATACATGTGTATATTAGATAATATACATTTATACTACTAAACTAAATTACTTACCTATTAATTTTGTTTTTATTTTTCTTCTTCTTTTCCTTCCTCTTTTCTTCTTCTTTTTCTTCCTTCTTTCTTTTTCTTTCTCTCCCTCACGGTTTGCTCTCCAAGTTTTGTGTTTGTGCAGAATTTTTTTTTCTTTTTCCATAGTTATATTTTCCTCTTGCTCATGTAATTGATAGCTTAATCTTTAAGCTAAGTTAGATTTGCATTAATGTAGATCAAACCAAAATAATCATTTGTAATCTTTTCTTTTTATTTAACATCAACACATGGCAATTTGTTTTACTCACGTGGCTACCAAATTTGGATCCAAAATCTGAACATGGAAAGTGAAGAAAGAAAAGAAAGTGAGAAAAGAGATAAATTGAAATTGAAAGAGAAGGAAAATAAAAATTAATATTAAATATATATAATTTTTCGAAACATATAAATTATAACAAATCTCATCGTAAATTAATTTTTAAATTTTCGTGAAATTTTATCAATTTAATTGGTACTCGATACAATTAAAATTTTTACGAGTTATTAGAGCGATTTTGTTATAATTTCACACTAATAGATGATTTAGTCGAGAATTTGTAATTGACTATAATTTTATTACTATTGAGTAATATTTAGTTATTTTATAGGTTTATATTTATAATTTTAAGGTTTCGAACCAATTCGAGTTCAATTTTAGTTAATAGTGCGTAAACTAGTTTTAAGGTTTTAATGAGCGATTTAGGGTTTCGATCAATTCCTAAGTTTTTGTTACCGGTGTTATATTTGATTTATTAAACTTCATATTCCTTTGTTATTACTAACCTTATTGACTTATTGTATAGTTTAGAATACTTGGACTTGAGTTAAGGTTCAACTACTGTTTTTCTAGGGTTTACATTCTTCCCCCCTTCAAATAAGTTTTGTCCTCAAAACTTGAGATGCGTACCTGGTTCTACAAATAAGTGTGGATATTTCTTCTTTACTTCATCTTCTGCTTCCCAGGTAGTTGACTCTTGTTCATGGTTTCTCCCTAATATCTTGACATAACGAATCCATTTATTCTTCAACTGTTGTACTTTACTATCTATAATCTTCATTAGGTGTTCTTTGTATGTCAAGTTTTCTTGCAGTCTTATTGGTTTCAATGCAACAATACAGTCGGGATCGGAAATGTGTTTCCTCAAAACGGACACATGGAAAACGTTATGAATTCCTGAAAGATTAGGTAGCAATGCTAATCAATAAGCTAAATTCCTAACTCGTTCTAAAATCTCAAATGGGCCTATATATCTTGGACTTAGTTTTCCTTGGGCTTTAGCATGATGAATACTCTTGATCGGTTTTACTCTTAAATACACATGTTCTCCCACTTGGAATTCTAGTTCTCTTCTTTTCAAGTCAGCCTAGCTCTTTTGTCTATCTTGGGATTCTTTCATCTTTTGTTAATCACCATGATTTTATCTGCTGTTTCCTGAATCAGATCGGGACCTATTACAACTTTCTCTATGTTATCCCAGAATAATGGAGATTGACCCTTTCTCCCATATAAAGCTTCATAAGGCGACATGTGTATGGTCGAGTGGTAACTGTTATTATAGGTGAACTCAACCAAAGGTAAATGAGTATCCTAACTTCCTTTAAACTCTATGATATATGCCTTCAGCAAATCTTCCAAAGTCTGAATAGTTCTCTCAGTTTGTCCATCTGTTTGGGGGTGATATGCTGTGCGAAATTGTAGCTTCATTCCCATCACTTTTTGTAAACTTCCCCAAAACTTTGATATAAATCTTGGATCTCGATCCGATACAATTCTTGCTGGGGCACCATGTAGTCTCACTATTTCCTTGATATATATCCTTACCAATTTCTCTAAAGAAAAAGTCTTATTAATTGGAAAAAAGTGAGCTGATTTGGTAAGTTGATCCACGATTACCCAAATCGCATCAAAACCAGTAGCTGTCCTTGGTAATCCACTCACAAAATCCATAGATATCTGATCCCATTTCTATTCTAGAACAGATAAGGGTTGTAATAATCCTCCTGGTCGTTGATGTCCGGCTTTCACTCTCTAGCAAGTTTCACACTTAAGCACAAAATCAGCCACATCTTGTTTCATTTCATTCCACCAAAAATTCTTCCTCAAGTCTTGGTACATCTTCGTTCCTCTTGGATGTATAGTATAGCCTGAATAATGAGCTTCACTTAAAATTTCTTTTTGAAGCTCCTCATCATCAGGTACATACAATTGGTTATTCATGCAAAGTGTACCATGTTCATCCATTCGAAAATCAGCTCGTCTAATGAGTTAAATGACTGCAATTCAACTATGTGCAATGTCGTCTCGGAGTTTACTTAGAAACCTAACAATGGCGCAGTCTTGTGGCTTGACAATCTCACATCTCGTCATTAAGATCTTAAACTCTTGTAGATACTTTTCAACAGTATTTCAACCTTACCTCAACTGTTGGAAAGCATTGGGCATCTCTCATGTGAACTTAAAGTATGTCAACATGAAGCATTCGTTCATTAATCTTTTCATAAGTCTCTAAGTTCTGATTGACTCTTCTCCTTCGACATCTTGCTTAGCCACTAACTTATCCCACCAAAGGCTTGCATATACAACAAGGGATAATGAAGCTAGCTTAAACTTTATCTAATCGTCACATTCGTAGCACTTAAACAACTTCTTGACTCAAGGAATCTAGTTTAAGAACTCTTCAAGTCGGCAACTTCCACTGAAAGTTGATAGCTTAAGCTTTATATTATTAAGTCCT
Source organism: Lumnitzera racemosa (assembly GCA_024138005.1). NCBI lineage: Eukaryota > Viridiplantae > Streptophyta > Magnoliopsida > Myrtales > Combretaceae > Lumnitzera > Lumnitzera racemosa. The sequence goes on from JAMXBC010000003.1 coordinate 40,266,731, forward strand.
TAGCCAGGTTTTTGGAGTTCATCCCTAGCGTTTTGAGCTAGTTGGTTCGCCTTGGATTGGCTATTTTTGTTGGAGTACTGCTTGGCCATATTTCTTCTCAACTTCGGCTCTCTTCTTCGGTTTCTTAGGTTTTAAGTGTTGACATTTCTTTTATTGCTTCGTTTCAACTTAAGTTAGTATTCTTCATCTTCTTAACTGGACAGCTCTTCTTAGCTATCGTCCAGTATTATTAAGCTCGTTAGAACCACCCACTCCTACTAGTAGGTGTTCGTTCCCTTCTTTCATCTTGGTTAATGATAACTCTAATTTTAAACATATTTCATAGGGTGATTTTATAGTATTTTCCGCACATTTTTGGTTTTCTTTAAAGAAATTGATACTTAATTGAGTAAAATGTTGATTTCAGGGTTTAAACGCATTCTAGGCTCGAAAACGAAGAAAATGAATCAAGTTTCACTCAATTCCGAGTTCAAACGAAGAAGTTATGAATTTTTGAAGTTGTGCAGAAAATTTGCCTAAGTGCAGAAAGTTACACCACCTGGGGACACGGTCGTGTCCCAGGCCTGTCGGGTGATGAAAACAAAATCTTTTTGATATACTATAAAAAGACATATTAGGGTTTCAAAAGAGGGGAGAGACATGACAGAAATAAGAGACACAAGAGAAGAGAGGAGATTGGAGAAGAACATTAATCAAGAAGCAAGAACGACATCGATTTCAAGATTAGAGAGATTGTTCATCAAATCAAGAGGGGTTTTTATGCTTTATTTTACGTTTTTGATGAAACTCGTTTTTAGATTCATTATGATAGCTTAGAATTTGAGTATTTAGGATTATGGAACCTAGGGTTTCATGTAACCCTTGGATTGAATTATAATTTCAATAAAGTTTCTACTTTTTCTTGATTCAATTATGTCGTTAATTATGGATTGATAATTCTAGAGTGTCAATATATGATATTATGCATGTTAATTGAGAAATTGCATGTGTAATTAGATCTAGGCATAATTGAAGAGAGTTACATGTATACTTAGAGATAAGATATATGTTTCTTCCGGAAAATTGATTGTTTGTGTGGGAATTCATTGCACGTTAATGCGATTCTAAATTATATTACTAAGTGATGAGATTCCGGTAAATAATTTAGGATTAGGGTTAATATGCTTGAGAAAGATATTAGCTTTAATTGTGAATCCCTCCGGTAAAAAAAAAAAATAGAAATTGAATTGGATATATTTTAAAAAAGGTTACATGTTAAACACTAGGGGAAATAATTCCTAAATACATTATTGCATACTTGAAGTCGTTAGTAGTTTATTGCTTCCTAATTTGCGTAATTAAGTCTCATAAGTAGTTTAGTTGTTAATTTCAGTATTTTTAATTCATTCAATTTATCACAATTTTTCGATTAGATAATAAACCTAAAGTTAATATTAGTACTCAAAATCTCTGAGGGATCGACTTGGACTTACATCCGCTATATTAAAACTAATAGGTACGCTTGCCTCATATCAGTTAACATGTTTGTGGCCTCTAACTAAACCAGTAAGCTCTTAAATAAAATTAGTGAGATTCTAAATATGATATTCCAATTTATCAACGTGTCTCCTTAAGCTTCTATAAGGACTATCACCACTATTATTAACATTATCTTCAGGCATTTTTTGTCTGTATAGTAATTTTTAGAGAAAATCGAACAAACACAATTTACAACAAACACAACTACAATAACCTAAAAACGACTACTACTCAGCTTCTATAGCTCCCTATGACTAACAAACATTTCCACAACAACTAGAATTAACTACTAAAATTACCATTACTTATCTCAACAGTAGTACAGTACTACATGTACTAAGAATACGAACAACAAATTACATTACAAAACAACAACTAATAGATGTTTAACCATGAACTAAACTTTGAAGAACACTAACATGCATGTCTTCCCAAATCTCTGATACCAAAATGTTACGGCTCATTGGCTTAACATTTGTACAGGTGATGAGCTGCTGACCATTAGTCCTCTTACATACACATGACTTCAAGGCCTCCAATCCTTCACTCGAAGAATCCTCTCTTGGCATCTTACCAATGACGAAAGACTCTACGTGGAAGAATGATAGCTGAATTACTTGACAAATCCAAGAGGTTACACCCTACTCCATTCTCTCTCTTATGTCGACGTCGACTATTCACTTGCCAAAGGCTTTATGCTGAATGATTGAACTTTCAATTGCCGAGAGACTCTTGTCAAGTGATGAGACACTCTTCTTTAGGCTGAGTACTTTCTTCCAACTTCCTACCAGTCCTTAATGCCACAACATCTTGATTCCCTTCACCTGTTGTGATAAGAGAATCTATGTATAGAACTAATGTTGTGCTGCCACCTATCTCGTTCGCCTAACATTGTACTATTTTTTCATTTTTGTTATTTGTCCTTTCTACCCTTTTTCGTGTGTACTAGAAATTCTTCTTTTGTATGCCTTTTAATAATTTCTTTATTTGTATGGTTACCCTAGGGACTTACTATAAATAGCCTCTTTTGCTTGTAAACTAGAATCACCTTACTTTATAGATATACACCGAATATACTGTTCTTATGAGACAATCCTCTTTAAGACCATTTTCCATACACTCATATCTAATCTTATTGAATAACTAAGGATTAAAGGCAAGTGGACGATGACATCAATTTGTGCATTGTATCAAGTAAAGTGTTAAGTCATGTTCTGTTTGCAGGTGTGTCATATCCTCTGAGTAGCTTTACGTTAGTTACTCTTGTTAGTTTATTGACCTATTCACTTTACTTTCTTCAATATTTTAGAGGACCCATTAGTTCAAACTAACTATGGTAAGTCTTAATGATAACTGAGCTCCTAAGCACATTGGTAGGCAATGAGTTGGAATTATAATGGGTAATCAAGGTTTAAGTGGGTATAAAGAACAGGAAGTAAAATGGGGTTTTGACGGTGAATATCTATAGATATCATACACTAAGATACAAACACAATCAGCAACTAAGCTCAAAATAGGGTTCGATATGACTTACAAATACTAAATGTCACTCAGGATTCAAATGAGAGTTAGATACAACTTACCAACCGACTCAAATGAGGGGTTCACCACAATCTTAAGGTCAAGATTGATAAGAACACAAGAAAGATTAAAGAGTTGATAAATACTTAATAATTCGATAAATGCCAACTCTAAGAGCTCAAGAGTAACCTTACTTGAAAGAGGAAAGTTCCAAGTGTAATCACTGTATGTATGTTCTTTATTAAAAATTTGTTTGCTAGTTACAAATGTTGCTATTTGTAGCCAATCTTAAAAGCAGTAGTCGCAAAAATGTAAAAAATGTACAAGGCCTTAAACCCTATAGAATGGGCCTATAATTAAAATAATGAAAATATTCACAAAAATACAAACCTATGCATTTAACAGAAGAAGTCGGTACACAGTTATTCGGCTTGTCTTGGAATGAGTAGGATTCAAACTGGGTGGGGTTGACAATTGGATGTTCGAGTTTAAGGTCGACCCATAGTCATCAAGTTCTATGATTAGTCAGCACTAATCTCTCCATACTATGTTGAGTGGATCCATGGCCTTAAAGCCTCGATTATGTGGTCTCTCGGCTTCTTAGTAGATAACAGACTTAATGTCGAGTATCATATCCTAGCTTAGCATAGGATGTACAATCACATAAGAATACCTGTTGAAAACTTAACTCAACCTACTAATTAATCAAAAGACAATATTGTTTACATGATAAAGGGGTTGCTACATTGGAGTTCAGCTGGATATTCTGTTACAACTTATGTATACAGCATAATATTTACATCGAAACATGAACTAACTTTTTCCTTTGTCATCTTCACAATAATATGATTCTTGATTTAGTACAAATTCCATACAAAAGTCACTAAGTTCAACTCATGCTTTTAGTATATATATCCCCCTTAGTGCTGGGCCCTTCATAATGTAGTGAACCTAAGAATAAAGCATTTTATCCTCTTAACTACTAAAGTTGAGAGAGAGTAGATAACAATCAACACAATATAGACAATATGATAGACAATATTGCATATCATAACTGAACCATTTCAATTATAACTCGCAGGTTCAACTTTATATATACATCCACCTAACCGGGCATTTACTACTAGCAATGCAGCATGCTATGCTCATGTATATGGCATGCATTAGTATCGATATCCTATGCCATCCAATTTTCTTCCAGTTAATCGACATAGCCGGGCATCTAGATACAACGTCCAAGAAACTATAGGCAACAAGGAGCTGCCTAGGAGTAGAACCCCCAACTTTGCTTTACAAAATTAAACTATATATTGTAGTTCACCAAATCAAAGTGGCAATACTGCCAAATAAGACCATACACTATAGTCTTCCAAATTTGACTAACAAAATAGTCATAATGTTCGGGCAATGAAATCTATATACTTCCAAAAATTGAGTTTGTAAAGCCATATTCTTTCCATGGTCACTTGGAAGCCTCATTTTGAAAGTTTTAACTCGTAAGTCCCTTTTTGTGTCATGCCATGCTATAATATGTAATAGTAACTCAAGAATATCAATGACCACCTTCAATCTTTAAGTTTTATTCAACCTAGTGATCTGGATCTAGTTTTCAAACTCTCCCCAGCAGAATTTTAGTATCTTACTTAGGATTCACTTAGGTGAACACCTAAAAGATTACGTTAGTAATCACTCAACTTCCCTGGTTAGCACAATCATTCGTAAACACAATTCATCACCTGATGTAGCAACATAACAATTTAACCAAGGTACAATTACTGTCATTCATAATCACCACATCAACATTCACCATAGTAGCATATCAATTCACCCAAGATATACTCATATTCAATCAACATAGCATCAAACAATATGCAGTGTTATGATTAGCAATATATCTACTCTAAGCATGGGTTAGATCTACTTACCTAGACTTAGTAATAGCGCAAAATCCTAAAATCCACCCATGATCGTTCCTTACTTACCACACCTATGAAAATATAACACAATCTTCAAATCAAGTATAGGTCAAACCTAAACTGTTATAAGCTTTCATTTCTGCGTTTTTAAATCTCGTTTGATCGTATCTTACTTATTTTTTTTATCCAATTTCAATAAACTTTATATTGTTACAATTGTCACTTCAAGTCCTATTAAGATATCTTAAGAATCAAGTCTTTCAATATTATCAAAGTCTAAAAATACCCTTTCGTATTACCAATTCGACTATATGTCATTATAAATTCGTAATTAACCCAAATAAACCCTAAATATAAATTAAAAATCCTAAATTTCCTCATTTCCCAAGTTGGTTAGCATTCATTACGTACCCCAAAACACTAATCCTTTACATATTTAACAAATATTACATTAGTATTAATTATTATATCATATTTTAGGCTAATATATAGGTTTATATTATGAAAATATATAATAAATAGTATACGAGGCCGATTAATTCCACAAAAAATCCTATAGACTTACAAAATATGTAGTTTAATTATTGACTATGAATTATACTAAACTAGCTATTATTTATTTTTTCAAAAATAGCGGTTTTAACTCAAAATTAGTGAAAATTAATCAAATAAGTGAATTTAGTCACAAGATAAAATTTAAGTGTCTCAAGCATCATTATGAACTTCCAAGAATCATAATACATAGGGCTCATATTTTGATTTTGTTAAAAACTAATTAATTCCGTAAAATAGCGAAATTGCCTGTTTTATGCAAAATAATTACAATAAATAGTAAACATGATTATTTTTAAAAATTATTATTACTACAATTAAATACATATATCAAGTATGTTACGAAAAATTTTCAACTTGAAAGGATATCATTTAATATTTCTAAAATTTAATATAATTTTCATCTAAATAGAGCAATTTCTTAAGGACCTTATATTTCCAATAATTATTTTCTTTAAAATAAAATTACTACATTAATCTATACATAAAATAACTTCAAATCCAAGTTTCATAATTAAATAACATCATTTGCTATTTTTACGAAATTTACAATGTTTTGGTTAGAAATTTGGTTCACCTAAACCAGTTGCCTCCGACTACCCTTTGGCCACTCTACCTTATCAGAACACCTCCTCTAGTGGTGCTTTCCTTAACCCTAAATAGCCACCACAATAGGACTCCTATAAGTCTTTGAACCAATCTGATCAGATTTTGTGCTTTGCTTTTACTATAATTTTTTTTTTCAAAATTTTCTTGAGTGTTTTTCTTTTGTTTTTATAATTCTAAAATGTTGTTTTTGAAGTGTGCATGCCCTATTTATATTTTTCAAATGGGTTAGGATTAACAAAAATTTAACATGTGGATTACACATCATTTTCTTAATTTTTTAATGCATAAGATGTCATTTTTTGATTATTTGCCTTTCGACTCAACAATCTAAATTGATCCTTAGTTGCCACATCATGGGATGACTCATCCTTTCAATTTTTTTATTAATTTTCCATTTTTTTATGTTAATTTACCTTATTTTAATAATAATTTATTATTATATATGTGTATTTAATACAAATAATGTATATACTATGTAAATACATGTATATTACATATAATTTATTATTTTTATAAGTTAAATAACTTATCTTTAATATCTTGTTATATCTAAATGTTTGAATTTCACGTTATTGATATTTATCAATTTTAGCGATAAATTGACATTTTCTTAAATCAATATTTTTATATAACTTATTTTAAGAAATTGAATTTACTTGAATTACTTTATCTAACTTTTCTAACCTTAATATGAAATTTAAAATCAAACAAGTATAATAACCCGGTGTCTTAAATTTAGGGGCTAGGATCTTAGGATTATTGAATTGGCTCAAAATCCTAGGATATTACATTGAGTGGCTCCTTCTGTTTCTCTCAGCCTTTTAGTATTAGCTCAGTCTCAACAAGAGTTGATTGACCTTGGCCCTCGGTTAGAGTAGGTTTGCTTCAATTTTTGACAACTCAATGTCAGCTTAGGATAGGTTAGCCTCAACTTGAAGATAGTTGCAGGCTGATTCCTATCATTTCATAAGGATGGTAAGAGGATTGGAGGATTGAACTATTGCCAATGTCTTAGAGTGAAATTTAAAAAGATCAAGAGTATCTTAGATCATGCCAAAAGAAGAGGAGAAAACAAAGCTTGCTTATAAGTCAAAGGATTTAGTAGAATCATGGTGATGTAAGCAAAAGGCCTAAGACAAAGCTAAAATGAGATTCGTAAGCAAATATTTTCAAAGTTTAGGGAGATGGTGGAATCATAAATGGAATAAAAAAAACAAGGATGAGGCATCTTGACTAGAGACAAGTGAGGGTTCAAAAGGAATGAATCAAGGCCAAGCTTATGGGTAGAAGTGTATAAGTAGCTTCTGATGGCAAGACTACATGTTAGAAGTAAGCTAGAGAAACCTTTTGTAATAATGCTAGTTAGAAGAAAAGGAAGTTTCAAAAGCCATTTGGAGAGTTACAAAATCAGAAGAAGATAGGTTTCCATTGAAGAGTAATATATCAAGCATACATAGCTTATGAACCATGACATGTAGATTAGGGTAGTTTTTTATTTTGGCAATATGTGAGGAGGAGCTTTGAAATTAAATTTGATTTGGTAAATCAATGTTTAGAGAATATATTTCTGGAAGTTGGCAAAGAAAATTTTTACAAGAGAATTATTAAGTGACATTCTATGTCTTCTACATTTGGTAAGAAGGCATTCTATAATTTGAATAATGAAAAGATGAAATAGATTATGTTAGATATCTCATGAATTTTGATGATAAAAAAAAAGAGAAGAACATAATGAATTAACAACTGTGCAAGTATTCAAAAAGTTCTTCAAAAAGTTTAAAATTGCAAAATTGAGGTGCATTCAGACACTTATTTAGAAAGTTTGAATTAATTGAAAAGAGACTAGTCTGAAAATTTTCAAAGAGAGTGTTTTAGAAGCTTTTATACGAAGAATTGATACAATATTTCAGAAACTTGTTTAGAGACTTAGAGAAAAAAAAAAGACTGATACTTTTTAAAAGATTATTTAGAAAGTTGGTTTGGAAAAGTAATGTTGAAAATTAACAAAATATCATATTCGAATTAAATAAGGCTTAGCTCTACTAAATTGAGTGTATTATAAAATAAGCTTAATCTTGTTTCACTAAGATGGAATTAAGAATCCATGAGGATTATTTTTTAAGTGAACTTATCGTTGGATAATTTAAGATAATATCTTACATTGGATAAGAATAAGGTTGGTTTCAGATCTTATGGGATTTCAATTTAAAATCTAAGGTTTATCTAGAAATTATTAATCAAGCATATCTTACCGTCATTTTCAAATCTGAAGCTTATCTAGATATTACTGATCAAATTGTATTTGATAAAGATAAGTTCATAAGGTCAAGATTAAATTTTAAACTTCAAGATTTTCTCTAAAAATATCTACGGATTATCTTTAACATTAAATATGGATAAACATAAAGTGAAGAAAATCTTCTAAATCTTAGCCATTGGAAGACTCTAATATAAAAGGAGAAATGATTCAAAATGTCAAGCACGTCTTTGAGAAAATAATAATATTTTTGTTACACTTATATATAATCAAATTCTACCTTTTGAAAAAGCATAGCAAGTCTCTCAAATACTTTTTCAAAATGTTGAATTGAAGTGAATTATTTATCAATTGTCATTTTTGTTTTAATGCAAAATTATTTGAGATTATTATTGTTGTCCTCACTTGTATTTTGTAAACATTATTTGTTGTTTGAGGGTTAAGAGAATTTCGATTGTACTTTGTAGATCTGTAATTAACCTAGATTATAGAGAGGCTAGATATGCAGAGCAGAGTATTGTGAAGTCCATGTATGATGAATGCTTGTAAACTTCTCGTGATTTTGATATAATGGATTAAGTGGAACGATACCAATAAAGTAGACTAGGTCCCTCGTAGTGAAACTAAAATAGAGCAGTAGGTAGAAGGTCGAATCTCTATAAATTCTAAGCCTGATATTCTCTTTCCTTATCTCTAAATTATTAAAGTACCATTGTTTACTAATATAAGTTGTTAAGAGGGGTATTTTCTTATATAAAAAAAGTTTTCAAAAAGGGGACCAACAAATTAGTTATTTTATTTCTTTTCTTATAGTTATTTTATTTCCTTTCTCATGTAACTTCATTCTAGATAGTTATTTACTTCTACAATGGCTCTAATATAAATATGTAAGCCCATAGGGAAGAAAGTGTTGTTAGACATCTTTTGAGTTGAATTATTATCAATCGAGTTTCTCTTAATTGTTTTTATTAATTCTTTACAATTGTAATGAACATTAGTACTTATTACTCTATTTTATAGATTATGACATATCTTTGTTTCTATGATTTGTATGTCATATCGAGTCTCAATAACAAGTATGTTATTGAACCTTCCATAAATTATATTAGATTACTTCACTAGTAACCTAATTGCTTAACAATTGTCAGTAATATTAATTTTTAACTAAATCAAACCAAAATTCATTTTACTATTCATTAGAGTAGTAATTTGTTTATATCCTCTTATTTTATTCTTTATATGCAAAAAATCATCTAAAAATAATTTTCTTTTAGTCCATAAAACACTAAAAATATTCAAGTTTGACTAATGAACCACATACATTGGTTGAGTTCTGACTCTTTGGAGGATTTAGGCACATTATCCTACTTGTCTTGTTGTGCTATATATGCTTCTGTCTTTGTTTCATTACTAAGCATGTTTACTTATATCCTTACAAACTTTCTACGTAGCTATAGAGTTAATATATAGTGTTATACCAACCTTCAAATATAAAAAGATGGATTATGCTGCTAAGAGTGGGGAATAACAAAAATCGGAGCCTTCTCGTTTCTTTGTACTTTAGAGTCAGCTAGTTTTCCTAGGCACCTAGTATGATTCATAATTTAGCTTGAAATAAACATTTAAAATTTCTTTATAAGTTTTATACATAAAATCCAATATAAAAGCTATGTGTAATTATATGAAATGTCTTCCAAAAAATGAAGTTGTTGAATTGGAGAAAATTAAGAGTAGTTTAGTCATATGTGCTTTATATATATTGAATCTATGATAGTAGCTTGGCAATTAGCTTCTATCATGGGTTTGTGTATATGGTGAGACTATTACGGTTATATAACTCTCAAGGCATAACAACCCTACCTTAGGTAGCCAAAATAACCATGTGAATGTAGATGTGGATCATTCAACCCATGAGTGGCGGTGGATGGCTACTCTCCATCATAGAATTAAATAAGAAAAGAAAAATGTATGAAAAATCAATTAGATTTTCGCAGTATTTGTTTATTTTTTTTTAAATTTTGTAATGGTGCATCAAACTACCTAATTTTCAGTGACCCATGAAACTTTGGTATTTATTTTGAATACCCCAATACTAGGAGTAGCGGTGACTACTTGTAGAGGGTTGTGGAAAAGCACCCCCACGCCCTCTCCCTTCTTCTCTTTTACCTTACCATTTAGGTGGTTGTTGACCATCTTGTAACCGTATGGTACTTAGATCTTTATTTTTAATTTCTATTTTTCTTTTTTTTTTTGGCTTTTGATTTCCTTTTCTAATTTTTTTTAATTATTTAAATTAGTTTAGTTATATTTAATTACTTTATCTACTTAATATAGTTTTTTGGACCAATAAGGTTGCTTTAGACTAATAGCGTTACAAAAAATCCTCATTTTGTAAATTTTTACAAACTCTAAGGACTTAAATAAAAAAAGGCTAAGACCTAAAAGTGTAATTTTCCATATAACATGTTTTTGTGTTTATATGTGTGTGTATGCATGCAAAACTTGATTCATAAAATCAAAGTTAAAATAGGGCTTCATAAAATTGTTTTTTAAAGTCATGGTATCTTCATGAATATGCTTTAAGGCAACAAGATAATTTAGTAATTTTCTTTATTTAAAAACTCTTCCCCTCTCTCCTAAAAATCATATCAACCCCCTCTCCCTCTTTCCCTCCCTTATTCTCATGTTTCTTCCCCCATACTTAGTAGTTCCTTCAAGCTCTCATCACTAAGAACAAGAAAGCAACCTATATTTTTTTTTCGAGATTATTAAAGAAAAATCAAGGAAAACTCAATTTTAGGACTTAAGTTTGGTAAGTTCTAAATTTTCATAAGGTTTTAAGTAAGAGAGCGAAGGGGATTAAGGTAAATTTAAAATGGAGGATTAGCATTTCAAAAATTTCAAATAAGAGATCAATATTTCATAAAGTAGTTTCAACAAAAGATCTGATTATTATAAAACTATAATTTAATAGTCATTTCATAAAATTATTTGAACTACTTTATAAAATATTGATTTATTATTTGAATTTTTTAAAATATTAATCTCTTATTTGAATTACTTTGTGAAATATTAATCTTTTATTTGAATTTTTTAAAACGGTGATCCCTTGTTCGAATTTAACCCTCAATATTAATCCGCCTTAGTTGTAATTCTCTAATTTTAAGTTATTTTCTTTGGTTTCTTGTTGAAGATGGTTGTAATGTGTGATAATATACAGATTATTTGTGTTAGTGTACGTATTAAGTTGTGTTTCTACAAATGACCAAGTAAGTTCTCCTCTCTAATCTTGTTTTTGTTAAAAGATCAAATCTTTAGTAGAAAGTAGAAGTTGGACTATGATTTTGAAAGAAGGAGGTGTTTGTTAAGTGTGTTCTAGAGTGAAGTGAAAGGTGTTTTGGTAGTTGAGAAGTTGTTCCGAAGTGGTGTTTTTTAAGTAAGGTTGGACAAAAGTTTAAAGGTTGTGAGAAATCAAGGGTTGCAAGTCTGTATACTTACAAACTTGTTGCTTGTGTCTAGATGCCATTCTTAGCATTCAGATGCCAAGGTTGTGTAAAATCCATAGAATGTACTTTCAACATGGCGTTTGGATGCCATATTACCTAACATTCGAATGCTAGCCCTTATGTTGTAATGTAAATTTTTCCTTTCATTTCCCTTTTTAATTACGATTTGATGTACTGCTTTACAAACAACAACTATGATTTATTACTATGTTTTCTAAGATCAATTATCTCATGTTTTCTAGACTTTAATCTTCTTCCTTAGGTTTTGTTAAGGTGAATAAAGGTTTAATGTTAGGTTGTTGAGTGGGTTTGGGAGTTGAAGTTGGGTTGTTATGTATTCAAAGAGTTGTGTTTTAAGGGTGTTATTTGTTTCAAATATCAAGTTCTAAGAGTTATGTTGTTCTAGATTCTAACGAGATGGATATTCTAAGTACAAGATACTTACTTGTGTGCATGAATGTATTTGGCTAATAACTTAAATGGACTTAATTAATTATTCAACCTAACTAAATGTGTATTTCGTGTGCGTTACTTTCGCCAACATCTTAAGAGTACTGGTATGTTGACAAGGCATCCTAATGATCTTTATGAGATGTTTTCTTGCGTGGAGTCCCATAATAAGATGATCTAGGTAAATTTAAGTAGATTTTTGGTTATGGTATCTATATATATATGTATATTTCAATCATGATATAAACCAAATCTTAGGATGCCAAGATTGTGCTATTTGTTGAATTAGTCTAAAGATGATAAAATAGTTTGATGTATTGTTATTTATGATGCTTGTGAGTTTGATGTCTGCTTGATAATCCACTTATACATTTATGGTATTATATGTTAACACTAGCTTACCCTTTAGGGACCTTTCGTTTTTTAGTTGTGGGTATAAGTTCTAATGAGAGTTTAGATGTTTATAAGCATTTAGTATATAAGTATATATATGATATAGTGGATGGCATGGATTATTACTTTAATGGTGGCAATGAGTTCACTTAGTTTATTGCTATTTTTTGGACCGATCTTGTTAGGAGAATAAACTTGTTTGTTATCTTCATGTTTGTTGCTTCTAGTTATTATAACAGTCATATTAGACTCTAATGTTTGTTTAGTTACTAAGATGTTTCCAGTAAGTCAGATTATTTGGTAGGTCATGGATAGAAGTTTATCAATTTTACTCATTTTGTATTTTAGTTGATCGAATGGGCTTTTTTGAGCTACTTAATTTATGTGATATGGTGAAGTATTTGATGGAAGTAGGCAGTTATACATATTCGATTCATGGATTTAGATAGGTTTACACGTTCCATATGCCCTAGCATGTTATTATATAGTGATGACATGTGATGGGTTATAACACTTTAAATTCCAAGGCATTATTATATATTTTACATATGTATGTGTGTAAAGCGAAAGACAAAAGCTTTACACTATAGGTTGGTTTAATTTTAAACTAGATTACTTACTTTCAACTAGATGTAGACGATAGTATATTTATGAGTTTTTTTTTTCTTTTTGGGTATCCTGAGGGATGAAAAAGTTAATTACACCTCTATTAAATGTATAGTATTCGCTACTTGATGAAAGGATCAGAATTGTGCTAGCATTATGACATCTCAAATGTAAGAATTGAGACAAACTCTTTAGTAATCACAAAGTGGCTCTCAACATGGATTGTCAAAAAGATCTTATCGGTGAAGATACTTTTCTAAAAGTTTAAGGTAAGCCTAACCGAGTGTAGAGAGAGAAGAATGCAACTATTGTTTAGTTGGCCACACAAGTAACGGAGTTGTACTGGAATTTCCATTAGATGAGATTGTACTTATGAGGAGAAAGTTTAAAAGAATTGTATCTCAAAAAAAAAATTGGTCTTTGAAAGTTTCAAATTTGTATCCATTTTATTTACATTGTTTTGAGGAGATATTTTCCTTGTAATCTTTTTAGACTATATATTGTGCATAGGATAGGTTTGGGGTTTCCCCCTTTAATGAACTACTGATCAACGGTCCCATTATTCGCGCATGGCTTCGAGGACTCCAATCCCTCACCCAACTAATTCTCTCTTGGCAACATATTGAAGACGAGAAAGTTTACCCCAAAAGAATATGGTTGAACTCCTTAAGCTCCCCTAATTTTCATACATTGATTTGTACATTCGGTAGTGATGATGCTAACCATTCTCTTACCAAGGATCCTATGCTAAGTAATCCGACTAACCACTATCAAGAAGTTCTTACCGTGTGATAAAAGACTCACTTAAATGATCGAATAGTTTTCTCTCGGTATGTCGCCATCTCTCACGTCCTGACCCTTTATTACCGTAACATTTTGACCCCTTTCACTTGTTGTGTTTAAAAAATATTTGTATGGGGCCAATATTGCACTACCACCTATCTACCTCGTCTAACATTGTACTATTTTTCCATTTTTAATCTTTTGTCCTTTTTACCCTTTTTAGTATCTACTAGGAATCCTCTTTTTGTATATACTTTCTTGTCATTTCATTATTTGTAATGTTGCCTTAAAGACTTATTATAAATAGTCCTTTTCTTTGTAAGCCGCAAATAACTTATATTTTAATATTAAATATTCTGTTCTTGTGAGACAACTCCCTCTAAGCCTATATTTCATACATTCTTGTCTAATTTTGTTGAGTAGCTCAAAATTAGTGGCAGATGGACTTTGACATCAACTTATACGTCATATCAAGTGTGGTGTCAAGTCATGCTATATTTGTTGGTAAGTTACATCCTCCGAGCAGCTTCATATCAACTACTCTTGTTCGGTTGTGGACCATTTCCTTTTAATTTTTTTTTCAATATCTCGAAGGACCCATTTCAGTTCAAATCCGCCTCAGTAAGTCCTAGTGATAATTGAGCTCTTGGCATATAATATATTCTTAGTATTAGAGCTTGAGGTTGAGGTTGAGACTAAGAGCTATGTAGTAATAATCGGTCTAATGTTTGAGATACTATGTGTAATTGTAGCCATCCATGTGAAGTGTAGTTACTGAAATTTTGTGTTAGGAATGTCGAACCTTAATATACAGGGAGAGATTTATGATCTCGAAAGTAATGCTCATGGTCATGGTCGAGTGATCCAATAAACACCATGTACTATTGATGAGTAGATATAAGATCTTGCTACTATTGTGGTTAATTTAGTGGCTAATTTAGCTACCTCAGTAAACAAGGTCTTAGAGAATGGACCGCGTAAGAGAGTTGCTACGTAGTATTGAGAAACGAGAGACAAGCTAAGGAGGTAGATGAACGAGCGAGCTTCGGAAGCCTTTCCAGTGAACTATGCACCACCGCGACGTGCTAATAGAGTCGCGAGGAGAAGGTTAGAGTTGGACGAAGTGGAAGAGTATGAAGAGGAAGAAGACTAGTATGTTGAGCTTGATGAGCGAGAGTTTAGAGCGCTAAAAGGTGTCGAACATCTTAAGGTACAGATTCCGAACTTTAATAGGTCTGGTGGTATTGATGACTACTTGGATTAGAAAGAGAAGATAAAAAAGATATTTGACTTTTATGATTATAAAAATGCTGTCTACAATAGAGCAGCCGCATTAGAATTTTCTAGGTATGCGGCAATGTAGTGGAAGAAGCTATAGAATGTTCGCCTGAGGACCTAACCTGAGATTCGAACATGGAACGAGATGAAAAGAGTTTTGAGTAATAGGTTCATTCTTGAACACTATGAATAGGACACTTTTCAATGACTCCAAGACTTGAGGCAAGATAATAGATCCATAAACAACTATGTCCGAGAGTTTCAATTGCTCATGATACAATGTAATGTTGACAAGCTTGAGACTTGAATTATAGTACGGTTCATCTCGGGACTCTAAGCTGAGATTGGTCACATCATGGAATTACAAAGCCTCATAACTTTAGATGAAACCATTTGTATAACCTAGAGAGTTAAAAGACAACGACGAAACTAAGCTAGTTGAATGTTGAGTAACCGAACCATGATGTCAAATAAGACTAGCTTGCCGAATAGATTATGGAATGATAGGGCGTCAAACAATTCCGAGGTGGAATACCAAGATCATGTGCCAAGCCAAGTACACGAGGGTCGAGGTAGGAGCAAGACTGAGGAACTTGAGATCCAAAGAGACAAAGGTTAGAGTTTAGGGAAGAAAACCTAAGAAATTAAATATTTTAAATGCCTTGGCTATGGACTCGTTGTCAATAGTTAGTTTTTGCTCAATTTACACTCATTGTTTTGTCGATCGAGATGCCGAGTAATCAACTCTCTCGGCATTCGCCCTCTTTAGAAGATATACGACACTTATGTTGTGTACAAAAAAGGCTCCTAGTTTGAATTCAAATCTATGGCATGACCAGTTATCATAAGTACGGTTATATTTTACAACTGCTTACTATCCCTTCATATTAGGAGAGATGTCAAGTCAAGAAGTCTCCATGTATCTTAACAATTCTCTTGACAACTGCCTTAGACATAACAACCATCTATAAATACCAAAAAGAAACTCTGTAAGAGCTCTTTGATACTTCTTATTCATATACTTATTATAATAAATTACCATTTTAACTTAGGCATCTGAGTGGCCACACTAGACAGGGCCCAGTATCAAGTATGTTACTTTCTTTTGTAAGACTATTTCCTCATCCCAAAATTCACCATCGACATTTGGCACCGTCCATTTTTCTCTTAACATGACTACATGGTTAAAACTAGGATGACATGAAGTGCAAGTGCAAGTACTAGTACTTCCTCTTAATAGCTTGATGGAGGGAGTTGGCATGTTGATGAACAACGATTGACTCAACTTAAGCAACTTTGTCTCGATTTAGCCAAAGAAAATTCTGAGCTAAACAAAAAACGCGAACAAATCCTTGACCTTCTCTATAAAAGTTTTCACCTAAATCAGGAAAAAGAGTGTGGTGATGATGATGCCAACAGTACCGATGATTCCATTTATTTACCTAAATTGCCAAAAAAACAAGCTAAGGTTCTAGTGCAACCCACAGCTCCTGCTTTTAAAAAGATTGATAAGGGCAAGTAACCGCAGCACGTGTATCATGTGGGACCTTTGCATGTCAGCATACCCACTTCAGCGACCAAACAGTTCCAAATCAAGAAAAGTCCTTTTGGAAGAAGTAATACCTTGGCACATTAAGTTGCCTCAATTTGAAACATATGATGGGATGAAGGACCTTGAAGACCACTTGGAGTACTACTGAACATTGGCTAGGTTGCATGGTTTAAGCGATGCGGTAGCATTTCAAGCTTTTCCTTTAGCCTTGAGGAATGCAACTAGCATATGATTCAAACACTTGAAACTAAATACCATTTCATGCTTCGATGAATTAGCATAAGTGTTTTTTTAACACTTGCTTACTAGCAAACTTCTTGTTAAGGATTCTTCAATCCTGAACACCATCAAACAAAGGTTTAGTGAGTCAATCAGAGACTTTGGCTAGATTTATGGCCGAAATGGTCCAAATCCCATAATTGAATATGAATGTGGCCCTCAACGCCGTAATCAATGGTGTCAAGCCTCATGGAAACTTTTTCAAGTCTTTTGCAAAGAATAAGCCAAAAACTTTAACTAAGTTTAAGGCTAAAGCCACCTTATACGTTCAACAAGAAGATAACATAAAGGCATGACGAGAGGTTAATCAAAGTAGAGAAGATGGAAAGAAAGACAAACAGAAAAATGCTAAGGATAGACTTAGCACAGACAACAACAACAACCTAGATACTGAAAGGAAAAAACTGAGGATCCCAACATTCTCATCCCACATGCCTGTTAACCATCCAATCTCAGATATTTTGATGGAGGTCTGTAAAATGAGACGTGTCCTCCAATGGTTAGAAAGAATGCGTGGGAACCCCTTAAGAAGAAATTAGAATAAGTACTGTGACTTCCACCGTGACAAGAGTCATAATACAGATGAGTGCATTCAACTCAAAAATGCAATTGAAGATGCAATACAATGTGGGCACCTACGAAAATTTCTAGCGCATGATGCTGAAAGAATCGAAAGACCGTCTTAGAGGGAAAGAGAGAAACATAATGACGACACTCGGCTAGCAATGGCTGTGAAAGATGCAAGGAATGTTAATCTCAACAAAGCACCCAATAGAGTAATTAATACAATTGTCAGCAAACCTAGTATTGGCCAATTGAGTTCTTCGAACTCGATTAATGCCAGGAATTATGTTTACAATATTCAAGGAAAGAAGGTTAGGATTGATAGTACAATATCTTTCGGGAAAGAGAATTTTGAAGGCATACAGAGGCCGCATGATGATGCACTTGTCATCAATGCGAGAGTCGCCAACTTTGAGATTAAGAAGATACTTATTGATATGGGAAGTTCGGCCGATATCATTTTTCAGCATACCTTTGATCAAATAAGACCCAAGATTAAAGCGTAATCGCAGTCTTACAAGTATGACCTCTATGCTGTCAATAATCAACTCATTTAAATAGTTAGAGTTATCTCTTTGCCAATACAAATCGGTGATGACAAGCATGTTGCATAAGACAAAGTGGATTTTCTCGTCATCAAATGTTGATCCTCTTACAACAAGATAATAGGATGGCCATACCAATATTTATTCGACATTGTCCTTTCAATGACACATCTAAAAGCCAAGTTTTCCACTCCTACAAGGGTCGGTGTGTGTAGAGGAGATCAACAATTAGCATGTTCCTTATTTATAAGGGCTTTGAGGCGAGAAGAAGTGTTTTAGGTCGAGACCTACCCAAAAGGCAAGTCAATTGGCATAGAAAACATCAAGAATGCTATAAAGGAGATTCCTTTGGAAGATTTTCCCGAGAAGACAACAAGGATAGGGAAACCATTGTTAGCAGATGTCCGGTAAAGTCTTATTGACTTCCAACAAGCCAATACTGACATGTTCGCATGGTCACCATTAGACATGTCAGGTATTTCGAGAGATGTTACCATACATAAGCTTTAAACCGACCCAAATGTAAAGATGATCAAACAGAAAAAGAGATATTTTACACCAAAGAGACAAGCAACAATAGACGAAGAGGTCTAACAATTATTGAAGATAGGATTCATCCAGGAAAAGCTTTATTTGACTTAGCTAGCAAATTGTGTACTAGTCAAGAAGTCTAACGATAAGTGTTGAATGTGCATAGACTTCACGGATCTTAATAAGGCTTATCCCAAGGATTGTTTCCCGCTACCAAAAATAGATCAGATGGTATATGCAACCATAGGACATGTATTGCTTTTTTTTATAGACGCTTTCTCTAGTTATAATCAAATCAGGATGGATAAGGTAGATGAAGTCTACACATCTTTTGTTACTAATTTTGGAACATATTGTTATACGGTAATGCCCCTTAGGTCGAAGAACGTTGGTGCTATGTGCCAGAGTTTAGTAATGAAGATGTTTAAATCTCAGATCCATAGGAATATTGAAGTATATGTGGATGATACGATTGTGAAGAGCATGAAAGAAGATCAGCATCTTGTAGATCTGGTAGAGACGTTTGCCACATTGCAAAGATATTGTATGAAACTCAACCCATAGAAGTGTGTCTGTGGTACAACATCAAGGAAATTTCTCAGGTATATGGTCATACGATACGGCATTAAGGCCAATTCGAGAAAGATTGAAGCCATAAGGAATATGAAATCACCTCGCACAATCAAAGAGATGCAGGAACTCATCGGGCAAATTACCACCCTTAACAAATTTGTGTTGAAAAGTGTGAGTAGGTGGGCATAATTCTTTAAAATTTTGAAGAATCCAAAGGAATTCAATTAGATCGAAGATTGCGAAAGAGCTTTCAATGAGCTTAAGGAATTTCTTGCATCACCCCTAATACTCTCGACACCTATTCTAAGAGAAAATTTATATTTGTATCTATCAGTTAGCCGTCGAGCACTATATTCTATACTGGTTTGAATTGATGACAAAGAGCATCGACCTGTTTATTATGTGAGTCATGTTTTGCAAGGGCCAAAGTATCTATACACAAAGATAGAAAAATTTGTATTAACTATAGTTCTCTCGACAAGAAAGTTGAAGTCGTACTTTGAATCTTATCAGATTATTATCCTCACTGATCAACTACTGTGACAAGTATTGCAGCAGCTTGATTCTTCGGGGAGGATGATGAAATACGTCTTAGAGCTTAGTGCCTTTGGTATGCAATATAAACTTAGAATGACACTAAAGACCCAAGTATTGACAAATTTTGTAACCAAATTCACTAGAGACGAAGACTGTGTAGAGATTACCGAGAAACCTATCTGGTTTCTCTATGTCAGTAGTTCTTCAACACGAGAAGGAAGTGGTGTAAGCATAGTTCTTCAAAGCTCCCATAATGTCAAAGTTTATTACGCTTTGAAATTTGGATTCCCAACTAGTAATAATGAAGTAGAATATGAAACTCTAATCGTTGAACTGAAACTGGTAAAAGATATTGGTGTCGAAAAACTTGAAGTGTTCTATGATTCCCAGCTGGTGGTAAATCAGGTCACCAAAAGTTATGCGGCAAGAGAAGAAGAGATGAGCAAGTACCTATTAGTGGTACAAACGCTTGTAGAAGAATTCCTATATTTTTCTATTCATAAAATTTCGAGAAATAAGAATATCGCTGTTGACAAGCTATCAAAGTTGGCCAGTATGGCATTCCTTGAGTTGAACAAGAAACTGTTTGTCAAATTTCTCTCGCATAAAAGCTTGTCTAATCTTTCACAGAGCTATAAATTAGCTCCTTGCCCAAAAGAAGAATCGAAGATGGATTCCTCAGTGAATTATCTAAAAGATGGTACTATCCCTGATGACAAAAAGGAGGTGTGAAGATTGGCTTACCAGGCTGCGAACTATACGCTGATTAATGGTCAACTATATAAGTGTAACATATCCCAACCCTACCTTTGATGCCTTTCCTCAAGGGGTGCTTAGATGGTATTATTTGAACTTCATAGTAGCATATGTAATAATCATGTGAAAGCTCAAACATTGTATATTCCAATACTATGACTCAGCTATTATTGACTAATTATGAAAGAAGATGCGAAGGGCATTGTCCAACAGTGTCCTCAATACTAGAAGCATAAGTGGCTAAGTAAAGCACCCGCAAGTGAATTATGTAGCTTAATCAGCCCTTAGCCTTTCGCCCAGTAAGGGCTAGATATCCTTAGACCCTTTCCCGAGTCTATCGCCTAGTGACAATTCGTCATTGTCATTGTCATTGTAGACTACTTCACCAAATGGGTTAAGGCTAAGGCTGTAGCAAAAATCAAGGACCAAAAAGTGAAAGCTTTTGTCTTCAACGCCATCATATCGAGATTCGAAGTACCCTACATGATAATTACAGATAATGGCCTGCAGTTTGACAATAATAGGTTTCGAACATTTTGTGAAAGACATGGCATTTGGCTCAACTATACGTCCGTAGTGCACTCTCAGACAAATGGATAAGTCGAAGTTATAAACAAGATCATACTGAATAGTCTGAAATGGAAAGTGGTTTAAGTCAAGGGGAAGTAGGCCGATGAACTGTCGAATCTCCTATGGGGATATAGAGCCACTCACAGAACTGCAATGGGAGAGACACCATTTAAGTTAGCATACAACACTAAAGCCATGTTGCCAATTGAGTTGTACTTGCCTAATCTACACACATATAATTTTGATGTAATGCATAATCAAGTTGGATTGACAGTAAGTTTGAACATTATTGAGAAAATTCTAGATTTTTCAAAAGTTAGGGTTGTGGCATACCAACATAGAGCAGCAAGATACTACAATCAGAAAGTTAAGCACAAGGTTTTCTAACTTGAAGATTTGGTTTTCCATAAGATGGAAGCAATAGGTACGTGAGCAAGTCATGGAAAACTCAGCGCAAATTGGGAAGATCCTGTTAAGATTCAAGAAGTCGTTGGCAAAGGGACCTATCGACTAGAAAGGTTGGATGAATCCATCATCCTTTGAGCTTAGAACGCTAATAATCTAAAATTTTATTTCAATTAACGTCGAATGACTTTTGCCATAACTCTTTTGGTGACAGCTAACAAGCTTATAAGACATTTACGATAATTATATATTTGAAGTTTCATTGTGTTTTGGTTATTATTGCTGAATGAATGAATTCTAAGCTGCATGGCAAACGAGCTGATCTAAGTTTTAGCCTAATGCAATAAAAGAACTATACAAATTAACTATATAATCGAGTAATGTGGTTAGTCCATACCTTAAACGATTAACAGATAGTATAAAATAAGGGTGTGTGAAATAAAACATGCCGATAAACTATGGGCATGTAAAATAAAACATGCCAAGAAACACATAGCGTATAAAATAAAACATGCCTAAAAACAATAGGCTTATGAAATAAAACATGCTGAGAAACACATGGCGTATGAAATAAAACATGCTTAGAAACAATAGGCTTGTGAAATGAAATAGGTTGAAAGATAACAGGGCATGTGAATTAAAACATGTCGAGAAACAAATGATGTAAATTAAAGCAAGTCGACGAATGAGAGTGTGAAGCAACATGCGTAAACCATACAGATCGTGAAAGCTCAATTATGCGAAAGTCACATATACTCGACATTACCTTGATTATATTCCAGTGATTAATTACAGGAGAATGCAATATACCAATACAACAAGTCCTACAGCCTATTCTCAGATTTAGCAGAACTGATTCTTAGATCTTTAGCTGGGGCTTCCTCGGTAGCTGGATTCTGGGAGCGAGCATCTTCTTCGGTTTGAGCTTCATTATCACTTTGATCGATACTGTCGGTACCTGTCTCATCGCCTTTATCTTCATCGGCACTACTAACTTTTTCGTTGACATTAGCAAAGTCGAGACACGAGAGATCATAATTTGGATGAAGCTTCAAGACCTCTTCTCTTGCCACTTGAACTCCCTCCAACAACTTTTTGCATAAAAGCCTCTCGTACGACCGACTTGGAGTGATTATATCAAGAGCCTCTTCAACAGATGACCCCCTCCTCACAATCTCCTCTAACTCAGCGACATGGCTCTACAAGTTTAAGTTGTTGGTCTCCAACTCCTTTATTTACACCTTGAGTTTGTCTTCATGGTCGCTCATCGTGCAAATAGTTCGACCCAAGTGCCAGCACTCTTCCTTTTTTTTTTTTTTTAAGTAGTTCCCCCTTCAAGCTTTTGGACTCTTTGTACTATTGTTCCATTTGGCCTTCAAGTTAGAGATTTCATCAGCGGCGAGGTCTTGTACCAATTTTTCAGTAGTAAGTTCCTCCTTAAGCTTATTCACCTCCATCTCAACCCTAATCTTCGCATTCTTGACCATAGCAGTTTAGGCCTTTGATGCATTGTACTATCCTCAACTTTCTACAGCAAATTCCGTTATTATAATCAAGAACGATCGGATATTACACAAATATAGTAGAGGATATTACCTTCTTTGCCTCTTTGTCGGCCTCTTCTAAAGTTATAAGGATGTGTTTGATTATTTGAAAAAAGAAAATGTGTTAATTATTCGAAGGAGTTGGAAAAAGAAAATGTTTATGGATACTCACATCATACAATTTGGTCGTGACTTGAGCCTTATTGTAACTGCCAAACCTATCGACATACTTCTTAGCGATATCTTTGTCTTTCGAAAGAATGACCCCTTCCATTAAAGCCAAAGATTTCGTCCTATCTTTTAAGGCTGAGTTAGTGTCCAAATTTTGACAACTCTAGCAAGAGATGAAGTACTCACCAACCTCTTTGTTTGGCAAGAATTCAGTGTTAGTGATGTCGAGAGATTTAGAACGCATTGCCTCCTTCGCCCTTTCATCTAAGCCTTTGGACTTCTTGATAGGTGGTTAGTCGATAAGTTCCTTCCCTAATCTTTTTTCACTACTTAGAGCCACCGCAATCACTTGTGATGAGCCTTCCATGGCAATGGCATTTTCATCTTGCTCGTTGAGGTATGTCTCTCAATGCTCGCTATTCCTCAACTTGATGGAAGTTTGCATAATCATGACCAAAGGCTTTTCAGAATGAACCTCAGTCGGCTGTATAGTCTCATTCTCCTTCACTCTTTCGGCAGGACGAGAGATCTGCGCAGTTGTATGCTTTGCTATAGCCTGCTTTGCTAGTCTCTTTGCGATAGGAGGCCATGTGGTAATTGTAGAGATAGTCCCCTTCCTATCAACCTTGGACTTCTTAGCTTTAGCCTAAGTAAGTAGCTTTGCAAGATCTACTCCTCCAGCACCCATATCTATAAGACGAGTAAATCAATTAATATAAACGGAGAAAAAATATAAACTCATATTTTCTGTGCCGGGCAAGGCTCAAAAGTCACTATTCTCCCCCCAAAGTCTCAAGAACAAATTTCCTTGTGACTATACTCGACACAATGGCAACACATCAGTGTACCTTCTTTTTTAGAAAATATTGGTTTGCTATTTTCATAACGTTGTATGATTCTCTCGACGTCCCAAAAAAAACATTTTGTTTCTGCTTCTCTCTAGAATTTTCTTTGTCGCTGCTACATCATTCGACATTAAATATATATCCTTTGTATGTATCGGCTCAATCCATTGAGTTCAGAAGTCCAAGTCCTCATCAGACACTATTGATACGAGCTTATTATGTTACTTGTGAATCTTAGATTTTAACCTTCCCATGAACTTACGCTTATGCCTTACATCAGCGAAATACCACCTGTCAGGCTACCTACAGATAGTAAAGAACAATCTAAACAACTGAGGTATAGCTCTGACCTCAACCTCTTCACATACTATCTGAAAAGTCGCTAGAAGCCAATATGTGTTGAGTGAAAACATACTTTGTGCGACTCTAAAGTAGTTGAAGAAGTCTCGAACAAAAGCTAAGCAAGAAAAGTGCAACCCAAAATCTAGATACTTCAGATATATATGGAACTCGCGCTTTCAAGAAAAGTATACTCTCTCCCCATCTCTTAACCTCCTCAAGTTTTATGTTCCAAGAAGATCTCGCTAGTACTGATTGTACTTTGTGATGAGAATTCTATTGACGGAACTAGCGGTTTCATTAGAAGAATCGAGAAAGTAGGCTATTGTGTTCTACAGATATTTTGTTGAAGACCTCCCTTCCTTACCCTTAAGATAATTATCCACAGGAAACTCATTAATCTGAGCAAGTTTATCCCACCTTGCCTCCTTACTATCAGCCGAACTGCCTGAAGAACACACCGCTTCACTCCTATTTTGAGGGGGAAGAGTGGCCTCAGTTTCTGTTGCCTCAAAATCGGATAAAACAAGTCGATGAGCAACTTTGCAAACCAACGTAGACGGTTGTATGAAATGAAATAATAGAAATCGAAGAGTGAGATTCTGAAGATTGGAAAATGAACAAAAATTTTAGGTACAACCAAAGAAGTGAAATTTGAGTATGAACAGTACCTTATATATGGACAATCCGTTCTCGTAACTGTAAATTTTCTTTTGACAGTATTGATGTGCTAATATGATAGTCTTACGCATTGTGGATGTGTGTCTCATGAAAGTAATCTAATGGCTGAAAACTTTTTGATAGTTATTAGGCTTGTAATAAAATGATGACCTAGGTGATAGATGTCGTGCCTACAACTTTTTAGTTTCTCAAACAGGTGAGAGTTTTGAAATGGCGATGTTTCAGTTGGGATGTGATCCATCATACTTCCCACGTCACCGGGCATGAATCTAAACTCTCCCTACTCGGCTTCTGCTACAATATATATATATATAACTCCCTTTGTCAACTATTCGAATATAGGAGTTAGGAGGCAAATGTTGATAGTTAGTTTTCACTCAACTTACACTAGTCCTTTCGTTGGCTGAGATATTGGGTAATTGACTCTCTTAGCATTCGTCCTCTTTAGAAGATACACGACACTCATGCCATGTACAAGAAACGCTCCTAATTTGAATTCAAATCTATAATGCGACCAGTTATCATAAGTACGATTATATTTTACAATCACTTGCTATCCCTACATATTAAGGGAGATTTTGAGTTAAGAAGTCTCTACGTGTCTTAATAGTTACCTCGAACACAACAACTGTCTATAAATATCGAAAAAAAACTCTGTAAGAGCTTTCTAACACTTCTTATTCACATACTTATTGTAATAAATTATCATTTTAACTTAGATATCAAAGTGGCCATACTGGACTAGCCTCGGTACCAAATATTTTACTCTTTTTTACAGGACTATTTCCTCATCCCAAAATTCACCACTAACACATGTGGCTAGTTAATGTTCGAACCACCGAGTCATAACCATAAAAGGAGGTAAGCCTCAATTTGAAGTAGAAAGTATGAGTGAAGAAGAGGAAGAAGTGGCAACCGGTCGGATGCTAGAAGAATTTGAGGAAAATTAGGAGGCCAAGATACTCCATAAGGGCGAAGCTGAGTATTGCTTTGTTGTTCGGCGATCTCTCAGTACTTTTATGGATAATGAAAATGAGCAAAGAGTGAACCTCTTGCATATGAATGGCAGGCTGGATGGAAGGCTATGTGCCGTGATCATTGACAGAGTGAGCTATACTAACGTCATTGCACAAAGGGATAGTTAAAACCATGAAATTGTCGACTATTCCACAACTCAAACCATATAAGATTCATTGGCTGTATAAGAAAGGAGGATTATGCATTTCTGAGCAAGTCATAGTGATGACTACTAGTGGTGATAGGTATAGGGACGAGGTCATGTGTGATTGCCTTCCCATGCGTGCATTTCACATATTATTCAACCGACCGTAGCTATTTGACTTAAGAGTATTACATGATAGGTATAAAAATACCTACATGTTTCAAAAGGAGGGAAAGAAAGTTAAATTGACTCTTATGAGTCTTAAGGAAGTACAAGAAGCTTAGGAAAAGGTTGCTAGATCTCTACAACAGAAGTCCTTGGTGATTTTTCGAGCTCAATTTGCATAAGAGGTTAAGGCTAAGGACTATATAATCCTCTTGGTTAGGAGACTCTTAAAGGTTAGAGAGGCCAAGAACTTACCTATCTAAGTGTAGTAGTTACTTCAGGAATTTGCTGACCTCTTCCTTACTTAGATGTCGAAAGGATTACTTCTCTTGAGGGGAATTGAGTATTGCATTAATCTTCAACCATGAGTAGCCCTACCAAATCTAACCATTTATAGACTCAATCTTGAATAAGCGGTTCAAATTGAAAAAGTAAGTTGATGAGTTGGTAGATCATGAATATATCCATCAGAGCATGAGCCCATGTGTCGTCCCAACCGTACTAGTACTAAAGAAAGATGGATTATGGAAGATGTACATTGATAGTCATGCCTTCAATAAGATTACTGTTAAGTACTGATACTTGATCCCATGATTGGATGACATGCTCGATGAGTTGCATGGTGTATGCATCTTTTTGAAGATAGATATAAAGAGTAAGTATCATCAAATATGAATGAGACTAGGAGATGAACAGAAAACAGCCTTTAAGACTCAAGATGGTTATGCCATTTGGTTTAACTAACATGCCAAGTACATTTATGAGGCTCATGAATCACGTGCTCAAAACATTGACAAGTAAATGCGTTGTAGTTTATTTTTGACGACATTCCGGTCTACAATGCCAACCTTCTCATTCATATCAAACATTTGAGAATAGTTTTTAACATACTCCATGCCAAGAAACTATTTAGCAACTTGAAGAGATACGCGTTCTATCAAAGCGAGGTTGTATTCCTCGGATATGTCGTTTTAGGGAGTAAAGTTTGAGTTGATGAGGAAAAGGTCAGAGCTATTAATAAGTAGCTTACACCGACTAGTTCAGTCGAGGTCAGGAGCTTTCATAGCCTAGCCTCATTCTACCAAAGATTTATCTGAAACTTCAGCTCCATGACTACGCCATTAACTGAATTGACCAAGAAAAACGTTGAGTTTCAATGGATAGAAAAGGCTTAGAACAGTTTTGAAGATGTGAAGTATAAGTTGACGTTTGCTTTAGTACTTGCCCTGCTAGATTTCGAGAAGGTTTTTGAGGTTGAATGTGATGCGTTTGGTGTCGACATTGGTGTTATCCTTATGCAAGAGTGTCGAACAATTGCCTACTTCAGCGAAAAACTCCAAAGTGCTACCTTGAATTACTTAACTTACGACAAGGAGTTCTATACCCTTATCGGTACACTTTAAAACTAGCAACATTATCTGTTATCAAGAGAATTCATCATCATGAATCTCTCTAAGCATCTTCATAGGCAGTAGAAGCTTTCTCAGCATCATTCTAAATGGGTCGAGTTCTTGGAGACCTTTTTTTATGTCATCAGGTATAAAAAGAAAAGTACCACCACAGTGATTGATGCACTTTCTTGCTGTCATACCTTTATTACGACGTTGCAAGATAAAGCGCTTAGGTTTAGCACTTTACCTGATCAATAAGAGCATGACTCACATTTTGGATCTTTAGTAGCCAAGTGCAGTAATAGAGGAGTTGTGGACGGATTCTATTTGAGTGAGGGGTTCTTAATGAAGGGAAAGTAGATTTATGTGCCGAGTGATTCTATAAGGGAGCTATTGGTTTGAGAAGCTCATGTCGAAGGTCTAGCTACCCATTTTAATGAAAAGAGAACGATTAAAGTACCGAGAAAGTACTTTTAATGGCTTGGGATGATGAGAGATGTGTACCGAATACTTGAAAGATGTAAGGTGTGTAAGTATGCAAAAGGGAGAAAATAACCCTATGGAAAATACATACCCCTACCAATTCTCGAGCGGCCGTGGACCGATCCTAGCATGGATTTCATGTTCGGCCTTCTCCACACGCCGAGAAGACACGATTCGATCATGGTGGTAGTCGATCGGTTCAAAAAGATGGGTCACTTCATTCCCAGCCACAAAACTAATGATACTTTATTCATCGTTAACCTCTTCTTGCAGGAAATTGTGCGACTGCATAGAGTGCCAAGGAGTATTATATCCAACCGTAATTCCAAATTCACAAGCTTCTTTCGGAAGACCTTATGGAGGAAACTCAATACTAAGCTCTTGTTCAATACCTCTTACCACCCCTGAATAGACAATTAAACTGAAGTAGTTAACTAAACTGTTGGTAATCTCTTGTATGCCACTGTTAGAAAGAACTCTTGTAACTAGGATTTATGTCTGCTTATAATTGAATTTGCCTACAATCATTCCACTCACAGCTCCACTAGAACATCACCATTTGAGATTGTTTATGGACTTAACTTGAACCTACCCTTAGACTTGGTTAATAGTCTGACTACACAAGGGGAGAGTCAATTCGACTTATAACGTGCCAAGGAATTTCATAGGTTCCATCAAAGAATTGCCCAGCAACTAACCAAAACTATGTCCCTACAGAAGGAAGGGGGAAGCTGTAGAAGGAAATGAAATGCTTATACCTCTAGGGACATTGTCTAGATTCATCTTAGCAAGGAACGTTTTCCTAACAAGACGACGAACAAACTATCTCCCAAAGTGGATGGCCCCTACAGGATCTTAAGGCACATTAATGATAATGTCTACTAGATTGAGCTACCCTAAGGTCTCGACATGTCTACCACATTCAATGTCACCAACTTAACTCTATATGTGCCCGAAGATGACAAAGACCAAGATTTGAGGGAAAATCTTTAATAATCCCGAGGAACTGATGAATTGTCGACCAATAGTCTCATTACTGGTGTACGGTTCTGAAGACTTCGATTCTTCATTCAGTAAATTCTCTTTTGGCAACTTACTAATGACGAGAAAGTTTATGCCAAAAGAATGTGGTTGAACTCTTTGAGCTCCCTTAATTGTCATACGTTGATCTGTATACTTGATAATGATCTTATGCCGAGTAATTCAACCAACTACTACCGAGAAATTCCTGCCAAGTGACAAGAGACTCACTTAAATGGCCGAATAGTTTTCTCTTGTTATGTCGTTATCTCTCACATCCCAGCCCTTTATTGTCGCAACATTTTGACCCCTTCTCGCCTATTGTGTTAAAAAAATATTCGTATGGGACCAATTTTGCACTATCACATGTCTACCTCGTCTAACATTGTACTACTTTTCTATTTTTGGTCTTTCGTTATTTTTACCTTTTTTGGTATCCATAGGAATCCCCTTTTTATATATATTTTCTTATCATTTCATTATTTATAATACTGCCCTAAGGACTTATTATAAATAGTCAATTTCTTTATAAACCATAGATAACTTACATTTTAATACTGAATATTCTATTCTTACTATTCTTATGAGACAACCTTCTTTAAGTCTATATTTCACACTCTTATCTAATCTTACTGAATAGCTTAGTATTAGTAGTGGGTGAACCTTGACGTCAACTTTTATGTCATATCAAGTATGGTGTCAGGTTATGTTGTGTTCGTTTGTGAGTTATATTCTCCGAATAGCTTCACGTCAACTACTCTTGTTCGATTGTAGACCATTTCCCTTTAATTTTCTTTAATATCTCGAAAGACCAATTTCAGTTCAAATCTATTTCAATAAATCCTGGTAATTACTGAGCTCTTAGATACACCACCCTTTATTATCTTTCTCTACAAGATATTATGTAAACTGCACAAATTTCTCTATAAGTGTATTAGTACTATTTCATTTTGTTTCCACATGTTATCTTGTAAGGAGACTCGTACTGTCTTTTTTTTTTTTAACAAGAAATAAGTGAGTTGTAACTAAAAAAGATAATGCCTTACATCTCCCTCTTTTCTTATACTTTTGAATATAAAGAAATATTATAATAGTTGTACCTTAATGGTATTATATAATAATTAAAATCATCATTTGGCTTTCATTCCAAAGTATTATTAGATCAATTAAAACTGTGATAAAGAATTGTATATCTATTGATTAAAACATGCAACCCTTTTTTGTTTTGAATTTGTTATCTTAATAGCTTCATCAAGATAAAAATTACTTACTATATTAAAGTGAGTTGTTTGTTTCAAGGAAAATCTTTTGTAAATGGAAAATGTTTTCTATTGAAAAGATTTTCTTGAAAATGATATGTTTCTTTATAAAAATATATTAGAAAGAATTTTTCATTGTTTAATATGAATTTTTATATAATATATAGTCATTCTTAAATAGAATATCATCATTATAAAATCATGAATATATTACAAGTTTTTTATATAAAAGTATAACATGTAAATTAATTTTTATTGTTCATTATTATAATATCCTTAGCTTTTATTTTAAAATTTTATCAACAAGTGTTTTGAGTTATTTTTTAATTAAATCCCTTTACATTTATAATTTATAAGTCAATTCTAGCAAAGTTCAATTTATAAAACACTTTTTCAAAATTAGAAAACTTATGTAAAAGATTTTCCGTTTTGAAAAGTGTAGAATTTTTTTAGAAAACATTAAGATTTTCCCTTTAACAGGAAAATGTTTTCCTTACAAGGGAAAATATTTTCTATTTAAAAAGTCATATTCAACCTAACAAACAAATGAAAAAAAGGAAAAAGTTTTCTAAGAAATATTTTCTCTAAAACAAACGGCAGTGTATATTCTTAATTTCTCATTTAAAGTTTAAATATGCTAAATTTCATACCTCATTAAACTTTCCAGCCTATATTTCATAAGATGATGCGGTAAACACACATTCTTTAAAGAACACAAGTTCAAAATAAAGTAGTAAATTTAACAAACAAAAATTCAATTAAGTATAATAATTATCAGCTCCAAAGCGTAAAATTAATAAACATATATTCAAGTAGTGATTTTAGATGTTATCCATTTAAAAGAAGTAGAATTTTATTCACAATCTCTCACACACACACACACACACATATATATATATATATATATATATTTTGAAGAAGCCAAACGATACAAAACTATGGGCGTAATGATATTTCTAATCTGGATGTAAAATAATGAGTCTCTGCATAAAGTTTGGAAGAAAGATTCCCTCTATTTTTAAAAACTAATATCACACGTCACTCTATCTTGCTTGAATCATTTTTTAAATCGTAAGTTTTGAGACGACCCATCTCCAACAACAATTCCTTCCGGTGAAGGTATGACACATGAAAAGGAAAGATTTATCTATATAAAAAACAAAAGTAATAATAATAAGGCCTTCATGACCATTTGTTCCATATATCACAACGTCAATAGTGAAGTGAATGTTACTAAAAACAAATGGTTCAGGAGACACCTATTTATCTTTCACTATACTGGTGATTAATTAATAATCTTTTTTTTTTTTTTTTTAACTTTAGCTAGTAATAGTTTTAAATTAAACCAACTCAATACATTGCACGTTATTTGATTTGTAAAACAAAGAAAAGTATAGTACATTGAAGCAAACTAAACCAGAGTCAAGCATTAGCTGGGCATGGTTTCTGCCAAATACCCCACCAAGTCGAACAAGGAAATTAACTTCAAAGAAAAATGCAATCAGGCATCAACACCCTTCCTAGTTATACAATAAAGATATAGGAAAATATTATTAAATAACGAACAAATATGATTAAAATACTTATTTATTTATTTTTAAAACACGTGAACCCATTGTGGATTTAAGGGAAAACCGGAAGACCAAAAATATCGAATCAAACAATAACAGGAAAAGCGAGTTTATGAAGAGCTCCAGCATAAAAATCAAGAGCGTATATGACGAAGGAACCGATGCTGCTTTCACACAACAGCCTGAACTCAACACGAAAGCTCCACCGTTTCAGACTGTATCACTTTCTAATACAGTCCGGATATAGTTAAAAAGTCAATCCAAAGATTAAACTGGATTGGCCACCTCATGCGAAGACAACACTAACCACGGGAAAACACAAGCAGCAGCAAGTCAAAATATGGTTTGAAGCGACGGCAATGGATGAGGATAATCCTTTCCTTTCTTTACATGCAAATTACAACACCACTAAAGCTAAGCACAGGGATAACGAGATCAATGATCAAATTCCATGATTCAAACAGGATTAACAAAATTTGATCTCAGATCTCACCGGAAAATCTCAGCCGAATAGAAAGTTTGAAGTTTATGTACGTCCAATCCTGATCAACATTGATACCTGTTGTTCAGGCATCATCCTTAGAGAGTTTCAACTTCTTATTAGCAGCACCCCCAGTAGAAACTTTTTTCTCAACATACTCAGGAACGGTATCCTCCATCACCTTCGGGCAGAAAAAGCTGAAATCTGAAACTGATATGCCCTTGTACTCTGGATGCGCTTCTAAGAACGAAGCAATCTCATTGAGCGTTCTCATTTTCTTCCCAGATGGTGTGATGTAATAAGCATCCAGCTTTGTGAAGTCCTTTCTGAGTATCAAGCTCCTCTTGAAACCTTCTGGGGTCTTTGGTAAATTAGGCTTGTCAATGACCCATGTCCGAGATGCATCATACTCTATGTCAGCTGGATCCTTGCATGATTTTCCAGGTTTTCTACTGCAAGAATATGGCTCCTCTGCAAATTTACTTCTGATCTCCTCATACTCTTCTTGTGAATCGATCACCCTCCACTTGTAGCATTTTTCACATTGCACCGCATATATATCAATGGAGTCATTTTTCTGTCCATGAAATTACCAACATCTCACGTTCTAACACAATTTACAGGAAAACAAAGATAACTTACATAATTGAAACTTGGACACTGTTAAAGGTCAAGCTGATGTTCTTCACATAAGAGCAGTCGACATGGAGTAAGATTGATAATCAAAAAGCAAAACAATAATTGTCAATGCCATACAGCAAAACACATATATGCAGTCATCGATGTTGAGCCATATCATCAGAGTGCATGAAATAATAAGCTTATAAAAATTGGAGGTAGCAAAACACTTAAAAATTCACGAGTACCACTTCACTAAAACAAGGCAGCACCAAATTTAGATAGATAGTTTTAATCATCTCACAAATATAATTCAAAGAGCCAACAGGGAGAAATAAAAACACCTTTCAGTGCCTGCACCGACAATGCACATGTGAACGCATCAAAAGCAAAGGCACTAAAGCAAGTTTGCAACAAAATGTCTATAATGCAATAACAATGAATACAGCTCCAGTTAAAATATGGAAAAACACATAAAATTCCTTTCACATATTGTTTTCCCGAATCTTTCTTACAATGTACACCCTGAAATGGAATCATTCTTCATCTATCAACGATAAAACCGATGACATGTATTGGCATTAAAACGTCTATAGATGCAATGACAATTTATAGGGCTCCAGTTAAGACATAGAAAAGACAAAAAATTTCTTTCGCTTCTTGTTTTCCCTAATCCTTCTTATAAAGTACAACCCCAAATGGAATCATTCTTCATCAATCAACAATAAAACTCATAACACATATCAGCAACAAAACGTCTATACATGCAATAACAACCCTCAAATGGATTCCTTCTTCATCAATCAACAACGAAACGACACGTATCGGAGACATCTTGACAACAATAACCCGTTTTCTCAACAGTCTAAATTCCATTTGTAACAGTCCCACGACATCACCAAATAACCCAATTTTCAACATTATCTGACAATTTCACAAACTATAAACGAAATATCATTGAAATCACAAAGAAACAAAAAACCCTCATGTAAGCAAATTCATCCCCAATCTATTGATCGATAACACCAAAAATTCAGAAAGAAAAATGCAACATGACTACAATAATTTTTTTTTTTTTTTTTTGAAAAAAAGAAAGACCTTCAAGGATCAATGAATATACAACCAACAAGAACTAAACCGATCGAATAACATCACCTAATCATTTGAATTGACGAAATAAAATTAATTAATATTTCGCTGATATAAAGTTTGAATGAAATTTTTAACCTTGGGAGTAGAAGAGAGCTTAGGGTTTTCCGGGCTCTGCTCCAGCTTCATTAGCGCAAAGGAGGCTATTGTTGCAGCAGGGTTGCGACTTGTGACTTTGGTTGGTTCCTTTTTGTGTTATACGTTTACTTTTTCATTCTCTCTCCTATTTTATCAGGCCACCTTATTATAAACGTGGCGAAGCAGGGAAAGCCCCTGCCTTGGCATAACCTAAAATTGATGCAATGGCTTGATAATTAGTAATTACAAGAAAAAAAAATAAATATATTATTAGGTAATAGACTACGGTGAATATATGCGTGGTGGCGTGGATAAGTTTCAATAAGATGACGGGTATTGCCCAATAAATGAATCTACGAAATTCTATTAGAAAGATAAACTACATGTCCTTAGAAAACATAATTACATAAAAAGATACAACCAGTATCAATTTTTGTTGTTTGGTTTGGGTATATAAGAAATGAATGTGTAAAATCATTTCCCTTTCAAAGATATGAAAGCCAGTTTATTTTTCACGAGAATTGTGCCCCCTTTATGTGCAGAAATGCATGCAATTTTTGAACGAGATGTCTTGTTTGAGCGAAATGTGAAACAAAAGAGAAATGTTGGGAATTTAACGTTTAATTTGAAATTTGAAAACGCAAATTAAGAAGAAGATTAGGCTTTTGAACTTCAAAGTTTAATCATGGCAATTCACAGCTCAATCCATTAAATATATTTTACGACCATAAATAACAGTAACCTTAGAATGATCTTTAAAAACCTTTTCTTTTTACTCACATGTAAACTTTATGGCATTAATTTATGGCAAAAAACCCATCATTTCTCTCTCTAAAATACTCTATTGTTAAACCAATATTGAAGCATTTTAGCTATTTTAGTAGGTTCTAGGATCAACGTTAAAAAAAAAAAAAAAGGAAAAAATGCCAACACTTTCTTCAATCTGAGCAAACTTAAGTTTAATCGAAAACGTCCATTTCGGTTGAGCTCGCATGTACCGAATCATTACTTCCACCGCACCTGGGGTGTGTACTGGTCGCTACTTGAGGGACAAGTCTAATGCTCCTTTGATCTTCAACGGCCATCGAATTGAGCTGAGTCAACCGAAATCTTTATCAAGCACCTATTCCAAAGGTATACGATCCGGTAAACCTATTCGAACCTACGACCCAACCCGTGAAGTCTCTAGATAAGTATTCTTTTCTTTTCTTTTTTTCCTTTTAATTTAAGACAAAATTGTTTTTCAAAATTTAAAAAAAAAAATAAAAGCATTTTCACGGAACTTTTCACGACAAGTAGGTTTTCCATGAAATAAAAATAATAAATAAACAATTTTTTTTACAATTTTTAAAATTTCTAGAATTTCAAAATTATGGCATCTTTTTATGAACCATTAACAAAAATATTTTTTCCCCAAAACTTAAAAAAAAAAAAAAACAATGCACTAGAAAATTTTCAAAAAAAAAAAAAAAGGATTGAGTTTAGCTTGATCCCCAACAGTAGTTACACAAGTAGCAAACTAGCAGTCATAATATTATGAAATCTTTTTTTTTCCTCTTTCCTCTAATTCAAATATTACCAAACTTTTTACTTTCTAGGAAAATTTTATATGGTAAACACCTTTCAATCCTAAGAAATCTAGTTTTCAAGGGCTAATGACCTAAAAGTTAAAATCATCTTAGCCAACCAATTTCAACTTTCATTTTATGACCTTTTTTCATGGTGACTCTAAAAATGATTTTTTAAGAAATTTATTACTTTTAATCTCTTTATCAAGCAATCCATATTAGGAAGGTCTTCTATGAATTAAATGATTAAAGAAAATCAAAAGTTTTTGAAATTTAAGCTCAATAACTTGACAACTTTCCTAAGGACATTTTTTAGTGGACGAGCTAAGTGAAATTTTCTTAAGAAAGGAAATAAGAGGATAACTTTTTTTTTTTAAATTTTTAATTATTTACTTTTCTTTCCTAATAAATTTGATTGATCATTTGTTAAGAATGAAGGACTTTCAGGGTGGTTTGAAATTTATAGTGTTATTTTCAAAAGGAAAAGATTTTGTGCTAGAAATGGTCAAATCTTAACAATCTTAAGACCTTAGGCTGGTCGCTGTTATGTAGCCTAAGGGTTGTTATGGTCATTACTTAATAGTGATAGGCGACCCACTCCTGTTCTAATGTAATATGAGATCTATTGTTTAGAAGCATGTGAGATCATAGAGTGGGGGAACCTTTAAAGCTTACCCTTTACATATTATGATCCAACAATAATTGAAACTTCATCGGCCGTAGGGAAAATTATTAATGATTGATTCTCGGGAGCACCTTTTGCAAGTGGAAGTCTTCATAAAAAATTTGTTCTCTAATTTGTTAATCATTAATTTCAAGCTTAGTAACTCATTAATTTGCAAGCACATGTCCTCCATTATTTCATCTTCCTCTTTCAAGAAAAAAAAAGACGGAAAATAATGCCTTTATTATAATAATTGTAAGCTTTAAAGTGTTGCTTCGAACGATTAAGGTCTAACTTAAAGCCCAACACCACTTACTCTTAACCTAAGATGTCATAATTAAGTAATCTTGACTAAAAGATGGCCATACTAGAAAATAACATGAACCATATAATGCAACTAATCTACTAGATAAGTTGGAAGCAATTAGGCTACACTAAATCAAGAAACCAATGAGTAATAGGTTAATCCATTAGTTCCTGAATCAAAAGAATATAATTTCGAAATAACAATAAGGTTTCGATAGGAGACATAGAAGAGAAGCATAAAGACTTAGGAAGTTATTTCAAAGATTCACAAAGAAGATTCAAAGTCTCATATGCCCAAATGTTGGAAAGATAGGCCTAATCAACATTAAAGCAATTGACAATATTAATTACTTAAAAATGTTCAAAGTCCTTGAATTAGAGAATATAGTGAAATTGGTTGCTCCATGCTACACATAAGACTATTTAGAAAAAAAATGGCCTAATGGACAAAGGATGACCAACTTATGGTCTAAACCTTCTAAGATAGGATTATAGACCTAATTTTAATTTGGTATGCTCAATGGGACCTTAAAGAGATAAAAAATTAAGATAAACTTGCAAGGGCCTTCTATAAACAATATAAATTCAACATAGAAGTAGCCTTATTCTTAATAAATCTGAAAAATATGAGAAAATGGGGCAAAAAGACTTTCAAGAACTATGTCCAAAGGTAGAGAGGAATGGCTGGTAGTATCACTTTCCCCTTAATGGAGAAGGATCTCATCTCTATTTTCATTAACACTTTAAAGGATCCTTACTTTCAACATTTTATTAGGCCATGCAATGGCTAATTTCGCAGATGTAGTGGTGGTTGAAAGTCGTATTGGAGAAGTGATGCAAGTTGATAAATTAATAAGCCTTAATCAAATTAAGAAAGAGAAATCCCTTTCAAATAAGAAGAAAGAAGCAACGGTAAATGTGGTAAATCTCAAGGGCTATCTTACGATACCCCTTTTAACCATACATAAGCCTAATGCTATCAACATTAATCCTAAGCTTACAATTGAAGGACAAAATTCATATACCTAAAAAAGGCAATTTACTCCAATATCAATACCTATATCTAAAGCCTTTCATCAACTCAAGGAAGCAAATGTCTTAACTTGTGAAATCCTTAAACTAGGATGTAGGCCTTGGAATGCTAATCCTAATGCATATTGCCAATATCACATGTGCTAGAAAGGTCATTCTATAGATAGTTGTTAGAGATTGAAAAAAATAAAATAATGACTTAAGACCTCATTGATGTCGAACTAGTTCAATCAAAGATCATAGAGAGTGATGAGCCCAATGTTAGTGATAATCAGCCCATGAACCAAGAAGACTAGCTATCAACATGCTTACGGCAGTTAAGCATAAAAGAAAAGCCCACAGGACAGGGTAGGTCTTAAAAAAGTAGAAATTGGAGCATTTAATTTAATAAGTTTTATGGTTGTAATTTTGGAGACCAATTAATAAAATCTTTCTTTTACACATATAGTTCTTTACTTTGAGTTTTTGGAGCCATATTCCTAAAATAAAGATCGAAAATAAATACTTCAATCTCCATGAAAAGTAAAGCTATACACAAATTGAAAAAAATATTACTTCAAATATTTTCAAAAAAAAAAGGAAAAGAAAAGGTATGTATTTTTCTTGATAAAGTTTAGAATGGTAAGAGGCAAACTAACTCCCAAACATAAACCCCTAAACACTAAAAGAGTAGGGTAGCATTAAAATGAGAACAAGACTCATTCCTTAGAAGGAGCTCTACCTTGCATACAATACACAAGACAAAATGTCCCTTACTAAACCCATTAAACCTTTAAGGAAGTAATTTTAAAATGTAAGCCTTATCAAGAGTTACTTTGTATTAAGGTCAATTAAGTATAGAGTATTCTTGACAAAGTAGAGGTGAATAAATTAATTTGTTTTTACCATAGTTGATACCATTCAAAAGAAATTGTTATCATGAATAATTCTTCCTAAATCTTTCATTCCTTAAGTCATGCACAAACACTTTGAGCTTTAAACTACCTATAGAGGGGAAACCCAAAAAGTTAGAGGATAATCATTTAAAAAAAAAAAGAACAATGAAGGGAAAATAAGAAAAAGAGAAGGAAAAAAGAAGTTAAAAATAGAGGAAAAAAAAAAAAAGAAGGAAAAGTGAAAAAGATGATTATCCTGAATGTCCTCTAGGATAAAAATTGAGATTCTCTTAAATACATCATGATTAAGCTTTAAAGTGTAAAGCCCAAAATCGTAGCTCCACCCACAACACACCACCTGATTAAATGAATTAAATTACCTAAAGGTAACAATTTACTCATTAAACTTAGGTAAGTTCATCTTAATGTCTTTCCTAAGGCTTTTGACTCATAAAGTCATGTTAATAAAACATTTTTTTTAAGGTTTGGCCATAAAACATGGACATCCTTTTTGTTAACCATTGACCAAGGCTTATATTACAAACTTGAGATAAAAGACTCATCAAATCGATCAAAGTGTATTACTTACAAGATGGACCAAATTTTTTGGAATTACTGGTGAGTGAAAATTAGTCATTTTATAGTGTAAGAAAGTCTTCTTAAAGTAAGCAACTTGAGAAAATTAAATGCCTTTTCAAGAGCCAACAGAAGGTCATCATTTCATCTATATTGGCCAAAAGGGAATATAAGCACCAAGACTAAGGGTATCACTAAGAGCAAGTGACTTAAGGGCAATAAGATAGGTCTAGCACTTGTCTACATCACTTAAAGTCGGTTAAATTCCTCTATTAATTAGTAGTTCTCTTCTTAAAAAAGAAAAAAAAAAGAAAAGAAAATAGAGACGCATCCTCTTAAAAGTCCTAGAAATAATAGCTTTCTCGAAGTTGTCTTTAGAAAGAAAAAAAAAAAGGGTTGTATAAGGACATGTTATTCTACCTCTTGTCAAAACTGCAAGGAGTGTAGGTTAGCCTATGTTTTCAATAATCAGAGGAGTATAAGTTATCCTCTACTTTCAAAATTTTTAAGGGCATATCCCATCCTGTATTTTTAGAAAGAACATTTACAAAAGTTGTAAGAGTATATAAGCAATCCTACATTTTCAAAATGTCAAGAGCATAAGTCAACTTATATTTGTAGAAAAAAACGTTTTCAAGTCACAGGAGCATAAGTTAGTCTACATTTTCAAAATCTCAAGAGTGTAAGTCGTCCTATGTTTTCAGAAAGAGCATTTTGAAAAGCCATATGAGCATAAGGTATTCAACATTTTGAAAATCTTAAGAGAATAAGCAATCTTGTGTTTACAAAAAGAAACTTTTGAAATCCTTGGAAGCATACGCTATTCTATATTTTTAGAGGAAAAAAAAAGATTTTTTTTTTTAATGTTTATGAGTTTCCCATTATCATAAAGAGATTAAAAAAAAAGAGAGAGAGAGAAGATAGTAAAGACTTGAAAAATTTCAAGAGTAATAGTTATTTTGATTTCTTTTAGAAGAAAAGGTTTTAAAAAAGATAGAAGATTTCAAATTTGGAAGTAGAAGCCATTCTAAAATCTTTTTCAGGAATATTAGTCATCCTTA
Source organism: Lumnitzera racemosa (assembly GCA_024138005.1). NCBI lineage: Eukaryota > Viridiplantae > Streptophyta > Magnoliopsida > Myrtales > Combretaceae > Lumnitzera > Lumnitzera racemosa. The sequence continues at coordinate 40,307,471 of JAMXBC010000003.1, forward strand.
AGCTATTTCTAGAAAATGATATTTTCAAAACTTGCAAGAAGTTTTAAAAAGAGGAACCCTAGTTTTCTTAAGTTTAAAAATCTACAAGAGCTACAGTTATCTTAACTTTCTTATAACGCTTTTTTGAAGTTTTTTCAAGAGTTTTAGCCATCTTGAAGCTTTTCTGATTTTCTCAAAGATTTTTTCAAAATTAAAGGAGCAATAGCTATCCTAAGGTTTAAGCTTAGTTTGGGAGCATTAGCAAATCATGAATAAGGAGTGGCAACCATCTCATATAAAGGTAGTAAATCCCATAGGGTAGCCGTAAAAGATATAAATCCTATAAGGTGGTCACAACAACAAGTAAAGCCCATAGAGTAACCTTAAAAGATGCAAATCCTGTAAAGTGGTCATTAGAAGTGTAAACATTACAAATTTCATGTTTTGTAGTTAGAATCTATTTTAAAGAATCGATAAATATTCCCTAGGCTTGATCAGGTCGAAAAAATTAAAAATGATAAAATTTTACATTAGAACCTTAAAATGAACTTGAAAACCAAAGAGACAAAATTTGAAAAACCCTAATCCCTTATGAAGACCCAAAATTCAAGTATGCATGATCACAAATTAAAAATTCGAATTGAATAGAAATCCTAAACACTAAACGCTAGAGTCGTAAAACCCTAGATTAAACCCTAAACACAAAGGAAACCCTAAACTAAAACATTTAACTCGAATTACATAAATTGCATAAACTTGATAATGAAAAATAGGAGTACCTTCAAATAATAATGATCAATCAAATTAAATCAACTAAGGTAATAAATTAATGGAATTATTAATTCCCTCTTACTAATACACTACCCAAAAATAAAGCTAAAATCATAAGCATACCTACAAAACCCTAAAATGCGGGTGTAATGCCCCAACATCTGACTTGGTCTTTTATAGCTTTCATCAACATCTTCCACTAGAAGCATACTTGATTTGGTGATTCCTTCATCTTCCTTCTCTTTCCATTCCAAGTACTCCTTTTTTTGCATATTTTATTGTTTATGCCTTCTTCATAACCTCATCATAAGTTTTTGGTTGAAATTCTTTCAACTTGCGTTGAGTTTTTGAATCTAGTCATGATAAATACTTTGATGCGAAAAATGTCATTACCTCTCAATTCAATAGGAGTAAGGTGCATCATTCTTCTAAACTCGTATTCATATTCGCTGATGCTCCTATTCCTCTTCTATATGAGGAGTAAGTCTTCATGGAGTTTCCTTCATAGACTATCTAGGATGAACTCTTTCAAAAACTCTTCTTTAAATCCATCCCAAGTGATAGGTTGAGACATGGTCCTATTTTTGAAGTCTTACCATATTCTTGCATTCTTATGTAGCACAAAAGTTCCATAGATTACCTTTAAGTCATTTAGAATTTCTTTAATCTTAAAAGACTACTCAATTTGGGCAAACCAGTCTTTCGTCTCAATCGAATTGTTGGGTTTACCTTCAAATTACTTGTTTACCTTAATGAACTTAGAAAGCATGATCCTATGAGGTTCCATTGCTTTCAATATAATTTTAGATTGGTCCTTCCTTTCTTGATTATGCAATACTAGTGAGGAATGAAGATCTTGTTTAATGGTCATAACCCTATCATGCTAATACTTTTCCAGGTTAGTGTCATTAAACCAACTTGTTTATTCATATCGTACAACATTCAATTCATATAACCTCAAATTATAAATAATTCCTTGTCTTACTAGATGTGGTCATCTTTTAGTCCACATTTGATTTCCACACATTATTTCATTCCACCTTAGTCTACTTCATGCTTTTGAACTCATAAGCATTTGAGTATCTATTACTTTTAGGGTTTGTCTTATTGTTATAGGCTTAATCATCCTTATGCAATGCACATTAATCTTACACTTTATAACCAATGGTATCTTATATAATCATTCTTTTGGTCTTTTATCACTATTATGGTCATCCCAAGTGTAAAGTTTATGGTTAGGCTAAATATTCAAATTTGAGGTCTTCACCTTGAGGTTTAGGTTATATGATGGCTCTCATTGGAGGTTACACGTTTGTAATCTCACGCTTACATTGGTTTTGGAGTTTTATTCCATCTTTTCTATAGCTACCACTTCATCTCATTAATTCTTATCTTCAATATTCCAAAATTAAAACTTTGATACATTGTATGCATATACATAACTTCCTAATAATGTGATTCGACTCATTAAGTCATTAAGTATCAGTTAAGTCCCCGTTTAATCATGTCGCCATAAGCTCCTCAAAACTTGTACGAGACTTGAAATTCTCATTCATATTCCCAATTCCTTAATTTTTTCCTTTACGTTCAATTGCAAATGGGATTCCAACTAAAGGTTAATTTGTCCTTATCTTGACATGACTTTAGATATCTTAGCTTACAAAGATCCTATAACTATTACGTAATGTGTTGATTTGCACCATCTCTTCCATTCCTTCTCGATTTTCCATTTATAGCTTCTCCTTTTTTCCACACCATTGCTATCTATCCTTATAATTTATCTTGACCTATCCATCAAACTAGAGGTCATTTATACATTAATATCTCTTCAATTATATCGTATTCAACCCCACTCTCCTTCATACCACCTCACAATTAAAATCCATATATATAGTTCATATGGACTTCTCGCTTCCACTAAATATATATCAAATTGTAAGGTTAAGATCTCTTAAACATAGTTTAACAAGTTTGCCTAAACAATTCTTTAGCATAACATTTGTTAACCAATTTCATTTTTTCACCATAATCTTTCAAAGTATCAAGACAAATTGCATTCTCATAACATCACCTCGTGATCTGTACTTTCTAAGCTATTTAATTGCCAATCTACAAATCAATTGTTTTGGTACTCTGTTTAGTTTCCATTCTCAACCTTAAATTTCCTACTCAAAACCATCATTGTGATTATCAGAGTCAATACTTCTAGATCGGTATCGTCCACTTCCAATATTCAATTAAAATGCTTTTGTACTCTCACCTTCTGATGCGCATATCTCCTTAATTGTTAACCTCTCTTAACATGATTACCTTTATATAGTTGTTGACACTTTGCTCCTTACATCTTGTGGTTCTATGTTTGAAACATACAATGTATGGGTCTTCAAGGTATGTTTAATGAAGGTATCTTAATTAGCATGGGAGGGAGGGGGTATGGTTATTGCACAGATGTAGGTACATATATATGTAGACATAAATAAATATAGGTGATGTTGATAGTTAAGTTTGGTTCACTTATCCATTCCGCTATCAACAAGTTGAGTTATCTTCATTCTCAACTAATGATGAATAACACAGATCCGTGTCTAATTTAAATCCAAGGGAAGTAGTGCAAATAATTATCACTTGGCATGGTTATGTTATATAACTGCCTACTCTCCCTACATTTCAGGAATGCGTCTAATCAAGAGGTCTCTACATGTCTTGATGATTATTCTGATAACTGCTGCTTCAGACATGACATTCACTTATAAATATGGGAAAGAAATGCTGTAAGAGACATCTAATAACTCTTATTCACTCACTCTATTTTTCCTACATTCATTCATTGACTTAAGCATCGAAGTGGCCACATCAAACTAGCTTAAGTACCAAAAATTTTTCCTTTCTTTGTAGGATAAAGTTCAAATTCAAAACCTACTAACAACATTTAGTGCTATCTATTTTTTTTTAAACACACCTACATGGTGAAAAATGGGATGACTAAAAGTGTAGGTGATGGTACTTCTTCCCATCACATTGAAGGGGGGAGTAGGCATACTGATGAGTAACGTTTGGCTAAGCTAAAGCAACTTTGCCTTGACTTGGCTAGAGAATATCAAGAACTAAACAAAAACATGAAGAGATCCTTAATCTCCATCGTAATAGTGTTGACCCAGATCAAAATAAAGAGCACGATGATCACAATGCCAAGAATAGTGATGACTCAATCCATTCACTTGCATTACCAAAAAAGCAAGTTGAGATTATAATGGGACCTTCGACTCTTATACTCAGAAAAGTTGACAAAGACAAGCAATCGTAGCAGGTGCAACATGCTGGACCTTGGCATGTTAGCACTCCTATTGAGCCGAGTAAGCAGTTTCAAATTAAGAAGAGCTCTTTCATTCTTAAGATCTTGGAGGAGGTCATACTACGACACATTAAGTTTTTGTAATTTGAAACCTATGATGGAACAGAAGATCTTAATGATCATTTAGAGTACTAGCGCACCTTGGTTAAGTTGCACGGCTTGAGTAATGCCGTAGCTTATTAAGCTTTTCCCTTAACATGAAGGAATAAAACAAATATATGGTTCAAACACCTGAAGCCAAACATAATTTCGTGTTTCGAAGAATTTGCAAAAGTGTTCCTTTAACACTTCCTTGCCAGTAAGTGATACGGGATTTAGATAAGAAAGAAATGGCAGTGGATCTGGAATAAAAGAATAGGAATGGGTATTCAAAAGGAAGATGGGTACAAAGAATAGGAAGGGTTTTGATGGTGAATGTGAATAGATATAAGTCACCAAGACACAAACATGATCAGGGCTTTAAGCTCAAAATAGAGTTTTATACGACTTATGAATACTAAATGTTGCTCGGGGGTTTCAAATGAAGGTTAGATGTAACTTACTAACTGATTCAAATGAAGGGGTTTACTACAATCTAAGGATAAGATTGATAAGAATGCAAGGACGATTAAAGAGTGTGATTAACACTCAATAATCCGGCAAATGCTAACTCAAGTATAGCCTTACTCGAAAAGAGGAAAGTTTCACTCTCTACATATATCTCTATATAGCTATTTGCTTATACCTATCTATATATCTGTACCTAAGTACAAATGTTGCTATTTATAGCAAGTCCTAAACCTTAGTGATAAAACTATAAATAAAGTACAAGGCCTTAAACCCTGAAGAATCAGACCTATAAATAAAATAAAGGGAATATATATATAAGAATACAAAAACTGTACGTTTTATAGAACTCGGTATATAGTCACTCGGTATGTCCTGGGAGGAGTAGTATCCAAATCAGATGGGGTTGGTAATTGGATATCTGGATTTAGGAAGGGGTCGCCGATGTCTCGTATGGCTTGACTAAGACACTAGAGAGGTCGCCTATAATTGCCGAGTTTTAGAATTAGTTAACATTAGTCTCTCGGGGTCGTGCTGAGTAGTTCTTTGATCTCGGATACTCGGCCTTGTAGTTTCACGGCACCTTGGTTGACGATAGATTTGACCCCAAGTGTTTATTTTCCTTCCCCTTGTCCTTCTGGTTGTAGCTTAATCTCTATAAGTATTGATAGGCTTCAGCTTAGATATGGTCGGAAGCTGACTCCCATCAGTAAGCTTCTTATCAACGACTTTTCAATCCTTAACACAATAAAACAAAGATTAGATGAATCCATTATTGAAAGTAGGATTTATTCAAGAAGAGCCTTATTTGACTCAGCTAGCCAATTGTGAGTTGGTTAAGAAGTTTAATAGCAAATGGCTCATGTGCATAGACTTTATAGATCTTAACAAGGCATGTCCTAAGGATTGCTTTTTGTTGCCAAAAATTGATCAAATGGTCAATTTGACCACTAAACATGCATTACTTTTTTTTATGGATGCTTTTTTAGGCTACAACCATATTAAGATGATCAAGGAAGATGAAGTTCATACATCATTCGTCATGAATTTTAGAACATACTATTATACAATGATGCCCGTTGGGCTAAAGAATGTTGGAGCAACTTGCTAGAGGCTTATCACCATAATGTTTAAACCCTAGATCCATCATAACGTCGAAGTATATGTCGACGACATGATTGTGGAAAGTGTGATGGAGGATTGGCATCTTATTAATCTTGAAGAGACGTTTGGTGTAACTTTGGGAAAGTTTTTCGAGTATATGGTCACTCGACGTAGTATTGAAGCTAACTTGAGAAAGATTGAGACAATAATAAACATGAAATCTCTTTGTATGGTCAAGAAAGTACAAGAACTCATTAAGCGAATAGCTGCCCTTAATCGATTTGTCTCGAGAAACGCGGAGAAATGTGAAAAATTCTTTAAAATTTTGAAGAATCCGAAAGAGTTCAAATGGACTAATGATTGCAAAAGGGCTTTTAATGAACTCAAAGAATTCCTTGAGTTACCTCCAGTACTCTTGACATCACTCTTTAGAGAGAATTTATATTTATATTTATCAATCAGCTGCCAAGTTCTTTCTTCTATATTGGTTTGAATTGATGGAAAGGAGCATTGATCGGTTTATTAAGTGAGTCATGTCTTGTAAGGGCTCGAGCATTGGTATACAAAAATCGAAGATATCTTGGTAAGGAAATTGAAACTGTATTTTGAGGCTCATTAAATCGTAGTCCTCACTGATCAACCATTACAGCAAGCATTATAATAGCTAGACTCTTCTAGAAAGATGATGAAATATGCCATAGAGCTAAGTGTTTATGGTGTATAATAAAAATCTAGAACGGTATTAAAAGCTTAAGTGTTGCTAGATTTTTAGCTAAGTTAACTGGTGAGGAAGACAACTTGGAAATTGCTGAGAAACCTGTATGGTGCCTTTATGTGGATGGTTCTTCTACTAGAGAGGAAAGTGGTGCGGACCTTGTTCTATAAGGCCCCTATAACGTCAAGGTTAATTATGCCTTAAATTTTAGATTCCCAACCAGCAATAACAAAGCAGAATATGAAGCTTTGATTGCCAAACTTAAACTGGAAAAAGAAATTGGTATCAAGAACTTGAAGTTTTCTTCAATTCACAATTAGTGGTGAATCAAGTCATAGGAAATTATGAGATGAAGGAAGAAAAAATGAGCAAGTACCTGTTGATGGTACGAATTCTTATGGAAGAATTTCAGGCTTTTTTAGTCTACAAGGATTCGAGAAGTAAGAATATTGTAGTTGATTAGTTGTCTAAGCTAGCTAATATGGCATTTCTTAACTTGAGCGACAAACTTTTTATTAAATTTCTCCCACAAAAAAGTTTATCCATTATCTCATAGAGTTACGAATTGGCTCCTTGCCTGAGAGAGGATCTTGGATGGATCTTCTCATAGATTATTTAAGAGATGGTGCCTTCCTTAATGACAAGAAAGAAGCACGAAGATTGGTTTATCAAGCTACGAATTATACGCTGATAGATGATCAATTGTAAAAACGCGGCATATCTCAACCTTATCTTCTATGTCTTCCTTCGTGAGATGCCCAATGAGTGTTATTTGAACTTTACAATAGTATATGCAGGAACCACATAAAAGTATAAACGTTGTATATCTATGCTTTACGACTCGGCTATTATTGGCCGACTATGAAAGAGGATATAAGGAAAGCTGTTCAGCATTGTCTACAGTACTAGAAGCATGAAGTGTCGAGCCATGTACCTTCTATTGAACTATGTCACCTATCTAGTCCTTAGCCCTTTACCTAGTAGGGGTTAGACATTCATAGACCCTTATTGAAGTCTACAGCCCAATGACAATTTGTCATTATTGCTGTGGATTATTTTATAAAATGGGTGGAGGCTAAAGCATTGGTAAGGATTACCAAATAGAAGGTAGAGGCATTTGTTTTCAACTCTATGATAATTACGGACAGTGGCCTACAATTTGATAACAATAAGTTTTGAGCATTTTATGAGAAATACGGCATTTGCTTGAACTATATGTTTGTAGCATACCCTTAGACGAACAGATAAGTTAAAGCTATCAACAAGATCAATTTGCATAGCTTAAGGAGGAAAGTTAATCAAGCAAAAGGGAAATGGGCTAATGAATTGTCGGATGTCTTATGGGGGTACCGAATTACCCATAAAACTGTAACAGGGGAAACACCCTTCAAGTTAACATATGTCACGAAAGTAGTTTTGCCGATTGAGTTGGATTTAACTAATCTACAAATCCAAAATTTTGATGTGATGGTTAATCACATTGGATTGATAACAAATCTAGACATAATTAGGGAGGTCAGAGATATCGTAGGAGCAAAGGTTATGGCATACTAGCATAGGGCAGCTAGGTATTATAATAAAAAAGTAAGGCATAAGGTTTTTCAACCTGGGGACTTGGTTTGTTGAATGTTGGATGCAATTGGCGTAAGAGAAAAATAAAGGAAGCTCAATGCAAATTGGGAGGATCCTGTTAGGGTTTAGGAAGTCATTAGCAAGGGGATCTATCGACTGGAAAGGTTGGATGGTATTATTATCCCTTATGCGTGGAACACCGAGAACTTAAAATTATATTTCTAATGATTCCTGCAATGTTGTGCATTTCTGTTTGTTTTGTCAAGCAATAGCTTACTTGTTTTGCAAGACAATTATATTTGAAGTTAGATTTTGTTTCTAAATCTATGCATGATTGACGAGTTAATAATTTCAAATTTTATAGTGAATGAACTAGTGTAAGTTTAAGCCTATTGTGGTTGACAAACCTCATAAATCAATCCTATAGTTAAGTAAAATGGCTAGTCCATGTCTCAATGACTAATGGATAATGTCTATAAGATGCTTAAATTAAGCATATCAAATAAAACATGTTGGGGAAACTTAGTGTGTAAATAAAACATGCTAAGAAATATGAGCATGTGAAATAAAACATGCTGAGAAAGTGCGTGAAATAAATTATGCTTGGAAATGACAAAGTGCATGAAATAAAACGTGTTGGAAAATACCAAGTTATGTGGAGAAATGATTCTCATTCATCACAATATAATTACAATTACAATTTTTGACCACTCAACCCAAAACTATCCATACAAAGTATAAAAAAATTACAAGGCAAATAATCTTATGATTGATTCTTGGATTGAGCATTTTCTTGATCAGAAGCAAGAGCCTTTTCAAAGCATACTTCCTTCTTGACGCTTAGGGTTTGGAAATAGTTGGACTTCTCTTTGTGCTCATAGGGGATCTCCTTCGACAAACGTTCTTTGTCTTCCCTTGGATCCTTGACATGAACCTCATTATTACCCTTGATATTAATCTCGACGCTTGAATCCTCGTTGTCGTCTTCATTATAGCTACTGACTTTATCAACAATGTCGGCGAAATCTAGGCACAAGAGATCATAATCAGGCTAAAGCTTGTCGATTTCCTCTCTTCTTGCTTAGACCCCTTCAATAACTTATTCCGTGATAATCCCTTGTATTGCCAACTAGGAATCACGATTTCTAATGCCTATTCAATAGAGGGTCCTTTCTTCATAATCTCCTCTAACTCAAGAACATAGCTTTGTAACGCAACATTGTTGGTCTCCAGTTCCTTGATTTATGCCTTGAGCTTGTCCTCTTCATCACTCATTATACAAAGAGTCGGCCTAGATCCCAGCACTCTTCTTTCAGGCCTTTAGCTTCCTTATACTTCACCTCAACCTTGGCCATAAGGCTTGAGACTTCATCGGTAGCTAAAGAGTGTACTAGCTTCTTGGTAGCCAATTCATCTTGATACTTTCTAGCCTCCATCTTGGCTCTTATTCTTGCATTTTTAGCAGCCATAGTTTGAGCTTTTGAGGAGTTGTATGTGTCCTTAATTTTCTACAACATGTCGATATAGAATGACGAATATTCTAGATCACTTGGTAGAATACATGAAAGATTATTGTTATTACCTTCTTCATTTCTTTGTAGGCCTCATCCAAGGCTGTTAGAATGTGTCAGCTGATCTGAAAACAAACATAAGTATTAGCGACCAAACAAACCTAATAACTGAAAGGATATAATAGATGTTTACGTCATATAGCTTAGCTGTGATATGAGTTTTATTACAATTGTTGACCCCATTGACGTCTTTCTTCACAATCTCTTTGTCCTTAAGAAGTATAATGCCTTCCATCCAGGTCAAAGATTTTATCCTATTACCTACGGTTGAGTCGGTATGTAAGTTATTGTGGCTCTAACGTGGAATGAAGTACTCGCTAACTTCTATGTTGGGGATGAATTTGGTGCTGCTAATGCTGAGAGCTTTATTATGCATGGCTACCTTCATCTTTTCGTCTAACTCCTTAGACCTTTTAGTTGGGGGTTAGTCGGCAAGTCCCTTCATGCTTCGGTTATGAGTACTCGGTACAACCTCCATCATGAGCGATGACCCTTTGGCGGTTCTAGTAGTTTTACCCTCATTGTGGGGTTGGATTTCTCAACCACCCTTTCTCGGCTCCATAATAGGGGGAATATTCTCAACTGGAGGTGCTTCAGTTTGGATGGCCTCAGTTAACCCAAGCTTCTCACTCCTTTTTCACTTCTCAACAGGTTGGGAGGTTTTCTTTTAGCTAGTCGCCTGCTTCACTACAACCTCCTTTGTTATTTTCTTGATAACAGTCGGTCGAGTGGTAGTAACAGCGGTGGTCGCACGCTTATTAGCTTTCGACTTCTTAGCCTTTGCTTAGGCCAATAACTTGGTAGGATTTATCTCACCAGTACCCATATTTGTAGTACAAAGTAGACATATTAATATTAATGCGAGAAATAAGAGAGAACTTCCATTTCTCTTGTTGAATAAGGTTCAAAGGTAACAATTCCTCCCCTAAGTTACGAGGACAGCTTTTCTCTTATAGCTATACTTGGTACGATGATTACTCATTAGCATACATTCCTTCTCGGAAAAAAATTGGCTCTTCGCTCTTGTAACACTTTATTATTTTCTTGACGTCCTAGAAGAACATTTTTTTCTTCCTTTTGTCTTGGATCTTTTTTGCTGTAGGGACATCATTTGACATTAACTCTATGTCCTTAGTGTAAATTGGCTCAGTTCATTGGGTCTAGAAATCTAACTCCTTGTCTAAAACGATAGATACGAATTTGTCATGCCATTTATGGATTTTGGAATTTAACTCATCCATGAACTTCCGCCCATGCCTAACAGTTGCAAAATACCAGCTATTGGGTTGTCTCTTAATTATAAAAAAGTACTGAAATAATTAAGGCATAGCCTTGACTTCAACTTCTTCATAGATTATTTCGAAAGCCACTAGAAGCCAATATATATTTGGTGAGAACATACTTAGTACGACTTGGAAATAATTAAAGAACTGATTAACAAATGCCAAGATAGGGAAGTGTAGCCTAAAGTCAAGATATTTTAAATAGATGTAGAACTTGAGCTTCCTTGGAAAACATACCCTTCCCTTTTCTCTTGACCTCCTAAGATTCTACGCTTTAAGAAGGTTTTTTCAATACTTGTTATATTTCAAAATAAGGACCCTATCAATAGTACTAGCTGTTCTATCAGTGAATCAAGAAAGTAAGCTATATTATTAAATAGATACTTAGCTACAGATTTCCCTTCCGTATCTTTTAGATAATTATCTATGGAAAGAGAGTTGATCCGAGTGAGTTTATCCCACCGCTCCACAATATTGTCGACCAAGCTACCTGAGGAACATGCTATCTCGCTCTTCTTCTAGGGGAGAGAAGTAACCTCAGATTCGGTTATTTTAGAATCTAAGAGGATAAGTTGTTGAATTACATTGCAAACATACTTGATTGACAAAAGTAAATGTCATAGAAAGTGAAGAATTTCAAGATAAGGAAGATGTTAAGCAAGTGTCGAAAACTTATGATGGTGCTCGAAAAGAGGAAAGTTTTACTCTCTACATATATCTTTGTATAACTATCTATCTGTACCTATCTATATATCTATATTTAAGTACAAATGTTGCTATTTATAGTAAGTCTTAAACCCTAGTGGTAAAACTGTAAATAAAATATAAGGTCTTAAACCCTAAAGAGTCGGGCTTATAAATAAAATAAATGGAAAACATGTACAAGAATACAAAACTATACATTTTATAAAACTTAGCATGCAGTCACTCAGCATGTCTTGGGAGGAGTAGTATCTGAACTAGATGGGGTCGACATTTAGATGTACGAGTTCGAGAAGGGGTCCTTGATGTCTTGCATAGCTTGGCCCAGATATCAGAAAGGTTGACCCATAATTGCTGAGTACTAGAATTAGTCTGCACTAGTCTCTCGGGGCAGTACCGAATGATTCTTTAGCCTTGAGTCCTTGGCTGTATGATCTCTCACTTCTCGGCAAATGGCAGATGATAAACTTGTTGCCTAGTGACTCCTTTTCTTCCCCTCGACCTTCTATCATTTGCATAGCCTCTGCAAAAGCTGTTTGTCCTTAACCTTGAATTATTTTGCCTCAGGTTAGAATAAGTTGACATCTTCTTCTGGAAGGTCGACATTGGCTTCAGACAGGTCGGCTTTGGCTTAGATGTATTCGGAGGTTGATTCCTATAATTCTTGTAGTCAACTTGGGATATTAGTTCCGATAGTCTTGGAGCTATCTTCTCGAAGGTCTTATCAGAGAATAGCTGCTGGTTAGGAGTAAGCCTAGCACATGTGAGGATCTGACAGTCAAGTCAGCAGGAGATTAGTTTGGTATAGGAATCTCCATTTCGGATATGGCTTTGAGCTAGTATTCTCCGCGCAAGTCCTTAGAAGCCTCTAGCTTGGTTACGTATGATTGGTTTAGGGGATTAATTCCTATCATTAAGGTTTTAGTCAAAATGTTGATTATTGATAGCATTTTTTTTAGTAAAATAAGTTGAAGGCTTAAATCGATAGTATTGAGGTTGAAGCCTAACTCCTAGGGTCCATCCAAACACTCCTAGGGCTTATCTGGGTATACATATCTAATCGCATATTATAAATACTAGAAAAGACCCCAAGGTAAGGGGACCCTTTTTTCCATCCTCTTTCTTCTCACACTACTTGACAATTTATTCTTTCATCGCAAGAGGTGATGCGTATCGTGATCAAGAATAAATAAGGCCAGTCGCATGGATGGATCTAAGCATGCTGAAAGCTTGAAAGAGTGATGGGAGAACACGCTAAAGGGGCGAAAGATGAATGAAAGAGTAAGCAAAACTTATGAACAACTCTAAAGCATATGATGTACTAGAGGAACTTTCAAAGACTCATGACACAGCTCGATATGACACATAAGATGGTTCGTTGAGGTTACTCGCCACTTAGCTTTACTTAAGAGGTTAGAGTAAGAGTGAAATAAGAGTAAACAAACAATATTTACGAAAGGAAGAATATTCAGTGTATTGATGCTAATTCTCTCGTTCTTACAGCTACAAGTACAAGAGGTATTTATACTTAATAAGTTAAGGCAACTTGCCTAAAAAGGAAAGGACAAAAAGAGGTATTGATCTAAAGAAGTAATGTATAAGAATATAAAATGGTAAAAATGAATATTTAAGAAAAGTAATGATTAGTGTAGTCCTATACACGTAGTCCTGTACATGTGGCAGAGGCACATTAGTGATGTCGTTGGAGGATGTAGATAAAAAATTACGATCAAATTGCTTGTCTGAGTAGGGTTAACTAAGGATTAGTTTGGGTAGTTCTCTCAAACTCTTGGCAGGAGTAATGATGAGTAAGTGGTTGGCTCGGGCATGAGCAAGTAAGTGCATGGAGTTTGGCAAATGTCTTGGCATTCAACAATTCGACACAAAGCCTCCGAGGAGTGGGCAGTTATATGGCTAGTTACGTAAAGTGGATTAGCAAAGAGATATACAGCTTTGGTAGGAGTCGATTGGAGTATGAGGATTCGCCTTGCCAGTCCTTGTAGTTCTTAAGCTCAGCTACTAGTTAAAAATGTAATAGCTTGATTCCTATTAAGAGGGCTGACTCAAGTATCAAAATAATCATATTAGAGTACCTTTCAATGTCTCCCATAGCCCTTTTTTATCTTGTAGGTACCTGCATACTGAAACGAAAAATCACCATCAACAATTGGCATCATTGTCGGGGAACGATGATTTCTAGTCATGCCTAAAGTTGTGAAAGGGGTTCATTTCGTAATTGATTCTCTTAGATCTTCTTATAGCCTTGGTTGGATCTCCTCTTTACATGTTTTTACGTTTGTTTGCAATTCCTTAATAGAGTATGGCTTCAAAGGTCTTTTATTTTAGACTTGAGTTCTTCCAATGTATCTTAAAAGTTGAGCCATGCAAAATTCAAACATGAAGTTACATGTTGCATCAATTTTTGGAAAATCTACTTCCTCTAAAGCAAAACTTCTATCATGCTGCAATTACTTTTGAAAGATGCATGCAACTAGAAGGTTAAAAAAGGTAGATTTTCTTTTTATTTATTTTGGAAAGGTGTAACCAACGCAATTTCATTTTTTATGGTTAGTAACTACCCTCTTTCTGTGAGTTCAAATGTGCAAGTGGTTGCGGTTTCATCTTTTTATGTCCGTAACCGTCTCCGACTGCTTTGAAACTGCCACGATATCGCCAAACAAGAGACCAGGAATCACTTCCTTGGAATGGCGATAGTGGAAATTTTATGTCCCATAGGATACGGACGGTCCGCGGATCACTTACGATATTAAGAGATTGCACTAGAAACAGAGCAATGTACTCCATGGTTGGCCTGTTCGATATTCTTTTGGCATCAACTAAGAAGATTTTTATTTAGGAAACTAGTTCGTCTGATCGGAGAAGATGGGATAGAACTCATTTATGCTATTGCATTCAACAATTAGTAGTGCATTCTTAAAAACAAGCCCTTCTTGGACTTGAACGACCAATTAAAATTAGTTCCTCTTACCGACTTAGTAAGCCGATCGGATTTTTAAAATGCCGATCTGCAGTCCATATAGACGAACTCCAATCTCTTTCTGACCAAGTCGACCTCAACAGCAGACAAAATGGCCGAGTTGCAGTAAGCGGCAGCCCCCGAATTACCGAAGCGCCCAGCAGTCAATCCTAGCTCCCTCTGGACTAAGCAAGTCACCTAACTCCACGCCGCACTATTGGGTTCGACAACAAACTAGGTCAAGCTTATTTTTCCAAGGTCAGGCTCCGAGCTAGTTAACAAGCCGAGTTCATGAAATTGCCAAAACTTTGACGACATGGGATTCAAATAGCCGAGCCAAGCTATTGCATCCAAGTTCTAAACCAGTTTGGGCATCTCTTAAAGTACATAAGCTCGAGCTAACAGGCTGTTCAATGCACTTCAATACCTACAATCGACGTAAAACAAGATGAATTGAGCTGCTATAGAGACGGTCCTGCCAATGTACACCAGCAAAGACCTTTCTCTGTTCACATGTAAGCACAACCCCAGCTTCTTCCACGTAAGTTGTCGAACCCCAGTTAGCTTTCTCACAAGCCGAGCCCTTTATGGAACAACGGCACTTGGAGCTACGGGTTAACCAGTGTTCATCACACCAATGTTTACCGAGCTCTTTACATGAGTAGTCCATGTCCAAATCCGAGCCAGTTGACAGTACATGATTGCTGCCGTTCTTCTCTAGAATTGCAAAGCCAAGTCGAAGAACTTCTAGTTGTCGAGCTTGCTACCGAGGGTGTATGCCGTACCGAGCTGTATATGATGAGCCGCCCGTAGCCAAGGAGGGGATCTAAGTAGTAGGTAAGAGCTACCGATTAACTAAAATCAATGACACTAAGCTGCGATGCTGAGCAGTAATGTACAGTTGCTAGTTGCCGAGCTAAAGGCCAGTAACGCCGAGCTCCGAGTCCGCCAACATTTTCCAACTTCTATCCTTCAAAGTCGTACAAGTTCATACCGAGCTTCATGCCAAGATATATTCTTCACGGAATAGTAAGAATGCTTGAAGACCAAATTGGAGACATTAACCACGGCTCACAGCAGCATGCCGAGCCGAGCTGCTTATAGTCGTGCTGAGTCGCATGACGAGTCCAAGCGTTTTCCGAGCTAATTTCAACTCAGCAACATTTGAAAACCGAGCACTCATTTGCATTGAACACCAATTCATGCCGAGTAGTCAAGTGCTCAAGTCGAGGTGATGTTCAGGGAGCTGCGTGGATAGTCGCCCAGCTATTTGCTTAAAATGTTCAAAGCCGTGCTACTACTCCGGCAAAGCAACCCTCCAGCAACCAACTTCCTGATGCAATATCGACTTTTTTCGAGCAGTTCTGTAACTCCATTCGCCGTTGAGCAGATCTGTAACGCACCCAGGCAGCGAGTACCCAACCAGTCTTTAATAACAGAGCCGACTTATTTTCCACTCCGTCCGAGCAACAGCCTATTTGGCTCCGACCACATTTAGGTGATGTGGCTGACATTATTTGCATTCTGCTGTATACTTGAATCGATGGATATCATTTGTCGGTTGTACTATAAAAAACAACTATATGCAATTAAGTTCTAGGAGAAAGCGTGAGATGATCTAAAGGAAACATACTTGGTTAAAAGAAGGTCGATCAGTCCTTTGATGTCATCTATCCAGACATTGCAGGATCGCTCTCAAATATGAAAAAGCAATTTGAATTTTTTGGAGACAACGTTGGCTTGCGGCTGAGGTCCTTTCCTTCCAATATGCCATATGAAATTTTGTGTGGGCTCTCCGATTTATGTTTGTGGCCATTTCCTTCAAAAGGTTGAGTAGTTCTCCGAGTAGCTTTGATGATGCAGAAGTGTAGACGGCAAATAATGCAAAAGCAATCATTCTTTATATTCTCGAGCATAATGAAATCTAAGCACCAAGCTCTCCTTCTGGGCAAATACAATAGCCGAGCTTATTCCACCGAGGCCGAGTTCTGAGATTCATAATCCGAGTTTGGCCTTTTCGAGCTGTGCCCATGAAAGATCATGGCCGGGCTGTTGCCGCAAGTCCATAAAGTAAAAGCATTATCTAAGGATGCCGAAGTCGAGTGGATCAAAACTTGTCTAATGGCCGAGCTAACCAGCTGCGCACATCCGAGAAGTAACTTATCTGAGATGTCCATCAGCATGCCAATTTACTTCCATGGCCGAGCATACTAATTGTACTTCTGATAATGCTGTGCGCGTGAACAACTTGAACGTCGAACTGAGTTGTGGCGACATGTCTGAGCTTCTTGTGTGTGTGGCATACATTTTGTACAAGTATGACGAACAATAGAGCTAAGTTCATGCCGAGCAATTTTTACCGACCCACAACAGTAGCCAAGGAGCCGAACTGATTCGTTTAAGGTCTGAGTAGTTCACCTGCCGAGTAGTTATGGAACCGAGTTGCTTTGGACGTGCCGAGTTTCTTTTTATTTGAGTGCTTCAGCTTCCAAACTCTACGCTCCATGACAGTAAATCCAAATCCTTCTCAAGTTGTCCTTTGCGATAGAGTCATTTGCTTCAACATCCGAATTCAACAATAGCAGCAAAATTGTCCTCTATAGCTCACGACCTGAATTGCTTTCTGAATTTCAACATCCGAGCACATCTGAGGTAAACTTTACAAGCTGTGCATTATCCAAGCTCCATTTCACCGAACTCTTGTGCAAGTTCACGCTAAATCCCGAATAGTACATCAATTGCGCGTGCACTCCTTGCTGACTTCGTCAAATCCGTCCTTGTATCAATTTAAGCACGCGGGAGCTATGCGAGCTCTAACATCGAGTTTTTGCTCGAGCGTATGGTAACCAACCTGAGCTAAACTTCGGACCGAAATGTCATATTCCGACATTTGAGCTCCGAACGCAATGGAATGACCCAAGCAGCTATGACATCAGTTATTGGCTAAAGTCCATGCGCGCTATCCATCCAATTCCAGCTGTAACTTACAATAAGTATGAGAAAACATTGTTACCTGCGGTGTTGCCAAGTCCCGCAATCAACCGAAGATCCATTTGCCGAGTCCAACTGTCCATCCTACGAGCCTTTGCAACAAAGCCGAGTATGAAGGTGCATCGTGGACTATGCAGAGCTAAAAACCCCAAAGTCACAGTCCATCAACATGCCGAGCTGCTAGCACTGATTTAAAAGCTTTACGAACTGAGCATAAAGCTGCGATAAAACTGCACTCTGCCGCACCAGGGAGTTCTGAGCTACACACAAACGGCAAAGTTAAATCAAGCTACTTGGGGGCTGGTCGTGCATCTACCGAGCTGCCTAACAACGACACAACAGCGGTTGAACTCCAACATTGGGAGTTGTTTGAGCCGATAAATTTCAACTCATAGGTAGCAAGCATAGTACACAGAATTCCACTGCCACGCTAAGTATTACTCCAGCGACCTGTAATATAGCTAAATTTTAGCTCAGCAAGCTGTAATTCTCGACCTCAACTACAGAGCTAAAGTGCAAAGCCTAGCTATATCATTAATGAAGTAGCATACATGAGGAGTGGTAACTAAATGCGAATGCGAATAGCTACAAGAATTACCTCTTCCTCGGTATCAGCCGAAACAAAGGCCATGGGTTCTACAATGGCTACTTGAATTATTGGAAGATCACTTACTCTCAGTCACTTGAAGGACACGTGGGCTTTACTTCATTTTATATACCAGAATAAACTGCCAGATTTGTAAGGGCTTGCTGGCCTAGATGCAAAATGGGCCTCAACTGTGATGTTGTTACTCAAAGGAAGACTAGATTGAGGACAATGCCTAAATGGCATCAAGATTACATTGTAGTATAACAGATTTGTACCAAAATACACTAGATCTAATAGATTATGGTTGCAACCAATAGAAAAAAATAGCAAATGTAACACTAAAAAGAGCAGGAAACAACTGAAAGTAGTACAACATATAATTTAGATAGATAGTATAAAAGAGAATACGATAATAATAAGGAAGATAAGTTTATCCCTTGAGAAATCTTGGTGTCTTCTTCTTTTCCCCTTTCTTAGAGTTTTTTCTACTTGAAAAGGCTAAGACCAGAGTGTACCTCATGTCCAGAAAGAAATCAAGGGAAAGTTAGTATTACAACGAACACAAAGATAAACACGAGAGACAGAAAGGAGATCTATGCTAGGATCTCACATTGAGACTAAACCCTAGATCGAGAGAAGAGACATAGAGACGTATTGAAGTGTATTCCATTGAGAAAGAGAGTAAAAGATAAGAGATATTTTGGGATACAAGATCTTAACTAGAGTATAAGGGCTAGCCCTTAGTGTAGACCTAACAATTTGGGGCTCTCGTCCATGGTTGGTGGCAAGAATAACAACAATTCTTTTGATATGGACAAACTTCAAGCTATGGTGTCTTCTTTAGCTAAGACAATGCATACGATGCAATCTTAGATGCAGGAGTTGATAGGAATTAGGCTACTAGGCTATTGACTCACAGTCAAGCTCGAGAATTATAGGGACTAGCAAGATGAATCCTCTTATTCCAGTCGACTCCTACTGAGGCCAAGTATCTCCTTGCCAAGCTGAATGACTATCTATCTCTCATAGATAGTGTGTTGAAAATTAGAAGGCTAAGACAATAGTCGATCCTCATTCTTACTGACGTATGGCCAATCACTTACTCGATATCACCTTTGTCAAGATGATGAGAGATATACTCTAGACTGATTAAGCCACCCTTGCTTGGATAAGTAGGTTGATTGTACTTTTTTGTCTGCATCTTTTAATGGCATCACCAATACAGCATCGCTATATGTATAGAATCCATTACACTAATGATTGATTTCCTTGAATATTCATTTTACCTTTTTGTATCTTGTACATTACTTCTTTAGGAAATACCCTTTTTGTCTTTTTCATTTTAGTAAGTTGCCCTAACTTATTAGGTATAAATACCCCTTGTATTTGTAAGCCGTCAATAGATTACCATTAATATACTAGATATCCTTCCTTTGTATAAACATCGTGCTTGTTTACTCTCATTTCACTCTTATCTTATCCTTTAAGTAAGGTTAGGAAGCGAGTAACCTCATCAAACCAATTTGCAAGTCATATTGAATTATGTCATGAGTCATCGGAAATTTCATTGGTGCGTCACATCCATTGGAGCTGTTCATAGGTTTTGCTTACTTTTTCATTCGTCATTTGTTCTTTTGTGCCATTCCCCATCAACTCTTTTATGCTTTCAACAACCTTAAACTCATTTAGTGATTTGCCTTATCTGTTCTTGGTGACAGTTTGCATCATCTTGATATCAAAGCAGAGGTTTCGTATGAGTTGTAGTTGGTTTTTGAAGTTCTGTTATACTTTGTTTTACATGTGTGAAATAGAGGAAGTTATTATGTTCATCTTAGCTATTGTAATTGCTAACTATTTAGTTTTTGGTTTGGAGAAATGATTGATCTAAGTTTAAATGTTGGTACTGGAGATGACAATAGTAGAGTTATCCACCATAGCCAACAGTCTCAAGGAACCCCTAGAAGCACTGATGAGAGACTTAATGAGGTGGCTAACCTTTTAGTAAATTTGACTCAAGCTGTTCATGTATTGGCTTGCTAACCCATTAAGGCTATGCAAAACACCCCATAAGTTGCTCAACCTATCAGAGATCAAAACTTAGCTCGACAAGTTTGAGGTAAAAGGGTAGGCGGATGGGTAAGATGAAGTATAGACCTAAGGAATTGGATGAAGAGGATGAGGAAGAGTATTTTGAAGAGGAGTGAGTCTAAGTCCCTAAAGCATCCGTCCATGTGAAGCTTTGGATTCTAAGCTTTAAAGAATCTAGGAATACTGATGAATATTTAGAGTGGGAAGAGAAAGTGGAGCGTGTTTTTAACTTTTATCAATATGAGAATTACGAGAAAGTGAGAACAGTTGCTGTTGAGTTCTCCAGATGTGCCGCCATGTGGTAGAAGAATTTCCAGGTTATGAGGAGGCAAGAGGGTTACCAAGAGATTAATACATGGCCTGAGATGAAGAGAATATTGAGGAATAGGTGAGTGCTGAATACTTACCTACAGGATACTTTCACTTGGCTTTAGGAGTTGAGATAAGGAGGTGGAATAGTTAACAAGTATGCTTAGGAATTTCAGATGCTCAGGATTTAATGTGAAGTGGAGGAACCACTAGCACGAACAATCTCTAAGTTCCTTACTAGGTTGCGTGATGACATTAGAGACATTATAGAGCTTTAACTATTCACTACAATGGATGAAGCCATTAAAATTGCCCAATGAATAGAGATATAGAGAATGAGCCGAGTATTACCCAAATTTCCAACTAGCTTAGTAGGGCAAGGAAGCCATCGATCTCAATCAAGTGTCAAATAGTTCCGAAAGATAGATGTTCGAGTCGAGCAGAAAGGCTACCCTGAACTTATGAGAAAGGGTAAGGCTTTGGTAAGAAAATGAGCTAAATCAAGTGATTCAAGTGCTAAGGTGATGGGAATTGAGCTACTAACCCTTTGACCTGTAACTAAGCCCGAGGACTAGAAGGCTTGATGAGACAAATTCTTCTACTCCAGTTAACTCCTACTAAGGCCAAGTATTTTCTTGCCAAGTCACTATTTATGCCATATCAAATGAATGCCAATCTCTTGTAGATACAATGTCGAGAAATTGATGGTTGAGACTACATCCAGTCCTCTCTCATGCTTGACTACATACTTGGTGTCACCCTCGCTGCCATGCCAAGGAGAGACCTCGAACTACATAAGCCATCCATATTCCGACAAGCCAGCTGACTGTACTGTTTTGTCTACATCATCTAACGACTTCACCAATACAGCATCCCCACGTGTATAGGACTATGTGTAAAATCCGCCCTACTAATTATTGCTTCTGTGAATATTCATTTTTACCCCTTTGTATTGTTGTACATTACTACTTTAAGGTAATACCCATTTTGTCTTTTCTCCTTTTAAGAAAGTTGCCCTAAATTCTTTGGTATAAATATCCTTATATTTGTAAGTTATAGATAGACAAATAACATCATTAATACACTTGAGTATTTTTCCTCCTTGTGTAAACACTCTGTTGTTTTATGCTTAGCATCACTCTTATTCTTTCCCTTAAGCAAGTTTAGGTAGCGAGTAACCTCACCGAACCAATTTGTGAGTCATATCAAATTGTGTCGTGAGTCATTGGAAGTTTCATTAGTGCGTCACATCCTCCTTTGGAGCTGTTCGTGGGTTTTGCTTAACTTTCATTCATCATAGTTCTTTTGCACGTTTTCCTCATTACTCCTTTCGAACTTTCTATAAGCTTCGACTTATCAGCAACTGGCCTTGTTTGTTCTTAGTCATGGTTCACACCATCTTGGTATTAGAGCGGAGGTTTTGTTTGAGTCGACATGTGTTTTCGAAGTTCTATTATACTCTGTTTTGCGTTTATGAAACAGAGCAAGTTATTGTGTTTATTTGAGCATTGTGTTGTCAATTTCCTAAAGTGTTTGTTGAGTTTTGAATTTGTGAGAAAAAATGAGCGACTCGAGTATGAATGTTGGTACTGTGATGACAGTAGAGTTATTCACCATGAACGACAGTTTTGGAAAACTCCTAGAAGTACTAACAAGAGCCTTGATGGGGTAGCTAACCTCTTGGTGGATTTGACCCGAGCTATTCATATACTGTCTTGCTAACCCACCGAGGCCACACAAAGTACCCCATAAGTTGCTCATCCTATTAAAGGTTAAAACCTAGCTCGACCCATTCGATGTGGAGGAGTAAGCGGACAAGTGAGGAGAATGATTGATTTGGCTAACCTAGGAGATGAGGAAGAAGAGGAGTATTTTGAAGAAGAGTGTATCTGAATCTCCAAAGCATCCGACCATGTAAAGCTTTGGATTCCAAATTTTAATGGGTTTGGGAATGCTTATTAATATCTGGAGTGGGAAGAGAAGGTAGAGCGTGTGTTTGATTACTATTAGTATGAGGATTACGAGAAAGTGAAGATTATTGTTGTTAAGTTCTCTATATATGCCACTATATGGTAAAAGAACTTCTAATCAATGAGAAGAGGAGAGGGCTAACGAGAGATTAACACTTGGCCCGCGATGAAGATAGTACTAAGAAACAGGTTCGTATCGGAAAGTTATCTCCAAGATACCTTCACTCAGCTGTAAGAGTTGAGATAAGGAAGTCGAACTATTGATGAGTATGTTTAAGAGTTTTAAATGCTCATGATCCATTACGGGGTGGAAGAACCACCAGCTCGAACTACATTAAGATTTATTACTGGATTGAGAGGTGATATTTAGGACATTATGGAGCTTCAATGATTCACTACAATGGATGAAGCTATTAGGATTGCCTAGCGAGTAGAGAGGTAGAAAAGGAGTTGAGTACTAGCAAGAATGCCGACTAGCTGACCAGGACAGGCAAGTCTCCGAGTACGGTCGAGTACTGAGTCAAGTAGAAAGATTAATGCCCGAGTCGAGCAAAAAGGCTAACCTGATGGTGAAGTGCCAACCCAAAGTTACGAGAAGGGATAAGGATTTGGAAAGAGGATGAGCCTGATCAAGTGCTTCAAGTACTAAGGGTTTAGACATATGACTGGTTAGTGCTTGAATTGAAGAACGATGGTCAACAAGGGAGACGTCCCGAAGCTAGAAGTAGAAAGTATGGATGAAGAACCTAAGGAGGAGGAGCTACTTATTGAGAAAGAAAATGTTGAGAAAGTGCTAATTGAGGAGGATGTGTTTATTGAGGACTTAGATCAGTTACTCATGATTATTTGATGCACTATGAATGTGGAACCCTCATGAGAGGAAGAGCAAAGAGAGAATTTTTTTCACACCACCTGCAAGGTGAATGATTAGGTGTATGCCCTCATCATGTATAGTAGAAGTTGTACTAATATGGTATCAGCCGATCTTATTTCAAAACTGAAGTTGCCAACTATTGCGCATTCGAAGCCGTATAAGCTGCACTAGCTGAGTTAGAAAGGAGCATTATATGTCACTCAGCAAATACTACTGTCGATTACTATTGGGAACTACTTTTATTGGATTCTCTGCAACATACTACCCATGTGTGATTTTCGTATATTACCAAGAAGACCGTAGTTGTTTGATAGGAGAGTCATCCGGAACACGTACATATTTGAGAAAGATGATCGGAAGATTACACTTAACCTAATGTCACTGGGAGAAGTTCATAAGTCATAGACGAAACTTGCTCGTGGATCGAATAAGGCTCTAATGATGAGTAGAGTCGAGGTCTGAGAGGTCATCAAAACAGATGAGCTGACCCTTATGTTAGTCATGTGACTTTCGGAAATGAAAGAGCGGGGTGAACTACCCCTAGAAATCAAAGAGTTATTAGACAAGTATACCGACTTGTTCCTAGAACAATTACCTAAAGGATTGCCTTCGACCTGAGGCATAGAGCATTACATTGACCTAATACCTAGTGTTGCATTGCCGAATAAGCCTACCTATCAAATGAATCCTGAGTAGGCTATTGAGCTCTAGTGCCAAGTCAATGAGTTGCTTGAGACAGGATATGTGAAGGAAAGTTTCAGCCCTTATGATGTGCCGACGCTTCTGGTGTCGAAGAAGGATGGAACTTGGTGGATGTATATAAACAGCCAAGCTATGAACAAGATTATAATCAAATATAAGTATCCGATCTCGAGGCTCGAAGACATGTTAAGTGAACTAAGTAGAGCCAAGATTTTCATCAAGGTCGGCCTTAAATTTGGTTACCATCAAATTTGCATGAGACTAGGAGATGAGTGGAAGACTGTGTTTAAGATTCGATATGGACTTTATGAATGGATGGTCATGCCCTTTGGCTTATTGAATGCCTTGAGCACTTTCATGAGACTAATGAACTATGTGCTAAGATATCTTATAGGGAAGTATGTCGTGGTGTACTTTGATGACATCCTAATCTATAGTGTTGACATGCCGAGTCATTATGATCATCTTAGAGCAGTCTTGGGTATCCTTCATACCAAGAGACTATTTAGTAATTTAAAAAAATATTGCTTTTACTAGGAGAAAGTGGTATTCTTGGGCTATGTTGTTGGTGGAGGAAGGTTGTAAGTTGATGATGAGAAGATCCGAGCAATTGTCAAGTGGCCGACTCCTACTACTTGTGCCAACGTAAGAAGTTTCCATGGATTAGCTTCATTCTATAGGCAGTTCATCAGGAATTTTAGTACCTTCGTCTCACCAATTACTGAGTTAACAAAGAAGAACATCGACTTCCAATTTGGAGAAAGGGAAGAGAGGAGTTTTGCTAAGATAAAAGAAAGATTGACCTCCATCTCGGTATTAGTGCTACCTGACTTCGATAAAATTTTTTAGTTGGAATGCAGTGATCAGGTATTGGAATAGGCGCTGTCTCAATACAGGAAGGCTGACCAATTGCCTTCTACATTGAGAAGCTCCAAGAACCCCAGTTGAATTACTCTATGTATGATAAAGAACTCATGGCACTGATCTAAGCACTGTAAGTATGGTAGTATTATTTACTGTTGAGAGAATTTGTCATATATATTGACCATGAATTGTTGAGGTATCTCTGAAGTCCAACTAAGTTATCGAAGAAACATGTGAGATAGGTTGAATTCCTTGAAGGATTCAATTTTGTAATAAAATATAAGCAAGGAAAGAACAACGTAGTTGTAGATGCTCTTTTGAGAAGGTATGTACTTTTATCTGAATTGTAGATCTAATTGTTTGGGTTCATAAGTATCAAAGAGCAGTACTCTAAGGATCCACACTTTAGACCCATAATTACACGATGTATTGATGGAAGAATAGTGGACAACTACCATGTGGAAAATGGATACTTGTTCTAAAGTAGGAAATTGTGCTTACTGACTTGTTCCTTAAGGGAGTTATTGATCAAGGAAGCTCACAATGGAATACTCTCCAAACAT
Organism: Lumnitzera racemosa; assembly: GCA_024138005.1. NCBI lineage: Eukaryota > Viridiplantae > Streptophyta > Magnoliopsida > Myrtales > Combretaceae > Lumnitzera > Lumnitzera racemosa. Next base: position 40,332,993 of record JAMXBC010000003.1, read on the forward strand.
TTTGGAGAAAGGAGGACCTGTGAACTGTTGAATGGCTGATTCTTTTTGCCGAGAATCAGGGGAGAGGTGTACCTAGTTGTTGAAAGCTGTGCTATGTGCAAGAAGGTCAAGTGCTGAGCCGAGCAAGGGAGAGCAATGCCCCTACTTGTCCTAATGAGGCCGTAGACTAAATTGAGCATGGACTTCATTCTTAGATTGTTGCGAACTACTTGAAGCAAAGATTCTACAATAGTCATTATGGATAGGTTTAATAAATACTTCATGCCCTACACCAAGACTAATGATGCTTCGGCTATTACTTCTCTTTTCTTGCAAGAGATTGTGTGGATGAATGACTACCAAGAAGTGTAGTCTCTGATAGAGACCTAAATTTCTTGAGCCATTTCTAGAGAAGCCTATGGTATTAGCTAGGGACTAAATTACTCTTCAGTACCTCATGTTACCCCCAAACTGACGGCTAAACAAGGGTAATTAATTACACTTTAGGATCATTGGTCTAAGCTACAGTAGGTAAGAACTTAGCCGATTAGGACGTTTGCCTATTAGTGGTTAAGTTTGCCTACAACCGAACAATACATAACACCACTAAGAAGACTCCCTTTGAGGTGGCTTATGGATTCAATCCCAAGTTGCATTTCAACTACACCTTTGTACTAGTACCCGCATAAGAGGACCATAATGCCTCAACTAAAGTACAATCTCTTTAGCACATATACGATAAGTTCACTTGGCATATCGACCAAGTTGCTAGAAGAATGCAAGAGAAGACTAAAGGTAGGGCAGTTAAGCAGTTCTAACCAGGAGACTTGGTATGGCTACACTCGGTAAGGAATACTTCCCAAGTAAGAGGAAGAACAAGTTATCTGTACGGGCTAAGGGACTCTTCAGAATCCTCTAGAAGATCAATGACAGTGCTTATAAGTTGGAGCTACCAGAGGATTATTGGGTTTCTGACACCTTTAATATTGCCGACCTTAGTCCCTATCACCTTAATGGAGAAATGACCAAACACCATCTAGATTTGATCCCAAATCTAAATTAACCTGAAGGGAATGATAGGAATTGAACTACTGGCCCTTTAACTCGCAATGGAGCTCGAGGACTGGAACGCTTAACAAGACAAATTCTTTTACTCCAACCAACTCTTGCCAAGGCTAAGTATTTCCTTGCTAAGGCCGAGTCACTCCTTATGCAGTGTCGAATGAATGCCAATCTCTTGCAGATAGAATGTGGAGAAACTGATGGTTGTAACTACATCTAGTCCTCCCTTATGCCTAACCACTTACTCGGTATCACCCTTACCGCCATGTCGAGAAAGAGACCCTAGACTACATAAGCCATCCCTGCTTAGACAAGCTAGCTGACCGTACTATTTTGTCTACATCTTCTAATGACCTCACTAATATAACATCCCCATGTATACAAGACCACATGTAGAATCTGCACCACTAATTATTGCTTTTGTGAATATTCATTTTTACCCCTTTATATTATTGTACATTACTACTTTAGGGTAATACCCATTTTGTCTTTTCTCCTTTTAGGCAAGTAGCCCTAAATTTTTTGGTATAAATATCGTTGTATTTATAAGTCGTAGATAGATAGATAACATGATTAATACACTTGAGTATTGTTCCTCCTTGTGTAAATACTCTGTTGTTTTATATTTGGCATCACTCTTATTTTTTCTCTTAAGTAAGGTTAGGTGATGAGTAACCTCATCAGACCAATTCATAGGTCATATTGAATTATGCTATGAGTCTTCGGAAATTCCATTAGTGCATCACATCCTCTAGAGCTATTTGTGTGTTTTGCTTAGCTTTCATTCGTCATAGTTCTTTCGTACGTTTTCCTCATTACTCCTTTCGAGCTATCTATAAGCCCAGACCCATTCAATGACCATCCTTATCTATTCTTAGTCATGGTTCGCACCACAAGAGTTCGGACATATGACTACTCAATACTTGAACCAACGAACAATGGTCATCAAGGGAGACATCTCGAAGCTAAAGGAAGACATCTCGAAGCTAAAGGTAGACAGTATTGATGAGGAACTTGAGGAGGAGGAGAACCATGCCGATAAAGAATTGATTGAAGAAGATGTATTTATTGAGGACTTAAACTAGCTAGCCTTAGTTGTTTGACACGCAATGAACATCAAAACCTTACAAGAGGAGGAGTAGAGGGAGAATTTGTTTCATACCACCTGTAGAGTGAACAATCAAGTGAGCACATTAATCATTGATAGTGGAAGTTCTATTAATGTGGCATTGATCAATTTGGTCACAAGGTTGAAATTGCAGACTATTGTACCCCCGAGGTTGTACAAACTGCATTGGTTGAGTGAGATGGGAGTTACATGTTATTAGGCAAGTACTACTATCGATTACCATCGGACATTACTCGAACAAGATTCTATGTGACTTGCTACCCATGTATGCTTCATATGTACTGCTTAGCCAACTATGGTTGTTTGATAGGAGAGTTATTCATGATGGGTACAGGAACATATATATGTTCAAGGATGGCCAAAAGATTACACTAAACTTGATGCTGTCGAGAGAAGTTAATAAACTGCAAACTAAACTTGCTCGTGGATCGAAGAAGGCTTTAGTGATGAGTAAAGCTGAACTCCGAGAAGCTATTAATGTTAACGAGCTAACCTTAATATTGGCTAGGTGCTTGCTAGAGATGAAGGAATAGGGTGAACTACCCTAGGAAGTAAGAGCATTACTGGAAGAATATGTTGATCTGTTTCCAGAAGAGTTACTTGAAAGGTTGCCTTCGCTACGAGCATAGAACACTGCATTAACTTAATACTTGATACCACCCTACCGAATAAGCTTAGCTATTGAATGAGTCTTGAATGTGCTTTTGAACTCTAATGATAAGTCAATGAACTAATAGAGAAAGGTTATGGGAAGGAAAGTCTTAGCCCTTGTGTTGTGTCGATGCTTCTAGTGCCTAAAAAGGATGGAACTTGGCAGATGTGTATAGATAGTCAAGTTGTGAATAAGATTATTATCAAGTACAGGTATCCTATTGTAAGGTTGGAAGACATGCTATATGAGTTGAGTGGAGTAAAGGTCTTTAGCATGATTGATCTGAAGTTCGGTTACCATCAAATTTGCATGAGATCAGGCAATGAGTGGAAAACTGTGTTCAAAACTCGACATGGATTATATGAATGGATAGTCATGCTGTTTGGCTTGTCGAATGCCCCGAGCCCTTTCATGAGATTGATGAACCCTATGTTGAGACATCTGATTAGTAAGTGTATTGTGATGTACTTTAACGACATCTTAGTCTATAATACAAACATGCCGAGTCATTGTAAACACCTCCGTATTGTGTTGAATGTCCTCCATGGCGAGAGACTATTCGACAATCTCAAGAGATGTTGCTTTTGTTAGAAAGAAGTGGTATTCTTGGGCTATATAGTCAGTAGAGGAGGCTTATGAGTGGATGACAAGAAGATTCAAGCTATTGTCAAGTGGCCGACTCCCATTAATTATGTTGACTTGAGAAGTTTCCATGGACTAACTTCATTCTACAAAGTCATTAGGAATTTTAGCTCCCTAATCATACTACTTACTGAGCTAACAAAGAAAAACACAAACTTTCGATGGGGAGAAAGGGAGGAGAGGAGCTTTGCTAAGATTAAAGAAAGATTGACCCTTTCCCCGATGTTAGTTCTAACTGACTTCGAGAAAATATTTGAGCTGGAATATAATGCATTAGGCATTGGAATAGGCATTGTCCTAACATAGGAAGGCTAACCGATTGCCTTCTATAATGAAAAGCTTAGAAGACCTTAGTTAAATTACTCTACATATGATAAAGAACTCTTAGCACTGATCTAAGTATTACAAGTATGACAGCATTATCTATTGTCGAAAGAGTTTATCATCTACATTGACCATGAATCTCTGAGGTATCTCCGAAGCCAAGTGAAGTTGTTTAAGTGGTAGATAAGATAGGTAAAATTCCTTAAGGGATTTAATTTTGTAATAAAATATGAACAAAGAAAGACCAATGTAGTTGCCAATACTCTTTTAGGAAGGCATGTACTTCTAAATGAAATGTAGACCAGACTGTTTAGGTTTGTGATTATCAAGGAACAGTATTCTGAGGATCCATACTTTGGACTCATAGTTATATGATGTGTCGATGGAAGATCAGTAGATGAGTATCATGTAGAAGATAGCTACTTGTTCTGAGGAGGAAAACTATGCGTGCCGACTTGTACACTATAGGAGCTACTAATCAGGGAAGCCCATAGTGGAGGATTGTCTTGATATTTCAGGGAGAAAAGGATGTATGAATTGCTGAGTGGTTAATTCTTTCGGCTAAGAATATTGTGAGATGTATACCAAATTTTTGAAAGCTGTACCATGTGCAAAAGAGTTAAGTGCCGAGCCAAAAAAGGGAATGCAATGCCTTTGCCTATTCCAAAGAAACTATGGATTAAGTTAAGCATGGACTTTGTTCCCGAATTACCATAAATTGCTTGAGGTAAAGATTTTGTAATGATTGTAGTGGATTAGTTCAGTAAGATTGCGGACTCTTTGCCTTATGCCACTACAAATGATGCTTCCGCTATTGCTTCTTTTTTTTTGCAGGAGATTGTATGGTTACATGGCATGCTAAGAAGTTTAGTCTTTGACAGGGACCTGAAGTTCTTGAGCCATTTTTAGAGGACCTTATGGCATTGGATAGGGACTAAGTTACTCTTTAGTACTTCTTGTCAACGCTAGATTGATGGCCAAATAGAGGTGGTTAATTGCACTTTACGATCATTGCTCCGAGTTATGGTGGGCAAAAACTTGGTCAATTGGGACGTTTGCTTGCCATTGGTTGAATTCTCTTATAACCAAACAGTACATGACACTACTAAGTAGACCCCCTTTGAGGTTGTCTATGGTTTCAATCCTAAGTTACCCTTCGATTACACCCTTATACTTATGCCTGCATAAGAAGACCTTGACACAAAAGCTGGAGCACAATCCCTTTAGCAAATTTATGACAAAGTTACTCAATACATCAACCAAGCTGTTAGAAGAATGCAAAAGAAGGCTAAAGGTAGGATGGCTTTTACAATTCCAATAAGGAGACTTGGTGTAGATGTACCTTAGTAAGGAATGGTTTCTGAGTAAGAGGAGAAACAAATTATCTACAAGAATCAAAGGACCTTTTATAATCCTTTAGAAGGTTAATAATAACGCTGATAGATTAGAGCTACCCGAGGATTATGGGGGGTTTTTGACACCTTCAACATTGTTGACCTCAGTCCATATCACCCCTATGGAGAGTTGATCAAAGACCATTCAAATTTGATCCAAAATCTAAATCATCCCGAAGGGAACGATAGGAATTATTAGGCCATTGACCTACAATCGAGCCTGAAGACTAGACGGACTGGTAAGACAAATCCTCCTGCTTTAGGTAACTATCTTCTTGTTGACTCGTTCTACATGCTAAGCTGAATAACTGGCTATTTCTTGTAAATAGTATGCTAAGAATCGAAAGGCAAAAACATTAGCTGATCCTCATTCTCAATCATGCATGGCTAATCACTTACTCGACATTACCTTTGTCGAGATGATGAGAGATATACTCTAGACTGACTAAGCCACCCTTACCCAGATAAGTAAGCTGATTGTACTTTTTTGTCCGCATCTTCTAATGGCATCACCAATACAACGTCGATACGTATACAGAATCATGTGTAGAATTCGTTACACTAATGATTAATTTCCTTTAATATTCATTTTTACCCTTTTGTACCTTTTCCACCATACAAGGAACAAGATCAAATGTTATGAAATAGAATCAAATTGATACAGTTACCCTTATCCTTGGAACTTTTCAACTCTATACGTATATACCTTTCTTATCATTCATTATCGCCTATGGTCTTTGGATAATGTCCATTAATAACTTGAGTCAAAAACACCAATACAAAAAACTAATGCCATTCCCTCTATGTATGTTTTTCAACAATTAGGTCATAGATCTCTAAATCTTGAAAGCAATCTCAACAGAAGATGGTCCAATGTCCATAGTCAAGGTAACTAGATTTAGATATAAATCATGACCCACTAATTGTAAATCCAAATCGAAAAATATGTTCCTTAACAAAACAACAGAAAAAGAAATTCCATACACCTTGTAACGTAAGAATAATGCAAGGCACATATCTTCTATAGAAAACTACTAGCAGCAACTCTAGAAAAAATTAAATGGCTACTAGATAAGAAAAGCTAAAAGAACTAAGGAGAAACAAAGCAATTTTTGGGAAAATCAATATCATATCAAATTGTGATAAAGAGTGGCTCAATTTGTTAAGCATAAATTGTGTTTCAATAGACCATGTATTATATGATAAATGTTCCTTTGTGCAACTTTATAGTTTTACATTATAATAAAATTTATGATAAAATTAATCAAACATAATAGTTCTACTACAACTAGCTATGCTTTAGGGTTGTACCTAACTAAAATAGTGTACCAACTTAAATGAGTTGATTTTATTAAAAAATGTTCATGGAAATAATGAAGAAAGCAATCAAATGATTAAGAAAAATCTAAAATAAATATGATAAAACTCCATAAAGCTCCCTAAGTTAAGATGGAAAGAAGATATAATATAAAAAAGAAAGAAAAACACATACACACACATAATGGTTTTGACATAATCAAATGATCAAGTATGTTGTAATATGAGAAAACAAGATGTTCCAATATTCTCATATATGATACAATCGATTTAAGAAAAAAAAAAAACCATTACGCATTCTAGCATAGGATACATTCCTTTTAATAATAAAATTATAGTAAAGAAATAAAATTTACTCTAGCGCTTACATACACATGCTTTGAGATCTTAGATGCTAATAAAATCCTCCATTTATCAACATTTGGTTAGTTACCAAAAGGAGAGAGAGAGAAAAAAAAAAGCATCACGAGTTACTCTTATATTACCTTACTAATATTATCCTTTTCCAACAGCTAAACCATTTCTAGTATTTAAATTGTTGGCTCCTACTGTATAATTTTCTATAAATATAATTATTTAAGACATTTTTTAATTTCTTTGACTAGGTGGTGTTAATATCTGCTATGTTTCTTGCATTAGGCATGGTATGCAAACTGATGCATATATATCATCAAACTTCGACAACTAGGAGTAATGTAAGCCTTTGATAAAATTATATGTCCTATAATATGCAGTAGGCAAGATATGTCCAAAAACACTTCAAAAAGGGTTGACATAATCTATAGAAGACAAAGATATGTCCTATAATCATATGTAGCAAGCAAGTCCATAATATCAAGAACACTTCAAGAAAATTAAATCTATGGAGTTAGATACACTATTAATTACATGCATATAAATTACATCTTCTTTCTAGAACATATCATGCATTGTAATCCCTCAAAGATTTATACAATTGGGGCTTATATAAAGTGTTGAGTCCATGGTTGGCTTAAAAAGAAGTTTTTTTTGCCAAAAATCATATAACGACCCAACAGTATCGTTGTCATGATAGGTCGCTATATACCGTATAAAGGTTTATTATCAAACCCCTTGTTGATCATAGGCCTTTCATATGACACACAAGGCTCCTTCCACTCTACGTTACCACTAGGTCCATAGACAAGTGATATAGAGTAATTTAACTAAATTACTTCTATGTTATAAATTAACTAATTGTGTGGGCTCGTGAGACCCACACCAAAACAATATTACAAACAAATGCAGTTCATAATAGAACTGCATAAAATCTAAGTTATGCCTAAATACATAAAAGTATCTAAATATCTATAATCTATTACAAAATGTCCTCTTCGCTCTTTGATCGCTCCAACCCGTCTCTACCCGAGACTTACCACGGGCATGCCTCGGCCCGGATTGACGAAGAGGTTCTCCTGTACCAACAAAAATCTATAGGGGAGTAAGCTTACGCTTAGTGAGATAAATGCCCTCATCAGTACCACACGATAGAAAATTATTAGATGCACAATCATATGAATGCATGAACAAACAGTATGCCAAACAACGCATGCAGTGACCTAGGAATTGCATACGACTCAAAAATTTCCCCCCTGAAGTTGAGGTTTGGAGATAATTAACCAACCTAAACCAAAATCCAGGTTCTAGACCTTAGGTTTTATTTCATTTGCACTATCGTGCTCCTACCAAATATATATATATATATATATATATATATATACTTCCTTTACTAAAATCAAATCGTATCCTTTAAAAATCCCAAGTCTAGAGGTGTAGTGGCCTCCGTAGTTCACAAACACATGCCCTAAGCAGAAGCTACAAGACTTGGCCCCTCGCCGACAGTTGGCATCTCCCAGCGCCTAGTAAGCTCATCAGCTTAAGACAGAGACTCAATATATATTATGGCATAGCTAGTGCCCAATCCTGTAGGAAACTCGTATTCCTGTGAGTCCCTTCCCATCTTCTGCGTGAAGCGGCAGTCGATGTTACCCGTATGCAATATGGGGAATGCATGATTCATTTTGAGTTCTTAATCGTATAAGTGATTAACTTGATTTTCAAGGTGATCAACCAATTTCATTCCATACAATTCACAAGTATATATTTATGCAAACAATTCCCATTATTATATATAATTAACAAGTCATTACACTCATCCATAACTTCATACACATGCATTTCCCATATCCCATAAGCATCCAAATTTATAAATATAAGATTAGGTGCATCTACTTTACAAGCATAATCAAGTAAAGAGTCATCGGGAATTTACTGACTCTGCCATGTGGTTCAATCAAAGTAGTCCGGAGGCAAGTCGTCTCCGAAAATAGTGTCCCCTAGTCATTGAAATAATTTTTATAAGGAATTGAAGCAAACTTAAGAAACTATGTAAATTTTCCTTAAGTTATATTCTTAGCTAGTTTTCGTAATTTTTCCAGTTTTTACCTAAAGTTCAATCGCGTATAACTTTTTCGTTTTAAATCCGATTTTTATGATCTTATAGTCAATCTTCATCGTTTTCGAGTGTACTTTAATGTGGTAAGGTTAGATTTTCGAAATGAGGTATGCAATTCTGTCCATGAGTCAGAACAATAGCGTTCCTCATGTATTGGAGTGTTTTTAGGCCTTGTTTGGTAAATGGGCTTTTGATAACTTGAGGAATCCTTTAGGCTTGGCCTTTAAATTTTATCCTAAGCTTAAAATAATCCTTGAGATCAGATTTACAACTTTGATTTATATTCCTAAGGCTAACAACCACTTCTTGGGCCCTTTAGTGAGCTTAAGTTGTCAATAGGCTTGTTTTTAGTTCAAACTAAGGTTAATGACTTTGGTGAGCTTATGGGGCCTTAGGTGGATTTCTTATGGGATTCAAAACAACCTTTCTTGGTACTTTAAGGTGCTGATTAGATTTTTATTGAAGGTCCATCTTAGAGTTCTAGACTTGTTTTGGGAGTTTTAAGTTCGGTTTTGAGTTTTAGGCTTTATATGCTCACTATACTTGCTTAGTTAATCTTTTCACTTTGTTCTTTTAATTTTATCATATTTTTAGGCCTCATTTTCCCATATTCCAGATCTGTTCATGTTGGTCCTAAGGGGTCCTCACTTGGTTTTTCAACTTGTTTCATCATTTCCTTAAGTTTAGGGGGTAGATTATGCACTTAACTACTTGTGTACAAATCTTAACTTAAGTTTCCTTCCATCAAATGATCCTTTAACTCATATTCCACATAAAGAAATAAAAGATCTCATACTTAATACAACTCCCATATCATGGCTCATGTCATACAAAGTTGGTTTCTTCATAAAACTTCATGTGATGGATTTTTCCTTAACTTAAATCTAGATTTGAACATGTTTAACTAGAATGGAAACAAAATCAACATTCAAATGGCCATGGAAACCTCATGTCTAGCATGCATATCCTCCATTAAAGTTCTTATTTCAAGATTTCCTTAGCTTAAAATCTTCCATTCAAAGCATTAAACAAATGTCTTCACAAAACACCAACTTTACATGCTCATATTTCAACTTCATGCAAGGGTTTTATGGTTTGTTTCTTAAAACGATTTTTGATGTTCTAACAACTTAAACCTTACTCACATCTTTAAGAAATCTAAGTCTTCTAACATAAATATTAATCCACACATCACAAGAAACACTTACTCGTCCTTAACTCAAAGTTTTGTGGTTGTGCACTAAGGTTCCTCTTAAGCCTTTACCTTTGCTTCCTCCTTTTTGCTTACCTTTTGAAACTCGAATCTTTTGGTCTTTTGAAAAGGGGTTTAAGGAATATTCTAATGGTATTAAATGATCTTAAATGATGAAAGAAAATGGAACAAGAGCAAGGAAAAAAAATGCCGTGAGTTGAAGCTTCAAAATGGAAGAAAATTGATTTTGTGGGGTAAGGTTGTTTACCCTTTTTATATTTGTTTCAAAAGAGAGAAAGATGAAGTGAAAGAAAAATTGAAAGTGAGAGAAATGGGAAAGAGTATGGCCGGTTGGAAATGGAGAGAGAAGAAGTGTTTAAATGTCTTGGAAGTATTGCCTTGTAGCTTACATAAAGTCAACAATTGCAACTCTTGATGATGTAAACATTAAGGGGTGAATAGTGATGTGTAAGAAAAAGTTATTAATGGGTGAATGACCAATGCATGGCCCCCCTTTCTCCCCTTTTTAGATCTGCCATTTTAAGTCTTTGCATGCCATGGAGTGGTCTTCTCTCCTTTATTAAAGTTAAGCTTATTAATTCTTGTGAAAAATTGTCCTTATTTTGTATAAGTGAAGAGGTGATAAGGAAATTGTCTTATCACTAAATTTTGATAAGTTATCAATTGATAATTGATTCCAACTCTCGATTGATAAGTTATCTAAGGTGATTGGTTAGTCTACTTATTTATGTGTAAGGCTTACACATGAAGATAAGGACATAACCTTATAGAAAATTGTTTTAGGATTTTTATCCTACATTGTTTTGTAATTTATGATTTGATTTTTATAAAATTGTGAAATTTTCTAAAGTTGGATGAAATTATTCAAATTAAATTATCGATTAATTATTTAGGGTTAAAATTCTTTAATGGCTTTAAGGTCTAGGGTTTTAAGTAGCTTTAGAGCTCGTAGTCCTTCAAGCTCGGGTTTTCTCGACAATTGGCTTTTGAATTGTAAAAATTTAATTCGTTTCCAAATATAAACTTAAGTTTTTAGTTTAGTTGATCTTTAGGAACGTTCGGAAAATACTCTTAATCGAGTCTTAGGCCCACTAAAAGTAGGGTTTACAAATCACGCCTTTATTCAAATTAAAGCATAACATACTTATATATAATGACAAGTACAATTTTAATAAGAATGCACAAAAATAAACCAATTTTACTAAAAATAAAGAAAAAAATTAATAAACCCTCAAAATCACTAGTAAAAAAGAGAGAGTTATAGAGAGAGGGCATGCCTACTAGTGGTGGGTAGTGGAAAACAAAATCACCAATGGCGCTTGTTAAAAGGTGTTGTGACCAACCAACAGTAATTAACCCAATCACATAATTAAGTTCCCTAATGTGTGTGTGTATGAGAGAGAGAGAGGGAGATTTATTGGTAGAGATAGCTTCGAAGGGTGGTTGAAAGAGTGTATAAGTAGGGTTGAGATTTGAATATAGGCTACCATACTCTATGTATGTGTATGTGTGTATAAGAGAGAGAGAGAGAGGAAAAAAATTAGGAAAACGAGGGGAGAATGGGGGGGTGGGGGTGGGGTGTGGTGGGGTTGGGGGGCAGGGGTTTGGTGTAGTAGGTGGGTTGTAGTTATGGTGGAGAGAGGAAGAGAGATCATAAGAAATGGGAATACTACAAGGTAAGGTTTCTTCTTTCTTTTTTTCCATTCCCAAAGTTAGGCCGGTAAATTTGGAGTATTAAAGTTTTAGTGTCTTTTAACTTACTTTTATTTTTTTTAAATTTCAAGTGACGTGTAATATAAGATTTAATACCATGTTTATTTTAAATTACCATCACTATGATAATATATTCTATGTTTAGTTATTGACGTGGTTAATCATATATTCTTATGCTACGTATAAAAAACATAGATAAAATATATGGAAAATAGGCAACATTTGTAAAGTCTATAAACGTAGCCAAATGTCAAAATTCTTATAGTGCTAGTCAAGACAAGTTGGCAAGCAGGCCAAGTGAGAGAGGTCCAATGAACTGCTACTTATTTGTGTTTAATAATTGCTTAATGTTCTATTGTTTGCCTTTGATTGTTTATGTGACTATTTGTTTTGTATGCCAACATTGATCGCCTTATTAAATTAGTAAGTTTAAATATGTAGCCAAATTAACTTGATATACTTATCACATGTTTATGATCCAATAGATGCTAATTGGGATGTTTATAGCTTTGCTAAGTTTTCCAAAAACTTGCAAAGTATATTTTTGGAATGTTTTATGATTCAAAAAAAGATTTATCAACTTAGTGAGTGCTGATAGAAGTTACCCGAGACATTTTACTTGTTGAGGCAAAGCCAATATGTCATCTTTAGTTAACCAATAAAAAGTAGCTTGAGTTGGGACTTGTATGGTTAAACTTATAGGGCATTATATGGATTTGCTAACAGTGAGCTCATGGGGCATTATATTAACTGTTAATAGTGGATAGCCTTAGATGGGATCTATCTAATTGATTAGTATGTATTTTAGACTAAGGTAACAGTCGACTTTCGTCTATTGAGATAGTACTATAGACAGCCTCATGTGAGTAAGGTAAGGTGCCTCTTGCGGTTAAGTATGGGACATAATCAACATGTAGACATTATAAATCTACATCTTCCACAATTCCGAAGCTCCATGAATGTATTGCTTAAATTTGCCCCTTATGCATTCATTCCGTATATAGCTAAATTGTATGTTTGTTAATAATGTTTGATAACTCACTTGAGTAATATTGGCGGGGGACAAACTCACTAAGTTATGATTTGCTCACTACCCCTAAATGGTTCCTTTTTGTAGGTAACTAAAAGTTGGAAATGGTCTAAGATTTGAGTATAGAGTGTTCCTTTAAGCATGTGGATTAGATGGATAAGGCTACTTTAGCAGTCTATATTAGTTAAGCTAGACCTACATAATATTTAGTAACTTGTGATGTCATTGAAATTTAATTATCCGGTCTTATTGTTTGGAAGGTGATTTCAACTCTCTACGGTCTTAGTGCATTGTCGATTATTGGGTTACCTTAGTTGCTTATATAAATAAGTAAATGTATGAGAAATAAATAAGTACCCTTAGGAACTCACTAGTTAGAGTCTTACGACCTTTGACTTGCAAGTTGGTTTTATATCATGGTTATATATATAATATGAAAATTTTAAACAAAATTATTAAGACCTCTTTCTAAAGGATTATAAGAAGAAGTAAATCCCATAAAAGAAGTTAAACCTAAAGCGTATAGTGGCCATTAAAAGGTATAAATCTCATAAAGTAACTTTTAAAAGATGTAAATCTTGGTGGATGATTACCAAAAGATATAAATCTAGTAAGGAAAAAAAAAAGAAAATAAATCCTGTAGGGTAACCTTAAAAGAAACAAATCCCATAAAGTGACAAAAATAGATAAATTGGACAAAAATGGAGCATCACTTTTTTCTTTTTAGTGAAGTTCCAATCGAATATCACCACAAAGAGGAATAGTTGTAAACATTCTATTTTTGTCCCATTTGAATCTATCTTTTTTTAGTAAAAAATATACAAAAAAATTGAAAAGACATAAGAATCAAAAGAGCCTTTAGAAATGAAAAAAAAAAAAACGTAATAACCAAAAAAAAAGGAAGAAAAAAAGAAAGAGAAAAAATATAAGATGATGATGAGGATGATAATAAAGGAAGAAGAAAAAAAAGAAAGAAGGAAAGAAAAAGGAAGAAAAAAAATCAAATGTTAATAAGAACGAAAGGAAGGAAAAAAGAGATTCGAAATGCCTTCTTTTTTTTTTTTTTTTTCTGAACCATGCGCTAAGCACATTGGGAATCTATACGTGCATGTAATACATGTGCGTCACTTTTAACCTTTGGCTTCAACTCCTCTATGTACAAGTTAGTAATCCTTTTACACTTCTTCATTTTTTTTCTGTTTCAAATTTGATCTTTATCTATGTAATCTAATGGAAAAGGTGATTAATGACATGAATTTGCATCCGTAGCTATTAAATTTCAAATTTTAAAACACGCATCAAGAAGAAGACAAGGGTTTCGAACTTTAAAGCATGGTAATCCAAAGCTTAATCCATTAAATCTTCTCCATGGTTATAAATAGTAGTAACCAATCATTTAGTTGAAAATTTGGTTTTCCTTTTTTCTTAACTCGATTTATATTAAGTCTAGCCTACTCAATATAAATCTTTTGATCAGATTAGGAAAAATGTTTTAATTAAAAAATGGGAAAAAAAGGAGTCACCACCTAATAAAGAATCGAGAAAGAGTGAAATTAGGATGCATCACTATAATACCTCTTAAGTACCAAGTGATGGAACTCTAATCATTAAGTTGTCTTTTGTTGTAGTAGTTTAGAGTATGTTAAAACTTCAAAGATAAGCATGCTTAGGCTAAATCAATTTTAGAATGGGTAACCTCCTAAGAAATTATAGTACTAAGGGATAAAACTGTACAACATATTATGCTAAAGCTGATAATATCTCGATTGGAGGAGTTTTGGTTGGGCCGTCAAATATGCATGGGCGGATGGTTTTAGATAAGCTTGAAAGCTAACTTATTAAATCTCAAAGGTTTCCATAAAAGAAGCCTATGAAGCAAAATGAATAAACCTTTAAGGAAATTTCAAGTAAAACAGCCTTATATGAAAAAAAAGGAAAAAATTTTGAAAAAAGGGGAAATTTTGGGTTTTTTTTTATTTGTTTACGTTGTCTAAAGTGCCTACATACTTGTGGAATGAGATTAAGATCATGTAGTTTTCAATGATGAAAATTTTAGTTTGTTGGTTCATTTTATTTTTAAAAAGTTTCTTTTCACTTTAAGTTTATTAAATTTTATTAACTTGAAAAAATAGGTTTTTTAATCCACTTTGAAAAAAAATCTAGGAAAGCCCTAAGTAAAAATAAAAAAAAATGAAGTCAATTTAATTTTTTCATTCATGAAAATCTTCGTTATGTGAGAAAAGAATTTTGGGGGGAGAAAAACCCATTTTATTTGAAAATTCTTGTATTAAAAAACATGGCAAAACACATGTAATTAAGATGCCATAACATAATCAACAACATATTAATATCAAGTAGAACATTGTAACATCAACATGATGATTTCAACAAAATCCATCCTACTAAATTAAGGCCTAACTAATTAAACATGCCAATTATTGATAACTTCAACATCAAACGTGCCTAAGCCAATATGCTAATAATACAACATGCTAATTTTTATCCAATCTACAAAATCCAAACTAGCATTCTAATTTATTAAAATCAACAAATCATTAAGCTAATGATTCAAATTAAAGTCCAATCAACATGCTAATTATTCAAATTAAAGCCAAATTGACAAATTAACATGCGAATTATTCAAATTAAAACCAAATTAACAAATCAACATGCTCATTATTTAAAATAAAGCCAAATCAAATTTATTAAAGCCAAATTAATATGAAAATTACTTAAATCAAAGCTAAATTTAATTAACATGCTAATTTATTTAAAATTAAATTAAAATTATCAAAGCCAAATTAACATGAAAATTACTTAAATCAAAGCCAAATTGAATTAACATGCTAATTTATTTAAAATTATCAAAGCTAAATTAACATGTAAATTACTTAAATCAAAGCCAAATTGAATCAACATGCTAATTTATTTCAATTAAAACTAAATTAACAAATCAACCATGCTAATTACCCAAGTTTAACAAATCAACATTTAAACTAAAGCCAATATTAACAAATCAACATATATATTATTAAAGCCAAATCAAACTTACTAACATGCTACTTATTTAAATAAAAGCCATATTAACAAATAAAATATTATCAACAAACCAACATGCCAACATATTATTTATTAACACGTCATTAAAATAACTAAGTACGTAAAAACTAAATATCACACAAACACACATTATTCATGTAAAAGCAAGATAATGCAAGATCAAAACACACTTTTCATTTGTCTACATTTTTCATCTTTTCTTTATTTTTAAATCAATAAGCAACATAACAATTAAAAGGCAGAACAACTAACTTACGCACTAATTAAACCAAAGTTGGTTCAGTGGTGGTTCGGCCAATTCTTGAGGTAGGGCCAATGGCTTCGAACTTTTGAGACACCAATCTTTGGAACTCTCAATTCAAATTCTAAAAAACTTGAGCTTACTTTCTTCAATTTTCCCAAGAACTTCATACTAGAGATGAAAAAATCCTACCTTTATACCTTACTAAATTGAATTGATCAACTTACTAGGCTCTATTCTATGAAGAATATAGAATATTCCACTAAATTATCTTGCATCAATTTTCTTTATAATGAGAAAAATTAAAGAGTGAGTGAATTTAGTATTATAAACTCTTAGTGGGAAAAAGTAGCAATGGTATGTAATGTAGTGATTTGTAATACTTATTGAGTGAATGAATACGTAAAGGAGGCCTCTATTTTAGTGTTAAGTTGTGAATGTAAGCCAATAAACTTCTATGTGTGAGAAAGATCAAATCTTCGATGGATTGAGCAATTTTGGGTGTGCATTTGATTTTGTCCTTTTTTGGCCAAAAATCAACATGTTTTTATACAAATTAATGGAAATCCGAGGTACTCATGACTCTGATAGGATGCCCTACTTGTTTTGAGTTGAGGAATAATGATGCATTGCAAGAAAAATATCTAATTTTGCTAGATTTAACTCGGGTATGAAATATGTACATTTACTAGTTAACTAAAATTAACTTTTTTATTTCTCCAATTTTCTTTAATAAAAATTCAAAATTTGGACATCCCTAAATAATAAACATTGTAACCTTTTCGTTTCATATTTTTTTTTTCAAAATTTTTTATGGTAAAAAACGCATTGGAATTAGGTAACAAATGCAAGGGAAAGTTGTCATTTTTATCTTTAAGAAAGCTTAAGCATTTTGTAACAAAGGGGGTTGAGGCCCCAGAGAGAAGAGACTTGGCTGGTATATACATGGCATGTGCCACGTCCCTATGTGCCTCCAGTGTGCGCTTGAAAAATATGGAGGGTGTTGTCACCTTTTCTTTCTTTTCTTTTCTTTTCTTTTTTCTTTTTTTTTTTGTCCTTATTTCCTTTCGTACCACTTGGTGCACAAGAGTATGATCTCACGACGCCTTGTGTTTAGTAGCCATGTAGCACATTGACGTAGCATGCCAGATAGCACAAAAGTTTTTTTTTTTTTTTTTTTTTTTAATTAGTCCATTTTTTTTTAACCTTTGTTCTAAAATTTTCATTTTCTTTTTGTATTTTCTAAAATTTTTCATTTTTTGTATTTTTAAAAATTTTTAATTTTTAGATTTTTAAAAATTTTCATTTCTTTTTATAATTTTATAATTTTTTAAAAATGTTGTATTTTCAAAATCATTAGCCTTTTTCCACAAAACAAGGCTCCTAATCTTTAGTTGAAATCCACTATTTCAACACCATGAATCACATCCGAAAAGCTTCCTTTCACTCGTATGCGAGCTGTTTCTCTCTAATCTTTAGTTGAAATCCACTATTTCTCTCTCTAAGATACTTTATTTTCTTACCAAAATTGAAGCGCTTTAGCTATTTTGGTAGGTTCTAGGATTATTAAATGTCAAGAAATGTACCAACAATTTCCATTTCAACCAAACTTGCGTGTTTTGAATCATCACTTCTGCAGCCACCTAAGGTGAAACCACTAGCTCTGTTGTCGCTTGAAGGATAGGTTTGATGCTCCTTTGATCTTTAACAACCACCAAATCAAGTTGAAATCTCCATAAAGCTCCTACTAGGAGCCCTAAGTCCATAACCTAATAGACCCATCCAAACCCGTAATCTATTTGTTAAAGAGTCCAAGTAAGTGTTTTTTCTTTTTCCTTTCCAATTTATTCATTAAAAAAAATAATAACGAAAGTCTTTTTCAAAATTTAAAAAAATCATGAAACTTTTCATGACAAGCAGGGTTTTCCTTGAAATAAAAATAATAAATAATTAGATATTTTATGATTTTAAGATTTCTAGAATTTTAAAAAATATAGCATCCTTTTTTAGAACGAAATTAGGAATTTAAGAAAATAAAATAAAATTGACTACCTAAAATGAAAAGAATCTTTCTTTTTCCAAAAAATAGAAAACAAACCTAATAAAAAATTTTTCAAAAAAAAAAAAAAACTATGTTTGACTTATTATTAATAATAGGTATATAAGCGCCTAATAGACAATCCTTCTAATAAGGAATTTTCATTTCTTCTTTACTTCATTTTCTTTTCCTTTTTCTCTAAAATATAGGTTTTTCTGATTAAAAAAATAAAAAAGTAAGAAAAAGTTTGGGGTTTTTTCTATTTTTTTTTTCATGATTAGTTATTCCTTTTTATTGAAATATTACTAACCCTCTTACATTTAGGGAAATTTTGATTGGTCTTAGTTTTAAACAGACCACCTCCAAGCCTAAGAAATCTGATTCCTAGAGATCAGTGACCTTAGAAGTTAAAAATCAGCTTACCTAATTGATTTTAACTTTCATTTTCTGACCTTTTGCACAAGGTGACCTCAAAAAAGATTTTTAAAACAATTTATCTCTTTAATCTCTTTGTCAAACAATTTCTATTGGAGGGCCTTTAATGAATTAAGGTATTGAAATTTTTTTTTTTTCTAAATTTCGGAATTGACATTAAGTACCGTCAAAGGACTAAATAAATGGTGTGTCAATAATGGAGATGGGGAAGTGGTGGTGAAGGCCTATAATACGACTAACTTCCAGATCCCAACAATTTGAAGTCGTAGATGGGAATATCCTTTATTTGTAAATCCAACTACATAGTTGCTTCCAACTTCCAAGGCAATTGAGGAATCCGTTTGGATTAAGAACTTCATCTTGGATTTAGGAATAGTTGCTAACATTATTATTATTCCGAAGCCAACAACTCTTGATTATGATAACACTAGAGCAATTGTGTGGAGGCTGAGGAATCGCAGTCTCATCAAATACTGCACCCAACTAGAAATCGTGCAAATGGCGACGATTCTGGGGTGCATCTAAATGACAATGTCATAAACCTACTCAACAAGGCCCTAGCTCGGTAGAAACATGGATGAAGCGCAAGGACCATGGGACTTGGAGTCGTTGGTGTACACGTTAGTGCTAAGAAATCTATTTTGCAATGAACGAGTTTAATAAATAAAAGGCATTATCATTGCATTTTGTATTGGCAATTTATTTACGTTAAAGCCCATTCTGATTCACGTATGATATGGTAATCAGTGTAACAGATGACGTTGAGAAAGGGTTTGTTGTCCAAAATCATGAAATTCCTTGTAGGGAACATAAGCACGAGATTACTGCATATACGATTGTAGGTTGTACTTATCGACTAAGGATGCTATCCATAGGTTTGAGATGGGTTTCTGGAAATGGGCACTCAAATCTCTTAACATTTCACATGTCTTGAAACTAGATGCAAACCTGATAAGGCATCTTTTGCTTGAAGTCTCGACAGTAGCACTTAGGATATCTCACATTCGCTTCCAATTCGACCAATAAGATAATAATTTCTCAAATTTGTCGTCAATAATGAACGAGAAAAGGCTAAGCTGAAACATGGCTAATGGCACATTCTTTTAGGGTTTTCTTAGTTACAAATGTGTTTTTTGAGCCCAATCCTTATGAGATATAGCAAGTTAAAAGAGGCAGATGGATAATTGTGGAAGTAGCTTGCCTAGTTAGTATAAGGAAAACACTCTCTAAGATTATTATTGGGTTCCATCGGGTTGAATATCTTACAAAACTAACCCACTTGTTTTCTTGCCATTTACTACGGGACTAAATTCACGAAAAATACACGAGGCTTCTATGATCTGAGTTAATGGGTGATTATGAAACAACCCACCTTATTGAGGGGAATATTGCATTACGTTTCACGAATCCCTTCCCTATATGAACCAGGGTAAGTGATTTCTAGACTTATGAATGTTATGAAGTATGTATGTGGAGCACTATATTTTCTTATATTCATATATGTGACTTTTTCATAGGTGATTGCAAGCTAGCTACTTATTCGGTAAGGCTAAGGGGTTAGTTGCAAGACAAAATGGATTCTATTGTTTATAAGTAACATGTATCACTATAAGAGTTTTGATTTTTAGTTGATTTTCGTTCATATATTTAGTAGTATTTTTAATGGCCACTAGGACTTTTAGTAGTTGTGTAAAACCACTGTGAGTGCAAGAGTAGCAAAGTGTCATTAGTGATACTTTTTTTAATGTAGTTATTCATAATGCTATAGCAACAATTTTACTAAAGTAAGTTGTATGTATAATATAATAGCATTTATTCAAAGCCACCAAATTAATTATGTCCAAGCAACTTAAAACTACCACTAATGACATAATATAAATGCTAATCTAAACTATTACTATTTTTCTACATTTAATGTCAATTTAAAACGGTTACTAATAACATAGAAGGATAGTTACTCTAATCTACCTTTATTTTCTACATTTAATATCAATTTATGCTTCTAGGATTGCTAGCTATGTATACTCCTTTCATCTATGAATGATTTGTCGATTACTTATAACAATAAAACCTTGGAAACAATCAGCTACCGGGTAGCATCTAATTTTATTTCCCATCAAAGAAAGTATTCAATTCTATGTAAAACAAATTTTGAATGCATATATGACTCCTTATATATTTTGTTCTCTAGAATGATGTATTGATAGTAGAATAGCATCTAAAATCCAAAGATACACGTAAATTACAAAGCATTTGATGTTTATTTCCATTACAATATCATATACCAATCATTAACCTCGACTTAATCATCCAATGAACTATTCTTACATCTAGCCAATTTCATTTGCACCCTCCTAGCTCTTAATAAGTTGGCTATGCTATATTGCATGACATAAAAACGCTGTTTCATAAAAATCTAAAACAGTTTAGCACATGCATTTATTGATAACTATAGTACAAAGGGGAAATAAAAGGGTCACTTACATGTAAGTTTACTCTTTAGCATCCTCAAGTTGGAGACTTGTATGTATAGCTTGAAAACCAATTTGCAATATTAGGAGTTTCAGTTCCTTTAGCATTCTCAAGGATTCTCTCCAACTATATTGAGATGTCATATCTTTATTAAATTTATAGCATAATCACGTGGAATTCTCAAACTATTATCACTATTAAATTAATTCTATAAGCATTATTTCAATCTAAAGATATTAAATGAATGAATATAACACCTTGTGTTCATTTGAGAACATATCTCCAAACACTTTTTTTATCACATTAGCTGAAAACATAGATACACTCTTTGAAAGGTTGATGTCATATCTATTAATCGATATAGTTCTCTAAATTGATCTAATATAAACAAAACAAATGGACCAATATAATAAAAAATAAAGCCATAAGAGATAATACTAGTCCTAATAATCATCTTTATCTATCTATGTAATAGTTTTGATAACCAATGAACCATGCTCATTGGCTACAAATAAGTGGACTAAAAACATTACTTAACTATGAAAACTATGTACCAAAAAGTAAAGTAGTACTCACTATGATATTGGGTTCATCTTTAGTATTACAACCATTTTGCAATCCATTATAATTCTTTCTTCCATGGTTATTAGTTTTTTTTTTTCTCCCTTTGAATAATCCAATAACTTCTCTTTCCAATGCCTTCTCTTTCAAGACTAAAACAAAAAAAGTAAGAAAGAAAACTAACAAGCAACCTTCTAGTATTTTACATTTGTAGAGTACAAAAAAGAGAAATAAATAAATAAATAAATCCTTTGAGTTAAAATATTAAATGAGTAATTGTGGGCATAAGCATTTTGGTCAAGGAACCTTAACGTGAATTTTATTGTTGAAGGGTAAATAAAGTTGCCACTTGATTCTCTAATATCAAAATCTTATCAGATTGTACTTTTGCTAGCTCCTTCAAAACAATGGTGTCATCAAGTGCTTTGTTATATTGCTCTAAACTTATGCAAACACCTTCAAGGACAACTATTTCATGGTTTTTGGGTATAGGACCATTTTCCTTTGCCACAGATTTGACCAGGCTTTTCTAGGCGAAAGAACATAGAATATGTATCCATTTCCCAACTAGTTTCCCAATTGAATTAACCTCATAATGTTGCATTAGATTCTCAATCTCTTCCTATTAAGAAGATAAAAACTCATGTTAAATTGAATAAAATAAAAGAGATATTAAATTTAGATAACTAATCAATAATATACCATAATCTTGGTTGTTTCCTTATTTATATCTGTCCCATCTTTATAGCTATAAGTCTTGAGGAAAATCTTAGCTCGAGTAGGAGCAACTTTAATTAACTTTGTCTACATTATACTGAAAATTCATATTAATAGCATATAATATAAAACTAGATAACTGATCAATAATATACGTTGTTTCCTCATTTATGTCTATCCCATCTTTACGACTATAAGTCTTGAGGAAAATCTTAGATTGAGTAGGAGCAACTTTATTTAACTTTATCTACATTATATTGAAAATTCATATTAATACATAACATCTTTAAAATAAATTGTCCATTCCATTTATTAAGATATCATCTTATGCTTAACCATTGCAAACCATTTTGTTCCAAGAGTGTGAATTTTTTTTTTTTTTTTTTTTTATGCCTCTCACTTGAATCCTTTATAAATAGCTTAGATAAAAGTCATTAATAAAAGAGTAAATGTAATTTAGTACTCATTAATAAAAAGTCAATTATAAATTACTAATTACCTTCCATTCCTCTATATTCCATATGTTTAATAAACCTATCCACTAATCTCTCGTCATTGTTTTTGGATGTGATGTCAATAACTCGGCAATATCTCACTTTTAGGCAATATGATCTTAATTACGTGAAAAATGACATCAAATTCTTTATCACTCAATCCATATAGACATTTTATGTCAAAGAGAAAAACAATATAAGATAGCCTACTATGTTTCTTACAAATAAGATATATTTCTTCTCTAACATCTTGAATGAGAGTGTAAATTCGTGACACCTCTTCAAAAGTAGCATTCAAAGGTTGCTTCAAGAAATCATTTTGAACTTCACTTTCCATTTAATTATGCACTCTTTGTATTTTATCAAGTAGTTTATTTGATTGAAAGTATGCATTAGAGGATGAGACTCACCCGAAGAAGAAGCATGGCTTGTTGCAGACTCTCCATGAAAATAATAACATGTATACTTCACGTTGATGCCATCACACATTAAGTGATCATAAACTACTTCACATGAATATAAGTTGTAATTTTGGCAATTCCTACATGAACACAAGATAACTCCCTTAGATGAAGGGTTTTCCAAAGCGAAATATAAAAATGTCTTGACCTTTCCTCATACTTCTTGCTTAACTTACTCAATTGCATCCACTTCTTATCCATGTTCTAAACATATTCATACAAGGTAAAAACTTGATTTTATGTTCATGAATAATGTAATGTAATTGTAGTTTAAAAATATTAAACTATTTTGTAGTAAAATATGAAAGCTAAAAGTGAATATGAAGGCTATGTGAATTTAAATGTAAGATGTTTCTAATCAGTGGTTTAGCTTTCATATTCCTTAAGGAAAAATAAAGTGAATAAAATACTTTCAAAGTGAATATAAAAGCTAAAAGTATTGACTACTTAGCTATGCCAAAAAGTTCACATAGGTGTTGCTTAAATTTATAGCAAAATATAATCTTATACCTATTTTTCCAAGTGTTTTGAATTAAAAAAAAAGGGCCAGTGATAAGCTTTTTTGATATTAAATAAAGAGGAAATTGTTAGAGTTTAGTTAGTTTTTTCTTTTCTTAGACAAGAATAGCTACTTACATATCATATGAAGGAATTCCTCAATAGAGCACCCAAAAATATGCAATTATACATCATCAAAAGCTAAAGAATCTAAGGTCATGAATTTTTCTTATAATACACTCATTCCTCTCAGACCATGGATTAGAGGATAGTTTGATAGGATCGTCACTAATACCAATCTAATCTAAAATTATGGAATATGATTTTTAAAAATTCTTTACTAGTAATAACAAATCAAGTTTAATTACAATAAAACCAAACATGGTCATCAAGATGAATTTCCAATCAAATATTTCAAAACTCTCACTTTAGCCTTCAATAATCAAGGAAAAGAAAGAAAACAAAAAGAAATCTATAGACTTTCCAGTCTGTTGCATTTTTTTTATTTGAGTAAGGACTATGGTCTATACAGCCAGAGTTCTTAAATTCTTGCCTTACTTATAAGATCGGATTCATTTATAAGCCATCTAAATTATCAATGGCATCCTTCAAATCACCACAAACAAAACCATGGAATATACAATTAGTCAAAGAGTAAGATAAACTTAAGGCACTAAACCTCAAAATCTCCTCAAGCATGAAGAACAAAGAAAGTAAACACCTTAGTAAATCTACTCATCTCATTGTTAATTGTTCCTATCCTAATTACTTTGATTGGAAAGTCACATAAGGATGGTTGTAGATAAAAGTTTATTGGAGTAATAAAGCTAACAATTCATCTCTTGTAAGACACATAAGTGATGGTAAATCATAGCAAAGATTTGAGATTCTTGTTTGTTTAGGCATACCTTTAATAGAATTCTAGAAGAATTTCCTATTTGCATAAACATCCCCATTTGATCTTATTTTAATACCTTTACATAGGAAGTGCACCTACCCCCAACTACTCTCTGATCTCTTTATCTCATTCTAATGCAATGAGGCTTAAGTTGATCTAATATTAGATAGTCAAATACATCTAGATTACGTAGTCTCCTCTATAACATTAAAAACTAAACCACAACCATAAATAAGAGTAATCAACTCAAAGATTGCTACAAGATTAGCATATATGAGGGAAGAAAGTATAATCTACATAGCATTAGTCTCAATTGTATTAGCCTCGTTTTTAATAACATCGCCTAAAAATCTTGCATCAAATTGAGTAAAGGAGAAATATATCAATACAGAAGACAAATGATAGTAGCCAAGAGTAGAATGTGACATTAAAGCTAGAGCAAAGGGGTACAATTACACTAGTTGGATAGTTACTATAAACAAATTTGCCTATGTTTTCTCAATATTAAGTTTTCAAGAGTAGCTCCATAAGACTTCGCTCAACAGCTACATCGGTTCTTTAAAGCCAAAGTCTCCACCTGTCAGAGGTTGATGAACCTTTCAAAGTGTATACCAATTCTCATAGCAGTTGCATATCTTTGGTTTGAACAAGTAATGGACGAGAAGTAGCTCTATGAACATAGAATTATCCCTTGAAAACAGATAATAGTTGACCATAATTTTACATCAGTGACAATAAGTTTTTCTTCATAGTAGAAGGAAATAAAAGGGGACTTAGCAAGTTAATAATCTACAAAATGTTAACTCCTAAAAATAATTTATCATTAGATAATTCTTTAATGGTTTTAGTTGAAAGAGCCTAATTTAAATTATTAAGAATCTCCTTTATGCCATGTTTAGCTCAAAAGAATGCACCAAATACGTCTCTAGTCTTCATCCATGTAATTATAATAAATATAAACTTGTCATATTCTTCCCAAGTATTAAATATGACACATTGATAGCAATTGTAGTATCAAACAAATTTTGAGATGTACATTATAAAAGATAAACCACAATGTGAACCATGAAGCTTAAAGGAAGCAACTATCTAGCTTATGAAATCACCTTAATTAGTGTTTGGTTTTCAGGATTGCATAGGTCAAGTTGAATATTATAACAAATTATAATAACATATTACCTAGCCTAATCTTAATTCTTAACTTAAACTAAACTAAGGGAAAAGGATTTGTAGAAAAAAAAATTTGTTGAAAAGGTAAATCTTAAATTCAAAGCTAGACCAAAATTTTTTTTAAAAAAAAAACAAAAGATGTAAGGACCAATCTTATATGATAAACTTACATTTGGATCTAAATTTACCTCCACATAGAGGTATTTCAATTAGGCCCTTGTGCTAAGGAGTTAAAGCTAAAAGTTATAAAAATTGAAGCATCAAATTAAGGTAATGGTACCTTAAGAACCGTAATCATCCTTATCTCTAATCAAGTTACAAATATCCAAACATTCTACTAAATTGCACAAAACTATGCATTCTAAGTGTTCCTCTAAAGTAATATAAGAAAACAACATTGTATTTAATTAGAACCACAAATACTTTTGCGTGAACATTGAGACAAACTTTTGTATTATATATGTTTATGCATGAATAGGAGCAACCTTGGTATATATATATATATATATATATATATATATTTGTGGTCAGACTCGGAGAGAGTAAATAGAATGATGATTACTAGTATTTGCAGCAGTGAAACCTTTATTTGAAAACTACAAGAGGTCTAAAGATTCCAAAATGAAGAAAATTTTAAACATATTCATATTTGTTCTTTTTTGGTATTAGATAAAACAATCATAGTTAACTTACATGGAGATATCAAGAAATATGTGTTGGAATTTTCATAGGACTTGGATTTACAACACTCTAAACGAAATGTTCACAAAACTGAAGTTAAAAAAGTGGGTTCAAGCAGCTATTACCTGCAAAATTAACGATGATGAGTCAAACACTCCTCAATTCGTAAGAATGAGATAATGTAAAAAAAAAAAAAATACTAGCTAGTGCTTGTAAAAAGAGGAAAATTATGGTTAGAGATAGTGATAGGGTTAGATTTTTAAGAGAAGATGGAGAGAGAGAGAGAGAGAGAGAGAGAAGAGGTGGAATTGAATAAAAAAAATGGGAAAAAAATGAAACAATTGAGAAAAGGGGGCTTTTCTCATATGGTGTTTTTTAGAACTGCAACTATTTAGTGCTATTGTATAGCATTTTTAAAAACTGCTACTATTAATTATCATTATGTAGCGTTTTCTAAAAGAATGTTTATTATCTATGCTTATTACTATAATAAAAAAGAATTACCACACTTAATTATCAATTTAATTACATTTTTAAAATTGTTACTAAGTAATAATAGCTAATGTACCAAATCTTTATGGTGTATATCCCATGTCATTAGGTTAGATATAGGTGACTATTATGATCTAAATATATAGTAATAGTATAAATGTAAATAATCAATAGATAATTGTACAATTTTATAGAAGTTACTACTTTTTACTATATTGTAATGGTAGTTTTAATAGTTGTAATAGTAGTTTTATTAGTTGTAGTAGGAGAGAAAGTTAGTTACTTACTTACAACAAATTAATAGATTGAGATGTATTTTTATAAATAAGATAATGTCAATGAGAATAGATAGAAAAGTAGTATTGTACCCTTTAGAAAGTAGTTTTCTTAAATTTACCAAAATCAAATTCCATTTCCATTTTCAACACCTTCATTTTTTCTTCTTCTTTTCATTGATTCACTAGTAATATACTTGATACCAATACCTACATTATAATTTACAATAGAGTAGGAATAAAGAGTGTTAACAACTGGTGCTCTCGTCCCCATGTCGATCTCTACTCGTGTTGCTGTATTGGAAGAGAAGATTAAATTCCTACAAAATAGTCAACAACAACTTCAAAAAGATATGAACAACAAGTTTAATGGCATTAATGAAAAGTTTGATATGCTAATATAGCAACTTTTATAGTTGCAAATTATGATAGTAGTGAAACAACTAAATCAGAGCGATTTCGACTTAGAAATTTTCTTTGTATCTAAGTTGGATGCCTCAATAGTAGAAGGGAAAGAAGTGGAAGAAGATAAAGTGATGGGTGAAGAAGAGGATATAAAGGTACACTAAGAAGTGTGACACTTAGATATTGATTGTGAAAACAATGAAGATTTAGAAGATTTACATAGAAATCTTACTAACTTGAGGTCAAACCTTGGTTTGTCTACAAATACTCATCTAAAGGTAGGAGTTCTCCTTTTTTACAGTTTAGATTTTAGGCTATCCAATCTTGCTCGTGATCCATTTAACGTAAAAAAGCTCATTAGGAAGATACACATGTTTATTGCACAACACATGGGATTGCATGATCCTAATTCCCTTCCTTATGTTGTGAGTTATAAATAGACAACAATGATCTTTCTAGAGGTTTCATTTAACAACATCAAGAAAGCTAGAGTTATTTGCTTATGAGATTATATAAGTGTTCTTGATATTAACATTCAAATAGATCTCAATTTCGCATTTCCCTATACTGCTTCGTACTTACATTTGGTGGTATTTGAGTTGGTAACTAACTTACCGCATGCTTTGCAAAGATGCTACATAGACTTGGATAAAGCTACTATTGCTATTTGAATAATTGTTACTAATGGATCACTAATAGAATATTCTAAGATGTAGCATAAGGTTTTATGGGCATGGAATTTAAGGCCTCTAGATTTTGCAATGGAGATTTTCAAGATCATGTTTTTTCTATTTCAACCTTGAGGATAATTTTGTTTTGAAGATATGAGGAAGTTGTTATGATCCAAGTATATAGTAGTAGTATAAATGTAAATGAACAATAGATAATTATACAATTTTATAGAAGTTAGTATTTTTTACAATATTAAAGATGGTAGTTTTAATAGTTATAATAGTAGGTGTATTATGAGGAAAAGTTAGTTATTTGCAATAAATCAATAGATTGAGATATATTTCTATAAATGAGGTGATGTCAATGAAAATAAATAGACAAGTTTTAATCTAGAAAAGTGGTATTGTACCATTTGCAGAGTGATTTTCTTAAACTAACCAAAATCAAATTCCATTTCCATTTTCATTACCTTTATTCTTTCATCTTCTTTTCATTAATTCACTGGTATCATACTTCATACTAATCTTTACACGATCATTCACAATAGAATATGAATTATGGGTACTAACAATGATAGGAGAAGTGTATGGGCAAAGTATGTTTCATTGAAGACAATGTTGTCTTGGTTTGTTTCAAATTTGATGATTTTTTCTAAAGCGTTTAATGGTAGCTTGATTAAAATGAATAAATGTTCTAATAAGTCTATATGCTTAATGGTGGTATAGTTATGGTAATGATAATTTAGAGGATCACATGCAATAGTATGCGAAAGTGGACAAATCTTTAAATTTCTAAAGGTTTGGAAACCTGGATTAGACCATTTGGAAATGATTAGTGAGATTTGCAGCTAGAATGAATTATCTAATTAAGGTTCTTTCTTTCCCTCCCATAATTTGAATTGATAATGATTTTGCAATTATATTCAATCTTTTATTAAGGTTCTTTTAGAACCCATAATTAACTAAAGAATGAAAATAAATTAACAAAACTTTATATGGCCAAGTTAAGGTCCAAAAGCCCTCAAATTGGCTTGGTGCCAATAAGAGAGAGGTATAAGAAGCACACATCTGTGACATTATCTTCTAAGTAGGAAATAAATATATTCTATTACAAGTGAGACAAACAGAAGATCGCTTGTATTCATTTTTTATTATTACATTTTTATAGTTAACATAAAATTAACCAGCCACACGAATTGTTTTTTCATAAATTCTTTATGGCTAGATAATAATTTAATATACTTTCTAAATAAAATCTCAATCTTAGTTCATAAAACCCAGTACTGGTAATACTAACAATGTAGTGCACTAATCAAATCTTGGTTTTTCATGCTCTGAATTATATGCCTTTTTGTTAAAATGAAACTTATAATTCTTACCTTCTCTTCTGCCTACCTCTCCCTTGAAAAAAAAAGGGAGGGGGGGAGGGAGGGGTAAACTAACTTCTTGTTTTCTATGATAAATAATAGAAAACATATAAAAATTTTTAGTTTATTTTCATTACCCTTGCTTATTTTCACTTTGATTTTTAATAATCATGAAAAAGGAATATAAAAGAAATCTTTACTTATGGCATTTATTTTCTCTTGTTTTGATTTGCATCTAGGTATTGTCTAAAAAAATGGCTACTAATCTTTAGTTTATTCACACAATATTTTTTTTTTTTTTGCGATGATAAATGGAATTTAATTGCCTTAAGCATGTTATACATTTACAAAGACATTTTTTTTTCTATGAAGGATATAAAAATTAAAAAAAAAATGGGGTTAGCAATGATTTTATAACTTTAAAGCTATAAAGAAGAGCAAAAAATAAAATTCTTCAAATAAATATCTAGATGGAGAATGGTCAGAAAATGAAGAAGATATAATGAAAGAATTCATAGATTACTTCTTTGACTTGTTTTGCACCAGGAGAACCTCTATTAATAGTAGGGTATTAGAGTGTAGTACTCATAGTTACTCAAGAAATAAATTTATGGTTAACATGAGATGTAGAAGATGGGGAAGTGAGAGTTGTAGTTTTTTAACTTAGTCATCTAAAGGCTCTTGATTAAGAAGGCTTCAATAGATTGTTTTTCTAGAGTCATTAGGAAATAATCAATCCTTTTATTATCAAAGTCTTTAAGAACTTCTTGAGGTCATGTTTCTTCCCTTCTAATTTCAGTTCTACTGATATTTTGCTTAGCCTTAAATCTCCACATCCCATTGTTATATCCCAATTTAGGCCAACTAGTCCTTGCAATTTTACATACAAAATAATATCTAAAGTTCTTTCTAATAGACTCTGGTCTATTCTCCATGATAGTCTCTTTTCCTAAAAGCGTGTTTTTTTAGGGTTTGCTTATACATGATAATATTATTATGGCCCATAAAATATTTCATTTCCTAAAACTAAAAAAGAGAAAAAAAAGAAAGAAAGAAAAGACTTTTGTGTGTTAAAAATTGACATGACTAAGGCTTATAACTAGATAAAGTAGAGGTTTCTTGAAGTAGTTTTGAAGAGGATGGGATTTTCAAATTATGGATCAATTTGGTATTGAATTGTATCAAATCGATTTCTTATAATTTGATAATTAATAAGAGAAGAGTAGGAAGTTTTACACCAAGTAGAGGATTAAGGTAAGGTATGTCACAACCTAAGGGTAACCAAGTAGTGGCAATACCACTTGGTAATATGGAAAGATCTAAGATCAAAGCCTACCATTAATAAGAAACCTTCTTAGTATTATTCAAGGCATTCTTACAACACTAACCTTTACTAGGAGACTCGCATCAAGTAATATCAAGGTAGATAATTAATAATTAAAGCATAAAGTTGAAGCTAATATGGGTCTGTAGGGGTAAACAATCCTCGAATAAGTTGTATAACTAAACTAGAACAAGTGCTAGCAATCCATGTTACTAAACCTTAATAAAGCAAATAAATACTAGAAAGTCAAAATATATTATGTAAATTCACTTGAGCTCTCTTCTTCCCTTTGTGATGTAATTAAGAGTTGAGTTGATTACTAGGGCTTACCATAGGAAGTAGTAACAGCAAGTGCTTTAAAGTGTCAAAGAATGGATGAATGGAAATATCAACAAATATAGTGGGTTCCATGAAGCTGCTTGGAGGATATGACGTACCAACAAACATAACACAACTTAATATTTCACTAGACATGACTCATAAGCTTAAGGCTCACTCATTACTAATACTAAGCTATTTAGCAAGATTAAATAAGAGTGTAAGAAGGGAAATGCACTTCGAGGGGGTTATCTCGTAAGAATAAGGATATTCATTAACTTCTAAGGTGTAAGATGAATGTGTCTACAATATAAAGGGCTATTCATAGTAAGTCCTTTAGGGTAACAATGCAATAATGGAAAAATACAATAATGTAAAATTACATAAAAGATAATGTAAGAAAGAGATTCATAGTATGTTCGAAAAAGGGTAAATAAGACAAAGGATAAAAAGGAATATTATACAAGTGTTAGAAAAGTAGGGAATAGGTAGCATCCTATCAACAGGCTCCCATTCTCGAATATTAGGGTACTGTGGCTGATTTAAGCTAAACTATGCTTAGAGCGACTAGGGTGAATGTATGAGGCTGCAGTTTGGTAGGCTAGAAGAGTAAAGCTCGATATATATTGAACTCGAATAAGGAAGGTTGGTGATTGGGCTAATTTCTGAGTAAGGACCTTAGGGATTTTTCTACTGTTCTTCCATATATTAGAGCTTATCTTTGGTAGGCTAATAAGAGGGGATCCTTTTAGTGAAGGATTAGAGGCCCTAAAGGTGAGTGCAAGTGAAGGGTCTAAACATTGTCAATCCATCAGTTTCCTGAGATTGTTGAAGATTTTTCCTCAAATCTCGGTCTTCTTTTTCTTCTTCATTTAGCACGAAAGGCACTAGATCGGTGACATCAAAAGTAGTAGACACTCCGTATCCTTCGAGTAGTTCTAGCTCATAGGCATTGTCATTGATACATTAAAGGATCTTGAAAGGGCCATCCAACTTGAAGATAACTTATTCATGCTCTTCTCAGAAAATTGCTCCTTGATGAGGTAGATCTAGACAATGTCTCTTAGGCTGTAAATCAATTGCCTCCCTTAACTTCCTTATTCTCTTTATTGAGCCACTATCTTAACTAATTGCTCGACAACCTTTTGATGCAGTTTCTAAAACTCCTCGATACGCTGTAGGCCTAATTGACTTTCTCCTTAAGAAGTCAGGTTAATAATCATATCCAAAGGTAAGTTCGGTTTAAGTCCATAGACAACCTCAAAAGGCATCCTTCTTATCGAGCTATGAGCAAAGCAGTTGTAAGCAAACTTGATGATAAGCAGGCAGAGATCCTGATGCATCTTAGGGGTCATACATACAGAGAGGCACCATAATAGAGAATGAGTCAAAAGAAAACAAAGAAGATTAGCAAAATCTAAGTAGCTACCAATTTGATATAATATACCAATTGATTCTACTTGGCCTATAATTCATTGGATATGACTCACCAGTCTGAATTATAGAGTCACTCATCATTACTCCTTACTAAAGAGAATAAATAAGAGTTAAGGAAAAATGAGAACACTAGGGTTACTAATAAAGAAAACTTGTGTTAATTTGATATTATGTTAGATGATGTCTGCATAGAAACAAATGTGGTTTATATACTTGCCTCATTAAGGTTACAAGCATATATGGAAAAAACAAAAAGGGTAATTTACAATTTGGAATGTTTGAAATATACTAAAAAGGGTAAAAAAGATAAAGAATATTCTATCTGAGGAGTGAGGGAAATTTTTCTAGAATGTTGTACTAAAAGATACGTATCGCATGGTAGTTGACAGTTTGAAGTATGATATAATTTAGATAAGGTGAAGAATAGTCTATAGTTAGAGTTAAACCAATCTAATTTAGGTCAGAGCATGGTTATTCAAGGATGTTTAGATCGCCTTCAAGTTGGGTATCTCATAGTTTAGTTTGGATTGGGGTCTAATGTTGATTAACTCGAAAGCTTGACTTAGACAGACGTTTGAGGTTAGTCTACTCATATGCTATTTGGGGTCATGGTATGACTACTCAACAAGTCAACACTTTTGCTCGAAAATTATGTTGGCACTCATGTAAGCTCGGTGCTCAAGTCGGCAGTAGAGTAAAAGATAGAGGTCGGAATAGGAATCTTCGTCCTGGATGAGGCTTCAAGCTAATATCCTCTACGTAA
This sequence comes from Lumnitzera racemosa, assembly GCA_024138005.1. Classification (NCBI taxonomy): domain Eukaryota; kingdom Viridiplantae; phylum Streptophyta; class Magnoliopsida; order Myrtales; family Combretaceae; genus Lumnitzera; species Lumnitzera racemosa. The sequence goes on from JAMXBC010000003.1 coordinate 40,366,699, forward strand.
GTCTTTAGAGTCCTCTAGCTTGACTGCATGTAATTGGTTTAAGGAGTTGATTCCTATCATCTACCTAGGGGTCCGAAAGATTTTCCCTTAAATCCAAAATGATCTTAGGCTCTTACATTGTTCTAGTTCTTATGGGGTCTTCTTCTAATCATAGGAAATCAGGTTGGATACATTAAAGGTAGAGGAAATACCGTAGTTCTTAGGTAAGTCAATTTGGTAAGCATTGTGGTTGATCTTTTTCAAGACCTTGAATGGACTGTTAGCTTGTGAAGATAGCTTGCTTTGTATTATGTGTGGGAATCATTTCCGGCTGAGGTAAATCCATACTAAGTCTGCTAATCTAAAAGAAATAGCTTAACGGCTACGATTACCAACCTTTTAATGTTTCTAGTTGAACTTAGTGATCTTCCCTACTACAAATTGATGTAGTTCTTGTAATTCTTGGGCTTAGTTGACTCCAAATCAACTCTCTTTAGCAACTTTAAGGGTATCGATTAGGTCTAAAGGAATAGTAGGATGGAGGCCATAGATAACCCTGAATGGGATCTTCTCAGTGGTGCGATGAACAATTTAGTTGTACGCAAATTCTACAACTTATAGACATAGATTCCAATCTTTCAAGCTCTTTCCCATGATAGCTTTGAGTAAATTGTCTAATGTCTTGTTCACCACTCCAATTTAGCCATTAGTTTGAGAGTGGCTACTCAAGCTAAACACAAGTTTAGTCCTAAGTCTTCTCCAAAGAGTCTTCCAAAAAAAGGTTAGTCTTCTCCAAAGAGTCTTCCAAAACAATAGTTTTTAGTACTCCATGTAGTCAGAAAACTTCTTACAAAAACAAATCAGCAATATATGAAGCATTGTTAGTTTGATGGCATGAGATGAAGTATGCCATTTTGCTAAAGTGGCCTACTACAACAAAGATTAAATCTTTTCCCCTAGATGTATAAGGCAACCTTAGGACAAAGTCCATGCTGAAATCAGCGTAAGGTAAAGTCATTGTTGGTAAGGGTATATAGTCTCCATAGGGCTCTCTTTTTCCCTTAGCTCTCTTACATACTTCGCAATTACCAAATATCTTATGGACATTATTGGCCAAACCAGGCTAGTAAAGTTCTTTTTCAATAGATTGGCTATTTTGGTCTCTCCTAAATGATCAGATAATCCCCATTATGACATTCTCTAACTACAACTCACACATGGAACAGCTAGGTATGTACAGCCTTCTTTCTTTGAACAGATAGCTATCTTTGAGGTAATATGGTCCAACGACAACTCCTTCTCTATACTGCTCAAGAATAGGACCAAAATGGGGATCATGAGCATACTGTTGAGTGATAAGTAAAAATACCAATAATTTCAACTCCATGGTGGTCAGTAAGGTTTGTTGACGTGATAGAGCATTGGTGACCACGTTGATGCTTCCTTTCTTATGTTAGATCACATATGAAAAACCTTCCATAAACTTTAGCCACTCAGCTTATCTTTTCGAAAGTTTGTTCTGAGTCTTAAGATGCTTCAATTACTCATGGTCAATGTAAATTATAAACTCTCATGGTAATGAATAGTGTTGCCAGATAGTAAGAGCTTAAAGAAAAAAATAAAATGAATACAACTCTTTCTCATATACAGAATAGTTTAATGCGGCACCACTAAGCTTCTCACTATGGTAGGTTACCAATTATCATTCTTGCATTAGGACAACGTTAAGTCTAATGCTTGACACTTCGCATTCTAGTTCAAATGGTTTGTCAAAGTTTGGGAGGGATAGAATAGTAGGAGTCATCAGCTTTTCTTTTATCTCCCTAAAGCTTCACTCAGCTCTGTCATTCCATCAGAATCCATTACTCTTTTTTGTCAACTCAATCAAGGGGGTTGTAATGGTACTGAAGCTTTTGATTAATCTCTTATAAAAGGAAGCTAAGCCCATGAAAACTTCAAACTTCAGTGATGTTTTTTTGGCTTTAGTCATTCTAAGCCAACTTAGACCTTTTCCTCATCAGCTCAGATTCCTTCCCCTAATATTATATACCTAAGAAAAACTACTTTACTTTGACAGAGTGAACACTTTTTCAAGTTCTCATATAACTTCTTAACTCAAAAAATGTCAAAAGCAGCTCAGATATTGTGAACATGGTTGTTCAAGTTGACACTCTATACTAATATGTCATTGAAGTAGACGACCACACATCTTTCAATCATAAGGTGCATCACATGGTTTATAAGCCTCATAAATGTGCTCGGCACATTAGTAAGTCTGAATGGCATAACCAACCATTCGTAGAGACCATACCTCGTCTTGAAGATAGTCTTCTACTCATCACCTGGTCTCATGAGAATTTGGTGGTAGCTACTCCATAAATCAATCTTTGAAAATATCTTAGAGCCATAAAGCTCATCTAATATGTCATAGAGCCTTGGTATTGAGTATCTGTACTTGATAGTGATACAATTGATTGTTCAGCTATCGATGTACATGTGCTATGAACCATCCTTTTCTAGGACGAGTAGAGCTGGTATAATACAAGAACTCATACTCTCTCTTATGTAACCTCTCTCTTTAAGTTGATCCACTTAGCTTCTCAGCTTAGTAGCCTGCTTAAGGTTCATTCTATATACAGGTTGGTTTGGCAAGGCTATACCTAGTTGTGGATCAATACAATGTTCTGTGCCTCGAATTGGAGGTAGTCCTTCAAGCAACTCTTTAAGAAATAGGTTTGAAAACTCATCAATCAACCTTTAAATCTTATTAGGAATGTCATCTAGCTCAATAGGGTTAAGCTACTTCTTCTTCGTCAGTCTCCACATCTTCCTTATCAACGTCCTCTTCTATCTCCTCCAACTCCAATCATTATCGAGCAACTCAATCTGTAACTCCTCTAACTCAATAGGATCAAAGTGGGTAATTGGCTTGGTTACCTTGGTTAAAGCATCTCTCTTGAACATTTTCAAGTGGGTTATGATGTAGCATACCCTAGGGTTGTTATCTATTAACTTGCATCGTAATGACTAGACTCTCAATAAGATTAGTAAGCCTAGAGCTTATCATCAACTGACCTAAGAGTGTTACTACCATTATGACCATAGCCAACTTGAGCACCACTACTCAAGTCATCAATGATACAGTGAACACTCGAATCTAACATAGTGTGATATGCTTCTAACAAATTAACAACACAATATACAGTAAACACTTCTATTCACTATCCAAAACTCTACTAACACACTCTTAATAGCTTCAATACCTAAGACACACTCAAACACAACAAAAATGCACTTTCTTTGTTTTCATAATGAAAAATAGAGTATAACAGAGTAACAATAGGATTTACACTTACTAGCACACAAACCTCTACTTCTTAGCTTACAACTCTAAACTTCTTCACACAAACACACTAAAGCAACTACAGAAGGAACACAATAGCTAGTAATAGCAAACATGAACCAAAACTTTACTACAACTTCATATGCTCCCTCTTAAAATTATGCTTTGATACTAGTGAAGTTGATGTCTTTAAAAGCACCACAATGGAAAGAGTAAAAAGAAAACAAAGAAGGCTAGCAAAATGTAAGCAGCTACCAACTAGATATGACATACCAATCAATCCTACTCGGCATACAATTCATTGTATGTAACTAACTGGTTTGAACTATAAGGTCACTTGCCACAACTCCTTACTAAAGGGAATAGATAAGAGTTAAAGAAATTTGAGAATACTAAGGTTACTTACAAAGAAAACTTGTCTTAATTTGATTTGATGATTCTTTTAACAAAGTTGTCTTAGTTTATTCTAGATTTGATGATTTTTTTCTAGAGTGTTAAATGGTGGCTTGAGTAAAATGAATAAATGTTCAAATAAGTTTATATACCTAATGGTGGTATAGTTGCATGATCTCCTGCAAAAGAGGTCCGTAACAAATAAAGCATCATTAGTTTTATGACAAAGGATTAAGTGGCTTGTATTACTGAACCGATCAATAACCACCATAATAGAATCATGTTTTCAAGGTGTTCTAGGTAGGCCTAGCATGAAATCCTTGCTTAGATCAGTCCATGGTCGCTTAGGTATAAGTAAAGGTGTATATTCTCCATATAGCTCCTTTCTCCCCTTAGTTCAATTCCACAACTTATAGTGCTTAAGAATTTTTCACACATCTTTCTTCATCCCAGGCTAATAGAATTATTTTCTCAACAACTCAGTAGTTCTCTTCTCACTAAAGTAGCTGGTGAAGCCTTTAGCATAGGCTTCTTAGATAAGTGATTCCTCAACAAAACAACTGGGCACATAAACTTACTTTCCCTTCATTAGAAATCCTTAGCTTAGATAGATCCCATTCACTACTCCTCCAATATTATACTTGGCCACTAAGGGTCTAAAGTATGGACTGTGTTCATATTGATTAGGAAAGGTACTAAACCTAAGTATGCTAACTTGCAATGTTGTCATAAGGACATGCTGAGGAGAAAGTGCATCAACAATAGTGTTTGTACTTCCCTTCTTGTATTTGATGATATAGCTAAATGTTTCCAAGTACTTCACCTACTTAGCATGGCATCGAGAGAGTTTTTATTGTCCTCGAAGATGTTTGAGAGATGCATGGTCTATGTAAATAATGAACTCTCTCAATAGTAGGTAGAGTTGTTAGTTCTGAAGTGCTTAGACAAAGGCATAAAACTCCAGGTCATATGCTTAGTAATTTTGTGTAACACCTCTAAGCTTCTTACTAAAATATACAACTAGTCAATGCTCTTACATGAGAATAGATCCAATGTCGACTCCATATGCATCATATTATAGCTCAAAGACTTTGCCAAAATCAGGTAGTATTGACTCTAAGGTAGAGCTTAACTTAGATTTGATCTCTTTAAGACTCCTTTGAGATTTCTCAGACCATTTATTCAAAGTTCTTCCTAATTAGCTCAATTAGTAAGATAACTATGGAACTAAAGTTTCGAATGAATCTTCGATAAAACGAAGTTAGACCATGAAAACTCCTAAATTCTACAGCATTGGTCGGGGTTAGCCATTCAAGAATAGCTTAGGTCTTTTCATCATCAACTCTGATTCCTCCTCCAAAAACAACATATCTAAGGAACATTACCTTGCTTTAATAGAATACACACTTCTTCAAATTGTTGAATATTTGCTCGGCATGGAGGATATCAAATATAAATCTTAAGTATATGACAAGAGAAATGAGATCGGCGCTATATATCAAAATATCATCAAAGTAAACAATAACATGTTTACCAATCAATGATCTCAAAACATGATTCATGAGCCACATAAAGGTGCTCAGCGTATTTGTAAGCATAAATAGCATTACCATCCACTCAAATAAATTTTCTTTTGTTTTTAACATAGTTTTCCACTTATCTCTAAGTCTCATTCAGATTTGGCATTAACCACTCTTCAGGTCAATCTTTAAAAAACTCGCATACCATACAACTCATCGTGCATATAATCTAATAATGGGATAGGATATCAATACTTGACAACAATTTTATTGATTGACAGCTATCAATATACATTCGTCATGAGCCATCCTTCTTCAGCATTAGGTCAGCTAGTACAGCATAGGGGCTCATGCTTTCTCAAACATATCCACACTCAATCAACTTGTTTCTTTAACTTAGCAACCTACCTAGGATTGAGTCTATAGGTAGGTCGATTAGGTAAAGCAGCTGCAGGATATAGGTCAATGTAATGCTCTATACCTCAAATAGGGGGGTAAATCTCTCGGCAACTCGATAGGAAACAAGTAGGCATACTCTTGAAGCAAGGTCTTCACTTCGATAAGTAATGCTCTGACTTCCTTCAACTTTAGTAGCCTTTTAACCAATAAGAATACATACTTTTCCATCTCAACATCATTGGGAAATTGGGCTCAGGAAATCACTAAGGACTTTCTTTATAGCAATTTGGTAATCTTCTCTTGCAACTCCTAAACTTTTTTAGGGCTCATTAGGGTCAGTATAACCTTCTTTACATCCTTTTGAAACATATAAATGTTCCTATAACCATTATGCAATACCTTTAAATCAAACAACTAGGGTTGACTAAGTAGAATATGTGAAGCACACATGAGTAAGACATCACACAACACCTATTCCTTGTATTTATTACCAATAGTGATGGGCACTTTGACTTGCTCGATAATAGGCAAACCTCCTTTCTCATTAAGCTAATGAATCTTATAGGGCTTAAGATATGGATAGGTCAGCAATTTTAGAGCCTTTACTACTCCTTATGTTATGACATTGGTATAACTCCCCTCATCAATAATCAAGGTGCATAGTTTGTCGTTTACTCGACAGTTTATATGGAAGAGATTCTCTTTCTACTCATTCTCATAAGAGACAAAGGTACTGAGAGACCTTCATACAACCATATAGTATTCTCCTATTTCATATTGGGTCAAAGTGTTAGAGTCTCCTTAAAATACTTCTAAGAATTGATCGATTCCCACTTCTTCTTCCTTACCTTCATTAGCACTCTCTACTTCAAATTGGGCTTTCTCTCCCTTAATGGTGATGACGCATTGGTTAGGACATTAACTGGCCATGTGTCTAAAACAAAGGAACTTGAAACACTTTATCTTTCTAGTCTTCCTTCCATAGCTCTAACCTTAATCCTTTTTTACCTCAAGCTCCTCGACCTTATTCTTAGCTTAACCATCATTAGGTTTGCTTGACATTTGACCTTATTGATTTACCTCAAAACTATATTAAGCTTGGTTATATCCATGTCGACTCAACATACTAGTTTTGCTTGATAAGCCAGGTCGGTTACTCAATACTCGACTAATCTGATTTTTCCTCTGTCTTTTAACCTTTCGTACTACTTTGATGGTCTCACCTAGATTTTCAAGCCTTTGTACTTCCACTATATTACCAATTTTGAATCTTAGTCTAGACATGAACCATACTATTGTTTATGCCTTAGCCTCATTAACATCACATTAGGTCATTAGCAACTAGAACTTTCGAATATATTCATCCATTGATCGGTTACCTTATCTAAGTTCTCAAAGACGTTAGAAAGTGTCTTACTCATAGAGTTCTAGAACAAATCAACTCTTCAGAACTCTCTTCATCTCATTCTAAGTTCATATTTCACGTTAGGTACGCTAACGTACATTTTACAATTTCTTCCACCACATTGCTATATGTCTAGAAAATTCTAAAATAGCTACTCGAATAAGTACTAAGTTCTTGTAGCCATAGAAATCAAATATTTTTTCAAACTTCTCCTCTTGGTCTAGGTAGTCATCAGCACTACCAGACTTATTAAAGCTTAGAATTTACATTTTCAGATGCTTAACTCTTCTAGGTGCGTGGAGCTCCACTCTATGAATCCTTCATACTATTCTTCCTCCTCCCCATACTTTCAACTTCATCTAATTCAAATCACCTCCTCGCAAACCTCTTAGCATGTCAAGGTAGAATTAGGTTCACATTAATTGCTTCTAATGCTCTAGGCTAGACTACTTGTCTTCTCAACCTATCTCGTATGTCTTGATCTTGTTCATCAACTATCTCTTGTAGCCTAGTCTTTTCTACCCTTTGTACAGATATAGCTAGGATGGCTACAATAGCAGTAAGGTCTTGCAATTGTTCGTCAGTAGTTTGTGGGGTCTATTGGGTAATACGACTATGACCATGAGCATCACTCTTGATGTCGTTGATTTCTCCTTAAACATTAAGATTTGACATTCTTAATACAAGACTTCATGAAGTTAACTACTCAACAAAAGATTTCTTATAAACTTTGAAAGTACGATTTCACATAGTGACTTAAGAACTTGCTCTATTTTCTACTTGAGAAATAAAGTATAATAGAACATATACACTCTAACAAGAAATAATTCAGCACTATGCTTTCGATTGCAACCTCAAGCTCTAATACTAAGATTATATGATGTGCCTAAAAGCTGAGTTGAATAGTAGGGCTTACCATAGGAAATAGTAGCAATGAGTCCTTCAAAGTATCAAAAAATGAAGGAATGGAAAAATTAACAAACATAGTAACTTTCATGAAGCTGCTTGGAGGTTATGATGCACTAATGAACACAACACAACTTAGTATTTCACCTTATATGACTTACAAGCTAATACTAAGGTTCACGCATCGCTAATCTTAAGCTGCTTGGTAAGATTAGATAAGAGTGTGAGAAAGGAAATGTACTCGAAGAGATGTATCTTGTAAAAACAAGAATATTCATTAACTTCTAAGGTATAAGATCATTACAGCTGTAGTAGAAAGGACTATTTATAGTTAGTCTTTTATGGTAACAATATAATAATGGAAAATTACATAAAAGATGATGTAAGAAAGAGATTCCTAGTTTGTTCGAAAAAAGGGTAAATAAGACAAAGGACAAAAAGGAATAATACAAGTATTAGAAAAGTAAGGGATAAGTGGTAGCCTGTCAATGGCTTCGTATTCTAGAATCTTGGGGTGTTGTGGCTAAGTTGAGATTAACTATTCTTAAAGTTGCTAGGGTGATTAGATGAGGCCATAGTTTGGTAGGATAGAAGAGTAGAGCTCGGTATACTTAGACTTGGCACTTAGCAAGTTGGTGACTGGGTAAGTGTCTGAGCAAAGTAGGGTATGCTTAAGTTGGGACCTTAGGGAGTTCTTCTATGGCTCTTCCATGTATTAGAGCTCATCCTTTGTGTAAGCTTTATAACTAACTACTTGGGGTTCCGATCGGCTAAAGGATTCGATCAAACCTAAATTATAAAGTAAAGTTAGAAATATTAGTAAAAATGATCCAGCAATTTTGAATTTAAGAAAATAAGCAATAAAATAAAAGATTATAAAACTTCTAAATTTCAAGTATATAATTTGTTATTTATCAAAAATGTATAAAATACATTCCAATAACTAACGAATCACTAGAGATAAATTATATATATACTAAAAATCATAAAATGACCTATATAATATTTAGGAATATTTATTTGCACTATATATGAATTTACATATAGGTAGAAATGCGCGTAATTACTTAAAATACGCGAAATGTACTAAAATAATACTAAATAATTAAAAAAATTATAATTAATTAAGAAAAAATAAATAAAAATTAGAAAAAAATAAGGAATGATCCAGATCTAGGTTGTGCCAGTTGGGGAAATTGAGAAAAAAATTAGCCAATTAAATTAGAACAACACAAAAGGTAAATTGAAAGAAGATAAGACAATTGTCTAATCAAATTAATGTACAATAATTTCCCTAAATCACTATAAATAATCCAAATTTTTCAAAAGCTCATTTGATTAGTTTGAAACCCTAGAAAATAAGAGAGAGGGTAAATTGGGAGGAAATTAGGGTTTTACAAAAATTTAGCAAAAATCTGTACAGTTGAGGCTTCTAAGGAGAACCTAGACCCGACGAGCAACTTGGAGTGGACGACCACTACCACCATACGGTGGTAGTAGCGCCCAAGTGGGCCGACATACCCATGGACACCAACGGTAGCTAGAGCCACCCAAATCGGTGAGTTTGATTTCTAGCCCGATTTTGTGTAATTTTGTAAAAATAATAAATATTCTTAAAAAATTATGAATTTTGTTATTATGAAATATTTTAGTATGTAGTTTTTATGAAAAATATTATTTTGATGAAAATATGTCCTGTGATATATGGTCCTTAAAAAATCATGCAAAACCGAGCATGTTTCGATTTAGAAATAAATAACCTTAAGAGTGTAGTTTTGAGCCCAAAATTTTTGTATAGACTACTTAGATGATATAAAATAGTGCTATGAATCCCCTTTTCAAAAATTAATTTTTAAAATTTTTAGATAATTTTTAGGCCTTAAAATGAGGCATAAAATGGGTAATTTAGAGTTAATTAAATAATTAAATAGTTAATTAATAATTTAGTAAATAATTATATGTTTTAGGATGTTTAAATTAGATAAAGTATGATACTTGTAGCATTTAGGGTGTTATATGTAATTATTAAGCTAATTATGTAGTAAATAAGTAATTGGAAAAAATAGTAGATTTTAAGTTAATTTTGTAAATTAAGGTAATTAGGTGTAAGATATAATTTAGGATGAATTTAGACATTTTGAAGTGATAATTGATGTTGGGAGATGGTAATTAGAGTGATAGAAATATTAGATGTGTATTATATACATAATAAGTGGTAATACATAATATGCAATTATTGGAAATATAATAAATAGAAGATATTAAGATAAAAATTGATATTATATAAATAATACGGATATATAATAAATCTAATAGAAAACTTAAATTTATGTAATTATATGAAAAATATAAAAATTTATCACATTTGGAGTAAATTCGGTATACTAATAAGGATTTAAATGTACTGAGTGGAATAAAATACTAACTAGGGGTAATTATGGTATTTAGGATATTTGGAAGTAATGTGATTAATTTCACATTATGAGTTAAAACGAGTTTCTAGGGTTAGAAATCGATGTGGAAATTAAAACTGAACCCAAACCTAGCCCCAAATCTAGAATAATTGTAAAAGATTGGAGAACCTAGATAACTGAACATATTAAACCTTAAATAAAAGATAACAATAAGTGTTATGGGATAAAACGAACCTATAATAGTTATATGAAAAACTAAAACCACATTTATGCTATAGAGATGATCGGCGATGGCTTGAGCGAGTTGGACCTCGAGTGAGTGAGCAAGAAGTCGAGGTAAGTTAGGATTAATACGTTGTTGTATTTTAGAGGCTTAAGATTATACTTGGTTGTGCTTGTTAGATAGTTGGTTATGTACATATGCTTGATTATGAATGATGCTATGATTTTGTTTATTGTTCTGGCTTGTATTGTATGAAGTAATCGATCACCCTAAACTGAACTTAACAAAGATATGACCTATAAACATAAATTTAACCTGCATAGCAACCCATTAGGGGGAAACCTAGAATTCTTCAGCCAAATACTGACCCCTTCGAAAGGGATAGTGCTGGATAAAATAATGGGTCCCTTCTTTATCGTCGGTTGAATTAAGTGACAAGTGAAGAGGTCATGGTAAGGGTAAAGTAAATGGTTCGAAAATAGTTATGGGAGGAGTGGTGTCTCTATTGCATAAGCCTGAGTTTGGTCATGAGCTGTCCCATTAACGACAACTCCTTAACTCGGATTAGAGGGGGCGCAATTTCTCTAATCTTACGACGGGTCGGTCACCGTCGTACAGTGGTACTTGCTTGAACATACATTGCACTAAATGATTTGGTTAATAGCCTTTTTTGTATTTATGGTATAGTTTTAAGTCCTCCATCCTAATTTACTGAACTATGATTGCTTATATCCCTATAGATGTCGTTGCAGGTACTGGCCAAGAAACAGCTTACAACTACTCTAAAACCAACAATTGTTGGATCTTGGAGAGTAAGGAAAAATATTTGAAGAACAGATATATATTTTTAAGGTTTAAACTCTTATCTTAGAATTTTTCATTTTTGAATAATGTATTAACTAGGAAATAGATTGCGATGAAATGTTGTAAACATTCATTGTAATAATTGAGTTCTAGTATATATTTTTGCTTTCTTAGGTAAATGATTTATTTAAATTATGAACTGTTTACTTCAAAACGGGTCAATTGTGGACACCTTGTGTAAATCAGGTCTAGGATAGCGGTTATAAGGCCAACTTCTATCTTAGAATGGTTTACACGGCAGGGCTATTACGATTCTACCGCTTCAGAGTGTGACACTTATTAGGTTGATAGGAGAGGATCCTTTTGGTGAGGGATTAGAAGCCACAAAGGTAGGCACGAGTGAGGGGTTCGGAGTTTAGCAATCCATTACTTTGCCAGCCCCATAGCTATTAGAACTAATCTTAGGCATCTCGCGACCTAACTCTAACCAAAGGTCATACTACAACAATAAACTATAATGGGATAAGCTATAACTATTTAGTGAGTAACCTTCTATCCTATCAATAAGAAATATCAAGCAAGTGAACTATACAAACATATGAATGCAAACAACCATATGCTATACATACATCATATATAATCTACTGATGACTATATATGCTATGGTTTTATGCCCACTATTGCTTGGGTTTGGGAAATGTTTAGGCATGTCAAGACCCGAGTCTTTACATCCAATTCCATTATCAATTCTTTTAATAGATCGAAAGCAACAGACATGGCTTAGCTTAAAATAGAAGGCGGCACTTCTTAAAACTACTTTCTTCCCAAAGGTCAAGGTAAGAACATATCACACAAATACATCATGTGATAACAATAATATATCACATAATAATCAAAATGGATCCATAATACATGATCTCCTACTCTCCTGCATAGTATTGATTCCTTGACTCTAAAAGCAGTAGGATGCAATGCATTTTCGATTCATTTAAAGGTCAATTATTTATTAGTTTAATTTATAGGATTAGCAAACACTCTTGATTCCTATCAACTAATGCAATGACTAATATTGGTTCCTTTATATTATGGTGTCTTATTGAGCAATTACATCCAAATACCAATACATTTAAGAATTCTCAAAGCCTAAGCACATTAATTTTCAATATATATATATTAGATGATTTAATGATGCTTTACAATATAAGCAAATATAAGATAAGATAGGGGTCAATGTACTTACTTAGCCATAGTATCTAACAATCCCAATAGTTATCAGTTTAGTCAATCTATAGATCTAAATCACCTAAAGAATGTAATCATAGCATATAAAACTCCTATTTTATACTAACTATTAACTAAATTTATTACAATTCCCTATTTTCCTCATTTTAGTATCTTGGCAATAACTTTTTTGTTTTAAGTTGGATTTTACTGATCTTGCAGTCAATTTCCATCATTTTTTAGTATTCTATCACATGGTGAAGTCTATTTGGTCAAATTAGACTCCCAATTTTACATATTGGGCCAATTAAATTCATTAGTCAAAGATTAGTATTTGGCTCTTAAGGTTTTAGGCCTAAAGTTAGGATTTGGGTATGAGGCATTTAAAAACCCTACTTTTAGTGGGCCTAAGACTTGATTAAGAATACCTTCCGAACATTCCCAAAGATCAACTAAACCAACAACTTAAGTTTATATTTAGAAACGAATTAAATTTTTACAATTCAAAAGCCAATTGTCAATAAAACCCGAGCTTGAAGAACTGCAAGCTTTAAAGTTACTTAAAACCCTAAACTTTAAAACCATTAAGGAATTTTAACCCAAAGTAATTAATCAATAATTTAATTTGAATAATATCATTCAACTTTAGAAAATTTCACAATTTTACAAAAATCAAATCATAAATTACAAAACAATGTGAAATGAAAACCTAAAAACAATTTCCTATAAGGCTATGCCCTTATTTTTATGTATAAGCTTTATACATAAATAAGTAGACCAACCAAATACCTTAGATAACTTATCAATTGAGAGTTGGAATCATTTATCAATTGATAATTTATCAAAATCTAGTGATAAGACAATTTCCTTATCACCTCTTCACTTATACTACATATGGACAATTTTTCACAAGGTTTCATAAGCTTAACTTTAATAAAGGAGACAAGACCACTCCACGGCCTAAAAAGACTTTAAATGGCAGATCTAAAAAGGGGAGAAAGGGGGGCCATGCACTTTTCATTCACCCATCAATCACTTCTTTTTACACATCACTATTCACCTCTTAATGCTTACATCATCAATAGTTGCAATTGTTGACTTTTGTGTAAGTTACAAGACAACACATTCAAGACATTTAAACCCTCATTCTCTCTCCATTTCCAACCAGCCACTCTCTCCATCATTTCTCTCACTTTCAATTTCACTTTCACTTCATCTTTCTCTCTTTTGAAACAAACATAAAAAGGAGAAACAACCTTACCCCACAAAATCAACTTTTCTTCCATTTTTGAAACTTCACTCACGGCATTTTTTTTCTTTTGTTCTTGTGTCATTTTCTTCCACCATCTAAGACCTTTTAAGACCATTATAATCTTCCATAAACCCCATTCCAAAAGACCAAAAGATTTGGGTTTCAAAAGGTGGCAAAAAAGAGGAGGTAAAGTTAAGAGCTTAAGTGAAACCTTAGTACACAACCACCAAACTTTGCTTTAAGGACGAGTAAGTGTTTCTTGTGATATGTGGATTAGTATTTATGTTAGGAGACTTTGATTTCTTGAAGATATGAGTAAGGTTTAAGTTGTTATAACACCAAAAATCGTTTTAAGAAACAAACCATGAAACCCTTACGTGAAGTTGAACTATGAGCATGTAAAGTTGGTGTTTTGTAAAGACATTTGTTTAATGCTTTGAATGGAAGATTTTAAGCTAAGAAAATCTTGAAATGAGAACTTTAATGGAGGATGAGCATGCTGGACGTCAGGGTTCCATAGTCATTTGGATGTTGATTTTGTTTCCATTAAGTTAAACATGCTCAAATCTAGACTTAAGTTAAGGAAAAATCCATCACATGAGGTTTTATGAAGAAACCAACTTTATATGACATGAGCTATGATATGGGAGTTGTATTAACTATAAGATCTTCTATTTCTTTGTGTGGAACATAAGTCAAAGAATCATCTTGTGGAAGAAAAGTTAAGTTAAGATTTAGACATAAGTAGTCTAAGTGCATAATCTACCACCTAAACTTAAGGAAATGATGAAACAAGTTGAAAAACCAAGTAAGGACCCCTTGGAACCATCATGAATAGATCTGAAACGTGGGAGAAAGAAGCCTAAAAATATGATAAAAGTGAAAGAACAAAGTGAAAAGATTAACCAAGCCTAAACTCAAAACCAAGCCCAAAACTCTCAAAACAAGCCTAGAACTCTAAGATGGGCCTTCAATGAAATTCTAACAAGCACCTTAAAGTATCAAGAGAGGTTGTTTTTAAGCCCATAAGAAACCCACCTAAGGCCCCATAAGCCGACCAAAGTCACTAACTTTAGTTTGAACAAAAAACAAGCTCATTTGACAACTTAAGCCCACTAAAGGGCCCAAGAAGTGGTTGTTAGCCTTATGAATATAAATCAAAGTTGTAAATCTGATCTCAAGGAGTATTTTAAGCTTAGGATAAAATCTTAAGACCAAGCCAAAGAATTTCTTAAGTTATTAAAAAGCCCATTTACCAAACAAGGCCCAAAAGCACTCTAACACATGAAGAACGCTACTGTTCTGACCTATGGATAGAATTGTATACCTCATTTCAAAAATTTAACCTTACCATGTTAAAGTACACTCGAAAACAATGAAGATTGACTATAAGATCATAAAAATCGGATTTAAAACGAAAAATTTATACGCGATTGAACTTTAGGTAAAAACCAAGAAAAATTACGAAAACTAGTTAAAAATATAACTTAAGGAAAATTTACGTAGTTTCTTAAGTTTGTTTCAATTCCTTATAAAAATTATTTCAATGACCAGGGGACACTGTTTACGGGGACGACTTGCCTCCGGATTACTTTGATTGACCCATATGGCAGAGTGAGTAAATTTCCGATGACTCTTTACTTGATTGTACTTGTAGAATAGATGTACCTAAATTTGGAAGCTTGTGGGATATGGGAGATGCATGTGTATGGATTTATGGATGAATGTGATGACTTGCTATATATATATATATATATAATAATAATAATAATGGGAATTGTTTGTATTAATATATACATGTGAATTGTATGGGATGAAATTGTTTGATCACCCTAAAAATCAAGTTAATCACTTATATGATTAAGAACTCAAAATGAATCATGCATTCTCCATACTGCATACGGATAACACCGACCGCCGCTTCACGCAAAAGATGGGAAGGGACTCATAGGAATACGAGTTTCCTGCAGGATTGGCCACTAGCTATGCCATTATATATATTGAGTTTCTGTCTTAAGCTGATGGGCTTACTAGGCGTTGGGAGATGCCAACCATTGGCAAGGGGCCGAGTCTTGTGGCTTCTGCTTAGGGTGTGTGTTTGTGGATTACGGGGGCCACCACACCGCTAGACTTGAGATTTTAAAAGATATCATTTGATTTTGGTAAAGAGAGTATACATATATATATATATATATATATAGAGAGAGAGAGAGAGAAAGTTTTGTTTTGGCATGAGTACGATAGTGCAAATGAAATAAGACCCAAGGTCTAGAACCCGGATTTTGGTTTGGGTCGGTTAACTATCTCCAAACCCTAACTTCAGGAGGCGTAATTCTGAGTTGTATGCAGTTCGTAGGTCACTGCATGCGTTGTTTGGCATACTGATTGTTCATGCATTCATATGATTGTGCATCTAATAAATTTTTGTCATGTGGTACTGACGAGGATATTTATCTCACTAAGCTTAAGCTTACACCCCTATAGATTTTTGTTGATACAGGAGAACCTTTTTACTAATCCGGGCCGAGGCATGCCCGTGGTAAGTCTCGTATAGAGACGGGTTGGAGCGATCAGAGAGCGAAAACGATATTTTGTAATAGATTTACAGACATTTAAATACCTTTATGTTTTTACTCATAACACAGATTTAATGCAGTTCCGTTATGAACTGCATTTGTTTGTAATATTGTTTTGGTGTGGGTCCCACGAGCCCACACAATTAGTTAAATTATAACATAGCAGTAATTTTAGTTAAATTGCTCTATATTACTTGTCTATGGGCCTAGTGGTAACTTAGAGTGGAAGGAGCCTTGTGTGTCGTATGAAAGGCCTATGATCGGTAGAGGGAGTTGATAATAGACCTTTATACGGTACACGGCGAGCTACCACGACAACGATACTGTTAGGTCGTGATAGCATTCTTCTTAGTTTCTTGGGCCATTATTTAAGGGCTTTAAGTGGCAATTTTAGATTTTTCCCTTTTGATTTTCAATTGTGCCTTAGGTTCACTTTCTAGGTTAAATTAGGCCTTTTTCACCTTTTTTTTTTAATGTTATCTTCAAGTTAAGCCTATATTTTTTGTTTTCCCTAAGTGTCTTATTAGGCCTAAGGGGTTCTTAATTTGCTTCCTTTAAGCACACTTAAGATGTTGGTTGGTTTGGTTTTGTCAGGTTATGGGCTCTATTTTAGATATTTTTAGTAAGATTTGGGCCTAACTTTTAACTTAGGGCTCTAAGCTTAACTCTATGAGTTCTTTTGGGCCTTAACTAATTATAAGCCTTTTAAATACTTCATTTTTTATAAGTGTCCAAATCTGGTCATTGTCCTTTAGGGGCTTCTAATTAAGTTTTAAGAGTCTAAATCACTATTTAAGCTCATTTAGGCATTTAGTCTATCATTAGCCTACTAAACTTTGTTAATTAAGTCCTAAACCAAGATTTTCACTAATTAATTATGTCATAAATCAATAAACCAAAAATTACAACTTGTTCCCTATTTTAAAGGTGGTGTCCAATGGGTTTTTTTTAGGGATTTTACCATCTTTCATATATCTCTTCATTTTTGTATACATTATCTATCTTTGCATTATTTCTTTTTTTTTTCACTAAAAAAAAATTAATTTTATCAACAAATAAGTGTTGGTGGTGAAAAAGACACCCCCTGCATAAGGCGCTGTGTGAGTGGTATGGGGGTTCTGTACCATTCCTACTAATACTTACTTATTCCTACATATTCATCCATATTAGCGATTTTACTTAACTGGAGAGTCATGTAGCATAATTATCCATGATTTTCTATACTATCCTACACTATATCACTCTATTATACCTATTTACAGAAGTTTTAGAATCTAGAATATAGTACAAGTTATAAACTCTAAAGAAACAAGAGAGTAGTATTTTACCTTTAAGTGTTGAAGTGAAGTTCCCCCTCTGTCCTTGTTGTATGATGAGCTAACGGAGTGCTAAGGAGGGTGTGTATATGTCAAAATAGCAAGAGGATGAGTGTGAGATGTGTGGCAAGTGGTGGTAAGTGGTTATATAGGGTAGTGGTGAAGAAACAGTGGTCGAAGGTATAATGTTTATGGTGGTTAAGAAAGTAGAAATGGGGTGAATGTTTAAGAGTTCGTTAAGATAGTTTTTAAGAGTGTAGAGTATGTTTAAGTGAAGAAAACTGTAAAAGGAGATGGGGGAAGAGAGTGGCTAGTGCATAGTGTTAGGAGGGTACAAGGTGATTTCATTTTGGCAATCTGTAAGGCATTTTCTAAGGACCATATGTACCCTTCTTGCTTTTTGCTAATTTGGGGAAGATTTTGTCCCCATAAAGAGCACTAGTCCTTTGATTTGTCTAACTAATCCTTTGGTATTTTCCTAGTAATGATCCTTGTCTTCTTATTAATTAAGATATAATAAGAGTTAGTTATAGGATTAGGATGTAATTAAGATAGTTAATTGCGATTAAGTATGATAAGAAAATTAAGCGTAATTAAGGTTGGTTTAGGGTTTTGTTATATCCCATCAATTTAATTATGTTTATTAACTTAGTGATATGGTACAAGAGACTGGGCTAATCCATCACTGAGCTTTTGGCTATGTTAGCAACTAGCTTATGCATTCCCTATGAGCCAAACACCTATTTATGAGCTCTTCTCATATAGATATATTTAGCTCAGATGGCCGGCTCGGCTCGACATGACATGCTCGACCCAACAATGTCTGTTCGACCCAACTCATTAGCTCTTTACCTCGAATATCTCATTTAGTTACTTATTTTTGTGCATATTATTTAGGCTTCCTATTTCTTGTATTATATTTAAATTATCCTTATGTTTATTTTTGTATTTACGAGAATGCTACGAGGGTATCCTTTTTGGCCCTTTTTTTTATTTACTTACAATTTTGCCACTATGTATAAATAGAGCACATGTATAGAGTTTTAAGAGATTACAACATTAATGAAAAACTCTTGAATCTTTTTTCTTAGAAATCTCTCATTTACTCTCTCTTATCAATTCCTTTTAGTAAGGATTATGGCGAGCAACCCTATCATTCGGATTAGTGCATCACATCTAGTGAGTCTTAGGTCCGTATGTAGTTCTATGGTGCGTCATATTCATAGAGTTAGTATGCGGGATTTGCTAAACCATCGACTTCCATTTATTTTTCAGTCCATCTAGCAGTTCGAACCCATCCCTTGATTACACGTGATACTAGGTTCGTGTGTTCATTTACGAGTCCGTATCGTCTTGGTATCAGAGCATTAAGGTTTTATCCTTTGGGGCTTCTTGAAGAATTCTTGATAAGCTATTGTTCTAAATGTAAAGAGGAAAAGAATATGACAAGTAAGCAATTTGATATTTAGGGTCTTATCTTCTTTCATATGAGCTGGTTATTATTTCAAGAGTGAGTTTAGCTTTTACATTGAGTCTTAAATATTGTTTGTACTCAGTGGGTTATAACATTTTCCTCGTTGTTAATTATTATTATTATTATCATGGAATTGCTTGAGATTGAGAAAGCTATTGCCTAACTTTGGTATTTGCAAAGTTAGGTTTTGGGGTAATTTAGCTACCGTTACTTTTTAGGGTTTTTGAACCGGGAGAGACAACTAAAGAGGAGCATTCGATCTTGATTACAGTGGGTGCCAGATTTCTCACAATATCCGCTCCTGTTTCCAATTTGGGTGTTTGATTGTGGACCAAAGGCGCTTGTTGGGGATTCGTGTAACTACAATATGTGGTATTTGGAACTGTAAAAGACCGCAGGTTGTGTGATTATGAGTTATGGGTCCACTTGTGATGACTGCCGAAGCTTGTATCGGTAGTGGTTGTTCAGTATCGAACAAGTGGGAACAGTGGGAAGGTTTTTGTTGTACTCAAGAAGTCTAGTGTAGTGTTAAGTGCCTAAGAAAACTGCAGTAGTGACCATTAATACATGAAATCTATGACTATAAAACTTGACTGAGTAGATTGTAAGTGACCCAAGAAAGTGTTGTTCAATTCGTAGGTCTTAGTACAGCGTTACTCAAGCCTTAAGCGGCTGTGTTGCTGATTGCAGACGGAACAATAGTTGAACGGAGGACGTGGCGGTGCTGCTGTCTTGTACCGTGGGCGACGATCAGTGGTGTTGTGCATAGCTAGTGCTGTGATTTATCTGGATTTAGATAGCTGTGTGTGAGAGGGTTTAAGACTCGCTAAGTTTCAGGGATTTCCAATCCGAGCAGTGTGCTGTAGTTTGTGCCGTGCTCAATTGCTAAACTGAAATCAAAGTGCTCGATCTGTTGCAGTACGTTCCGAGCTGACCCTAGTACCCAGTGGATTGCTGAAGTGTATCCAACTAAGTTAGACGAGCTGAAATTGTGTCGAGCTGTTGCAATTCAAAAGAAAAAAAATTTGCTGAACCGACTTTGTTTCCGAGCTATTTTACCTCACAAATTGTGCGCTAAACAGGTGTAGCCCCTGACTCAAAGTTTGCCGAGCTCCTATGACGTAGTGAGCTTAATTGTGTGTGTCCAAGCTGAAGTATTCATCTTACCGAGCTTCCAATGCATGTCTGACCGAGCTGGCTTACTCCAAGCTTGCCGAACTGTTTTTAATTCTAAGAGTTTCCAAGCTGCAAGCTCCAATTGAAGTGTGCAACGCAGCAATTTCCGATCTATTGTGTCGCAAGCTGATCTGTGAGCTTATGCAATCAGTTACCGAGCCGACGTGCATAGTGACGTATTGAAGTGTGTTGGAGTGGGCTATCCTGTATGTGTGTGGAGTACTTGTGCGAACATCTTCAAGTTGTGGTCAGCAAGGCGGATTGTTCTAGCAAATATAGTGCCGAGCTGTCACGTTGCTTATTCCAAGCTGTTGTCAATTGCCGAGCTCTCCAGTTGACAACGTTCGAATTGTCGAACTGAAGTTGCACCGTGCTGTGCTGCTATGCATGAGTCAATTTCGGAGCTGATTCGCACTACAATCAAAATTTACTGAGCTGTTGTTGAAGCGCTGAGCTGTTAAGGAAAACCATCACCGTGCTGAAGTGTCAAAGTACTGTTCCCAATATACATGTTTATGAGCTCTTCTCATATAGATATATTCGGCTCAGCATGGCATGCTCAGCCCAACAATATCCGTTCGGCCCAATTCATTAGCTCTTTACCTCGGATCTCTCATCTAATTACTTATTTTTGTGCATGTTATTTAAACTTTCTATTTTTTGTATTATTTTTAAATTATTCTTATGTTTATTTTTGTATTTATAAGAATGCCATGAGGGCATCCCTTTTAGCTCTTTTTTTTTTTTTCTTACAATTTTACCACTATATATAAATAGAGCACATGTATAAGGTTTTAGGAGACTACAATATTAATGAAAAACCCTTAAGTCTTTTCTCTTAAAAAGTTCTCCTTTACCCGCTCTTATCAATTCCTTTTAGTAAGAGCTGTAGCGAGCAACTCTATTATTTGGACTAGTACATCACATCCTATGAGTCTTAGGTCTGTGTGTAGTTCTATAATGCATCATATCCGTAGAGTTAGTGCATGAGATTTGCTAAACCATTGACTTCCATTTATTTTTCAGACCATCTCGCGACCCAAACCCATCCCTTAGTTACGTATGATACTAAGTTCATATGTTCATCCATGATTCCATATCACTTAGGATTTCCAAGCATCCAAGACCATTTATAATTATTAGATTCACATACATGATTGGTATCTAGGGTTTTAAGACGATTAGCAAAATTAATTATATTTAGCAAGTGATTTTACTATTCAATTTAGGTTCCTTAGTTATATTAAGGTTCTTCATCATTAAATGAGAGTTTTTGTTGATCTTCTTAGGTTTTATGGACGTTTTAGGGATTTTTGTATTAAGGTTTTTAGGTTTTACATGTATAATTAGGTTTTACAATTTTATTTCCTTTAGGGTTTTTCGACTCATTAATTAAGGTTTGTGACTTGTTATTTAAGGTTTTTTATTTAGGATTTTTATCATTATATCTTGAGTTGTTCTTAAGACTATCTATTGACTCTCTTAACCGACTCTATGTTCAAGTTTGAAAACCTATAGGGTTTACAAGGTAATCCCATTTCACCATGCCTATTTTTATTCATTGAAGATACCCTCTCTAACATGGTGCAAAAAGCTAATAAGAAAGGGTTTATGGAAGTGATTAGAGTCAAATTGTAGAATCCTTCTTTGATACACTTGTTTTATACAGATGATGCTCTTTTTTTCTTCAAGGCATCTCAATCAAATTTAATAAGGCTTAAAAGGATTTTGGATATGTATTGTGAGTCTTTCTGTCAACATGTAAATTTTAACAAATCTTCTCTTTTATTCAATGCTTCTTATCTTGAATTGGTCAAAATTACATGTTGTTAGTGTTTGTGTATTAACCCATTAAACAAGCTTAGCAATTACCTAAGTATTCTTACCCTCTAGGAAAGATTCAATCATAAAGTTCTTGAGTCCATTAAGGATAGTATTGCTAAAAAATTGCAAGGGTTGAAATCTTGTCTATTATCTACTAGAGGCAAAGAGCATTTTTGTTTTCTCAAAAGATGGTATAGGAAATTTACAAGTTTAATATCTAGATTTTGGTGCGTTGATGCAAACAAGAATAATAAAATTCATTGGAAAAATTAGGCTTCTCTCACTAAATCAAAATTTTTGTATATGTCTATGTGCATGTGTTTTTTTAAATCCAACTTTGCATAGAAACTAGGCTAAGAGAATGAGTCAATGCTTCAGATGCCATATGGGCTAGATTTGTCAAGAGTATTTATTTTCCCTATACAAGTGCTTTTGAGGTTAGGAAAGGTGGGAGGGTTTCATGGTTTTGGTAGTCTTTTGGCTAGGAGAGACGTGATTTCCAAACATTTGATTTAGTCAATAAGTAGAGGAAATAGTTGAATTTTTGGAGAGATGCTTAGATACTAAGCCTTCATAATCACAAATTGGGAGAAAAGGTTACTACAAACCACTTAGAGAATTTAAAGGTACTGAATGTTATGGACAAAAACTCCCTAGCTTGAAATCTTATAAGTGTAGAGGATCTTCTAATTGAATTTAGAGAATTCCTATTACTTTCTTAGGTCGAGAAGATAAATTGATTTAGCCATTTTACTAAAGATGGGTATTACTCTATGAGGACATACTATCACTTATTGCTTAGCAATTATCATTAAATTACTTCCTCTACTACCTCGTCTTCTTATACTTCTAATAGTGGGTTATGGAAAATGATTTGGAGTCATAATTGCAATGCTAAAGAAAAAGGACATCTTTAGAAGTTTATGCAATAATCCTTGAGCTACCAACTACTACTTGTTTATTAAATGTAATAATGGGCTCTTGTTTTTGTTGTAATGGGATCGAAACAACTAAGCATTTATCATTTAATTATTGTTAAGTTCATCCCATTTGGCTTGCTTCTTGTTTTAGGATTGCTTCTAATGACACTTCAAGAATGCACATATGGTTAGAGTCTCTAATGCAAGATAGCATATACTTTGCTATAGAAAGGAGGGAGCATATCAATACAGTAGCTGCTGCTTTATGTCACATTTGAAAGCATAGGAGTAAATGCTTTTTTGAGAAAGTCAATCCCAATCTAATGGAGTTTATTAAGAAGATTGAGTTTGAGATTTCAAAAGCTATCCTAATCAATAATAAGAAAGCAAACTAGATGCATTTGTTAAGAAGAATCGGGGAAGGGAAATAGAAGGAAGTTGTACTAGTTGCTAGATAGTGAATAGAAGATCCAAATGTAGTACAAATTTGACTAAATGAACAAAGGAATAGAAGAAAGAATGAAGGGACAAGCTACCTAATACTATTACAAGGAAGAATTGATAGGATTTCTATTTTGCAAGTTAATCTGAATTTTGTAGGTCTTATATCCACTACTACAGCAAACGTGAATAGAAGACTCATTGATTGCATATGTCTAGGCCAAAATTCATAATTGATAATGAATATTTGTAGATCCTTAAGCATTGATTATAGAATAGAAGTTATAGATGCATAGGGGCCTGTAGAATTTGGAGTTGTTAAGATTAATTATGATAGTGCCTCAAGTAAGATTAGTGATAAAGTTGGTGTCAGCATTGTGTGTAGAGATGTTGTTGGTACCTTGTTAGAAGCTGTTGCTATTCATATATGAAAAAAAGATTATCTTTTGGCTAAAGCAATGGTGGTTAAGGAAGGTCTATTTGCGGCTTTATGATGAGATTGGATGAAGAATTGTGTTGAGATGCATACTAAGATTGTTTATGATTATTACATCTCAAGTTAGCATGGAATACACCATTATACAGGAATACCTATTGAAAACTTAACTCAACTTGCTCATTCATCAAAAGACAACTTTGTTTACATGATAAAGGAGTTTCTATATCAGAGTTCAACTGGACATTCAATTACAACTAATGTGTACAGCATAATATTTACATCAAAACATGTACTAGCTTTTTCCTTTGTCAACTTCACAATAGTAAAATTCTTGACTTAGTATAGGTTTCGTACAAAAGTCACTGACTCTGACTCATACTCTCAGTATATATGTATGTATATATATATATATATATATATCCCCTTTAGTGTTGAGTCCTTCATGATACAGTTAACCTGAGGATAAAACATTTTATCCCCCCAGCTATTAAAACATTTCAATCAATCTCGTAGGTTCAACTTCACATATGTATCCACCTAAGTGGGCATTTACTGCTAGCAAAGCAGCATACTATACTCATACACATGGCATATATCGATACCAATATTCTATGCCATCCATTCTTCTTCCGATTAATCGACATAGCCAGGCATTTAGATACAACATTTAGGAACCAATGGACAATAAGGAGCTGCTTGGGAGTAAGACCCCTACTCAATTATACTACATACTGAAGTCTATCATTATTAAAAGGGGCAACAAGAAGTTGCTTAGGAGTAGGATTCCTAACTTTATTTTACAAAATTAGACTACACATTATAGTTCACTAAATTAAAGTGGCCACATTGCTAAATTAGACCACATATTATTGTCTACCAAATCTAACTATCAAAATAGTCACAATGTTCGAACAATGTAATTTATATGCTTCTAAAAACTGAATTCATAAAGCAATGTTTTTTCCATGATCACTTGAAAGCCACATTTTGAAAATTTTGACTCGTATGTCCTTTTTTATGTCATGCCATGCCATGAATTGAAATAACAACTCAAATATATTACTCAACACAACCAGTCTTTCAGCTTTATTCAACCTACTAATCTGAATCTAGTTTTCAAACTTGCTATAATGGAATTCTAGTATCTCACTCAAGGTTCACTTAGGTAAACACCTAGAAGATTAAGTTAGCAAACACCCAACTTCCTTAATTAGCACAATCATTTGTAAACACAATTCATTACCTAATGCAGCAACATAACAATTTAACCAAAGTACAGTTACAGTTATTCAAAATCATCATATCAACATTCAACATATCGGTTCACTCAAGATATACTTATATTTAATCAACACAGCATCAAATAAGATGCATTGTTATGAGTAGCAATATATATCTACTCTAAGCATAGGTTAGATCTACTTACTTAGTCTATTGTCCATTCTTAAAGTGACTTGTTAGCACGGTGATCCTCATCAACTATCTCACCTAATATAGATAAATGTCACTAGTCAACTATAAACCCTATGTTTATATATATATTAGCTTGATATTAACTCATTGATTTTAAGTTTGTTCTGTTAAAAGAATATTTGTTCCTGATTGCATCAAACTTAGTCTCTAATTTGGCCTCTAAATTATCTTCTAATTCAAGCTAACATCAAAATTTCTAAACAAATACTATATAACTTCTATTCTCGGTTTTCTTAGTCTAAAGTCTAACTTAGACGAGAACCCCTAGGTATCCCTTATGAATTTTTCTCTGATTTATTCCCTTATTTGACTAAAACACCATATTTACTTATAAAATTCCCACTTCCATATCCACTTTAGGTAATATCAATAAAGAATATTAGAAGGTATCTACCACATACTTCAATTATACAATTAATACATATCACCAATTAACCATATAGGCCATCATATAGGCATATCATAGAAAATTTCAAAATAGCTAGTATTCGTGTTGGTTTAGCTCCCCTGACGACATGATGACATTTTGTTAAATTCTCATAAGATCACGAAGCACTCTAAGTTACCGACCTTTTCATATTTTTCCTTAAACTTTATGGTACTTCATTGTCGTCAAATGCTAAATGTCATAAAATATTAGACATATCTTAATATAAGGAGTTGTAAACTAGAATATTACCTATGTGCATGTTATGTTTACACTACGCGGCGTATATATATATATATATATTTACATGTTCGAGTGAGACAAGTGTAACAATATGTACATTTTTGCGAGTAAGCCATCTTTTTTTTTAAAAAAATTATATATACATATACACGTATGCATAAAGGCACATACATGTTATATTTACATATTATAAATTATCCATAACTATATGTATAATATACTAAACATATGTTAGTACTTAAGGATATATGTTTTATTTTATTGATTTTCTATATAATGCTAGTGCTACTACATATGTGCTATCCTATGTATATTCATGTACTTTTAATTTACGTTATTATTTTCAAGCCATATTTATGTTTGTATATTTGCAAGCATCAGGATGGCTATGTCTTATTGAAAACAAGTCGCAAGTTCCCAAATTGTAAGTATAAACTATCCACTAACGTGTATGTTTCCATCTACTGATATTTACTACTTGATAGGGAGTGTCCACTAAATGATATTGTAAAAGTTTCTTAACCAAAATATATGATTCGATTAAAATTTTACTCCATTTTTAGATCTAGCGACATAGAAGATTAGCAAATTACATAAGAAAATATCATTTGTCATCGTAATTTAATTTATCATTGTCTTTTAGGTCATTTATCTATTAGTTACGTAATAAAAAGTTCGAAATATAAAATAATTCCACAAACGTTAATTCATTGATATATAAGTAAAATAAGACTTACCTTATTATTTTAAGGCATGATCTAGATAGTCAAAATCTGTACCAATTGCTCCCTTCCTTACTTCTCCATATCACGGTAAATGTTGGAAGTTGGAGAGACTATACTTATAGGACTAAGTGATTAAGCTTTTATGCAGAACTATTTCTGGAGAGTATTGGATTTGGTCATATGCATATATGTAATATATATATATATATAGAGGGTTTTTTCTTTTTTCTCCTCACTACCGTTTTCTAAAATCTCTTGAAATCTAACTACTAAAATGCATTTCTATCCATACGGTTTGTCGGTTGAAAAGATGATTCACCATCCAAATGTCATTTTGGCCGTTTTGAGCTTATCTCGTCCTATTATGCCTAGCTTATGTGTCAACTTTTCAAGGTAATTGAAGTGTTGACTTTTGGTTTTGGATGCCTCGTAGCCGCCATGCTCGAAAGCACTAGGCTTCAGTAGATTTGGCTTTTATTTATTTATTTTTATTAGTTTAATGATTTTAATACATATTCCTTTTATATTTGGGGTATTATAATTATATATTTAAATAATAGGTATTTATAATATATATAGTATAATTATATAATTACACTATATGCTTTTTGTCTCTAGAATATTATTGTTGTAGATTAAATAATTTATTTCTAAAGTCTAGTTATATTTTGGAGTTTAAATTTTAAGTTTTTGATATATAAAGGACGATATCGGTAAAATTACGTTTTACTAAATTAAATATTTTTCAAGTATTATTTCTTTTCAATCCATAAATTTTATTATCCCAAAAGAAAAAAACCTATAGTCTCGATTAGATCGGAACCCATTACTCGAGTTATCTATAATGGGTTCTTGTTCATGTTATTACCATACTCTCTAAATTATATGGTTAGATAATGAAAATCATTCTAATCTAAAGGTAGTTGCTTGAAAACGGGAATCTCACAAAGAGAGGGATAGTAGGAGATATTTTCACAATCAAGAAATTTTTTGTTGTTTTTTTTTTCATTTTTCTTTTATTTCTAAGAAGGTTGATGCTTGTGCTGATTGAGCTGCATCCTAAAGCAAAGTAGGGATTGGTTGCAGTAATAAGGTGATTAGACCCCCATCCCAACTTTTTAGGCTCTTGTTGTTCGATTGGCTTTCTTATTTGTTTGTGGACTCAATTAATTGAATTTCATTCCTTAACAAAAAAAAAAGATTAAAAAGATTTCAAAAGCATTCTCCTTTTTAAAGATTAGTGTGCAAGTCAAAATAAAAAATATCTCTAATCATATTATAGCTATTGCAAGCAACTCTAACCTCTTTTGAAATGCATCATTAATCTTATTCAAGTAGTTCATATTATATAACATAAATTTAGACAACAAATGTATTTTGGAAAGTCATGCTCAATTCCTTGTGAATCTTATAATTTTTCTTAAAATGGTTAAACAAGTGGTGATTTTAATTTGCAATTATTAGATGGAGACATTAATTAGCAATTAATAGGTAGTTACTCAATAAACCATTAATATAATTATCTCATTAGAGAGAGCAGTAATAGTCATCACACTAGATAAGATATGAGGTAACTTTAACTTGTCTCACAACAACAACCCATCTAGGCATGGCTTTTGGTGGTGTATTGGCCAATGATTGTATCAGTTTTTATTATGGAACTTACTTTGATGATTAAGGTTTATTGATGGGTTCAGATTTTAGAGAATATGGAGGAACTCTTCATGCTTCTAAATTGATGTGCTTAGAAGCTTAGTAATCACTAGGGCTTACCATAAAAAATAGTAACTAAATGGATCCTTTAAGGTATCAAAAAAAAGAAAATGAATGAATTAATGCACAAAATAGCTTCTATGAGTTGCTCGGAGGATATTATGCACCAACAAACACAACATGGTTTAACACTTCACTTGATTTGACTCATAAGATGAATTTAAGGTCCACTCACTACTAATCTGAAGCTATTCAGCAAGATTAGATAAGAGTGTATAGGAAAATGTACTCAAAAAGGGATATCTCACATGAACAATAATATTCATTAAGTGTAAAGTATATGATGATTTCAATTATAAGGAAAATAGACTATTTATAGTAAGTCCCTACGATAATAAGGAAACCTATGTAATTATAGAATAGAGTAATACAAAATTATTATCATAGCATATTACCAAATGGGTAAAAGGGACAAATAGAATAAATGCATATAATATAATGTTAGAAAAGGGAATGTCAGGTGGCGTACTGCTATTAGGTCCTTGTTCTAGAGTCTTGGGATACTATAGTTGAGTTATATATCATTTGGGGATGTTGTTGATGAAAGGTTCTTGAAATTGCCAAGACGAATAATGGACACTATTGTTCGGTAGGTCAAGTAAATGGAGCTCAAGATGTAAGGGACTCAACCTCGACAATCGGTAATTCAATATGTTGGAAGAGAAGAGTTTGGCATGTGATCACCTCGGTTTCAGTAGTTAATAGATTGACCTCGATAGTAGGCAAGTTGTTGACTGGGTAGA
The DNA here is from genome assembly GCA_024138005.1 of Lumnitzera racemosa. Taxonomy (NCBI): domain Eukaryota; kingdom Viridiplantae; phylum Streptophyta; class Magnoliopsida; order Myrtales; family Combretaceae; genus Lumnitzera; species Lumnitzera racemosa. The sequence continues at coordinate 40,396,108 of JAMXBC010000003.1, forward strand.
GGTTAAGGTAAAGTAGGGTGCATTTGAGCTAGAACTTAAACAAGTTTTCCCATTGTTCTTTCGCATACCGGTGCTCGTCCTCGATAGGTAAAAGAGAGATAATCCTCTTAGCGATAGAGTTAAGCTCGAGTAGGGGTCCTGGAGGTCAACAGTCCATCAATTCCTCAAGTTTGTTGAAGATTTACCCTCAAATCTTGGTCTTCTTCTTCTTCTGGCACATAAAGCATCGAGTCGACGATGTTAAAAGTAGGAGATACTTTGTATCATTCAGGCAGCTCTATCTCATAGGCATCTTTATTGATGTGCTGAAAGATCTTAAAAGGTCCATTTGACTTGGAGGGATAACTTATTCGTCATCTTCCCTAGAAAACGCTCTTTGATGAGGTAGATCTAGATATGGTCTCTTGAGTTGTAAATGACTCTCCTCCTACCTTGGTTTCCCTATTCGTTCTTTTAAGCTACAATATTGGCTAATTGCTCAATAATCTTTTAATGCAACTTTTGGAACTCCTTGGCATACTACAAGCTTGCTTAACTTTCTCCTTGGAAGGTTAAGTTGATAACTATGTTTAAGGGTAAGTTCAGGTTAAGTCCATAGACAACCTCAAAAATTCACCTTCTTGTTGAGCTACAAGTTGTAAGAAAACTCAATGATCGGCAGGCAAGATCCTAATCATGTAGATCCTTCCCAACAGTAGCTCGAAGGAGGTTACCTACGGTTTGGTTCACAACTTCTATTCGGCCATTTGTCTAAGGGTAGCAAGAAGTACTGAACATGAGCTTATTGAACATGAGCTTAGTGCTAAGCTTCTCTCATAGTGTTCTCGAAAAGAAGCTCATAAACTACGAATCACAATTAGACATAATACTCCTTAATACTTGTAGATACCTCATTTTTGCCAATTTTTTATTTTTTTATTAATTGAGCTAGGTTAATAAATAAATAGAAAAGTATAAAAAAAAAAAAGAAAATCAAGTTAGGTCATAGCAAGTTGAGTCATGAGTCTAGTTGTGTCAAGTTGAATTAAGTTGGGTTATTAGATCTAGTGACGAGATGGGCTTAAGTAATTAATTTTAGGCAAAACTAATATAAAATAAAAATTCATCTAATTTAAGGGTTCAAATTAGGATTTATTGAGTAATTAGGCTATATTTAATTAGGATCGAATCGGGCCTGAAATAAAAAGCCTAAAATAATTAGGGTTTCTTGAAGTTAGGATAAATCTTAGAAGAATCGTAATCATATCTTCCGTATCTTCAATACAAAAGATTTGATTTTGAGTTTATAAATAGTACATTAACAAGGAAGTTGAGAAAACGGTTTTTTTTTTAAATCACTTTCCTTCATAAATACCCAAATTACCATACGTAACCACCACACGCGCCACCTAAACCACTACATATGCCACCAACACCACCGAAGCTACTGCCCAACACCACCTAAACCACCATTGTTGCTGCCTAGTCTACCGTACACCATCGCAACAACTACCACAAGCCACCGCTAGCCTTTGACACATGTCACCCAATCCATCACCCATCAATGCGCGTACCATTGCCTAGTCTATCACACATCACCGCCAATGCTATCGCCTAGTATCACCTGTGTTGTTGCCTAGTGTTGCCTATGCTCTCACCTAATCACTGCTCATGCTGTTGCTCAATGCCGCCCATGCTGTTACCTAGTGTCGCCTATGTTGCCGCCCAATGTCGCCGATGCTCTTACCTAATCACCGCCCGTACTGTCGCTCGTATTGTTGCCCAATTACTGCCCGTATTGTCACTCAATCACGCCCATGCTCATGCCAGCTCTCATCGATGCGCTCACCTATCACCGGCCAGCCTCGCCTATACGCTCATCTAATACCGACACAATCCAACTAAGGTAAATACCGACACGATCCGACTAAGGTAAATTTTCAATAATTTTTTTCTATTATTGTTTTATATTATTTCATTAATATTTTTAGTTATTAAATTTTTTTTCCATTATTAGTTTATTTATTTTGTTTAAGTGTAGGTTTTTTTTGTTATTATTTATTTTGTTGCAATTTTTTAGTTAAATTAATTTTTTTTGAAAAATCATTTTTTTAACAATAAAAATATCTATTTTTAACATATAATCGTTTTAAAAAAAAATAAAAAATCTTAAATTCAGTTTTTTTCAAAAAAAAAAAAGATTCTATTAGTTAAGATTTTTTATTTAATTCAGAAAAATTAGATTTCATAGGTATTTTCTTTTAAATAATAAATTGATAGAAAACGTAATCTTGGCTTGGTTTTTGAAATAAAAATGATCCACCCACTAAAAATTTTATAAAAAAGAACTACGGTCAGTTTGATCCAAAATAATAGGTACGTAGGCATTTTCAGGGCAACCATTTAAAAATAAGGAAAAAAAAAAGTAATTTCCTTTTTTATTAGAAATTAGTAATAAAAAATCATTTTTAGTTACATTTTGCGAATTTAAATATATTTTTAATATTTTTAGAAAATTACAAAAATAAAACCTATCAATTTTTTCTTCAATTTTTATATTGTGGCTTAGTCTTAATTAGTTAGCTACCAAATATGGTTTTCTAGTTCAATTTTTCTAAAAATTAATTTTTTAGAATCTCCATAAATTAGTAGCCAAATTATGGTTTTCCTACATGAAAACCCTAATTTTATTTTTTTACTAGTTAAATTAGTTAGCAACTCCATTTTTTAATGTATTTCATTAATTTTACTGTCAAATAATTTATATTAAATGAGTTGGGCTTGATATAAGTGAAATTAAGGAAATTGAAATAAGGTTGGATAGAATTGGCAACTTCACTAGGAAAGCCTAGTGGGCTAGCCATGTGAAAGTTAAAAATATTTTGATGGGCTTTTGTATTATTATTTTCTTTTTTTATTATATTATAGTTATACTAATTATCTTTTAGTAATGCAGGCCTTAATAAGAAAAACCCTGGCTGAATGGGGGGGGGGGAGGGTATGGTACAGGGGTGTTTTATTAACCATCTATGTGTTTAGATGTGATCCGACTTAGGCCACCTTAAGAACCTAAAACGAGTCGCTATTGTATAATCCTTAAGTTGTTGGAGTCTTTACTCCTGCCTAGTGATGATAGGTGACCCCAATAAGGCTTTGATGTAGCCCACTAGGCTTCTCTTCGGAAAACCTTGAAGCTATAGAGCTTAGGACCCATAGACCTCATCCTCTTGCATTATCCTTTATGAAAAAGGAGTAGTTATTCTTAAATTATAGGAAAAACCTAATCAATTCGCGGTTGTTCTAATCTTATTCTTCAGGAAAAACAACTAGTAACTCTGATATATAAGCATTCGTGAGCTTCATTTTTTCAAAAATCTTATTTTGAACCTACTTATATATAAGGGTGCTCCTTGATCATGAATTTATCATACTTCCTATAATTTATTAATTACCAACCCTATTGCATTGCATCTATGTGTGACATGTTGCATTTTTTTAATGTTAAATTATGCTTGTTTCTCTATGAATATTTTATTTCCTTATGTTATATGTATATTATTTATTTTTATTGCTCCTTATTCAATGAAAGGCTATGCAATTTCTAAGAAAATCTTTGAAAAAGCTATAAAATTATTAACATCATATCTAACTTTATTCTAAATTTAGTGGCCTTATTGTAAATAATCATTACCATTTATTTTTTTATATCTTTTTGTAATATAGATATGGAGAGTTAGAGCAGTGTCAGTTTAGAGCCTATTCATGAAGTCCAATTCGACAAGTATTCCATCCCTGAAGCCATCTTAAGAGATTAGTTGAACTAAATTCCACTCGCCAAGCAAGACCACATTCGCAAGAAGATCAGGCCAATCATATCCCTTATGTGTGTCCAGCTCTACTAGCCTCTAATTCAGGCCCTTACCCATTACTAGGATCAAGAATCTGCAGCTTTCAACTTCGGTCTACATGTATTAACACCCACTATAGAAGAGTACTTACAACTACTAAGTGCCCTTCCCCTTGAAGCAGGCACAGTTATCCCTATTCCCAAAGTCTAGCCCAAAAAAGTTTTCATAACATTTTTGGGAGTCAAGAAGTCAGCCTTAGTGCCATTTTTGTCTTTAGATTGCTAGAAGTGTCTTAGCATCTTAAGATTAGTAGAGTAGTTTTCAAGCTCACATGCCTATCAGAGATATCGTAAGATCTTTTGTGGAGGATATGACTTGTAAACCGAAAAAGGGTCAACACATTTATTATAGCAGTGTTTAGGACAGTGCTATTTCCCTTCAGATATGGTCCAGTCCATTATAGGGTAGCTGAGCTAGTGACTTAATTCCTAGCCGTTAAATCTATATACCGACATTACTGGCAAAACCGTTTAGGACATTCACCTTCTTGAAAAAGTAAGGGCGTAGTTATTTTATGGCTAACCTGACAAACCTTGCCATGTGGTTTCTCAATCATGCGCAGGGGTATAGAGGGAATCTTCTAAAAGAGTCATTGACAAAAAATGTGAACTTGATTGACAACTTTGCCTACTACCTCAATGTACTAAAGGAAGCTTAATTTATTGGATGGGTGTCAATTATCAACATGATGTAACCAGTAGATGTTATATGGATAGCTAGATAGAGCCATTACACTCAAACTGTCTTTGGATGTGCCGACTATACAGGAGTTCCCCTTATTGGTATTACAAGTTATACAGGATATTTCCTAGCTTGAGTCACCAAATAGCTGAGTCCACTTTAAGAGATAGCCTATATAGACTCCTTAGACATCAAAACCCGTACATTTATGGGAATGGAGAGAAGTAAAAAAGATAGTCGACATGGGAACTTTGAGGGGCAAAGGCAAAGGATATCGAGCCACCAAGCAATTCATTTATGATCAATTGGAGAAAACTAGAAAGATACGGTATGAAGCTTTGGACGTATTCAGATACGAGCTAAAACCAGCACGTCCTTCACCTACTGATCAAGCCTATGGAGATACCATACAGGCCAGAGTTGAAGCCTACTTCTAAGAAAGTAAGAGAATCATTGAAGAGTTAAAGTTGGAAAATGACAGACTACTAGAAGAAAATCAATTCTTGAGGAGTAAGATTTGAGAAAGGGATGTTACGATAAGAAGACTTATAAAGGAAGTTGATAAAGCTCGTCCCAGCTGCATCTGTCAGCTCTTGTAGATATAAGATTTAAAAAAATTAGTTAGGGGCTTTTTCTTTTCTTTTCTTTTCATTTAGTCCATTGTATAAGATGGATCTTTTGATTAATAAATTTGCAACTTTAGTAAATAAAATTTTCATTAATTGCGCAATCTCTTACTCATTATTATTTATTTATTTGTTTGTTTAACTGACTTTAAAAAGAAAAAAAAAAAGAAAAAACACAAAAAGAAGAAAACAACAAAACAACAAAAGTCACAAAAAAGAGAAAAACAAAAACAACAAAAAATCTTTAATTTACCACAAGATCTAAAACTTGGGCTTTAACATAGGATTTCAAAAATAGCGTCCAAACGAGCAGACTTAACTAAAAGCCCAATATTCACTTGTTTTAAAGCCAAGATGTCAACTCAAGGCACTAAAAAACATCAGTTAAACCAAGCCTGACTCGAGCGTAGCAATTATGGAAGAAAAACATGAACAAGATGGTCGAAAAAATTCAGGCTCTCACTCAAGCTATCAGGATTCTTAATGATAGATAAGGATCTCAAGTCAATCCAAATCAAAATGCAGAAATGACCCCTCCCCCCTGAACTGGAAGATGAATAATCAGCCCCTAATGCTAAGGTATAAAGGAAGGAGAGCGAAGAGAAACACCGCGAGATGGAAAGAAAGTTTATGCAAAAGTTTACCAAGATGAAAACCCTAAAAATGGTTAACGGGTATGAATAGATAAAGGCGATTAATTTGCCGACATATGAAGACGATGACTTCCTAGAAAGATTTAAAGTGACAAAATTTGAGAAATACAACGAGACTAGTTGCCCAAAACTCCACACTCGGTTATACATCAGGAAAATGGGAAAATACACGAAATATGACAAGATGATGGTCTAGACTTTTCAAGATAATTTGACTAGGCCTACCTCAACTTGGTATGCCCAACTAGATTTGAATGAGATTGATACTTGGGATAAGTTAGCATAAGCTATCTACAACCAGTATAAGTTCAACATCGAAATGGCCCTGTCTATGTGGGATCTGAATAATCTCTGAAAGAAGGCAAACAAAAACTTTAAAGAATATGCTTAGAGATGGAGGGGCATGATAGCTAGGGTGAATCCATCCTTAATTGAGAAGGATCTGACATTTGCTTTCATTAGTACTCTTGGAAGCCCATATTACCAACACTTGGTTGGATACCTTGCCTCCAACTTTATAGAAATTGTAGCTTCAGGGTACTAAATTGAGAAAGCAATTGCTACTAGAAGGCTTCCTAATCCTGAAGCAGTTGAGAAGAAGACACCTCCCCTTAAATTTTCCAACAAAGCCAAAGAAACCACTATAAGCGTTGTTAATACCATCAACCTTATTAGACCTGCAACCCTAGTAGCCATGATTAGAGGATCTAATCCCCTGCCAAATCCGAATCAAAACAACCTCTCACAAAGAAGACAGTTTACCCATATTCCCAATTCTTTAAGACAAGTTCTTGCACAACTGAGGAAGGAGAATCTTCTGACATTTGAAATACTAAGGGAGAGATAAAGACCAAGAGATTATAAACCAAAGTTTCGTTGTGATTATCATTTGGGGCATGTAGGGCATTCTACGGACTAATGTTGGAGACTTAAACATAAGATCTAGGATCTTATTGACACAAATTGGTCCAATTGGATTTCATTTAGACTCCTCCTCCCAATGTAGGTAACAACCCTTTGCCGAATCTTGGAAATTCAATCAATATGATCATTGTTGAAATTTCTGAACCAGAGATTGATCTAAACAGTCCCCCCATCACTATTGAGGAGATAGCCTGGAATCTAAGGCAAGCCGGGTATTTGTAGAATATGAATCTCAAAGATAGGACCCAGATTATACCAGCAATATATCAACTGCTAAAGGATGTGAAGATAAAGAAAGTTGATATTATGGCTATGACGTTTCCAAAATTGCAAAAGAGAAATACTTAGAAGGAGCTTAGAAAAAGATATAAAGCCAGAGATTTGATGGTTGATACCTTAGGAGAACTGTTAGGGAAGTTTGAGTATTTGGTGGGTTATGCCAGTTTGCTCACCATATATATTAATGCCTTACCTACTGGATAGGATCCAGAATTTGAAGAAGAAGACAGACTTATTACAAAAGCTAAGAAGATGGCTGAGATGGTTGGAATGATTAGAGATGGGCCCAAGCCGTTGGTTTTTGAGTATTGTGGGAAGAATAAGAAGGTTAAAGAATTGGGAAAGCCTAAGAAGATTGCTTTCAATGTCCTAATAGCTTCAGAGAATTACAAAGTAGCACCTCTAGATTACTAAGTGGTGAATCAGACGACTAGGTCCTCATCACCATTGGTTGGTGGGCTCACGCACTCAAGATAAGTCTATGATTAAAACAAGGAAGCCTAGAGGAAGTGTACTATGGAAGAGGTTTCATGAAAGATCTTTTAAGATACAAATGATAAAGATCAAAATGTTGCCAAGAAGATAGTGAAAGCTAGTGAATATAAAATAACGGATTAGTTAGCTAAAGTACTAGCTTAAATCTCCTTAATAGGCCTACTATTATCATCAAATACTCACTAAGAAGCTTCAATCAAAATTCTGAAAGATGTTAAAGTACTTGAAGGGATTTTCACTGAAAAGCTGGGGTTGGTGGTGAACTCGATATTTGTAATATATCAAATTTTATTCTCGCCAGATGAGCTAAGTAAAAAAGGAAACTAGCACACGAAGCCCCTCTTCATAGCGGTTAAGTGTATAGGGAAAGTGGTTGCTTGAGTTCTAATAGATAATGGGCCTTCATTGAATGTATGTCCTTTGGCAACACTAAATTTACTCGAAGTCGATGTAACTGAGATAAAGCCCAGCTCAATTTTAGTAAGGGCTTTTGATGGATCAAAAAGAGAGATAATTGGAGAAATTGGGTCGCAAGTCGAGATCAGCCTACAGATGTTCACTATTCCATTTCAAGTTCTGGATATACTACGAACTTTCAATCTTCTATTAGGAAGACCGTTGATTCATTCAATAGAGTCAATTCGATCCAATCTACATCAAAAAGTGAAATTCATAGCCAATGGGTAGTTGGTTACTATTCGCGAGGAGCAAGACTATGAGATTTACAAAGAGACAACTATTCTCTATGTCAGGGATGAAGAATTGGAAGAGCTATGGTTATAGATTTTTTATGAAGTTAGTATGATCGAAGAAGTAAGATAGGAGGCACGGGGTCATTCAAACCAACTTAAGTAGTAGATTGGAATGTTTGGGCTTGGGTATGAGCCACTAAAGAGGAGATTTAAGAAATGAAGGCCAAAACCAAAAGTAAGGGAGGAGATCAGCTATACTATGCTTATATGGACTTTCCAGACATCTATTAGACATTCTCAACACCAGCTAGTATTCAAGAACCCAAAGTAGTCAGTTTATCCAGGACCTTGACTCAGTAATGCAGCATCGGTCCAAATGAAAAGGAAGATATTGGCATACCAGTTTCCCTGTGCAACTGGTTTTCCATTCCCATTAATAGGTCTCTTTAGAAATGCAAAATTAGAGTAATTAGGAATATTCGATTTTGATAATTAGTCTAATTAATTAGGCCCTTTTTCTTTTCATTCATTCAATAAAATTCATTCATTTCTTTCTATCAATTCTTCTTTATTATTTATTCGTTGTCCTTTTTTGTCCTTTACTCTTCAAATCAGATAAAAATGATGAATGCAATGGATATCTCGTGCATGTAAACAATGAAAGTACCAATATCACTTGGGTTAAGCTTCAGCCCTGCTGTATAGATTTTCGTGATTTAAACCAAGTGACACTAAATGATAACTTTCCTTTGCCACATATTGACGTATTAGTGGATAACATGACTGGGAATCATCTTTTCTCGTTTATAGATGATTTCTCGGGATATAATCAAATTAAGATGGCAGAAGAAGATAAAATCAAAACCACTTTCGTTACCACTTAGGAAACATTTTGTTATCATGTGATGCCTTTTGGGTTAAAGAATACTGGAGCAACTTATCAGCATGCTATGGTAGCTTTGTTTTATGAAATGATACATCAAGAAATTAAGGTTTATATAGATGATATGATCACCAAATCCAAGGAGGATGTAAGTCACGTAGATATTTTATGTAAACTATTTAAACGATTGAGGAAGTTTTAACTAAAGTTAAATCTTGAAAAGTGCACCGTTGGAGTACCTTTAAGCAAATTGTTAGGTTTTGTAGCTAGTAGAAAAGGAATCAAAGTAGACCTAGATAAAGTCAAGACAATCATAAACATGCCAGCACCTAAGATTGTAAAAGAAGTTGAATTACATTGCTTGATTTATATTGCAGTTAACTGATAAATGCAAGCCGTTATTTAAAATTTTAAGGAAGAATGCAGCTATTGAATGGGATGAAGAGTGTAAGTGAGCATTTGCTGAAATCAAAGAGTATCCCATGCATCATCTTATATTGGTTACTCTTACACTAAGATGGCCCTTAATCCTTTACTTAATGATTCTTCCTAAGTCAGTAGGATGCATGCTGGGGTAAAAAGATGAAACGGGAAGAAAAAAGCATCCTATAAACTATTTGAGCAAGAAATTCACAAAAGGGGAGCAAAAATACTTAGAAGTGGAAAGAACATGTTGTGCCTTAGTATGGGTGATGTATAGGCTCAGGTAATACATTCTCTATTATTCAATAAAGTTATTGACAAAACATGACCCTTTGAGGTATTTAGTAAAAAAACTAGCATTGATTAGGAGAATATCAAAGTGGTAGATGGTATTATCAAACTAGTGAAATACTTATTAGAACATGAGGATAATGGCTTAGAAGCACAATTTCTTGATGAAAATGTGATGATGGCAAATGAACTAAGAGATGAGAAATTAAGATGGAAAATGTATTTTGATAAAGCAGCTAACGTATTTGGATGTGAGATAGCTGCAATATTGGTATCACTTAAGAGTAACCAATTCCTTATAGCAACAAGGTTAACATTTCCATATACCAATAACATAGCAGAATATGAAGCTTACATTTTAGGGCTCAAAAGGTGCCAGATATGGGAATACAAAAGCTGGAAGTATAGAAAGATTCTTCCCTTATAATTCTCCAAATCTAAGGAGAATATAAGATGAAGGACGAGAAATTGATACCTTATCATGAACATTTAGGAAAGCTAATTGAAAAATTCTAGAAGATTTTATTCACTTACATTCCAAGAATTCGAAATCAGTTTACCGACACATTTGTTATGTTAGTGTCAATGGTGAAAGTCACGGATGGGATAGAAATTCAACCCTTGAAGATTGAAATAAAAGAAAAACCAACTTTTTGCCTTATAATTGAAGAGAAGGAATCAAAGAAGCCATGGGATGATGATATCAACAGGTTACTTTAGACTGGTGAATTTCCTGAAGATATTGATTGAGAAGATAGAAAAACTTTAAAAAGGTTGGCTACTCATTTCCTATTAAATGGGGCCACGTTGTACAAAAGATGACCAAATGCAATACTGTTAAGGTGTATAAATGAATAAAAATTCGAGAAATTAATTAAAGGAGTACATGAAGGAGTTTGTGGTCCTCACATGAATAGGTACATGTTAGCTAAAAAGATCATGAGAATGGGGTATTTTTGGACGAAGATGGAATCGAATTATATCAAGCATGTGAGGCATTGTCACCTATGTCAAGTGTATACTAATAAAATCAACGCTCCTCCTTAAGATTACATGTTTTATCGACTCCTTGGCCTTTCTTAATGTGGGGGAATTAACATGATCGATTCAATTTCGCTAACAACTTCGAACGAGCATAGATTCATTTTAGTCGTGATTGACTATTGTACCAAATAAGTAGAAGTAACGTCATATACCATATACCACAATAACCAAAGGAGTAGTGGTCAAATTCTTGAAAAGAGATATTATTGCAAAAAACTGTTTACCTAAGTCTATTATTACAAACAACAGGACAAATTTGAATAACAAGTTAATGGATGAAATATGCCATCAATCCAAGATCAATTATGGAAACTCAGCTCCATATCGACTTTAGATGAATGGGGCAGTTGAAGCCGCAAATAAGAACATCAAAAGAATCATTGAGAAGATGACAATTACTTATAAAGACTGCCATAAGATGCTTCCCTTTGCTCTCATAGCATTTAGAACCTTGATCAAAACCTCTACTGGTGACACCGTATTTATTAGTATATGGAGTTGAAGTGGTACTACCAGTAAAAGTAGAAATACCTTTATTTGGAGTATTGGTAAAAACTCAACTCGATGAAGTAGAGTGGGTGAAGAAGTGGATGGAACATTTGAATCTCTTAGATGAAAGGAGGCTTGCAGCAATATATCATGGTTAGTGCTACCAACAATAGATGATACGAGCTTTTAACAAGAAAGTACACTCGAGATACTTTAAAGAGGGAGACTTGGTGCTAAAGAAAGTATTACCAAATGCGAAAGACCCTAGAGGCAAGTTTGGTCTAAATTATGAAGACCCTTATGTAGTGAAAAGGGTATTATCAAGAGGTGCAATAGTGTTGACAAAGATGGATGGCTTGGAATTAAGGGGACCAATAAATTTAGACGTAATCAAGTTGCATTATCTATGAAAACTAAGTTCAATAAAGATTTGAATTTTTCTTGAATAAGTTTGTGCTTAATTCTTCATCGTTTACAAGTAAAGTTAATATCAATGAATGTTTTCAAATTCTGACGGTCATTGACCAACAAACACTTCACCAATAAACCCTTGAGTACCATGTTTTTCTAGCTTCAGACACTTAAACACCAAACCCTTACCAATGAATCTGAATCACCAAATAAATTGAAATCGAATATTCTTAATAATTTAATTTTGTTTCTCATGAAAAGAGATTTATCATTCAGAAGTCATAAAGAGTGAAAAATGAAATTTGGTATCAAACAAAGCAAATTCAAGGCATGAGCATGGTCCAGTTACAAGACTCAAAAGTTTAGGAGGTTTAAAGAAAGAGAAAAAAAAAAGAAAAAGAAGAAAAGAGGAAAAAAGAAAGAAGAAGCAATCACAATCCTTTGGTGAAATTCTATTGATTGAATGAGTGAATATCAGGATTCGATTTAAGCATGCCAATCAGTTACTATCTAAGAAATTCTTTAATCCTAGGAAAAATAATCTTAAAAGTCTTTGGAAAGAGATATTTAGAAGAATTAAGCTATCTTTCAAAACTAATCTCAAAGAGATCTATCCTCTTCGGATTAATCAAATCAAATCTCAAAGAGATCTATCCTTTTCAAATTAACTAAGTCGAATCTTGAGGAGATCTATCCTCTTCAATTAACCAAAACAAATCTTAAAGAGATCTATCTTCTTTAGATTAGTCATTAAAGTCAAAACGAATCTCGATGAGATCTATCCTCTTCGGGTGATGTACTAACCAAAACAAAATCAATCTTAAAGAGATATATCCTCTTTAGATTAACCAAAACAAATCTTGAAAAGATTTATCCTCTTCGGATCATAAGTCAAAACCAATCTCAAAGAGACGTATTCTCTTCGGATTAAACCAAAACAAATCTCGAAAAGATCTATTCTCTTCAAGTTAAACCAAAACGAGTCTTGAAGAGATCAATCTTCTTCGAATTATCTACCAAAAACAAAGAGAAATCTTGAAGAAATCTATCCTCTTCAAATTATCCAAGTCAGGTTTGGTAAAAATAGGTATCTCTTTTATCTTTGTAGCAAAGTTGTAATTGGACTTCATTGCAAAGAAGGGAAACTATAGATACCTCATTTTTACCAATTTTTTTATTTTTTATTAATTGAGCCAAGTTAATAAATAAACAGAAAAATGAACAAATAAAATAAAAATAAAAAATAAACGAAAATTAAAAGAAAAAAATAAAATAAAATAAAAAATAAAATCAACTTAAGTTATAGCAAGTTAAGTCATAAGTCGAGTCATGTCAAGTTGAATTAAGTTAGGTTGTTAGAGACCAATATAGAATAAAAATTCATCTAATTTAGGGGTTCAAATCAAGATTTATTAAGTTATCCAGCTATATTTAATTAGGATCAGATCGATCCTAAAATAGAAAACCTAAAATAACTAGGGTTTCTAGAAGTTAGGGTAAATCTTGAAAGAATCGCAATTTTATCTTTCGTATCTTCAACACAAAAGATTTGATTTTGAGTTTATAAATAGCACATCAATGGGGAAGTTGAGAAAAAGGTTTTTTCTTTTTTTTTTTAAATCATATTCCTTCACAAACACCTAAATCACCATACACAACCACCATACACGCCACCTAAACCACCATACATGCTGCTAGCACCACCTAAGCCACTGCTCAGTGACACCTATACACACTGCCCAAAACCACCCAAACCATCGCCACTATTGTCCAGTCTACTGCACACTACCACAACACCATCATAAGCTACCACTAGCTTCTTACCTATGTCACCAAATCCATCGCCCATCACCGCCCATGCTGTCACCCTGTATTGCCCAGTCCATAACTCATCACCGCTCGTGCTATCGCCTAATGTCACCCGTACTGTTGCTTGTGCTCTCGCCCAATCACCACCCATGTTGTTGCCTAGTGCTGCTCGTGCTCTCACCAAGTCACCACCAATGTAAATCCTAAGAAAAACAATAGTTGAACCTTAATTTAAGTCCGAGTGTTCTAAACTGTACAATAAGTCAATAAGGCTAATAATAATAAAAGAATATGAAGTTTAATAAATCAATTATAACACCGATAACAAAACCTTAGGAATTTATCGAAACCCTAAATCGCTTACTAAAACTCTAAAACTAGTTTATGCACCATTAATCAAAATTAAACCCAAAATTGCTCGAAACCCTAAAATCATAAATATAAACCTATAAAATAGTTAAATATTACACAATAGCGATAAAATTATAGTCGAATGTACTTTTCGACAAAATCGCTCATTTATACGAAATTGTAATGAAATTACCATAATAACTTGTAAAAATTATAATTGTAACGGGTACTAGTTAAATTGATAAAATTTCACAAAATTTTGAAAACTAATCTACGAAGAGATTTGTTATAATTTATATGATTCGAAAAATTATACATATTTGTTAATAACTTTCATTTTCCTTCTCTTTCATTTCCAATTTATCTCATTTTCTTTCCCATTTCCAATTCACTTCATTCCCTGCGCAAAACATGAACCAAAGTCAGCAAATTAGGACTAAAAATCAGCAGCCACGTGATGTTATTTTTTTGTCTTATTTACATTAATGCAAAGGTTACCTTAGCTTAAAATTTAAGCTAAACTTACGTGAGCAAATGAAGCCATATAAAATCTGGAAAAACAAGAAAAAAAATCTGCACAAACATATACACCAAATCTTCAAGAAAACCATGAGGAAAAAGAAAGAAAGAAACGAGAGAAGAAGGAAGAAAAAGAAGAAGGAAACGAAGAAGAAAAATACAAATTAATAGGTAAGCGATTTATTTTAGAAAGTAGAGATGTATATTATAGTATACACATGTAGAATTATAGTATTTGTATGGTATTTTCATGGTATTTTTTTACACATAACACTAATAGTATATGTTTATATACATGAATACTTAAATTTAATGATATGTGTAAACATAAGGTGAGGTATGTATACATGTATGTACATAAGTATATAATATGTATTATGTATTTGTTTTTTCTTTATACATCTAATTAGTAATTTACATAACTATAGTATAAGTATATACGTATGTACCGTAACTATATATATATGGGTATACATATATGATTATATATATATATGTGTGTAGTTGTATAGTATATAGTGGGGTATTTTTATAAGTATGTATATAAGACATCTGAATATATATATATATATAAAATAGTATACGGCATATTATGTTTGTAATGTATAGTATACATATTTTATGATAAATACTATATATTTTATGATAAATGACAAATATTATATAAGTATATAGATGCCGAGTATATATATGTATGTATTTATAGGTATGTATACATGTAAGACATATAAATAAATAAATACAAAATATATATAAAGATATGAATATGTGTATAATAGTATGTTTTAAATAAATACATACACCTATATAATACGTGTAATGTCTAGTGTATATATGTATATATGATGCCGTAATTTAGGAATTTATAATAACATAAACTATAAATTATATGTTGTAAGTATATGAATAGATATATATATGTATAATCTTGAGGTACATAAAAAAATAAGAAAATGAGAAAAATAGGAAAATATACCCAAAATAATAAAAATAACAAACATATGATTTAAATAATTATTAAATTATAACTATATTACGAAAAAGAGAAAATTAATATTTTCCAATTTTTAAATTGAAATAATAATTTTTGTGATATTTTTGTATCACAATTTACATTACGAGTCACAACGTCCAAAATGGATCTCGTTACAAAAAAATAAACTCGAAAACGATCAAAATTGACTATAAGTTCATAACAATCCAAGCTAAAACGAAAAATTTACACGCGATTCGATAAAAAACTCGAATCGACAATTTCACGTAACTAAGTGAAATACACCTTACACATTATAACACTAGTTAACTTTAAATTCCCAAGCTTACAAATTTTCCTTATTCTTAGGTGATCTTGATATCGACCCTGAGTTGCCCATCGACTATTACGATCCTTGAGCTAGCCATGGCCGAGTGATTTTTTCCTTATGATTCCATACTTGTATGTGCTTATAATTAGTGAATCTAAAATATGATTTATAAATGAATGTATATGGGGTTAGGTTATGCTTGTGTATGATGATTATTGTGAATGGTGAATCTACTTTAAATTTCAATAATATAATGTTTGTTGCATAGTAGATTCAATAGATTGATTGTTTGTGACTTGGAATGATAACTGATTAAATATGATTTAACTTTTTATTCGACTAGAAAAAGTTAACTTAGACCATGCATAAATCATGCACTGCATAACTAATTCCAGACAGTCACATTACACGGAGGTAACAAGAGGCCATAGGTGGGTTGATTATTGATTGTTATTAATTTCGTACGGTGCACACGTGCGACATCACCTTACCCTGGCCTACGGGATGACTAGGCGTTGGAGGCGCCAACCATCCGGCTGTGGGTTGAGTCTAGAGACCTTCGTTTAGGGGTAAGTGAGGGCTGCGTGAACCTACTCACAATTATATGTAGAACTCGTTTTGATAAAGCTGGTAATGGATGTACCATTACATTTTAAATACAAAACGCGAAGTTTTGTTATGAAATAAGTTCTAATATGATACCCGGATCTGACAGTACCGATGAAACTCCAACCATGACTTCGGAGGGCATTAAATTTGTGTTACATGCAGTACCTGGTCACTTGCATGTATTTGTTTGGCATACTGCTTGTTCATGCATTCATTTTGTTAAACTTAACTGTGATATAACTTGATTGCTGTATGGTTGAGGGAAAATATCTCACTAAGCTAGTAAACTGTACCCTTGTAAACTTCTCTTGCAGGCCGACTTATTCGTGGAGTTAGACCTTTGTATGCCCGATGTTAGCTTTCTCTACGAGGTCAAAATGGGAGCTGTTTGAGGATAGAGAATACTTTTAATTAAATGTAGATTTGAATATGTAATTTTTATATTAGTCTGACTTTAGACATGTTGCAAACTCTATATTTGTAAACTTTTATACACATAAATTATGTGTTATGTTTTATCATATTCTTATTTGTCATAAATTGATATTGCTTAAGCTTGCACACTCTTGGTAGTTAGTAGTAGTTGTAGCCTTGTGTATCGTATAAAAGGGTCGTCGATTGTATGGGAATTCAATCTACAATCATTTGTACGGTATACGGTGACTACCACGACTAGCCCCCTCGAGTCGCGACAGTTAGGTGGTATCAGAGCATGACTTAAACTAGGTTAATTAAAACCTAACCCTAGATAGTAGGATACCTTACCTGGAAAGTTTTAGAGGGGTAGAACTGGGTTAAGAGTTGAAGCTTTAATTTACATACTAAAAGCTATGATAAATAAATTGTAATTGTAACTTTATGCCTTATTGATTTAGAGGACTGAGTTAGAGCTACGGACATCTTTCGCTCTGTTTCGTCTTCGAGAGGGAGAGAGTTTACGTGATTATCGGCATCGACTTAGGATTGTTTGCGAGGATTTAGCATTGGTAGGCCGACCTCGAACAATCGGTAAGGTGTTATCTGCATGGTATCGAGGATTGAGCCCCTATTGGATTGATAGGAGGATTTATTGGATTTTTACCACAGACGATCCTTTCCCTACTAATGAGGAGATGATTTATTATTTAGAGTCGGAGGAGAGTACAGACCGTACTCAGGAAATTATGTTTCTGGCTGATGCTGATTCCCTTCTACTACCACCATCCTTTAGCCATAGTAGGATAGTAGGACATGGGATTGCCCTAGCTGTAGACCATCGTACCAATCATTTTTCTGTCATTACTCAGGATCAGGCTAGAGCTATGGCTGACATAGGGACTAGCAGGGAGCTGTGGTATAATCATACCCATGGTATGGATGTTCCTGTACTATAGCCGAGGATTGGATTTGATGGACTTGGTTCACAATTGGATACCCCTGTCATACAGGACGAGCCAATACAACAGATACCCCCAGCTGAAAAGTTTGAGTATTATCAGATGGACCCTGGACTTCAACCTATAGTTTTGGTAGGCGGTGATTCATCAGATATACTTGCCATTACACCAAATCCATTGAATTTTTGGTTATTGAGAGAGTGGGCTTGACAAACCCTTAGTGAGGAGTCTGGTATATATTCTAGTATTGGTTCAACTATTCCTAAACGCAGACAAGAGGAGGATACAGCTACAGGACCTTCTACTCGACATTGAGGGATGTTTAGGATGAATAGGTTGTATTTTGACTTGATTGTTAGTATTAGAATGATCATGTATGCTCTTTTTTATGTAAATATTTGGATTATAACTAATCATATTATACTTCGAGAGTTTTTATGTAGTGAGGTTACTTGTATTTTGAGAGTTTTGATGTACTCGAGAGCCTTATGTATGGTGAGGACTTGTATATTATGGGAGTTCTTGTGTACTTTGAAAACTTTGTATTTTGATGTGGTTTGTATATATATATCAATGGAGTTTCACTCGTTAGAAGTGACCACTACATGGATGTAACCTCACTATATGGATTAAAAATGAAAGATTATAGCCTTTGTTATGATGTGTATATATATGTTTGTTATCTTCATTTCGTATTGGTGGTTACTACAATTATATAGAATAAGTCGATCATTATAATCAAATATTGAAAATTGGTAATGAACTTTACAATCAAGTTAGACGTAGAAGAAGGCAACCGAATGAGCAAGCTCAACCTGCTTAGGAAAGGGAACAACCTGTACAAGAAAGACCACCTGGAAGACCTCCAGTTAGAATGGATGAGATTCTCACAACTATCCATGCGTAAAATGAATTATTAAGAACATATCTAACTCAAGAGCCAGTACTACTTGTACAAGCACCACCTCCCGTAGTAAACCCGGAGATTCCTTTTCCTCCACCACCACCAGTTGTACCAATAGGAGTGATGCCTCAAGCACCTATGGATCTTAGGCAACAACGTAGCCTTTTGCCAGAATTTATACGGTGTAACAAGTATTTTGAGGGTGTAGCCAGTAGGCCTGATGAAGCAGAAGATTGGTTACACCAGATTAAAAGATCATTTGAGGCATTCGAGATTGCTCCACATCTCAGACTTATCTATGGTACATATATGTTGAAAATGAGAGCACGAACTTGGTGGGAATTAAAACAGAGGAGTTTGAGAGGACCAATAACTTGGGAAGTTTTTCGACATGAATTTTTGGAGTATTATTTTCCTAGAAGTTTAAGGTTGAAGTATAGTGAAGATTTTTTGGACCTTACAAAAGGAACACGTATGTGGAGCAGTACGAAGTAGAATTTAGTAGGTTGTTGCAATTTGCACCACTTGAATATCAAATGAGTGATAAGTTGAAGATGTAAATCTTTTCTAGGGGATTTGATGCTGAAATGAGAAGAAGAATTATAGAGTTTGAACCAAGAAACTTTGTTGATATGGTGGAAAAGGCACGAATACCGGATAATGAAAAGAGGCAAAGTGAGGATGCAGAAAAACGTAAGATCAATGTATTTGGGAAGAGATCGTTTGAAGGGCTTGGTGGAAGTAGTAGTAACAAGATAAGAAGATTTGTAAGACTACCAGGAAGATTTCAAAGAAGGAGTAATGAACCACCAAAGTGTTGGAAGTGTAAAGGGACTCATTACCCTAGAGATTGTCCCCAGTTACAAGGGAAATGCTTTTATTGCGGTGAAAGCTCACATCGAGTAACAGATTGCCCTAAAAAGAATGCTATTACTTGTTTCATCTGCAACAAAGTTGGACATTATTCTACAACTTGTCCACAACGCATAACTACAAATGCTCAAGTTACCAAACCACCACCAGTTGTTGGACGTCTTGTTATTGGAAAAGTGATTAGAGGACCACATGCGAGAAATATACGTCCAAGTGCAACAAATGCCGCCAGAGTATACAATTTAGAAGGAAATTGGAGTTATGAGGACTATGTAAAAGAAGATTTGGAAGTACCCGAAGGAACTAAAGAATTTGTGAATTACGAGCTGATAGCGGGTATGTATCCTAAATTCTCATTGTTAAATTGCTTTAGTTATTATGAATAGTATATGAAGCATTGAGTAATAATAAGTAAATGGAAGTCGTAAATGAAAACTTATAACACGATAACATGAGAATAAGACTTAAAAATTTTGTGATTCAGGGAATATCGACGTAGTTGGACATTCGATTTATACTTTATTTGATACGGGAGCTACACATTCCTTTATAGCTCCAGGAGAGGTAAAGCAAACTGGTTTGGTTGCAACTGCTACCAATTCAAGTTTGGGAGTGAGAACACCTACTGGAAGTGTAGTAATTACAAGAGAAATGGTGAAAGAGTGTCCTTTGAAGATCCAAAACTTTGACAGTAAGGTAGATATAATTATTTTAGATATGGATAAGTATGATGTTATATTAGGGATGAATTGAATAGCGAGTGTGAAAGCTACTGTTGACTGTAAAGAAAAGTAAGTGTTGTTTGAAAATTCAGGAGGAAATAAAGCTGTATTTCAAGGGAGTTATGCAACAGCAAGAGTACCGGAGCTAAGTACTCTAGAATTGATCACGGATGTTGGTTGGTTGAATGCTTTGGAGACTGAGTCTAAAAAGTTAAATGTAGAAGAAATTTTAGTGGTGAATGAATTTTCTTATGTATTTCCAGATGAATTACCAGGATTACCACAGAAAAGAGAGATCAACTTTGTTATTGATTTAATTCCAGGAACTAAGCCGATATCTAAAGCTCCATATAGAATGGCTCCAATTGAGTTACAAGAGTTGAAAAAGAAATTACAAGAGTTAATGGATCAAGTCTTTATAAGGCCAAGTGTTTCACCTTGGGGAGCACCAGTATTGTTTGTTAAGAAGAAAGATGGATCACTTAAGCTTTGTATTGATTATAGAGAGTTGAATAAGGTAACCATCAAGAACAAATATCCACTTTTGAGAATTGATGATTTATTTGATCAATTACAAGGTGTAAGTGTTTTCTCTAGAATTGACTTAAGGTCAGGCTATCATCAAATGAGGATTAAGTTAGAAGATGTTCCAAAGACGGCGTTTCGGATGAGGTATGGGCACTATGAATTTATGGTAATGCCTTTTGGTCTGACGAATGCCCCTGCTGCATTCATGGATCTAATGAACCGTGTGTTCAGACCTTTATTGGATAAATGTGTAATTGTATTCATTGATGATATTTTGGTATATTCTACTACATCTAAGCAACATGAAGAACATTTGAGAATGGTGTTGCAAACCTTACGAGAACACAAGTTATATGCAAAGTTGTCTAAGTGCGATTTCTGGTTAAAGGAAATATCTTTTCTTGGACATGTCATAACAGGAGATGGTATATTGGTTGATCCTAAAAAGATTAAAGCTATAGGGGAAAGGAAAAGACCAGAGACGGTTATTGAGATTCGAAGTTTTCTTGGATTGGTTAGGTATTATAGGAAGTTTGTTAAGGACATTTCAAAGATTTCGAGATCACTTACCCAATTGACACAAAAGAATGTAAAATATGAGTGGGGTGAAAAACAAGAAAAGAGTTTCTAAGAGTTGAAGAAGAGATTAGTATCCACCCCGATCCTTGTATTGCCAAATGATAAAGAGCCTTTCACTATATATAGTGCTGCTTCTAAAAATGGATTAGGATGTGTACTTATGCAAAGTGGAAAAGTGATTGCATATGCTTCGAGACAATTGAGACCACATGAGCAAAATTATTCAGCTCATGATTTGGAACTTACGGCTATAATGTTTGCATTAAAGTTATGGCAACACTATCTGTATAGACAAAGATACGAAATTTTTACTGATCATAAAAGCCTTAAGTATTTGTTTACTCAGAAGGAGTTGAACATGAGACAAAGAAGATGGCTTGAGTTGATCAAAGATTATGATTTGGGGATTAACTATTGCCCAAGCAGAGTAAATGCAGTTGCTGATGCATTAAGCAAAAAGAATTATGGTGAAGTTGCTTCTCTTTTAACTGATCAAAGAGAACTCATTAAAGAGTTTGAAAGATTAAATTTAGAGTTTTCATGGCATGAGGAAAATATTGAGTTATCAAATTTGGTGATAGAGCCAATACTGATACAAAGAATTAAAATGCCTCAACAAGGTGATGCTGTGTTTAATCGGATTAAAGAAGAAATCGGAAACGGGAAATATACCGATTTTCTAATGGATGAACATGGTACACTTTGTATGAATAACCGCTTGTGTGTACCTGATAATGAGGAGCTGCGAAAAGAAATTTTAAGTAAAGCTCATTATTTAGGCTATACTGTACATCCAGGAGAAACGAAGATGTACCAAGATTTGAAAAAAAAAAATTTAGTGGAATGGAATGAAACAAGACATAGCTAATTTTGTGCTTAAGTGTGAAACTTGTTAGAGAGTGAAAGCTGAACATCAATGACCAAGAGGATTACTACAACCCTTATCTATTCCAGAGTGGAAATGGGATCAGATATCCATGGACTTCGTAAGTGGATTACCGAGGACGGCTATTGGTTTTGATGTGATTTGGGTGATCGTAGATCGACTTACCAAATCAGCTCACTTTTTGCCAATTAATAAGACTTTTTCTTTAGAGAAATTGGCAAGGATATATATCAAGAAGATAGTGAGACTACATAGTGTCCCAGCAGGAATTGTATCGGATAGAGATCCAAGATTTGTATCAAAATTTTGAGGAAATTTAAAGAAAGTGATGGGAACGAAGCTACAGTTTAGCACAGTATATCATCTCCAAATAGATGGACAGAATGAGAGAACTATTCAGACTTTGGAAGATATGCTGAGGGCATGTATTATAGAATTTAAAGGAAGTTGGGATACACATTTGCCCTTAGTTAAGTTTGCTTATAATAACAGTTATCACTCAACCATACACATGCCACCTTATGAAGCTTTATATGGAAGAAAGTGTCGATCTCCATTATTCTGGGATGATGTAGAGAAAGCTGTAATAGGACCCGATCTGATTCAAGAAGCAGCAGATAAAATCATAGTGATCAGACAAAAGATGAAAGAATCCCAAGATAGACAAAAGAGCTGGGCTGATTATAAAAGAAGAGAAGTAGAATTCCAAGTGGGAGAACATATGTATTTAAGAGTAAAACCGATCAAGAGTATTCATCGTGCTAATGCCTAAGGAAAACTAAGTCCAAGATATATAGGCCCATTTGAGATTTTGGAACTAGTTGGGAATTTAGCTTACCGATTAGCAGTGCCACCTAATCTATCGGGAATTCATAACGTTTTCCATTTGTCAGTTTTGAGGAAACACATTTCAAACCCCGACCGTATCATTGCATTAGAACCAATAAGACTGCAAGAAAACTTGACATACGAAGACCACCCAATGAAGATTATGGACAGTAAAGTACAACAGTTGAGGAATAAACAAATTCATTATGTCAAGATATTATAGAGAAATCATGAACGAGAATCAGCTACTTAGGAAGCAGAAGATGAAGTAAAGAAGAAATATCCACACTTATTCGTAGAACCAGGTACGCAACTTAAGTTTTGAAGACAAAACTTATTTGAAGGGGGGGAAGAATGTAAACCCTAAGAAAAACAGTAGTTGAACCTTAGCTCAAGTTCGAGTGTTCTAAACTGTACAATAAGTCAATAAGGCTAATAATAATAAAAGAATATGAAGTTTCATAAATCAAATATAACACTGATAAAAAACCTTACGAATTTATCGAAACCCTAAATCGCTTACTAAAACTCTAAAACTAGTTTATGCACCATTAATCAAAATTAAACCCAAAATTGCTCGAAACCCTAAAATCATAAATATAAACCTATAAAATATTTAAATATTACACAATAGAGATAAAATTATAGTCGAATGTACTTTTCGATAAAATCGCCCATTTGTACGAAATTATAATGAAATTACCATAATAACTTGTAAAAATTATAATTGTAACGGGTACTAGCTAAATTGATAAAATTTCATAAAATTTTGAAAACTAATCTACGAGGAGATTCGTTATAATTTATATGATTCGAAAAATTACACATATTTATTAATAACTTTCATTTTCCTTCTCTTTCATTTCCAATTTATCTCATTTTCTTTCCTCATTTCCAATTCACTTCATTCCCTGCGCAAAACATGAACCAAAGTCAGCAAATTAGGACTAAAAATCAGTAGCCACGTGATGTTATTTTTTTGTCTTATTTACATTAATGCAAAGGTTACCTTAGCTTAAAATTTAAGCTAAACTTACGTGAGCAAAGGAAGCCATATTAAATCTAGAAAAACAAGCAAAAAAAATCTGCACAAACACATATACCAAATCTTCAAGAAAACCATGAGGAAAAAGAAAGAAAGAAAAGAGAGAAAGAAGGAAGAAAAAGAAGAAGGAAACGAAGAAGAAAAATACAAATTAATAGGTAAGCGATCTATTTTAGAAAGTAGAGATGTATATTATAGTATACACATATAGAATTATAGTATTTGTATGGTATTTTTTTACATATAAAACTAATAGTATATGTTTATATACATGAATACTTAAATTTAATGATATATGTAAATATAAGGTGAGGTATGTATACATGTATTTACATAAGTATATAGTACGTATTATGTATTTGTTTTTTTTTATACATCTAATTAGTAATTTACATAACTATAGTATAAGTATATATGTATGTACCGTAACTATATATATATAGGTATACATATATGATTATATATACATGTGTGTGTAGTTGTATAGTATATAGTGGGGTATTTTTATAAGTATGTATATAAGACATCTGAATATATATATATATATATAAAATAGTATACGGCATATTATGTTTGTAATGTATAGTATACATATTTTATGATAAATACTATATATTTTATGATAAATGATAAATATTATATAAGTATATATATACCGAGTATATATATGTATTTATAGGTATGTATACATGTAAGAAAAATAAATAAATACAAAATATATATAAATATATGAATATGTGTATAATAGTATGTTTTAAATAAATACATATACCTATATAATACATGTAATGTATGGTGTATATATGTATATATGATACCGTAATTTAGGAATTTATAATAACATAAACTATAAATTATATATTATAAGTATAGGAATAGATATATATATATGTATGATCTTGAGGTACATAAGAAAAATAAGAAAATGAGAAAAATAGGAAAATATACCCAAAATAATAAAAATAACAAACATATGATTTAAATAATTATTAAATTATAACTATGTTACGAAAAAGAGAAAATCAATATTTCATAATTTTTAAATTGAAATAATAATTTTTGTGATATTTTTGTATCACAATTTACGTTACGAGTTATAACGTCCAAAACGGATCTCGTTATGAGAAAATAAGCTCGAAAACGATCAAAATGGACTATAAGTTCATAACGATTTAGTTAAAACGAAAAATTTACACGCGATTCGATAAAAAACTCGAATCGACAATTTCACGTAACTAAGTGAAATACACCTTACACATTATAACACTAGTTAACTTTAAATTCTCAAGCTTACAAATTTTCCTTATTCTTAGGTGATCTCGATATCGACCCTGAGCTGCCCATCGACTATTACGATCCCTGAGCTAGCCATAGCCGAGTGATTTTTTCCTTATGATTTCATACATGTTTGTGCTTGTAATTAATGAATCTAAATTATGATTTATAAATGAATGTATATAGGGCTGGGTTATACTTGTGTATGATGATTATTGTGAATGGTGAATCTACTTTAAATTTCAATAATATAATGTTTGTTGCATAGTAGATTCAATAGATTGATTGTTTGTGACTTGCAATGATAACTGATTAAATATGACTTAGCTTTTTATTCGACTAGAAAAAGTTAACTTAGACCATGCATAAATCATGCACTGCATAACTAATTCCAGACAGTCACATTACACGGAGGTAATGAGAGGCCATAGGTGGGTTGATTATTGATTGTTATTGATTCCGTACTGTTTACACGTACGATATCACCTTACCCTGGCCCACGGGATGACTAGGCGCTGGAGGCGCCAACCATCCGACTGTGGGTTGAGTCTAGAGACCTTCGTTTAGGGGTAAGTGAGGGCTGCGTGAACCTACTCACAATCATATGTAGAACTCGTTTTGATAAAGCTGGTAATGGATGTACCATTACATTTTAAATACGAAACGCGAAGTTTTGTTATGAAATAAGTTCTAATATGATACCCGGATCTGACAGTACCGATGAAACTCCAACCTTGACTTCGGAGGGCATTAAATCTGTGTTACATGCAGTACCTGGTCACTTGCATGTATTTGTTTGGCATACTGCTTGTTCATGCATTCATTTTGTTAAACTTAACTGTGATATAACTTGATTGCTGTATGGTTGAGGGAAAATATCTCACTAAGCTAGTAAACTGTACCCTTGTAGACTTCTCTTGCAGGCCGACTTATTCGTGGAGTCAGACCGTTGTATGCCCGATGTTAGCTTTCTCTACGGGGTCAAAATGGGAGCTGTTTGAGGACAGAGAATACTTTTAATTAAATGTAAATTTGAATATGTAACTTTTATATTAGTCTGACTTTAGACATGTTGCAAACTATATATTTGTAAACTTTTATATACATACATTATGTGTTATGTTTTATTATATTGTTATTTGTCATGAAATGATATTGCTTCGGCTTGCATACTCTTGGTAGTTAGTAGTAGTTGTAACCTTGTGTATCGTATAAAAGGGTCGTTGATCGTAAGGGAACTCAATCTATAATTCTTTCTACGGTATACGGCAAATGCTACGACTAGCCCCCTCGGGTCGCGACAACCCATGCTGTCACCCAGTCATTACCTAGTCACGCTTGTGCTCACACTCACTCTTACCCATCACCGCCTAACTCCGCCTACATGCTCACCTAACTTTGATACAATTCAACCTAGATAATTTTTCAGTAATTTTTTATTATTATTTTATATTAATTCATTAATGTTCATTAATATTTTTAGTTGTTTATTTTTATCCTTTATTAATTTATTTCTTTTGTTTAAGTGTAGTTTTTTTTTTGTTATTATTTATTTTATTGAAATTTTTTAGTTGAATTAAGGCTTTTTTTGAAAAATCGTTTTTTTTAACAATAGAAAATATATATTTTTAACATATAGTAGTTTTAAAAAAAAATCTTAAACTGATTTTTTCTTTTCAAAAAGATTCGATTAACTAAGGTTTTTTATTTAATTCGAAAAAATTAGATTTCTTAAGTTTTTTTTTCATAAAATAATAAATTAATAAAAAATGTAAACGTGATTCAATTTTCAAAATAAAAATAATCCACTCACTAAAAATTTTATAAAAAAGAACTTTGATACATTTAATCTCAAATAGCGGGTTTATAGGCACCTTTAGGGCAACCATTTAAAAATTAAAAACTTTCCTTTTTTTAGAAATATGTAATAAAAAAACAATAAAAAATCATTTTTAGTTACACTTTGTGAATTTAGGTATATTTTTAATATTTTTAGAAAAATTACAAAAATAAAGCCCATCAATTTTTTCTTTAATTTTCATATGGTGACTTAGTCTTAATTGATTTGCCCCTAAACTTGGTTTTCTGGTTCAATTTTTCTAAAAATTAATTTTTTAGAATCTCCACAATTAATGGTCAGGAAAACCCTAATTTTATTTTTTTACTAGTTAAATTGATTGGTGATTCCAATTTAAAAAAAAAAATTAAAAGCATTTCCTTAAGTTTTATGTCAAGTAATTTATATTAAGCAGGTTAGGCTTGATATAAGTTAAATTAAGGAAATCATAATAGGGTTCGACAGTACTCCATGTAGCCACATGATCTCTTGCAAGAAGAAGTTAGCAATAAATAAAGTGTCATTGGTTTTGTGGTAGGGGATGAAGTGGCTCATCTTATTTAATTGATTGATTACCACCATAATAAAATCATGTTTGTCCATGGCTATTCGAGTATTGATACAGGTGTATACTCTTCATATGGCTCTTTTCTTCCCTTAACATGTTTGCATACTTTGCATCATTTAAGAACTCGGCACACATTCTTAATCATCTTAGGCT
The DNA here is from genome assembly GCA_024138005.1 of Lumnitzera racemosa. Lineage (NCBI taxonomy): Eukaryota > Viridiplantae > Streptophyta > Magnoliopsida > Myrtales > Combretaceae > Lumnitzera > Lumnitzera racemosa. The sequence continues at coordinate 40,424,052 of JAMXBC010000003.1, forward strand.
AATAGAAATGTTCTTTTAGCCACTCGGTCATTCTCTTCAGATTAAAGTAGTTGATTAAGCCCTGAGCATAGGCTTCTTGGATAAGTTATTCCCTTGCAGAATCACTCGGCACACAAACTTGCCCACCCTTTATTAGAAACCCTTAGTTCAAGTAGAAGCCATCCACTATTCCTCTTAAGTGGCATTTGACCACTAAGGGCCCAAATATGGAGCAAGGTGCCAAACCCAAGTATCCTAGCTTATAAAATAGCGGGGAGAACATGTCAATAAGTGATTGTGTCAGCCACAATATTGGTACTTCCCTTCTTGTATTGGATGACATAGTAAAATATTTCCAGAAAAATATTTCCAGAAACTCAACCTACTTAGCATGATGTCAAAAAAATTTTTGCCACCATCTAAGATGCTTGAGGGATTCATGGTTTGTATAGATAATGAATTCTCTCGACAGTAAATAGTGTTTCCAATTTTGAAGTACTTAAACAAGGGCATAAAACTCCTTATCACATGCCGAGTAATTTAGTATGGTACCTTTGATCTTCTCGCTAAGATAAGTAATCGATCAATACTCTTACATAAAAACAGCTTCAATGCCAACTTCAGATGCATCATATTCTAGTTAAAAAACTTTCTCAAGGTCAAGCAGGATAAGTACTAGGGCAAAAGTCAACTTGAACTTAATCTCATCAAAACTCCTTTCAGCCTTCTCTAACCAATTGAATTTGGAGTTCTTCCTAATCAAATCGGTCAGTAGGGTAACTATGGAATTAAAATTCTGTATGAATCTTTGATAAAATGAAGCTTTGATAGAATGAAGCTAGACCTTGGAAACTCCTTACTTCGGTAACACTGGTTGATGTTGGGCATTTGAGAATAGCTCAAACCTTCTCATCATCAACTCTAATGCCTCCCTCAAAAACAATATAACCAAGGAATATTACCTCGCTTTAACAGAACACACATTTCTTAAAGTTGCCAAATAAATGCTTAGTATAGAGGATATCAAAGACAGACCTCAGGTGTGTGACATAAGAGATGAGGTTAGAACTATATACCAAAATATCATTGAAGTATACTACAATACATTTGCCAATCAATGGTCTTAGGACATGATTCATGAGTTGCATAATTGTGCTTGATGTGTTTATTAGACCAAACGACATCACTATCCATTTAAACAAACCATCATTTGTTTTGAAAGCACTCTTCCATTCATTTCTAGGTATCATTTGTATTTGATGGTAGCTACTCTTAAGATCAATCTTTGAAAAGACTTGAGCACCACGCAACTCATTGAGCATATCATCTAACCATGGGATTGGATATCGGTATTTAATAGAGATTTTGTTAATTATTTGGTTATCAATGCACATTCTCTATGAGCCATTCTTCTTTGGTAATAGAACAGTAGGTATGGCATAGCGGTTAATGCTCTCTCAGACATATTCGTGGCCAATCAACTCAACAACTTATTTCTTCAGCTCAGTAGCTTACTTGGGGTTAAGCCTATAGGTAGGTCAATTAGGCAAAGAAACTCCTCATTGAAGGTCAATACAATGTTCTATTCCTTTGATAGGATGTAAGCTTTTTGGCAATTTAACAGGAAATAGGTTGGCATACTCCTGTAGTAATATCTACACCTCGAAAGGTAAGCTTCTAGCTTTTAGCTTCCCTCAACTCTAAAATTTTCCTAACTAACAAGAGCATACACTCTTCTATCTTAACGTCTCTAGAAAATTAGGCTCAAGAAATTATTAAAGATTTCTATTACATTGATCAGGTAATCTTCTCCTATGACTCTTGCACTTCCTTAGGGCTCATTAGAGTCAATATAACCTTCTTCCCATCCTTTTAAAACATATAGGTATTCCCATATCCATCTGCAATACTCTCAAATTAAATAATCAAGGTTGGCTAAGTAAGATGTGTGAAGCACATATAGGTAGGATGTTGCATAGCACCTCGTCCTTGTATCTATTACCAACAGTAATTGGCACCTTAACTTGCTTGGCAATAGCTAGACCTCCCTTCTCATTTAGCCAATGGATCTTGTACAGCTTAAGGTGAAGGTAGGTCAACAACTTTAGAGCCTTCACCACTCTTTGAGCTATTATGTTAATATAAGGTCCTCCATTGATGATAAAAGTGCACAGTTTGTCATTTACTCGGTAGTTTGTGTAGAAAAGGTTCTTCTTTTGCTCATACCCAGCTGATACAAGTACTAAGAGATCTGAGTACAATTAGATAGTACTTATCTTCCGTTTCAGGTGGGGTCACGGCATCAAAATCTTCTTGAAATTCTTCTAGCAGCTAATCAACTCCTACTTCATCTTCTCCTTCACTTGCACTCTCCACTTTAAATTGGGGCTTGTCTCCTTTGATGGTCATGACACGCCTATTTGGGTACTGACTAACCACGTACCAAAACCAAGACACTTGAAGCACTTAATCTCTCAAGAGTCTTCCTTCTTGAGCTCTAACCTTAGTCCTTCCTATCCTTGAGCTCTTCAACCTTACTCTGACCCTGGCCATCATCAGGTCTACTTAGCATATGACCTTAGTGGTCCACCTCAAAACTAAATTAAGCTCAGTCATATCCTAGTCAACTTAGCATACTACATTTGTTCGGTAAGCTAGGTTAGCTACTTATCACTAGGCTAATCTGATTCTGCCTTTACCTTTTGACCTTCTGTATTACTTGAATGGTTTCATCTAGAGTACCAAGCCTTTATATCTCCACTAAGTTACCAATTTCGGTCCTTAGCCTAGAAATGAATCATGCTATAGTTCGTATCTCAAGCCCATCAATAGCACATCTGATAATAAGCAACTGGAATTCTCGAACATATTCATCCAATAATCTATTACCTTGTCTCAAGTCTTGGAGACGTTGAAAAGTATCATGCTCATAGTTTTCGGGAATGAACCTACTTCTCAAGGCTCTTTTCATCTCGTTCCATTTGAACTTTATGTCAGATCTGACACACATTCTCAACTTCTTCCACTATATTGCTGCATATCTAGCAAATTCTAATGTAACCACTCGAATATGAACAACATCTTCATAATCATAAAAGTCAGATTTCTTTTTAATCTTCTACCCCTAATCCAAGTAGTCATCAGTACTACCAAACTCATTAAAACTCGGGATCTACAATTTGAGATGTTTGGCTCCTCTAAGAGCTTGAAGCTTATACTCCTTAACTCCATCATACTATTCCTCTTCTTCCTCCTCCTTATACTCTTTAACTTCATCCAACTCAAGTCTTCTTCTTGCATCTCTATCAACATGTTGGAGTAGAGATGGGTTTATGTTGATAGCTTCAGGTGCTCGATTCTCACCCATTTGTCTTTTGGGCCTATCTCTCACTTCTTAGCCTTATTTAACAACAGCTCTCTCTTATGGCCTAGTTTCTACAGCCCTTTGTACAATAATAGCCAAATTGGTCATAATAGCAATAAGGTCTTGTATCTATTCATCAGTAGTTCGTGGGGTCTATTGAGTGATACGACCGACAAGCATCACTCTTCGCATCATTAATCTCTCCTTAAACATTAGGATTCGACATTCTCAATACAAACTTTAGGAAATCCACTACTATATAGAAAATTCTCACAACCTTCATAAACAAAAACTCATACAGTAACTTAAAGACTTCCTATGTTTTTCCATATTAAAACAAACTACAGTAGAACACTCATACATTAGAACAAGAACAACTACTTCAATACTAAGTTTTCAATTGCAACCAAGTTCTGATACAAGGATTATATGATGTCCTTAGGAGATCAATAATCACTAAGGCTTACTATCGAGAATAGTAACCAAATGGATCTTTTGATGTGTCGAAGAAAAGGAAGTGGATGAACTAGCGTACACAGTAGCCTTTGTAAGCTATTCGGAGGATATAAACACCAACGAACACAAAATGAATTAACATTCACTTATTATGACTCATAAGTTAATGTTAAGATCCACTTGCCACTAACCTCGAGCTATTTGATAAGATTAGATAAGAGTATACAGGAAATTGTACTTAGAGAAGGATATCTCACAAGAACAAGAATATTCATTAAGTGTAAAGTATATGGTGATTTTGGCCATAAGGAAAAGTAACTATTTATAGTAAGTCCTTAGGGCAAAAAAGTAACCTATGAATTACAAAAAAGGGTAATACAAAAGTATTATCATAGTATATTACCAAAAGGGTAAAAGGGACAAATAGAATAAAGGAATATAATATAATGTTAGAAAAGGAAATGTCCAGTGGCATTTTGTGATTAGGTCCTTGTTCTAGAATCTTAGGGTACTATACTTAAGCTGTACATTAGTTGGGGATGCTCCTGATGAAAGGTATTCGAATTTGCCAAGACGGATAAAGGACACTATTGTCTAGTAGGCTGAGTAAATGGAGCTCAGAATGTAGGGGACTCAACCTCGACACTTGTCAAGTCAACCTCGACACATAGTTGGTTAGCCTTGGCAGTTAGTAGTTCAATATGTTGGAAGAGAAGAGTACAGTGCATGATCACCTCAACCTTTACAATTGACAAATTGGCCTCGGTAGTAGGTAAGTTGTTGATTAGGCAAAGCTTAGGGCAGAGTAGGGTCCATTTAAGTTGGGACATCAGAGAGTTTGCCCATTGCTCTTTCGCATACTAGTGCTCATCCTCAATAGGCTGACGAGAGATAATCCTTCTAGTAAGGATTGTAAACCTCGAAGTCAGGTATGAATGAGGGGTTCGAGGATCGATAGTCCATCATAAATGGTGCCTAGTAGCAAAATCCTAATGCTTTTCACTTTATGTATGCATTAACTAAATGACAATCACCACCTTGTGTGTAGAATTTGTGACAATATAGTTAGTTACATATTTTATCATATGGTAATATTACAAATAGTTATAGATGAAAATAGAAATTTGTGTATTGAACTTCCACAACCTTATAGTGTAAAGTCCTTACCAAATGTTAAGATTTGGAGAGACCACTTAAAATTTTTCATCAATATAAAAGAAAAATTTTTAAAGTATGTTTATGATTGAATCTATACTTTAGTGATCTAACTATTTGTATCTTATGACAAATCTAACTATCTTGTCTTTTAGTCAACCTTATCATGTAACACTTCAAATAAGAAAAGCTTTCTTAACATAGATCTTAGCTACTTCATACTTCAAAACAATTTAGAGTCAACAAATTTTAGTTTTTCTTTTTTCAATATCTAAGCTTAGATCCTCAATTCTCAATTTCAATTCTTACATTGTACTTTATTTAACACCTCTACTCTTCAATCCTCTCTAACTAGAGCTATCAATCCTAAGCTCATCATAATGTTACCTTAGACTTGCACTCCACTACCCCACTAACATCTCCATCTTTTGACACTAATGGCTAACGCGATTCTACTGCCACCCTACCTTAAATGCCTATCAATCCTCCATGCCATTGCCCTTTAGCATTCAACAACAACGAATAAATGCCAAATAAATAATCTAGGTGAAATTATATATTGGTATTGCTATGAAAATGACCATTAAAAAAATTATTAGATCATGATTTAGATGATTGGGAAAGCAGTTCAATCTAAACTAAATCAAACTACATAGTAATTGGTGTTGTTTCATTTATAACCGTAAAACATTAAAATCAGTTCTGTTTATCAAGCGTTTGAACCTAATAGCTTGCAATGTGATTTGGTACAATTCAACCCATGAATTGAACCCAGCCTAACCATGAATGGTTGTAGTTCCAATTTGTTTTGTTTATTTTATTTTTACATGTTTTTGCTTAATGTTATTTTATTACTAAACTATTATTTTATTTTATTTTAAGTTACTATTTATAATATAAATATTATCGAGTTATTTAATTATGTAAATGATCCAAATTTCATTTTCAGTCTCAAGATCTTCTTTATGACATTTTAATGTAGTATATTTCGGAATAAGAAATTTTATATATCTACGTTATGATACTAGTGGAATCAATCTAGTGCTGGCACACCCGTGCTGTCAAAGCTATTGTTTATATGATAAATCGTGTTTAAAAATATAGAGTCTATGAGGTATTTGGTCATCTTGTGAATAAAGTTTGTTTGGCAAAATATATATATATATAGATTCGAGTCTTAGGAAATTTGAATTTCGATTTTGGTTATGGACGATAGGAATTTTATTTAATATTGATATATGATGAAAATTACTACTCCATTTGCTAGTTTATGGTTTTGTTATTAATAGCAACCATGGTGAACCAGGAACATATCTATAGTTTTCATAAGAAAGTCTATTATAGTTTGAGGAACAAGAAGTAAAAGTTGAGGTACATTGTAATTTCTATGTTACTATAAATTAAACGAATGCTCAAAATTGGTTACGTTGCGTTGAAATTATTATTATGCAAAGCGTTGTTATATGAAATAAATACATATTGATGAGCCATACATTAATGAAGCGAGAGAGAGATTTTCTAGGGAAAGTATATATTTTTGGCTCAACAAGCAGTAAAGGTTGCAGTTATTTCTTAATTAAATTTTTATTACTCTCTCTAGACCTAAAACACGCATATCTCATGACTTCCATATCCAGGCTAGTGTGACAACAACAATTTTTTTTTTAGCATAATCAGTAACCACAACCTACCTAATACTTAGTACTACAATATCATAATCTTCAAAAGAGAAAAAAAAAAAAGAAAAAGAAAAAGGACTAGGATAATAATAGATGATTATTATTATTATTATTATTGTCAACTTTTGACGTCCGAGATACCACTTCCTTACGGAATTTTTTAGTATATTGACACCTTACAATACAACAGCAAAACTGAGGTCATTCATGGTCCGGCCAATAATGATTTTTTAAAAACGACCATTACCTAATAATATTATTATATGAAAAGGAATACATTTCATACTACATCCTACAGATATATATATTATATCGCCATGGGCATCAAAAGGCAATGATAAGACAAAGTTGTCGATCCATTACAGATTCCCCTTTTCCTCGTCCTAATTAACTCAATCGGTCGGATTAAATATTCGGAATTTCCATATAATCTCCGTAAACTTGTTGTTGTGGAGATCCAATAAAGGTTATTTCTTTTGAGTGAATAAAAATTGAGAATAACTTTTACAACTTCTTGTTATAGAGAATCAACGTTACATGAGGTAACGTATGCAAGTAGACATATGTTTGCCTACAATATCAACTAGAAGATGTATTCGTTTAGAGTTGACAAAATCATTACAGGAAATTAACACATAATTTGATAAGCACTCTATGATATATTGATCCCCATTTTTACACCGCTTAAAAACTATATGTACTTGAAAACAATAATATTTTAATCTTATGATCTTGGGTAGTGCTCTAGTTTAGTTAGTGAACTCGAACTTTTTAAGATTCTTTCGTCGCTCAGCGATAAATATAAAACGTAAAAGCTTACAAATACCTGCCACTAAGTAAAGCAACTCAAGATACATTCAAAAGTAACCACCTCAAGAAATTTCGCTGTCCATTTAAATCCCAAAAATTATATATATTGATTATTTCTTATAAATCAAAGTCAACTCCCCGTCCCCGGCCCTCATTTAATAGCTTTGAAGATCACAGTTAGTATTGTTGCTTCCTCGTAATATAGATGTGCTCGAACGTATGAAGCAACCAGAATCGGCCAATGGTTAATGATATGTAGCTTATTCAAACGACAATTGATTGAAGCCCTAAACATTCTCTGTGCGTAGGTTCATGGTTTTCGGAATCATGAATTAACTCATATAATTGTACAAACTTATGACTTCATAAGAATTTTTATAATTAACATGGATATAAAATAGTTTTTATATATGTTTTTAGTATGTAGAATGATAATTGTTAAAATCGTGATTTTACGAGTTTGCGATTTTAGGTTACTTTTTCGAGTTAATTTAGGTGTAGAATCTTTTCCTTTTTTTTTCATAAAAACTTATGTTTTTAATAGAGTTCATATATAAATTAAGTAGAAATTTACATTTTTTATTGAGTTTACTAATATTACAAATCTAAGTTGAATAGACTAAAAAATTAGAGGAAAAAAAATACAACTAGTTTTTTATAAGCTATCAACTATTAAGGTATTTTAATGTCATTTTATTCTATCATATTCCAATTTTTTACCTATTTTTTTCTCTCTTATTCTATATTCATAGTTTTTATCCAAATTTTACTCCAATAGCAAAGTTTATAAATATATATATATATATACTTTATATTATAGTGTCAATAATTTAAAATGAGTTAAAATGTTTGATTTTTCTTAATTTATAACTTAAAAAAAAGGGTAAAAGTTTAGTTTCAACTCTGTTTGTTCTTTTTTCGTATATGTTAGATTATATATTAAGAATTTTTATAGAAACAAAAACATAATTTCTTCATTTTTTTTTAATTTCCATCATATATTTCAAGTTTTGAATAACTACTATAAGTATATCACTATTTTTTTAAGCTATTTTATATAAATAATAGAAACTAATGTTTTTTTTTTGTTTCGATTTTATATTCCAATTTTACAGACCCTTCAATAATTTTAGATAAAATCGTGAGTTTGACAACCTTGTATAGAATGTAAATTTGGGTATATAATTTAATAAAATTACGATTTTATTAATTTTATATGATTTTATATATTCTAATCCTAACTTGAATCGAGAATTTAGCAACCTTGCATAAGTTTTTCATTCTTTTATAGGGAAGTATTTTAGATTTGTATCTCCCTCATCTTTACTATAAAGCACATCTCGATAATTCGAAATTGATATGTTTTATTCTACTTGTAAATTATGAGTACGATAACTTTGCTGACTATGCGAGAGAAATAACTATATTCAAATTATATAACATAAAAAATAAAAAATCAAGATAAGAGAGAAGAGATGAATGTTGTGCTAATGTAATCAATAAAGTTCCAATGAATGGTGTTAAACGACCACTATTCATGTTCTATTCTTTCAATCTTAGGGGAGCCATTTCTACCAAGTACATGGAAATGACTATTAATAGCACCTCCAAATAGTTTCTCAAGAAAATACTCTCAACTAATTTCCTCTTATTTTCTATACTCCAATTATCATTAGTTGAACCCAATCAACAAGTAGATAAGTGAAATGGATAAGGTTCCTTAGGGCAAAACCTCAAGAAATCTAGAAAATTTCACCTAAAAAATAAAAATTAAAGACTATAAGTAGCTTCATTTACAGTAAGGATGAAAAATCTTTTAAAGGTGGTCTAACATGCCTTTCCTCCAAGGCGTCACCTATAATCGTTAGGTCGTACATGAGATAAGCATAAAGCCTTACTGTCTCATATAAGGAAAGGATTTTCGGTTCAACAAATTAAACCTCCTACAATAATTATCTATATGGAAAGAAAAATTACTAGAGAAAATTACGTCAATGTCCCGGGTATGCATGTTCATTAGGTTATTATGAATTGCTAGGTCACACTTAATATGATTTTACATTACTGCAATCAATAATAATGGTTTCATAAAAAACTGCTGACACTTCGATAGAAAAATCCGCGTAGTACAATCGCAAAGAGTATCATATTTGTAGTGTCTATGTTAATTTGGTAAGGAATAGTAAACTTTATCATGACTCAATGGTACCGTTGTTATGGTAATCACAAACCTTTCATACAATAGACAAGACTCTTTTCACTACACATTACTACTAGGCCTATAAATAAGTAATATAAAGAAATTTAACTAAAATTATCTTCTATGATGTAATTAATTAAATAAACGTGTGGACTCGTAAGTTCCACACCAAAAGAATATTACAAACAAATGCAGTTCGTAAAGAAAACTGCATTAGAAACTGTAGTTTATGATATAAACAAAAAATGCAAAAGTAAATAGTTATCTACAAAACTATTACAAAATCTCTTCTTAGCTACTTGATCGCTCCAACTCGTTTCCAAACGAGACTCACCACGAGTATCCATCAGTCCGGATGAACGAAGAGGTTTTCCAACAGCAAAAAAAAAAAAAAAAAAAAAATCTATTGGAGTGTAAGTTTAAACTCAGTTAAATAAATACTCTCATCCATACCGTATAACAGAAATTTATTAGATACATAATCATATGAATGCATGAACAATTAGTATGCCAAACAACGCATGCAGTGGCTTAGGAATTACATACAACTCAGAATTACACCCCTTATAGTCAGGGTTTGGAGATAATTAACCGACCCAAACCAAAATCCGGGTTCCAGCACTTGGGTTTTTATTCCATTTACATTATTATACTTTAGTCAAAGCAAAACTATATATATATATATATATATATATATATTCTTTATTGAATATCAACTCATATTTTTAAAATCCTAAGTCAAGCAATATAGTGGCTTCTACAATCCACAAATAAATGCCCTAAGCAAAAACTACAAGACACGGCCCTCGCCGATGGTTGGCGTCTCCCAACGCCTCCCAGCGCCTAGTAAGCTTGTTAGCTTAGTATAAAGACTTAATAAAATAATGACATATCTAGTACCTAATCCTATAGGAGGCCCTCCTCCTGTGAGTCCTTTCTCATCTTCTATGTGAAACGGCAATCAGTGTTATTCGACGTATAAGTGGTTAATTCGATTTTCAAGGTGATTAAACAATTTCATTTCATATAATCAAACCTATAAATTATCACAAACAATTCCCATTATTATATAACTAATAAGCCATAGCATTCAGTTCGCAAATTCATACACATGCATTTCCCATATCTCATAAGCATCCAATTTATATATATAAGCTTAAGTGTATCTATTTTACAAGCAAAATCAAGTAAAGAGTCATTGAGAATTTACTCACTCCGCCATGCGGGTCAGTTAAAGTAGTCCGGGAATAGGTGGTCTCTGAATGCGGGGTCTCTTGGTCATCGCAATCATAACACTAGAAGGATTTGAAAAAACCTTACAAAATTAAGCTAAAACCCCTTAAGTTACACTCTTAACTAATTTTCATATTTTTCTTGGTTTTACTTAAAAGTTCAATCGCATATAACTCTCTCATTTTAAATCCGATTTTTATAATCTTATAGTCAATCTTCATCGTTTTCAAGTGTACTTTAACGTAATAAGGTTAGATTTTTGAGATGAGGCATACAAATATGCCCATAGGTCAAAACAGTAGCAATCCTCATGATTTAGAGTGCTTTTGGGCTTTGTTTGATTAATGAGCTTTTTGGTAACTTGGGAATTCCTTTAGGTTTGGGCTTAAGATTTCATTTTAGGCTTAAAATATTCCTTAAGGTCAAATTTAAAACTTTGATTAACACTCCTAAGGCTATCAACCAATTCTTAGACTCTTAAGTGGGTTTAAGTTGTCAAATGGACTTGTTTTTTATTCAATTCAAAGATAGTCACTTTCTTGGGCTTAGGGAGTGTCTTGTGGGCTTCTTAAGAGTCTGAAAACAACTTTCATTATTGTGTCAAGTTGCTGGCAAAAAACTTAAGGGTAGTTCAACTTAACGTTTGAGACCCGTTTTGGTAGTTTTAAGTTCGGTTTTAAGTTTTAGATTTAATATACTTATCAAACTTGCCTTGATTGGTCTTTTTACTTTGTTTACTTACTTTCATCATATTTTTAAGTGTTTTTTAGGAATGTTCTAGATCTATTCGATTTGAGTATGAGGGCTTCTAACTTGATTTTCCAACTTGTTTCATCATTTCCTTAAGTTTATATGTTAGATCGTGAACTTAAACTACTTGTATTCAAATCTTAATTTGACTTCTTTTTCATGAAATGATTATTTGGCTCATACTTTACATGAAAATAGAAGATCTCACTTTCATCATAACTCTCATATTTTAGTTTATGTCGTACAAAGTTGGTTTCCTCATAAAACTTCATGTGATGGGTTTTTCCTTTACCTAAGTCTAGATTATAGTATGTTTAACTCAATGAAAGTGAAAACAACATCCAAATGACCTCTAAATCCTCATGTCCAACATGCTTTATTTCATTTAAGTTCTTATTTCAAGATTTTTTCAACTTAAAAATTCCATTCTAAGTGTTAAATAAGTATCTCTACAAAACACTAATTTTACATACTCATGTTTCAACTTCCATATAAGGTTTTCATGAGTTTACTTCTTAAGGTGGTCTTTGATGTTATACCAACTTATAATCATACTCATATCTTTAAGAAATTATAGTCTATAAACATGAATACTAACCAACTAACACAAGATATACTTACTTATCCTTAAAGCAAAAAAATATGGTGGTTATGTACTAAGGTTCCACTTATGCTTTTTGTCTTACTTCCTCCTTCTTGCACCCATTTTTGAAACTCGAGATGTGATCCTTTGAAGTAGGGTTTAAGGAGTGTTTTAAGGATCCTAAAAGGCTTTGAATGTTGGCAAAAGCAAGACAAGAAAAAGTTGAAAGTGCCGTGAGTATGTGTGTGCTTGGAATGTGGCGACAAGTGAAGAATTTTGTAAGGTATGGTTGTTTCTTTTTTTTGTATTGTTTTCAAAGTGAGAGAAAAGGAAGTGAAAATGAAATTGGAAGTGAGAGCAAATGGGAAAATAGTGGCCAGTTGGGAATGGGGTGGGAAGTGTGTTTAATAAGCTTGATTTTGTTCTCTTACAACATGTACAAAAGTAAAAAATTGTTACTATTGATGATGTAAGCATTAAGAGGTGAATAGTATAGTATAAGATAAAGTGATTAATAGATAAAAGACAAGAGTATAGCCCCCCTTAAAGCCATGTTAGAACTAGCCTTATAGTGTCCTTTTGGGCATGGAAATATCTTGACTCCTTTATTAAAGTGAAACATGTGAAATCTTGTGATAATTTATCTATATGTGATATAAGTGAAGAGGTGATAAGGAAAATGTCTTATCACTAGATTTTGATAAGTTATCAATTGATAAATGACTCCAACTTTCAATTGATAAGTCATTTAGGGTGATTTATTGGTCTACTTATTCAAGTATAGGGCTTAGACATGAAGATAAGAGAATTATCTTATAGGAAATTGTTTTAGGATTTACTTTTTGAATTGTTTTGTAAATGATGATATAATTCTTATAAAATTATGAAATTTTATAGAGTTGAATAAAATTATTGAAATTAAATTATTAATTAGTCACTTAGGGTTAGAAGACCTTAATTGTTTTAGAGTTTAAGGTTTTAGGTGACTTTATAGTTCGCGGTTTTTCAAATTCGGGTTTTATTAATAATAGGCTTTTGAATTAGAAAAGTAAGTTCGTTTCTAATTGTAAACTTGAGTTCTTAGTTTAGTTGATCCTTAAGAATGTTCGGGAAGTACTCTTAGTCAAATCATAAGCCTACTAAAAGTAAGGTTTACAAAGTTAATGAGTAATTAATCAGAACTTTTGTTTATTTGGTCTACAATTCCTAGCTTACAGGCTTTTTATTTACCATCTCAACCTTATAAGCTATTAAATTTATCTCTTATAATCTATGAGGATTTACAATTACTTACAATCTACTTCTACCATCATTTAGGATATTATAATCTCTTTTCCTTATTACATATGTGACATCCCTATTATGCTTCTTTGTAGTTAGGCTATCCTTCTCTTTTTATAAAGTGTTATTCAACTCATTCATGTCGACTCTCTCTAAGAGGCCTAAGCTTCACCTTTAATGAGACTCTACACTCTCTTATCAATACCACCTATAATTAGATTATCATAAGCCTACTAGTTTTTAGCTTAGTCTTTCCTTAAATTATACACCTAATTATAGAAGTTAGGCTTGTTGGTAGTTGATCTTCACTTTGTTGATTTATTAGTAGAGACTTCTTGATTTTAGGATTTCTACAAAAGAAAAACGGTTAGTGAGCATCGGAGCAAACTTTCATATCTAAGTCAATGGATGGTGCGAACCGTAACGAAGAACAGACAAAGTCGGTCGCTAAATGAGTCTAAGCTTGTTAAAAGTTTGAAAAGGAAGTGATGAGGAATATGCAAAAGGACAAATGCGAATGAACAGTAAGCAAAAACCCACAAACAGCTCCGATAGATATGATGTACCATTAGAACTTTTGAGGACTCACAACATAACTCAATAAAACGTACGAGATGGTCTGATGAGGTTACTAGGCACCTAGCCTTACTTAAGGGTTATAATAAGAGTAAGAAGAATGTAAACAAGCAATGTTTACAAGAGGAAAATTTCAAGTGTATTAATGTTCAATTTGATGTTTTATAGCTACAAATACAAAAGGTATTTATATCCAAAAATATAGGGCAACATGCTTAAAAAGAAAAAGACAAAAAGGACATTACCCTAGAGAAGTGTTGTACAAGAATATAAAAAGGTAAAAATGAATATTCAAGAAAAGTAATTATTAGTACAACATATTTTACATGTAGTCTTGTATATGTGGTGGTGATACATTGGTGAGATTGTTGGAGGATGCAGGAAAAAGAGTATGATCAGATTGTTGGTTCGAGAAGAGGTGACTAAGGATCAATCCGAGTTTCCTCTCTTAGCACCTTAGCGAAGGTGATGCCGAGTAGTTAGTTAGTTGGGATGTAAGTGAGTAGTCGAGAACAGCCTAGCTGTTATCTTAGCAATCTACAATTCAGTATACTTTAGAGAGATGGCCAATCATCTGGTTTGACATACAAAGTGATTCGGCAAAGAGATACTCAACTTTAGCAAGAGTTGGCTGGAGTAGGAGAATTTACCTTGCTGGCCCTTTTAGTCCTCAAGCTCAGTTATGGGTCAAAGGCCTAGTAGCCTGATTCCTATAATTCCTTCCAGGTTGATTTAAATTTAGGGTCAAATTTGAATGGTCTCGGATCAGCTCTTCATCAAGGTGATATGGACTGAGATTAACTACATTAAAGGTATTAGAAACCCTATAGTCGTCGGTCAACTCCAATCTGTAGGCATTATTATTGATCTTTTAAAAGATTCTAAAAGGTCCTTTAGCTTTTAGAGATAGTTTGTTCCTCCTCTTACTTGGAAACCTCTCTTTCCTTAGGTGTAGCTATACTAAGTCTCCTAGCTGAAAATGTTTAGCCATCCTGCCTTTGGTCTTCTCTCGTATACATTTGGCGGGCTTGATCAATGTACTAAGTGACTTTATCGTAGATGTGCTGAAGTGATTGTGCTCTAGCTCTAGCTCTTATATTAGGGTACTCTTACGTCAGGGTACTCTTACATCAAGGTCCTCTTGTGCAGGCATAGGTATAGGGGTATAATCGAGGGGTAACTTGAGATTAAAATTATATACTACTTCAAAGGGGGTCTAATTAGTAGTGTCATGCACTATTTAGTTGTAAATGAATTCAACCACTGATAAGCTGTCGTCTTAGTTAGCTAAGTTCTTACCTACTACAGCTTAGAGCAATGATCCCAAAGTGCGATTAACCATCTCTGTTTAGACGTTAGTTTTGGGGTGATAAGAAGTATTGAATAGTAGTTTGGTCCTTATCTAATGCCTTAAGATCCTCTAGAAATGGCTCAAAAACTCTAGGTTTCTATTGGAGACTAAACTCCTTGACATGTCACGTAACCATATAATCTCTTGCAAGAAAAGAGAAGTAATAGCCAAAGCGTCGTTAGTCTTGGAATAAGGAACGAAGTGTGCCATCTTACTGAACCTATCAATGATATCCATTATAAAATCATTGCCTTGAGTAGTTTGTAGTTGTTTGAGAACAAAGCCTATGTTTAATTTAGTCAATAGCTTCATCGGAATAGTTAAAGGCATTGGTTTTCCTTATTTAGCTTAGCACTTTGCCCTCTTGCACATGGCACAGCTTTCAGCAACTCAAGGTACATCTCACCTCATTCTCAACCAAAAGAATCAACTGTACAACAATTCATGTTCTTTTCTCCCTAAAAAGTCTGAACAGTCCTCTACTGTGGGCTTCCTTGATCAGCAGCTCCCAAAGTGAATAGGTCAACACATACAATTTCCCTCCTTGGAATAAGTACCCTTCCTCCATATGATACTCATTTACTATCATTCCATCGACATAATGCACAAATATGGGTTCAAAGTGTAATTCCTTAGACTACTGCTCCTTAATGTTGGAAAATCCAAACAATTTGGTCTACAGTTTAGTTAAGAGGCATGCCTCCTCAAAAGAGCATTTGCAACTATGTTGCTCTTCCCTTATTTGTATTTTATTACAAAATTGAATCTTTCAAGGAATTCAATCCCTCTTGATTGTTGCTTTAACAATTTGGTCTAACGTTGAAGGTATCTCAAGAACTCATGGTCAGTATAGATGATAAATTCTCTTGGCAATAGATAATATTGCCATACTTACAGTGCTTAGATCAGCACTAAGAGTTCTTTGTCATACACAGAATAATTTAGTTGAGGTTCTCTAAGCTTCTCACTATGATAGGCAATTGATCGACCTTCTACATTAGGAGAGTGCCTATTCTAATGCTTGACGTATCACATTTCAGCTCAAATATTTTCTCGAAATTAGGCAAAACAAGTATAAGGGTAGAAGTTAACCTTTTCTTTATCTCGACAAAACTCTTCTCCTCGCTTTCTCCCTATCAAAAGTCGGTGTTCTTCTTTGTTAACTCAGTAAGTGGTGTAGCGATGGTGCTAAAATTCTTGATGAATCTTCTATAGAATGGAGTTAATCCATGGAAACTTCTTATGTTGGCACAAGTAGTAGGAGTTAGCCAATCGACGATTAATCAAATCTTCTTATTGTTCACTCGTAAATCTCCTCCACTTACTATGTAGCCCAACAATAACACTTCCTTTTGGCAAAAACAACACTTCTTTAGATTGCGGAATAATCTTTCGATACGGAGGATGTTCAATACAGTACAAAGATGTTTACAATAACTTGGCATGTCGAAAATGTAGACTAAGATATCGTCAAAGTATACTGCGATAGACTTCCTTATTAGATGTCTCAACATATAGTTCATCAGTTTCATAAAAGTGCTTGAGGCATTTGACAGCCAAAAGGCATGACCATCCATTCATAAAATCCATGTCGAGTCTTGAACGCAGCTTTCCACTTATCTCTTGTCCCCATGCAGATTTGATGGTAGCCGAACTTCAAATAAGTCTTGTTGAAGACCTTAGCTTCACTCAACTCATCCAGTATGTCATCTAGTCTTAGAATAGGATACCTATACTTAATCGTAATCTTGTTTATGGTTCGGCTATCTATATACATTCGTTAGGTTCCATCCCTTTTTAGTAGTAGAAGCCCTGGCACAGTATTAGGGCTATGACCATACCCTCTCTCTAGTAACTCATTAACTTGACATTAGAGTTCAAAAGCTTGTTTAGGACTCATTCAATAGGCAGGCTTATTCAATAGAAGATGTGGTTGGTGGTGATTTCGGTATGATAATAGAGTGACAAGTGGAAGGGATTAAGACTATTGATTGCTAGTTAGTTTGAAGTGGTGAAGGCGTATTGGTGTTGGTTGAGTATGAGGGTGGTAATGGTCATAATGGATGAGAAGTTGTGTTGATGGGTGAATTTTAGATTGAACATAGTTTAAAAGGTGTAATTTTGCTAGCTTCTTAGAGGTAACTATGTTTGGGTTCTTGTTTTCCTTACCCTTTCCATCCTCCTGCTTCTCATCAGACTACTTTTAACTACCACTCCCTTCAAAATTGGTCCCATATATTCATCTTCTATGCTATTAGCTTTACAATTCTTATTGAGATGTCTAAAGCAACCACAATTAAAACACCAGTCATTTAGTCTTTCATATTTAAAGAGCACTTTATATTTATATTCTTATTTTCCATTAATCTAGACATGAGATTTCAATGGAGCATCTATTGGTATGCAAATCCTTACCCTAAAAAATGCCCTCCTCTTACCCTTTCCCGATTTTAAAGGCTTTACCTTTATTAATTCTCCAATTCTTCCACTAATAACCTTAGTACACTTCTTAGTTAAGTGTTCCAATCTTAAACCATGGATCTAAACCCAAATCTTAAGATTATTTAATAGAATCTCTTCAATTGTTTGGTTTTTATTCCATTCTTCAATTATCACACAGTAACCTATTATAGGCTATGGGGATTCATCAAATAGTTTAGTAGCAAAGGATCTATTTCTCACACCCACTAAGGATAAGTTTGCTTTAATAAAAGTAATTGAAGTAACCCCATACCCTTTCCAAGAGCTTCTCATCACATTCACAACTGCAATTTTAGTTAACACTTTATCAGAGATAACTATAGCCACCAGCAAAATCTCATCAGAGTATTTGTATGCAAGGTCCTCAATCTTCAAGGGATATTGCATCAAAATCTGGAATTGAAGGAGCTTTAATTATGGAAGGCAAAACAGATCCGTAAGGCTATATGGAAGAAACAAGAAAGTGAAAACGAGAAGTAAACTAACAAAGAAACTCACAAAGATTCTAATACTCATATGGCAATGAAGACCGAGTAAGACGGATACATATACACAAACAAAGGAATGTATAGAACGATGATGAGAAAATTGGAACAGCTAAACTTTTTTTTTTTCTATTAACTTTTAGAATTTCATTTTTTTTTTCTTTTTTCTTTTCTAGATTTCTAAGAGCTATACAATATAAAGAGGAAAAGGATTAGCGAATGAACAATGAAGAGAGTTATGACGAATTCTTAATTCGAAAAACCATGCTTAATTAGTGAAATGATTCATGTAATTATTTCTTTAGCACATGCAGAAAACAACAAAAAGAAGGAGTATCGTAACAGAAAGAGGAAAGAGAAAAAACACCCATTTGGTGTGATACTCTCCAAAACGAGAGGAAATGCTCTCTCTAAAAAAATAGAGAGAGAGAGATAGAGCAGAAAGAAAATAATTAAGTTTTTTGTAAAATAAAAATAGCTTAATATGTGAAAATTACAAGGGCACCGCTTAGATAGAAACAGTGATATAAAAACCCCATAATCTTTTAGCACGTATGTGTACATCAAAAATAGATTGGTGTAGGAAATTTATAGAAATGCTTCATAACCCGTGAGACTTGACCAATTATGATTCCTTCTACATGTTATCCATGAGGAACCCATGATATGTGATTACCACAAAGAATTAAGTGAAAAATATTAATAAATTTAGATAATTTGTTGTAAGAAAGTTTATAAAAAGGTAGATCAAGTATCGGATTTAATAATTAAAATATCGATTAATAATAAAACCAATAACAGCACCAACCTTTTAAGGATTGTAGAATATAAACTGTTTGCTCAAATTTGTTGTTATTTGCAAACTTAATCGCAATTATATTTGGTGATCGTTTCACTATACATAAAACAAAATTTATCACCTTTAATTTTTTTTACTTTTTTTGGTAAAAGAAAAGAAGCTATTTTAGATTTGAATGACATACTAGAAAATGAATAAATTAATAATTGTAACCTAGATGTGCAATGCAAGTCATAGGATGACGCATGAGTTTACACCGAATGCTCATTTCCACCTCGACTAATGATACATATTAAAATAAATCGTATAAGATCCACCACACGTCATTGTTCTTATAAAAACTACCATATTAATCTATAATACCTTAAGTCAAAAATAACGAATAATCAAGCTAACAAATATTAATAGGCCTATTTCAATTATTTGGCTCAAAAGTTTCAATCTTGTATTGACAATATATTCACAATTATAATGTTATAAACTAGTATCACAACCCCCTATAATCCATGTAAGACATTTAGCCATGGGGTCTTAAAATCTTCTCTCATTTAAACATGCAACGTTTTTGTCATGAGACCTTACAATTGGGCTCAGATCTTCCCCCTTTCAGGCTTACAATTTAGGCCACCTATTACTTATAGGTCATCTTGGAAGTATGTTAGGAGTTACCAACTCGATGACACTCCTCATCCTCCTTAGATCTCTTCACTAAATTAGAGTCAGACGTAACTTATCTACCTATTGGTAAAGGGTTGGTTTTGATACCATTTATAATGTCTTAAGTCAAAAGTAGTAAACAACTAAGTTAACAAATACTAATAGGCTTATTTCAATCACTTGACCCAAAAGTTTCAAGTTTATGTTGACAAGATATTTACAATCACGACTTTATAAATTATTACTGCAATCTCTTACAATCCATATAAGATACTTAATCATTAGGTCTCATAATTTTCTTTTCTTAAATACGTAATGTCCTCATCGTAAGACCCTATAATTGAATATAGATCTTCTTCTTTTTCTTTATACAATTCAGGCCACTCATTACCTATTAGTCTTCTTGAAAGCATACCAGGAGTCATCAAGTTAATAACACCCCTACCCTCCTTAGGCCTCTTCTTTAAATTAGAACTAGATCCAAATCGTCTACTTATTAATAGAGGATTTGCTTTGATACCATTTATAACTCCTTAAGATAATAGTAGTGAATAATCAAGCCAAAAAATATTACTGAGCTCGTTTCAATTACTTAATCCAAAAGTTTCAAATTAATATTAATAATATATTCACAATTATGATCTTATAAAGTAGTATCTTAACCTTCTATAATTCATGTGAGATATTTAACTATGAAGTTTCACATAATTATTAATTTTTTCTTTTAATCATTAAATGATAACTAAACTTATAAAAACTATCCAAGTGCTTCACTCCCATGTCTTATTGATCCTATAGTCAATGTGTCTGGATACCTTTCCATATGCAAAAATTATTAAAATATGTATTCACTTTCCTCCGGATCCTAGATTATCTAAAGAAAATAATTCGAGTCAATAATTATTTTCAATTGATCCCCTACTCCAATACCATTTTTTCCGAAACACAGCTAATGTATGATCAAGACCACACAATTGATTCATAAAGTAGTTCTCTTAACACCAAAATTACTTAAATTTCATCCATTACTTAATGCACCACTTGCCTCGCCTTGGACGATATGGTGTTGGATGGCCATAGCCTACAAGGAAGTTGCCATTGTAACACTACAAGCAAGAAGAGATTGGCTCCTTCGTAAAATCTGGTAAAATAAAAGAAAGAACCGGTATAGTTGTTAAAAGTAAATGATAGGGCAACAACTATGAAAACCACTCTTAAGTGGGTCGAGGCAAATGTAACATCATTGAAACGCGCATAAGCAAGCTTCAACTAAGTAATGCGGTGATTTAGGAAAATGAAAAATTTAATCATCTTTATATGTGGGATGGCACATAAACATGTTGAAATATATATATATATATATATATGAGTGGAAGGACATTGAAATGTTATAATTGGACATTTTTAAAAGGTCCAGTGGTCTTAGTAGTCATCAAAATAAAATTTCAATGGTTAATGTGACATTTTTTTCTAAAATCATAGGGACATGCAGTGAATTTCGCCCTCAAAAACACCTCTTGCCGTTCCATTTATTAAAAACTGCTTTTCTCCACTG
Organism: Lumnitzera racemosa; assembly: GCA_024138005.1. Lineage (NCBI taxonomy): Eukaryota > Viridiplantae > Streptophyta > Magnoliopsida > Myrtales > Combretaceae > Lumnitzera > Lumnitzera racemosa. The sequence continues at coordinate 40,445,446 of JAMXBC010000003.1, forward strand.
CAAATAATGTGGGAAGGCAAGTCTTGCGTTCTCAACCGAAACTATTCAAGTTGTGAAAAAGCACCAATATTTTAAATTAGTATTAAAAAACAAAAGGAATGGTGCATATTTATAATCTAACTCCAACACGACTAAATTATTATTATTTAAAAATCGACTTATTTTATTTTTTTATAAAAAAAGAAAGTAAGGGTTGGGGGGAACTTAATGGATTTTCTTAAATTATAGAGTCCTTGAATATTTATTTTATTTTAGAGATATTCCCCTAGCCGTAATATATATTTTCCAATAAATACTTTATGCCCTTAACTTTTATTATGTAAGCCTGAAGACAACGACTCAGCATTCCTTCAAGCAGTGGTTTCGTTTCTCTTTTATCTCCTGGTTACATTGACAGCCGCCATCATTGACACTGTTTACCCAGGGATGTTTTTCTTTTCCTTTCTTTTTTTTTTTCTGTAGTTACTGATAATATCGGTGTTGTTGTGGACCAAATAGATTCATCCAATCCAATTTAATTATGGTTATAAAACAGTCTACATTACTTTTTTTTGCCATCATTGTTTGGTTGGTCTTCCTTAATTGACTCAATTCGCTTAAATCAATTTCTATTGGATCTTTTAAGTTTTATAAGTCGAAATATAATTTTTTTTAGAGAATTGTACCAATTTATTAAAAGGATAAATATAAATAAAAAATAAACTACAAGAAAAGTTTTCTAACTTTCAAGTATCAAGTAAGTAAAAATTATATACTAGGAAAATTATAAGACAAAGAAATATTTATGGTCACCTATGTAAAACTTATCATAATTCAAATATATTTTATTTGAAGATGATATCAAATTTTCGTTCCTTAGAAAAATACAAGAAAAGAAAAGAAAGAGTGTAAGAAAAGTCAAAGAAGGAATTGAAAGGAGTTATAGGCTCACACTTAGCAAGGAAATATTCCCCTACAACAGTCATTTGTCTAAGGAAAGGATAATAGACCAAGTTAATCATTAAAATTATATAGATGAAATTTCTATAAATTTAGATATTAGCTTGCTATTCCTTATAAGATGCAATGTTTTAAAAGAAATGCATCTTTGATATGAACTTATGCATTTAGGAAGATATCTATAAAACATGATTGCATTGTTTGTTAATATGTATGTTATATACAAGTTTTCAAATAATTGCATTCTTTTGCATAAAGCTCGGTTTTTGGGAAATTTTGTATAAGGTATGCATGGTTTCAATTTTTACCTCTATATATAAGAATATCCCAAAAAAAAAAAAAGAAGGTTATGTCCTTTTATATTAAGTCATATTTATTAGAGCAGAATCAATTTGCTAATATGCAATAAATAATTTAATTAAAAGATATTAACATAACTTATAATTGTGATATTAAATAGGCTATTATCTAAATTATGCAGATATATAGTGTTACATCATATTTTTTAGATATAAAGTTAACATAAAAGGGTTTTCAAAATTATATATAATTTGGTTTATATTTTGATATTTTTAGTACGATGTTCTCTTTTTCTTTTTCCTTTCTTTGTTTCCCTTTGATGGCGATATTTTATGTCCATTCCATGTCCCATCCGACGTGATTTTGGGCCATACGATGGTCACAGATTCAGAAATTGTGGACTCAAAATTAGGATGCATTGCATGGGAGATGTGTACGCCGGGTTTCAGGTGACGTGGCGTTAAAATTAAGAATTGTAAAATATTTGCATGGACTGGACTGGAGTTGTTGGTGTTTTATCATATTTTAATACTAAACCCTTATTCGACATGCCTATTGCGTCCAAAACACAAGACTGACCAGAGAGCTCTCTCTCTCTCTCTCTCTCTCTCTCTCTTTCTGTGACCTATTTAAACCTCTAACATCGTGCCATGTGTCACCAACCCACTTCCTAAAAGACTCCTTCCTAGCTCCCCCTCTCTATTCCTAAACTGATCGCTATTTTCCCCCGTCCTTCTTTTCATGATTATTTGTTTAGTCTTGTTAATTAGTGAGCTATTGAATGAGTAAAAAACAATAAGTTCATATTAGTTTAAAAAATTTATAAAAGAGAAGATTTTTATTTTATCTAATTCTGTATGTAAATCAAACCTAAATTATCCAAATAAGTTATACCAATATTTTAACCACTAAACAAACCTTCACAGATTAATCATAACTAATTTTATTATAAAAGGTTTGTATTTTTTTTTTTACAAAAGCTTAATTGAGAAGGAAAAAAAAATGGTCACATAGTTGAAGACATTTTTTTAAAGTCGTATTAAGTGCATAAAGAACTAAATAATAACAAAATCATTATTGCATAAATCATACTCATATTACAATTCATGCGAGGAACAGGCATATCAACAACTCTAATAAGTAATAAACAAGTACAAGTGTTATTAAACAACATTAAAACAAAAACACATATAAATAAATATATACACACACTTTCTCGTTGTAATGCTATCAAGAGAGGCCGAGTGACCACACTCTACCTCACCCATTTCCCCAAAATATGTTCAGGCTCCTAAACAACCGTCTCCGCCGCGTTTGCCGTCGTCTTGGGTGGTCCATCCGCCGCCGTTCTAAACCCAAGGTGGTCATAAAAAAGTTGGGGAAGACAGAGTCAAAGTCCCAATTTGGTGGCACTAGACACGAGTTGACTACAAATGGTCCTGCAGCGGTCCATCCAAACACCGGTTTGGGAACCGAAAAGCCCATCCGAGTCGCGACTTTCAACGCTGCCTTGTTCTCCATGGCACCAGCAGTACCAAGATCGGAGAGATCAGATAGCCTCGACCTTAACAATCAAGAAGAAATGGTGAAAACAAGACAGCCTATGGACAACCTTAATTTTCGTGCAAAGTCGACCAATGATCGTCCCAAGAGCATACTGAAGCAGTCTCCTCTGCACCCAAATTCCATGAATGAGAATAGCAAAGACGGCAATCTCTCCAGACAGCAGAAGTTCGCGAAGTCGAAATTAAGGGTGTCCATCAATTTACCAGACAACGAGATTTCTCTTCTTAGGAACAGAAAACTGAGCTTCAGAGAAGAAGAAAACGAACATGGTGTATCCTCAAACGGGGCAATTACCAGGATTTTCAAAGGAAAAACACCGTTGAGGCATAGCTATAGCTATAGCTACAATTACAGTACGGCATCATCAAAACCGAACAATAATGTCTGGAACGGATTGGGTTACAGGAGCACTAGGACGGTGCTAGAAGTGCTTAAGGAAGTGGATGCTGACATATTGGCGTTGCAAGGTGTGAAAGCAGAGGAAGAAAGAGACATGAAACCTTTGTCTGATTTGGCTGGGGCTTTGGGTATGAATTATGTCTTTGCAGAAAGTTGGGCTCCCGAGTATGGTAATGCTGTTCTGTCTAAGTGGCCGATCAAGAGCTGGAAAGTTCGGAAGATCTTTGATGACACTGATTTCAGGTAATCATTCATTTTCATTTAGTATTTCTCAATCATCATATTATATGCTTGGAAATTTCTTTTACCTTACCTTTTGTTCAATTTCATGAGTCAAAATTTTACCAGTATATTTTGTTCACATACATGTAAACGAAAGGGAGAGAAAATTGAAACAACATGTAGTGATAAAGCCTTCATTTATTAGTCAACCGTTGATAGCATAGTCGTCCATCATCATGCCCCTCTCTCGAAAGGAATTGAGAGCAGAAAGAAAGTAGGGGAAAAAAAAAAAAAAAAAAAAAAGAAACAAGAAATTAAATTCCCTTCATCCCGTTCCCCATAGGGATTTAACTTGAATCATCCAAAATGCCTAATCATTGAAACATTCTCAACCAGTTTGGAATAGAGTGCGGTCTTAATATCAAAATAATTATCGCTATTATTATTATTATTATTATTATTATTATTATTAAAAAGAAATTTACTGGGTAATGCATATTATTATATATAAATATATACAATATATAACTATTAATTAAATTTAAATATAAGTGATGATAGGAGATAATTATTTAAAAATTTATTACTCCTGTTATGGCATGATTATATCCTTTTTCCTATTATTATGTACTACGCTTTGTAATTTTAACTGTTTAAAAAAAAGAATTGAAAAAGCCTGTATGGTTCAAAACTGTAGTGTTTGGCTTTTTCATAAGAGTTGAGGGAATCGTTTCTTAAGTAGTGAAACAAATAATTAGAAGATCCAATAGTACAATAAGACCCGAGTCTCTTCTACAGCCTGTTTGTCTTGGGATAATTATGCATATAGAAACTGTGGAACACACACTGTGAGAGTGGGCCTAAAAGATCCCAGTAACAGCTGTGTTGTGTGTTGCCAGTCACAGCACAATATCTAAAAGCCTAAAAACTATTTTTTAATGGACATGCTTACATGTGAGTTATCAGACAACTGTTTCAAAAGCTTACCCAAATATAATATGAAAAATGTTACTAATAGCCTTTAAAACTTTTTATTTTTATTTTATATTGGTTTTCTCGTACACGTATTTTATCTATTTTAAAAGGTATCATAAATTTTAATATTAAAATCTTAACAAGTGTTCTGAATACCCATTAATAAAATAAATATGGTAATAATAAAATTTTCCTTCTATGATGATTAAGCTCTTTCTTATTTCTTAAATTCAGGAAAATCTTATTTAGGGTAGAAGAAAAACAAACCAAGCTTTGGTAGTTGAACACTACATTTTCAAACAACTAATCTTATAGGAAATAGATAGAAGTTTAGTTGGTATGGAAGGCACCCATTTGGTTCATTAAATTCTTTATAGAGGGTGAATTTATTACTGCTGCTGAGCCTTTGATAAATGCCAATATTAGGAGGAATTTGACCACCAATAATTGCTTTAACTTAAGGAAAGACCAGAAGTATTTTAGTTTTCTAAGCTTAGCGTCAATTTCTTTCTTTTTAAAATTTTCTATAAGGGACTATGGACCCTAAAAAAATTTTCGCATGCAAAATGGAAGGGGATTTCTACAGCTTGGTCGATGGGATTATTCGTAGAGTTTGAATTAACAGTGAAGATTATTCTATACGAAATTGATTTTAATCACCGAACGGTGAACTGTTTGGTCATGTGAATGAAACCATAGACTAATATCATCTATTTATTTGTACTAGGCTTTTGTCTTGTTAATTAGCTCTATATGATTAGTGGATAAATGAAGTGATATCTAGAAAATATGTCCTAACTTTACTTGTGATCATGATTGTTAAAATCGTAAGTTAAATATATGTTTTTATAAATTTATGATTTTATAGTCCTTTTTTAGTTAAAATAAATATAAAATTATTTATGTATAAATTTTTAATAAAATTATGAATTTTAATATAAAATTTTATAAACTTACGATTTTATATAATTATATATAATTTTACCAATTCTATATATTTAAATGAATAATAAAATCACGATTTTTATAATCAGGGAATATTTGATATTGTTGTAAGAGATGTATATAGATGAAGGGGACTGTATGTTTATATCTCTGCTTCCCACTATCAAAAAGACGGAAAGACAAAATTGACTCGTGTGCTGTCTGCATCAATTGATATGCCTCTCTTATTTATTTATTTATTTATTTTCTGGTGAGCCTCGTTTGTAAGAATAAAATATGTAGTAGTTGTATACTCCAAATAAAATAGCAATACTTGAGAAAACATTGTTTCCTTACTTCTTAGAAGAAAAAAAAAATAAAAAGAAAAAAAGATAGAGAAAGAAGACAACACTATCCAACAAAAACTTTAAAATTAACACTCATTGATCAAAGTATTAAGGAACTTGCTTTAATAAGCTAATCTAGTGAAATTTAGTCCTTCCTTATTATTAGGTTTTCGAATTCCAAATTTCCCATCAACATTTTCTTATTTATAAACGTTAATGATTGCCTAGACACCATTTAACGATGCAACACTAATGAAACAATCTATGAAAAATAAATGCATGAATTTCTCGGTGTTCCCCAATATTAGTAACCTAATCATGTCATGCTGCAATTTGCATGCAACATTAGACTCAGTGTATAAGTACAAAAAAATTTGAAGAAAAAGAAAATATTGTAGTTGAGGAATTATCCAATTTTTGGCAGATTCAGGTGAAATTAGGTTTTGGTTGTTATTATTTTAATATGGGAAGGATAATATACAGGAATGTGCTGAAGGCTGTGGTGGATGTTCCTGAAACGGGTGAGGTGAATTTCCAGTGTACTCTCCTGGATCACCTGGACGAGAGCTGGCGGATGAAACAGATCGACGCTATCATCCAATCTAGTGATGGCCCTCATATCTTGGCCGGTGGTCTCAATGCCCTCGACGAAACCGATTACTCTTCCGAACGTTGGACCGATATTGTTAAGGTAAACTCAACATAAATCGCATACCTCATATATTTACTTCATGTTCATTTAGTTCTTCTATTTTTGAATAATAAAATCATGGTGCATATTTGGAGCCATTCAATTGACATAACCATTCATTTTCTTGCAGTACTATGAGGAGATGGGGAAGCCAACCCCAAAAGCTGAAGTGATGAGATTCCTAAAAAGCAAGCAATACACAGATGCTAAGGATTTCGCAGGAGAGTGTGAATCCGTCGTCATGATTGCTAAAGGCCAAAGTAAGTATATTTACTCTACTCAGGAAATTTTAGCTCTAAAGTTGAAAGCTAAACTAACTCAAATGATATGACAAAGATATTCCGAAAAGTTCAAGCTCGAGTTTATATTAATCAAACCCATGAGGAATTGTCTAGAATATGATTAGATTCGATTTTAACTTATTACCTCTCTTCTATATATATATATATATATATATATATATATATATATATATATAAACTCTTAAGGTGACGTGAATTATCATTGTTCACATTTTGATATTTATAGGCGTGCAAGGGACATGTAAATACGGGACAAGGGTAGATTACATATTATCGTCGCCACAGTCACCCTACAAGTTCGTTCCAGGATCATACTCGGTCATGTCATCAAAAGGGACATCGGATCACCACATCGTGAAAGTTGATGTGGTAAAATGTAGCAGTATCAATCTGCAAGATGATAATGTCAACAGTAAAAAGAGACGACAGAGGAAACAAAAAGTTGTAAAATTTACTAATAATATTTCTCGTTCTAGAGGTATATGGACAACACACGCATAAAATACATAGAATAATGATTGGCTTGGTTTGTTATATATCCAAATTATTCTTTCTTTCTTTCTTTTTTTTTTTTCTTATAAATCATGATCACATCTTATGAAAACTATTAAAATTATAGAACCATTGATGCCAGAACATTTTTCCTTCAATGTGATGCCAAATCAATTTTTTTACAATAATACATAACTATAATTATTTCTTTTTCTGCCAATTCATCATAATGAGTATCTTCTTAACTTTAACGCAATATTACTATTATATGCTACGATAAAATGCTGACATAAAATTTTATATTGGAGGAAGAATTTTTACCTGTTCACATTTTTCAAGGGTTTTAAGTCTACCATTTTAGTAATTTGGGATCTTTCTATAATTTTAATAATTTACGGGAAGTGATCGTGTTGTAATTTGCACTTTTCTTCTTTTACACTTTGGACTAGTTCATAGTTTCTCATTTTTGAGATGGAAGTGGAGTGATTATGGGGTTTGCTTCCTTGATGTATTTGTTGATGTAAATTAATCGATAAAAGTAAATGTCTTGTCACACGGAGTAAGAAGGGAATGTGCAACGGAGTAGAAGAATTGGTGCGATGACCCTCAGATTTTTGTAATAGTGTTAGTCGTGCATGAGAATATATTTTGTTATTTCCAAGTGCCACTTGACTGTAATTATTGCTAGATCTTGGCGTGTGATATGGATAATTGTACTACTGGCATTAAGCTATTTGAATTGATAAAGTCTTCCATGCGCAATATGCAATAAGGAACGTGTTTGATGTAAAGTCAACTTCAATTTTAACCCATTGAATGGGTGAATGTGCTTAACAGCAAAATGTTAACCATTTTGTGGCCAATGTGAACCAGGTAAGAGCATTTGATAAGATTACTTTACCTAAAATTGTATACTATAATTTCAACCATTACTTCTTCTTCAACAGGTTTATGAATAAATTATGTAATGAAGGAAAATAAGCTTAAAAAAAATACAATAAAAGAAAATGAGAATGACGATGAATAATTCATTGGAAATGACAACAATATTAAGTGTTTAATATTGTTGGTAAATGTATTGATTATTTATTTATTTTTATCATTAGTAAGTTGTAGTGTACAAACGGAAAATATCGTAATAGTTTTATTTTATTTTCTTTTTTTTAAATTTATTTAAAGAATTTCAACAATTACATAAATAGTTAATTAGTGAGACCTACAACAGCAGCAAAATAATAAACGGGGAATTTAAATTAATGACCTCTCCAACAAGAAAGAGAGTTCATGGTCACATCACTGTTTTATTACGTATTTGGATTGGAGGAAAGATTTTAAGGGAGGAATTTAAAGAGAATATTTTCCATTCCTTCATTCGGGATAACATGGAAAAATGGATGGAGTGGACTAAAAGGGAAGGTTTTCTCTTATGATCCATAAGAATCATCCTCTCTAAATGGAAAGGAAAATCAATTAAAGTTCTATATAATGCCATTTAATACTATGTTTGGGAAGAAAGAAGGAACTAAAAGAAAAGAAAACTAGAAGGAATTGATTAAAAAAAAAATCAGGATATTTAATTCTTCCGTACACTTAGTTTAGAACAGCAAACAAAAAAAAAAAAAGGAAGAAAAAGTAATATTTATTAGGAACAAGTAAGCGATGTAATATCAAATTACTAAAAGATCTATTGTAGTTAATAACTTCATTGATTATATTAGAGGTAAAGTAGAAAGTTGAATAATCTTTTCTAATTTCTCTCCTTTTGGTACTTTAAAAAAATTGAAAATACATATAATGAGCTTTCCTACCTAAATCTTTCCTTCTTATTCTTCTCTTATGTAAATAAAAGCTCTTCATTCACTTTCTTTCTTTTATAATTCTTTCCTTCTTCCCAAACATAATGTTAAGGAATCTTTTTATTGATTCATGCAAAATATCAAGTTGGCATTTTTCATTTTAAAACTATAAGGTCATATGTGGCAAAATTGTAAACAAGGTGAATGGTGTCAAGAGGAGGCTCTCTCTCTCTCTCTCGCATGGCAAACCCTAATTCAACGTCTCATCATTATAAAGACAAGGATAAAGATCTGCTTCATTAGAGAAAGAACAGGTTAGCATCTATGAATGATTCTAACTCAAAAACAATGGTGGTAGAGACCTTAACTCCAAACCTTAATGAAAATGAGTCATTTGCTCCCAAAAAGATTTCCGTTAAAGATACGGTCATTACAAATTTCCTCAGTGCCTATGAAAGGTACTATTTTCAAGATAATGATATGGCCTTTGAGATGGATCATGATGAGGACAAATCTAAGGAGGAGGAGGAATGTCTCAATAAGAATGTGGCACAGGGAGTATATTATGTGAACTTCTTGCATGCCGAAATCGAGATCCTAAGTGCACCGTAGAAGAATACCTTCATAGCTAAAATCCTCAGCCGTAATCCAAGATATAAAATTTTGCTTGATAGGTTGAATCATATATGGTGAAGATTAAGTACTTTTAAAATGATTTGTACAAGTTTGGGATATTATTTAATTTCCTTAGAAAATAATGAGGATTACCAATGGATTATAGAGAATGGACCTTAGTTTGTGAATAGAAGATACCTCACATTGAATAAATAGGCTCTAAGGTTCTAATTGGATATTACTAAATTTGATACTATAGCAACTGGGTTCGTATTTTTGGATTACTAGTGGAACTTTATTCTCCACTAGCTATAAAATGTATTTGTGAAAAATGAAGGCTAGTATTGAGATGTGATCCATATACGAATAGCTTAGGAAGAGGAAGATTTGTGTGAATCTTGATCTACTTAATATTAATATCCTATTGAAGTACATGATTGTTATTAATTGGGTACCATACATGGTTCTTTATCAAGGTCTTCCAAAATTGTGCAAGTTATGTAGTAGAATTTACCATAAAGATAATAAATGTTTGAATCTAAAGGAAGTCCTACAATAAATCCTTATGTAGAAGATTCAAATCAAAGGGAAGAGATGGTTTGGTTGGTTGAAGTGAATGGGAAACCCTTGAAAAATGGGGAAAATAGTGAATCTTTTGAGGAAGGAGTTAATGAAGGCCATGAGTCAGATAAGGTTAAGCGGATTGAGAAAAACAAAATAGTGTCTTCATCAAGTATGACAGCTGAACTCAGTCTGCCAATACATAAAAAGGACGAGTCAAATGATCTAGGTGAGCTGCTTACTATTCATTATAAAAAGAAAAAATAAAGAAAAGAAAAAAAAAGAAATCAGGGAAAGAAAAATTTGTCAAAAATAGCGGCTTTAATAGCTCTACAAACAAGTGAAATTATTGCGAGAAGTGAAAGGATTTTTTTAAAGGATATTAATGACTCAAAATGGTGGGACACTGAATAGACATAATTTTTCAAACTACCATAAAGGACATAAGAACCCTACCACTAAGATAGAGGAACCTCTTAGGTTTTTCGCCATGAAAGAACCATCTATCTACTATTAAAAAAAAAAAACACCCATCAGAATAAGCAATCTCCATCGTAGAAGAAATTAGCAAGAGAATATGGTTTAAATGCTAGAAGCAACTTTATCTCTTCAGGTCTTAAAGGATGATTCCCCATGGCTAATGGAACATCTGAACACAAAAATATGGGAAGCCAAAACCGCTTTGAGTTCCACCACTCAATTCATAATAGTAGAGGACATGAATGTGCATAATGTAATATGGAAAAAGCACTAAGTCCTCAAGATCATGTTCGACCCTCTACATCCGCTAAGAAGGAGGTTTATTTTGGATTAACGTATGACTCAAACAAGAGTAAAGGGAGTGCTGGTGGCACAATGCCAATAATGCAAGACATAATGATTAGAGAAGATACATCAGAACTATTAGAGGGGACATGAAAATTGATTATGGAAATGATTCTACTGGGGTTGGAGAATTTTGTAGTTGTTTAGAGAGCCCTATTTACGAAAATCTTTTTGAAGGGGCAGAGGAAGCAGTTTTGGTTAAAGACTTAGGAAATAAGGATGGTGATGATTAAAACTACTTTTTGACCATGTAGGTGGAGATTGGAAACGAAGGAAGTAGAGGAGGAAGCTAGTAGGGAGAGGTAGATACAATTGTTTAGCAGTCTAATTGATTCTAATCTTATGGATACACTTTCTACATCGATGTGACAAAAGCCTTTTTGAATCCTTACATGGAATGCAAGGGATGCAAGTTCAGAGCAAGGGAAATGACCGATTCATGACCCTTAGATCCTTGTTATTACTAAGGTAAGGAAGGGGCGTAAAGGGTATTGAGAGCTTAGGGCTCCAGTAAGAGTGGATAATATGATCTATAAAGAAGCTGATGGCTATAGGGGAGGTATTGTTGTGCTGTAGAACAAAGAGGATGTTGTGATAATTAAGAGAGTTGATTCGAAGCATGCATACCTACCAAATTCAAATATAATAGATGTGAGTGTTGATGTCGAACCCTCAGAGATCTTAATAACTAATACTAACTTTAGTTGTATTATTTAATGGAACAAATTCAATTCTTTAAACTAAAATTTGTAGCAACTAATTAATTTAATAATTAATCAAGAACTCAACAAGAAAGCAAAATATTAAATATTAAATTCAAGACTCAACAATGTACCTAAATCTTGATTCCCTAAATCTACACATGTAACTTTCCTTAAAAATAATCTAATTAAATCTTTAATTTCTTCTTAATCAAGAGAACTCTCTTTTAAAGTTAATAACTTTCTTAAGCTTATTAACCTTAATCTCTAGATTATCTAATAGAATTTCTTTCCTATAGCGTAATCTAAGATCGCATTAATCATATAGTGAAGTCTCATAAAAATAATATTAAAAGACAATATTATAATTCTAGAAAAGTCTTGCAATTTATCTTTAACATTACATAAGCTCTCATCAACTATGCTAGATCTAATTATACAAAAAATCTCTTAATCTTCTTATATAATATCATATTTAAATTACTAACCTACAAAATTATCAACTTAAAAATTCAAGTACATATAATTGATTCAAAAAGAATAAAGATCTTTATTAGATCTAAATAAACTAATCATCACATTTGAGATATAGGTTTCACATATCCTTGCTCAATGAGTTTGTCCACCTATCTTTTCAACTTGGCAACCTGCTTAGGGTTCATCCTGTATGTAGGTTGGTTCGATACGGCAACGCTTGGCTATAAATCAATACCATGCTCTATGCCTTGGACTGGTGCTAATTCTTAAGCAGTTCTTCCATAAAAAGGTCAGAAAACTCATTTAGCAAGCTTTAAATTTCTTCTAGGACATCCGGCAATTCCTTCATCTCCATCAATCTTCTAACCAACAAGAACGTGTGTTCATCAGCCTTCTTAGCAAAGCGAAGTTCTCTATGGCTCAATACTAGGGTTTTCTTCTTATTAGCTCGAGTGAGCTAATTACAGGTTTCATTTACTTGGGATGGGGTTAGGGGTTTCAATATCATCCTCCTTCCATCCTTAACAAAAGCATAGGTGTTATTATACCCATTGTGTGTAACACATCATTCAGATAACCAAGGTCATCCAAGTAGTAGATGTGAAGCTCCCACGAGGACGACATCGCATACTATTTTGTCCATGTATAAATTTTCGACACTAAACGACACGGTCACTTATTCATTCACATGTAAAGAACCTTTATCATAAAGCTAATGTAGCTTGTAAGGTCGGTAGACCCAACCTCCGCACAAAGGATTGCATAACCATATTAGTACAACTTCCTCTATCCACTATGATTATACATAATTGGGCTTTAATGGTATACTTAGTATAGAACAAATTCCCCTATTGATCCTCTTCAAAGTTCAGTAAGGTACTTAGTACTTGCCTTAAGATAAAGGTCATCACTTCTCCCTAGTCGACATAAATGCAGGTCTCCTCTTCCTCTTCTTCTTCAATCTCAGGTTTTCTAACATCTTCTTCTTGAGCTAGCTCTAGTCAATACTATCCACTATATCTCCTTAGAGCACCATGACATGTCAATTTAGATATTTACCAACCATGTGTCTAAAGCCTAGACATTTGAAGTACTTCACCTCACTAGTCTTTCGTTCAAAGGTCTAGCCTTTCTCATATGTCTTTTAGGTTGGCCTACTCTCAACTCAGCTTGGATGATTGGCTTGGCCTTACTGGTTTCCTTGATTATCTTCAAATCCGTCATTCCTCTCCTTGAACCTATTTAGCCTTCTTGGCTTAACTTGTACAAGTCGGCACAATACTAAGACTCGTGAGAGTATCAACCCTTATATTATCTTAATAGCCTCTTCTAATGTGTAAAACCTCTGTACTTCCACAACATTGTGAATCTCATACTTAAGCCTATAAATGAACCTTAACACGGTACATGCCTCTGGTTCTCCCATGTCAGCTCAAATCATTAACATCTAGATCTCTCTTACGTAGTCATCAACAAATCGGTTTCCTTGGTGAAGCTCCTGCAACTTTGCAAAAGTATCTTGGAGGAAAGTCTTGAGCATAAATCTACCTCTTAACAACCTTCTCATCTCATCCCAAGTTCTAACACCTCGTCTTCCATCTCTTGCTTTGGCGACATTCAAATTCTTCCACTATATGGTGGCATACCTAATAAATTCCAACATAGAAAGTTAGACTTTGATTGCATCTACATCCTCATTACCATAACATTCAAATATTTTCTTGATCTTATCTTCCTGCTCCAAGTATTGATTTGTATCTCCACTTCCACCCAAGGGCGGGATTTGTACCTTAACATTGTCTATCCTTTGAGGAACGTACTGTCCCCGTCCCTACGCTTGATAATAGTCTACTTCTTCTTCACTAAACTCTTCAACACCCATCTTCCCATCACTTTCCCTAATCTCCTCTAACTCCAGTCTTCATCTAGTAACTTTGTTTGCTACTTCTTTAGCTCATGGTGGTCAAATTAGGCGATTGGTCCAATTTCCTTAGACAAAGCATCTCTTAGGGGCATTTTCCTATGGGTTTTGCTGTTGCATACTTTGGGGTTATTGTCTGTTAACTTGTATTGTGGTGACTAGACTCTCAATAAGGTTTATGATTCTATCAAGTTTATTGTCAACCAACCCTAGGTGTTATTACCATTATGACTATGACCAAGTTGAGGACTACTACTCTAGTTATCAATCACTTTCTATACACTTGAATCTGACATGGTACAGTATTACTCAAATGAATTAACAACTTGCTAACAACTGTAATACTTGATAGCTACTCAAATAGAATAGAAACAAACTTACTTTATTTTTATAAGGAGAAACAAAGTAGAAATTAAGTAACAACAAGACTACACTTGCTATCACACAAATACATACAGTAGCCATGGAAGGAACATAGTAGCTACTAATAGTAAAGTGAACCAAAACTTCACTATAACTTTACACACTCCCTCACAGAACCATGCTTTGATACCAGCGAATTCGATGCATCTCTTGGGTTAAACACATGGAGAGGCATCACAACGAAGCAAACTAAAACAAATAGGAAAAAGGTTAGCAAAATCTAAGCAGTTACTGAATAGATATGACAAACCACTTGATCTCACTAGGCCTACAATCCATTGGATATGATGCATCGGTCTAAATTGAAGGGTCAGTCACTACTACTCCTTACTAAAAGGAATAGATAAGAGTTAAATGGTAACGAGAATACTAAAGTTGCTTAAAGGAATAATTTTTGTGTTGAAGAGATGATTGTTCACATACAAGAAAGTGGGGATTTATAGACTTGTCTACTATGGTTGCTTTACATGTATGAAAAGACAAAAGGATATTCAATAACTAGGTTACATAAGATATACTAAAAAGGGAACAAGAGACAAAGAATATTCAGTGTGAAAAGGAAAGAATCATTTTAGAATATTATGTCAGAAGATATGTGTCGCTTGACATTTGGATAGGAAAAATATGGTACAAGGTAGGTGAAAATAGAGTAAAGCTTATGGTTAGGGGCCGACCTAATGTGGACCAAGTCAAAGACTAGTTAGTTCTTTTGAGGAGAAGTCAGCTTAATTTTAAGTCAGGTGCTTATGGTCAAATTGGGAGCTCACCTCAGCTACTCTTAGGTTGTCTCCTAGGATAAAGCATTACTTTTGAACAAGGGTAAATCTAATGCTTGTAAGGATCCGATAGTCAAGTTAGCTTGAGATCAACTCAAGATAAGAATCTTTATCTTAGCTATGGCCTAAAGCTATTATCTTTCGAGCGAGTCCTTAAAGTCTTTTATCTTGGCTGCTCATGATCGGTCCGAGGGATTGATTCCTATTATATCCAAAAGTAAAGGTCTTCTACTTGGTCTTGAACCGATTTGACCATCTACCTATTATTTTGGACACCTTAGCAACCACTAGAAGTGGGTCGAAAGAAGATAGACCCTTTTAGTTTCAACTTATATTGTTGGAGCATCCTAGTTTTAAGGGTTTTGTCTAAAACAATTAGGAGCTCTCTCGTTTAGATACCTAGAAAACTTAGAATCTTTCATTTCATGGTTAAGGAAGTAGAATGTAGAAATCTTTAGACTTATTCACACAAGGAAAAAAGTTGTACAAAAGAAACTTGAAGGAGTAAGGAGGAAGAGGTTGTGGAATAATCCGTTGTAGTGGCTTATTGATAAGGAATAGTTTCTAGAATAAGAGCTCTAAGCTATTCTTTGAAAATAGGAAAAGCTCTAGGTAGCTAAGCTAAGTCCAAGTGGATTATTGTAGGGGAGAGAAACACTAGATTCATTTAAGTTAATGCACTTTGCCAAAGATCAAAAGCATAGATATGTGGGCTCTTTGATAGTATGGGAAACTAGGTATTGAATATCATGGAAGTTTAGCAACCGATAAATAGATACTTCTCTAAGCTGTTCTTAACAAAGACGAATCTAATTAGGAGAATGCAGCTAGATTGGAGTGGTGGGCAAAGAGTTTTATCAAAGAAAGAAAACATGAATCTAGGTAAAGATTATACAGATGAAGAAATTAAGAGGGCGCTTTTATGTATCGGTAATAATAAAACTCTATGAGTTGATAGGCTTAGTGTGGTGTTCTATAAGAAGTGTTGGTGTAAGGTAAGCTTAACAGTTGGTAATACTGTGAAGTTTATTCTAAAGTCCCAATAAATGATCCTAAAATTAAACAAGATACTAATTATGCTTATTCCTAAGCTGGTTGGCACTAATAGGCTAAAAAATTTTAGGCTAATCAACTTTGTCTAACCATATATAAAGTGGTCAGTAAACTTTTAGTCAATCAGCTTTGTAGATTGTTAGATGATTTAATAAGTCCGGAGCCAGTGAGTTTTATCCCAAGTAAAGTAGTAAGAGATAACATAATTGTGTTTTGAAAGCCACTCCATCTCTTGGATAGTAGAAAAGGGAAAAAGAATAGGATGCTAGTAAAACTGAATCTTAAAAGGGCTTATGATAGAGTAGAGTAGGACTTTATGAAATCTTCCTTGTAAAGTCTAAATTTTGCATATTTATGGTTGAATCTTCTCTCCTCATGTCTAAGCTCTTCATTACTCTAGATAATTTTTAATGGGTTAATGATAGAGGGGTTTGAGTGTTCTAGAGGTCTAAAACAAGGCAATCCTCTCTCATCCTATCTGTTTATCATATTAATGGAAATGTTCAACCAAATGATCCACCAACTAGTGGAGGAGAAAGAGTGGAACCCAATAAAAATCAAGGGGTCTTAAGTGTATCTTTCACATTTATTCTTTGCTAATGACATTGTCTTGTTGGGAGAGGCAACTGATGAGAATGTGCAATGTATGATGAAAGCCATTCAAGCTTTTGGGACTAAATTTGGACAAAAAGTCAACTTTCAAAAATTAAGTATTGTTTTCTTAAGGAACACGAGCCAAGAGCACAAAGAAAGCATCTACAATTTATTTAGGATTTGGATGAATGTTTATTTAAGCAAGTACTTAGGTTTACTAGTTTAAGCAAGTGGCTATATTGATAAAATAGACTTGGAGTTTATCTTAGAAAAAACACATAGGAAATTATTAGTTGGAAGGCCTATATGTTGAGCATGGTTAGGTGCTAACTTTTGACTAGGACAATCCAAGAAAGCATCTCTAATTTTTATTCTCAAGCTATTCCCTTTTTGAAGTCTATTGCAAGTTGTCTTGAGAAAGTATACAGGGACTTCTTACGAAGAACAACTAATGATCATTAGAAGCTACATTGGATTGGACAAAAAGTTAAAGTAACCAAGGGAAAAGGAAGGTCTAGGTGTGATAGACGTGTTAAAAAGAAACGAAGCAAATTTTTACAAAATTACTTAGGAAGTTTAGAAAAAGAAAGCATTATGGATTGATGTTGTGAGAGTAAAATATTACTTAAGTGATAGGCAAAGAAATTTAAAGAAAGGGTATGCTTTCTATTGAGCTCTAACGAAGGCTATGGATTAGGTGGATCAAAATGCAAAAATTAGAATCTGTAATGGAATGTCTACAAAATTCTAGTCAAAGTCTAGAAGCGTAATGAAGTGGCTTTATGGCCTTATAAATAAGTTTGATCATGTTTTGACAGTTAAGTAAGCATGGGATGTAGTTGAAAGATGGAAAGAAGATATAGTAGGATATCCTTTAGATCCCAATATTTGTTGTTGGCTCGGAAATATTGTAGTGGTTGAGAATAGTCAAGATGAAGATATCAAATATTGGCCTGATGAAGTAAATGGTCACCTTTCTTGTCGATTAGCATACGATCTCTTATGTTAGAGTGATGAGGAAAATCTAAATTCTCAATCCTAGGAATGGATATGGAAAACCCCCACTTACCTACACATTCAAATGCTCCTTTGGCATATTTTAATTAATGGTTTACCAACAAGGGATAATCTTCGTAGGAGAGGGTTAGAGGTCGATCCCATTATCCCTTATGTGGTCATAAATTAGAGGACATCTTATACTTATTCTTCCTATGTGAAGTTAGTAGGGAAGGTTGGATAAGAATGGGGATTAATAATGTTGTGTATGTTAAAGTAAAGATGAGATGACGGAGCGGTTAAAGAAAGAAGCTAAGTGGAAAAGGAAGAACTATCACAATCATGTTACTCTAAGGCAATCTTTTATCTTGTTTATGCTTAGGGGAATTTTGTGAACACCAAGGATTCTTCAATTTTTATGAGTATCTCAACAAAGCTTGATATCTTAGGTAATAGTAAAAATTTAAATGGAAAATTTTATTGAAGCTTAATTGGGTCTTCACTATATCTAATAGCTTCACATCTTGATATCTTATTTAGTACCTATGTATGTATTGGATTTCAAAGTTCACCAACAGAAACATACTTAGTTGTAGTTAAAAAGATCTTTAAATATATAAAAAAATGCTACAAAATTAGGAATTTGGTATCCTAAGGGTCAAAATTTTGATCTCATAGGATATTCAAATACTAATTATGGAAGTTGCAAAGTAGATAGGAAGAGTACTTTAGGTACTTATTAGTTCTTAGGGGATAAGCTAGTTTCTTGGTTTTCCAAGAAATAAAACTTTATTGCTCTTTCAATTGCAGAAGCTAAATATGTATCAATTGGAAATTGTTGTGCTCAAATACTTTAGTTAAAACAACAATTGAATGATTATAGGATAAATTATAAAAATATACCCATAAAATGTGACAATACCAGTGTTATTAATTTGACAAAAAGATCCAGTTCATTACTCATGGTCAAAACATATAGAAATAAGACATCATTTCATTCATGATTACAAATAATGATGTGAGCGTTGATTTTGCACCAACTAAATATCAATTTATAAACCTTTGGATAAAATATGGTTTGAATTTATTCATAATGAAATTGGTGTGTTCAATCCCTTTTATTAGCATGGAGAATATTTAATTAATTCCCCTTTTAGCTAAAAATCATTGGCACATGCAAAAAAATTTTGGTTAGTTATTTAATCCAAATATTAGTATTCTGTTTCCTAACATGTGTCAATGTTAATTTCTTTTATTTCAATCAAACTCTAGTTATAGTTTAATCTTCTGTTTTCTAATGTCAAGTCCATCTATGGACTTAGCTGTGTACTTTTTGTTCACCAATGAAGTCCTTTTTCTGTTTTGCACATATTGTCTAATTACGAATGTTAAGGGGGAGTTAATAAATAGCTTTTAATGATAACAAAAAAAGGGGAGAAAAACCAAAAACATTTAGGTACTGCACAACATGATAATCATGATAGTACATCAAAGTAATTTTCATTGTTTGTATAATGCTTCCTCGTTGTTCTTTATTGAACATCAATTCAATCTACTTTATGTTTGTGGATTTATAAGTGTTTTTTTTATCATAAAAAAAGCGGAGAATATTAGATATCTCTCATAAATTTTGACAATAACAAAAAGAGAGAAATGCTAATAAACTAATAAGTATGCAAGTATTCAAATAGAATTACAAAATGTTTAACATTGTAATTTAAGTTGCATTTAGAAACTTATTTAGAAGGTTTGAATCATTTGGAAAAAAAAAACAAGTATAGAAAACTTCAAAGAATGTTTCAAAAGTTTTTATAAGAAGAGTTAGTACAAGTACATCAAAAAATAATTTAGAAACTTTGAAGAAAAATAAAATGATGCTCTTTAGAAGGTTATTCGGATAGTTAGTCTAGAAGAGTAACATTGAAAATTATTACGATATCTGTTTTGAAGTGAACAAGACATTACTCTACTAGATTGGGTATACTAGGGAAATACACTTAATCTCATTTCACCTAAACTAGAATAAAAATCTATGGGAATTATTTTTAAGGGAATTTATCTTTAGATAAGGATAAAGATAAGGTTGATTTCAAAATTTTGTGGGATTTCAATTTAAAATCTCAAGCTAGTCTAAAAATTGCTAATCAAAGTATATTTGATTGTAACAAGATTAGAAGATCTAGTTTAAAAATTCAAACTCTCATATTTTCTCTACAAATATCTATAGATTATCACTTATATGTTCAAATGGATAAACTTTAATTGAAGATAATTCTTAACAAATTAGCCATTGGAAGACTCCAATATATAAGGAGAAAGGATTCAAAATGTTACATATGATTTTGAGAAGGAAAATACACATACTCTGATTGTAGACATTATCTACTATTTAAAAGAACATCAAACATTACTCAGATACTTTTTTAGAGAGTTGACTCGAAGCTGATGACTTTACAATCTTCATTTCCATTTTCATGCAAAATTATTTAGGACTTACATTGTTATTTTCACTTGTATTGTGTAAACTTCATGTATTGCTTGAGTGTTGAAAGAAGTTTGATTGTACTATATAGATATGTAATTAGCCTAGATTGTAGAGAAGCTAGATAGGTAGAGTAAAGAGTTATTGAGGCCAAGTATGGCTAATATTTATAAACTCTCATGTTTTGATTTAGTAAATTAAGTAGAATGATACCAATGAAGTAAACCGAGTCTTAAGTAGTAAAGCTAGAAGATAATAGTACGCAAAAAGCCGAAGCTTTATAAATTTTGAGCCTAATTTTTTCCTCCTTTTCTCTTTTAATTTGTGCTATTTAATTGTATTATTTGTGTTGAATTATTAGAGTACCACTATTCACCAATTTAAGTTATTAAGAGGAGTAATTTTATTTACATCAAACAATTTAAAATTTTTTAAAGATATCAATTCATCCCCTCTCTTGATATCTTATATGAGAGCAACAACATGGGACACTTAATTGGGGGTACCAATTGACTTTGATAATGATTGAGAAGTTCTTAGAGAAATTATTAAAAAGATGCTTCAAGGAGTTGAACCATCTTAGCGAAGGAAGTAGAAAGTGTTGAGTTAACAATGTTAAATAAAAGCACTTATTGGGAGGCAATCCATTTTTTCTTTCCCATATCCCTTGTTTCACTTTATTTTATTTTGTTTTGTTTTATCTAGTTATTCCTTTGCAATTATTTTTATCCAGTAGCTTACAAAAAAATTTTGGAGCTTTCAATTATTTTATCTCTTTTGAGTTTGTGTGGAATTTTATTAGTTGCATTATAGGAATAAAGTAGGAAAAATCTAGCTAAGAAAAAGTCAAAGAATTAAGACATGTGTAATGCCCTCCCTTTTAGGTATCTACTTAATTTTTTTTTTTCAATTTTTAAGGTGCTTGAAGACATTCATTACTACCATCCCTTTGTTAAGGATAAGGCAGGATCAATACTTGTTATTCAACTTCATAAACACTTATATCTAAATTTCTTCTTATATAGTGTAATAAATTACAGCGAAAATCTTTCACCAAAGTCAGCAAAACTCAGAGTATCATAACTGTACAACTTTTTACAATACATAGCTCCATCAAAAAGTATGTACAATACATTTATAATCTCTATGTTAAAGTCTTTACATCATAGCTTAACAATCTTCAAGAAGAGCTTCTCCCTAAGAGGTTAAAAGTTTAATCATAATATTCATTAGTTAAGTTAAACAATGCAAATGTAACAAGCGCATGCCATGCTCATATATATAACAAGTATTGATACCGATATCCTAGCTCAACCTAACCCTTACTAGGTTAGTCAAATTCAACCAAACATCTAAGCACAAACCTAAATCCATGAACCTAGCAATGTAACAAGGAGTTGCCAAAAGCTACCCTAATAGTTACTATGTGAATTGGTTAGAAAATCTAACATATAGCTAGCTTAACGGATATAATACAGCTTCTATATGCTCGAAAACTTAGCTTTTATTAAATCAAGTTGTTTATTTGATAAGCCTAGCTTTTATTAAATCAAGTTGTTTACTTGATAAACTCAGCTTTTCATATATAACCTAACTTGGCAAAATCTTAGTTTCAAAAAACTTATCCTATAGGTCCTTTTTGTGTTGTACCATGTTATGAATGCACCTAATCACATACTAAGTAATACTTAGTAAATTACCATGTAAGTTTACTCTTTACTTATTATTATTAGCCCAAACTTTATTTTGTTTCCTTATTTATTCTAAGACCTCAGTATTAGGTTCACTTAAGTGAACACCTTAGGATGTAGAGTTCGTCCCTAAATCCTTTTCCAAGTTAACGCAGATCTAAGAAAATGTCACACAAATAACAAGCAACAAAATACAACAATAAGTCCAATATCAAAGCATATTTCAATTAGCAAGGGCGATAAAAAGAAACATCACATAATTCATTAAGTAGTATAACTAAACTCACAACCTACCTCAACAAAGCTAAAATACTAAGGACATACAAAGTTATGAATAGATAAGCCTACTCAAGGCACATAAATATCCACTTACCTAGACCTATTGATCATTGAACTTTATACATCAATACAAGGTTCCTCTTCAGCTATTTTACTTAATTAAAATACATAGTATATGTTAATGGTCACCTTTCAACCTAAAGCTCTAAAGGCCAAAGCCTATCACCAAGCTCCACTAACCTACTCGAGAGCCCCTCATGACTTTGCTAGGTGCTTTCTTACATTGAGTACACGAAGTGGCTTAGGTATATACGCTAACATTACCCCAAGAGCTCGCAGTACGAATGAAGACTTCAGACAACTCTTGAGCCCCAATGGTCCCCCAAGCTCCCCTCTAGGTACATACGATTAAAGAGCCTACATAGCCCTCAGAAAGGGGCAAGACCTCGAGCACTCTTAAACCAAGCCTTAAGCACTTAAGGCTTCTCCTATGAGATCTAATATTTTACCTTTCGACTACTAGGGGGGAACGTACCACCAACTTGAAGTGGCTATTGTAGGGTTCGCTGCTCGATTAGGTAAACTTACCACCCTCTTCACTCCTTTCTCTCTTCTCATTAAATGCTAAATGACATCTTGACACTTGACCTAGAGGTCTAGCTACTTGGCTATGGTGACTGCCCATGCTGATATGATAAGTCTAGTCCCCAAGCTTCTACCAATCGATAGAAAAATAGAAGTCTTTTCTTGTATTAATAATGCTACTCCTTAGGCTTCGTTCCACCTAATCCCCTCTTACTATGTTGTCAAATAGATTAGTACCCTTACCAATAAATAGGAAGGGAAGTACTAAGTAAGGGTATTCGATTCCCTTTGGAGACATTTTCTTAACCAACTCTTTCTTGCTTTCATATTCTTTAGGTTCGCAATACTCTTCTTGATAACCTAGGCATCAAAGGCCCCTTACTAGCTATGCCGGATGGGGCTTTTTGCAGGTCTACCACCATTAATGACCACTAGACCACTAAGAACTCTACTAGTAACCATATTGGTGATACTTGCTATCATTAGTACGAAAGCCATCTATAAGTTACATATATCCAAAATGATTAATATCTTATTATTACTTAGTGTCTGTAACTTAAGATTATTTTTTAAAAAATATTTATTGTAGGCTCCTTTTGACTTAGCTTTTGATTTATCCCTCAATTTAGCGTTTGAATTATCTTTTGAGTTATCTTGTGTTTCAGGCTGATTCTAAAGTTTCCAAATGAATAATATCTAAGACATATCCATTTTTATATTCTAATTTAGTCTTTAACTCCAATTGCACAAAAGCTACTAATTGCATCCTTTGATTTATCCTCTAATTTAGCTAAATTACTACATTGCTTATAAAATTCCCATTCCATTTCCTTTAGGTTAGTATTAGCAAGGAATATAGCAAAGTACTTACCTCATATTTTAGCTATTAAGTAACATAATTAGTATATATTACCAATTAACCTTATAAGTCAATATATAGGCAAATAAAAGAAAATTTTTCAATAAATAGTATACATATTCATTTAATTCCCTAAAAAATATTGTAAACTCATACAAATGTATAGTTTAAAATTAGATTATTATAACTCTTAAATATGATCATTACATATATTTTCTAAAATATTGATTTTAAGCCTTATTTTTCTAAAACTTAGCTTAAATTAGGGAAATGATCAAATAAAATTATAAGATGTGAACTAAATACTTATTTAATCATAAAAAACCACATAAGTCATTATAAATTAGACTCATTAAGAACTTTGATTAAGACCCCATTATTCCTTTACTATGAAAAATTGGGCAAATTCGATAAAATAATTTTAATATATACTATATGAATAGTTTATCAAATATTCTTTTTGTGTAAATTAAATATACATAAAAAATTATCTTAAGAAAACATTGTTTACTATTTTTAAAAATTAATGTGAAAGTCATTGGAACATGACGGTTTCTTAAGGAACTCATATAAGTGATGGGTTGCCAACCTTTGGCTTACTTACTGGTGCATGCTTCGAAGGCATTTGATCACTCACCAAGAGATTTCTCTCTCGTCAACTTGCCGAGGATAAGAAACCATACATAGAAGAATGGTGGTTACACTCCTTGAGAGTTCTGGGTTGGTGTACCCTACTCTGTTCTATCCTTTATGCCATCGTCGACTACTCTCTTACTAAGGCCTCTTTGCTAAGTGATATGAACTAAGGCCCCATACATCAAATCTTGCATAGACCTTTAGCTGCCAAGAGCTTCTTACCAAGTACTAGGGCATACGGGTTAAGTACTTCTCTTTTGGCCTCCTATTCGTACTTACAGCATCTCTTACTTATCTCGACAATCCTAAAGAGCACCATGTCATGATCAAGCTCAACTACTATGCCTAAAGATTCCTTAATAAGGGACTATTGACAAGTTGCTACCTGTCTATTTTTCCTTTTATCATTAGCCCTATTTACCCCTTTTTGTATGTATTAGGGATCACTTTTCATGAATGCCTTTTTGTAATTTTCTTTATTTTTAATGTTACCTTAGGGACTTACTATAAATAGTCCCTTCTCCTTGTAGTTGGAATCATCTTATATTCCTAACAAACAATTTAAATAAACTTAGTCCTTGCAAGACATTCCTCTCTAAGTCCATTTTCATATACTCTTATCTAGTCTTGTTAAGTAACTCAAGATTAGTGGCAGGTGGACCTTGGCATCAGCTTTTGTGTTACATCAACTAAGGTGCCAAGTCGTATTGTACTCGTAGGTGAGTCATATCTGATACAAATTCAAGGAGGCTAAGGACAGACGAGGCTGATCGGTAGTGGTGGTAGGTCCAATCTTGTTGAAGGAACGAAAGATAAATGGGAGTTGATGGTTTAGCAAATCCTGTGTAGTAACTCTACAGATATGATGCACCATAGAACCACATATGGACCTAAGACTCTCCAGATGTGATATATCGATCCGAGTGATAAGATTGCTTGCTACAATCCTTACTAAATGAATTGATAAGAGTTAGTAAAGGGGGAGAGAGCTTTCCTAGAGAAAAGGACTCAAAAGGAGTTTTTCATTACTTCGATTATATCTATTTTTGCATTGTTACAAAAATTGCTATTTATAATATGTCCTAAATTTTAGTAACAAAATTGTAAATAATGTACAAGGCCTTTAACCCTAAAGAATTGGGCTCATAAATAAAATAAAGACAAACATGTACAAAATATAAAACTGTGTGTTTTATAGGGAGAAGTCGGCATAGGGTCATTCGGCATGCCTTGGAAGTAGTCTCGCGGTACCTAACCGAGTGGCCAATGAGGGCAGCCCATAATTACCGAATGTTAGAGTCAATTGGCAATAGTCTCTCTAGGCTACACCGAGTGGATACAACCCTCGGTAATGTGATCTTTTAGCTACTAAGTCAATGACAAACTTTGTCGAGTGAATCTAATTCTTGAAAATGTGTTTATCTCGGCCTATCGGTAAGCTTGATGTTGAGTAATTAATTAGTTAGGCATGTATCAAGTTCGATCATTGTCTCCGCCTTCTGCTTCTCGGTACTTTAACTACAAGAAATAGTGTTATTTAGCTCGGCAAACAAAATGAGTCAGCAAGTAGATGATCTCGACTTTGGCAGTTGGGTTAGGTCGGTATCCCGAAGCCTATCAATATCCTTCGAGTAGCTCCACATTAAATACTATATTTAGTTTACCAAACTTTCCATTCTATTTTCTTCATTACTTCAAAGGACCCATTTGGTTCTTATATCTTACAGTAAGTCCTAGTGATAATTGAGCTCCTAGGTACATTATATAATCCTAGTATTAGAGCTTGAGGCTGTGATTAAGAGCTGTATTGTGATAGTTCCTACTAGTTTGCTATTTGATATACTCTGTTTTCATTTGGAAGAACAGAGAAAGTTCGCTATTTACTATTCGTTTGGTATTTTATGTGTGCATAAGAGTTTCTTGTGTGAAGGGTATGTTTTGAAGCTTCATTTTGAGAATGTCAAAATCTAATATTCAAGGAGACATTA
This sequence comes from Lumnitzera racemosa, assembly GCA_024138005.1. Classification (NCBI taxonomy): domain Eukaryota; kingdom Viridiplantae; phylum Streptophyta; class Magnoliopsida; order Myrtales; family Combretaceae; genus Lumnitzera; species Lumnitzera racemosa. Next base: position 40,471,861 of record JAMXBC010000003.1, read on the forward strand.
ACGATGTTGAGAGTAATTCTCATGGTCATGGTCGTATTACCCAATAAACATCACATACTATTGATGAGTAAATACAAGACTGTAGTGCTATTATGGCCAATCTAGCTATCTCGGTATAAAGGGTCTTAGAGATTAGGCCACAAGAGAGAGTTACCATTGAACAGTGCCAAAAAATGGAAAATAAGTTGAAATGATCGATAAATGAGTAGCAAGCACCACCCCACCATGCCAATAGAGTTGTGAGAAGGAGACTTGAGTTGAATGAAGTCAAGAAGCATTAGAAGGAGGAGCAATATGTTAGGATAGACGAACATAAGCTTAGAGCTCTTAAGGGAGCCGAACATCTCAAAGTATAGATTCTGAGTTTGGGTTTAGTAATGTTGATGACTACCTAGACTAAGAAGAGAAGATTGAAAAGATCTTTGAATTTTATGACTATGAAGATGTTATTCGTACTCGATTGGCTACATTGGAATTTTCTAGATATGTAGCAATGTGGTGGAAGAAATTGCATAATGTTCACTTGAAAGCTTGACGAGAAGTTTAAACATAGAATGAAATGAAGAGAGTCTTGACAAGTAGGTTCATTCTCAAACACTATGAATAAGACACTTTTTGACATCTCTAAGACATAAGACAAGGTAACAGATCAGTAGACCACTATGTCCGAGAGTTTCAGTTACTCATCATCCGATGTAATGTTGACAAGCTCGAGACACAAACTATAGCACAATTCATTTCTAGGCTAAGAACTATGTTTGGTAACATAGTGAAGCTACAGAGTCTTGTGACTCTAGATGATGCCATTAGGGTGGCTTAGAGAGTCAAAAGATAGATGTAGAACTAGATTAGCTAAGTGCTAAGTAGCTAATCGTGTTGTTGAATAGGAATGGCATGCTAAGCTGACCTAGAAATGATCGAGCATTAAGCAATTCTGAGGTGGACTACCGAGGATAAGTGAAAAATAAACTTGAAGAAGGTTAAGGTAAAGGCAAGGCTAAGGAGAATGAGGTCCGAAGATACCAAGGTTAGAGCTCAAGAAGGAAGACCCGAGATATCAAGTACTTTAAATGTCTCGATTATAGGTACATAGCTAGTTAATGTTTAAACTGCTAAGTTATGATTATAAAGGGAGACAAGCTTCAGCTTAAGTAGAGAGTACAAGAGAGGGAGAGGAAGAGATATGAGTTGAAAAGATGTTAGAAGAGTTTCAAGAAGAACTTGATACCATAACACCACTTAAGAATGATGCCGAGTACTATTTTATTATACGATGATCTCTCAATACTCTTATGGCCAATGAGAATGAGCAGAGGGAGAACCTTTTTCACATGAATCGTCGAATGAATGGTAAGCTATGTGCCTTGATCATTGACGGAGGAGGTTGTACTAATGTCATAGTACAAGGGGTAGTTAAGGACATCAAATAGCCGACCCTTTCGTACCTTAAGCTGTACAAGATTTACTAGCTAAACGAGAAAAGGAGGTTTACCCATTACTGAGCAGGTTAGAGTACTAATTACCATTGGTGATAGGTATAAAGATAAAGTATTGTGTTACATCCTTCCTATGTATGCCTTACCATCTTACTTAGCCGACCCTAGCTGTTTAACTTAAGAGTATTACACGATGGGTATAAAAACACCTACATGTTTTAGAAGGATGGGAATAAAGTTATTCTAAACCTTATGAGTCCTAAGGAAGTACAGGAACAAGAGAAGGTTATCAAATTACTACAGTGGAAGTCCTTAGTAATTTCCCATGCTTAATTTTCTTGTACGGTCAAGGTAGAGGAGTGTGTTCCTTTTTTAATCAAGAAACTACTAGAGTTGAAAGAAGCTGAGAGCTTATTAGCTGAGGTGTAAACACTACTACATGAGTATGCTAACCTATTTCCCATCAAGATGTCGAAAGGTTTACCACTTTTAAGAGGCATTGATCATTACATTGACCTTTAGCCTGGAGCTACCCTACCAAATTGACCTGCTTATAGGCTCAATCCTAAGTAGGCAACTAAGATGAAGAAATAAGTGGATGAGTTGGTGGATCGTGAATATGTCTAAGAGAGTATGAGCTTATGTATCGTACCAGCTGTACTAGTACCAAAGAAATATGGGTTATGGAGAATGTGCATTAATAGCTATGCCATTAATAAAATAATTATTAAGTACCGATACCAATCCTACGGTTAGATGATATGCTCGATGAGTTACATGGTGCCCACATCTTTTCAAAGATTAATCTAAAAAGTAGTTACCACTAAATACAAATAAGACCTAGAGATGAATAGAAGACAACTTTCAAGATAAGAGATGGTCTATTTGAATAGATGGTGATGCCGTTTGGTCTGATGAATATGCAGAGTACTTTTATGAAACTCATAAATCTTATACTAAGGGTACTGATTGGCAAGTGTGTTGTAGTTTACTTTAATGACATTCTGGTCTACGATGCCGACCTCACCTCCCATATTGGGCATTTGAGATTAGTATTCAACATTCTTCATGTTGAGAGGTTATTTGGTAGCTTAAAGAAATGTGTGTTCTATTAGAGCGAAGTTGTATTCCTTAAATATGTTGTATCAGAGGGAGGAGTTTAAGTTAATGACAAGAAAGTTATAGCTATTCTTGAATGGCCTACGTTGATTAATGCTACCGAGGTCAGGAGCTTCTATGGTCTAGCCTCATTTTATCAGAGATTCATTTAGGACTTTAGTTCCATAACGACACCATTAACCAAACTAACTAGGAAGAACTCTGAGTTTCAATAGTTAGAGAAAGCTTAGAAGAGTTTTGAAGATGTAAAGTCTAAATTGACATCTGCCCTAATACTCGCTTTACTAGCTATTCTTATGCAGGATCACCAACCTATTGTCTATTTCAGCAGGAAACTCAAAGAAGCTACCTTGAATTACTTGGCATACAATAAGGAGTTCTACGCCTTTGTCTAAACATTGCAAAAATGGAAACATTAGTTATTACCAGGAGATTTCATCATTTACTCTAACCATAAATCTCTCAAACATCTTCAAGGGCAACAAAAACTTTCTTGGCATTATGCCAAATGGGTAAAGTTCATGGAATCCTTATGTTACGTCATTCGATATAAGAAAACAAGCACCAACACTGTGGCGGATGCCCTTTCTCGTTGTCATACCTTCATTGCAACAATATAAACTAAAGTACTTGGATTTGGCACCTTGCCTAATCAATATGAGCATGATCCATATTTTAGGCCCTTATTGACTAAGTACAACGTTGGAGGGGTTATAGATAGGTTCTACTTGAGTCAGGGATTCTTAATGAAAGGTAAGCAGGTTTGTATGCTAAGTAAATTAGTGAGGGAGTTACTCGTCTGAGAAGCTCATGTTGAAGGCTTAGCCAGCCATTTTAAAGAAAAGAGGATGACTTAAATATTAAAAAAAAAAAAATTCTATTAGCTTGGAATAATAAAGGATGTATGCTAAATTCTTCAGAGGTACGAGGTGTATAAATATATGAAAGGAAGGAAGGATCCGTATGGAGAGTACACACCTCTACCCATACTTGAGCACCTATGGACTAACCTGAGCATGGATTTCATGCTCAGCCTTCCCCGAATATCGAGAAGATATGACTCAATTATGGTAGTGGTTGATCAATTTAGCAAGATGAGCCATTTCATCCCTTGCCATAGAACCAATGATGCTTTATTTGTTACTAACCTCTTTTTATAGGATCGTGCAACTGTATGGAGTGCTGAGAAGTATTGTATCCAACCGTAACTTGAAGTTTACTAACTTTTTCCAGAGGACCTTATGTAACAAGCTTGGCATTAAGCTTATGTACAATACTTCTTACCACCCTTAGATAGATGGGCAGACTGAAGTAGTAAATAAGATAGTCAGCAACCTTTTATAAGCATTTATTAGGAAGAACTTACATGATTAGGACCTATGCTTACCTATCATTGAGTTCACTTACAACCTACCTCTAGATATAGCTATCAGCCTAGCCATTCAATGGGAAAGTCAATCCTACCTACAATGCACCCAAGAAATCTAAAAGTTGCATTAAAAGGTTGTTGAACAACTGGCACAGACTGTAGCTCAATAGAAGGAGTAAGGAAGTCAATGAAGGAGATGAGTGGTTTACAACCTTGGAGACCTTGTCTAGGTTTACCTTAGCAAGGAGCATTTCCCTAAGAAGAGGATAAAAAAGCTTTCCAATAAATCAGATGGACCTTTTAAGATCCCTAAGTGCATCAACAACAATGCATATGAGCTTGAGCTGCCCGACGGATACGGTGTATCTACTATTTTTAATGTCTCTGACTTGACACCATACGTACTTGATGAAGAGATCCAAGATTTGAAGGCAAATCTTCAATAACCCTAAGGAGCTGATGGGTTACCGACTTTTAGCTCACTTACTCGCATATGCTTTAGAGGCCTCTAATCCTTCACTAGGAGAATTCTCTCTCGTAAACCTACTGAGGACAAGAAACCATATACAAAATAATGGTGGTTGAACTCCTTGAGAGCTCCGAGTAGGTGCACCCTACTCTATTCTATCTTTTATATCGATGTTAACTACTCTCTTATCGAGTGATATGAACTAAGGCCCCAAACATCAAATCATATTCAGACCTATAATTTCCAAGAGCTTCTTGTTAAGTGCTGAGGCATAGGCTCCTACTAATCGAGTACTTCTTTTTCGGCCTCCTACTCATACTTACAGCACCCCTTACTCGTCTTGGCAACTCCTGAAGGTGTTATGTTATGATCTAACTCAGCTGCTGAGCCTAAAGATTCCATAATAAGAGACCATTGACGAGCTACCACCTGTCCTTTTTACTTGATACTGTATTATTTACCCCTTTTTGTCATTTGCCCTATTTACCCTTTTTTCATATGTACTAGGAATCACTTTTCATGAATACCTTTTTGTAATTTTCTTTATTTGTAATATTGTTGTCGGAATTTACTATAAATAGTTCCTTCTCCTTATAATAGGAATCATCTTATATTCTTAACAAACAATTTGAATATACTTAGTCCTTATGAGATATTCCTCTCTAAGTCCATTTCCAATCTACTTAGTATACAAACCTGCTTGCCCTTCATCAAGAATCCCTTACTTAAGTGGAACCTATCTACAACCCCTCCAACATTACACTTGGTCACTAAGGGCCTAAAATATAGATCATGCTCATATTGATTGGGCAGGGTACTAAATCCAAATACCTTAGCTTGTATTGCTGTAATGAGGGTATGACGACAAGAAAGGGTGTCAGCCATAGTGTTGGTGCTCCCCTTCTTATATTGGATGACGTAATAGAAAGATTCTAAAAAATCTACCCAATTGGCCTGACACTAAGAAAGCTTTTTTTTCCTACGGAGATGTTTGAGAGATTTATGATCAGAGTAGATGAATTCTCTTGGCAATAAGTAATGTTGCCAGTTTTACAGTGTTTGAAGAAGAGCATAAAACTCCTTGTCATATGCCAAGTAATTTAGGATAGCTCCCTTGAGTTTCTCACTAAAATAAACAATGGGTCAATAATCCTGCATAAAGATAGCACTAATACTGACTCTAGACACATTATCTATGACCTCAAAAAATTTCTCGAAATCTGGTAGGGCAAGTATTGGGGTAAATGTCAATTTAGACTTTACATCTTCAAAATTTGCTTAGACCTTCAACTGTTGAGAGCTTCCTGTTGAGTGTCAAGGCATAGGCTCCTGCTGGCCGAATACTTCTTTTTCAGCCTCCTACTCATACTTACAGCATCCCTTACTCATCTCGGCAACCTATGAACGCATCACATCATGGTCCAAATTAGCTATTACGCCCAAAGATTCCTTAATAAGGGACCATTAACAAGCTACCACCTGTCCTTTTCACCTGATACTGTACTATTATTGAGACAGCTGGATTGGCTACAATAGCAGCAAGGTCTTGTATCTACTCATCAATAGTATGTAATATTTGTTGGGTAACATAATCATGACCATGAGCATCACTCTTGGCATCGTTAATCTCTCCTTAAACATTAAGGTTTGACATTCTCAAAATGAAGCTTTAAAAAATACTCTTCGTAGAAGAAACTATAATGCAAATAGAAAATACCAAATGGACAGTGAACTATGGACTTACTCTATTCTTCCAAATGAAAACAGAGTATATTAAACATCAAACTAGTAAGAACTATCACAATACTGCTTTCGGTTACAACCTTAAGCTCTGACACTAGGATTATATGATGTGCCTAGAAGCTCAGTTATCACTAAGACTTACTTTAAGAGATGAGAACCAAATGGGTCAATTGAAGTAACGAAGAAAATAGAATGGAAAGGTCAACATACTGAATGCAGTAACTAACGTGATGCTGCTTGGAAGATATGACTCACCTACAAACATAATACAACTCGATACCTCACTTAATGCAACGTACAAGTTAATGCCAAGGTTCACTTGCTACTAATCTTAGGTTACTTAGCAAGATTATATAAGACTCTACGAAAATGGACTTGGAGAATAATGTTTTAAAAGGACCAAGTATATTCAAATTGTCTATTAGGAATATAAGATGATTCTGACTACAAAGAGAAATGACTATTTATATTAAGTCCCTAGGACAACATTACAATTGAAGAGAATTATAAAAAGGCATATGAAAAGTGATTCTTGGTACATACGAACAGGGGTAAATAGGGAAAATGACAAAAAGGGAAAATAGTATAATATCAATTGAAAAGGACTGGTGGCATCTCGTTAATGGTCCCTTATTCAGGAATCTTTGGGTAGAGCAGTTGAGCTTGATTATGACATGGCGCCCTCAGGGGTTGTCGAGACGAGTAAGGGCTATTGTAAGTACGAATAGGAGGTTGAAAGAGAAGTACATAACCAGTAGGAGCCTATGCCTTGGTACTCAATAGGAAGCTCTTGGTAGCTGAAGGTCTGAGTAGGATCTGATGTGTAGGGCTTTGGTTTAGATCACTCAGTAAAGAGGCCTTAACAAGAGAGTAGTTGGCATTGTCACAAAAGATAGAGCATAACAAGTTGTATCCACCCATAAATGCTTCTAATTTTAAAAATTTGGGTTGATGCTATGATTCTACATGCAAAAATACTTAAGAATACCAAGTTTCAAAATTTTTTAGTAACATTTGATATTTTTAGTAAAATAAACTAGTTTAGAGACTAAAATTAACATCACTTTGTTGCCAAAGCTCCTACTTTTGTTGGCTAGACTATACTTGATGTCAATCTTCAACCACCAAAATGCCACTATGTTAGGTTGGGGTAGCTACTGGAATTGTTATTCCCCTATATTTTCCTATGGGTAGCTACTGGAATTGTTATTCCCCTATATTTTCCTATTCTTTCCCTATTTTTTTATTTAATTATTAAACCAAAAATTTCAGAGAGACTTTTGGAGTGTTTAAGCTACCAAATGAGAGTAGAAAGGAGCTTCAACTTATTTCTAATCAGTTAGGTCGATTGGAAGTAGAACAGTGCAAATCCAATTGTCATTTCTTGAATTATTTATTATTAATCTAACGTTACTAATCTTATTCCTAACATGATAACACACATGATGGCATCCCAATATTAGAAGGACCTTACGATGACTGATTCCATATTTTATAAGTGTATTTTCTATTTTTTTAAATTTTTTTAGAAATTTAATAGATTTTTTATCTATTTATTAGCATATTATATTAATATATATGCATATTGAGAATATAACATACATATATTATGATTAGTCAATTTGGTTTATAAAAAGAAAACATCGTTAAACTTCAATGAAATTGGTTTATGGGATTCAATCAATTGTTTTGATCTTAAGATATCATTGAGAAATAGGAATTTGTGTTATCAAAAGATTTCCTATGACTATTTCTAGTATAGAATGAGTTAATCATCTACTTTGGTATCTTCTTGAATGAAAATGGTGATATTGTTCCTCCATTGATCAATAATTTCAAATTTTGGGAAGTATCATGATTATCCAATAATGATGGTTTTAATTTTTTAAAAATGAACGATTTGAGACCTATTGATTCTAACATTTAATTGTAGAGTTGATAATTTGAACATTTCAATTCATAGACATAGATCTTAGACCTATGAATGAGGTTATTCTCGAAACTCATAAAGAAAAAAAGGAAGTAAGTTAGACAAAAAAAGGAGAAACTTGGACAAAAGGAGGACCAACTTAGACAAAATAAAACAAAGTGACTTAGATGAATCCTTTTTGTTGATAACTTCAGACCAATCAATCAAATATTTATTAATAGGTAATCGATCAAAGACTACTTGAAAACGACTTTTCTACTTAAAAATGAAATATTCCAAATGTTCTTGGAACTTCTTGCTCCCATTGGACCATTTATATCTATATGTATTAAGATCTCGATTCATGGATCTCTCAGTTTGAGAAAGAAAAATAAGAGGATTGAACAATTTCTTTTTACTCTTTTTCAAATTTAATCACAATATATATTATTTCAACTCTAAATATTATTTTTATAAGTCAAATAATTTATTTCTAGGGGCTTGCTATATTTTAGAGCTCAAATTTTGAGTTCTTGACATTTATCGCATGATCCCAATAAAAGTATGTTTATTGAAATTAAATATTCTATATGTTTTATTTCAGAAAATTAACCTTACTAGAACTTTTCTCCTAACTTTTGTGATCTCATATTGAAATTCGACTCAATTTGAACAATATTTTTCAAAATCCCTAAATCGTACTAAACGCCCTAACTAGTATCAATATTGCCAAGCTAGGGTCTAATCACATGTGGAAATTCATTTCTCAAGATTCTTTTAATAAATTTTGATTCATTATTTCCTTAGCTATACCTTCTAGGTTTCATGTGTGATATGAAAAATCTACTATTCTAGGTCCCTGGTAGTTGGTTATGTTAAGAGAATCGACATTGTAAAATGTCTTGGTTGAATGATGATTTTTTTCTTTAATTATTTCTATGATACTCTTGAGCTCAATTAATGTGTTTTTGAAATTTCTAGTATTTTATATAGTATACATGATCGAGTTATAATTATGTTAATAGGAATTGTCTATTGTGAAAACAAATAACGTTAGATCGCTATTTATCTCTTTATTAAATTATAACTAATTTAAAATTAATTATGTAGTACATGGAAGGGCCTATGTCATTATAATGATGTATAACTACCAAGACTCTAATTAATTTTTAATTTAGTTATAATATTATGGTATAATTAAAGTAAGGAAAAACTTAGCATAACTTTATTGTGCACATTATATTTATCCTAAATTATTAAAGAACATATATAAGCCAAGTAGGAGAATGTAAGAAATTATGACTCAATATGTAACATTTCATTAAGAAGAGTTATGATGTTAAGTATCATAACTTTTCAAAATGAAATGTTTTAATGAAACTCATCACTTAATATTTCATGAAGAGGTACAGTTCTTTTACTCCCCTTTTATATAAAAGTGAGTATTGCAACAAAGAAAATACACTTTTATTTTTCAAATTTTACAAAAGGTCCATCATAAAATTAAAGGGTTGAGGAAGAAAAATCTTACCCATGGAGAAATAACGTTGGATTAGAGGGATGAGATATATTGAAGAAATTAAAGTGTTCTTTATACTTCCCAAATTCAATAAACAATTATGGAAAAACGTATGTGATATTATTTGTTTATGATTGTGTGAAAATTGTAAAGTTCAAAGATTTTAGAATTATTTCCAAAAAAATTATTTTGTTATATAATTATAAAAATTACTTACATTTGGTATTAGAGCCAAGTAAAGAAACTCATGATTTTTCCATTTCCATAATTGACATCTATAATATTTTTCGAAGATAATTTGAATTGCTAATTATAATGGATTTAGAGAATTTAAATTACCATTGCCATAACAAGTGACAGTAGATAAAATTACTGTGGAATCATGTTATTTAACTACTAAAAAGGTTAATCCATCTTGAAGGCAAAGATTCTTCGATTGCATTTGTAGCTGCTAATATAATATCATAAAGAATTGAATTTTTAATCAACGGGCATAAATGTTTTTCTTTCAAAATGATTTCAAATGATTTATTGTAAAAAAAAAAAGTAAATTAAACTATTATGAAATGATGTGACTGGAAAAGTTAACTATTCATCGCATGAAACTAAGGAGATTTAAACTATGTTTGCCACGTTAAAGAAAATAAAAAAAATTAAAATAATACACGTTGATTAAAACAAATTTGAATTTCATGGAGAATTAAAGAAAGCAGTGACAAAGGATGGAAGTCCAAAATGGAACCTTTGTGAAATCGATTATTTAATTATATATTTATTCGTTTTGACAAAAGCATTGCTACTAATTTGAAAGAGACAATGGTTGTTGGTTTTACTATAATATTTTTCCCACTGCAAAAGTCGCTGACCAGGATGTTTTCTTTTCTTTAGATATGAGACATAACAACGGCCATGTGGACCTGATGTGAGAAATTATGGATAAATTCTTTTTTTTTTTTTTTAAATCGCATCTGCTTGATCATTTTATTTTCTGTTAGTATAGTAAGAATCTATAACTTGCAGAAGTAAACATCATGATGGTGGCTTCGCAAATTAAATAATATATATATATATACATATATATATATATATATGTTTTCCATAATATTGTGTTTGTATGAAATATAAATGATTGATGATTTGTTAGTCATCAAAGTAGTCAAATTGTTATACCAATAAATTTCATTACATTTTTAAATTTTGATTTTACCCTTGAATTTATTTGGAATAAAATGACATGATGCTGACAATTGGGTAAAATTAAAATGTTGTCATTATAAAGCATTAAAAATCATCCAAAGATTATTAGTTGTTTTTATAATATATAAACATGATTGTTTATGATGATTATGTTTTGTTTGATTTATTTGTATATCCAAAATAACAAATATGTCAAATTTAATTGCTTATATAATTGTTGATTATGATTGATATTTATATATCTTAGTATAGCCTAAAAGAGAACTCTAATATGTAATTATGTTATTTTATTTTGCTTGAATTTGAATTTACAACATTACTTAAAGCATCAGTATGTACTATATAATTTAATTATTGCAGTATTTGTCCTTGTTTCCTTGCAATCCCATGCCTCATTTGTTCCTATATTCAATAGATTGAATTTCATAGATTAGTATTAGTAAGTGAAATTTCATTTAAATGTTTTGGATCTTGACTTATCTCTTCAAGTTGAAAAACCTATTGCAATCATTGATAAAAGCAATGATGAAGAAAAAGCTCTCCATGAACTTTGAGGGAGATCGAACAAATTGAGCTTAATGTTTATGAGAATAACAAATAACAGTAGTAAACAACATCAAAGCTATCCTTCCTAAAATTGATAATGCTAAAGAATTCATTAAGTTTGTAGAAGAGCTTTATCAAATTGCTAATAAGTCTCTTGTTCGTACACTAATGGGTATACTAACCAATCTAAAACGTGATCGGTTCGTACTATGCATGAGTATATCCTTGAAATGATGAATATAGCAACAAAGTTAAGGGCTTTGGAAATAAACATGGATGAGTTCTTTTTGGTACAATTCATATTGGATTCCTTACCTCCTAAACAATATGGTCCTTTCCAAATGAATTATAACACTATAAAGGATAAGTAGAATGCAGATGAATTTACTAGTATGTTGATTCAAGAGGAAATAAGATTAAAGAACTAAAGGACTCATTCCGTCCATTTTGCATGTCATCAAGAAGTTGCAATGAGTTTAAAGAAATGGCCTAGAAAATGTAAGAAGCAAGGTATGCACAACTTGAAAGAATCTTCCAAAGTAGTACAAATCCACAAAAAGGAAATCAAATGTCATTTTTATAAGAAATCTGAACACTTGAAGAAAGATTGCTCAAAACATAAGGCTTGGTTTGAAAAGAAAAGTAAGTCATGTGCTCTTGTTTGTTTTGAATCAAACCTTACGTAACTTCCTTATATTACTTAGTATATTGATTTTGGGTCAACAAACAATATTTCTAATACAATGGAGGGATTCCTTATGATCTAAACTATAAAGGCAAATAAGAATTTTATTTTTGTGGGAAATGAAAACAAAGCTCCAGTTGAATGAATTAACACTTATTGCTTGATTTTAGACATTGGAAAACATTTTGATTTGTTTCAAACCTTTTATGTTCCTATATTTTCTCATAACTTAGTTTCCTCATCAAAACTTGATGAATTAGGATATACTTACCCACCAGGTTGACCCATCCTTAAACCGGCCTTAGGCCAGTTTACAAGGTCGGCTATAGTTGAACTATGACTGGCCCATTGGGTAGGGAGAGGGGTAGTTCCAAGCCAAGTCAACCAACCCGACAGATCAAGGGCTGGTTGGGCCCTTAAACCTGTTTTTTTAAATAATAGTTAATTTTTTATTAATTTTTTTTCTAATACATTAATAAATTCTAATAATGTGACCTCTTTTCTATTTTTTATTTTAAGTGTACTAATTTATTAATAATTTCTAATTATTTTTTTTATCAATTTTCAACTTAATGTGAATTCAAGTTTTTTATTTTTCTCCCCTCAAATTTTATCATTTCCTCATATTCAAGTACTTAACGATTGATAAGTTTTACACAAAAGACTTATATTGACTTAAATTAAATTTTCAATCTATCATTAACATATAATTAATTTATGATTAGTCATCTATCATTAATTTGATGATATTATTTTTAAAAAATTATTCTTCACCATCGTAAAAAAGGTAGCTTAACATGCTATGACCAAACGGATATCATCCAATTATTATTATTATTTTTTTTACTTAATAGCTTTCCTTCTCTCTCGCTCTCTCTCTCTTTAAAAGGTAAATCGGTCGGTCTGACCCACTGGTTTGAGTAGTTCCGCCCTCTTAAACAACTTGGGCTCTTAGGGCTCGATGGTTCAAGGGGGCAGTTTGGCCCAATCTCTCAAAAGTCAAGTCGATTCACGGTTCAGAATTGACCCTTGAAAGGGTTTATATTAAGATATACTTTTATGTTTGGATTTGAATTTTTTAGTTTGCATAAGGACAATAAACTTTATGGTTCAAGAATTTGATGTGATGGTCTGTATAAATTTAAGCTTGATGATGTTTTTGTTGAGACCTTATTGACATCGCATCGTAATATTAGAATTAGACATAGTTTGATTAATGATAACTCTACTTATTTATGGCATAAATGGTTGGGTCACATATCCAAAAGGAAGGTTGCAAAGATTGGTAAAAGATAGAATTCTTCCTTCTCTGGATTTTATGGACCTTAGCATGTGTATTGATTGTATTAAAGGAAAACAAGCCAAATACATTAAGAAAGGGGATATAAGAAGCACGTAATGTCTTGAAATTATACATACCGACATATGTGGACCTTTCAATGCTCAATCTTTTAGTGGAGAAAGAACTTTATCACCTTTATCGATGATTATTCATGTTAGTCTTATGTGTATCTCTTACATGAAAAATCTCAATCAATAGATGCCCTTAAGGTATATATTAATGAAATTAAGAGTCAACTAGATAGATCATACAAAGGTGGTAAATATTATGAAAGGTACGATGAATGAGGACAATGTCTAAGTCTATTTGCTAAATTTCTTAAATAACATGGTATATGTGCTAAATATACTATGCCAGGTACATTAAAACAAAATGGTGTTGCAGAAAGGTAGAACTGTACATTAATGGATATGGTTAACAGTATGTTAAGCCATTTGCCTCTACCAATATCTATGTAGGCTTATGCATTGAAAACCACAGAATATTTATTAAACAGGGTTCTTAATAAAGCAATTCTAAAGACCCCTTTTGAACTATGGATTGGAAGGAAGCCTAGTTTAAGACATCTACATGTTTGGGGTTATCTTGCATAAATAAGGATTTATAATCCACATGAAAAGAAATTGGATTTTAGATCGATTAGTTATTTCTTTATAGGATATCTAAAAAGGTTTAAGGGATTTAGGTTTTATGGTCTTAATCATAGTATAAGAATTGTTGAAATTGGAAATGCCATGTTCATTGAAAATGGTTAACTTAGTGGGAGTAAAGAATAGTGTTATGTATGTATTAAAGAAGTTAGGGTAGAAGTTCCTATACCCTTAACTTCTAAAACCATTGATCCTAATATTATAAAAATTCAATAAAGTGATGAACATGAAATAATTGATCAAACACTTCATGAAGTTATAAATGATACTCCTGTAATAAATAAGCCACTAGAACTAGCATTAAGGAGATCTTAAAGAGAGAGGAAGTCAGTTATTTTTTATAATTATGTGGTTTATCTACAAGAGTCAAAACTTGACATAGGAATTGATAATGATCCAGTCTCATTCTCATAAGCCATGGAATGTAGTGATTCTATTAAATGGGTGAATGCAATGAAAGAAAAACTAAAATCTATGGATCAAAACCAAGTCTGGGACTTTGTTGAATTGCTTAAAGGATATAAAAGAGTTGGCTATAAATAGGTCTTTAAGACAAAGCGAGACTCAAACGTTAATGTAACGACATAAAGCTAGACTTGTTACCAAAGGTTTTACTCAAAATGGCGGCATTGATTATAAGAGAATTTTTCACTAGTTTTAAAGAAATACTCACTTAGGATCATTTTAGCTTTGGTGGCTCATTACAATTTGGAATTACACCAAATAGATGTTAAGATCACTTTTCTTAATAAAATTTAGATGAAGAGGTTTCAATTAAAGGAAAAGAACATATGGTGTGTAAACTTAAGAAGTCAATATATGGACCCAAATAAGCTTCCCACCAATGGTATCTTAAGTTTAATAATATCATAACTTCTTTTGGTTTTAAAGAAAATACCATTAATCAATGTATATATATGAAGATCAATGGGAGCAAGCTTACCTTCTTAGTCTTATATGTTGATGATATTTTGATTGCTGCTAATGATCTTGGTTTATTATGTGAAACCAAGAATTATCTTTCCAAGAACTTTGAGATGAAGGATATGAGAGAAGCAACATATGTTATAGGAATTGAAATATTCTGTATTAGATCACAAGAATTTTTAGGCCTATCACAACAAGCATATATTAATAGAGTTCTTAAAAGATTTAAGATGGACAAGTGTTTAACATGAATAGTTCCAATTCAGAAAGGAGATAAATTTAGCAATATGCAATGCCCTAATAATGAGTTAGAACAAAAAAAAAAATAAAAAAATGGGAAGAATTCCTTATGCTTGAGAGTTTGATGCACCTTTAAAGTTACACTAGGCCTAACTTTACTATTAGTGCTAGGATGTTGGGTAGATATCAAAGTAATCTAAGGTTAGATCATTGGAAAGTTACTAAGAAGGTCTAAAGATACTTACAATGAATGGCGGACCACATGCTTACTTATAGAAGGTCCGATCAATTAAAAGTAATTAGTTATTTAGATTTAGATTCTACTAGATGTGTTGATACTAGAAAATCTAAATTCAGTTATATATTCCTATTAGTTGGAGGGGCAATTTCATGGAAAAGTACAAAATAATCCGTCATTGCAGCATCAACTATGAGAGTAGAATTTGCGACTTGCTTTGAGGCCATAATTCATGGTTTATGGTTGTGGAAATTTATTTCAAGGCTTCAAGTTGTCAACACTATTAGTAAGATGCGAAAAATTTATTGTGACAACTCCATTGCAATCTTCTTTTCAAAGAATGATAACTATTCAAAAGGTGCCAAACATATGGAAATCAAATACTTTCTCGCCAAAGAAGAAGTTTAGAAACAAAGGGTGTCAATTGAACACATTAGCACAAAATTAATGGTTGCAAATCCATTAACATAGGGATTACTACCTAGTATTTTTAGAGAACATGTTTAAAGAATGGGCATTATAGGACGTCTTGATTGAATAATGATTTTTTTTTTAATTATTTGTATGACACTCTTAAGCTCAATTAATGTGTTTCTGAAATTTCCTATTTTCTATATAGTATACATGATCATGTTAGAATTATGTTCACAGCAATTGTCTATTATAAAGACAAAAAATGTTAAACCTTTATTTCTCTCTTCACCAAATTATAACTAATTTAAAAATTAACATAGAAGGGACTATGTCTTTATAATGATGTACAACCACCATGACTCTAATTTATTTTCAATTTAATTATAATATTATAGTATAATTAAAGTAAGGAAAAATTTGGTATAACTTTGTTATACACATTATATTTATTCTAAGTTATTAAAGAACATATATGGGCTAAGTAGGAGAATGTAAGAAATTATAGCCCCTTTCAATAAGAAAAGTTATAACATTAAATATCATAACTTTTCAAAATGAAATATTTAAATGAAAGACATCACTTAATGTTTTATGAAAAGGTACAATCCTTTTCCTACCCTTCTATATAAAAGTGAGTATTGCAATAAAGAAAATGGACTTTTATTTTTAAAATTTTACAAAAAATCCATCATAAAATTATAGGGTTAAGGAAGAAAAATCCTACCCTTATAGAAATAAGGTTGGATTGGAGGGACAAGGTATATCAAAGAAATTAAAGTGTTCTTCATACTTACAAATTCAAGAAACAGTTATGAAAAAAAGGTACATGATATTATCTGTTCATGATTGTGTGAAAGTTATAAAGTTCAAAGATTTTGAAATTATTTCAAAAAAAATATTTTCTCATGCAATTATGAAAATTACTTACAGGTCGAATACTGGGGTTCACAACATGTTAAAGATTTGAGAGGATTATGAGAAAGAAACATACCCATACACCGATTTGAGAGGATTATGAGAAAGAAACATACCCATACACCTTGTCATTCATGGAGTGTTGGACTCATAGGTGAATTAATACTTACACGGCATGTATATGGAACTTTCAATCAATTATATGCTACGTACATATGGCAATGAATGCATAGCACATGTAATTAGTTATACACCATGTAGCTTCCTTTCATTTATTAATTAACTAACTAAAAACTCGAAGCCAATATACGTTGTGTAAACAAGGCTCATGTTATGTACATATTCAAGCATAATAGGGCATTATTCAATTGTGACACATTGTGTAAGCCCCCTTCTCCATTTAATTTTCAAGATTGAACACACATGCCAAACACTTCACTCTTATTGTCACTTTTCACTCTCTACAGTTTTACACTTTCACAAAAACACACATACTTTCACACACCTACCTACAATCTAGCAAGAAATCATCATGCTAAGGTATGTTTATTCAACCCCCTCTCTCTACTTTCTCTCTCTAACATATTTATATTTATCTACATGTCCATTTTTTTTTTATTTTTGTCTTATTTTTCTTGCATGTTTTAGGTTTTTAAATCTATGATTTTAGAGATATCTTAGTATGTTATACTTGTTAGATCTTTGTTTATACTTGTTAAATGAAGACATTGTTACAAGTAGTATTTTTTTTTTTCCATAGGCATTGCCTTAGAATTCATGAACAAAGCTGAGCATGTATTTATGGATTTTCATAGCCTTTATTATTTGAGTGAATTTTTGCATTCTATTGAATGTTTCTTCACAAAAAGATTAGATTTGCAATGTGAGGTTAGTTATTATATTGGTTTTGTTAGATTTGTCAGGTTGGTGCAATTTTCTATTTAGTGAATCAACTAAAATATGCTCATTTCGTTTTGAATTTTGGTTAAGGAAATAGAAACTAATTGATATTTAATTTACATTTTTAAGCTTGGTGCTTGAAGAAAAATGCTATGTTTAATGTCTATGTTAATTCCTTATAATTGCTAAATTTTTAGCATAAGTGTTGAGAAGAAGAAAGCAATGAGAAGCAACTCTAGATATTGATACTTTGTAGGTAAACCATTTGAGCTTCAACTTCATGATGAGGATTAGTTGAGAGGTTTGTTAGACTCTGGAACAAGAAACTCATGGACACATGTCATATAGATTGGGAAGTATATAGGACAATTGGTATGGATTACTAGGTGAGAAATTTAATATTTTTTGGTGGATGGGATAAGATATTTGAGATTAGAGAACTTGTTTATAGGAATCTAACTTTAGAACTCCTTATGACCTTTAAGTTGTAAAAATATGATATCACTTAAGGGATAGACAATGAGATATATTTCTAAGTAAACGATCAACCTTACATGATGAATTTGACTCATTTTCTATTCTAATAGGATTATATAATGAACAATATGCTAGGAGCAATGAGTTTAGACAGCTACCGGTTTGTTGGGTGTTACGGCTTAATGAAATTGGATGTTGAAATGTCATTGGTAATGCTCCTAGATATGATCCTACTAGATCCAAGGTCTTTACTTTAAGAGTACCATCTCGTCGATATATCTACCAGCTTTTGAGTCACACATTAGAGGGAAGAGGAGAAAGTAATGGTGTAGTAGGAACTTATGATATATTTTACTTATATAGTATTGTTAAAAGAAGGCTAGTACATTTGGAAGTAATCTTGTTTTTTTTTTTTTTTTTTTATCCATTGTTAAACAACTAATAGGAGGGTTGGTAATATTTGTGTTGGACTGTACATCACAAAATTGGTAAAAAGAATGAGACTTTTTGAAGGCATTGAGAATTTGCGTTTTCTAGAGCACCAAATGAAGCTGATTAAGCTTAGCTCCTTAAGGTCCATGGGATTGGTGCCTAAAGGTCCAAGACGAAATGTGAATGTTGATAATGAAATAAATTATTATCGAGTCTGGATTTTCGGTTTTCATTTTCCTTGATTTGATTCAAACTAAGTCCTATACTATTTAGTATAAACTCTTAACTAAAATCAAGGATAACTTGGTTTCTTTATATTTAAGAAAAACTTTAGAGTTGTTGGTTGGTAAAACACGAAAAAAGTTAAATTAGAACTAATTAGGCAAATTAGTGTTAATTTAGCTACTAACCTACGAATTTAAAAACTTTTTTTTGAAAATTTTCAAGAAACTAGATATTATGAGTTCGAGATTATCCTATTAAAGCCAAAATGGGTATTATTTTAACATTCCAAATTTAATTTAATTTTTCAAATTACCTCTTTATTCAAATAATAATATAATTTTCATATAAAATTAAATTAAATTTATTTATGCATAAAGAGGGGAAAAAAAATATTTCATATTTTAAGTTATTCTAAGGATACCTATATGCTCACTATTTGGAATTAAATTTTCATGGTTCAATTGAGAGGTTTCTGAGACTAAGCCTTAGTTATAGTTGTAGTTTATAGCTTAGTGTAATTTCTATTAATTTTAAGTTGTTTAGTTGCTAAAGTTCATAACTTTGCTTATTTTCTTATTCAATTAAGCTGATTTCCTATTTCCTTATTAATTTGAGCCGCTTTGAATATAAAGTTTGAAATTGTTTTTCGCTATTTTCTTCAAATGTGGATGGAGTGATAAATCGCTGAATTGGTCTATTCGAATGATTCTTAATTGTAACATTACTTGAGTTAAAAATAAATTGCTTAGTGGTATTGTAGAACTGTCCTGTAACTTAACAAAGTGGTGTCTAAATGAAGATATCACCCGTCACTTGAACCATTCGAGAAAGACTCTCTACATCACCAACATTAGCGATGGGTGTTAATGAAAACTGTGGTTGTACAACGCTTAAGTTAAAAAATTGTGGGACGTCTATGAAATACCACCACTTTAAAAAAGTTAAGATCAACTCCAATAGTTGTGCATATTTTATATAACAATTTCTCATAACTCGTGTGTGATTTTTCTCTTTGATTTTTTTTTTTTTTAAATGGCCCCTAGCATAATATAGCTCGTATTCTTCATAAATTTATTTTATTTTATTTTTTGCATGGGCAAATATTGCAATTCTAACAAAACTGTCCATTTCAACCTACTGATAGAGATGAGAAGCAGCAAAAACATCCCCATGTAATATTGTTCTACCTGAAACTCATATATTCACTTGGTTTATAGAAAAAGTGTAATTTTTTAATCTAAACATATTAATATTACATAATTTCACAACAACAATCTAATGAGCAATAATTCAAATGGGGGACCTCAACTAAATGCTATTTTCCTTTAGTAAAATTGAGCCTAAAAGTGAAACCTAACTTTATGTAGCTGTAACTAGTAAAAAGAACACGAGAAAGATTGTAAGAGAGAGAAAAAGAAAAAAAGAAAAGAAAAGAAAAATCCAAGTTAGTGATAAAAATTAGAAAAAGGAGAGAGAGGTGGTGGGGGGTGGAGAAGAGAAGAAAAAAATAAAAAAACAAACACTTAGTAAACATGCACCAAAACGTGAGTCAAGGCCAAGAAGTTTAGATTTTGACTAAAGGCTGCGTTTAGATTAGCAGGTTTTCAAGAGAGAACGGGTGTGATTGTGTTTTAGAGGGAGAAAGCAAGGTATTGAAATGAAGGAAACGAGTATGGAGCCTGATACAGCGAAGATGTTGAATGCAGCTCAAACTGCGAGTAGCGAAGTGCTGGACTGACATGCGATAGGCAAAATCGCATCTTCTAGCAGCGTTTTGCAAGTATTTGGCAAAATTATTTCGTAGAGACCACTCCCTTAAAAATGTTTTGACAAAAATGAGTATTTTGTTGTGCTCCTCGATAGCCTGTTAAGTATGGCGTGTTAATTAAATCAGTAGTGGAAGCCCTATTTACACATTTTATGCAGAGCTGTTCACTTCCTATAACTATTACTTCGAAATTGCATCAAACAATTCGAAAGTTCTTCTGGAGTGGAACCGCAGATGCATGTAAAGTGCATTGGCTAAAGTCATCATCTCCCATGAACTCTGGAGATTACCGTGACTACTGCTTTTAGCCATGATAACGTTTAATTAGTGTTCAGGTATAACATAAGTGATAAACAGTGAGGTAGTGTAACTCTTTTCGATCGCATCCTTTTGCCGTGGTGCCAAAGGCAGAATCCGTAGATATCTGCTTTTTGAAATTAACTCAACCAACGTATTCAGAGCTGAAGAAACTCGTACCACGACCGAACGTAGATATCTGCTTTGAAATGAATCCAGCACTTTGGCTTTTGGAAGACATTGGAGCAAGTTAATATAGTCCTGTCAGGGGAAGAGAATTTTACACACCATGAATTCTACCTCCAAGTAAGAAAATTGTTTCCAAGTTTGAATGGAATTGGAAATTTGGGGGAGGTAGCAAGGGAAGACAAGCGATCACCTGGATATCAGCTGCCTCATCAGATATATCAGCACCCTTGCCACGAAGTTTCTGCAATGCAAATTCGAACTCTTTTTGTCGACCAATCCTTGCCTGCATCATTCAGGTGAGTTTGACTAATGAACCAAATTTATTACCACTGGTGGAAATTAAGAAACGATCATGTCTATCTGCAACCGCTCACCAGCCATCTAGGAGATTCTCGAATAAAGAAAAGACCAAAAAGCAGAACAGTGCATGGGATTATTCCTGCAGTGCGTTGCAATTGTAGCTTTTTAGAAGATTGATTGAAAGCATTTGTATGGAAAATTTTCTGTAGTTACTGTGTAAAATTTCATCTCCTCTCCTCTCTCTATTTACGATTGTTTTATTACAGAGACTATTTTGAACTTCCAGCGTCAGTGTCCAATCAACATAAAATTAAAATTTCTTTGGCTTTAATTAATTGAAGTGTAAAATTATTTGCTTCTAGAAATGAGTCTTCATCAATGTCCTAGCCTACACATGAGGAAGCATGGAAATGAAAAAATAGAAGTACACCTATGTATACTAGTTTAATCATTTCAATCACTTGGACGTGGTGCCGAAGTCAACAACTTCGAGACTGCGTCCCTTCATTTTGCATTACTTTTCCGGAATTTAGTAGATATTGATTTATTGGCCAATAATTAGCGAAAAAAGCGAGGGAAAAGAGCTTATGTGCAAAGAGCTGACAGGGTGGTGTCTGTGTTAACATCTCCAAGTTGTGCAGTTAAGCTTGATATGGTGAAGGCTTATGACATGACAAGTTGGGATTTTTTACACAAAAGTCCTCATTGCTTTTGAGTTGCCTCCTTTGTTTATTGCATGGATTATGCAATGTGTCAAAAAACCAAGAGTTTTATATTAACTTGAATTGGGAGCTTGTGGGACATTTTCCTAGTACGTAGGGTATGGGCTCTAAGACAAGGGAACGCCTTTGTCCCCCTATCACTTTTTCTAGTTATGGAAGTCTTCCCGTGTTTGATTAAGGAAAAGACCAGTGACCATGTTTTCAAATATCATTGGAGATGCATGATTGAGAAGTGTTCTTATCTTTGTTTTGCCGATGATGTTATAATTCTCGCCAGAAGAGATGTGAACTCCCCTTTTAAAAGCGGCTATTGTGGAATTTGCTGAGCTTTCAGGATGAGAAGTCGGTGGAGGAAAAAGTCGGAATCTGTGTGGTGTGGATGATTCGGTAAAAGAATAAATCTTGAGTTGTTTGGGTTTTCCTTCAGGAGATTTGCCTATTAAATACCTGGTAGTGCTGTTCATGACAACAAAGTCAGCAAAAGACGTCTGTCAAGACCTAGGCGAACATAATTAGTGCATGAATTGACCATTGGACGAGGAAATTCTTACCTTATGCAGGTAGATTGCAACTAATTAAGAGCTTTTTTCTCTTTTTTTTTTTTTTCTCTATTAAAGTCTTTTGATCCATGATTTTGGTCTTACCTAAGGGTGGAGAGAACTTCGAAGCTCTACAAATCCATACATGTAAAATTTTATGAAGGAAAATGTGTTTTTGATACTTATACAAAACTTGCACATATAAGGACCTACCAATGGACACCTCTTATGTGATTGGTGATGGTAGGTGATATATTTGACAATTATTACACTTACCACAAGTATTAGAATTATCTCAACTAACACTTCTAGAATTGTCTAACTAACACATTTAGAAATATATTAGCTACAACATCTTGAAAATATCTTAAATATTTACAAAATTCTCAATACTCTAACACTCGAGAATTTTCTTGGAGACTCCAAGCCTTCATCTTGACTCTTCAAACTTTGCCTTGGCAAGTGCTTTAGTAAATATGTTAGCAATTTGATCTTTTGAATGACAATGCATCAAATTGACTTCACCATTCTTCTTAGCTTCTTTGATTGCATGAAACTTCATATTTATGTGTTGGTTCTTCCATTTTGTATTGGAATCTTTGCAGTTGTAATGATTGACTTATTGTCTACCCATATCAGAGTAGCATCATCTTGGCTTTGTACTAAACCCTTCAAAAGTTTTCTTAACCAAATCGCTTGGTTTGAAGCTACTGCAATTGAGATATACTCAACTTTTGTTGAAGATTGGGTCACCACCTCTTGCTTCCTTGAGTTTTATGAGAAAACTGTACTTCCAAATGAGAAAGTATAACCAGAAGTGTTTTTAGAATCATCTATGGTTCTAGCCTAGTTACAAACTGCATATCTTTCAAGTTTATTACTTTCTTTCTTAGTAAACCATAAGCCATAATAAAAAATGCCTTTGATGTATCTTAAAACTCTCTTAGCAGCATCAAAATGAATTTGACTTGGTGATTGCATAAACTTAAGAGAAGACTTGTAGAGAACATTAAGTTTATCCTTACAGTAGATAAGTGAAGTAGGCTCCCAATTAGGCTTATGTAAATAGAAGCATCTGCTTTACTACCTTCCTCGTTCTTCAAGAACTTCTCATTCACAACCAATGGAGTAGCCACTAGTTTGCATCTTTCCATGTGAAATTTCTTTAGAACATCCATTGCATATTTTGATTGTGAGATGAAAATTCCATCATCATATTGACAAATTTCCATGCCCAAAAAATATTTCATCTCCCTTAAATTAGACATTTTAAAAGTTCTTTCCATCTTTAACATGAACTACTTTAAGACTTTTGAATTACAACCTATAAGTTATCTTCATACAAGGAGACAATAGATTAAACTTCATCTTAAACTTTTAGCACATATAGAGTAGCTTCACTTTCACTTCTTTTGAATCCTTATTATAGCAAATAGGCATCAATTTTGCTATACCAAGCTCTTGGTGCTTATTTCAAGCCATAAAGAGCCTTGTGAAGTTTGTAAACCTTATCTTCACTTCTTGAAATTTGGAACCCTTATGGTTTCTCAACATAAATATCTTCTTCAAGTACACTATTCAAAGAGGCTGACTTCACATCTAGATGATGGATTTTCTAACCCATCTTGTTGCTAAAGCCACTAGAAGCCCTATAGTATTGTACCTAGCCACTAAAGCAAAGGAGTTGGAAATATCAATACCATATTCTTGAGATTAGCCCTTTATAGCCAATCTAACCTTAAATTTGTTTATAGAACCATCTGGGTTATATTTGATTCCGAAAACCCATTTAACATCAATTACCTTTTGATTTTTAGGCTTATCAACTAACTCTCAAGTATCCTTCTTATTTATCACTTCTAGCTCCTTCTCCATTATAACTCTCCATCCATTTTCTTTAGCACCTTTATTATAGCAAGTAGGTTCTTGTAATGCTATATCACATCTCTCATATATTTGATTAAGTGACCTTGTACCTTTTACTAGAACATTATCAAAGTATCAACACCAACTTCATCTTCAATTTCTTTTAGATCCTAAGATATGGTTGCTCCAATTTGATTAGCATCTCCATCTTTTATCTCATTTTTCTCCTAATTTTGCATTGATACTTTATTAAACTTGATATCCCTGCAAATCATCAATTTTTTTGCCTTCAAATTGAAAACTTAATTGCCCTTAGAGGTGGAATTATATCTAAAAAATATTGCAATTTCAGCTTTTTGTCTCTTTTCATATTTGGTACATGAGTGTAGCACAAACTACCATGTACCTTAAGATGCTTCACAATTGGTTTAAGTTGATGCCAAGTTTCAAATGGAGTTTTATCCTTCACTGCCTTAGTTGGAAGTCCATTAAGTAATAGACGACTGTATTAACTGCTTCTACATAAAAATATTTAGGCATCTTCTTTTCAAATAGCAAACACCTTGCCATCTCCATGATAGTTCTAATCTTTCTCTTGCTTGCAACATTTTATTGAGGAGAGTAAGTAACCATCAATTAATGATTTCCAGCTTTGATACAAACCTATCAAACTTGTTTAATGTATATTTGATCCCATTATTAGATCTTATTGCCTTAATTTTGCAGTTTACTTGATTTTCCACTAAGGCCTTGACATTTTGAAATACACCAACTACTTCTAAACTTTGCTTCATAAAATAAACCTAACATATTCTTATGTAATCATCTAAAAATAAAATGAAATACCAGCTATCACTTAGTAAGGGTGTCTTCATTAGTCTGCATACATTAATATAGATTAACTCGAGCTTTTTAGAAGCTCTTTAAGACTTGTTGATAGGAAATGACAACCTGCTTTGCTTCTTAAATTGAAAAACTTGGCATACATTCTTTTCATTATAAATGATAGGTAAGCCTTGAGTTAAATCTTTATGACGCTAGTGTTTAAGTTTAGCATAATTAAAATGGCTAAATCTCTTGTACCACTACACTGACTCATCAATGATAGCAGTATGGGCATACAAATTGGCTTCTTTCCACTTAATTGAAAAGCTTTTGTTTGTCATCTTTCTAGTCATCAACTTACAACTAGCACTATAAAAAATGATGCAGGATTTTCTTTGAAAATACAAAGTATAATTCTTCTTTAGCATTTATCTAGCACTTAATAAACTTTGATTAATTTCAAGTACAAATAACGCATTTGTGATATATTTGGTACTTGTTAGAGTTTCAATAGCAATAACTTCCTTACCTTTGACATCAACTAAGTCTCCATTCCTAATCTTCACTTTTGATTTATAAGACTGATCTAATTCCCTAAAATTGCTTAAATCCTGTATCATGTGGTTTGTACTGCTACTATCAATGAGTCAAGCTTCTATATAGCTATTTAATCCATGATTTAAAACAATAAATAGTTGCTTTTACTATTGCTAGTTTTTAGCTATTTATGCTTACTATCTTTATTGCCCTTGTTGATTGTTTTTTATTCTTGCATACCTTTTCAACATGACCATATTGCTTGCATGACTTGCATTGCACACTTAGCTTAAACCAGCAATAATTCTCTAGATGATTCTTCTTCTTGTAATGGCAGCATAGAAGATGGCTTTTTTAACTACCTCTTTTAATTTTGTTAACCTTCATTCTTCTCCTTATCCTTGTACCCACCAAATTGCTTCTTATCTTCATCTTGAGGAACTTTTCTTTTTTGCATTACAAGAAAAGCCCTATCATTGCTATCTTCCTTCCTCATTGTTCTTCTTTGTTCTTGAGCTTAGAAAGCATGGAAAAGCTCAACTAAAGAAATTTTGCTTAAATCCTTTGATTCTTTAAGAGAAGAAATTTTAGACTCAAATTTTTCAAGCAAGCTCACTAGAACTTTTTCTATGACCCGTTGGCTGGTTAGATTCTCTTTAAGAAGTCGAATTTTGTTAACAACTTCCATAAGTCTATTAACATACTCCTTGGTGGATTTGTCATCCTTTATTCTCAAAACTTTAAATTCTTTTTTCAAATTTAGAATCTGCATTTGTTTTCTCACTCCTTGCATATATCTCCTTGACTTTATCCCATACTTCTTTTGCGAAAATTGTATCGAAAATAGTAGCATAAATGTAAGATAAGGCTCTTTAAGCTTTAGCTTCTTCTTTTTCATGAGCTATAATTTGGTTAAGGGTTAGGTTATTTCCTAAGGCTATTATTTGCCTTTCATTTTCAACCCATTGCTACAAACCAAGACCTCTCAAGTGAGCTTTCATTTTGATAACCTAAACTTGATAATTTTCACCATTAAAAATTGGTTTTGGGGGAATTGCTAGAAGCCATGAAAATTTGAGTTTTTTTTTTCTTTTTCTTTTGAAAAGAAATCCTTGTATGTATGTGTATGTTTTTCTTTTTCTTTTTTTTTTTTCTAGTCAAGTACAAATCCCTTAAGAACATGTAAAAGCTATTATACTATGCAGAATTTTATGAAGGAAAATGTGTTTTTGACGTTTATACAAAACTTACATATATAAGGACCTATTTATAAGCACCTCTTATATAACTGGTAATGGCAGGTGATATATTTGACAATTATTACACCTACCATAAGTATTAGAATTATCTCAACTAACACTTCTAAAATTGTTTAACATACACATCTAGAAATACCTTCGTTAAAACATCTTGAAAATATCTTCAATATCTAGAAAATTCTCAATACTCTAACAATATGGAATGGGAATGCAAACTTAAATGCAAAGATAAAAGTTTGATGGGTTAATATTTGTAATCAAGGAAGGAAGATGGGCTAGGAATTTGAAATATTTGTGTTTGGAATAAATCTTCTCACCTAAAGTATGTATGGACACTTTGTAGGGAAGATGTGAATTCCTTATAGCCAAAGTGAGCAAGGAGTGAGGGGTTAAAAGGAGAAGCTTCTAGGTAGTAAGAATTCCATCTAATTCTTCCTAAATCCTTGTGATGGAACAAGCTTCTCTTCATAAGGGAGAAAGTGAATTCCTTACTCCATTAGAAGATTAGGGATGGGAACAAAATTGACTATTCGTATGCTAGTTGTTACCCTAAAGGTTTTCAGGTCAGTTGGATTAGTGAAAGAAGCACCTTTTGGCTAAAAGATGCGGAGCTAAATTCACCATTCAATGTATCTTTCTAGGCATGGGACATGCATGGAATAAGATAATGAAGGGTTTGGGACCAGAGATAAAGCCATATTTAGAGGTAGAAAATATGTTCCTCTACAAGAGTAAGCCTTCCAAAGAGTTTAGTATGTCGTTAGGGAACATACAAAAAAATAGCACTTCAGTGTAAATTCTTTTCCCCTGAAGTCATATGCCCCCCATGCAACTTCAGTGTAAATGCAACTTCAGTGTAAAATTATTTACACTAAACATGCATTCCCCCAATGCGACTTCAATGTAATTTTTTCTTCTAATATCACTTCCTATGCATGTGAATACATAATGAAGTCTCATGAGGGGCATGCAACTTCAATGTAGTTTTCTTATATCTAAACTCATTATAAGAATGTAATTGCGCTAGAACATCATATGAACATAAATTTTCAAAATACAATGAATCTACGATTAAGTTTTCATTCAAATATGAATATCAAACTCTTGTAGTAGATGAACCATATATTCATCTATCAATACCTTTTTTGAGGCATCACCGACGTATCATGGACCTCCAAAAGCTGATGAGAAGGTAGGTTGACATAGGAAGATGCTAAGCTGGTTCCAATCTCACTAAAGTCAATGGAATGTCACTCAGTGGATGGAACATCTGGATCCCCTTAACCCCTTCCTCGTCGCACTCCAGCCCTACTTCCTTGGATACAAACTCTATCATAAGGCGGTTAAGGTGTAGGTAGCTTAAGTTGGGCACCTTTATCAAGTGGTGGATTATGTAGAAGGGGATGGTACAAGACAATCAACTATGATGCTCCAGGAACTGTAAGCCTCCTACAATGATCTAGCGAGCCATCCCTATGTCATTAGTCAACTAAACTAATTGTAAGGTGTCGACCTATGGTAATGGAAAATAATTAACAATCATACAATATGATAAATGGGGTTGGACATATATAGTTACATTGAATGTGCTTACCAGATGACCCATTACCGCATTTGAGTGCATGATGTATCGATGGATATACTACCTATACTACTATAAGTACTTAAGGTCAACATTGAAAACCGGATGTAAATGAATAACCTACGATTGCTGGTCTGCCTACTATCGGATGTACCTATTATGTACTACATTCTAGTCAATCTTCGTGTAAACTTTAAGATCATGCCGATGTAGTTGCTTGCTAGTCTATGCAAGCTGAGGCTTTATCTGGAAGCCCCTAAACTATTGGATGACACGATCTAAAAAGTAGAACTCGATGATGTGGAAGCAGATGAGGGGTACCCTAGTTGTCCATACCTCCCAATCGATCATGCATATGGAAGGTAGGAGTTAAAGTAAGTCATTGGAGTCATGTTGCCATACAACATATAATGAGTTAGAGAAGAAAAA
The DNA here is from genome assembly GCA_024138005.1 of Lumnitzera racemosa. NCBI lineage: Eukaryota > Viridiplantae > Streptophyta > Magnoliopsida > Myrtales > Combretaceae > Lumnitzera > Lumnitzera racemosa. The sequence continues at coordinate 40,500,926 of JAMXBC010000003.1, forward strand.
ATTAGCACGTTTGATATAAAAGTTTTGAAAAAGGGCAAAGAGTGTACTCGACGGCTCGTTTGTAAGTTAACTGCCTCCCGATACGATTAGACTATATGAGTTGGTCCTTGCATAGCGTTCCTCTTTACCTGCTATCTACCCGCTAGAGGGAGACCCTCCGTGATCATGAAGCTAGACCTACAAAAGGTGCAATATGTAGGAAATGGACCAACACCTAAACCTAAAGTAAAATCATCGGCCCCCTGATCTTAGGTATTCCAGACCATGTAGCGTTGCATAGCTATTGGTACAACCATACAAGATAAGCCAATCCCCAATTGTATGTCCCCACCATCCAGAAATCCGTCAGCAATGGAAGGTACATGAGATGGATGTAGTTAGAAGATTTATATGTGAACAAGAATCCCTTAATTAGTTGGAGGATATATGCATTGGTGTGATGATTCATTATCTCCTCGTCAGCATTTCTTTGTATGATCCTAAATTTTCTAGCTAGCCACAATAGTTACATACAACCAACCTTAGCATCCCCAGACGGTAGAACATCACCGAACATGTTTTTTGCTACGTTTTCCCAAGTCCAGTTGGTGCTACCAGTAACAGTGGTACCATCAACTTGAAGTCCCAATTAGACCTCAATATCTTACAAGGTTACGGTCATCTTACCATGCACCATATGGAATGTATGTGTCTATAGCTTCTATCTCTCTACTAAGGTAGAAATCAGGTGCCAGTCCATCTAAATCAATGGAAGTTGACTAATAACCATAAATCCTACCTCCTCCAAGTAAAGCATCATGTGTCGATCTAGTGTGATGCGCTCACCCTCCTTCTTCATGGCTAGCTCACACCGTCTAACTATGAGAGCGCTTAATGCCTATATTGAGTTAGATGGACATAAATATTAGTAGATCAGCATTTGAATGACGTATTGAATTAATGATAGATGTTGTAAACTATGTACCTGTCCCTCCCATACATCTTGAGAGAGATGTGATGCCTACTTACCCAAAATCAATGTGTTGATGGGTCTCAAATCCATTTAATCTACAAAAGTGTTTAATATTTGTTAGCAACATTGTAAGTAATATGAAATGAGTAGATAATTTAAACAAAAAATAAATTTATGTGTATGTGTATGGAAATTATAACAATACGATTTACCAGCCCTATTGAGATCTAGACATCTACGCCTGTTATGTTTTCCCCTTTGATAATAACTATATCTATTCTTATCAAGCGCTTTGCGTAGATCCATCTCCATATGGTAACGTTTTGTCCTAGGCTCGCTTTTCTCTCTCTTTAGCTTGGACCATGGTTTGAGCTTTCGATAGCCCATTTCTAACCAATTAATCTCATCACCCATTGGGTAAAAATGTCTCTAGTATACATCAAGTTGGTATGTCTACTTGTACTAGGGACTGATATGGTTTAGGGAGTTTGTCTAAAACTATCTTGCAGCTGCAAATGCATAGCAGTAAGAAATTCTATAAGTTTGCCATTTCTAGTCTGTGCAATGTTGATTATCCATGTCTATAGTGTAAACTCAACCACCACCTTTTATTACTCCGTTTGGCTCCTTTCGGCTACCAATATTCACCTCAAACAGTTCATTGTGCCTACTGTAACTAGTAACCTTGTACACACTTGCTTGCCCTCACCATTTCTTTATTAGTCATTGTACGTATGTAGTGTAAACCCTACCCTTTGCCATGGCCTCTAAAATTTCTTTGTCCTTCTTCTCCGACAACGTAATACAGTTGTAGAAAATCCTTCTTACTAAAGCTGCAATTGGTAAGCCATAAGAACCTTTGAGAACCACATTATAGCTCTCAATAATGTTGGACATCATGATCCAAACCTGTAATTACCATCTGCATACAACGCTTACCTATCGATGTCAACTTAAAAACCAACACAGAGTATCATCCTTCACTCTTGACATCTCTTCCATCAAAGTGGTAAATTTCCAATGTTGAATCTATATGCCTGAATCAATTGCTAATTTCTTATAGGCCTAAATTTTTTGTTTGCGATTGAAATTACGAGCTATGTACCTTATGCAATATCTCTATACTACAAGGGGTAGTTGCCAACCATTATTCACATTCTTGAAATCCTTGTTGATATCAATATGCCTATCTAAGATCAAGCATATAGTCTCCTTTTGTTCACTAACTACATACTTCTTTAAATTCTAAAGGAACCAAGACTACATCCTCTCGGATACCATGTTAAAGAATGCAAAAGCCAACATGATGTGTACCATAGCCAAGAACAAATAAGGCCAGTTGCAAAGATGGGTCTAAACTTATCGAAATCTTAAAAAGGGTAATGGGAAACACGTGAAAGAATAGAAATAAATGAAAGTAAGCAACCTATGAATAGCTCAAAAGGATATGATGTACCAATAGAAATTCCGAAGACTCACGACATAACTCGATATAACATACGAGTTAATCCGATGAGATTATTCGTCACCTTGTCTTACTTAAGGGCTAAGGTAAGAGTGAGTTAAGAGTAAACAAATAGTGTTTATGAAAGGAAAATATCTAGTATATTAATGTTAATCTAATGATTACGGTTACATGTAAAATGGGTATTTATACTTGAGAAATTAGAGCAACTTACCTAAAAATGGAAAAGACAAAAAAAGGTATTATCCTAAAGAAGTAATGTATAAGGAATAGAAAAGGATAAAATTGAATATTTACGAAAAAGTAATGGTTACAGTAACAGATTCTACAAGTGGTCACAGATACGTAGTAGCAATGTACTGGTGGTACCATTCGAAGATGCAGACAAAATAGTATGAATCGGTTAAGTAGTAAAGCAGGAGTATTGAATAGGTATGGACTCGTCTAAACAAGAGTAGTTGAGGATTTATATAGGATAGATCTCTTGGCATTTTGACAATAATGATGCTGAGTAAGTATTCAATTTAATTAAGATAAAGTAGGTGCATGGAGTTTGGTTGTTGTCAAGGCATTCTTCTACTCGACACATAATTTCTAAAAGATGTATTGCCACTCAGTACAACATGGAGTGCTAATCAACAGCAAGGAGAAACTTGGCTTTAGCAGGAGTTAGTTAGAGTAAGAGGATCAGCCTCATTAGTCCCTCTATTCCTCAAGCTCGATTGTAGGTTAAAGGCCTAGTAACTTGATTGCTATTATTCCCTTTAGGTTGATTAAGATTTGGGATTTGGAATCAAATCTAACTAGTCTTTGCTTAGTTCATTGTCAAGATGATATGGATTGAGGTTGGTAATGTTGAAAGTGTCCAAAACCCCATAATCTTGGGGTAGCTCCAATCTGTAGGCATTATCATTGATCTTCTAGAGGATTCTTAAGGGTCCTTTAACCCATACAGATATCTTGTTCCTCCTCTTGCTCTAATACAGCCATACCAGGTCTCTAGGTTGAAACAGCCTCGTCATCTAACCTTTAGCCTTCTCTTGTATTCTTTTAGCAACTTGGTCAATTTGTTGAGTAGACATAGATGTATTGTAAGGACTGTGTTCAGGCTTTCACATCAACGTCTTCTTGCTTGGATACAGGTACAGGGGTATGATCGAGAGGTAACTCAGGATTAAATCCTTAGACAACTTTGAAGGGGGTTTGGTTAGTAGTGTCATGTACTATGTGATTGTAAGTGAATTTGACTACAGGTAAACAGACATCCCAATTAGTTAATTTCTTAACCACTATAGCTTAGAGTAGTAATCCTAAAGTACGATTAACGACCTTTGTTTGGCCATCAATTTGGGGGTGATAGGAAGTGCTAAATAGTAGTTTGGTCCCCATCTGGTGCTATAGGGTTCTCTAGAAATTACTCAAGAACTTTGGGTCTTTGTCTGATACTACACTTCTCGACACGCTATGTAACCGAATAATCTCCTGCAAGAAAAAATAAGTAATAATCAAAGCATCATTAGTCTTAGAGCAGAGCATAAAGTGTGCCATCTTACTAAATCTATTTGTGATGATCATTACGGAATCTTTGCCTCAGGTAGTTCTTGGTAATCCGAGAACAAAGTTCATTCTCAACTAAGTCCATGGTTTCATCGGGATAGGCAAAGACATTGCTCTCCCTTGTTTAGCTCGACATTTGGCCCTTTTGCACAAGGCTTAGATCTCAATAATGCGATGCACATCTCACCTCATTCTCGACTAAAAGAATTGTCCATTCAGTAACTCATATGTCCTTCTTTCCCCAAAATATTCGGAGAACCCTCTACTATAGGCTTCCCTGATGAGCAACTCCCTTGTGAAACAGGTTGGCATACACAATTTTCTACTATATAATAAGTAACTATCCTCTACATGATAATCATCCGCTGCTCTTCCATCAACATAGTGCCCATGTACGGGTCCGAAGTACGGATCCTTAGAATATTGTTCCTTAATGCTTGCAAAAGTAAACAATCTAGTTTACAGTTCGGTTAGGAGTGAATGTCTTCTTAAAAGAGCATCTACAACCATGTTGCTCTTCCCTTTTTTGTATTTTATTACAAAATAGAAACCCTTAAGGAACTTAATTGATCTCGCTTACATCTTCGAAAACTTAGTTTAACTTTGGGGGTACTTTAAGGACTTATGGTCGATATAGATGAAAAACTCTCTTGGAAATAGATAGTGTTGCCATACTTGGAGTGCTTAGATAAGAGGCAAGAGTTCTTTATCATATATAAAGTGGTTTAATTGAGGTGCCCCGAGCTTCTCACTGTATTAGGTGATTGGTCGGCTTTCTTATATTAGGACAATACCTATACCAATGTTGGACACATAATGCTTTAGCTCGAATATTTTCTTGAAGTCATGTAAAGCTAGTATAGGCATGGAAATCAACCTTTCCTTCACCTTGGTAAAACTTTTCTCCTCCTTTTCTCCCTATCTAAATTCGGTGTTCTTCTTTGTTAGCTTAGTGAAGGGTGTGGCTAATGTGTTAAAATTCCTTATAAACCTTTTATAAAAGAATACTAGTCTATGGAAACTTCTCATCTCGACACAAGTGGTTGGAATTGGCCACTCAACAATTGCTCAAATCTTCTCATAATCTATTCATAAGCCTCCTCCACCAACCATATAGCTTAGGAACACCACTTCTTCCTAGCAAAAACAGCATTTCTTTAGATTGCCAAATAACTTCTCTACTCGAAGGATATCTAATACGGTATGGAGATGTTCCTAGTAACTTAGCATGAAGATGTTCCCAATAACTTAGCATGTTAACATTGTATAATAGGATGTTGTTACAGTACCCCATAATACATTTCCTATCAGATTTTTTAGCATATGGTTCATTAATCACATGAAAGTACGAGGCATTCGACAAGCTAAATGGCATGACCATCTACTTGTGGAGTTCATGCTGAGTTTTGAATGCAATCTTTCACTCATCTCCTAGCCTTATGCAAATTTAATGGTAGCTAGATTTTTTATCTATCTTGTTAAAAACCATAGCTCCACTTAATTCATCTAGCATGTCATCTAACTTAGGGATAAGATACCTGTATTTGATTATGATCTTATTTACGGCTTGGTTGTTAATATACACCTACCATGTACCATCCTTTTTCAGCATATGGAGCACTAGAATAGTACAAAGGCTGAGGTTCTCCCTCACATAACTCATTTCCAATAATTCATTGACTTACCTTTGAAGCTTAGTAACTTGTTCAAGATTCATCCGATAAGCTAATTTGTTTAATAGGGTAGCGCCGAGTATCAAGTCAATGCAATATTCTATTCCTTAGATTGGGGGTAACCTTTTGGGCAATCGTTCAAGGAACAAATGGACATATTCATTCAACAACTCCCTTACTTTCAAGGGTTATTTACCCTGCTCCCTTTAGTATAATAATTGCTTGACTAACATGAAGGCTGGTGTGTTGGCTTTTATAACCTTTTGGAGCTCAACTCTACTCATCATTAGTCTTTTTTGACCTTTGATCAAGTTTAGCTTGCAATCTGCTAACCTTACTTGGTGGCATAGGGTTTAATGTAACCTTCCTTCCATCCTTTTCAAATGCATAGGTGTTCCTATACCTATCATGGATAACTCTTCGATCAAAAAGCCATGGTTAGCCTAATAACACGTATAATGCGCATATGGGTAGCACATCGTAAAGAATCTTATCAGAGTAATTTCCAATTGAGATCAATAGTAGTACTTGCCGAATGACATGTAGTGCTCTCTTCTCATTTAGCCAATATAACTTATACGGCTTTAGATGCATGATAGTCTACAACTTTAGATTGGCTTATGCTACATTAGTGCAACTACTACTATCCATAATTAGTGCGTACAATCGATCATTCACCTTGCATGTGATATGGAACAAGTTCTCCTATTGCTCCTCCTTATGTGAGGGTTCCAAGCTCATTGCGTATCAGACAATTAGAATCAATGGATCTAAGTCTACGACAAACACATCTTCTTAAATCAATTCATCTCCTACGTAACCTCTTTCTCGAGAGCACCCTCTTCTTCAGGTTCTTCGTCAGTGCTATCTATTTCAAGCTTTGGGGTGTCTCCCTTGATGACTATAGTTCTTTGGTTCAAACATTAAGCAACCATATATCCAAACCCTTGACATTTCAAACAATTGATATGTCTCGTTTTCCTACTGGATCCTTGCCCTTTCTTATATTTTTTGGTCAGTATGTCACCTTCTATTCGGCCCTTCTAGTCAGTCCTAATGTCTACTTATTTGGTTATCTCGGTACTCGGCTAACCTCAGTAGCTTCTCTGAATAGGTCAGTTTGACTAAACAAGTCAGCTAGTTAGTGGTTGAGTCAGTATTCAACTCCTCCTTTGCCTTTCCACTCGTTAAGCTATTCATATAGCCTCATCTATTGTGGTAAATTGTTAGAGTTCCACTATGTCTCGAATGTCACTCCTCAATCTAATAAGGAACTTAGAGAATATTCATGTTGATGGTTCCTCTACTTCATAGTGGATCATAAGCATTTGAAACTCTTAGACATATTCGTTAATAGTTTGGCCTCCTTATTTTAGCTCTTATAGCTGAACAAAAGTATCTCGTAAATGAGTTTCTAGCACAAATTTGTTTAGGAGCATTCTCTTCGTTTTAGGCCAAGTATTGATCTCTCAATACTCCTTTTGTTACCTCATGACTTGAAAGTTCTTCTACTACATGGCAGTGTATATTGAGAACTCAACGATAGCAATCCTCACTTTCTCGTAGTCTTTATCTTGATAATAATAAAAAATATGTTCCACCTTCTCATCTAAATCCAAATAATCACCCGTACTTCTAAACCTATTAAAGCTTAGAATTTGAAGCTTCACATGGTCGAACGCTTGAGGTACTCGAGCTTGCTTACTCTTCTTCTTCTTTGTACTCTTTTTCCTCAACATTGTCCATTTATCCCAGGTTAATCCTTCTTATCACTCATTTACCTACTTCTCCATCTTGAACTTATCAAGCTAGGTTCTAACCTTTAGTTGGTCGAGTAACTTATAGGGTATTATGTGTAACTTCAGTAGGTTTATAAGCCAATACATGAATTACTTGAGTTAAGTCCATTAGTAGGTTAGCTACCTTATCAAGTCTCTCATTCGTACTCTTGGGAGTGTTTTAGGATTGTTGATTATGGTGGATAACACCATTGTTATCATCTCTGACACCAATATTGACACTAGGGTTCATCATTTTCTCAATAAACTCGATTATAGCCGTTAGATCTAAGCTACCAATAACACTATTTCTCTAAACCTAGCAACATAGTACATTTTCTTTAAACCAAAAATTAAGTAGCTAGTATCACAGCAATTAAGCTAACATAGAAATCTGCTCTATCTCACATGCCTAAAATAGAGTGTAAACTGGGGACTTCAAGAACAATCTACTACAATCCAAACGAAACCTTTGCTTTGATATTAAGATGATGTATACCGTAGCCAAGAACAGATAAGGCTGATTGTAGGGATGGTCTCAAGCTTACTAAAAGCTTGAAAAGTGTGATGGGAAATGCGTAAAATAATAGAAATAAATGAAAGTAAGCAACCTACGAACAACTCCAAAGGATATAACGTACCGGTAGAACCTTCGAAGACTTATGGCATAGCTCGATAAAATGCATAAGTTAATCTAGTAAGGTTACTCGCTACCTAACCTTACTTATGGGTTAGGATAAGAGTGAGTTGAGAGTAAACAAATTATGTTTACAAAAGAAAAATATCTAGTGTACTAATGTTAATATGATGATTGCGGCGACATATACAATGGGTATTTATACCTTGAGAAGTTAGGGCAACTTACCTAAAAATGGAAAAAAAGGGTATAGTCCCAAAGCAATAATGTACAAGGAATACAAAAGCTTAAAAATGAATATTCATGAAAAAGCAATGATTATGATAGTACATTTTACAAGTGGTCTTGGATATATGGTAGCAATGTATTGGTGGAGCTATTGGAAGATGTAGACAAAATAGTATAAGTTGGTTAGGTAGCTGAGCAGGAGTACCAAACAGGCGTAGACTTGTCTAAATAGGAGTAGCTAAGGATTTGTGTAGGATAGATCTCTTTGCCTTTCGGCAGTAATGATGCTAAGCAAGCAATTAGTTCAATCAAGACCGAGTAAGTACGGGGAGTTTAGCTATTGTTAAGGCATTCTTCTACTCGGCACATAATTTTTTAAAGATGTACAGTTACTTAATACGACATAGAGAGCTAATTAGCAGTAAGGAGTAACTTAGCCTCGGCAAGAGTCAATTGGAGCAGGAAGATTTTCTTCATTAGTCCTTTGAGTCCTTAAGTCCGGCTATAGGTTAGAGGCATAATAGCCTGATTCTTATAACAATGGTATAATGCAATTATTTTCATCAATTGTACATATAATGAGCAACTTATGGCTATACTTGCCATACAAAAAGGTACCATCCATGCAAATGAGGGGACTACAGTATTTTAATGCATATATATAAGGTTCAAATGTCTTAAACACTCACTTCATCTCAGATACACCTAGCTTCGTAGAACCTTTCTACCCTCAATTCACTGTTGATCTTAGGTTTATTATTTTGATTGTGTTTAAAAGTATTGGAAGTTCATTATACAACTTCTCTCAATTACCGTATACCATCTCAATTGCTTTTCTCTTCCCCTCAAACACCCGCCTTCTCGTCACCGTATATCTAAAATCGTTTTGAATATTTTATGCCAAGTTTGCAATAGCAATATTAAGGTTCATGTTGACATTTCTAATAAAGCGCCTGGCCATTAAATTACTATCTATTTGGGGATGATCTTGTCTTATTGTTGGGTTAACACATATGTATGGCCCCTTCAAAATCATTATGAAAAACATACCATACACCTGCTTCTTACATGCTCTTAGCCTTCACTTGGATCCATTGGCCTTTTCTGTACAATAAATGTGCTATAATGTTAGGTTTGATTCATGTACTTAAAAGTTGCATTACTGCTTTTTATGCAATAAATGTACCATAATTCTTTATCGTATCTTATAGCTCTTTCCCAGTATCAAATCTCATACCAATGTTCAAATCCTTGTTGCCAACTATGTTGCTGCTCGACGCATTCTATTCATCTTTAAAAGTAGCATATCCATTATCCCTACCCATATTCAGGCTGGTTGTATTGTGTTGTAGGAGATTGAACAGGGACTGGTGTAGGCGCAAATGGATTGGCCATACAGACATGGCTTGTTAAGACATCAAAAGCTACCTTGTCTCTACTATGATCATTGTCCTCATCATCATTGCCTTTACCTTCCTCTTCACCCTCATCGCTTTCCTTTTGACTTTCATCCTCATCATCTTCGTCATCACTTCCCTTGAAACCCATCGTAATCCTTTTGATATAAAGATCCTAACTCAGATCTTCTTACCAAATTTCCTCATACTCTACATCAAGTGCTTCCTCATTCACATTAACGTCTACAGCATCATCTTGCCTCATGCTTTGCATTATAGTATTAAATTGACTCTCATCGGCTATGGGAAAATCAATTCTAAAAGAGTGCATTTGATGTGATGCAATGTTTGTAGGATTATTACACTACTTTGCCCATTCGTTCGAACATAAATATGCTGTATACCTCGTTCACTGAACACTTCAACCATCTCAATAAAGTTTTCCATATTTTCGTTGTCCCTAATGTGCATCAATTCATAATGTGCACCGTTTTCATAATATGTTGAATGTTTGTGAATAATTTCTATCCTAATAGTGTCAATCCTAATGCTATTGCAAATTTTATGTAAAAAATGAGCATAGTTTAACTCTTTATTCATTTTCACTGGCTTCCTATCATATTCTACGCTTACGCTGCCCCTCATAATATTTCCACGTGCATAGATAATGATTTTCATGTAATCCATCATTTTGTCCTTAATTGTTATATGGGTGACCACTAAGTTAGTAAAAACTCCATATGGTAATCACATTTTACTATCTAAAATTGCCACTTCTGATCAATATAATATCATTACATGACACCTATCTTCAAAAGAACTTTTAGCAACTATGTTACTCACATTAATTAATCAATATTTTTACCACTATCGTCAACAACTAACTATAGACAACTTTGAAAACATCGATGCAATTTATACAAAGTAAGTGTAAATTTTCCCAGGAAACATAAAGAACTAAGTGTACTAAAATTTCATATGAAAAAATAATTATACAATAACAAAATATATATATATATATATAATTACTTTAAATGATGGGATTAATGATACTAACCAATTCTTGCAAAAACGTGAGTATCTAGGCATTGATACATAAGTGAGATAAGGAATTTCATGCGGGAAAAAATATCAAAGAGAAATTTTGCGAGTGAAAAAGTGAGCTAGACGACTGAGTTTGGGGTATATATAGTTGCATTAAAGTCCCATGCCTGCATGCGACTTCAATAGTGTAAATTTTCTAGCAAAAGTGAAGTCACTATCTTAAAAATGTAATAACTTTTAGTAGGAGCCTATTTTTGTGCTATTTTTTTGTAAATGCCCTAAGGGCACACTAAATTCCTTTCCAAATCTCTTACATTCAAAGAAACCTACACTCTACTGCACACAGTAGCAGCTTCAGTTCCTTGGCTTAACTTGGTATGGTTCAAATCCCACGTATCCATAGTTTTATTCTGTGGCTTATAACATTACAACAGATCTAGACTGTCGATAAGCTACTGATTTGGGACATGCAACAAAAGGAATAAGTGTCTTTTGTGCCTAAAGGAACCAGAGATTCATAATCATTTATTCTTTTAGTGCAATTATATGAGAAATGTCTGGGACTGGCTTAAACAAGAAATCACATGGCTATCAAGTGATCACAAGCTATCTATGGATTCCTCACCCTTTCAAGGGCCAACTACAGAGAAAAGTTTTTGCTGCCACGTGCAACTATATTTGACAAGCCGGAAATTTGGGGAGATTAGAAGGAGTTTGTGTGAAGAAGTCTTGGTCAGGAAAGCTTTAGCTTCAACAAAACCTATCGATTGTAGAATTTTTCAGTCTCTGTAATTTTGTTTTGTGCTCCGGCTTTGCTAGCTAGTGCACCTAGGAGTGTTGGTCCATCTGCTCTTGCATCGTGACAGCATGGCCCAAAATTTCTTCAGCTTCATGGTCAAATATAGTCCACTCTTTTGTTTTTGTACGGTGGACTATGTACTTTTATTTTTTAATGAATACTAAACTTATCCAAAAGAAAAAAAAAAAAAATTGTTTGGATATATATCCTATATGAACATTTTCAAAGGAATGGATTTTATTTGCAAAAAACATCATGGGCTCCATCTAAACTACTAGCCTACTAGAACTATTTAACTGTTACCATCCTACCAAAGATGTGTTTCATTTTCCATATGAGATTGATCAACTGCCTATCTTCCAAACATAAGCATCATGCTTTGTTTAGAAATTTGGGATATGTAAAAGGATGGGTGGAAGATATATGCCAGTTTTGGTGCTATACCTGTTAAAGCCAGTGTCCTCTAAGTTATTATATTCCCAATTATGAAGGCCAATGACACTCCTGCACAGATCATGAGCTGAAAAATAGTGAGAAAGATGTTGCAGTCATGTGGATCTCTTCCTGGGAAGTTCATACCAAGAAAACCTTCATTCTAGAAACCCCCCGAAGAAGTACCTCCTTCATATATATTTGCACTAGACAGCTCTATCTGATTTACAGCAGTCAGTGCTCCTCTTAGATCTTTGGGTGCTATTTCAGCAACGGATACCAGTACCTATTAATGCGTTGCAGCAGTAATGATCAGGCTTATGAAAACAAGTTATGGACTGCTGCAGAGAAAGGGTTTCTAGTGCCCACTCCTGAGGATGTAGGGAGAGTTACCACAAAGGAAAATACACCCATGGCATACCCTGATAACAGCCTTCCAATATCTAGAGGGAGTGGACTCTTTCGTTGAGACAAGAAAGCACAAGGTGTAATAGATTTAGATAGCATGAAACAGTGACAGTACATGCATTTTTTAGAGGGTAAATACCTCAGCAAAGTATATAGCAAGGCATCCTGCAGCACAAAAACCACCTCCCACTCTCATTGTCTGCACAAGCATGAGTGTTCTTCAGTAAGTAAACGAACTAAGAAGGTAAGGAAAGAAACATTTAGCATGTCTGCCTTACCCATTTCCGACCAATGAGATCAGCAATAGGCCCACTTGTGATAGCACCAATCATTGCACCGAAGGTCAATATGGAGCCAAACACCGAGTACCATCTTATCATGGAAAAAAAAGTATCACCATAAAGTTTGATGGTTACAACTTCAGCTAGTAGGTCAATTGGAGATGATCATCATCAACCCTTGAGATATACTTGACTTGCAAAAAGTATGTTATTTATATATCATGGCTCAGTTGGATTGGTGGCTGTGTGATTGTTGTATGGATTCATAATTTCATTTGGCTCTTGCAAATGTCACCATTGTTTACCTCACAATGGAGTGTAAATTTATTCACGCACTATTTATAATGGCTGGATCTTCCTAATTGACTCAGGATGTATTTGTAGCCAATTCTGAACCTCAAGGGTCCTGAATCTAAATTATTTAGAATATTTTCTCCAAGGGAAGAAATCACTGACATTCAAATAGGAAGTGATGTAGCTCCTGATGGAATTTGACATTTAATTTCCAGTGAACACGATCGTCTGTATTTTTTTCTCAACCAACCATTTGTATAGAAAGAATTTAAATATAATTATATTAATTCTTGAACAGAGAGCAAACTTAACCTGGAAACTAGTATTAGATAGAAACACATAACAGGAATACCTCTGCCAAGGTCAGATGGAGACAACTCCTGATAGCGCTCTGAGTAGGCGAGTAGCCTGCCTGGAAAACAACCAGATATATCTCAAACGGATTATAACCAATCAACGAATCCAGATGACATAGTGGCCAAAGTAGTTTCAGTGAGCTACTTCAATATAACAGTTACGTACTTATAAAGCTCCAAATCCGTAAGAACCACAGGCAGCAGCAAATGTGCTGAGGTAAAGCATCCATCGATGACCTTTCCTGCTTTCGTCAGTGCTGGATTCAACATCGCCTCCTGCTTTTGCTGCAGACATCAGTGGCTCTGCCATTTCCTCTCTCCCATTAATGTCTGGGTTCTTAGTATCTTCACTGATGACCATACTGCTTGATGCGATATCCACTTTAAATTACTCTTTCTGTATACAAGTGCAATTGCATGAGAGGTGAGACTGTGAATGCTCGTTCATGAAGGAATAGAAAACCGTAAAGCTCCATTTTAATTAGAAAAGCTTTCAGGATTGCTTCAAAACATGAATTCATCCAATGAAAGGGGAAAAAAAAAAAGAAACCTAGTATGACAATGACTTGGAAGGTTGCATGAAAAATGAGTGTTAAGTACACTTCTTCTGTGAGGTACGGTACAGCTATAAAAGAAAGCTATATCTAAATCCAGTATGGGTTCCTGCTTTTTTTTTTTTTTTTTTTTTTTTTTTTTATAAAAATATTATACAAAACTTAATAGTTTTGTTTTCATTTAGCAGTTCAATAAAACTGAGATAAGAGGGAATAGCATGGTGAAAGGTGGGTCCATCCAACCATTGAAATTTCTATTGAATTAACTTCTATAATCATTTCAGCCATTAGAGTTGGAATGTTTCGTTTAGACATTCAGAAGGTGAAACATCCTATCCTCATTTCAGATAACTGATCCAAGTTTTGTTTCTTTTTTGTCTTTTCCCCTTTTCTTTTTCTCATTCCTATCACTTTGCATAGGGTTTCAAAACTTTTGAGTTGTGCAACCATTTGCATTTACTTAAAGTACACCTTCAAAAGAAGTTTAGAATTTAGATGGCAATTAATATGAAAGTTTAGGACTACTGATGACCTTTGTCAAGGTAATCATGAGAGAAATAACTTGGAACAAATTGCCTGGTATTTCTCTACTGCTTCATATATTGAATTGCATTCATCTCTGCAACAAACACCGAAAATGGAGCTCATGCCAAGAGAAAGGTTGGTCTACAGTTTCCTTAGATGGCCTCACCAGTCACCACTGGAAGGAGCTTGTAGATAAATGGTGCTAGAATCAACTATGTGAATGAAGTCTATATAGATAGTGGGAGAGATTGAGTAGTGACATATAACAAATAAGGGACAGGTGAATGACGTCAACACTAGTTAGGAACTTTTGAGCTAAATGGTTGAAGAGGCTTATTAGTGAAGTGGTGACTTATTTATTTGCTACTTTTACCTTCGGGGCATTGTGTGCAATTGGCGTCTCTTAGCAGGAAGAAATGCACATCTTGAGTGGAAATTAAATTAGCAAAAACTTTGGGGATGCTTCACAGAAAATTGTTTTTCAAACCAATGTTAAGTAGTATAATTATTGAATATTACACTTTGTCAATTAAAAAAAAAAAATTGCGATTATGTTATATTTTAGTACTAAATGGTGGGAGAAGGTGATAGTATTGGTGGACGACCTAGAATAGTAATTAACTGTCACGAACATGTTACTGGAAAATGAGAAAATCAATCTCGTTGTTTTTTTTTTTTTTTTTTTTTGAATTACAAATCATTTTTGATTGATAACTTCAAAGTTGTCAACAACAATCTTCCGATGCTCATGGTACCATTTATATAAAGTCACTATTTATCATGAACTCTTAACATAGATATGAAAAACTGCTTTAAGCCATAATAACGGTTTAACAAATATTTGGAAATTATATAGTAAAACAAATAAGGCGACATAACATATTTAATCAAGTTGTTTTCCCAGTTAGAGCCAATATGGCTACATTTGGATAAAGTTACAATCATAATTTTCATAGTCCAAACTGTTGAGGTGGCACTCATAAGATGCCATTATCAACAAAAGATACCCCAATGCAAGTTCTGAGAAAGAAAAGCCGGTGTGGCAGCCTTGAAGAAATTATTGTTTCCAAACCAACTTCCTTTTCTGGATATAAACTTTTGGATTTCTCTCAAACATAAAGAAAAAACTACCAGCAGCATTTCTACATAATCTTGAGCTAACTTTCTAGGAGTTGATTGCAGCCTGAATTTGCTCCAGAGATCTCCCCTTTGTTTCAGGGACCACCATAATGACGAATAAGATTGCCAGAGCATTGATGGCCGCATAAAGAATGAAAGTACCTGTAACATGTCGCCATCCAGTAAACGATTATTGATGTAGGAGAGAATTGAAGAGATTGAACATTTCACTGTGATGGCAGTCAAGTGTTTACCATAGGAACTCCAGGTCATCAAATAGTTGAAAGTGTATGAGGTCACCCATGCGCCGAACCAGTTCACAAGTGTGGCAAAGCCTCCAGCAACTCCCTTAATATTGATTGGAAATATCTGTCGATGCCAGCAATCATCATTAAAGATATGACAGTGCTATCTCTTTTATAAGAATGAATGGCAATATCTATCGCTTTCTTTCTTCTTAAGCATCTAAAATATACCTCAGACATCACTACCCAGGGTACTGCACCCATACCGATCGAAAAGGATGCTATGTACAGCTGAGTAGAGAAGATTAAATTAGAAACCAAAACTGTGATAAGGAAATATGGGTAATAGTTGAAGCTAAATGATGGTTACCAGTATTCCAGCAACAGCCAGAATGGGTACTGCCCCAAGTGCCAGTTCCTTTGCCTATTTCAAAAAAGCAAGAGAGCAGAACAGATGAGAGTACTTGTGTTGCAGGCAGGTATATTTGACAGCTAAAATGTGTGAAAATTACCTTCAGATAGAAGGAAACTGCTGCTAGTACACAACCTGCAACGAGTCCTGAGCCTGAGACCTATAAAAGATGTATAAATGTAAGATAAAGGATTGCATTTTTGCAAGTAGACTCAAATATATAAATGGTTATGTACCAATAAAAGCGGCTTCCTTCCTGCTCTATCCACCAAAGCAGTGCCAATGGCCGTGATTATAATCTACAAGAGACGTTTATTCTGATTTCTTTTCAAGAGAAAACCTTTTAATATCAAAGTAGGATCCAAGAATTAGAACCTGAAGAATAGCATAGGTTGTGGTTCCTACACTTGCTGAAAATCCTGATAGGTTACCAGCAAATCACAAAATTAGAATTTATCTTCTGCCAGAATCCTTGTAATTTTTAACACTTGTTTAAGTAACAAAAAGAGGAAAAAGTTGAGTGAAAATATGGTAATTTAACTTGTTGGAATGTTAGAAGAATACCAAAAACATTTAAATATCTTACAGTTCCATTCATTCATTAACATAATACCGCTTTTCGATTAGTCTAACTTGATCTAGCTACTTGCTCTCACATCAGTAACATATGGTTGAAAATACTGCAGATATTTCCTTATCTATTATTTTGCATACCTGCTTGCTCAAAGATATTGCTGGTATAGAAACAGATTCCATTTATTCCTCCAAATTGTTGGCAAACCATTAGTCCAACACCTATCTGGTGAAAAGAACATTCTTGTTACTCAAAGAAAGCAAAAACGCAAAAAGACATCTTCAGTGTGTATTTTCAAATTAAATCAAACAACATGAAATCAGAGCTGATAAAATTCATACAGTGATGGAGCGCAGATATCTGCTTTGAAATAAATCCAGCACTTTAGCTTTTGGAAGCCGTTGGAGAGTTTCAATATAATCCTGACGGGTAAACAAATTTTCACACCATCAATTTGATCTTCAGATAGGGAAACTTATTTCCATGTTTTGTCTATAATTGAAAATCTGGGGAAGAAAGTAGGGGTGAAAAATTAATTACCTGGATTTCAGCTGCCTCATCAGATATATCAGCATCCTTCCCACGAAGTTTTTGCAGTGCAACTTCAAACTCTTTTTCTCGACCAATCTTTGCCTGCATTTTTTTTTTAGGTGCATTCATGTTAAAAACTATATTTACTACTAGAGGTGAAAATTCACGATGGATCATGTCTAACTGCAACTGCTTACCAGCCATCTAGGAGATTCAGGAATGAAGAAAAGACCAAAAAGTAGAGCAGCACATGGGATTAGTCCTGCAGTACGTTCCAACTCTAGCTTTTCAGAAAATGGATCGAAAGCATTTGTACGGGAAGTTTTATTTGAGTCTAAAAGTTCATCACTTCTATCTATTAATTTTACTATATTGCTTGTGAGTTTTCATATAGCATGAATTTCCAGGACTAGTGACCAATCAATGTGAAAGCAAAACTGCTTTGGCTATTTATTCAAGTATTAAAACATCACTTTCATGCAATGAACCTTGATCCTAGCCTACACATGAACATAGTTGAAATGTTAAAAAGGAAGTACAGCTATGTCTACTAATGTTCAGCATTTCAATACACCATCTCTTTGCTCGCTTTTCTCTTTCATTCTCTTGCAAATATTCTTCTATTAACCACAAAACATGTTTCCACACCTCAACAACTGATGAAAAAGTCTAGCTAAGTTAGTTAAGTACTTGGACTTGATTGTGAGAATTGGAAGGTCATGAGTTCTAGTCCAAGCAGACACAAACTCAGTTTTTAGATCAGATTGAATGACATGTTGGAAGAGTGGAGTGTTGTACAGAAAGTTAAATTTGCAGTTTTTTCAATTGTATATATTTTCTTCCCAACAAAAGTCTTGTTTTCTTCGGTGGAGTTGCACAAGAAGAAAAGGATCACATTGCTAGCTGGTTGGGCTTTCCACAAGGATCTCCACCGGTGAAACACCTAGGAGTTCCCTTCATCTCATCTAGGCTATCTACATCCGATTGTAGAGACCTTGTCAACCGGTTTGCGTCCCGAATTGGACATTGGATGTCCAAAGCTCTCTCTTATGCTGGCCATCTTCAACCAATCAAGAGCATTCTCTTTTCCTTACAAGTTTATTGGTCATCTACCTTCCTCCTCCCCAAAAGCATCCTAAAAGACCTCTCTATGAAAATCAAAAGGTTTCTGTGGAATGGATTGAGTGATCTTAAAGCTAAGGCGAAAGTTGCTTAGGATGATGTTTGCCGACCAAAGGATGAGGGAGGCTTGGGTATCCTGGAGCTAGGTTTATGGAATAAAACTGCACAAATTAAACACATATGGAATTTTTGTTCAAACACAAAGGACACCCTTTGGCTAAGATAGGTTAAAAATGAGCTTCTTAAAGGAACAAATTTGTTCTAGGCTTTCAAAAAGTCATCTCAAGGGTCTTGGATGTAGACCAAACTCTTACAGGCTAGGAATTGGGTTTGTCCTCATCTTACATGGAAAATAGGTGATAGGCAAAGAGTATCCCTATGGTATGATAATTGACATTCCAAAGGACTTCTTATATCTTGGCTGGGGAAAAAAGTCATCTATAGTATGGGTTGAGACAAGAATGCACACCTAAGCTCTCTCATTACTAGTGATGGTTGGAGGTAGCCTTTAGGTGAAATCTGGTAGTCTATTGCCAATTCTCTATCTCCTACTTGTAAACCAGCTCCCTTTGCTCCGGATTAACTCATTTAGAAGCCACATCCATTGAAATCCTTTTCCATCCAAGATGCCTACTACTCTCTATGACAATAAGGTGTTAAAGTGCAATGGGAGAAGGCTGTATGGAACAAAACATGCATTCCATGATATTCTTTCATACTATGGTTAGCTATTCAGGAAAGGTTATACACTCTAGATAAGTTACTTACTTGGGGTATTATGAATAGAAACTATTGCTACTTATGTAACAAGGAAGAGGAATCTCATTTATACATGTTTCTGAAGTGTGAAGTTGTTAGATCAATTTAGTTGGATATTTCTAGGACAAGCAAGTTTCAAGGTGTGGGTGCTTTAGCAGCCATCTCCTTTAAGGATTTTGTGATGGGTTTTGCAACAGGCCAGATATATATAAACGTATTCATTCTATTGTTTGCTACTACATTTGGAAAGAGAGAAATTGCCGAAGAGTTGGTAGTCCTCACACTAATTCTTCTTGCTTAGCTAGGAAAATTTCTTTTATTTTGGGTTTAATTCTTAGATGACGTTATGTACTACTCTTATAGTAGCCTAACAATCAATTCAATTTCCTTTTTGTTGTTTGGTATTTGATCGATTGTTTAGGCTATCTTTTCCATGTACATTCTCTTCTATTCCTTAATATCCTGAATTTACCCAAAAAAAAAAACAACTGATGAAAAAAGAAATGTGAGAAGGGCCGACAAAGAGGTGTCCATGTTTACATCTTTGGATATATTTGCTGTATGAAATCCTTCAATGGAATTGAGGGTTTTTTTTTTTTTTTTTTGGTTTGTTTTTTAGATGCTATTTATTCCACCATAAAAGAAGCCATTTATTTGCCGCCAAATAGATGCCTACAAAGTAATATTGATTATGTTAAGGAGTTGGGGTGGGGGGGTTAAGGGGAATTGAGTTTATTTGCATTTAATATCAAATTCTACTGGCTCAATTGTAAAGACTGACATACTAGTTATAGTGTTACGATCCTAGCAGAAAGATGTTTCATATTCCGTCAGAGATTACAAACCAATATCATACAAATCAAACATGCTTTCTTTAGAAATTGAAGACATATAAGAAGATGGGTGAAAGATTTTTATTAGTTTCAATACTATACCAGTTAAAGCCAGTGTCCTCCAAGTTAGTACATTCCCAATTAGGAAGGCCACAGACACTCCAGCACAGATCATAAGCTGCAAGATGGTGAGAAAGATGTTGCAGGGACACGGATCAACTTACAGAAAGTTTGCACTAAGAAAACCACGTTTATAAATATCCAAGCCCCTTGATAATTTTTTTATCTTTTATATTTCAAATATATTTGTGTGGATTGGTCTACCTGATTTACAGCAGTTAGTGCTCCTCGTAGATTTTTCGGAGTTATTTCAGCTATGAATACAGGTACCTGTGCATGTTTTGAAGAAATAATGGATCAAACATATGAAATTAACTGTAGACTTGCAGAGAGATAGGGTCCCTAAAACCCAGCCCTGGGGATGTAGGGAAATTTACCACAAAGGAAAATGTACCCATGCCATATCCTGATGAGAGCCTCCCAAGGTCTAGGGGGAGTGGACCCTGTCGTTCAGACAAGAAAGCAAAAGTTGTAATAGATAGAGATCATATGAAACAAGGAAAGAATCTGCATGATAGAAGGCCCATACCTCGGCAAAGTATATAGCAAGCCATCCTGCAGCACAAAAACCACTTGCCATTCTCATTGTCTGCACTGACAAGATTGCTCTTCAGTAAGAAATGAACTAATAAGGTGGGCAAAGAAACATTTAGCATGTCTGCCTTACCCATTTCCGACCAATGAGGTCAGCAATAGGCCCACTGGTTATAGCACCAATCATTGCTCCGAAAGTCAATATGGAACCAAACACTGAGTACTGTACGATCAAGAAGAAGGTATCAGGACAAAGCTTGATGGTTTCAATTTCAAGGAGCAATACTTATCTGACATCCAATGATGCTTTAATTAGTACCTCAAGTGAATACGAACAACAACCCGTAATAGTAAACTTGATTCAACAGCTTTCAACCGGTGAAAATCTTTTCTTTCTTATCTATGATATTTTGACTCATTTGAAAGGTCAGTGGTTATGTGGTTGTCATGTGGTAGCGTCTCTTAATGTAGCTCTCCCATGAATCTTCATTATTTATCTCACAGTAGAGCTTTAAGGTCTAATTTTGAATCTTGAATCTAAAATATAAAGAAACTTTTCTCCTAGAAGTGGAATCCTGACATCTCTGTTGATGCTGCAATAGCAAATATTTTTACCTACTGCTTTTCTCAACCAAAGTTTTGCTCAAAAGAATCCAAACATGCTTTTATTACTTCTTCAACAGAGATCAGCCTCTCGATATGTTCTGATAATCCTACCATGATTGCATGTCTAAACTTAACCTGGAATGCGATCTGAAGTTGAGAGACCATTATAGATAGAAATACCTCTGCCAAGGTCAGATCAAGATCACTCCTGATAGCACTCTGAGTAGGCGATGAGTAGCCCGCCTGGAAAACAACCAGACATATCTCAAACGGATTGTAACAAATCAACAAATCCACATGAGAGGGTAGCAAAAGTTGTTTCAGCAAGTTAATTCAATTCAACAATGATTTACTTACACAGGCTCCAAATTCATAAGAGCCACAAACAGCAACAAATGTGCTGAAATAAACCATCCATGGGTGACCTTTGGTGCTGTCACTGGTCCTGGATTCAACATCACCACCTGTTTTTGCCATCGACATTAGTGGCTCTGTGATTCCCTCTCTCCCACCAATGTCTTGGTTACCGATATCCTCATTGATGGCCATGCTGCTTGATGCTATATCCACTTTCTATTACTCTTTCTGTATACAAGTACAATACCATGAAAGGTGAGACTGTGAATGCTCATTGATGGAGAAAATAGAATATGGTAAAGCTCCATTTTAACTAAAGAAAGCTTTTTAGGATTGCTTCTAAACATAAATTCATCCAAAAAAAAAAAAGGTAATGCCAAGTACCTAGTAAGACAATGACTTTGAAAGTTGCATGCAAAATGAGTATATGTAGACTTGACTCCTTTAGTGAGATACGGCTTTAAAAGAAAACTGCATCTAAATTTCGTATGGGGTTTCTTTTTTTTTGGTATGACCCTAGTGGTTTTATTTTCATGTAGTGATTCTATATAAATGAAATAAGTGGAAATGTTATTATAAATGGTGGGTTATGTTACTATTCCATGATACAATTTGGATTAGACAATTTCATCTAGCATGTAACAAAAGATGCTGAAGGAGATATATAAAACCACATATATTAATTTATTTATTTTTAATCAAATACATTAATTAATCATGATAGAGGATTACATGGAGATGGAGACATACACAATGGAATATACTTAACTTTTTGGCTGTGTATAATTTTCGGCCGCTCGTTGTGATAGCTTTGCTATTCTCGGGTGGCTTGCCCCGGTGGCGTGGGGGAGCCAAATTTGTGCATTAATTTTAGTATGAAAGATGAAAGAGAGGAAAATTATTGGGCTTTGGGTGAAGATTATCCCGAGATGGATGTTGTGGATCTGAGTCATATAGGTATCTATTTTTTCCTTTATTTCCACAAAACTACGGATATATAGCTTTCGATTACAAGCTGTTGAATGCTTGACAACTCCTATAATTGTCATGTGTGGTTACTTTTGATGCCATTGCCCATTGGTATTCCTTGCTTTCCTCATGCGGATCGAATTGCCGTCGTTTGCAATAATTAGCACTCGTAGCATGTCCTTAGTTTTTGACATAAAACGTAATCATACTCAATACAATCTTTTTCCACAACCAGGATAAGGAAAATGCACTACCATGAATTCATTTACAGCAGGCTGAAATAAAATAGGAAGGATTTTGTGTCTTTCTCTATTTCCATCAATCTCTTATTTAGATGCTGTCACATGAATTTATTAAAACGAAGATGAAATCAAATTTCGCAAGATAGATCAAGAATTCAAGCAAAATCAATCATTGATATGGAAATTGATGGAAGTTGAGTTGATAACAAAAAAAAAATAAAAGAAAGAAAGAAAGAAGGAGAAATAAACTTAAAGGGTGTTAAGTGGGTATAAGCACACAAACATGTACACGTGTGAGCTTAGACATAAGCCACCCAAGCACGAGTGCACGAAGAAATTCAGAAGCACATGTCGGACTGGCATGAGTAAGTTAGGCCCAGGTACATGAAGCTTGTGAACTACCTAAGCACGCTTAAAGTTGGTAATAATTTGAATCCAATAAAATCTAATTGCCGTTTTAGAATTGATGTGTCAATTATATTTCGATCGATTGTAATCTAAGCAAATTAATCTAACATAAAATATTTATAATTTGATAAACCTTTAGATATTTTAATCACGACGGATGCAGCCAAAGAGAACAAAACCACATCATCAAAATGGTACCCTCAACAACATAAAGTTGTTGAATAAACAATTACACCCCTTATAAGAAAACGATTTTAAAGACGACAATATAATTGCACGGTGGAACGTCAGAAGTACTGTCTTTTCCCCGCCACTGGAATGATTGTCTTTATTCTCACGTATATTTTCATCTATATCTTAATTCCTAGCTGTAACTTTACGCACTTTCCATGTTCTAACTAACATTCTCCATCTAAATTACAAGTTAAACAACATTTGCTAGTCTGATCAAATTCCACTCGATGCAATGTCAAATAAAATATTTTAAAGAATAGAATAGAAAATTAAGAAATATTATTTTGTTTAGTTGCACCTAAAATGATATTACTTATACAAAAGAATACGAAAATTTTGATAAATTTTTACTCTTATTCATGGTCTGCAATCAGGTTAAAATAAAGTTGATTAATAAATATAGAAAAATTTAAAAAAAAAAGCTAAAGAATAACCATTCATTAGTATTGAAAATGAAATTACAATTTCTCATCTCACAACAAAAACATAACAATAACTCTGTGAATAATAAATAATTATTTTATTTTATCTTTATGAAAAATTATCCGAGTGTTACAGACCTTATAGCTTAATGACATAAATATTGTCTCTTAATAAAATAGATGGAGATTGGTTCCTTATTCTTATAATTATAATATAGATAGTAATTGTGGAAAAGGAAAACCTTAGGGTAGCCTCTTTTTTTTCTTTTTTTTTTAAATTCCTAATCTTAAACGTTGATCTTGAAATTATAATAAAAAATTTTCAACAAGATATATTTTATCTTTTAGATGATTTACGGATACGCTATATTGTAATATAAAAATAAAACTACATGCGTTCTTGTAATAAAAAGAGTTTTTGAATCTATCGCATGGTCACATTCTTTTTCTTTTTTAATTTATTACAATCATTTATGACAAAAGTCAAAAGATTAAAACAGAAAAATCCTTTAAAATTTAGGAAAATACGTTTTCTTTATGTGTAGCATAGATATTAATATTTACAAAACAATTCTTATATCGCATTAACTTTCATGAATTAATTTTCAACATTTTGTTACTACGGAAGCTCAAGGAAGGAATCATGACTTGTCTCAACTCTACGTGCTCCTCTCAAACCACCTTGAATTTCTTTCAACCTACACCATGACGGAAAAAAGGTCCTAAAGCCTCCGATCACTTGGAAAATGAAATTGAAGTGGATCATATTTTCCAAAAATCCACTGACAACACAATAAATAAATAAAAAAAAAATCGCAGAATCAGGAGCATACTGCCAACCCAACGTACTCTTACGAATCTAAGGTCTTGCTTGACATCCCAAATACTTATTCATGTTATCTTAGTCTGCAAGATCAGGAAAATAATATGGTGGAAGACACGATAGAGGAGCATGTAGACACAGCACTAAACACAGAAAGGATGCGGGTAAATGAATGAAATGATCAGGTAAGTCCAGGTACACGAGTTATTCACTTGCCAAAAACTAAGCCGAAAAGAATCTCAAAACCGTGAATATTTTAATCATTAAATTATATGGGTTATCTCAGGGTTATAAGCTATTACTCTTTAAGGCTACAGAAACTATGGCCATTTCGGGCTTCTTTTCAAATGATAGGTCTTGCACATGCTTTCTATACTATTAAATTTAAATATTGATGTTATTAAACGTATTACCCGTGATGGCTCACGATTTATTAATGAGCATTTCCTCACAATTCGGAGATGGGACCCTGACCTCAAAGTTTCCCAAGCAACATTTAATGTAGTAGCAGTGTAGGTTTGTGTATATGAATTGCTTTTAAAATATTATGATGAAACCATGTTTATCTATTTACATTTCATGTGTGTAAATATAAATGATTTGACATGCACATGCGATTGTTTTATATACGTCCCAAACGTTAGCTCATCCTTTAAGGATATTTTTTTTATTTTTTTTTATTTTTTAATCATAGGTATTGAGAATTCTTATGTTTATGAGGAGCCGTATGTACACTTTGATCAAGATGGGTGATAAGGGTAAATTACTTTATGCTTTCAAGATATATTTAGGTATAAATTGTTCATAATTATATTCATTTCTAAGGTTCTTGATATTTAATTGTGTAATATATCAATTTCAAATAATTTAAGAATAAGGAGATACAGTTTATAGAAAAAAAACAATACAATTTAAGGCAATCACAACCATGAGGAAAGGAAAGGAAAACCAAGAATACATGTATCACAAGTGTGATAATGAAAGATTGGAATGTCGAATATTGGTCATGTCCTTCATCACGAGTTTGATTAAGGGAGTTATTGTGATTACCCTATCAGTCACGGCCATGATTATATGTCAAGATGATGATTACTTCTTCAATCACAGGCGTTAAGAGATAAATAAGTTTGACGTGGAGTTCATGTCCATGTTCACGCCTGTGATTAGTATAGATTATTGCTTTCCAAAATTATCACACCTTGAGTCACAGGCATGATGGAAGTAAACATGACTTTTTTTCTTTAACTTTCTCACATGAATTGATGCGTGGAATAGGTTTTAACACAAGGTGCTATCTTGAAGTGGTGTATTTCTAGCCTTTCGACAAAAAGAATATAAATATATCATAATTTTCAAATAGAAGGGAGGATCATCATAATCAACATCATCAAGAACATCACACCACAACACATCCATTCATCCATGTTTGTATCATTTTGTATTTTGTTCCATTTTTTATTTTTGTATAATTATTAGTGTATATTGTACTCTTCTCGAAACTACTTAAGAGAGCCGACGGGACTTTATCATTTATGTATTTGTGAGACTTCTAAAGTGGAATAAAAAGAGGGTTTTGTTTTCTTTTACTTATTCCATGTTTTATTTATTTATTTTTTAAATTATGATTTCTATTAGCTTATGTTATTGTTTTATCATATGTAAGTAATATGTTAGGACTTACTTAATCCACTTAGTATGATAAAGTGCATGGAATAGTAATTTCCTAATATTTGTTATTTTTGATTAATTGAACTTAATTAATCTAACTATGATATAGTATACGACATTAACTTTTCAATAGAATATGTCGAAAGACGATTCTATACTTATCTATGCTATAAAATGATAAGTACACTTGTCTCTTGAATCGAGTTAAAAATAGAATATAGGTTTACAAATTTTAAGACTCGGCAGCTCTAATTTAGAGGCGGTTAATGGGTAGAGCATCGACTATCTTTACTATTATAATGATTAGTAGAGACATTTATATGATCAATTAGTTGTTAGATTTCAGTTTTATGTTAGGAGACGAATCTTTAGTTAGTAATCGAGATTTATTCTTTGAAGGGTGGTAGACTCTAGTTTTATTGTTGATGTTAGGGTTATTATGTTCTTCAATATTTATGGAATAAAATGACAACTTTATTCACATTACTATTTGCGGATTTATGATATGAGAATTTAGTGAATATTTTAAACTAACGTGGATTTAGACATGTATACAGGTTTTATATGCTTTACTGTGTCATTATGAGATAATATTATAAGGCAAGTTTAACACCTTAAATTCTAGGGTATTACAATATTAGTGAGTATATTGGTCCTAAACTTTGACTAGATACATACTTAGTACAAGTTGAAAGGGGCCGCATTGCTAGATTATGCATACAGATAAATTTTGAGGAGCCTTTTACGCATATTATTGCGATTAATGGTAAAAGTTATGGGTGGTTGCAATATGAGGGTATAAGAATATTGTGTTTTGTATGTGGCCGAGTGGGACGTTCAAGTCATCTTTGTTTATACAATGCAAAGAAAGCTCTAGTTACCCAAACTGAATCTCAACCTTGGACTGAAGCAGAGCTGGAAATGAGGTATGAAGTACAACAACTTGAGGAAGTACATGGCACCCATGCACGGAGCTGCTGAGGAGGGGAACCTAGGACAGACGTCAGCAATTCATAATGAACAAGGAACAAGCAATGATTAGGACCAATGGATTCTAGTGAAACCACGAAACTAGAGGAAAACCAAAACAACACCTAAGGACAATAAAATATTATCTAATCAGAAGAAAGGAATATATCACAAGCAAAATAATATCATTAAAAAATTGCCTATGCAAAAAACGAAATTAAATGAGCAGCAACAAGTGGCCACGGAAGAGAACAAACAACTAGTAACTCTCCATAAAGAGAATAACTCCCCACCCAAAGGCACAATGACTGAAAAGAACTTAAAACCAGCGGCTAAATCAAATGATGAAGACCAAGAGGCTTTGGAAAGGCAACAAAACAATAATCGTACCATAAATAGCACATTTACTTTCCATACTACTGCCCAAGTGTCTGCTTCAAAAAACACTTCGAGAGAGAAAGAAACCTGTGAATATCAGACAACTTGCGCGAATGAAACACCATGATCGAACGAAAGATGATACTCACATTCAGCGTTAGGATTTTACTGCCAAACTCCGAGATAGCTTGGATGGAGGACAGATTTCGCATATCAACAAGATGAGAAACAGACAGATAGAGAATGTAATTATCCATCTAGAGGAAATGCGTCAACTCATGGGGGAATCTCAACCGGAGCGCCAAGTTCCTTAGTTGAGGATGGCAATCCCAGAAGTGAACGGTACAATCATCCTAACGAGACTAGGATAAATAATCCGAACATGTAAGGAGTTCCCGGTGTTCATCCTAGTGGTAGTAGCAATGCAAGACTTCACAGTTCAAAAACAGATGAAGTGGAAAGAACCCTTGAGTTAGTTGTGGATCAGATCTATGCAACCAACCACCTATTGCCTCCACAAATACCTGTTCCAGTATGCTTCCCTCTAAGGAGGAAAATGACCATGTCCTTCCTCTTTTAAAACAGGGAGGAGATAGTGGCAATGGTAAACAAAATGTACACCGGAAAACATTCATCTGATCATCTAAGTCGCTCGCATGCCAAACAATGAAGTATTAGCCTACAATGCAATGGCACCCCAATCAAGGACTCAACTCCATTCAACAATGGCTAGGCCATTACAAATCATGATATGGAATGTTCGAGGGTTAAATGCGGATAAGAACCAACAGGCTGTGTTACATGCGATGGAAACTTACCGAACGGATGTTTTAGCTCTCCTGGAGACCAAGATGGATAATGACTCACTATATAACTTTTATGTTATCTCTCCTTATGATGGACAGGTAAATGTGGAGGCTTAAGGAGTGAGAGGAGGGATACTGATACTCTGGCACCGGAGGATTGTTGGCGTTGAAGTGATGCATCAGACGAATCAAGAACTCCACTTATCTATCAAGGTTGGCAATTTTGGACACCCTTGGTTTTTATTAGTTGTTTATGCTTCCCCTCAATTACATTTTCGTCTTGTCTTATGGGAAAGTCTAGAGAAATTTACCTCTAGAATACAAGAGCAAATATGGTGTGTAGCTAGTGACTTTAATGATCTTATATCAAAGCACAATTGTTGGGAAGCAAAACTTTCCCTACTAATTGAGCTTTTAAATATAAGAATTGCATGATTAAATGCGGGCTTACTAACATGGGATTCATTGGATCATGCTTTACTTAGTCAAATGAACAAAATATGACATCTTTAATTCAATGAAGATTAGATAGGTTATGGTACCACTCGAATTGAAGAAAATTATACCTTGAAGCACAAATGTACTACTTACCAAATTGGCCTTCAAATCACTGCCTTATCTTAATCAAAACACATGCCTTTACAAAAAATTGTAAAGTATCTAAACCCTTTAGATTTCAACCTATGTGGCTATTAGACAAATCTTATTGGCCACTCATTAAGGGGGGTTGTCAAAGGTATAGAGTAGATATATTGACAATAATACCTTGCCTCACTAAGGAAACGGAATAATTTAGTATTTGGGCACATTGGCTTTCAAAAGAAAGAATTGCTTAACAAATTAAAAATTGTAGAGAATAGTATAGCTTGTCACCCATTTAAGGAATTGGTAGAGGAGAAAAATTGTTTAAAGAATGAGCTAAACAAGATTTTGGATCAAGAGGAATGGCTCCAGAAGATGAAGGCTTGAACTAAGTGGATTCAAGAAGAAGACAAGAATACCACTTACTATCATGCAAAAGTTTAGAGTAGAAGAGCTAAAAAAATTCATTTTAAGATTACACACTAAGGGTAGGCAATTGGATTTATGATGACAGTCAACTAAGGGATTACATTAGAACAAGCTAGGCTAATCTATTTACTATTAATTGGAAAGTTTATTTTATAAACACCCAATATCCATCAATTTTAGGAAAGGTCTAAATTCTATAGAAGAAAACTTACTAAATAAACCATTGAAATTGATGAGATTAGGAATGCTTTAATTTTAATTGGTTCTTAAAAGGCCTTTAGGAAAGATGACTATCATGTATGCTTTTTCAAAAAATGTTAGGCCTTCAAGGGAAATGATCTAAGAAATCTGATCAAGAGCATATATGAATTACATTTATCCCCTGAGGTAGTAAATGCTACATAAATTTTCCTTATAACAAAGCAATTAAGAGCATACGCCATTCAAATGTTTAGACCAATTGGCTTATGTACTACCCTTTACAAAGTACTCTCAAAAGCTTTGGTAATGAGAATAAGACCCTACTTAGATATCCTCATCCATCTTGCTCAAGCTAATTTCACACCTAGGTGTAAAGCAAGTGATCAAATCATCTTGGTAAATGAGATCTTACATTTCTTTCAAAAAAAGAACTACTATAAGGATTGGATGAAGATAAAAATTAACTAAGAGAAAGCTTATGATACGATAGAATGGAGTTTTATACATTAGACTTTAGTTAGCCTTAACTTCCCTGGAAATTGCACTACTCTGGTCTCTAAATGTTTGTTTACTACATCCATTGAGGTTCTAATCAATAGGATCCTAATACTTGCTTTTTAGCCTAGTGGAGGCAATAGACAAGGGGATCCATTATCCTTATATCTATTCGTTCTTATAATGGAATTCCTAAGCAAAACAATAGAGGAGTAAGTGCAGTTGGGGAATTGGGAAGCTTTTAAAATTTGAGGGTATCCTTTAGTATTATCCCATAGTTTACTTGAAAATGATATCATTCTAATAGGAAACAAAAAATGTGCTGAAACCATTTGCAGCAACTTTGGAAAGCTTTACTTTGCTATCAAGATTGAAAATTAATTTACAAAAATCCGTAATTCTCTTTTCTTGAAATATAAGAATACAAAAGAGGATATAAGTAACTTGTTAGGGATTGAGGTGGTTTAAACGTTCGACAAATATCTTAGATGTGTTATAAAGGATGGCACCAAACCATTGGCTCAAGACTTCCGATTTATCATTAAAATATTGCATAGTAGATTTGATGGGTTGAAGGCTAAACATCTATGAATGGTAGGGAGGCTAGTGTTAGCTAAATCAATATTGGAGACAATTCTAAATTATAACATGTAAATTGGCTTTTTTCCATTAAAGGTAGTTGAGAGATTATCCTAATTCACTAGGAATTTAATTTGGAATGGAATACAACAAAAGCCCTTTATACACTAGGTGAATGGCAACAAATTACGAAAAGTAAACTAAAGGAGGGCTTTGATTGATAGACTTACATGCTCACAATAAGGATTGGTTAATAGAAAGGGTATAGGAATTTAAAACTAGGAAAGAGATATGGATATAACTATTGAAAGCAAAGCATAGGAAGTTACGGAAAGAGGATTGGAACACTAAAGCAGTCGGTTCATATCAAGCTAAGCAACTTTTTAATGGTGCAACAATTCTTTAAGAGAAGGATTTCAAAATTTTGAAAAATGGAGCAAACATAAGTTTCTAGTAGGACATCCAAGGAAGATCAACAAGAACTAGAACTTGATCTCTAACCCTATCCATAAGGAAGTTGAAGCTTTAAAGGTGGACGAATGTTGGATAAACCCTATAACATGGGACGAAGATAAGATTGGTTTTCAAATCTTAAATCTATTAATTGTTGCATTTTGGACTAGTCTTTCTCTGTAGGAATAATGATGGTTTAGCCTATCATATCAGGCATGCTTGCATCCTTCTTTAAAGGAAATTCAAAGTTATATTGAGGAAGAGTCTTCA
This sequence comes from Lumnitzera racemosa, assembly GCA_024138005.1. NCBI lineage: Eukaryota > Viridiplantae > Streptophyta > Magnoliopsida > Myrtales > Combretaceae > Lumnitzera > Lumnitzera racemosa. Next base: position 40,532,446 of record JAMXBC010000003.1, read on the forward strand.
ACATAGGAAACTAACTATGGATAGGTTTGGAAATTTCCATTTCCACTAAAAATCAAATTACTCATCTAAAGAGTATTGCTATATAGCCTACTTACTATAGATAATCTTTAGAAAAGACAAAACCAAGTTAATAATGGATGTCCTCATAGTGGTAAAGGAAAGGAAACCTTACCACATGTTTTCCATGATTTCCTAAGCTTCTCGGGAATCTTTAAAACATGGGAAACTTATCAATTAAACCATTCAACAATAAAGGGAGACTTCTTTTAATGTATCAAAATGAATTGTATGATTAAATGTGATGGGAACCAAGCACTTAGACCCTTAACTTGAGCAAAGGCAAGAGGCTTAGCTAGCTTTAGCCGCTTGAATACTCAGCTATTGAGCTAGTCTTAACCACACTAACCTACAAGATATTGCCTCTTTATATGAACTTTCAAATTTTTGACTTGTTTGGTGTACAACCTTAACCAACCTCGATTTGTTTAAGTTGTTTATAATGCCTGACTTAGTCTGCCTAACCTACCTTAAAGAAGTTGAGCTGACAGGAAGTTCCTCAAACACTAACCTAATCATTACCTGTTAGAAACCATTTGTAACAAGCACGTCGACTACTCCAATAACAAGACGTAGCCTTGCATCCATGCACAACACCTAACAAGTGGAATCTTCTCTTTCTAGAAGGATTATGAGAATGTCCTTCCATCTTTGCATTAAAATTTACATATATTTCTAACCCTTCTAGTAAATTTAGCTAGTAATGTAACCCTAGTGTAATCGAGTATAAATAACTTATTATGTCATTTGTTGTATTTAGACTTGTTATCATTAACAAAATATTTTTCTCTAAGTCTTCTTCCCTTTCTAGCATTGACAGTTATTGAAACCTTAGCTCATAGCAACCCTTAAGAATGGTTATGCCAGTGAGAGACCCATCTTCTCGGATCAATGAGTGACATTCGGTGATGTGGTGATTTGTAAGTACTTGAGTGGTGAGTCACATCTGCGAGTAGCTTACGAGGCTTAACCTATTTTCCATTTTGTGTTTATTTCCATCCAAAACCCTACCTAACCTTTCTCCAATAGCTATTCTCTGGAGGACCCATCTACACTACAGTAAGAGGTTTTTTGAGGCATATCATCTTGGTATCAAAGCTTGAGGTTCTAAGTAAGGTCATAAGCTTAAGCAATTTACGAGTAAGTTCTTGCACTATTGAGGTATTTGTGTTTGTTATAGATATGGTAAGCAATTGTGTTGGATTATTTTAGTTATTATGGGTTTGGTGAAGGTAAAGTAGTCTTTGTTTTGTATTAATTAATGTTTTTGGCTATTTGGCAACCGTAATTGAATCCATGTTGTTGTACTCTATTATACTTTTCTAACTTATGCAATAGAGTAATAGAAAAGGTGTAATAGTGACTCGAAGTAGTTGTTTCTAAGTATAAAGATGAATAGCTAGGTTGCAATGGAATTGTAGTTGTTGAGGATAGAAAATGATTGATCTAAGTATAGATGCAATGATAAGAGACAATGATAGTGATTCTCTTGGCTAAGGACGTCATGTAATGTAGTTCATTGATGAGTGATTGGATCGTGTAGTGGTATTGATGGAGAACATGTTGTTATTGATGCAAGGGGTAGTAGCTGCAAGAATAGATGAGGCCCATAGGGTTACTGGATGTACTGAATTAAACACTTCCACTAAGAATTAAGCTGACTAAGGTATTCACCAAGCTTATGACGCTTCTCGTAGGGTGTAGATCACCTAACTCATCATACGCGAGTTAGAAGAGTTGAATGATGAGTCAATAGAAGGTTAGAGCTTATTGAAGAAGATAAGAGTGATGTAGAAGAGTTCTATGAGGCTAAGGAAAGAATTGCTTGAGCTCTTAGAGCTGATCAACTTGAAAATCCACCTAATCAAGCATCCCATCATCCATAGCACTTTGCAAGATAAGTTGATCAATTGGTTTAACTGAAGATGAACTATAGGGAGGTCAAAATGGATGAAGGAGAGGTTGAAGAGGAATAAGTTGTCTGAGCTCCCAAGGTATTGAGAACATGAGAATCCAAATTTTGAGCTTTATAAGAAGTGGAAATGTTGATGAGTACTTAGATTAGGAAGAGTGAATCAAGAAACTATTTGAGTGTTATCGATACATTGAAGGTGATAAGGCTAGATTTGCTACTCTTGAGTTCATTGGACATGCCTACATATGGTGGAAAAAGTTGCACACAATAGGAGAAAGAGAGGGACAACTAAGAGTAAGGTCATGGGAAGGGATGAAGAGGGTTATGCACGGTAGGTTCATTCTTAAATCATATTAACAAGGAAATTGAAGTGTTGACGAGTATGTACAAGAGTTCCAAATATTAATGATCAGGTGTGAAGTAGAAGAGCCTAAATTGTCTATAGGTTTGTTATTGGACTAAGGCTTAAGCTTAGGGAAATTGCTAAAGTATTATCTATCCATACCTTAGAGGAAGCTATTAAGGTTGCCTAGTGAGTTAAGAGGTAGAAGAAGAACCGATCTTATCAAGCTTTTAATTCCTAACCCATACAAACTAGTCGACATATCCAAGGAAATAACAGGAGAATTGTTAGATCATTGTTGAGCACTAAAGAATGATAGACATCTTGAAGAGAAGGAGTAAGGTTGGAATAAGGAGGGAAAGAGAAGGAATTTGAAAAGGGGCAAACCTCTTAACAAAAGACAAGCAAGATAAAGTACTTCAAATGTAAGGTTTTAGAAATGCGGTGTCCTAGTGTCCAAACTGATGAACTATGGTCATGAGAGGAGATGTTTAAAACATTGAAGTAGATAGCATGGATGGAGAAGTTAGCGAAATTGGGGAAGAAAGATGTGAAGAAGTGAAGGTAGAATTTACAATTGAAGAAATCTAACCTGAGGAAGAAGATGTGTTAACATTGTTTATACACCAAGCTCTTAGCATGGAACATGATCAATAAGAAAAGTAAGGAAACAATCTGTTTGTGTACCTTAAATCGTATAAATTAGATTGGTTGAATGAGAAGGGATCATTGCATGTTACTAAGTAAGTGGTTTTTCCTATTACCATTAAGAGTAATAAGGATGAGATTATGTATGATGTGTTAGCTATGCGTGTATCTCATATTTTATTAAGCTGACCTTGGTTGTTTGATCATAGAGTTGTGCATAATAGATATCAAAACACTTATAGTTTTAAGAAAGATGGCATATCCAATGAAATTAAGTCAAGTTAGAAACATGTAGTATAAACTCATCTAAAAGATAAGGAAAACCTTGGTAATGAGTAGATCTGAGTAAAGAAGAACTGTGAAGGAAAGTGAACTAACCTTTTTGTTGGTACAAAGATTGTTGGAAATATGGAAACAAAGTGATCTAGCTGAGGAAATGCTATGCCTTGAACAAGTGCCGTAATAGTCTTACTGTATAAACTAATCTAATATAGAAGCCGATGTCATAGTTGCTATCATAGATGTAGCCTATACAATGTGATTCAACTAGCTTGAAGCATCCAATAAGGTACCTTTTATAAGCAGAACCTGTTGTATTTCCTTCAAAATCAACACAAGAAAACCTATAGTACATACTTTTAGTACTTAACCCATATTTACAAAACTATATATACATTAAAAGTTTACATTTTTCAAAGAAAAATTCAAAAGTTATAAGTTTTGACTCATATATGTATATACTCCACTAGAAAAGTAGTAGCTGCCCAAGAAACCAATTAGTTTTATCAGACCAAGACTTCAAAAGTGATCTAGTTTTACCAACCTTTATATATCTTCTCACACCTCAATGCCTTACTTACTAACCTGTAGTTGGGTATAACGCTGCATCTTTAGTCAGTACTTGTAACAAAATCTATAGAGATGTAAGCACAATTAGTTTAGTAAGTGAGATTGAGATAGAAGAGTACCACACAAACACAAATAAAGTTACTAGTTATAATGAAAGGCAATGCAACAAATCATATGCAATATCATACAATGTTATCCAGTCCATTATAAGGTTAAAGAAATTGCATTCGCTCTAAAGAAATTAGAATATTCATCAATTTAAATTAGCATGTATGATATGTTTCGGATTAAGGAGTTTTATGTGACTCCAATCAAACCAAACCTAGGCTTGTTCAATGGAGAATACCCTCTTACTTGGATAACCTTCAAACTACGGCCCCCAAACTTTTCATGACCTTGTCTCTTGTTACTTAGATCGACTAAGAGTAGGAAAAAGGACCATTTCAGCTATCGAAGGGGTTAGTATTTGGTTTAACACACTTAATCGTTTTCTTAATGAGATGTTATGTATGTCTAATTAGGTTAGCAAATGAATTTAATTAGGTTCATTTACAAGTGGCTTAGCAATTTCAAGTAAATCAATTAATATGAAATCATGCAAAGCAGTATGCTAGGAAATTTAACTCTATTGTAGAATAGATTATTAGTCCCATACGTAGCATGCATACGTAGTACTAAATTATGCCAAAAAAAAAAGTACTCTTAAGTTTCTAGATACATTGATATAGTATCTCAACAGGCGGTAAAGTCATGATCCCATCTTACTTGGACAAAATGTCACATGATCCGTAAGACCCATGTAAGTAGTCTTTGTCAATGTTCCCTAAAAATTAATACATAACTTTAGTTTTTAATCACCATATGAAGTAAGAATTTATTTCTAATACTAAGCATGTTTACATTCTAAGTTATGTAAGTTCTTTGGTTATTTATTAAGTTTTAGTTAAGTAAGCTAGACTTTAATCTAAGTTCTAATTAAAGTTCTAACCTACTATCCTAAATTAGGTTTTTATTTAAGAAGTTTCTAACTCTAAAATAGGTATAGAGTCTATATATAAACCACTTTTTGACTTAAGTCCAATGTTTAGTGTATTCAAATTATTCACTATCAGGTTACATTCCGACCTACTTTATAATACAATTTCTAGCCCTACTACTACTTTTACATCTTATTACTTCACATATACTGTAACTTACCTTGAGTTCCAAAGCCTTAATAACTTGCATAAATAGCAAGCATCAACAAAATATCATAATCATTTATACACTTTCCCATTACACCATCCATTTTAACATTATCCAACCTAAGGACTAACAAGGTCGGTCGTAAGGGTGGGTCAAAGTTTGTAAAAGGCTTGAAAACAAGGATGGAAAGGGCGTGAAAATTGGAAAACAAACAAGTAAGCAAACCACGATTAGCTCTAAGCATATGATGCACTAAGAAACTGTCGAGGACTTACAAAATGAACTTGATATGACACACGAGCTAACTTTACAAGGGTACTCGCCACTTAGCCTTGTTTAAGTGTTAGGATAAAAGTGAAACAAGTAAGAAAAGAAAATTCCCATGAAAATAAAGTATATTTTGTATTGATGATTTCTAATCATTTTTGTTGCTACATTTACAATAGGTATATACACTCGAAACATTAGGGCAACTACTATAACTAGAAAAGACTAAAAAGGGTAATGTCTAAAATAAGTATTGTACAAGGAGTGTTTCAATTATTTTATATTACTTTATCCATATTTTATAATTTTTTATTATTATATATACATATTTAATACATATAATATATATTCTATATAAATACATGTATATTATTTATAATTCCACTTCATTATTATTTTAATAAGTTAAATAATGTATCTTTAAAATCTCACTATAATTTGAAACTTGAATTTTATGTTTTTTATAATTATCAGGTTTATAGATAAACTAACGATTTTATCAAATTAAACCCTTTATATAGTTTATTTTAAGAAATTGACTTTATTAGGATACTTCTTCTAACTTTTCTAACCGTATCATGAAGTTTAAATTAAAATGGATAACAGTACTTGACACCTTAAACTTAGAAACTCAAAACCTTAGGGTATTACAATTGACTAAGGACAAAATTGCTATTTAGCACATCTTACCACCCCCAAATTGATGGATAAATAAAGGTCATCTATTGAACTCTAGGATCTCTTTTTCGAGCTACAGTTGGACAAATCGAGCCAATAGGGATTTTTGCTTGTCAATACTGGAATTCACTTACAAACGTTTTGTCTACAATATAACAAAGAAGACTCCATTGGAAGTTGTGTAGGGTCTCAATCCCAAGCTATTACTTGATCAGACACTAGCATCGAAGACCATTCAAGATGACCCAAGAGCCTTAAACTAAGTTAGGACCCTTCAATATATCTATCAATGGGTAACCAAGCAACTAACCTAAAATGCCCAAAAATTAGTTCTTGAAAGCTAAGGAAGAAAAGAATAAACACCGCTCTAACTAGGACAGCTTATGTGGTTACATCTTAGCAAGGAAAAGTTCCTAACTAAGAGGAAGAACAAGCTCTTACCTCAAGTTGAAGGAACCTTTTGAGTACTCTAGAGGATAAACAACAATACCAATAAACTTAAACTTTTAAATGGGTATGGAGTCTTTAATGTATTCAACATTGCTGATCTAAGCCCTTACACTTCTAACAAGGAAGATGCTTTAGTAGAGCATTCTGAAGATTTGATCCCAAATCTTAAACAACCTCAGGCGATAATGGGAATCAAGCACTTGGACCCTTAACCTAAGCTAAGGAAAGAGACCTAAATTGCTTAACTGTTTTAATACTGGGCTGCTATGTAAGCCTTGTGAATTTAGTTAATTGTGAGTAAAATTGAACTTTAGTATTGTAAATAACTTCATGAGTCGTTAAGACCGAGTAAGATAAAAATTTTATTAAATTATAAAATTGAATATATTATAAATAATAAAAAAAACCCTAGAATTCGATTGAAATCTAAATCGCGTATGAAAATCCTAAATCCTATGTACGTATAAATACTCGAAATCAAGTTTGAACTTGACGAAATCTCTAAAACTATAATTTTAAACTTATAAAATGAATAAATATACCCCCAATAGTGATAAAACCCTAAATGAATATAATTATTAATCAATACGCGTAATCGCGTAAAATTATTAACAAACGCGTCGAGATAACTCTTAAATATTATAAATATAACGGGTAATCATTAAATTAATAATTTTTTATAAAATTTCAATATTACTTTATAAATACTAAATTTATAATTCTTTTATTTAGAGAAATCTAATATTATTATTTTTATTTTTCCTTTTTCCTTATTTTCCCTTTCTTTTTCTTTTTCCTTTTTTCTTTTCCCTATTTCCCTCCATTGCCACATTCCAGCTTCAAGAATATTTCGTTGGATACATGAAGCTGGTTTCATTTAGCATGTGTTAATTATGTGTAAGAGACAAGATTATTAGATGAGATTATGGTCACATTACATTTATAACAACTTGCTTTTCCCTTTTTCTTTTCTTGTATTCATTACATTTTATTTCTCCTTTTTACTTCCGTAATTCCTAAGCAATTGAAACACACTTGCATATTACTTGCTTTGTTTCAAAGCATAAAAGAAAAAGTCTACATATATACTTTTCTACCCTTAAATCATAAAGCTTTCATTCTTTTTTTATTTATTTATTCATTTCTTTTGATTCTAACATCTACCAAGAGAAGAAAAGAGCAAGAAGCTTTAGGATTTTAATTAAAAAATATTCCAAAAGAAGGGTATTTATTATTTATATTATGTGTATTTTGTAATAATTATCTTTATATATTCTTTTACTTACATGTATTTTAGAATTTATATGTTGTTTTAGTATTTCCTTGTATATGTATGTTCATATATATATAGATACTAAAACATACTCACATGTATATTATACATATTATAATGGATTCTACAAATAGTTAGTATAAGGAATTATGTCCCCATACATATACATATGTATGTGTGGATAGTATATATATATATATATATATATATATACATATATATACTTGGTATTTTTATTATATAGTATACATGTTGGCATAAACAATAACATGTATACATATATAAATATGCAATCAAAAATAGGTATATATATAATTATAAAATACAAAATACTAGTATAATATAGTATATGTATAATAGAGTCTATATATTCAGTATGTATATGTGTATGCCATAGTATATATATATATTGTATAAAATATATATATATATGCATATGTATCCATGTGTAATACTATGTATATTAAGTATTTTAGTATATATATATATATATATATATATGTAATATGATTGTACATGTATGTATGTATAAAACAGAAAAATACAAGTATATATATATATATATATATATAAGGTTAAGTTATTATAGTACATAAGTATCTTGTACGTATAAAAATACATATATGAATAGTATGGTATATATAGAAATATAGGTATATTTGAATAATACATATGTAATATACTATAATATTTATTTAATAAATATAGTAAAATAGTAAATATGAGTACATATATATACCATAATCCCTAAAGAAATATAAACAACTAATTTATAAAATTTAGTAAAATACAATAATAAATATTATTATATACATATTGCATAAAAGAAATACAAAATAAGAAAAAGATGGAAAAAGTACAAAAATTTGGAAATGATACATAGCATTTCCCTATGTTGCCACATCAACATTTAATTAAATTTGTAATTAAAAATAATAATTAATTAATTAGAAAATTAGTAAAGTAGTAAAAATGAATTAAATAAGTCTTAAACCTAAAAATTAGCAAAATAAGTAAATTATAGTAAAATAGACTTAACAATATGAAAATTAAAAAATATATTTAAATATTTATTGAACCATAATTATGAAAATAAAAGTTTAAACTAATATTTTATAATTACTTAAGTTGAAATAATAAAAATTATAACATTTTTACAGCATAATAGAAAATACATATTATTACATCCAAAATAGATTTCGTTACGAGAAAGTATATTCGAAAATAATAAAAATGGACTATAAGTTCATAAAAACTAGAATTATATTGAAAAAGTTATATGTGATTAATAAAAAGGCTTAATTCGAGAATTTTACATAAACAAATAGCTAATTTAAATAGATAGTACTAAATATAATAATAGTTTAATTATTTATTTCAAACACTTAATACATTTCGTATTCCCTCAATATTAGGTAATCATGAGATTGAAATTGATTTACCTATAGATTATTACAATCCCTAACTTTGAGAATGACTGAGTAGGTATTCCTAATGATTATATACATGCTTATGAATGTAGATAGTAGATATTAATTGTTATTAATAATTGAATGTTGTGTCGGGGTTAGGTTATGTATATGTATGACACTGTTTGCCAATTGTGAAATTACTTTAAAGTATGATAATATACTATTTATTGTATAGTAAATTCTATAGGAATTGTCTTATTTGCGACTTTGTTTAATCACATAATAAATGGATCTAACATTATCAAACCTAAATTAACTAAAGTGAAACATACATAATTATGCATTACATAATTAGTTCTAGCCATCACATCACATGAAGGTAGTGAGAGGCTATACGGGGGTTGATTAATTCTTATTATAGTTTTAAGTATGGTATACACATACGATATGAACTTACTTTGTCTCGTGAGAACATTAGGTGTTGGAGTCGACAACCGCCTAGTTAAGGATCGAGTCTAGAGGCTTCCATTTAGGGGTGAGTATGGGCTATGATAAGCTACTCACAATTATATTTAGAACTAAGTTTTGACTAAAACTAAAAATAGATGTACCATTGTGTTTTTGAATACGAAATGTAGAGTTTCGTTGTTATATAAGTTCAAATATGATACCTAGATCTGATTGGTACCATGTATATTCCAACCTTGATTTTGAAAGATATTAAATCTGAATTGCATGCAGTAACTAGTTACCTGCATGCATTTGTTTAGCATTCTGTATGAGTACACATTCATATGTTTGAATTTAATTGTTGAATAACTTGTTTATTATATGGTTGAGGAAAGATCTCATTAAGCTCATGTAACTTACCCCTGATAGTCTTCTCTTATAGGTTGCTAGATAATTGGGCACGGGTTAAAAGCTGAGTGTTGAGTATCAACATTGAAATGCATAGCAGTTAGAATTTGAAGGTAGACTATATAAACAGTTTGAATTGTTACATATAATTATTAACACTATATTTAGATTTTATAATTTCTATAAGTTTAAGATTTAGATTTTTACTACTTAATCTTATCGTTTGGTAGGGGATACTGATTTTCTACAGTTCTAAAGAATTGTAGAATATTAAATGTCCTTAGTTATTTATATAATATGATAAGTTTATAAATTAAAAATTTGAAATTCTAGAGACTAACTAATTAAAGTCTTGTAATCTTGACTTGCAAGACAGTTTTCATATTTTGGGTGCACACATAATATGAAAATTTTATACAATCCTATTAAGCTCCTTTTAGGGTCATGACATGCTAAGCCAGTCCTAACCTCTCCTACCTATAAGACAGTGCTTCTTCATGTGACCTTCTAGACTATCAATTTGTTTGGTGTACAACCTTGACTAGCCCCAATCTGTTTGAGTTGTCTATGATGCCTAACCTAATCTTCCTAACTTGCCTTAAAGAAGTTGAGTTGATAGGAAGCTCCTCAAATGTTGACCTAATCATTACTTGTCAGAAATTGTTAGTAGCAGGTGCATTGACCACTCAAGCAATGACACATGTCCTTATATCCATGCACAACACTTGACAAGTGGAATCTTCTCATTCTAGAAGGATTATGAGAATGTCCTTCTATCTTTGCATTAACATTTACATATATTTCTTACTATTTTTAGTAAATTTAGCTAGTAACGTAACGTTAGTACAAGTAGGTACAAGTACCATATTATGTCATTTATTGTATTTAGACTTGTTATAATTAATGAAATATTTTTCTTTGAGTTTTCTTTTATTGAAACCTGCTCTTAAGCAACCCATTATCTTGGATTGGTGAATCAAATTTGGTGACATGGTGGTTTATATGTACTTGAGTAGTGAGTTACATCTTTGAGTAGTTTATGAGGCTTAACTCATTTTCCCTTTTGTGTTTGCTTCCATCCAAAACCCTATCTAACCTTTCTCTTCTAGCTATTCTCTAAAGGATCCATCTACGCTACACTAAGCCCTCTTCTAAGGCACATCAAAATGTAAACATATTATTGGTACTAAGCCACCAAGAGAATTCATATATGGGTTAATGTTATGGTAGGTGCGAACAATGCACAACAAGGAGCTTTTTTATCCTCAACAACTCGTGGAAAGATAGGATTGTGTCATTCGAAGACTGGTGCATGAGTATTAGGCTCATATTAAGAAGAGAAGACAGATTATGCAAAGTTAATATAGGCATTCAAGATGGACTCCATTAGATCAAGGATGGGTAAAATTAAATACTGATGGGTCTGTCACCTTGACTCTAGCAAATGCAAGTTTGGCAGGGGTTGTTAGGGACAATGAAGACAAATGATTATTTAGATTTGTAAAATGAATGAATTATTTGGATATTAGAGCAATGGAATTATGGGTGATATTCTTTGGAGTTTCTTATTAAAATAATAAAAAAAATGTTTATCTTGTGGAAATATGTTCTGCTTCAACTATTGCGGTACAAATGTTAATGCAGAATACAAATGTTCATCTCAAGTATTACAATGTTATCAATACTTGTAGGAAAATTCTCTCCATGCTACAAGGTTGGCACATTGAAGTAGTTCCACGTAAGATGAACAAGGTGGCTGATGCACTGGCCGAAAAGATGTATGAAAGTCAAGAGAATGACTTTTTTTTTTTTTTTTTTTTTAATATTCCCCGTTTTGTGTATGTTCTTTTTTAAAGGAGGATGTACAAGGTTATGGTGCACTGAAGCACCAAGTTTCTGTATTTAAAACTACGCTGTTTCAATAAGCTCTCTTGTAGGACAATCTGTTTAGCAGGAGAGTGTTTTCTGTTTTATTTATCTTTTTCTTTATTAATACAATTTTGGTTAACTCAAAGGAAAAAAAAAAAAAAAAGAAATTTCACGAATTAAATTCTACCTCCACTTGCAATACCCACACTTACACAAATATTAAGCTCCGAATAAACAAAATCATGCAACAGAAGATTCAAACCGGTAAAATCAATTTTTAAAGGTTGAAACACGTCAAACTAACCACTAATGGGTTTCCTTATAAATACATCTCTTTATTATTTTTTTAAATATACATTTAATCCCATCTTTTCTAAATTGAGTGTTTAAGATCTTTTTTTTTTCTTTATTACGATACGGATAGAGATATTTGAATTTAGTTTATTTTATTGAAAAACTAATGAACATTCTACTAAGGTACAAAGATTTTTACGTTTACACTTTCAATAGAATTTTTCTTTTTTACTTGTCCCTTAAAAAGTAATAAAGAAAAACTTTAGTATTTACTGAATGATAAAAAAAAATAATAATTAAACTAGGATTGAAAATACATCTATTTAATGATTTTGCGAGTTTATGCATTCTATTTCAAGCAAAAGATAAGCAAACATGAGAAAATATATTTAATTTTCTCCTCTATTTTTTTTTTTTTTCCAACTGTTTTGCCATGCTTATGGGGATACTTGGAAAAATATTTAAGCTAAGGCATCTGCCTTGCGATCCTTAATTAACTACAGATTTTTAGTCAAAGGACCGGTACATGTATAAGTATATGTGCATTTTGATGTATATTGATAAATCCTTAGTGCAGGAGGTTCCTTTTAAGAATATATCATACAAGATAAAAGAGATTCCAAGTTAACAGTGTTCATGGGCATGGCCACGATGCCTTTGGCAGATCCCTTTTAACTTTAGACATTTGTCCTACATGCCGTGATATGACAGGAAAGAGTGTTATCTAAATTCTTATTTCGGAGGGACGATGGCGAATATGAAAGAGTTATCTCAAAATTCTTGCTTCGGATGGACAATGACGGACAAACCATGTGGCCCACACATTGGGGACTCTTGTCCAACTTGCTTCGGATGGACAATGAAAGACAAACCATGTGCTCCACACACCGGGCCTCTTGTCCGCTTGACTAGTATGGTCCCACAACCTATACCTTCTCCCCTTGTAAGGTAACGGCCATATTTGTATTCATGTGTGCTCTTCATTTCTACAATTTTTTTTTGTATAATTTTTAAAGCGTTTATTCGGGTCCTTTTATACATTTGACGCGCCATCTAAAATAATTGCACAGTTTATAATAATTTAATAGCAAATAATACAACTGTGTTTTTATTCATAAAATCGCTCTATCATGTTTTGAAACTTTATAATGCTTTCTAAACAGTAGGAAGTTATCCAATAGTTATATAGAACTTTAATATATTATATTCCTTATATAATTAACATGTTAGTAAATTTATTGCTTTTACTCATATCTCTTTTCACGTGTGTATGTGTGTATCTAAAATTAATAATCGCTTATAGGGTAGAATTTTACCTAATTCTTAATACTTTGAAAATTATGCATAATAACAAATCCGTTAGTAGTATTAGACATTTGTAAAATTCGATGGGTCATTCATAAATAGTGAATACTAAAGTAGCACTTAAATTATATATATTCTAGTCGTTATATTTCAATTGTATATGATTTTTGCATGTGGTATCAAATCTTCATTTTGATAGAAACCTATTAGGAAATTTAATATTAGGGTAAACGATATTATTGATGTCAATAAAAATTTTAAAATATAATTATATCTTATAAGTGCAACATCTTTATTTGTCATTAGAGGTGTTCATGATTCAATTTGGCTTGATTTAAGGCTTGAAAACAAACCAAATCAAAACATATCTAAAATAGTTTGATTTAAGCTTTAATAAATTAAATTAACAATTTAATGTTATAAACAAAACCGATTCAAATGTGGTCATTTTGATTCATTTTAGTTCAAACAACTTTTAATAACACCTTATTCTTATTGATAATATTAATAAGCATTGAATTTTTCAATTAAGTATTGAAATTTCATCTTTCGAAATCCCAAACATTTAAAGCACTTCACTTGACCACTCTTGATGGGAATCAAACCCTTGAATAGCTTAGACCGAGCTATATACATGCAACCTCTTTTAAGAGCTAACCACCTTTAGGATTGAGGATGCTAAGCTTTGGTCCACTAACTCGAGGCCCTTGAAAGGATAATATGACTTAGTTATTTGAGTACTTGGTGGGCAAGTTAAAGAGCACTAGCTTAAATACATTCAAGGGTTCTAAGCACATTGCATGTCGAATTATTATATAATTGTTCATGCCTCAACGTCTTTGGTTGAGCTACAATCCATAGTTAAACTATTTGTGTCTACTGACCTTCTACCTATTAGCTAAAGAACTAAGTTGAACCCACCTGTTCTAAGGAACGGAACTAGGACAACCTAGCATAACCATACTAGTTTGTCTCTTTTGGCTTATGCTCGCCGAATGTTGGACAACTACATGCATAATTATTACATAAGTGTTCATGCCTTAGGGTCTTTAGCTGAGCTACAATCCATACTTAAACTATTTAGGTTTACTAACCTTTAACCTATTAGCTAAAGAGTTGAGTCAAACCCACATGTTCTAAGGAATGGAACTAAGATAGCCAGTATAACCATACTAGTTTGTCTCTTTTAGCCTATGGTCGTCGAATGTCTAACAACCACTTGCTTGATTAAGTACATGAAGGAATCTGCTAGTAGAAGATCTTTCTTTCTAATTCCTTTTGTACCTGCAATTATTCCTTGTATTTTACTTCTTTTGGATTGTACCCTTTTGTCTTTTTGACTTTTTGACTTTGAGCAAAGTTGCCTTAATTAGTAACTATTTAAGTTCTTGCAAGTGATAGTAGCCATCATCATCATCATCATCATATAATATTATAGACTTTTCCTAAGCTTGTAAGGTTTAATTGCTCCTTTATCCTATACTCTTATCTAGTTCCTGCTTTAGCTAAGGATTAGTAGCTAATTCCCTTATTACCACCATCCATGAGTCATATCGAGTGATAGGTGTGAGTCCATTTGTGAACTTTAGTGAGCTATATCCTCTATTGGGCTTTCGATAGTGCTAGAAACCCTAGTGGTTGTTAAGCATCCTAAGTACATCAACTTTATTGTAATATCAATGCTTAAGGTTTCGATCGATGTGTGAATGTGCATTGTATCCATGAAGTGAAGTGTGTTGTGGCTATATAATGAGTTGGTCCTGTATATGTGGTGCAGTATTGTTAAACCATGGTACTATTATAAGTGTTGAGTGTGCTTATTAGTGGTTGGTAAGTACCAACTCCTTAGACCTGTCACTAGAAGTCAAAACTAAAGGATTGTAAGGACTTACTCAACGAATATTGGCTCATAAACCTTTCAAAGGTAAAGATTCCATCACTAACCAAAGGCTACTGCACTTCAATTGACTAGAATGCCGAGTAGTAGTCATGATTAGGATGGTTTTCGATATGACGAGAACCAAACTCTTAGCTAAGCCAAACCGTTTTGCTATTTGACTTGACATAACCTCTGCCCAAGCCCAAGACCGAAGCTTTAACCTGACATAGATTAGATCAACTAATTCTCTTAGCCTTCTTCTTAACTTAATTGAGTTGATAGAACCCACACATTTGTAGGAATAGCTGAACATAGATCATTTCAGTTTGCCAACCACCATTTGATATGTACCCCTTGGCACAACATTCTAAAGTGATTCCTTTTATGTACATTGTACAATACTTTGTCCATTTTACCCTTTTTAGCATCTATTAAGAATCTCTTTTATATATATACTTTTGTCTTTTCCTTTTGTGCATGTAACCTTAGAGGTGTTAGTATAAAAACCCATTTGTAGCGTGTAATCATCATCTTCCGAATATTGAATACAATAATTTTCCCTTTAGAACAACCCTCATGTTCTCTAACTTACCAGCTCTTATCTAGCTCCTTTAGTAAGAGTTAGCAACAAGCAACCCTAATTTTTACATTCATATGTAATATCGAATGTAGAGTTAGGTCATGTGAGATTCTAAAGCTTTGTATCCATAAGCTACTCATGGACTTGCTAGTTTCTTTTGTTTTAGTTTCTTTCATTGTGGTATGACCTCCATGTGTACAACCCTAGAGAAGCCTTAACATCGTTGGTATCAAAGTACGAAGTTGACGAGAAAGTATGTAAGGATTGCATTAGGGTTCTTGTTTGTGTTGCCATTAGTAGTTACTTTGTTAACTGTAGTGGTTTGTAGAGTTTGCAGAGTTTGTAGAGTTGTGGTAGAATATTTGAAGTAGGTTTTAAAGTTATGAGTTAAGAAGCATTGATTTTTAAGTGCAATAACTCATTATTCTGTTTTACTTTGTTTTTCGACAATGAAAATAAAGCCCATTATGAGTCCTATGTTAAGTTGTATTGTATGAGTTGTCAAAGTGTTGGAGTATGTTAGTTGACATTCTAGATAATGAGTAGTGATTGATTAAGTATGAGTAGTAGTTTTGAAATACTATTGAGCAATACTGGGTAATAGGGTTTTGTTAGGTATGTGTCATTGAAGTTGTTCTTGTAGAAGAAAGTAGTGATAAGAAGTATTGCACAATGCAGGATTTTAGTGTTTATGGAGTTATTGGAGACCAATATAGTGGCGCTTGAGTTAGCCATGGCCAATAGGGAAGTTACACACTAGGGTCAGTAAATGATAAGCTCAATAGACTCACTAATCTTATTGAGACTTTAGTCATAGTTATGTAAGGCATTAGAGAACAATTGAAAGGTGCACCTAATTATGGTTAGGTAGAAGATGAGCAAGAGCAAAGAAATGGATAAATAGGCTGAACAAATTACCTAGCATAACCTCATCAAGTTGGAGGAGTAATAGGCTGCCTAACTTAGAGGAGGTAGGAAATGGAAGGAATTAAGGAAGTAGATAGGAAAGAAGAAAAAGAGCTCGATGGACATGTAGAAGAGTAATATGGAGTGGAAAAGTGAAGATGCCAAGCTTCTCGCAAACTTGACGATGTCATAGTCTAGATTCCAACCTTTATAGGTAATAGAAATGTTTATGAATACTTAGAGTAGGAGGATAAGGTCGAAAAAGTGTTTAATTGTTATGGTTATATTAAGGGAGTGAAGGTTCAACTTATCTCCCTTGAGTTTTTAGGGTATGTTGCCATGTGGTGTAAAAATTTGAATGTAGCTAGAGAAAAAGATGGCCAACTAGCTGTATTTACTTGGGAAGGCACAAATTGGTTATTAAAGGGAAGATTTGTACTCAAAACATACTTATAAGACACCATTGCCAAATTACAAGAACTTTGCCAAGGAAGTTGAACTATGGATGATTATATAAGGGAATTTCAGATGTCGATGATTCGAGCTGATGTGGATGATCCCAAAGCTTACACTATCTTAAGATTTATCTCCTAACGTAGGTATAAGATCCATAACATTGGTAGTATAAAGGTTTTACACTTTGGAAGAAGCCATTAAGATATCTTAAAGAGTTGAAAAACAAAGGAGGAATGCCCCTATTTGAACTCGTCTCAATGCTTCACAAACTACTATTCTAAGCTGAACCGGGCATCTTAAATCGGGAAGATCCAACTAAGCAGAAGAGAAGAATGATTGATATGATGATAATGGAGCTAGCTTGAACAATTGAGCTGATGATAGAGACAAGTTGAAGATGTTTGAAAAAGGACAATCTTCAGGTTGTAAAACAAGTGAGATAAATTGCTTTAAGTGCTTAGGTTATGGATACATGGTTGTTGAGTATCCTAATGACATATTATGGTCCTTCAAGGTGATGAAGTGAACAGTGCTATGGAGAGTGAACCTAAGAAGGAAGAGAAAGATGTTAGATTAACTGAACTGAAGGAGGAGGAAGAGACCTATGTCTATGCCAATCGAGGTGAAGTGATGATGCTAATGTTGAGCTTAATGCCTAGCTCTGAGGAAGAATATAGAGAGAACCTATAACATATAAAGTGTGACATAAAGGGTCAACTGTACACGATTATAGTAGATGGAGGGAGTTACACCAATGTTGTCATCCATAGCCTTGTACAAAGATTAGGTCTACTAACCTCTAAATACCATCAACCTTATAGGTTACACTTGCTGCATGATAAGGGTAACCAAATAAGTAGTTATGCTATTTCGTATTAGGAATGTCTATAGAGATGAGGTAGTTTGTGATGTTGTCCCTATGGGAGCTTCACATTTATTGTTGGGAAGACCTTGGTTATTTGATCGGCATGTCATATACGACAAGTATAAGAATACTTATACCTTTACAAAGGATAGTGAAAAGATAATGTTTCAACTTATGACCTCGAATTAAGTGAATGAAACTCATAATGAAATTACCCAAGCTAGTAAGAAGAAGGCTTTAGTATTGAGCTGATGAGAACTTAGAGTTGTCAAGGAGGCTAATGAACCTATGCTTTTATTATTTGGAAGATTTTTGGAATTTAGAGATCTGGATGATGTACTAGAAGAGGTTTGAAAGTTGATAGATGAGTTCTTTGACTTGTTCCTAGAAAAATTACCTAAAGGACTACCACTAATCCAAGGTATTGAGAATTGTATTGACTTACACCTAGGCACAGCTTTATTGAATAGACCTACTTATGGAATAAATCTTGAGTAGGCTATCGAGCTAAAGAGACAAGTGGATGAGCTAGTGAAGCGAGGATATGTGAGAGAGAGCATGATCACTGTAAAGTATAGGTATCTAATTCCTTAGCTTAATGACATATTGGACGAGTTACTTAGGGCATAGATGTTTTCAAAGATAAACCTAAAGAGTAGGTACCACTAGATCGTAATGAAATAAGGAGATGAGTGGAAGATTGCCTTCAAGACATGATATGGACTATATGAATAGATGATTATGCCAATTGAATAGAGCAATGCCATGTACTATGTAATTAGATTGGTAGATGTATCGTAGCCTACTTCAATGATATTTAATCTATAGCAAGAACCTTACCAAACATGTTGAACACCTTGGAGAAGTACTTGACATACTTTGAGTTCAGAAGTTATATGACAGTTTAAAGAAGTGCACTTTTTGTATGCTCGAAGTGGTGTTTCTTAGATTCATAGCTAAGAAGAATAAAGTATAGATAGATGAAGAGAAGATTAATACCATAGTCAATTGGTTGGTTACATAGATTGTAGTTGAGGTTAGAAGCATTTGTGGGCTAATATCCTTTTATAGGCTGTCTTTTTGCAACTTTAGCATTATCATAGACCTTCTAACTAAGTTGACTAAGAAGGGCATGGAGTTTAGATGGACCTCAACAAAGCTTTGAAGAGATTGAGAAGAAGTGAATACTACACTAATGCTTACCTTAACAAGCTTTTGAAATGTTATTCGAACTTAACTATGATGCCTTAAGAATGGGACTTAGGTTGTACTCATGCATGAATGGAAACCTACTACATACTTTAGTAAAAAGCTTGGAGGCACTACTTTGAACTACACAATCTACGAGAAGGAGTTCTACTCCCTTATTTAAGCTTTTATTATTTAGCAACATTATTTGCTGCTGCATGAATTTGTGATATATACTAACTATGAGTCCTTGAAGTACCTTCTAGGATAGCAAAAGCTATCATGATGGCAAGAAAAATGGGTCGAGTTTCTCCAAACTCTCTCGGATGTGATTAACTACAAGAAGGGAAGTAAAGGAGCAACCAAAGCTTATAGGCTTAGGAAAATTTTGTAATATTATATGATGATGATAATGATGATGGCTACTGCCATTAAAAAGAACTTAAATAGTTTTTAATTAGGGAAACTTTTCTAAATGTAGAAAAGACAAAAGGGTACAATCTAAAAGAAGTAAAATAAAGGGAATAATCAAGGGTACAAAAGGAATTGTGGAAGAAGAAGCTTCTGCTGGCAAATTCCTTTGCATCCTTGGTGAGGCACATAGTTGTTAGATATTGAGTGGGTATTAACCATAAGAGAAAAACTAGTATGGTTGTTCTAAGCCATCATAGTTCCATTTCTTAGAAAGGTTGGAAACAGGTTAATTCTACTTGGTTCTCTAGCCAGTAAGTAGAAAGTTAGCAAACTTGATAAGAATTAACCCCTCAGATCGATCATGTATAACTGAGATAGAGGACTTTAAGGATTCGCTCGGAGGATACTAGCTCTAAGCCATAGCCAAGATGGGGATTCTTACCCCGAGCCGACCTCCTACTGACTTATCTATCAGATCCTCACATGTGTCTAATATGCTCTTGCCTAACAGTGCATTCCTAATCCAAAAGGCAACCCAAGATAAGTTGAGTTGAGCTCCCCAACCAACCACTAACATCTGACTTCAATTCAGCCAACTTTCTTACTAGATTGATTGGCCCTTAACTTGATCTAGATCAAGTTGGCCCCTGATTATAATGCTTCCCTATTTTTGCCTACTTTATATCATATTCCTAATGTCCAACCACCAAGTGATACTTGTCTTCTCACATGACATTCTAGAATGTTCATTTTTTTTTTCATACTAAATATTCTTTGTCTCTTTTACCCTTTTTTAGTATGTCTTATGTAACCTAGTTATAGAATACCCTTTTGTCTTTTCATACATGTAAAGTAACCCTAATGGACGGATATATAAACCTCCACTTTCTTGTATGCGAACAATCATCTCTTCAATACTAAAATTATTCTTTTGAGTAACCTTAGTGTTCTTGTTATTAATTTAACTCTTATCTATTCCTTTTAGTAAAGAGTAATGACAAATGATCCTTTAGTTCAGACTAATGCATCATATCCAACAGATTATAGGCCGAGTAGGATCGAGTGGTGCATCATAGCCACTCAGTAGTTGCCTAAGTTTGCTAGCTTTTCTTCTATTTCTTTTTCAATTCATTTCGTTGTGGTACTTTATAATGTATCTAACCTCGAAGAAACATTAGCTTTGTTGGTATTAAAGTACAGTTTCGTGAAGGAGTGTGTGAAGTTTTAGTTCGCTTTACTGTTTATGGCTGTTGTATTCCTTCCATAGCTATTGTAATGCATTGGTCTGACAGCAAGAGTAGTTTTATTGTTACTTAGTTTTTACTTTATTTTTCATTAAGAAAATAGAGCAAGTTTGTTTCTATTTTATTTGAGTGACTATCCAGCATTAAAGTTTTTAGTAAGTTGTTAATCCATTTGAGAAATATTATATTATGTCTGATTTAAGTGTATAAGGAGTTATCGGTGACTAGAGCAATGGTGCTCAACCTAGTCGTGGTCATAATGGTAGTAATACCTCAGGGTCAGTTGACAATATATTTGATAGACTCATAAACCTTGTTGAGAGTTTAGTCACTGTAATGCAAGTTAATAGACAACCCTAAGGTATGTAGTAGCAAAACTCACAGGAAGATGCCCTTAAGAGACACTATGGCCAAAGTAATTGGACTAATTGCCTAATTCAATTGCCATGAGCTAGAGTAGTAGCAGACAGAGTTGTTAGACGAAGATTGGAGTTGGAGGAGATTGGGGAAGATGATGAGGAGCTAGATGTTGAAAAGTTTGGTGAAGAAGAAGAAGTTGAATACTACTGAGCATAGGGACGAGGACGTCGAGTCCCTCGAAGGCTAGACAATGTGAAGGTGTAAATCCCGCCCTTCGATGGAAGTGGAGATGCAGATGAATACTTGGAGTGAGAAGAGAAGGTTGAAAAGGTATTTGAATGTTATGGGTATGAAGATGTCTTTAAGGTCCAACTTGCTGTATTGGAATTTACTGGGTATGCTACCATGTAGTGGAAAAATCTAAATGCAGCTAGAATTAAGGATGGAAGATGAGGTGTTAGAACCTAAGATGAGATAAAAAGATTATTACGAAGTAAGTTTGTATCAAAAACCTACCTACAAGGTACATTTACAAAATTGCAGGTGCTATGCCAAGGAAGCCAATCTCTTGATAACTACATAAGAGAGTTCTAGATATTAATGATTCGAGTCGACGTGGAAGAACTAGAGGCTTGTACCATGTTGAGGTTCATTTCTAGGCTCAAGTATGAGATTCGCAATGTTGTGGAAGTATAAAGGCTTTATACGTTAGAAGAGGCCATTAAGATAGTGTAGAAGGTCGAAAGGCAAAGGAAAAATGTTCCAAGTCGACTTGGGTCGACCCTCTCGTAAGTCCCAATACCACATCGACTTGTACAAGTTAAGCTAAGAAGGCTACATAAGGCCAAGCCGATCATCTAAGCTGAGTCGAGAGTAGGCTGACCCATAGAACATATGAGAAAGGGTAGACCTCGGGACGAAAGACTAGCGAGGTAAAGTACTTTAAATGTCTAGGCTTCAGACATATGACCTTTGAATGTCCGAACTAACATGTTATAGTGCTTCAAGGACATGTAGTGGATAGCACCGACGAGAGTAAGCCCAAGAAGGAAGGTGTTGGAAAACCTGAGGCTGAAGAAGAAGAGGAGACTTTTGTTTATGTTGACTAGGGAAAAGTAATGACTATAGTCCTGAGGCGAGTATTGAGTTCCTTGTTAAACTTTGAAGAGGACCAGAGGGATAATTTGTTCCATACCAAGTATACCATCAGAAACCAATTATGTATGATCATTGTAGACGGAGGAAATTGTACTAATGTGGTCATGCAATCCTTTGTGCAAGGGCTGGGTTAGCCGACCTCAAAGCACTCTTAACCTTATAAGCTATATTGGCTTCATGATAAGGGTGCTTTGCACATGACTGAACAAGTGGTCATGCCATTTGGTGTTGGGAATGTGTACAAGGATGAAGTAATGTATGATGTTGTCCCTATGAGTGCTTCACATCTATTGCTTGGATGACCTTAGTTGTTCGACTGACGTGTTATGTACGATGGGTATAAGAACACCTATGCCTTTGTTAAGGATGGAAGGAAGATTGTGTTGTAACCTCTAACCTCTAACCTCATCCCAAGTAAATGAAACTCATAACAAACTCACTCAAGCTAGTAAGAAGAAAGCCTTAGTTGTGAGCCAAAGAGAGCTTCGATCTGCTTAGAAGGCTAATGAACCTATGTTTCTATTGGTTAGGAGATTGTTGGAGATGAGGGAATTATAGGGTATTCCAGAAGATATCTAAAGCTTGCTAAATGAGTTTTCTGACCTATTTTTGGAAGAGTTACCTGAAGACTACCACCAATTTGAGGCATAGAACATTGTATTGATCTACAATCAGGTGCCACCCTACTGATTCAACCAGCATACAGGATGAACCCTGAGTAGGCTACTAAGCTGAAAAGGCAGGTAAACGAGCTCATAAAGTGAAGACATGTGAGGGAGAGCAGGAGCCCTTATGCTATACTAATTCTGCTCATTCTAAAGAAAGATGGTTCATGGCATATGTGTATCAATAGCTAAGAATCAATCGAATTACTATCAAGTATAGATACCTAATGTCGAGGTTTGATGACATGTTAGATGAGCTTCAAGGCAACAAGATATTTTCAAAGATTGATCTATGAAGTAGATACTATTAAATTCGTATGAAGCTAGGAGACGAGTAGAAGATTGCCTTCAAAACTAGGTATAGACTCTACGAATGGTTGATTATGTCGCTTGGACTTACTAATGTACCCAGCACATTCATGAGGTTAATGAACCATGTAATGTGGCCCCTAATTGAAAGATGTATGGTCGTGTACTTTGATGAAATATTGGTATATAATGCCGACCTGAACGACCATGTTTAACATCTTTGTCAAGTATTTGACATTTTGCAAATCAAGAAGTTGTATGGGAATGTAAAGAAGTGCATGTTCTGCTAGAAAGAGGTGATATTTTTAAGGTTTGTAGTATCAGGGAAAGGGATCTAAGTAGATGAGGAAAAGGTTCAAGCTGTTCTAGAATGGCCAATATCGAAGAATGTTACTAAGGTCCGAACTTTTCATGGCTTAACTTTTTTCTATAGGCAATTGTAGACACCTTATTTTTGCCAATTTTTTATTTTTTGATTAATTGAGCCAGGTTAATAAATAAACAGAAAAAGAAAAATAAAATCAAGTCAGGTCATAGTAAGATAAGTCATGAGTCAAATCGTGTCAAGTTGAATAGAGTTGAATTGTTAGATCATGTAACAGTATAAGCTTTATTAATTTTAGATCATATTAATATAGAATAAAAATTCATCTAATTTAGGGGTCCAAATGAGAATTTATTAAATTATCGGGCTATATTTAATCGGATCAGGCCTGGCCTTAAAAAAAATAGAGAAAGCCCAAAATAAATTAAGATTTCTAGAAGTTAGGATAAATCTTTGACAAATCATAATCTTATCTTTTATATCTTCGATACGAAAGATTTGATTTTGAGTTTATAAATAGCATGTCGACGAGGAAGTTGAGGAGTTTTTTTTTTCTTTCTTAATCACACTCCTTCACAAACACCAAACTACTGTACACTACCACCCAAGCCACTACCGATAATACCACAAAACTATTACAACACTATAGTACCGCCAGCAACGCCGCCATAGCCACTACTAGTATCGTCTCTTATGCCTAGACCCATCGCCACGCACGCCTAGTCTTCGCCTACATCGCCCAAGCCCTTGCTAGTATCGCCTATGCTTGCCTATCGCTATTGCTCATGCATACATCGACGTTCGCCTGTCCTGTCGCCCACCTGCTTGCCAGTGCTCGCTGTAGTTGTTGCCTAGGTCCTTGTCCTCGATCACCTATAGCTCTACGTACACCGTTTGACCTGTGCTGCACCATTCTGTCATTTATTGCTGTACACTGTTTTGACCTATTGCTATTTCATTATATTGTTAGTTGTTACTTGTTTGTTTATTTAGCATGCTTATTTCATGTTTAGTTGATCAGTGTTTTTTATTATTTTGATATTTTTATTATAATTTATTAAATTAATTAGTTAATTAATTTGTTTATTAGTTTTATATATTCTAATAAAATATTAGTTTATTTTTTTGTAATATGTTTTTTTAAAAAATGAATATATATATTAACACATAGGGGTAGTGGAAAAATAAAAAAGATCTAAATTGAGTTTTTTTTCAAAAAATTTAGTTAGTTTTTGTATTTAATTTAAGAAAATTAGATTTCTTAGGTTTTTTCTTCTTAAAATAATAAATTGATAAAAAATGTAAACTTGGCTCGATTTTCAATATAAAAATAACCCACCTACTAAAAATTTTGTAAGGAAAGAACAACGGTCAATTTGATCTTGAGTAGTAGGTGTGTAGACACTTTTTGGGAAACCATCTAAAAATTAAAAAAAAATTCTTTTTTTTTAAAAGAAATTTGTAATATAAAAAAACAATAAAAAATCATTTATAGTTACATTTTGTGAATTCAGGTATATTATTAATATTTTTAGAAAAATTACAAAAATAAAGCCCATTAATTTTTTTAAAAATTTCCATATGATGATTTAGTCTTAATAGGTTAGCCTTCAAACCCAATTTTCTGGTTCAATTTTCTAAAAATTAATATTTTTCGAATATCCACAAACTAGTAGTCAAATCAAGGTTTTTCCATCCAAAAACCCTAATTTTATTTTTTATTATTTGCTATTCTTGGCAACTTTATTTCTTTTTAAGAAAATAATTCTTTTCCTTAATTTAACGTCGAGTAACTTATATTAAGTAGGCTTGACTTGATATAAGTTAAATTAAGGAAATTGAAGTAGGGCTCGATAGAATCGGCGACTCCAGTGGGGGAGCCTAGTAGGCTAGCTATATGAAAATTAGAAAATTATTGATGGGTTTTTTGTATTATTATTTTCTTTTTGTATTATATTATAGTTGTACTAATTATTTTTTTAGTGATGCAGGCCTTAAGAAAAGGCTCGACCCAATGGGCCTTATTGGGGAATTAGGGGGTATTCTTTTATTTTTAGTAATCATTTGTATGTTTACATGTGGTCAAACCTGAGCCACTTTAGGAACTTAGGTAGGGCTGCCGTTGTATAGCCTTTAGGTTGCTAGGGTCTTTATCCCCACCTAACGGTGATAGGTGAGCTCACTTAAGCTTCGATATAGCTCACTAAGCTTCTCTTCGGAAAGCCTTAGAACTACAGAGCCTGAGACCTATAGACCTCCACCCTTTTGCATAATTCTTTTCCAAAAAGGGGAAGTTATTCTTAAATTATTGAAAAAGCTCGATCAATCCCTAATTGACTCGATCTTATTCTTTAAAAAAGGGAAAATTAAAAAAAAAGTAACCCTTATATATAAATATTCGCAAATTTCATTTTTATAAAAAAATCCTATTTCGGACTTACTTATATAGATGGGTATTTCCGAACTGTGAATTCATCATATTTCCTATAATTTATTAATTATTGACCTTTATTGCATTATATGTGTGTATAGCGTGCTGCATTTTTTTTAATATTTGATTTTATTTTGCTAATGCTCATTTCTATATGATCACTTTCATTCCTTGTATTATACGTATTTTATTTTTTATTTTTTATCGTTTCTTAGTGAGTGAAAGGGTACGTAATTTCTAAGAAATTTTTTGAAAAAGCTGTAGAATTATTAATATCATATCCAACTTTAGTCTAAATTTAGTGGTGTCCTTCTAAATAATCATGTCGTTTCATATTTTATGTAATATAGATATGGAAAGTTAAGTTAGTATCAACCCCGTGAAGCCCATCTTAGCTAGATTCGTTGACTCTTATAGATATAGGATTTGAGTTTTTTTTTTTTTAGAAAGATTAGTTCGGAGTTCTCTTTTATTTTATTTTATTGTGTAAGTTGGATTTTATGATTGTTAATATATTTGCAGCTTTATTAAATGATAACATTTATTGATTGCGTAGTTCAAGATTCCAATAGCTTAAGTATTCAAGCAATTGAGAGATGTAGGACTACTGACATACGAAAGCCCAACAAAGAAATACAAGTAAAGGGATTGTGACCCCAGCAAATGGTGTGAATATCATGTGCGCCAAGTGGGGCATATCATATTAGGCTATTGGAAATTGAAGCATAAGGTGTAAGATTTGATTGATGCCAAGATTATTCGACCAAATTTTCTAGAGACTAATGGTTTAATTAGTCTCTAGAAACATCAAACAGAAAACTCCCAGTATTAGGAATTGAGGATTTACTATTACCATATGATCGGGTGGCTCACCATTTGAAGTAGTTAGGTATATTTCCAAGAGATCAATTTAGTTAAATGGGCTATGTTCAAAGAAGTAATAGAAATAGGGGTAAGGAGTAGAAAAGAATTTTAGTTCCTGCATTTATTTTTAGCTTATAATATATACGAGTTATTGAATAAAGTGACTTTCATGTGTATTCTTATCTTTGTATGTTATAAAGCTAACTCAATTCAAATAGGGGCATTTCAAATGAGCAAAAATAAATAAAGAAAATATGAACTCGAAACTCAAAACTTTCTACCTAAGGAAATGATAACACATTACTTGAAAGGTTTAGGATGAAAAGAGGCAACTGGTTTCCCAAACACCAACCTTAGATACACATGAGAGAAGAGTGCCATCAAGGTGAGTAATTGGGTTCATTCCTTAAAAGAGGTCTGCCTTGAACTTAGTATACGTGCCAAAATGATATTAGGCATTCATTTCATTATCCTTAAACACGATTATCCCTTATAAACCCATTTGAACCTTCAAGATATTTTTCTTAAAATTAGCCTTGCCAAGGACTACCTCAACCTAGGGCAATTAAGAGATTAGGGTCATTAATCTGGAGAAAAGGAGGAGACTAAATTATGCTTGCCTTAATTGTGCCAATTCATGAGCAAATATTGTCATAGATAATTCAATTTCTTTAGGATGAAAACGAATTTTAAACCATATACACCTTACTTAAGCCTATACATTTATTTAAGAACATCAAGTCCATACATTCTTTCCCAAACACTTCAAAGCCATATACACTTTTCCCAAGCTTATACACCTTAAACATACCTTTTGGTGCTTCAAATCTTATTAAGTGAAAGGTCAACAATGGAAGCTAACCACCTTGATAAAAAAAAAAAAAGAGGAAATAAACAAGAAGAAAAATATGAAAAGAGAAAAAAAGCGAAAAATGAAAAAAAAAAGAGAAAGAAAAAAAAAAGAAAAATGAACTAGGTGATCACCTTCAGAGATGAGTCAAATTACCAAAAGTATGAATCTATAAAGGATATTCGAGGCTAAATACTTTAAATTCCTAAGCCTAAAAGCAAAGCCTTTACTATATGATCCTATCCACTATACCAGCATAATGAAACTCTTTTGACTAAAGAAATAGAATTATCTTAAGCAAAACTTACTTATGAAACTAGGGCAAGCCTATGTTAGTTGAGATAGATTGTGTATGATTTTTTTTTTTTTCAAAATTGGATAAAGCACATTGATATCAATTAACTTAAACCATTAACCAAAAGGCTTACATTGCAAACCCAAAAACGATCTATTGATTGACTAGAATGTAACACTTACAAGATAGGCTATAATTTTTGGAATTGATGTTGAGAGTAAAAACAAACTGTTGAGAGTGTAAGGAAGTCCAGTTTCACAAAACATTTCAAGTAATGATATCTATCCCCTTAGTGGAAAATTAAGGAGTTAAGTGCTTTCTCAAAAACATGAATGGTCATTTATCCTAAGAAGGAAATCAGTCCTTCTATAAAAGTTTAGAGATCATGAATTATGCTTCAGAAAATAAGATTGAAGGAATGAGTGATTAACAGGCAAGGGGTAAGCTAATCTCTTATTTATGATCTTTATAGTTTTTGAGACTATCTTACTTATTAGCAACATAATTTTCTATCAAAGAGTGCATTTTTGAATTTCTTGAAAAAGGAAAAAAAAAATTCAAAGGAGAAATGACACTTTTAAAATTATCAAGAAAGATTTCTTAAAAGAAAAAAAAAAAAGTTAACATTTTCAAGGAGTTATCAAAATCCCTGAAACTCAAGTCAAAAATCAATTTGTCAAAACTCATGAAAGTTTTCTTCCTTTCTAGGATTGCTTGCTCATAAAAGCACTATCCTATCTAGTCTTTTTTCTAGGAGCATTATCTGATTCCTTTCTAGGATCGCTTGCTTAAAGGAGCACTATCTTATCTATTCCTTAATTAGAACGTTTGCTCAAAGGAGTGTTGTCCAATCGTTTAAAAGATTGCTTACTCATGAGAGCACTGTCTCATTTTGTCTTTAATAGAATATCATCTTATCTTGTTTTTGAAAGATCCGTCCTTTTAAGCAAAACAAATCTTGAAGAGACCTATCCTCTTCGGATCACTAAAGTGAAACCAGTCATTAAAATCTTGAAGAGATCTATCCTCTTCAGATCACCAAAATAAAAGAAGAATCTCAAAGAGATCTATCCTCTTTAGATTTTTAGTAAATCAAAATGATTCTCGAAGAGATCTATCCTCTTCAGGTTATCCATCAATGCAAGTTCTTTTTTTAAATCACAAAGAGATCTATCCTCTTCGGATTATTAAACCAGAGCAAGTTTTTTTGAATCATAAAGAGATCTATCCTCTTCATGTTATCTACTAAAGGAAGTTTTTTTTTTTTTTGAAATCTTGAAGAGATTTATCCTCTTTGGATTATCCGTTAAAAGAAATTTTTTTTATTGAAATCTTGAAGTGATCTATCCTCTTCAGATTATTAAACTAATGGAAGTTTTTGTGAAAATCTTGAAGAGATTTATCCTCTTTGGATTTCTACCAAAGGAAGTTTTATGAAATCCTAAAGAGATCTATCCTCTTCAAATTTTCTACTAAAGGAAGTTTTTTGAAATCTCAAAGAGATCTATCTTCTTCGAATCAACAAAAAATGAATCTTGAAGGGATCTATCCTCTTCGGATTAGCTAAAACCAATCTTGAAGAGATCTATCCTCTTCGGAATAAATAAAACCAATCTTAAAGAGATCTGTCCTCTTTAGATTAACTAAGTAGAATCTCGAAAAGATCTATCCTCTTCAAATCAACTAAAACAAATCTTGAAGAGATCTATCCTCTTCGAATTAACTAGAACGAATCTTGAAGAGATCTATCCTCTTCGGATTATCTACCAAAACAAGGAGAAATCTTGAAGAGATCTATCGTCTTCAGATTATCTAAGTCAGGTCTAGCAAAAATGGGTATCTCTTTTGTCTTTGTAGCAAAGTTTTAATCGAACTTCATTACGAAGAGGGGCAACTATAGACACCTCATTTTTTTTCAATTTTTTATTTTTTGATTAATTGAGCTAAGTTAATAAATAAACCAAAATAAGTCTTGAAGAGATCTATCCTCTTCGGATTATCCACCAAAACAAAGAGAATCTTAAAGAGATCTATTATCTTCAAATTATCCAAGTCAGCTCTAGCAAAAATGGGTATCTCTTTTGTCTTTATAGCAAAGTTCTAATCAAACTTCACTATAACGAGAGGCAGCTATAGACACCTCATTTTTGCTAATTTTTTATTTTTTGATTAATTGAGCTAGGTTAATAAATAAATAGAAAATCAAGTCAGGTCGTAGTAAGTTGAGTCATGAGTCGAGTCATGTCAAGTTGAATTGAGTTGAATTGTTAGATGAGATAACAATATAGGCTTAATTAATTTTGGACCAAACTAATATAGAATAAAAATTCATCTAATTTAGAGGCTCAAATTAAGATTTATTAAATTATCGGGCTATATTTAATTGGATCAGATGGGGTCTTGAAAAAAAAATAAAAAAGCCTAAAATAAATTAGGGTTTCTAGAAGTTAGGGTAAATCCTTAATAAATCATAATCGTATTTTCGATATGAAAGATTTGATTTTGAGTTTATAAATAGCATATTGATAGGGAAGTTAAGGAGGCTTTTTTTTCTCTTAATTACACTCCTTCACAAACACTAAACCACCATGCGCCACTACCTAAGCCGCCACCTACAATACCATAACACCACCACAGCACTGTTAGCAATGCTGCCATAGCCACCGCCAACATCATCGCTCATGCCCAGACCTACCACTTCACATGCTCAGTCCTCGCTTACATCACTTAAGCCCTTGCTAGTGTCACCCGTACTTGCCTAATCGCTAGCCTATCACTGTCGCCCATGTGCACGTCGATGCTCACCTATGTTGTCGCCCCTCGCTTGCCTGTGCTCGCCTATCACTATTGCTCATGTTGATGCCCACACTTATCCATGCTATCGCCCTTGCTCTCTCCCAATGCTTGCCCATACGCTTGCCTCGACTCTTGCTCATACTTGCCTAACTGTCATCCATGTCCTTGCCCAACACAACAGCTACATACAAGTACAAGATTTGACCTAAGTATATTTTTTTATTATTTTATTTATTTCATTAATTTATTTTATTAGTTATGTTTTTATTAATTTATTTCATGTTTAAGTGCAGGTTTTAATTATTATTGCAACTTTTTTTTAAATAATTAGTTAAATTAATTTTTTTTGCAAATCATTTTTTAAAAATAAAAATAAAAAAATATATATATTTTTACACATAGGGGTAGCGGAAAAATAAAAAAGATCTAAATTTAGGTATTTTAAAAAAGATTTAGTTAGTTAGGGTTTTTTTATTTAATTCGGGAAAATTATATTTCTTAAATTTTTTTTCTTAAAATAATAAATTGATAAAAAAACGTAAACCTGACTCGTTTTTCAATATAAAAATGACTTACCCACTTAAAATTTTATAAAAAAACGAACTACAGTCAATTTGATTCAAAGTAGAGGCTATGTAAGCACCTTCGAGGCATCCATATAAAAATAAAAATAAATTTCTTTTTTTTTGTAGAATTTTGTAATAAAAAAAATAAAAAATCATTTATAATTAGATTTTGTGAATTTAGGTATATTTTTAATATATTTTTAGAAAAATATAAAAAATAAAGCCCATTAATTTTTTCTTTAATTTTCATATGGTGACTTAATCTTAATAGGTTAGTTGCCGAACCTGGTTTTCTGGTTCAATTTTCTAAAAATTATTTTTTAAAAAAAATATATGTGGACTAGTAATCAAATGAAAGTTTTTCCACTTGAAAACCCTAATTTTATTTTTTACCAATTGAATTGGTTGGCGACTTGATTTTTTTTTAAAAAAAAAAATTCTTTTCCTTAATTTAATGTCAAGTAACTTATATTAAGCTAGCTGGACTTGATATAAGTTAAATTAAGGAAATCGAAATAGGGCTCGACAAGGATTTATCAAGGACTTTAGTATGATAACTGTCCCATTGATAGAGTTGACAAAGAAGAGTGAGGGATTCAGGTGGAATAATCGTGCTAAACAAAGCTTCAAGGAAATCAAGGAGAAGCTTACCTTAGCACCTGTTTTTTCATTGCCAAATTTTGACAAACTCTTTGAATTGGAATGCGATAAATCGGGAGTTGGAATCGGTGCTATCCTTATGTAAGAGTGACGACCCATTGCTTATTATAGTGAGAAACTAAGTAGCTTAGCCTTAAACTATTCTGTATGCAAGAAGGAGTTGTACTCCCTTTTCCAAGCCCTTACTGCTTGGCAACACTATCTACTACCATGAGAGATTGATATTTATACTAACCAAGAATCACTAAAACATCTTAGGAGTCAGAACAAACTCTCAAAGAGACATGCCAAGTGGTTGGAGTTTATGGAGGGGGTTCTCGTATGTCATTCGGCATAAGAAGAGAAGCGTAAATGTAGTCATTGATGCTTTGTCATGATGGTAAACTTTGTTGGCTACTTTACAGACAATACTAATAGGATTCTCACTCATCATTGAGCAGTATGCTGCTGACCTTCACTTTGGTCCCATTGTTAAACAATGCTGAGAAGGGGTAGTAGTTGGAGATATTATCTTAAGGATGGCTATCTATTCAAGGATTATAGGCTATGTATTCTGAATTGCTCTACGTATGAGCTATTGATTAGAGAAGCACATAGTAGAGAATTATCTAGTCATTTTGGGGAGACCAAAACAACTAACCTATTGAAAGAAAACTATTATTGACTTAGTTTGGCTAAGGATGTCCATAAGGTAATTAGTAGTTGTGAAGTATGCAAGTATGCTAAGGGGAAGGGAGAACCTTATGGAGAGTAAATTCCATTGCCAACACCCACTTTACCTTGGGCCAACCTCAGTATAGACTTTGTCCTAGGGTTACCCTAAACATCTAAAGGGAAAGATTTTATTTTTGATGTAATGGACCACTTTATCAAGATAGCACACTTCATTCCATGCCATCGAACTAGTAATGTTATATATATTGTTGATTTGTTTTTGCAGAAGATTGTCTGACTACATAAAGTATTGAAAACTATTGTCTCAAATCGAGACACAAAATTTTTGAGTTATTTTTAGAGAACTCTTTAGAGAAGTCTTAGAACTAAACTTGTATTTAGCTCCATAGCCACCCTCAGACTAATGGCTAGACTAAGGTGGTAAATAGGATGCTAGGCAATCTACTCAAAGTTATTGTAAGAAAGAACTTACGAAATTAAGATCTATGCCTACTAGTTGTAGAGTTTGCATACAATCAAATTGTCCATAATACTATTGGGAAGACCCCATTCGAGGTCGTTTATAGCCTTAACCTTACCATTTCCCTATATATGATTGGTACCCTAGCAGTTACTGAAGAAAGCCAATTTGGAGTGGATTAAGCCCAAGAATTATACGAGTTACACTAGTCTATAACCAGGAAGATCGCCAAGTTCAATTAGAGGCAATGTGAAATTAGTAGCCGAGGCCACCGAACTATTTCTTTCTACCCAGGAGACTTGGTATGGATACATCTTAGTCGAGAATGATTCTTACACTTGAGACAAAACAAACTATCTCTTTGAGCTGATGGATCGTCTAATGTCTTAAAGAAAATTAATCGTAACGCTTACTAAATTGAGTTGCCTAATGATTATGGAGTTTCTTTTACCTTCAATGTATCTAATCTGATCCCTCACCAACCAACAGAAGAAGTCCTTTTAAGTACCCCATAAGAAAGAGCAAAGACTACTCTAGATCTGAAGACAAATCTTTCTAACCTACAAGCAGATGATAGGAATCAACCCCTTAGACCGATTATGCTTAGCTGAGCTATAAGACTCTAAGGACTTACTCATAGGATACTAGCTCTACGTCATAGTCAAGACGAGGATTCCTACCTCGAGTTGGCCTCTTACTAACCTATTTGTCAGATCTTCACATGTATCTGATATGCTCTTACCTAGTAGCGCATTCCTAATCTAGAGGATAGCCTAGGACTAACTAAGTTGAGCTCCCCAACTGACCATTGGTGTTTGACTTTAATTCAGTTGACTTCCTTACCAAATTGAAAGGCCCCTGACTTGATTCAGATCAGGTATGCCCTTGACTGTAACACTTCCCTATTTTCGTATACCTTATATCATATTCTTAATATCCAGCCACCAAGTAATATGTGTCTTTTGATGCGACATTTCAAAATGACCCTTTCTTTTTCAATACTAAGTATTCTTTGTCTCTTTTACCCCTTTTTAATATGTCTTATGTAACTTAGTTGTAGAATATCCTTTTATCTTTTCATACATATAAAATAACCCTAATGGATGGCTATATAAACCTCTACTTTCTTGTATGTGAATGACGATCTCTTCAACATAGAAAGTATTCTTTTAAGTAACCTTAGTGTTCTTGTTATTATTTAGCTCTTATCTATTCCCTTTAGTAAGGAATAATCGTGAGTAACCCTTTAATTTGGATCGGTGAATCATATCTGGCAGATTGTAAGCTAAGTAGGATTGAGTGGTGTATCATATCCATTCGGTAGCTACTTAGGTTTGCTATCTTTTCTTCCATTTCTTTTTCGATTCGTTTCATTGTGATGCTTCTTCGTATGTCTAACCTCGAAGATACATCAAGCCTTCATGGCTTGCCATGTTTGCACTTTACCTTCTCCATTCCTTCTTTGGCTAATCAAGAGATTTTTTCACCAAAGAGCTATATATCCAGTGAGTTCAAGGGTAGCCAACTTGATCTTTATCATATCACCATATTTAGGGCATTTAAATAGCTCTTCTACTTTATCTTGTTAATTCTATAATCATCAATTGAGCTGTTATCTACATACAATGAAATCTTAAGCTTAATGGTTTCTACTTCCCTTATTTACATATCTCTTCTTTTACTAAGCCCTTCTATGTAATTGACTCTTTCTTTAGCATATAAATATTTTCCTCTTGCACACGATGCCCACCACGAGGTCCTTAACCTAAATACCTAATTCCTTGTACATACTTCTACCTATTGTACTTCATTGGTGAGTTATTCTTGGATTAAATGGTTGTTAGTAATTGTAAGGATGCTAATGGCTTTAGAGAGATCTTGTAGTTGTTGTTTGGTAGATCAATTTTGTAGGTTTCATGGCATATGAATGTTACAATTGTTATGACTTCTGTTGACTAGTAATTTTCATTCTAGTGCACGGAAACCTACAAAAAGAGAAAGTAGCTATGGAGGTGTGCTAAAGAGTACTCTAGCGTGGTCACTTCGATGCTTAAGTCAGCCCCTCTTTTTAAGTTAATGGAATTGTAAAGCGTTACGAAGAATGAAAAAGGGGCCCTTATCTAAGGGTCTTGCTTGGTATTTATAGTAAATCAATGAAAATTGTACTTAGACTAGATTATTGGATAGGACTTAAGTATTGGGTTGACTAATTTAAGCTCACATAATAATTATCAAAAAATGCCTATCAACAACTTCCATTGTTGAGTTCAAAGGTGGTATGAACAGTATCATTTGACATGTTGTATTAAAGGGTAGTATTAGGTTATCTAGGACATGTGGACTTTAGATTAAGTGTTTAAGGGTAGTTAAAGGTGTTAATAAGTGTTTTGATGGATGGGTTGGGGCGTTTTGAATTGTGTTTTGATGGTGGGTTAGAAGGCTAAAGGCTTAGGGTTGAGTATTTAATGTGTGAGGCAAATTAGGGAATAATTGAGAGAACTCTTTGAAGAATTATGTCGAACATTTGGAGGAAGCTTTTCAAGCTCTCAACAATGATAGAAACCCATAACTCCATTCTAACCAATACACTTCCCAAACTTCACAAGTAGCTAGACAATACAATGCACAATTTCACAAGACATAACACACTTCCATAATACACACACCACATGCTAAGCACACCCAACTACCTTACATGCCACTTCACATAAATAACACAAACATACAACTTTATCCTTGAAACCGTGTTCTAATACTAATAATAATGGTGGTGTGTCTAGGGAGATAACCACTAGAACATCGATAGCTAACTATTGATCTAACCTCGAAATGAAACCTTATCTTTAATGAAGAAATAAGGAAGATAGTGTCATTAGTTTAAAAATATGAAGATAAACAAGCTAAAGAGAACAACGATTTGACTCATCATACTCAATTTAGCAGTAACTCACAATAATCCAATGGATTGATAAGAGCATAGAAATAAAGAGTTTATAACTTGATACATAATTAAGGTTGTAATAATGCCAAAAGAGGCAAAAACAAGCTATTAAGGTTTGAAAATTTAAGGGTGTTTGTGCCATTAATCCAAAAATGGCATAAAATGACTATAGTAATGTTGAGTCTAGCAGGTAGGTGTGGTACATAATTGACAAGGTAGTAAAAGTAATTAGACATTTTTGAGCTTCACTTTAGCATGACAATAGATGTAGCTACCAACCTAATGGATTGGGCATCTAGAATTCACAACTTCTAAGCTTTTATTTGTAAAACCAATAAGATAGTGACAATGGAGATTAGCCTGATGGTTCAGGTGTTTGGAATTTACAACCTTTGAGCTTTTATTGGCAAAACCAACCTGATAGTAGGCAATCTATTGCTTCTGCATGTTGCACTTTCAATTCTAAGCTAAATGATAACATTTAGTTCCTATATTTGATTCGATATAGCATATCAAAACATAAATTAGACAATTACAAGTTGATAATGTTTAGTTTGTCAGGCTTGGGTTAGTTGCTAAGGATTCACTTAACCAAAATTTGAAGTCCCCTTACCCTTAGCCTTGGTCTTGTAATAGAATCGTCCATGTAAATCTCATCATCTAATCAAAGCTATTGTTAATTTGCCCTTAGATTACGTAGGTCGTCTTTGAAGTCAACACCTTCATGAATGAAAGTTATGACGTTGGAAACATTAAAGGTGCTTGAAACTTCATAATATCTTAGGAAATTAACTCAATACGTGTTGGCAGTATCTACTCTATCACTTTGATGGGGCCATTGGCTCTTGCTAATAGTCTTTGAGATCTAAGTCTTAGAAATCTATCATTCCTCAAGGGAATCAAAACTAATTCTCCCAATTAGAACATGATAGCTTCCTTCCTTTGTCACCTTATTGCCTTTGTTTCTCTATAGTCATAGACAATTGCTTGGTAACTTCTTAATGAACCTTTTGAACTTATTTAATGCTGTTAACACCACTTAAGCCCTTACCTTTTACTATTGGTATGCGGGGTAAGTCCAAAGAAATGGTTGGATTAGACCTATATGTTACTTCAAAAAAAGACTTACTAGTGGAGCTATGTGTTAACTTATTGTAAATAAACTCTGTGATGGGTAAACATAAATCCTAATTCACAAGATTGTAGCAAGGTACCTAAGGTGTAGTTGAAAACATTGGTTTTGCCATCCATCTAAGGATGACATGCTATACTTAAAAGCAGCTTGGTATCCAGCCTCCTCTATAAGGTTTTCTAAAAGAGACCAAGAAACTTAGTATCTAATAGGAATTCAAGGGCTGATTACGAGGTCTTGAGCTTGAGAACTTACCCCTTTGGTCCATTGAGTTGCCTAATTAGACCTAACCCTAGAAGAAGAGAAATTCCTCCGAACTAACCTAACCTATCTCCTAAGCTCCCTCAGTTTGATCACTATTTCACAAGTAGAGGAAGAAGATCCCATTGACGCTGCCAACCCCCATTAGAGCCGAACATTGAACCTACTTGCTTTTAAGCTAATAGGTGTCCAAGCTCTAGCTAACCCATTACTGAGCTGACCTATTGTGCACCCACTTTTAGAACAAGTGCTCTCCGAGCCCTCGAATTACCAAGCTGCTAACTTGAAGCCAAGCTAATCAGCTTTGCTCTACACTCATCACCCATTTGGATCAAAGAATTGAGGGACCTACACATGTCACTTCCCTAACATCCATATTGTTTACTTTTCCTTTTCTTGCAGGAATCTTTTTAGTAACCTAGTACTTACCCTAATTTGGCCATATAAATACCTATATTTTGTATTTGCCGCATCATCTAAAATATTTTATATAGAACTTTTCCTTTTTTTGAGCTAAGTATTCTCCTACTTGCTCTCCTTACTATTATCTAAGCCATTTGAGTGTAGACTAATAGCGAACGACCTTTGATTATACTTATGTATCATATCAAGTGTAGGTTGAGCTTATGTGAGTCGT
The DNA here is from genome assembly GCA_024138005.1 of Lumnitzera racemosa. Taxonomy (NCBI): domain Eukaryota; kingdom Viridiplantae; phylum Streptophyta; class Magnoliopsida; order Myrtales; family Combretaceae; genus Lumnitzera; species Lumnitzera racemosa. The sequence continues at coordinate 40,570,766 of JAMXBC010000003.1, forward strand.
TGGTATGCTACATCTGGCATCAGTGCATAAGAACCCTTGCTTAACCTTCGACCTCCCATTCCTCTTTTAAATCCATCTTGTAGTTCAAATTGACCCCTAGTTTACATGATACCTTTGGTTGTATGTTTATCCATGACCATTACTTGTATTATCTTGGTATTAAAGCTTAGCTATGTTCGAGTAAGTTTTTAGTGCTTTATGTTCTTAAGTGTTTTACTATAGTAACTCATGTGTAGTTAGTAGGTTGAGACTTGAGAGAATTGAAAAAGTAGTGAGTAGTTATAGTTAGTGTTGGAGTATTGTTATGGTTGTGGAAGTTAGTACTCTATTTTCTCCCAATTTCAATACTCAAAAGACAAAGTATGTGGTTTTTGTTGGTTGCAACTATGTTAGGCATTATTGGTGTTGTTCCACTAGTAGTTGGAGTGCAATATATTGAGTCAACTTTCTAAAGAAGAGTTTTAGAGTATGGTTCAATTGTTTAGTTGGAAGAGTTAGTATATTGAAAGTATTAGACAATGTCAGACTCTAATGTTTAAGGAACTATCATAAACAAAGAGAGTGGTACTTGTAATAGGCTTTGACAACAAGGAAGTTTTATACCTTAATCTACAGATGAGATGTTGAATAATCTCACCGACCTAGTGATTGCTATAAATGAAGATAGGCAATGAGTTAGAGGTAACTTGAATAGAAGTAGAGGAATGACTACTCAAGAGAGGTAAAGGCCAACTTAGCTGAACTAATTTCCTAGTTCAACCACCTTAACTTGGAGGAGTAGATAGAATTGCTCGATGAAGGCTTGCGTTAAAGGAAATAGAAGAAGAGGATGAGGAGTTAGGTAATGAGGAAGAGGAGTACTATGAACTTAAAGAAAGAAATGTCTGAGCTCTAGGGTATAAGGACTAAGGTTACAAATCCCAAGCTTCTCTAGTATTGGTGATGCTAAAGATTACCTAAACTGAGTTGATAAAATAGAGATACAGTTTGATCCTATGAAGTTCCTGAGAATGTTAAGGTAAGACTCGTTGTCCTAAAATTCATGGGATATGCTACCCTATGGTGGAAGAATTTGCAAGCTACATGACGAAGAGAAGGAAAGGGAGAAGTTAGAGATTGGGATGAGATGAAGCGAGTAATGAGAAGGAGATTTGTTCTAAGCTATTATTTATGCATTTAAAAGATTGTAAGAGTTGAGATAAGGAGGATCAAGTATTGATGCATATGTGAAGGAGTTCCAAATATTAATGATTCACTGTAAAGTTGTAGAGTCAAAAGATAAGATTATCTCTAGATTTATTAGTGGATTAAAGTATGAGATAGTGGATATCTTGGAAACTAAGGATATTAGATCCTTAGATTAGGCCATTTGAGCTATTTAAAGGATAAAGTGATGACAAATGAGCAGATTTGAGCTCCTATTAGTCGAGTTACCCCTAGCGGACCGATTTTAAGTAGAACTATCTGAATGGAACCAAGTAAAACCAATGATGTTTGACTTGTTTCAACTACTTAAGCGAAGGAGAAAGAAGTTCCAAGGAAGTTTGGGAAAGGGTAGAGTTCTAGTTGAAAGAAAAGTGAGGTTAAGTGCTTTAAGTGTCAAAGGTTGGGACATATGGCAACCTAGTACCCAAATAGAAGGACAATGGGGATTAAGGGAGGAAGTTAGACAAGTTAACCAATCTAAAGGGGATGAGGTTATCTACAATGAAGAGTTTAATTTCATGCCTGCAATTATGGTACTAAGGTGAATGATTAGTGTGAGCTTAGTACTTGAGGACAAATAGTATGAGAACTTATTCCACATCAGTTGTAAGGTTAATAGGACATCATGTGCTCTAATTATTGATAGTGGTAGCTATATCAATGTAACATCTTCTTTTATGGTCTAGTAATTGAAACTTCTAACTACACCCCATCCCAAACCTTACAAATTACACTAACTTAGTGACAAGGGAGCTTTGTAGGTGACTAAGCAAAGTTATAGTACCAATTCGTACTGGAAGGTATCAAGATGAGGTAATTTGTGATGTATTGCCTATGAGTCCTTCACATATTCTTTTGGAAGACCTTAGATGCATGACTGGCACATGATCTATGATAGAAAGAAAAATACTTATTCTTTTGACCATGAGAGAAGAAGGTGAGATTGACTCCCATGTTTACTGAACAAGTCAAGACTATGCAAGCTCAACTTAGTTGAACCTTAAAGAAGGGAACCCTAATAATGATGTGTACCAAGCTATCAAGAGAGATATAGCATGAAGAGCCAGCCTATCTACTAGTCAAAAGGTTGCTTAAAATGAGGCATCTAAATGTTAAACTACCCATTGAAGTGAAAGGCCTATTGAAGGAGTTTACTGACCCGTTCCTTGATGAGTTGCCAAAAGGTCTACCTCCGATAAGAGGGATCGAGCATGCAATAGATCTATAGGCAAGAGTCGCATTACCAAACAAGCTAGCATATAGGTTGAACCCTAAATAAGCCATTGAGCTCTTGAAGCCTGTAGACGAGCTAATTAAGAGAGGGCATGTAAGAGAGTACTTAAGCCCATGCATTGTCTTAGCTTTATTGGTGTAGAAGAAAGATAGCATGTAGTATATGCGTATAAATGGTTGAGCCATCAATTGGATTACGATCAAATATAGGAATTTGGTGCCTAGGCTTGTTGACATGCATGACGAGTCAAATGGAGTAAGGATCTTTTCTAAGATCGATCTCAAGTCTAGGTATCATCATATTAGAATGCTAGAAGGGGATGAGTGGAAAAATACATTCAAGACTTGACATAGGTTGTATGAGTAGCTAATTATGCCCTTTGGACTTTCAAATGCACTAAGTACATTTATGAGGTTGATGAACCATGTGCTTCAAGAATTGATTAGAAAATTTATCGTTGTTTACTTTGATGATATTCTTGTTTATAACCTTGATTTGGAAACATATGAACATCTCCAAGCTATCTTTGGCAAGCTCTAAGTTGAAAAACTATATGCCAATTTAAAGAAATGTGACTTCTTTTAACTTAAGGTGATCTTTTTAGGATTTGTTGTGAGTAGAGGTGGCATATGAGTAGATGAAGAGAAGGTGAAGACAATTACTAAATGGCTTGTATAAACTTGTTACGTTCATATGCAAAATTTTCATAGCTTAGCATCCTTTTATCATCATTTCATAAGGAATTTTAGTACTGTTGTATCCTCACTTACTAAGCTATTGAAGACATTTAATTCAAGTGAGGAGAGAAAGAATAACAAAATTTTGAGGAAGTGAAGAGGAAATTGACTATTGCTTCTATCCTAGCTCTTTCGAGCTTTGACAAAGTGTTTGAAGTTGAGTGTGATGCATTTGGATTGGGCATAGGAGCCATGCTGATGTAAGAAGGCTGACTTATTACCTACTTTAGTGAAGAACTTCGAGAGGTAACACTCAACTATTTAGTGTATGGTAAAGAGTTATACTCCTTGATCTAAGTACTAATTGTTTGGCAACACTACTTGTTGCCTAGAGAATTTGTGATCTATACCGACCATTAATTAGTGAGATATTTGAAGAACCAACCTAAGTTATCTAAGAGATAGGCTAGGTGGATCAAATTCATTGAGGGAGTTTCTTATGTTGGTAAGTGTAAACCTAGTGAGAACATTGTAGTAGACAATGCCCTATCATGATGACATACTCTCTTGAGTAAACTTCAAATGAGGCTTCTTGGGTTCTTAGTTATCAAGAGTTTATATGCTGAGGATCCCCACTTTAGTCTAATCTATACTTAATGTAAGGATGGATAAGCTATTGATGATTATCCTAAGGAGGGTGGATACCTATTTAAGAAAGGAAAATTATGTATCCTGACCTGTTTCATGAGAAAGTTACTAATGCGCGAAGCATATGGAAGAGGATTACCTAATCATTTTCGGAAGGATTGAACTCATGAGGTACTTAGCTCAAGATTCTTTTGGTCAAGGATGATAAAAGACTCATAGTCTGTACAAGAGAGATGTTTGACCTACCACTAAGCAAGGAGCCAAGCTAAACAAGTGCCTTATTTACTATTACCCATCTAGACCAAACCATAGTCTAAGCTGAGTATGGACTTTGTATTAGGTTTACCAAAAATTTCTCGTAGGAAGGACTCCATCTTGGTAGTCATAGATTGGTTTAGTAAGATGGCATACTTCATGCCATGTAATCAAACTAATGATTTTTCAACTATTTCTTTTCTCTTTTTATAGGAAGAGTTCAAGCTGCATAGAGTGTCGAGAACCATCATATTTGATCGAGACCCTAGGTTCTTAAGAAAACCTTTTGGAAGCGACTAGGGACTAAGCTGCTATTTAGTACATCTTGCCACCTACAAACAAATGGACATATTAAAGTCATTAATAGCACCTTAGGAACCCTACTACTAGTTATAGTTAGGAGAAACCTAACCGATTGGGACATGTGCTTACCCATAATTGAGTTTGCAAAGAACAGGATCACCTATAGTGTTATTGAGAAATCACCCTTTGAGGTTATATATGGATATAATCTTAAGCTCCCACTCATTCAAACCTCCCAATCCAACCCACTCGAGGATTAAAAAGCTATGGAAAGGACATAAGTTATTCAAACAACGCACCAGAAATTAGTAGACCATTTAAACCAAGCTGCTTATAAGCTTGAAAAGAAAGGTTGAAGAAGAAAAGCTACTTTACTATGCCATCCTTCTTTTCACATGCTTAGTAAATCATTATTGAAATCTAGTTCTCTTTGTAACAACTTTTCTTTCTTTCTGCAACATTATTCTTTGATGATTTAATTACGCGGAGTATAATGTCTTCAATTAGTATTTACCATTATTACTAATTTGGTTTCTAAGTTTATTGTAGAGTCGCGAAGTTAGTAGTAAACAAACAAGTGTAATTAGAAGAGTCTCAATGCACTAAGGGATTAGGTCTTGAATCTTTCCAAATTTGGAAATCATAATAGTAGGATCGAGGTTCTTAATGTAATCCTACAACACTCTATTCAACAATGATGTAAGTAGAGAGGATCTTAAGGTTAGGAATTAGCCAAAGACATGAGTCCAATTAATTCCAAATTTTATTTCCATAGGAATAAGCTTAGGAATCTCCATGGTCCAAAGAATAGCATGGAACTAGAGAGTAATTAATAAAAATTCACTAAGGACCATGTCTTCTTTATTTAAATTGATCCATGCTTGTTAATTACTTTAATTTAATTAGCTTTGTCATTTTACTTTTTTTTATTTACTTTATCATTCTTACTTTATTGCTCTTTATTCATCTTTCTTATTTAATCACAATTATCCTTATATTGTAAAGTTAGGTAATTAGATGTTTTAGGTGAATTGCTAGTAATTACATTCTCACAATATGGTTCCTTGTAAGATCGATACTTAGATTTACATCCATTTTATTCTATACTGTAACTTGATTAGCTATTAGTACGGTATATACCTGATCAAGTTTTTAACATCGTTGATAGGATCTAAAAAGAGTAACCTAGTTAGAACTAATAAGAACCTTAATTTCCAATTATTCTAACATTCTTATAATAATCTTTCCTGTAGCTCTTTTGGTATTTTTTGTATTAACATGCTTTTAACTAGTTAAGTATATGAGTATTAAACGAGGAATTGAATTAAGGAAAGGACTCAACTATCAAGTAAATGATGTAAAACAATTGTGCTCTTTAGGAGCCAACCTTTGTTTTGTTTAGTTTATTTCAATTTTAATTAGTTTCGTTAGTTTGTTCATTTATTTTGTTATTTTCATGAGTTAATTCAAGTATTGAGTTTTGAATAAGTTAGTTTTTCCTTGCTTTGAACATTTTGAATTCATCTAAAAATAGTTATTGATTTATTGTTACAATAATGAATTTAAGGTTATCATCTAAGTGATATTTAGCCCATTCTTTGTGTTTTAATTCATTCTAATTTAGAATTTCTCTAAGGCAATTGTAGAACTTGAGTTAAAGGAATAAAAAATCATGAGAACTCAAGATCTACAAAAGAAAACCGTTAAGGCCTACGCCTATGGTCATGCCCAAGTAAGGAAAAACAAAATATAACACAGATTATGATTGAACTACATGGCCCTAAGCCATGTCCATGATCTACTAAAATTGAAAGACCACGAGAAAAACATCTCTATTCATTCTCAAACCCTCTTTCTCTCTCTACATGCCCTTTCTACTCTATTTTTCTCTCTATACACACCCTAAATCATTACAAAAACTCACGATCTAACATCGCAGGCCACAACATCAAGGTAAGTATACCATCTTTCCTTGATTATGCTTTTATATCCATGGTTAGATTAGTTAGAAAATGTGATTTTTGATGAGAGTTTTGTCATTGCATGCATGTATTGAGAACTTGATTTTTTAGAGTGATTTAGCAGTTTTAATATGATAGAATGTGTTTTCCATGCGATATTTACCAAAAACCACATGAAACATGCATGTTTGGTGAATGAGAAACTGAGAGAAATTTGAGGAAAGTGAGGGAAGTGGTAAGAAAGTGAAGGAAAGTGATGGAATTTGTGGTTAACACCATTCATGCTATGAGATGTACATAATTTATATTGAAATGTTGAAACTTGTTTGAATGTCGAAATTTATGTGCAATTGGTGAATCTATGAATTTCTAGAAGTTATTAACATGGATTTCATTTTAGCACATATTCTAAATTCGTGCTAGGATTAGGATTAGGAAATTTGGTGTTAGTAATTGCACAATTGGATTGTGAAAATAAGTTTTAATCGTGAATGCTTACACTCACTGTCAATTGATAATATGAAATTATAAGGTAAATTAAAGATTGAAAATCAACATATTATTAGCCTTTTAATTTCATAAATCCAAGTTTTGAGAAATTAGCATTATAAAGTATTATGCTAATTCAAGAATTTCTTATATTGAGCAAAAATTTAAGGAATTTACATATGTTAAATACTAGTATCTTCATTAATAAGATCATGTAAAGAGGACTTGATCAATCTTATAAATGTATTAATCCATAACTTTTGTAAAATTAGCATTATACTATATAAATCTTCTTTTAGTTTAATAATTACCTATGTTGCTTAGTTAGGTAAACTAGCAATTAAATAGGAATGATAATTAACTTTTATTAAGTTTCTTGAATTAGCTACTATTTATATCACATTAATTATTCTCTTTATCAAATTTAAATTCCCTCTCTTTTTGTTCATAGAAAAATGCCTCAAGAAAAGCACGTATGTCGTAGGAATGCTGTTCTATTTATTATACACTCGCTTCTTCAATTTCACCTTCTATTGTAGCAAGAGAGATACTCTTGACTTTTCTAAAAGGAATTTGATGAGTTCACTTACTTCAATTAGGAGGCATTAGCTCAGGCTGGCTTTAAAGCTAGAGTTAGATGACTAATACAGTTTGAAAGACAATACCAGCTACTGACAATCAATGAGCTGGTAAATAAAGAGTTGGCTCTAGAATTACTTAGTACCTTCAAGTTAGGTATGGATAATCTCTCTCTAGGTAAGAGGCATTGCATTCACTTTACATGCTTTAGCCATGAAGTTAATATGCCAATTGATGACTTCGGCATCCATATGGGTGTATACTCAGCTAATTATATTAAGGCATAAGAGTATAGGGAATTTCCTTTTGAATTACCTTAGGGAATGCTTGAATGATTTGTCTAAGGTGATTTAACTAGAAAAGGGGAGGAGTTTATAATCTAAGGAAGACAAAAGCTTCAAACCTGATTGACCTTACTTTGAGGCTGATTCACTATGTTTTGGCTAGGAATATTACAAGTAGAGGGAATAGCCAAGGAATAGTGAATGAAAGAGACATTTTATGTTGACATAGTATTGCTAACAGTCAACTCATCAATTTAGCTATTAGGGTAGCTTGGTTCTTTAAGTCTCAGGCCATTGATAGGCGTATTAAGTTTATTTCTGTAGGTCTTTTCATCCCCTACTTAGTGATAAGTTTGCATGGCTTTCTAGATGCACCACGCTTGTGAACACAAGACCCTCCGACCGCTCTCACATATGTTGCCATTAAGGACATGCAGCTCCTACCACGACCTAAAGTCCTACTTGAACTAACTAGTAAGGCTACCACTTCATCGTCCTCCAAGCCATGAGATGATTCTTCCTTAGTGATTGGTACTTTTAAGAGATTTATGAGGAAGCTTTTAATGAGGCAAAGGACTGTAGAATATAAGGTAGACTAAGCCTTAGCCTAACAAGTGGTGATCATGGCTTACTTCCAAATTCAACTAGCACAATTACCACCAATGCCTTAGTTTAACTCTATAGAAGAATTGATTGGGGATGAGATTGAGGAAGACGAGGAGGAAGACGAAGAGGATGAAGAATGAATGTTTTTTACACTTTTATTTTTTTCTAAAAAAGACTTAGTTTGATGTTTTTCTATTTTGGATGACTATAATAACTTATATACTATTGTTTTTTTCTTATATAACTGTTTCTATTTTTATGTTTTGTAAGTTTATAGAGTGCTAATACTTTGATGCTTAAATCAGTAGTTCTATTTATTTTATCTTGTTTAGTTTAACTTTTTCTTTTTCTTTTCTTAGTTAACTTATTTCTTTTATGCAAAGAAAACTTTGTGTGCTTAATTGGTTAATGAAACTCAACTTCAAACTTCACAATTTTCAAGGATCAATGTCGAAAACTGGGGAAGTCCCAATTTCTTTCCCTTTGTTGTGCTTATTTTTCTACTTACTTGAATTTTTTATTTGCATTGTATAATGTACATTAGGGACAATGTACAACTTATGTGTAGGGGGAAAGGTTAGATTGTGTATGTTATTATCTTTAGAAACATAGTTCTACTTTTGAGATTTTTTTTGAAAAAATTTTTAGAAATTTGCACCCCTTATAAGAAAGAAAATTTTTTTTAATCTACCTAAGCCTTGATGAATCCAAAACACTTAGTTGAATTTAAGTGATTAAATATTTAGGATTCAAAGTTCTTCGTTACTTAAACTTAGACTTAGACTCAAGATTAGGATAAATATAAGTAGGTTAAGGACTAGTTATTTTGACTTTTAAGCTTGAATTTAGAGAAAAGTTATCTATCATTTTTTTTTCCAAAATTTTAGATCAAATTAACAAAGAAGATTTGTCATTTGAAAGTCCTTTGAGAAATCAAAGTTGTAAGAGGTGTTAATTAAATAATTGAATTGAATTAATAAAACTAATTGCTAAGAATGGGGATGGATCGATCTTGATCCCTTAGAAGATCAAGATTCTTTCTCATTACTGTTAAAAAAAAAAGCGAAATTAAGTAAAGTTGTTAAGGATTGGCCTAGATCCAATAGAAGAGCAAGGTGCCTTCCCATCAACAACTGCTGAAGTAATCGAAAAACTTAAGTTATTAAGGATCAACTTTGGTCCCTTAGAAGATCGAGGTACTCTTAATGTTGATTGAGCTTCAAATAAAAGAAGTCAAATTGAATTAATAAGCTTCCTAATGAAAATTGAGAAAAGTAAAAAGACAGCTAGAGGATGAATTGATGTAATATCATCTAGTTTAGTTTTTCAAATTAAAAGTAATTTAGGAAGATTTCACTGCTTTTAAGTTAGGGCAAGGAAATCCTTATAACTTTTTCTTGATTAGTTTATTTCTTTTTTGATCTCTAGTTTAGTTTCTACTTAAGCATTGTGGCTAACTCTAGATCCTCTAGATTGATCACAAAAATTTAGTAGTTCATAATTTGTTATTATCTAAAGTGTTCTAAATGCATTGTAAAAACAAATAAAAAGGGTGATTTAGGAAATATTGATGCTAAGCAAATTTTGAGGGTACACTTTTCTGAGATTATAGTAATTGTTATGTCCTTAAGATACTTTAAATGATTTTCTTTATTTTGCTTAACGACAAGCAAAAGCATAAGTATAGGGATATTTGATAACACAAAACTAGCATATATTTTCTATGGTTATTTTATGCTATTTTAGATGTTAATCAAGAGAGTTTTACGCTATTTTGAGCTTAATTTTTTAAAATTTCATGTTTAGGGACTTCCGGAACACTTTATAAAGTTTTTCAAGGTTTTTAGCAACTTTTAGGTAATTTGAAGCAAAACCAATGATCTGGGAATGAAGTAGAGGAAGGTTGGACAAGAATTAAGCAAAGAACGAAGTTGAGGAAGGTTGGATAAGAATTAAGCAAAGAACGAAGTTCAGGAAGGACTATGGCTAAGGTCCATGACCATGGTCCTAACCTATGGTCCCTTCATCAAGTAATTTCATTAATTTGAAAGTTTTCATGCAAAGAATAAGTACATACCTATCCACCATAGTTGTATGCCTAGGGCCTAATCATCCCCTAATAGGTTAATGTTCCATTTGTACAGTGCATCTTCTATTTTTAGGCATGCAATATTCATTAAATCTTTTATTTTGTCAAGTTTCTTTGTAAACCTAGCTTTACTTATTATAATAGATCTTTAGGCTTATGATTTTAGGGAGAATCCCCTTTGGTAAACTTGTATCTTAGAATTATAGTAGGGGTCTCCTAATTTACTTTCACTTTTCCTTTGATTATGCTATTCTTCTTTCAATATTCTTAGTGAATAATTATTGAATTTAGTTACAACTTTTCTTTCTTTCAATGATATTATTCTTTGCTGATCTAATTATGTAGAGTATAATATTATAGAAAGAAAGAAAAGTTGTTACAAATTTGATTATTTAATGTCTGAGTTTATTGTAGTGAGATCCAGGTTCTTAATGCAGTCTTGCAACACTCTATTCAATAACAATGTAAGTAGAGAAGGTTTTAGGGTTAGGAATCAGCCAAAGATGAGAATTCGATTAATTTAGAATCTAATTTCCATGGGAACAAGATTAGGGATCTCTACGGTCCATAGAGTAATTAAGATTGAAAAGTTGCATGGAATTAGAGATTAATTAATAACAATTTAGTAAGGACTAAGTTTTCTTTATTTTAATTGATCCATGCTTATTAAATAGTTTAATTTGATTAGTTTTGTTATTTTACTTGTTTTTATTTACTTTTTCTTTCCTATTTTATTACTCCTTATTCAACTTTCCTATTTAATCACAATTATCTTTATATTGTAAAATTAGATAATTATAAGTTTTAGGTAAATTGTTAGTAATTACGTTTTCACGACATGATTCCTTATAGGAACAACACTTGGACTCACAATCATTTTATTCAATACTATAACTCGACCAGGTGCTTACAAGTGTAGTATACGCTTGATTAGAACTCGCTTTCTTGTACTTAATCACATAAGAAAAGGTTTTAAGAAACTCAACCTACTTAGCATATTGTCAAGATAGCTTCTATTGACCTCTAAAATACTTTAGTGATTCATGGTTGGTGCAAATAATGAATTCTCGACGTAGAAAATAATGTTGCCAAATTTGAAGGTTCCATTGAAGGCAAAAGCTCCTTGTCGTAAGCCTAGTAACTTAATGTAACTCAGTTAAGCTTTTCACTAAAGTAAGTAGCAAGCTGTTGATCTCATATCAACATGGCTCTAATGCCCATTCCTAATGTATCATACTCTATTTCAAAGGTCTTGTCAAAGTTGGGTAGTCTAGCATAGGGGTTGAAGTTGACTTAGCCTTGATCTCATAAAAACCTTTTTGAGCCTCATCCATCCACTTAAACTCAACATTTCATTTGATTTGCTTAATAAGGGCATGGTAATAAAATTAAAATTATGAATGAACTACTGTAGAATGCTTCTAGGCCATGAAAGCTCCTTATATCCATAGTACAGGTTTATGTAAGCTAATCAAGCATAGCATGCACTTTTTTCTTATCAATATGAACACCTCCATCTGATACAATATATTTGAAGAATATCACTTCCTTTTGGTAGAATGTACATTTATTCAAGTTACCATACAACCATTGAGCACAAAACATATCAGACTTCCTTGAGGTGTTTAACATGTGATTGTAGGTCAACAATGTATACTAGAATATCGTTAAAGTACATAACCACATACTTACCAATGAAGGATCACAATACGTGGTTTATAAGTTGCATAAATGTACTTAAGGAATTAGTAAGACCAAATGGCATCACCAACCATTCGTCCAGGCCATTTTTGTTCTTAAATGCTATTTTCTACTAATCACTAGGCCTTGTATGAATTTGATGGTGTTTTCTTTTCAGATCAACCTTAGAAAATATTTAAGCAAAATAAAGCTCGTCAAGCATGTCATCTAATTGAGGTATAGGATACTTGTAAACCCCGCAAATTCAGCTATTTAAGAGTAGAATTGAACTTTAATACTGTAGATGACTTGATAAGTTGTTAAAGCCAAGCAAGATAAAAATTTAATAAATCATAAATTTAAATATATTATAAGTAGTAAAAACCGTAGAAATTGATCAAAACCCTAAATCGCATACTAAAACCCTAAAATTGACTTACACATTATGAATCAAACTTGACTCCGAATTTGTTTGAAACCTTAAAATTATAAATATAAACCTATAAAATATTTAAATATTACTCGATAGTGATATAATCATAATCAATTATAATTTTCGACTAAATTGCCCATTCATATGAGATTTTAACGAAATCGCTATAATAACTTGTAAAAATTATAATTGTAACGGGTACCAATTAAATTGATAAGTTTTCACAAAAATTTAAAAATTAATTTATGATGAGTATTGTTATAATTTATATGTTTAGAAAAATTGCATATATCTATTATTAATTTTTATTTTCCTTCTCTTTCTTTTCTTTTTTTCTCTTTTCTTTATTTTCTTCTTTTCCTTGCTTGCCATGTCCTGCAAAATGGAAAACAAAAATCAGCATATAGCAACCCACGTAGTGAATTAATCAAGGAGAAAAGATAAGAATATTTGATCATTTTGTCCCATCATAAGTAATGCAAATCTTCTCTTAAGTGATCTTATTTTGATTTGCTTTGTTCTTAATGATTCACGTCTGGAAAAAAAAAGAAAAAACAAAATAGTAGAAACAAAACAGAAAAAGAAAAGAGAGAAAAATCCTAGAAGTTGGAAAAAACGTGAAGAGGAAAAACTAAAAAGAAAGAAGAAAAGAAGAAGAGAAATTACAAGAAATAGGTAAGGAATTATTTTGTAATTATAGATGTGTGCTATATAATATATACATGCATAAATATAGTATTTGTATGGTATTTTTATACATATAACATTACTAGTACATGTATGTATGCATAAATACTTAGATTGAATTATATATGCATGTATAAAGATATGTATGTATAGATGTATGTATATAAGTATATTATATAGAAAGAGTATGTATTATGTATTTTTTTAACGAATACATATAATTATTATTAAATAACTATAATATATATATATATTTATACACGTAAACTATGTATATATGTATACATGTATGATTATTTTTGTATATATATACATATATAATTGTATAGTATATATGTAGTAGTATATTTTCATAAGTGGTAATCAATGTATATAGGACATAAATATATATATATATATATAATATAGAGTATATATTGTGATATACGGCATATACAATATAATACATGTATAATATATAGTATATATATTTTATAACAAATACTATATAAATATATATATATATCGAATATATAAAACATGAATAGGTATTTGTATATTATATATATATATGTATTCGGTATTTATATACACATGTAAAACTTATATGTATAAATACAAATACATGAGTATATGAATATGTACATAAGAGTATGTTTGTTTTCAATAAATACATATATATACTTATGGCATATAACATATAGTATATATATACATATAGTATACTGAAAATATATACGTAATATGATAATATCTATAAACTAAAATAAATTTATAATTATGTAAGGATTAAGTATATATATATATATATATATATATATACTACTGTAAATTAAGGATTTTTCAATAAGATAAATTATAAAATTTATAAAATATATTATAAGTCTATATATATATGTATAAATCGTGAAATATAGATAAATAATAAGAAAATAAGAAATAATACGAATAATAATGGCAATAATGATAATAATAATCATAATAAAGCTAAAATCTCAAAAATAGGAAAAGTATGCTCAAAATAATAAAAATATCAAATATATGGTTTAAATAATTATTATATCGTAAATATATTAAGAAAAAAAAATTAATATTTTATAATTTTTGAACTTAAAAAGTAAATATTGTGATATTTTTACATCACAATTTAAACTACTAATCATAACGTCCAAAATAGACCTCGCTACGAGAAAATACGTTAAAAAACTATCAAAATAGACTATAAATTCATAACGATCCGAGCTAAAACGAAAAAGTTATACGCGATTCGATAAAAAGCTCAAATCGATGATTTCACGTAAATCAATAACCGATTTAAATAAACAGTACGATTTAGCATACTAGTTTAGTTATTTAATTCCCAAACTTACTACTTTCCATATTCCCCTAATGTTAAGTGATCCTGAAATCGAGACCGACTTACCTTTGGACTATTACAATCCTTGATATCATTTATGATCAAGTGAGTACTCTTGATGACTCTATACTTATTTTATACTTATAGTTAGTACACATGAATTAAATATTAATAACTTGATGCATAGGATTTCGAGTGATGCATATGACTGATATTGATTGATTACAATGCAAAATACTGTTAAATGTGATAGATGAAGATTTGGTTATATAATTGATTGTTGCATAATTTGAATGATTTGTTGATAATGTTTGACCACCTCATAAATTGACTTAATCATTTTCAACCCAACAAAAATTAAACGAATCATGCATAAAGCACAAACATTGGATATAATGTTCTAGCTGTCACCTCACGCGGTTGGTAATGAAAGGCCTTGGAGGGATGGATTCTCACATGATTTGATTAGTACAGTATAGAAGCATTAGTATAACAAGACCCTACCCTTAGCTCGCGGGTTCTACTAGCGCCGGAGATGCTAACCATGGGTAGCTGAGGGTCGCGTCTAGAGACCACCGTTGTAGGGTATGAGCGTGGATTGCGGGGGCCACCTTACCGCTAGACTTGGATATTCATATACTATTGACTGTTGGAAATCAAAACCTGTTTTGCGAAATAGGGAATTCATATATATATATATAATGATATAAGGTTAAAAACCCAGGTGCTAGAGCCTGGTTGTGATTGGTGCCAATATATCTCCAACCCTTACTTCGGAGGGCATTAAATCCGATATTGTATGTAGCATCGGTCAACTGCATAGATACTGTTTGGCATACTGCTTGTTCATGCATTCATATGTTTGGTAATAAACTGTTTGATAACTTGATTGCTAGTATAGTACGAGGGATAACTCACTAAGCTTTTATAGCTTACTCCTCAATAGTTTTCTCTTATAGCTTGTTGGATGATTGAGCATGGGTTTAGAACTAAGAGTTGAGTGTCAACATCGGGATGCATAGAAGTAAGACTTTGAGGACCAACTATATAGTTCGTTTGAATTATTATATATATATATAATTATTAATACTACATTTAAATTTTATGACTTTAGTAAGTTTGAGTTTGAGAACTTTACTACCTAATTTTATTGTTTGGTAGGGGATATTGATTCTCTACGGTTCTGATAGATTGTGGCTTATCAAATATCCATAGTCACATATATATGGTTGTAAGTTAATTAAATAAATAAATAAAAACTTTAGAGACTAATTATTTAGAATCTTGCAATCTTTAACTTGCAAGATGATTTTCAAATCATATGGATGCACACATGATATGAAAATTTTAGGTAATTCTATTAGGCTCCCTTTAGGGTCATGACAATACCTATACTTAATAGTGATTTTATTAATAGTTCTACTATTTATACACCTTTAAAATCCATCCTTTTTATGAATTAGCAGTACAAGTATAGCATAGGGGCTCATACTTTCTTATACATACCCTCAGTTAATATGGTTGTCAACTTGCTTCTTCAATTTAGCAACATGTTCCATATTAAGCCTACATGCGGGGTAGCTCCTGGTTGTAGGTCTATATAATGCTCAATGCCTTACATAGGAGGTAATCCTTTTGGTAACTCATCGGGAAATAGATTAGAGAACCCCTTTATCAACGTTTAAACTTCAACTAGTAGGCTTCCAACTTCTTCCATCTTAAATCAGCTCCTTACTAACAAGAACAAACGATCTTCTATCTTAGTGGCCATCGAGAATTCAGATTAGGTTAGCAACAAGGACTTCTTCTGAATAGCTTGGGTGATTTGTAGCTAAGCTTCTTAGACTTCCTTATGGCTTATAGGTTTTAAGATGACCTTCTTCCCATCTTTTTAAAGGGAGTACAAATTTTTATACCCACCCTAAGTAACCTTCAAGTTAAAGAGCTAAGGTTAACCTAAAAGTAAGTGTAAAGATCACATTGAGAGAACATCATAAACTATTAGGTCCTTATACTTGTTGTTGAGTTTTAGGGCTGCGAACAACAAATTTATGCAGCAATTTTTTTTTTTTTAGTTCTTATTAACCTTAGATTCCTTAAGATCCATGCACATTATTAAATCGAGAAGAGATTATGAATTTACCTTGTTTAAAGCCTTAGGAAATTTTGGTCAAGTAGATCAATAAATGTACAAATTATGAACACCCTTAATTGATATCTACACATGAACAAACACACTAAAATGGGTGATAGTGTGCTAGTACCTTTTGGGCAAATCTATATTTGTACAAGAGTAATCTCACAATAACTCATGTTTCCTCCCTTTTATTTAGGTCTACAGACTTTCTCTATGATTCTAATGTTAACAACAAGTGTCAGTATAACCTTAATAGAGAGCCATCTTTATCTATATATAGAGGAGTGATAATATCTTCTAGAAGATATTAAGAGATAGTGCAAGATATTAAAGATATTAATAATATCTTATATGTTATCTTATTATTTATTATTTTTATCTAAAATTAATAAATACCATTGTTTATCATTCTTCAACCATTTATGAATAACAAATATATTTCAATAATTCTTGCTTGATTTATCAAAAACAAACCTATAGCCCATTTAGTTTGCTCTTTGTGTGCAACCCTATAGGTGGCAATAGGCTTAAAACTCCTTTTTGGACCTACAAGGCATAAATGGCCTCTAAGAAGACATTATGCTTACCCAAATTAAGTGAAGGTTGATGATCCAACTCTAACTATTAAATAGTTAATTATTTAGTCCATTTGTCATATGATTTAATGATTAAACATAAGATGTAGATCATAATACTCTTATATTGTTTAATCACTTGTTTCTAAGGGCGTCCATGGTTCGATTTAGGGCTCGGACCGAATCGCATTTAAAATAGTTCAGTTCAAATCCTTAGTGAACCGAATCTCTTTTAATGGTTTAAGATTTTAAATTGAACCATTTCAAATGCGGTTCAGTTTAGTTTAAACCGCTTTTAAAAGCACTTCGTTATATTTGATAATAATAATAGTTATTGAAGCCTTTAACTAAACATTGATATTTAAAATAAGCAACATTATGCAAGAGTCAATGTTAAATAGCATTATTTCATAGTAATATTACATTTTAGGTGATAATGAAAACATGAAAATTTGCTTGAGAGATGCAAAATAACAGTAAAAGAGAAAGAGTAGATAGTAGAAGTTGAATGCAAAAGAGAGATAATTAAAAAAAATTCTAAATAAGGTTAAAACAAAATGTTATTATGGTTTAAAGGTAAAAAATGTCACTTATTTTTTATTTTTATATAAAAAGCAGTTTGACTCAGTTCAATTGCCTAAATTGAACTGCAAACTATTTGAACCTTTTCCAAACTGAACTACAAACTGAATTATAATATAAAAGAACCCCATTTTATGGTTTGGTTTGATTGAACTCAAGTTTTTTTGGTTTGATGAACAATGACTAACTAAGGCAAATGAGATTGATAACTCCTTAGTTCATTTGAGCACAACCAAGCATTTTCTCAATCTTGTACTTTAAGGGGCCCAAAAGATATCTCTCCCAAATGAGATGGACAAATTCCTTCACAAATACTCATATTCCTATACATAATTTATTCCATATCCAATCACAGTCTTATAATCATCTAGTTAAAAATGATAAAGAACCGATTTGAAACATGGAACTTACTATGTAGGAATCCATAGTGTCATAAGGTCAAATGAATAAAATAACATTGCAATGAGTAGTACATATTAGATTGATTGATGTAATTCTCTCATGTTGGGTCAATCCAATACAATGTACTCTTATATGTATTTATGTGCTGAATTGATATCTCATATCCATAATTAATAAAATGTGATTATCATTTAGCCAACATACTAATCTTAATTCATTATTATTCTACATAATGAGTAATAAGGATGATTTAGAATAATGTTCTCATCACCTTTTAGTTTTACTATTAAAGTCATGTACTCTAATGACATAACAAAGAACAAATATTCAAAAAATCATTTTATCATGTTAAAAGGCTAATGATAACATGCTAAATAAAATGACTCATACCATAAAGAAAAGTAAATACTCAAATTATATAAAATCTACAAGGCTTAAGGCAAATCACTAGCAATCTTCAACTTGCACTAGGCCTAATCAAACATAAATCTAATGCCTAATGCTTTACCATGACTATATGCTTAGACTGAAGGAGAGACTTAGTTCATGATCAACAACATTGTCATTTGTTGGTACTTGATTTTTTTTTTATTTCTTTTATTTTCTCCAATAAAAAATTTGAAAACTAGACATTTCCTAATAAAACAATTCATGCTCAATCCACTTCTTATTTTTTCATGATTTTTTATGGGAAAAAAGTGGGTGAAATCATATAAAAGTTATCTAGGTATACTTGCATATTTGTTGATATTCAAAAGTTAAGCTTTTTGTTTTTCAAGCGTTTGGGAGAAGAGAAAATTGAGAGCTGGCTTTGGTCAATAAAGTGCCTCATGTCATCAAGTCACCATTGCTTGGTGACACATTCTTTTTTACTTATCTTTCTTTCTTCTTCTTCTTTTTTTTAAAAGAAATTCTAAAGACATTCCTCAAATGTCTAGCCAGACATCTAATTCCTAAAAAAGTCACTTCATTCTTTAAGTAAACATGAAGTCTAATAAAGATATGTTTTAAATATTATAAACAATTATTCAATCTCATCAAATTAGGAACCTAGTTTGCTTGCATTCAACTTTTAATTAAAAACCTCAAATGACCACAAAATATTCATTTTAACTCTAGGCCTCAATCTCCTCAAAAAAATGAATTTTCAAAATATTTAAAAATTGGTTAACTGAACTTGGGCTAGAAAAATTGGTTTCCAATAAATACTCGATCTTATCTAAAATTCCTAATTTGGTCAAATTGCATACGTTTATTTTAACTCCAAATACTGTCTTAGACCTCAGTAAATTATTTCCACCTTGGACTAACTTCAATAAATCACTACAATACTTTTTTATGATATTTTAATTTTTATTTGTTGGGATTTTCTAGTTTTCTTTTTTTTTATGTTTTAATTACTTTTTTATTGTATTTTTCAATTTTTTGGTATTTTTCATTTTTTTTTTCAATTTTTTTTAGTATTTTCCTCATTTTTCAATTTTATGGTATTTTCCATTTTTTAGGATTTTTCAAAAAATAGAGTTCCTCGAATAGAAGGGAAATATAAGTGAGCGAAAATGGACTGTCAAAAATTACCCCTTTCTATGGAGAAGTTAGATACAAATTTTACCGTAAAGACAAAAGAAACACCATTTTTGCTTTTATGGGAAAAACACCAAGGAAAGGAGATTCATGATGTACATCATTTGCAAAAGTTTCCTTAATGGGCTACCTATGACTCAGGCCCATTTGGTAAGTTGTCAATCTTAAAAGGTTGATTTACACATAAGGATATAACAAGAAAATGCTCCATCAAGTAGGTCATCTAAATATTTTTGAAACAGGATAATGCACCATTGAGTAAGAGATCGACACTTTGAAATATAGGACAATGCTCCATCTAGAAAGCAATCTAGATACTTTTGAAAACAAGGTAGCACTTCATTAAGCAAGCAATTTAAATACTTTTGAAGACAAAATAGCCCTCCATCGAGCAAATGGTCCAAATACAAAAAAGCACTCCATTAAGTAAGCAATCCAGATGTTTTTGAAAACAAGATGATGCTCTACTAAGCAAGCAATCCAAATACTTTTGAAAACATAATAGCACTCCACTAAATAAGTGATGTAGATGTAAGACAACACTCCATTGAGCAAATGATCTAAATATTTTTTAAAAATAAGATAATGCTCCATTGAGTAGGCAATTCAAATACCTTTAAAAAGCAGGATAGTGCTTTACCTAGTAGGCAATCCAAAAGTAGAACACCGCTCTACTGAGTAGGCAATCCTGATACTATAAAAAATAGGACAATGCTCCATTAAGCAAGTAAATAAAAGTAGGATAGCGCTCTACTAAGTAAGCGATCCACAGGAGTTTGACAAAATTTTGAAATTAAAATCCATTAATCTAGGAAGGGATTCTACAATTTCAATTATTAGGACAAATAGGAAAAAACTAACCAATAAGGGTCAATCATGGTAGTAGAGGTCTTAAAAATGGAAGCTCCAAAGCTAGCCACTAGATTATTGGATTAAAAGGTATAAAGACTTGTAATTGAGATTAAAGGAAAGAGTGTTTAAATGGACTTGGATTGGAATACACTTAGAAAAGTCTTTTCAAGTTTGCCATCCTTTTCTTCTTCTTCTTTTTAAAGAAAATCTCTCTCTTTCTCTCTTTCTCTCTTTCTCTCTCTCTCTCTCAAAGATTTGCTTACAAGTATGGATTCTTTACAGATTCCAAGAATACTAAAATTAAGTGTTGGGCCTTCCCATCCATTTATAACAACATAGACATATTCTATCTAAGAGCCATATCATTGTCTTTTGGGGCATCAAACCATCCCTTTTGCAAAGAAGCAATAGAAGAGAAATAAGTCCTAAACAAGCACTCGAAGGTGATCAAAACTCCAAATCTCAAGCCACCTTTCAAAGCTTAAAGAAGCTCAAACACATCAAGAATAAAAGAGAAGGCTTATAGCTCAATGCTCAAGGGAAATCTTATTCTATAGGTCCTTCTAGAACAGCAACCTCAAGAAGCTCTTCTGATTAGAGGGAATAGATTATCATTACTCATAAAACTAGAGGTAAGCCCATTTTTGTTTCTCTTAAGGGTTCTTCCCTTATAAACCTTGTTTAAATAAGTGATTCTTTCAAAATAGGCCCATTCACTAATCCTTTTTTGAAATCATTAACCAAAAGCCCATGTTACATTAGAAGTTCGAAAAAGACATTAGCATGCATTAGGGCTAATAAATCAATGGCTCTAGTTCAATGGATGGGATTTGGTATGATACTTAGGAGATCAATAATATTGATGAGATTGATATTAAAATATTTCTTTTCACTGTGTCCTATGAAAGGAGCCATGGTCATCTTACCCATTAAACAAGATTTTTATGGTTCATATTATTCAAAATCAAATGAATTTAAGGGTCCATCTTGATGAAGCTTTGATATGTGCTTCTCATTTATATGGCTTAAGCAATAATGCCAAAAGTAAGTTTGATTTAAATCATTAAATTTGAAACTTTTGGTATTAATGTTGTAAATGGACTTATGATCAGGTTCATCAAAGTTTAAAACATAGAGACCATTCAATAAATGATCAAGGCCATAGTAAAGATCTCTACGATAGATGGGGAGAGTATTATTCTCAATAATAAACCTAAAACCATCCTTATCTAAACATGAAACTGAAATAATGTTGCTGCTCATAGTAGGCACATGGTGACAATTACTTAAAACTAAAACAAGTGCACTAGGTAAAGCTAATTCAAAAGTTCCTACAAACTAATGCAGCAACCCTTACTCCATTTGCAATGTATAGGTCTAATTCACCTTAAGCCAATTTTCTACTTTCCATATGACCTTGCGCATTGACACCAATGTGAGATCTACATCAGTTATCTAATACCTACAATATAGAAGTAGATAAATTGACTTTTATAACATAAATACCTAAGGTTATTTTCTCATTACTCTTCCTCTTCCTCAGATCCTCTGAATATCGTTTGCAATTTCTCTTTTAATGACTTAGTTCATTATAGAAAAAGCAAACTCCTTCCTTAGGTGGTTTGGCCTTAGAGTAGGGCTTAGGCCTCTTCACTTTGATCTCACCTTTTGCTTTGCCTTTGCCTTCGCCTTTGTCATTGCCCTTCCTATTTTTACCCTTTCCTTTTTGAACCATCAAAACATCACCAATTGCCTTAATGTTTTGTTCATCATTCTTAAGCATCCCATGCAACTCCGGTATCATCTTGTCCATTTGATGCACGTTGTAGTTCATCACAAACTAATCATAGCTAGGAGGTGAAGAGGTAAGGACCGTATCCATAGCTAACTCCCTACTAATTGGAGCACCAAGTTTTTCAAGCCTATCAATGTAACTCTTTATCTTTAGCACATGTGCACTCATAAAGCTACTTGAAGCCATTGTGTAAGAATTCAATGCCTTAGTGACTACAAGCCTCTCTTATCTTGCTTGTTCTTGGAACATTTCCCTGAGCTGTACAGTCATATTATATGCCTTTATGTCCTCCATTTGCTTTTGAAGCTTAGGATCTATGGTAGCAAGCATGAGGCAAGTCACATCCATAGAGTTGTCTTTATGCTTATTCTAAGCATTTCTTTTGGCTCTTAGAGCATTAGTAGGTCCATCAAAGATTGGATTATCTAACATGTACAACTTCCTTTCTTGCTTAAGAATAATTATTAAGTTTCAATACTAGTCAAGGAAGTTTGTGCCATTCGGTTTTTCCTTTTTGAGAACCGAACACAAAGTAAGATTGGATATGTTGTTTGTTACCATGATTTACATATAAAGGTATGCAAAGTTAATTTCTTTATTTGAGCCATTTTAAATACTTACACTAATTTTGTGTCAACTATGGCATGACGCTTAAAGTTTAGTTAATTAAGTAGGAAACCCTTTTCCAATTACATCATGTGTAACTCTTGTTATGGGATTAACATCACATATCCCAACCTACTAATCCCATTTAATGCCATCAACCTAAAACCATTTTAATAACCTATTTAAGTCTAACCATTACAACATACAGGTAGCACCTTTATCCACCTTATCTCACTAAGATAATCTATTGCACTATGCTTTAGCTGAACCTACAGTTAGGTGGTCAAAGCCTTGATAGGTGTTAAACTATGGAAGGCATTTTTATGACTTATTCTTATATGAGGAATTTTACAATTTGAATTAGGTGTTGTGTATATTATGGAGCTAACTTTGATCCATGCATACGTCAGATACATATATCACATACATAGCATCTCATACATGTATATATATCATAACATAAATATAAATGTGGCATAACTTGACCCATAAACTAGATCAATCTTTATAACCAATGTAAAGATCATAACAAACATCGTCTTCATCTTCCAACTAAATATCATCTCTATGATCTTCTTGAATTGATATGTACAACCTCCTTGTTTTACATTACAAAGAAAATTATACTCTATTCTAGTACAATTGATAAAGTAAAAGGATTACAAAGGATAATGATACGTAGGCTAATTTAAAACCAAAACAAAAACAAAAAATTGTCGATCACATAATTCTAAGAAAGCTATGCTATGTACCTTGCATATCATACAACATACATATAATATAAATGCCTTATGTTGACCAAACCTTATTTGTTACAATACAAATAATAAGCACAACAAATTAGGACTATGGTTTTTATAATGCCAAAGGCCGTATATTCCACATTGTGCCATACACTATGATTAGAGGCCACTTATGCCTTGTAGTGCTCTAGTTTTGGATAGGTACTTATAATCCATTCAGAACCTATAAAACAAATTATAAGGAAATGAGCTACAACTTGCTTAATAAGTGGGGTAGAGATAGAAGTATGCATTTAGTATAACATGAGTAGGGTTTTCAACCAATTTAGTTAGATGCAATGTGTGTACAAGCAAATGCTATCACATGATGTTATCTAATTCATCATGAGATTAGACAAAATTACACTCATTCTAATCTGAGTTAAAGAGCTTGACGTCTTACATTCGTGAATCGAAACCAAATCAAGGCTCATGTAATGGTAAACACCCTCCTCCTATGACTACCTTCGAACCATAGCCCCCTACCTTATCGTAACCTCCACTCTTGTCACTTAGTTCAGCTAAGGGTAGTGAAAGGATTGTTTCAACTATACTTAATGAAGGGAGTATGTGGTTAGTTCGAGAATCTTAACCGTTACCTTTAGTGGGTTGCAATGCATATTAGGTTAAGTGTTAAGCCGAGTTTGAATTAGTTCATTTTTAGGGTGATTGATCAAGCTCAAATAATTCAAGCATAACATTCATATAACAACCACAATATGGAGCTCAGCTTCCATTACAACAAATCAAATCTCAAACTCAAGCACTACATACGCAGACACAGCTAGCTACAATTATAAGCAAATACATACCAAAGTCTCCAAATATTCTAAAATAATACCCCAAAATGTTATGAAGTATTGATCCTATTTATCTGTCCTAACACTCACTACGAAAGACTCTTATCGTTAACTCCTTGTTCATTAGGAGACCCTATACATATACAAAGTCTAGATTAGTTTTTATAAGAGTTATAAAAATGTTAGAGTTATATCTATTTGTATTTCGCTAAATAGTTATATATATAAATATATATATATATCTAAAGTATATTATTATTTTCTTTATATAATAGAATATAGTTTAATTATATAAGTTAAGTTATTAAATGTCTATAATATGCATAGTTACACTATTGCACATAATATATTGTTTCAATTATATCGAAATATACTTTTAATTAATTTATTTACATTTTGATTATGAAGGATATCGTAGTATGTAAATCCTTATAATATTATAAAGATATAGCTTATATTACTTAGGATTAATCAATTTTAGTAAAAGTAGTATCATTAGGTTCGTACACACTTAAATGATATGTATTATGGGTTTTATTTCAAGAAATGAATTCTAAAGGGTATTTCGAGTTTCTAATGTACATATATGTGTCTATAATATGTATTATCATTTTCTACTGATTTTATGTAATTAAACTATATTTTATATAATTTGCTAATATAACTTAATAATATAGGTATTATCTAACCATACTATGTATATAAGAAAACTTAGCCGTAAAACTATCATTAAGTATATTAAAATTTCATTTTTCTTACCAAATCTAACCAGCATATATATGTAGAGTTTTTATTTCAATTTTATCATATTTTAGCCTATTATTATTAAAAAACATACCCTGCTCCATAATTTAAGCTATTTTACTACGTAAATTCATAGTAAATAATTCAGGTTACCAAATAATTCTCTGAGAATTTTTATAGACTCTTAAAAATATGGGGAACCCAGTCAATATATGGTTCTATGGCATCAAGTTCATCGCCTAAATGCTCATAATTACAATTTTTCCTTTAAATTACATTTGATTAACCAAACATTATTTTTTATACAAAATTATTTCTAATATATCCTAACATTAATAAAATTCACCAGAAATTAGTACCTATCATTTCTATTAATTAATTTCATAAAAACCTATTTATTTCATCATTTCATCCTATTTTTAGGGACAAAAAGTACATTAAATATCAAAAGTACCTAAATTAAGAATCTAACTACATAGTAGTCAAATACATATCATATGTACTCTACAAAAAAAATTTAAGCTATAAACTACATCATTTAGTATATTTATTTTAAAAGTCAAAATTCATATAAATAGCGGCTTTCTTAAGTAAGGACATAAAATATTCTAAATTTTACAAAAATAAAAATACTACACGAAATTATATCTAAAATGATCTAAAAATAAAAATTTTTAAAATTTAATGAAAAAAGGGTAGAAGTTTCACTCGCCTATTCATCAGAGCTCTAATAACCATTGGGTGGTGGAGGGTTGTTAGACAGTTAAGGTAAGGATGGTTCTATTAGGTAGTGAAGTGTTGCAATAGCAGATTTAAGTTTAGTTTAAGAACTAGCTAGATCCGACCCTATTTTTTGTGTAATTTTTCTATTTTCCTTTGATTTTCTCTAAGCATCCTATGTTCCTAAAGTGTCTAAATATATCTCTTAGAGTTGTATATATATCAAATTTAAGCAACATCCATTTTTTTTATTATTAACTAGGTGATTTATTTTATTATTTTCCCTAAATATCAATAGTAGGAGGTGTCCTAATTTTACAAATTCACCTTGAGTCATGTTGTTTGCTTGATAGGACAATGACAAAACAATTTGCATGATTTCTAGATTTTTCTCTATCCTTTCAACTGCAATTGGATAGCTTTTGGTTGGTTTTTGATTTAATTAATAGTATTATATTTATTATGCTAATATTTTGTAAATTTGTTAATATATATATATCCTTTATATGTATTATATGTAATAAGTAGTTATGTACATATAACCATGTTTCTAGTATATATTTTTTTTTATGATATATTTCTTATTTATCTTTATGAGTTTATCACATATTATATATAATTATGTAATTTTAGGTTAATTTATGAGTATAAATATTAAATATACCGGGTATTTTCATAAAAATATGAGTATACTCATATAGTATATTGTATTATATTATTTCCTTTTATAGTATGTTTACTTCTAAGGCTAAAATTAGGATTTTGGGTCATTATTTTCAATTTTTAATTTCCCTAAGTTGCTTCAACTAATTTTTCTATCATAGTTGTAATGTTTGGGAACAATTAGATAAATTTTTCCTTACAACCCTAAATTTGGTTATGATTGCTCTAAATGTGATTTTAAGGACTCATATAAAGTAAATCCCACTATTTTGATTGTATTCTTAATATCTTATTGTCTTTTTGACTTCCAAGCATACAAGAATTCTTCAATTAAGGTTATCATGTCTTTTGTAAGTTTTTAGCCTAATCAATTTACTTTCCTAAATGCCCTAAATCAACTATTGACCATAATTATACAAGGATAACGCTTTGCCTTAATACTTAGATGTCCATGTCTTAATTGCTAATTTATAGGATATTATATAAATGAAAGTAAATACTCAAATGACATAAAATCCATATGGCTTAAGATACATCACTAACACTTGCCACTAATCGAGATTTAAACGCATATTTGCTTAGTCACATTTAAGCCTCCTTTCTCATTCAACCTATGGATTTTTTAAGGTCAAAGGTGCGGCTTCGTTGGTAACTTAAATGCATCAACTAGGCTTTAGGTGACAACGTCAGTGTAGCTGTTGCCATCAATGACTACAACATATAAGTTTCCCTAAACTTGGCATTTAGTGTGAAGGATTCTCCCTTTACTTGTTTTCTTTTGTTACCAAGGTATTTACTACTTTCTTAACAACCAAGTTAAAACGCTAACATTCTTTAGATCAAACAGACTCATTCATCAATTCAATCTAAATATTCTCTTCTCCTTCACTCACACTTACTTAAGGTGCTTCTCCTACAATGGTCATCCCACAGTAACTAGGGCATCGGTTATCAACATGCCTAAAACCTAAGCACTTAAAGCACTTAATTTCTTGGATCATGTGACTAAAGCTTTGTCTAACATCCTTTTATAGCTTGGGCTTTAAGGCCTTAGCCTTCTCTCTATGCTCATCACTATGGCCTGTACTTTAGGTATACTCAAATCGATTGAAATTAAATCAGCAAGAACTACCCCTCTTCCAATGATATAAACCTCTATATTTCAATGATGTTATAAACTTCATATTTTAATCTAGAAAGAAACCTCGAAACAACCCTTACCTCTAGCTCTTCAACACCACATCGTATCATGAGCATTAGAAACTTTCTCACATATTCATCAACATTTCGACTTCATTATCTCAATTCTTGGAGATTCTAGAAAGTATTTTGCTCGTAATACTCCAATGTACCTCTCATGAGTCACTTCATCTCTACCTAAGTCCCCACATCATATCGGCCATCTATTTACTTAGTTGTTTGTAATCTTTTCCACTACATGGTAACATAGCCAGCAAATTCTAAGGTAGCCAGTTTAACCCTCACAACATCTTCATTGTCATAAAAATTATCAGCCCCATCTTCCTCCTCATCTATTTCTTCCTTAGTGACATCACCTAGCTTAAGCCTCCATTGAGCTCCTCTATCAACTCGGGCATGGTAAGTCAATGGAGCATCAATGACAACATTAGTTTGGGCACTCGCTCTTTGTATGCTATCCTTATTTCTCTTAACTTAGCTACTCTCAACAATTTCCTCAACAAGGTATGCCTCTACAAACCGTTAAACAATATATAAACAACAAATAAAATACAAAATAAAAGAGAGTAAGGATGAGAAGATCAGGTTTAGGAATTATAGTGATTCGGTCTTATGCTTACTATACTCTTCCAGCTCCACTATTAGGGACTCAGTATTCCATACTAATGTAATTCTACTATCTACTTTTGATATTTTAATCAAGAGAGAAATAAGTACAATCCATCTACTCTGTTTCACTAGGCTAATTTTGCCTGTTCATAGATCTATAGAATAATGTATCTCTCTTCTGACACAAAGCCTATCACTCAAAAATAAAATTTGCAGATAAATGAAGACTAAATATAATTATCCTTGAAATGTAAGCAAAAGAGGAAAACATAATACAATATTATAGTAAACAATGTTGTCTTTTATTTAGTTTCTAATTATGTCTTTGAATTCATTTGAAAATAAAGTTTATATGTGAAAATTGCAAATTAGTATATCTTGTAAATTTGAACTATCTTGTATATATATATATACAATATCCCTTTGTTGATAGTTGGAGAATTCTTTGACAAGTCTAGAAAAATCTTAAGTTATCTTGAAGATGCCATTGGAAAGTGTGATCTCTTGATTTATGGAAGCTAAATCACTTTGTTGATTGATTATAATTGAACATTGAACTACTTATATAATAGAGAATAAGAGTAGGATGAATTCTTACCTAATTCTTTCCTTTGGCTCTTGTATTCTTCAAAGGACATTTCAAAAATTTAAACACCCTTTACTGATCTAGATTCTTAAAAATTAAGAACTTATCTCTAACTTGATAGATACTTAAATTTGAAATTTTGATCCTCTAAAACATCTTGCTATAACTTTACATGTGTTTCTTGTAAAGTATCTAATTAATTCAAAATTATTATCTCAATGAGCTTCTAAACATATTTGGCAGTTTGAATTTGAATAAAAATCTACAACAAACTGGATAAGATTCACCTTTATCTTGTATGGTCGCACGCATCCAACTTGATATGCACTTGAATAAAAATGTAATTTGAATTCCATTACATCCTCCAATTTTCTTCATAATAATTCTTGAAATATCTCATGAAAAACTAATAATTCTCTAACAAAAAAATCTCAACAAAAATCTATCAACTATCATAAAATTCTTATCAAAATAATCTTGTCTCTAAATAAATCGAATTAATCCTCCTTTGATCCTCGTAGATATATATATCTAACTTAGTAGAATGCATTGAATATATTACCTAAATATATCCAACAAGTGGACTTGGGCCTTCACACAATTGAAAATCTAATAAACCAATTAAACTATACTACTCTGAAAAAAACTATTTCTATCTAGTGTTTTTGAATTAGTCTCTAATGAAATTAGACTTTAAATAAAGCTTAACTTTGCTTAACAACTTGCATACTTAATATACTTGTTAAATACATTTACTCCTTTTTGTTATCATTAAGACAATGATGAGAAAACTTAACACTTGATATGACTCATAAGCCAAGGGTTTGAGGTCCACTTGCTACTAATCTTGAGCTACCAAGAAGACTACAAAAGAGTGTAAAAGAAAGTGAAACTTAGAGAAAGTTTTCTCTCAAGAAACAAGGGTAATATTCATTCAATGAGCATATGATGATATATTCATAGCTTACATTTATTAGGAGCTTTTATAGTGGTCTCCTAGGGTAACTAAAATAAAATGAAAATTACATAAGGATTGTTAACCCTAACTACCCTAAAACGTTCCAAAAGGGTAAAATGGGAAAACTACAAAAAGGAAGAATAATAAATTTGTAGGAAAAGAAGAGACATGTCTCATGGTATGGTTGGAGTAGTACGCTAATGTAGATCCTATAAGGAAACAAGGGCATTCAAGTGTAGTCAAGTTATCACAGGTCAAAGTTTGAAGGTATTGATAGGCATTTTTAGATAATTATTAGGTATGCTATATTAATCAACCAAATGTATAAGCCTGGTCCAATTATCTAGTCTAAGTATAATCTTCAACGTCTCACTATAAATATCAAGCACAACCTCCAAGTAAGGGGGTCCCTCTTCTCCATTCTCATTCATATAACCATTCAACATTTTCTCTTCACATGACAAGAGGATTGACTTAAGTATTGGAGTGGCCGCATCGAACCGCATCGAAGCACCCTCCGGCGCCCCTTAAAGCTGTTTTTATGTTTTGCAAGTGTTTACATACTAGGACGAAAATCAACCATCAATAGTTAGTATTGTCTATGAGAACATGTAAGAATTGTTACATTCCCCAATGTTGTTTTAAAATTCCCCAATGGGATTTTCTTTGTTGGGAGGATCTTATTCACATCCAATTTGCATACTCATGATGTATTCTAAATCAGCCCCTTGATAATGTCTGGTTGAATTTCTTCACCACATCAGATCACATTTCTTGGATGAGTGAGACAAGAAATATGAAATGTTGCGACCATGGACAGATGACTAAACGGTTTGTCTGATTATCATTTGAAGCACAACTGTAGACATCTAGACTACCCATTATTGCAATGTTGCCGACACTTTTGTGGTTCTGAATTGGCGGTTTCTTGAACCAGCTGTTCTAGTTCCAAGTCGTTTTTCAAACTCCATCAGGATGTATTTGCATGCTTCTTAGTCTACATGATTATGCCGCTTTACATGTCAATTTACATGTATCCAGATCCCAGTATATTGATTCAACCACATTGGGATGTCTCTGTTTTTGTTAGTTAAGTGCACGACAATTTTCTTCACGAACACGACGGCTTTCTTCACCTATGCGGCAGTTATCTTCTTGTGTGTAGCAGTTTCCTTCTTGCCTGCCAAATTACCCCTACGATGGCCAGTTTATAACTGGTGGTGATGACAACCCCTACGAAAATCCTAACCCACACATGACATGTCTTGGCGGCATTCTTCCTTGCAAGGATCAATGAAAATCCATGCCAGATTACGTTGTTGAGTTATCTCTGTCGGCCTATGATAAAAGTTCCAACTCTAGTGCCGAGTTATTATAACAATATGATCTATCGGCACCAGTGCCGAACTACTTGACTAAATTGAATGAAGTTGCCAAGAACTTACTGTTTCCATGGTGCCGGACTATATCTATCAGCCAACAACGAGCTATGTCGAGATGAGTTGCTTCGAACAATCTCTTGAAGATTGGCGACTGTAGGCCAAACAAATCCAAGTCATAAATGCCAAGTAGCCGAGATACATTGTGTCGAGAGACATCTCACAGAGCAGTTCTCACTTACAACAATGGCCGAAAGACTCAAGACGGTATGCAGAGAAACATCATGCCGAGCTGTTCACTTACAATAGTGGTCAAGAGGCTGAGATACTAGAACCAAGAAACATTTTTCCGAGCAATTCAGTTCAAAGGCCGGGGCAATGTTCAGGGCTTTGTCGAAGACCGCTCTCCAAGTTATCTGGAGCGAGCAACTTCCTGAAGCCCTCTTGCCATGCCATGCCGATCAGTCTGTGCTGGCCTGTGAATTGTTGAGAGACCGAGTAAATGCTGCCAACCAACAGTAATTGCCGAGTTGTTTCCGAACTCTGAGTCAACTTGTACACAAAGACTGAGTACTTCAAAGATCAGATTCCCTAGCCAAACAAAGTCCGAACTAATTTACAATTCCAACTTCTTTTCAACTAAGCTCTCCTTACAAACGAGTCTGAGCTCTAAACTCCTTTAGCTAACAACAATCCAAGGAAACCAGTCCTAAGCTGCCCTTACATGAGTAGTCAGAAAGGACCTTGTACAAGCTCGTGGTCTGCGACAGTAGTAACGCAACAATAGAGCACCCTACGTTAATTTCTACTGTCCTTTGCAACAATAGTGCACGCACTTGAAATCTACATTACTGAGCTAGTTCTCCAACAATCTGCAAGATGACCTGACGTCCAAGCCTCACGCGAACAGTAAGTTCAAGCTTTCTACACTAATGCCGAGTTTTTTCTATTGGCGTATAAGCTAATTACTTGCTGCGTGAGCCAATGTCATCGAGCTTTTGCCAGCGACAGTGAGAACAGTTTATCTAAGCTGCTGCTCAACAAGGTGAAGTTTCAATTCAAGCTGAGCTTTGGATGTTCTATTTTCCACCACCGAACTACTTATGGCCGAGTACTGCAATGTGTATCGAGTGCTGCTTATGGTCAAACCGATGTCCGAGTTATTTATGACCAAGCTGCTTGTCTTTCGAAGCTTCACAGAATCCCAAGTGGCTGAAGAGAGACTTTGGTCACAACTGAAAGACCGAGAGCAGTGGCCTGATAATTGTCGAGTTTGAGCAACTCCAAACGCAATGTTGCCAAGTACTGGTTCGAGTCCATGCCAAATGGACGAGTGGTTTTTATCCAAGCCCATTGCCGAGTGAAAGGAGTAGGTATTCTAATTCAGGACAACAAATCCAAGCCGACTAAAGAGTCCAATTGACTGATTTTGCTTTCCATTTCCGCCACATGCGAGTGCCAACTTGCCAAACCGAGTTATTTATGACTCGCTGAACAGCCAAGCCTGTCCTTGTTAACAACGTGGCCGAGTAAAGCTCATTCTTGCACTTAAGATTAACCAATTCCTTCATCGGGCAATCCAAGTCAAAAGTGAGTAAGAAGCTGCAACAAGATTAAAGCTGAATCCTATTTGAATCTTGTTAAGAGTTTCAAAATCTGATCACCAAGCTCTATAGCCAACAATTACCAAACAATCATGCTAAACACGCTGATACTAAAACTATTGCACATCAAGGTCCACTCTCTTGCTCACTCCTATTGATAAAAGATGAGTAAGACTTCATTACTGTTATTTATGATTCGTTCAATCATTTATTTTTAATGTGTGCCTACATGGTGCCTTATGCTAATCACTTGTTGGCATTCACACTTAATCTATGCTTTATACATTATCTATATGCATGATGCTCTGTGATATGAGTTCCAACAAGCCTGATAATCAAAAGTGCTGACCATTCGGTACTAGAAATCATTTATTTGATTCTTAGCAAACTAAATTTCACTCTTTTAGGAATGATTATGTCAACTCTTAAACAAACGTAGGCTACACAAATGCCCCCATGTTAAGCTCGTACAATTGTAATCCGCTAACGAGCAATTTTTGACAACTCTAAGTCTTACACACTATAGACGACAAGCTAATGTAACCTCAAATGCCCTATTTAATAAATAGACAATGAGCTACTTGAAAACCTTCAGCCATCAAACAATAACGAGTTAAACATTCAAATCTGGCATATGGTACCAAAGTCCTACATATTAACGAACCAGAGATCGACTAGCTAATTTTGTGGCTCTACTTAGTACAAGTCATACCTAGCTTGGATGACCTGCATGCTTCTTCGCCTCCTCAGCAGCCATTGCCACCTTAGGAATTTTTGCCTCTTTTGGCGTTCTCGCCTCCTCAGGTACTTCAACCTCTTTAGGCCTACGCCTCTTCTGGTGCTCTTGCCTTCTTAGGCGCTTCAGCCTTTTTAGGCCCTTACCTCTTCAAATGCTTTCGCCTTCTCAAGCACTTTAGCCTTTTTAGGCCTTCACCTTTTTAAGCACTTCAGCCTCTTTAGGCCTTCATCTCTTCGGGCACTTTCGCCTTTTTAAGCATATTCACCTCTCTAAGCCTTTACCATTTTGGGCACTTCGATTACTCCTACTTTTCGTCTCTTCGAGCACTTTAGCCTCTTCAAGCTGAGATTACAAACCTTTCTAGAAATCTCATGAAATCAACCTCCCTCAATTCTCCCTTTTCTAACTTTATCACTAAAGAGAGTAAAGCATAAGTGTTGATAGGTATTTTTGGATAATTATTAAGTGGGCTATATTAATCAACCAAATGTATAAGCCTAATCTAACTATCTAGTCCAAGTATAATCTTCATCATCTTACTATAAATATCAAGCACAATCTCTAAGTAAGGGGTTCACTCTTCTCCATTCTCATTCACATAAACATTCAACATTTTCTCTCCACATAACAAGAGGATTGACTTAAGCATTGGAGTAGCCATGTTAGAGTACCCACCGATGCCCCTCAAAGCTATTTTTATGTTTTACAGGTGTTCATACACCAGGATGGAAATCAACCATCAATAGAAGGGTTAAGTCAATAGTTATTGAGAAACTTTAAATGTGAGCTAGAGAGTAGTTTGGCATAAAGGGCGATCTATTTTTACATCTTGTCAAGTTAGGTAAGTGAGCCGAGCAACTTAGAGGTAAGGGGTTCAAAAGCTCAAACAAGTCAAAGGACCTCAAGTCAAGTATGGAAAGAGCACAATAATGATATGGATATGAGTTGAGACTTGTCCTTGGCTTATTGTTGTTATAGTATGTGCTTAGTGAGTCTTTACATGCCTCAGATTCTTCTTCGCTTCATTGGCCTAAAGGTTGGTAAGGTAGCAAAAGAGGTCAACGTAGCTTCATAGTGTCTAAATAACTTCTATTGCCCTTTTAAATTTTTGGGTAACTCATGATTAGTATAATTGATGAATTCTCGTAGCAAAATGTAGTGCTGTCACACAGTCAATGCTTTGTTCAATTAGTAAAACTCCTAATCATACATAAAATAATTAAGAGATGCACCAATTAATTAGTCATTGAAACATGCAATTAGCTAGCTCTCTTGCATTAATATAGCCTCAATCCAAACAGCAAAAGAATCACATTTGAACTCAAACACTTTCTTAAAATATAGTAGCATATGTATAGAGCTAAGGTAAGTTTGGCTTAGATTTCATCATAGTTGTGTTAGGCCTATCTAAATTCAACATTTTTCTTTGTAAGGTTTGTAAGGGGTGCCATAATATTAATTCCTCATGAACTATCTATAGAAGGAAGTGAGATCGTAGAAGCTTCTAACTTCAGTAGTGTTCTTATACGTTGGCCACTTCATAGTTGCCTTGATTTTCTTGCTCTTGTATCCCTTCTCCAAATACTACATATTCTAAGAAGATTACTTCTTTATGACAAAAGGTACACTTCTACAAATTCCCAAAAAATTCCTCATTCCTCAACACAATAAACATGGCACTCAGGTGAACAACGTGTTCAAGTAAAGTCACACTACAAACTAAGATGTCATCAAAGTAAACCATGACAAACAAATCAACAAAATCCTTCAAGAATGATGCATTCAAGTACATGAATGTACTGGGTGAATTAGTTAAGCCAAATGGCATGACTAGCCACTCATAGAATCTATGTTGAGTTTGAATGCAATTTTCTACTTTTCTCCTGATTACACTCTTATATGGTGATACCCAATCTTAAAGTCTACCTTAGAGAAAATTAATGTACCATGGAGTTCATCTAGCTTATCATTATGCTGGGGTATTAGGTATTGGTATTTGATAGTGATGTTTTTAATGTCCTAACTATCAATGCACATTCACTAAGATCCATCCTTTTTTGGTACAAGTAATGTTGGCACCGCACATAAGATAGTACTCTCCCTAACATATGCTCTCTCCACAAGTTCTTCCACCTATCTCTTCAATTCTTTTACTTCCTCAAGATTCATTCTATACGCTGGACAATTAGGTAATAAAGGTCCAAGTTGCATGCTCTATACCTCTTATAGGTGGTAGCCTACTAGGTAGCTCATTAGGTTATATATCAACAAACTCATCAATAACCTACTTCACCTCTTCTAATAATGATACTGTCTAGCTCAACTCTAACAAATTCTACAACTATAGAACCAGGACTGGCTAGTCAAATTTCAACGCTTCGTACAACTCAATCTTTGCCATAAACATCTCTTACTTATTCTAACCTATGCTCGTTTGAGCTTAAGCTTCGTAAACTTGTTATGTTGTCATAGGTTGTAATACAATCTTCTTTCCATCCTTTTGAAATGTGTAGGTGTTCCTGTATTCATCATTATAAAGCTAAAAATTTAATTTCTCTCTTTTCTTACTTGATCTATATTGTTCTCGACCTACTCAACATAAACCTCTCAACTAGGTTAAGAAAATATTTTAATTTATGAAAACGGTTTTTATGAAAAAAGAGTCGTTACCCAACTGAAGTTGAGAAAAAAGTGAAATTAGAGTTCATGGGTGAATAAACCTTAATTTCAGTTATTGGTATATGGATTTTCTAAAAGAATTTTTTTTGGAAAAAACTAGAAACCAAAAAAATATGGGCTTAAGGGTTATCTTATTAAAATTCAAACGCTCCCACAAAAGAGTCCAAGTAATAATTAAGTAGGCCTTTTAATTTTATTTTCAAGTAAAATGAGCTTTCTAAGAGGAAAAATAAGTTTTCTTATTAATTTTAGGATACCTGAAGTCGTGATGTGGGATTGAGCCTATATTGTTCTTAATTTATGAAAACTTTAGTACAGAGGTTTTTTTACGTTAAAAAAAAAAAATCTTTCCACTTTAAGTTCATTAAGTTTTATTGATTTAAAAAGAAGAAAAAAAAAAAGATCTTTTCCCCACTTTAGACAATTCTAAAAGAAAAGAAAAAAAAAACCCTAAATTTTGGAAAAGAGCCAATTTATTATCATTTTTTTACATATGAACATTTTATGTA
Organism: Lumnitzera racemosa; assembly: GCA_024138005.1. Classification (NCBI taxonomy): domain Eukaryota; kingdom Viridiplantae; phylum Streptophyta; class Magnoliopsida; order Myrtales; family Combretaceae; genus Lumnitzera; species Lumnitzera racemosa. The sequence goes on from JAMXBC010000003.1 coordinate 40,607,738, forward strand.
TGAAAAAGTTAGTTTTGAGAAAAAGTCCATTTTATTTCAAAATAACCTTAATCAAATAAAGCCCATATCCATAACATAATAAATAATATGGCAACAACATGACAATATCATTCATTCGCCAATCAACAATATAATTATTGAGATCAAGCCAACATGCTAATCTATTAATCCAATTCAACATGTTATTTTTTTCAAAGCAACAAATTATATTAAAGCTAGACTAACAAAGTATGCTATTATACCCATTATTCCAAATCAAACTAGCCAACATGCTAAATATTCAAATTAATCTCAACAAACTTGTTAAAATTAACCTAAACAAACTAATATGCTAATTACCAGGATCATTATTCAAATTAAATCATATTAATTATTAAAATCAAATCAAGTTTATTAATATGCAAACTATTCAAACCAAACATGTTAATTAGTTCCAACCAACATAATAATTACCTAATCTATCAAATTAACAAATCATTATTCAAACTATTCAAGCTACAATAGCAAATCAATATATTATTTATTAAAGCCTAATCAAGTTTAGTATCATCAAAACCAAATCAACATAGTATTAAACCAATATCCCTATAATTTATTTATTAACATGTTAAATAAAAAGTGTGGATAAATTAAATATCACAAACGCATAGTCCTCATAAAAGCATAGCAACACAAGATCAAAGCACATTTTCTAATTTTCCGCATTTTTCCTTTTTTTTTTTTTTACACTCAACACAACAATAAAAGAGGGTAGAAACTTACCTCATACACTGATAGAAACATGGTTGGTTTGGTAGTGATCTAGCTAGTTCTTAAGGTGGGGTCGGTGCCTTTGGACTTTAGAGATGTTGAACTACAAAATTTACAAATATATTTTCGGAAGACCTATGCATACCTTCTTCAATTTACCTAGAAACTTCAATTAGATGATGAACAAACCCTAAAAATCACCCTTCCAATTTTCAATTTGAATTATCCTAATTCAACATGAAATTGAAAGGAACCAATACTTGTGCTTGACTTTAGGATGAGAGTAGAATGTTCCACTATTTTACCTTAGATCAATTTTCTCTATAATGAGAGAAATCAAAGGGAAAGAGTATATTTTGCAATTGTAGAGTTTAAAGTGGGAAAATTGTGATTGTATTGAATTTGTGATGCTTGAGGATTAAATAAATGAGTGTTAGGGATCTTTATTTATAGTGCTATGTCCCAATTGCAACCCAAAAAACTTCTATGCATGAGAAAGAGTAAATCTTGATGGATTAAGCAAGCTTAGATTTGCATTTCAATTTTATCTTTTTTGGCCTTATTTAGATACATTTTTACATGAAATTTAGGAAAATTAAAGGATATATAATCATTAACGAATGTCCTTATAGCTTTGGATAAGGTATATTGAGGTATTTCTTAAGAATAATGCTCAAATTTTATCATTTAAGACTGGGTGCAAAATATTCATCTATTCATGTTACTTGATTTTTTTTTATTTCTTTTATTTGCCCCAATAAAAAATTTGAAAACTAGACATTTCCTAATAAAACAATTCATGCTCAATCCACTTCTTATTTTTCCATGATTTTTTATGGGAAAAAAGTGGGTGAAATCATATAAAAGTTATCTAGGTATACTTGCATATTTATTGATATTCAAAAGTTAAGCTTTTTGTTTTTCAAGCGTTTGCGAGAAGAGAAAATTGAGAGCTGGCTTTGGTCAATAAAGTGTCTCATGTCATCAAGTCACCATTGCTTGGTGACACATTCTTTTTTACTTATCTTTCTTTCTTCTTCTTCTTTTTTTTAAAAGAAATTCTAAAGACATTCCTCAAATGTCTAGCCAGACATCTAATTCCTAAAAAAGTCACTTCATTCTTCAAGTAAACATGAAGTCTAATAAAGATATGTTTTAAATATTATAAACAATTATTCAATCTCATCAAATTAGGAACCTAGTTTGCTTGCATTCAACTTTTAATTAAAAACCTCAAATGACCACAAAATATTCATTTTAACTCTAGGCCTTAATCTCCTCAAAAAAATGAATTTTCAAAATATTTAAAAATTGGTTAACTGAACTTGGGCTAGAAAAATTGGTTTCCAATAAATACTCGATCTTATCTAAAATTCCTAATTTGGTCAAATTGCATACGTTTATTTTAACTCCAAATACTGTCTTAGACCTCAGTAAATTATTTCCACCTTGGACTAACTTCAATAAATCACTACAATACTTTTTTATGATATTTTAATTTTTATTTGTTGGGATTTTCTAGTTTTCTTTTTTTTTATGTTTTAATTACTTTTTTATTGTATTTTTCAATTTTTTGGTATTTTTCATTTTTTTTTCAATTTTTTTTAGTATTTTCCTCATTTTTCAATTTTATGGTATTTTCCATTTTTTAGGATTTTTCAAAAAATAGAGTTCCTCGAATAGAAGGGAAATATAAGTGAGCGAAAATGGACTGTCAAAAATTACCCCTTTCTATGGCGAAGTTAGATACAAATTTTATCGTAAAGACAAAAGAACCACCTTTTTTGCTTTTATGGGAAAAACACCAAGGAAAGGAGATTCATGATGTACATCATTTGCAAAAGTTTCCTTAATGGGCTACCTATGACTCAGGTCCATTTGGTAAGTTGTCAATCTTAGAAGGTTGATTTACACATAAGGATATAACAAGATAACGCTCCATCAAGTAGGTCATCTAAATACTTTTGAAACAGGATAATGCACCATTGAGTAAGAGATCGATACTTTGAAATATAGGACAATGCTCCATCTAGAAAGCAATCTAGATACTTTTGAAAACAAGGTAGCACTCCATTAAGCAAGCAATCTAAATACTTTTGAAGACAAAATAGCCCTCCATCAAGCAAATGGTCCAAATACAAAAAAGCGCTCCATTAAGTAAGCAATCCAGATGTTTTTGAAAACAAGATGATGCTCTACTAAGCAAGCAATCCAAATACTTTTGAAAACATAATAGCACTCCACTAAGTAAGTGATGTAGATGTAAGACAACACTCCATTGAGCAAATGATCTAAATATTTTTTTAAAAATAAGAAAATGCTCCATTGAGTAGGCAATTCGAATACCTTTAAAAAGTAGGATAATGCTTTACCTAGTTCGCAATCCAAAAGTAGAACAACGCTCTACCGAGTAGGCAATCCTGATACTATAAAAAATAAGACAATGCTCCATTAAGCAAGTAAATAAAAGTAGGATAGCGCTCTACTAAGCAAGCGATCCACAGGAGTTTGACAAAATTTTGAAATTAAAATCCATTAATCTAGGAAAGGATTCTACAATTTCAATTATTAGGACAAATAGGAAAAAACTAACCAATAAGGGTCAATCATGGTAGTAGAGGTCTTAAAAATGGAAGCTCCAAAGCTAGCTACTAGATTATTGGATTAAAAGGTATAAAGACTTGTAATTGAGATTAAAGGAAAGAGTGTTTAAATGGACTTGGATTGGAATACACTTAGAAAAGTCTTTTCAAGTTTGTCCTCCTTTTCTTCTTCTTCTTCTTCTTCTTCTTCTTCTTCTTCTTTCAAGTTTCTCTCTTTTTCTCTCTCTCTCTCAAAGATTTGCTTATAAGTATGGATTCTTTACAGATTCCAAGAATACTAGAATTATGTGTTGGGCCTTCCCATCCATTTATAACAACATAGACATGTTCTATCTAAGAGCCATATCATTGTCTTTTGGGATTATTTATGCTCTAAACTTTTTCTCAGGGGTACTTAAGCTTTATTCAAGGGGCAAATGTTGTTTAGAATGACTCCTTCTAGTTAACATTTCATTGAAGGTAGGTATATTCTACGAGAGATTCCTTACATTCTCTTGGCTTACATTTTATTCTTGATTTCAATCCCAAAAATTATAATCAATCTTGCAAGTGATTAAATGATATGCTTGAATCAATTTATTAGGTCTTTTTCGAACTTCTAATGCAACATGGGCTTTTGGTTAATGATTTCAAAAAAGGATTAGTGAATGGGCCTATTTTGAAAGAATCACTTCTTCAAACAAGGTTTACAAGGGAAGAACCCTTAAGAGAAACAAAAATGGGCTTACCCTTAGTTTTATGAGTACTGATAATCCATTCCCTCTAATCAGAAGAGCTTCCTGAGGTTGGTGTTCTAGAAGGACCTATAGAATAAGATTGCCCTTGAGCATTGAGCTATACTCCTTCTCTTTTATTCTTAATGTGTTTGAGCTTCTTTAGGCTTTGAAAGGTGGCTTGAGATTTGGAGTTTTAATCACCTTCTAGTGCTTGTTTAGGACTTATTTCTCTTTTATTCTTGATGTGTTTGATCCCTTTCTTTGTTTTTTCTCTTTCTCTTTTCTTTTCCTGCTTTTTTTTTTCCTTTTGTCTTTTCCTTGATACTCTCTTTTTTTGCTTCTTCCTCTCTCTCTCTTTTTTTTTTTCACTTTTTCCCTTCTTTCTCTTTATTTCCTTTTACTCCTTTTAAGCTTTTGATGAAGATAATTGCTCCTTGACATTCTTTGATGACCTTACAACTTAAAGTATGTCAAACTTGTGGAATTGATGCACTTCTTCCTTTCAAAGAGAACAAATTATCAATGGCAATTATACTCATGAATTGGTGCAATTAGGGCAAGCACAAATTAGTTCATCATTTTCCTCTTGATTAATGACCTTAACCTCTTCATTGCCTTAGTTTAAAGTGGTTCTTGATAGAGTTTAATTTTAAAAATACTTCTTAAAAAGTCTTAATGGGGTTTTGTCAAGAGATATAGTGTTTAAGATGATGAAAATGAATGCTTAATGTCATTTTGATCTATGTATGAAATTAAAGATGAACCTCTTCTAAGGAATAATCCTCACATTAATGAAACTCGCCTCTTAAGTGTTTGAAGGGTTGGTGTTTGGGATTTGGTTTGCTTCTTTTCATCCTAATCCTTTTCAATTAATGAAATATTTATAAGAAAAAAAAAAAGAATGCCCCTATTACTTTAAGCCAATAATTGAAAAGTAGGAAATAGTAAAATAGATAGCTTAAGATACAAAATTTTCCCTATAAAAATAATTCACTCGAATGTTATTCAAATTGTCATTACATTCTTTATTCAAAAGATTGACTTCTTTTACCCTTGCTTTCTGTTCAACTTATTGAATTAAACTAGCTTCTAGGAGATATGCCTAGCTTTTTCAAGTGATAGGCCGACTTGTTAGATGGTAGTAGCATACTTTCAATATGTGATATTGAAGATTTCTAACTTGAATTCCCTTCTTGGGTCACTATTGTAAATGAGTCCTTCTAACGAGCTCTATTAGATAACCTTGGTATCAATGATGTCTTGGACCTTATTCTTCAATCTCTAACAACTTTCAGTAGAATGACCCATTTAACTTATTCAATAGTTACAATCCGTGTCCGGGTCAAAATTTCTTAGCCTATAGTTCAATTAAGAGACTTCATAAGTCAAAACATCAACTTTTCTTAATTTGTTGAAGACTTAGGTCAATAGGACCTTAAATTAAGTGAAGCATCTCCCTTACATTCTCTTATTTTGTAGATTAGCCCATGGTTCCTTTCCCTTTGGCCCATTACTAGGGCTTAATACTTTATTCAATGCTTATGAGACTGGAGTCTTCTTAGTAGGAGTATTTGGACATTGGAAACTCCTTAATACAAAGCTTATAGCCATTTCTAATTTAGCAATCCTTTCACCCAGAATTGTCACTTTTTTCTTCAAGGTTGTAACCTTTTCATTATGGGATGCAACTTTTGGTTAAGTAACGGCCTTTTTCTTAATAACCTTTTCACTTGAGATGCCCCTAAGCAACATTATTCTTTTTCTTTAGATTCGACTTAGACTGGAAAGTTTACTCCCTAAAGATGGCTAGCTTGCTTCAATTGTTCAAAAGGCATAGGTAATTCCTCTAGGTTTTGAGCCTTATCAATTCCACCTAAACTTAACATATCAATAGTGTACCTAAGGTCTTGAATGAAATCTAATTAAATAGCCCTTATATCTATCAAATCTTGAATTTTTTTTTTTTTTAGCTCCCAACAATTGTTAGTAGAATGCCCTTATTGACTCATGTGGCACTCACATTATGCATTTAGGTCATACTTTCATAGCATGTATCTTACCATTGGGACTTCTTGTAAACCCTATATAATCACTAGTCTAAACCCTAATTTAACTCCAAGTATCCTAGATGATGCTATGAATCGATAAGGTTAGAATTGATAAAATTTTTATAAAATTTAGAACTCGAATATAATATTGATTACAAAAACCTTAAAAAATTGATCAAAACCTAAATCACATGTAAAAACCCTAAATCCAATATATGCGTAAATATTCGAAATCGAACCCAAACTTGATTGAAATCCTAAAACTATAATTTAAGGCTATAAAATGAATAAATATCACTTAATAATGATATAACCGTAGTCGATCACAATTATCGACTAAACCGCATAATCGTCTAAAACTTTTAATGAAAATGTTAAAATAACTTGTAAAAATTATAATTGTAATAGGTACCAATTAAATTAATAAATTTTCATAAAATCCTAAAATTAATTTATAAATGTTATTTTATTATTTTTATGCTTGGAAAAATTACATATTTTTATTTTTATTTTCCTTTTTCTTTCTTTTCTTTTCTTTCTTTTCCTTACTCCATGTGATTTTCTAGTTGTATGTGCAGCAATCCATGTATTTAATTGCAAATTCTAAGTGTCATATAATTAAGGACAAATTAAATAAAGCAAGTGTCTTATCCAAATTAATGAGGAGATTTAAGTAGATTGTTTTTCCTTCTTTTTCATTTGCTTCTAATCCCAAATTGCTAGATTGTTCATACCTAGAAGCACCTAAAATCGAGAAAGAAAAAAAAAAAAAAGAAAAAGAGAGAAAGAAAAAGAAACAAAGCCATTATACATATACAAAACCAAAACAAGAAAACAAGCAAAAACTCTTGGAGGAAGAAGAAGGAAAAGAAGGAGAATTTAGGAGGAATTAAAATCAAGTATTCTACTAAAGAATTTAAGTAAGCTTATTTATTTTACTTACATATGTATATCATATAGCATGTACATATATACTAAGTATTTGTTTATTTACTTGTACACATATGTATACATGAATAGATAAACATATACATGTATTATGTATTTTCTTTATTTATGTATATACATATGTACGTAGGCATGGGTATACATATTATTATATCTAATATACAATATATGTATATAAGTATAAATAGTAGTACATATAGTATGTATTTTTTTTCTACACATGTATCATTGTATATATGTATGTGTGTATATTAGATATGTATGTATATTTAGTATTTTATTATATAACATATGTAGGAATACACATATAATATATGTATATGTACTAAATATTTCCTTTAGATACATGTATATATATTTAGTATTTTATTTAATTATTTATGTATATATGTGTGATTATGTATATATATATGTACTCATTAATTTTAATATATGAGGTATACACATGTATACGTAAATAATAAATATATATATATACTTAGTATTTTCAAAGCATAAGAATTTTAGTATATTCATATATATACATATAGCAAACCGTGTTGAATATGTGTGAATATATGTATATTATCAATTGTATTTTGTATTTTTGTATAATGTATATATATGTAATATAATTGTACATGTACATTGGTTTATAAAGTATAAATAAGTGTATATTGTACTTGTATATAAAGTATAAGTAAAGTTAAAATAATTTATTATATAACTTATCATATACGTATAAACATACATATACGAATAGTGACATATAAGCAAAAATACAAGTATAATTAAATAGTGTATACAAAATTCTATAATAATAATTTAATAAATAAAGTAAAATAATATATATAATAAAATAGAAAATAATGGAAAATTTAGAAAAATGTGCAAGCTTAACACATGGCACTCTCACATGTTGTCACATCACCATTTATTATAAATTAATTAATTTTCATAATTAATAATAATAATAATTAATTAATTAAGTAGAAAAAATAATAAAGTAGAAAAATTTGAATTAGTAATTCTAAAATCTCAAAAATAGGTAAAAATAAGTAATTATAGTAAACTAAGTTTCAAATAAAAAAATTATCAATTATATGATCTAAGTAATTATTAAATCATAAATATACTAAGAAAAAGCTTAAATTAATATTTTATAGCTTTTTAAGTTAAAACAAGAAACTTTATGATATTTTTATATTACAATCAAAACTACAAATTAAAACGTCCAAAATGAACCTCATTACAAGAAAGTACGCTCGAAAACGATCAAAATGAACTATAAGTTCATAAGGATCTAAGCTAAATAAAAAAAGTTATACTTGGTTTGATAAAAAGCTTAATCAATGATTTTATGTAAATTAATAACTAAGTTAAGTAAATAGTATGAATTATGATACTAGTTTAGTTTTAATTCCGAAACTTACTATTTTCTATATTCCTTATTTTCAAGTGATCTCAATTTTTACCTTAAGCTACCATCGAACTATTACGACCTCTAAGTTGATCATGGCTAAGTGAGTTTTTTCTAATGATTCCATACTTGCTTATATTTGTTATTAGTGAATATAAATTGTGATTAATAATTGAATAGTGTATGAGGCTGGGTTATGCTTGTATATGATAGTATTGTTAATAGTGAATTTACTTTAAAGTATGATAACGTATTGATTGTTGCATAATAGATTAGATAAGAACCGATTGTCTATGAGCTTATTGATCATTGAATAATAAAACCTAATTTTATTCGACTTGAAAGAACTAAATTGAATCATGCATAATCATATACTACATAATTGATTTCGACCGTCACATCATACAGAGGTAGCGAGAGGCCATACTTGGGTTGATTATTTGTTGTTATAGATTTTATACAGTGCACACGTGCAATATGAACTTACCCTAGCCCGCGGGATAATTAAGCATCGGAGGTGCCAACAACTTGGCTAAGAGTCAAGTCCAGAGGCCTCCGTTTAGGGCTGGTGAGGGTTGGGTAAACCTACTCACAATTATACGTAGAAATTGTTTTTGATAAAAATTAAAAATGACTATACCATTGTATTTTGAATACAAAACATGGAGTTTTGTTATGATATAAGTTCTAGTATGATACCTGGATCTAACTATTGTCGATGTATCTCCAACCTTGACTTTAAAGGGCGTTAAATTTGAGTTGCATGCAGTACTTGGTCACCTGCATGTATTTGTTTAGCATATTAATTGTTCACGCATTCATATGTTTGAATTTAATTGATGTATAACTTGATCGCTGTATGGTTGAAGGGATTATCTCACTAATCTAGTTAGCTTATACCCTTACAGTCTTCTTTTACAAGTAGATCTATTCGTAAAGTCGGGCTGTCGCATGCCCAAGGTTAGTTATACATCAAGAGGTTGATATAGAAGTAAGATGTGATATGAGTGCATTTATGATAGTATATTTAGACTTTGAATCTTATTATGTAATGAAATGATATCAATTTGAGTTAAGAAATATTATAAACTTCTTATCTATAAATTTATATATAAATAAATGTGTTTTATATTTCAATAGCTTGTTGTTAATATCATGGAATGATATTGCTTATACCTATGCAACTCTAAGTTGTTAGTTGTATTTATAGCCTTATATGTCACATAAAGGGTTGTCAATTGAAAGGGAAATCAATCTACAATCCTTTGTACGATTTACAGTGATTGCCATGACTAATCCCCTCGAGTCATGACAATTCTGGCAAAATAAGCCATCCTTCTTAAGCCTATAGAAGACTTGGGATAATGGATCAAGAATCTAAGTGAACTTTTGTCTAAGCATCTTTAGGCCTCTTTTGCTTAGTGTAAGCTATGGTATTATAGCATTCACATCTGTCTTAGAGTTTAGTAAAGCTAGCTTTTTCTTGTTAGTTTCCTCATTCTTATAAAATCTTCAATTTGACTTCTAACAAGCACAATATCTACAAAACTTACTATTGTATTACTCAATAAGTACCATAATATGGTTCATCCAATGTGTTGATTAGGGATAGGCAAATTAACCATGAACCATAAATCGAATTGTGCCTAAACTGAACCAAAAGTTTGATTTTTTATTTTTATTAAGTTTAGTTCACATTTGGTTAAATGGTTTACGGTTTGATTCAGTCTTTCAAATTGAACCGTATCAATTAGCCATAAAATAAAATTTTATGGAAAGAAACAAATCTACACCTCTCTTCCCTTCTTTCAATTCACTACAACCAAAAAATATATTATTGTTAAAATATATGTTATTGATTTTCTTGCATTAGACATTCCACTCCATTAAATAAATAAATAAAAAAGGTTTTGAATAACAAAAAAAATTATGGTGAACTGTTTAATTTTAAGTTTCAATAATTTGCGAACCGAATTGTACGATTATGTTCAAATTAAAAAAAAAATACAAACCATTTATTTTAGGTTCAGTTCCATAGGGCAGGCAAACTATGTTGAATCAAACCATGCCTTCCCCTAGTATTGATGAACACAAATGTTAATTCTTTTTCTAGGAGAGAAGGAGTCACTTTGACTACCATGCCCCTCCCTCTTTAAGCATATTCTTTGTAGGTGTCATTATTGTTTGTGCTCATCTTGTATAAGTCCTATATTGAAGGAGCTATCTCCACATTGAATTTATATGGCTTATAGAAAGCCTTCACCAATTTCTACCAAGTATTAATTTGATTGAGAATGAGCTAAGCATGCTAGGCTAGTATAGATCTTATTAGGTTGTCCTTGAAATTTTCAACCATCTACTCATTTTGTGTACATATAACTTGCTAGTTCCATCATATTTTTCAAATTTTGGTGTCTTGAATTTCTTCAGGAAAACTTAGGTATTCATTGTAACCAAATCAATGATTTCAAATTCATTGGGCCCCTAAATGTCCTTTAACTTTTCTTCAATTTGTTAGGTTAGCTTCTTCTCAATTTCCTTATGTCTATCTTTTACCTCTTTCCTCAAATGTTCAAAACAAGGGACCATGTCAACTACAAAGATGGGTCCATTGTTAATTGTCTATTTAAGCCCTGAGTCAATTTCCATAACTTCTTTATTACATTGGTTTTCTTTGAGGAGACATATACTATTAATCAAAATTCCATTCCTTCAGACAAGTTTGACATTATTTGTTCTAAGGAAGTGATTCTTTAAATAATCAACCCATTAGAGTTGTTGTTGTTGTTGCTAGCATAGGCTTAATAATAGGCTTGATTGCTTCTAAGAAATCCTATCAAGAATCCAACCTTGTTAGCAATTCTTCTTTCTCTTTTTCTTTTCTGCTTTTTTTTCGCTTTTTTTAAAATGAATAAAAGTTGATAAGTAAATATTTACGAGGGCCCTATCTTACACGTAGTATCTATAAATCTTCCTATTTGGTAGATTGGTTATTTTACAAAGGAATGAGATAGGAAGGATATAGGAAGGGTAAAACTCATAACATAACAATTAAGATTAATTAAGGAAGCAAAATATAGAGGGGGTATAAATAGATTGTGAGTATGAGAATCTTAGGGGATTACTTATAATGAGTATTTTATAGAATTATTTACAGGCTCATGTAAGTTGAAAGACTAGAAAATTTACAATATAGTGAAAAAGAGAAAATTATCTACAATTTTTTTGGGATGATATGAGGACATTTTATATTCACAAATCTTATTTCTTCTTCTTTCTCCTTAATATTTTAATTAATTTTTTTTTTTAAGAAATTGATGGGTCCTATAAGCATAAGGACTATGGAAAACATGGCCATATAATAACTCATAAAGAATTGGAGGAAAAAATGCTTAATTAATTCTATCCTAAGAACTTTTGATTTTTTTAATTATTAAAAGACAACTATTATTAATGAGATTATCAAAAAGGCAATATATACACAAGTATTTGCAAACCTAAGTAAATTCAATTTTATTATCGCTATTTCATTTTATTTTGTTTCAAAGAAAAAAAAAAAGAAGATATGAATATTTACAAATTTTCAAAAGTAGATTAGGATAAGTAATGCCATATGCAATATGAAGGCATGTAGATGTAAGGGACCAGCAATTAATTGATAATGTGGAATTTTGAAGAATTAGAATTGCAACTTTATCCCTTCAGGCTTACGTATGGATCGAAAGTAGTTATGTTGATTGAGTTAGATCTACCCATTCTTTAGACATAGAAGTTTGACATTATGGCAAATCAAGTAGGCCTTACAGCTAATTTGGATACAATTAAGGAGATTAGGAATATTACAACGGCAAGAATTGCTACATATCAGCATAAAGTGGCTAAGTACTAAAATCAGAAGGTGGAACACAAGGTATTTTGGCCTAGAGACTTAGTTTATAGAAAGTTAGAAGCAATTGGTGCCCAAAGAAATCAAAGGAAACTTGGTGCAAATTGGGAAGATCCTATTAAGATCTGGGAAGTCGTAGGTAACAAGGCTTATCAACTAGAAAGGCTAGATGGAACAATCATACCTCGTACATGGAATGTCAAGAATCTGAAGCTTTACTTTGAATAGTTTCTTTTCAATTAAAGTTTGTTTCTATTTTCAATGAAATGTTCATTTCAAGTTTACGAGTATCTCTATTTTCCATCACTTTTATTCGTGATCAATGCGTAATTAACAGATTAACAAAGTTCTAGCTGTATAGCAAACGAACTAATACCTAATAAGTTCTGATTTGTAACGGTTAATAAGCTTAGTATTGATTGACAAGTAATGTCAAATTTTCATTGCTGAGCAATCAGAGTTAACAAACTCTAAGCTGCCTTCAGTAGGTAATTCCACGGCTAAGAAAATAAAACTTTTACCATCTAAAGGTTCACGTCCTATGTAGCTAATGAATGATGTGTTTGTAAAAGACATTTTAGCATAAAATGCATATGAAATAAAATGTACCGAGAATAAAATGTGTAAAGTGTGAAACAAAGCTCTATTACAACGAAATGGTAGGCATCCTGACTAAATTGTCCATAAAATGATTATGCAAACAAAAAGAATAAATCAACTAACTCCTCAAGAGTCCAGAACATTTTTGCTTTTGGATTGGGAAAAAGTATTACCCTAATCAGTAGAACTCAAGACCTTCTTAGAGCATATATCTTTATCAGCACTGAAGGTCTTAGAAGAGTTGCAAGCTTCCTTATAGACATTGGGGGTCTCCTTTGATGATGATTCCTCGTCATCGGTAGGAACAATGCTAGCTTTAATATTGTTACCTTGCCCTTCAACCTCTATCTTAACTTCTTTGCTGGATTCTTCATCACCACTATTGACATCACCATCATCAATATCAACAAAGTCAAGGCATGACAATTCATTGTCAAGGTGAACCTTTAAAATCTCTTCCCTTGCTAGTTAGATCCCTTTGCAAGAACTTCTTTTAAAACAATCCTTCATATTGCCAACTAGGAGTCCCAATATCTAGTGCCTTCCTCAATAGAGGCCTTCCTGTTTGTTACCTCCTCTAATTTGGCAACATAAGCTTTGAGTTCAGAGCCATTTATCTCTAAGTTATTTATTTAGACTCTCAACTTATCATCCTTGCCACTCATCGAGGATAATGTTCTTCCCAACCCTTTGCATTTTTCTCGTTTTTTGCAAAGCTCCTCTTTTAGGTCCTTGATCTTTTTGTAAAGCTCTTCATTCTTGGTCTTAAGGCTCAAGACTTCATCAGCTACTAAGATTATGCTAGCTTCTCGGTAAAGAGCTCTTCCTATAGCTTCTTAGCCTCCATCTCAACCTTAATCCTCACATTCTTACCCGTAGAGTTTGAGCTTTTGAAGAGTTATAAGCATCCTCAACTTTTTACAATAAATTGATAAAGCCTAATAAGTTAATCATTTCTCGACAATACAAAAAAAATTCAAGCATACAAATTTTCATTTCCTTTTCAACCTCATCTAAGGCTATTAGAATATGGTTGCTAATCTACATGCAAATAAAATTAGGTCAACAATGATTCAACCATAAATGAAAAACATCACGGTTATTGAACTTACATCATACAATTTAATGGTAATATGGCCTTCATTATAACCACCTACCTATCTATATCCTTTCGTACAATCTTTTTCCCTTAGGGAGAATGACCCCCTCCATCAAGGCTAAGGACTTTATCCTATCACCCAAGCCTGAATCAATGTATAAGATATTGTTGCTCTAATAAGGCATGAAGTATTCGCCCACTTCACAGTTGGGGGACAAACTTAATGGAAATGATGCCAAGAGCTTTATTTCTTAAAGACTCTTTTGTCTTCTTATCTAAACCCTTACTTTTCTTAGATGGAGGTTAGTCGGCATACTCTTTCCTACTTTTCTTCTTGGAACTTAGCTCAACATTTATTTGGTCTAACGGGTTGTCCACCATCTCTTGAGGAATAACATCAACACTGCTATTACCAGCAATATCCTGGCTAGCTTCTCCAAGCACTTCTTCCCAAAAGGCATTTATCATAGAAGGAATCGCCTCAAGCTATATAGTCCCAACAACTTCTATCTACTTAGTGCCTTAATCCTTATTGATAGGAGAGATTTCCTTCTTCTTCTTCAGAACAACAGTCTCCTTCACCACCTTCTCTTGAGTAGTCTTTTTTAGTGCAAGTAACTAATTAACAAGAACTTTAGTAATTGCATGCTTATCAAGCTTTTGTTTCTTGGCCTTTGCTTAAGCTAATAATTTCATAGGATTTGTATTCGCTGTACGTATGATTGCATAAAAAAAAATGAGAGTATTATAAAAGGAGAAGGGAAAAATTAAAAAACTTACTAGTTTGTGCTGAGAGTAGCTAAAAGGCAACTATTCTCCCCTTAAGTTACGAGAATGACTTTCCTCTCATAACTCTACTCAATACAGTAGGTAGACCAACACTTACCTTCATTATCAAAGAAGATTGGCTCCCCCTTTTCATATCATTTTATAATTCTCTCGACATCCCAGAAAAATATCTTATTCCTTTGCCCCTCTCGAATCTTTTTAGCAACAACGGCATCATTCGACAATAATTCAATATCCTTGGTACGGTTAGGCTTGGTCCATTAAGTCCAAAAATCCAATTCTTCATCCAACTTGATTAAGACATATTTGTCATGCCACTTATAAATTTTAGACTCTAACCCTTCTATGAATTTACACCTATGCTAAGCCACCATAAAGTACTAACCATCAGGCTACCTCCTCATTGAGAAGACATATCTACATAACTAGGGTATAGCCTTAACCTCAATCTCTTCACATATGATCTCAAATGCAATGAGAAGCCTATAAGTATTAGGAGAAACCTGGCGTAATAAAAAAATAATTAAGAAACTATTTTTGGAAAATGAAATATGGAAGGCATAACCCAAAATCAAGATATTTCAAATATATTTAGAACTCACAATCTGTTAGAAAACACATTCTTTCATCCTCTCTCGACCTACGCAAATGCCATGCATTAGGGAGATCTCGTCAATACTTATTATATTTCATAACGAGTGTCCTAATAGCACAACTTACTACTTTATCTAGATAATTAATGTTATAAACTACATTATCATACAAATACGTAGTAGTCAACCTTTCCTCCCTATCATCAAGGTATTTATCCACAAGAAGAGCATTAATATGAGTGAGTTTTTCCCATTGCTCCATCTTGCTCTTTGCTAAATTACTAGAAGAAGATGCTGAATCGTTCCTTCTTCGATGGGGAGAAGTAACCTCAGATGCAGTCACTTTAGAGTCTAAAGTTATAAGTTAATGAATGACATTTCAAACCATACCTAATGAAGTTTAAGTTAATTTCAACAAAGAGATCTTGAAAGCAAAGGAAAATTCTGAAAGTGGATATAAATGAGAGAGGAGCAAGAAATGTTAATTAAAATGAAAAAGTTTTTATATATAAGCGATCCCCTCTCGAAAGTCTAACGTACTACTAATAAGGATGTGAGCTTTGATTAGACGGTCAAGCATGGAAGAATGACACATTTCATTGATTAGATATCTAAGTGATATGGTACCACTAACAATTAATGGACTTTACGGTGCAATAATAGAAAAGTGAATGAGCTATCATGTGTGTCATTATAGAAAAGTAAAGGAGCAAGAAAGTTAAATGGTTGTGACCTTTCACTTAGAATTCAATGGAACTTGTTTCAAAAATTAAAAATTACATACAAGCTAGTCCAAAGGACAACCCATATTCAGGTATATTACTGGACATCTCGAGAATGCCTGATTCTGACCTTTGCCATTTATAAGGTAGGAGCAAATGTTGATAGCTAGATTTAGCCCTAAAATGTTACTCAGCAACTTGACTACTAAGAGGCAAATTAATGTTGTTTCTAATAAAGCTTAATAAGGGCTTAGTCTATCTAATAAGCCTTAAAGCCTAGCCTACTTATATATTTGGTTTGAACTTAAGAAAGTGGCATGAAAAGTTATAACTTAGTACAATCTCATTACACAGTGGCCAACTACTCTTATCTTTTAGGCATATGCCTCAATCGAGATCACTACATAGTCCACAACTAATGATTATTTTCTATTACAGACACCCGATATCTACCAATAAATAAAGGAAGGAAAGCATTATAAGAACACTCTTATGCCTTTCAATACTTCACTCACTTGTTTCATCTTTCCTTTACAAAAACCATCATTTACTTAAGCATCAGAGTGACTACACCAAACTAGCCCTAGTACTACTTAGCCTTTTATTTCTGCTTTTACAAGACTAAAGCTCAACACCAAAATCACCCGATAATAGTAGCTATCACATCTGTATGACTTTCTCTATTAATAATAAATAAGCACAATTCCCCTTCACTTGAAAAGCAATATGGAAAAGGTTCTCTCTCTATTTATTCTCAACAATTAGGTTTATGCTCAAGGCCGTTCTCAAAACAAGTGTCATCATTTAGTCACCTTTTATCTCCATATGTCTCAATACCATCATCATCATAATAATATTCCATAGCCACTTTAAGATCTTCAAGTTGCTCTTTCCCTTTGGTCTCATCTTCATTATGAATCTCTAATTGAAGCATCTCTCCCTTAAGTACCATAACTCGCTTGTTTAGTCACTAAGAAGCAAAGTTTCAGCATCTTAAGCATTTAAAGCACTTAACTTGACAACTCTTACACCCTAAACATTCACTTTCATCCCTCTTAAGGGGTTGGTTCATAGCTACTTTAACCTTAGTATCTTAACCAACATTGATTTGCCTTGTAGGAATCTTTTTGGTCCTACCACTTTCCTAAATTACCACTCCCCATTCATCCTTTTATTCTTAGTTAGTAGTCTCTAGGAGGTAAAGAAGACCAGTAACTTGTAGTACGATAGGGTTGTTTCTTCTTTGTAATCTAACCTTTTAGGCAAGTTGGATTGCATCATCTAAAGCTTTTGACTTTTGCAACTCTACAATACATCTAATCTCATATTTCAATCCAAAGAAAAAAGCAATGTCCAGTATAGTACTCAAGTTCATGCACTCACTAAGTATCATCAATATATCAAATTCTTGCACATACTTGTCTATACTTTTCCCTCCTTACCTAAATGCTTGCAACTTTCTATATGTTTATTGAAAGTAATAATCATGCACAAATCACCTCATAAAAAAGGCCTTTATGGCTTGCCATGGTTGTACTTCACCTTTTCCATTCCTCCTTTAATTAATCAAGAGATTTTTCTACAAAAGAGCTGTATATTCATGAATTGAAGGGCAATTAACTTGATCTTTGTTACATCATTGTATTCATGATAGTCAAATAATTTTTCTGTTTTATCTTATCAATCTATGTAATCAATACCAAAGCCATTATGCAAATGCCAACATCATAAGCTTAACAGTTTCTATTCCCCTTATTTGTACACCTCCTCTTCCATCAAAAGCTTCCATGTGATTATCCCCTTCTCCTTCACCTTATAAATCCTCTTCCTTTTTCATAAGTGCCCATCACGATATCCTCAACTTGTACCCCTAACTATTTGCCCATATGGTTTGGGTAGATTAATTCACTCTATGAGTGATATCATCATTGGTGGATCATTCTTAAGCTAAATGATTGATGGTTATTGTGAAGAGATCTTGTAATTGTTGTTAAGTGGTTTATTTTGTAGGTTTTGTGACCTATGAGTGTTACGATTGTTATGGCTTCCATCGTAAACTTCAATGTTAGCACAAATACTATCATTTGATATATTGGTATTAAGGATGAAGTTAGATGATCAATGAAAAGTGCGTTTGGGATTAACTATTTGAGGTTGGTTAAAACTGCTAACAAGTATTTAAATAGATGGGTTGAAGTGTTTTAGATTGTGTTTTGATGGTGAGTAAGAATGCTAAAGGCTTAGGGTTAAGTATTTAATGTGTAAGGTAGCTTAGGGAATGGTTAAGAGGAAAAAATTCTCTTAAGAGAATTTTGTTAAACAATTGGTAGCAAGCCCTTCAAGATCTCAACAATGGTAGAAACTCCCAACTATACTAACCAATACACTCCCCAAACTTCACAAGCCACTAGAAAACACTATATACAACTTCACAAGACATTATACACCTCCACAATGCACAGACCACACGTCAAGCACACATAGCTACACTATACACCATTTTACACAAACAACATAAAGACATAATCTTGTTACCAAAACCGTACTTTGATACCAATAATAATAATGTGCCTAGGGAGATAACCATTAAGACATCGATAGCTAACTACTAATCGAACCTCAATATGAATCCTTTACTTCAATGAAGAACTAAGGAAGATAATATCATTAATGGAAAAACATGAGGATAAACAAGCTAAAGAGAAAAAAGGATATGACTCACCATACTCAATTTAGCAACAATTTGCCACAATGCAAAGGATTGATAAGAGTATGGAAATAAAGAGTTTAAGAATCGATATATAATTAGGCCTCATAATAATGTCAAAAGAGGCAACAACAAGTTATTAAGGTTTGAAAAATTATGGGTATTTGCATCTTTAAGCTAATAATGGTACGAAATGACTATAGTATTACTTAGATTAGCAAATCGGCATGGTACATAATCAGTAAGTTGGTAGAAGTGTAGGTCATAATTAAGCAACTAAGAGGAGAGGGATAAAAAATTTAAATAATTTCTATAAGTAATAAACCTCCTAAATTACTTAAAAGTGTAACATGAAAGTAATAGTAAATAAATGATCAATAAAAATAAAATATGCTCAAAAAGAAAATCAGAGAAGGGAAAAGAAGATAGAGCAAGCAAATTATAATGCTTCAGCCTTATGCCTATTATACTCTTCCAACTTTACTATCGAGGACCTCGTATTCCTCAACGAAGTTGTTCTACTATCTACTTTAAAGCAATAAATTTAATGAGAGGTTACAAGCCCATATCCTTTGCTCTATCTCCCTAGCCTAACCTTTGGCTAATCATAGATCTATAAAGATACAATAGTAAGCCTCTCACTAACATCAAGTCCTCACTCTTAAATGTTTGAATAAAATAGTGAGGAAATAATACAAATGGATCCTCTAACAATAAGCACAAAATAAAGATACAAATATGGAATTCGTATGTCTTGATGTATCCTCTTAAATATCTTCTATTTTCTTTGATATGATAAGTAAGACTAATTTTTCACAATAGCTCACAGTATCGGCCTTCTATCTTTGATTTTTTTAATTCCTCTAAGATGTATAGGCTCCTTGATAATGGTTAGAAGAGGTATATTAGAAAAATCTTCTTTAGATCTTAATATGCTCAAGAAAATCACATTACCCTTTTTCATAAGCACTACCTTATGTTTTGTTGTCATGACTTTGATTTTGAATGAATGAGCATTTTTGGGACACAAGCCATGATACTTTGCATATTGAGCATTGGTCTTTCTTGAATGTAGCATATATATCCTTTAAAAAATGATCATTACAGTTTGGAATGATGGAGGAAAGTAGTTTAGATCTTGTACTTAGTTCTTAATCCAAAATGGGCTTATCTTTTTTTTGAATTTGAGTAAATATATTGACCAACTGGATTTTTTTTTTTTTTTATTTAGTCCTTCACTTGCATCTTCCATTCTTATAATCAAATATAGTCATTATTCCTATTGAAGATGGAAAATCATGACATAATTAGATTTTTGAATGACAAATGTGGTCTTAATCTTCCTCCTTATTCTTAGCCTATAATTGCTTGAATGATCTACTAATATATTTTTTTCTAAATACTCCAATAGTTTGGATGAAATTCTATCCCACTTTGAAAGTATAAGTTGTATCTTTGTGATATAAGCTAGTAACTATGAGGAGACAACCATATCTTCATATCTTGCATTTCCAAAAATATAATATCCAATCAAATCTTCACAAATTATCTTCTTTTTACATTTGAAACAAGAAGTATATCACAAATTGCTCATGAAGAAATCAACCAATCCTCCTTTAAATTTACAAAACCTTCTAATAGAAATAACAAAAATTTTTGCTCAAATTTATTTGAACAAAATTAATAAAATAGCCTCCTTAATTTAATAACCATGGATATTTTTCCTATTTAATGGAATGCATTGTATGTACTACCCAAATAAATCCAATAAATGGATTTAGGCCTTCAACCCATCGAAAATCTAACTAGATATTCATTTCGTAATATCTTGTTAAAATACATTCTATCCATATACTCCAATTTATCTTCAACTCTATCCTCTAATCTTAACATCACTTATCAAGTACTTAATTATATTTAAATATGAACTTATATTATTTAAATGTTTTATTGCACACTTAATAAAAGTAATTAATATTAACTTAACACATGTTTCTATTTTCAATAATCAAAACCTAATTGGGAAACTTAATAAGAAGTAACTAGACATTCTAAGATTTACTCTAGCACAATGGCAGATGTAGCTATCGATTTGACGGTTTGGTGTCTAGAATTCATAACTTCTGATCTTCTATTCTCAAAATTGACTAGATAGTAATGACAAAGACTAGCTTAATGGTTTTGGTGTCTAGAATTCATAGCCCTTAAGCTTTTGTTTGCAAAACCAGTAGCACTGTGATGGTGGAGACTAACTAGATGGTAGGCAATCAACTACTTCCACCTATTGCTCTTTTAATTCAAAACCCAAATGACAACATTTATTTCCTTCATTTGGTTTGTTACATCATATCAAAATAGAAATTGGACAATTATAAGCATGTGAAATGGATCAATTGATAATGTTTTGCTCGTCATGCTCAAGTTGGATTCTAAGGATTCGCTTAACTCAGTTTTGAAGTCCCCTTGCCCTTGCTCTTGTAATAAGACCCTCCAAGTGATTCTTATTAATACTCAAAATTGGTGTTAAGCAAAGTAAGATACTATGCATGGGATTCTACTGCAAAATGAAAAGAAATTTAAGTTGAGTAACTATGCCAGAATTGCCCCAACACCATCCATATCCTAACTTTCTTTTCATTTTGCAAAACAATCCTACGTGTAGTGTCCTGCTTTTCTCAATACTAATTTTGAGTATCAACAATTTGACACTGTCTATTTCTAAACAACCTTATGGTGACTAGGACGAAATCTAGAGATACAAATATTACCTAGGGGTAGGGGGAAGAGGGTAGGGTCCCTTATGCAAATCAAGAAGAACAATCACCAGAGCAATATACCCTAGAAGTGCATAAGGTTGAAGTCCATAATCAACCAACTTAGCATCAAGCATAGAATGATGATGGCTCGCATATAGCATAGTTAGAAGCTTTATGTACTAGTTTTGCTAAAGAACTTGAGGTAGTTTAAGCCAATAACCAAGAGTTGTGACAAAGGCTCAATGAAAGCAATACAGCTTATTCCTCTACCCCTTCCCTATAGTAGGTTAAGAGACTAACCCATTTGCATGAGAAGGGGCAATATAGCAACTTAGAGGTAAGGCCCCTACCACAGCAGAAGCAAGGGCTATGAGTAGAAGAAAATTATCAGCAAACTCCGCTCCCTGCTCAAAATGAACTACATGTGCAAACACTTATAGATAGGAGAATTGAACACTTAACTAGTCATTTACCACAAAGAGTGATAGCAGACATGAGCCTACAGGATTTAGAGGATTACATCAAGAAATTAGCTGCAAAAGGGGTTTCTAAAAGAGAAACTTATGTAAAGGCCAGAAAGAGAAGCCCTTTCATTCAAAGTATTATAGCTGAAGTCCTTCTATTGAGTGTTTGACTACCCTAATTTGACACACATGATGGATAAAAGGATCTATGATCATCTAAACATGTTTCGAACATTAAAGGAGCTCTATGGCTTGTCCAATACAATTGCTTGCAAGGTCTTCCCTTCTACTTTGAGGAATTCTGCCGGCAATAGGTTTAATTCATTGAAAACGGCCCCTATTTTCTCCTTTGACCAGTTAGTTGATGAGTTCTACCAATATTTCCCGGCCATCAAACCTTTAGCTAAAGATTCCTCAATTCTAACCTCAATTAGGCAAAAACATAGAGAATTGATCAAAGATTATGTTCACAAATTTAACTAGTTGATGATTGAAAGCACCAACTATGACAAGAGTGTAGCACTTCATGCTATCTACGGAGGAGTCAGGGAGGATTTAAACTTTTTCAAATTTCTCATCAAGCATCCACTGACCTCTTTAGATAACTTTACCAAGAGGTCGAAGAAATTTAGACATTAAGATCATCAAATGCAAGCCAAAAGAGAGCTTAAGAAAGATAAGTATGAGAGAAGGTTAGAAAAGAAGAAAGGCTTTATAAAAGATCAATTAGGAAGGAAGTTTGACATTTACAGTAAGTTAAGCAGACCTCTAGGAGATTATAAAAGGCCAATTATGACCTTTGCTTAGCATAACCCTTTCAACTAACCTATGTTGGATATCTTGATGGAGGAACTTAACTAAGGCTTTCTATCTTAGCTAGAAAAAATGAAGAATAATCCCATAAGAAAGAACTCTAATAAATATTGCAACTTTCATGGAGATTGAGATCATAATACAAACAAGTTCATACATTTGAAAAATGTACTTGAGGATGCTATCCAAAAGGGTTATTTGAGGAAGTTTCTAGTAGATAGAGAGGAGCGAAATGAGTAACCCACCCAAAGAAGGAAGATTGAGCAACAACTTCAAAATGTTGATGCCAGACCTAATAATCAAGATCTAATGGTTTAAGATAATGAAAGGGGAGATAACTAGCTCCTAGAGGCACTATTACTGTGATTTTTGATGGATCACTAAGAGGGAATACTTTGTCCATCACAAGTTCACTTGATATATAAGGAGACCATGTATTGAACCTAAGGAGGAAGAAACATAAAGTTAATGCTATGATTGTTTTTTAGAGGAGGATATGTAAGGAGCATATTTTCCTCATGATGATGCATTGGTCATTACGATTAAAATAAGAAGCCTGATGACAAGACTAGTATTCGATTCCATTAGAGATTGTGCAATGTGACAAAGATGTTTTATTTTTGAATTAACAAAAATCATGCTAAGCAAGGCTTTCTTGATTACACTTCTGCCCCTTGATCATAGGGCATGTACCCTCTGTTGAACTAATATAAATATATATCTTCTACCCAAAAAAATTTAAAAAAAATTCGAAAAAAGGCTTTGTCGATAAACAATATTGATACTGCCACTTTTAGTGAATAGAGAGGCAAATATCTAAATTGGATTTAGCACATGTTACAATTATATGAAAAAATAAACGGATATAATAAATGCATCAAAATCCCTAATATCACGCTTTGTATGGATCCTATTAAATGGATATGAATGGTATATAAGAAAATGGAGTGGAATTAAAAATGGAATGATAAATCTATTTTTATGTTTAAAAGCGTTTAGTGAGCATAGTGAAATATAATGTAAATATAATAGTATTTATCAAATATGCCTTTTTAAAGGTAAAATCAAATTTTAAGAATAAAATCCCCGTTTCAGGAAATTGCCATTACTCTTCGGAAAGCACTTTTAAATAATGAAAAAGGAAATAGAGTCTAGAATTACTATCCTATTTCGGTCTACTCTCGCTCAGCAAATGTGATATAAACCCACTTTTTCGACATTACGCGCAACTTGATGGGAAAAGGATAATGTCAACAACTGTGGCATTCTTTTGCAAGATTAGGGGATCTCTTTATGCATTTTCAACAGAGGATTCTATCCGCACGTTGGTTAAAGATAAGATGGAGTCTTTGTAATTTACCCGTTATTTTAACACGAGTTGATCATTTCTGGATATCTTGTCTCTCAATTCGTCAGTGGTGATCATTTACCTCGGTATGGTACCTATCTTACAAGTTAACAGATTACAATGAAAGAATATAAATAACACTTTGGAAAAGTTATTCAGATGTATATGATTTTACTTTTAAATTTTTTTAAGGGAAAAAAAAAAAAAACTCCGTGATAGATATTCTAACATGATGAAGTTTTTTAATATCGGTGTCATATATAAAATTTATACACATTAGAAACATTAAAAACCAGAATGAAAAATTTGTAAAATTAAGCAGTTTCTTATTATTTATTAATTTTCAAAACACATTTTACAAAATTTCATTAGCACTCACTTTGAAGACGACAGTACGGGACACCAGATCAAAAAGAAAAAAATAGGAAGTACAGCATTGATCCAACTCACCTAAAACATCAGTCAACCCACATCTTGCAAATAAACTCTTTCTTTTTTAGCTTGTGGAGCCAAAACAACGAATATTATGGTGAATGTGGAGTTTGGTTGGTCTAGGGATGAGCAATAGCAGACTTATCAAATTAATATAAATAAAATAAACTATATGTATGTATATATTATTTTTCATGGTTGGAGTTTGAAACTAAACTTTCCTTCGTTTCAACAGCTACTATTCTAATCGTTCTTCCAATTGAAACTTCGTTTGCGATCTAGCCCCTCAGATTGACTAAGACTCAATCCGAATAATGCCTTAAGTTAACTTCTCTCTCTTTATTTTTAATTTTAATTTTATTTTTATTTATGGGTGGTGTGAAATTCGGAAACGGAATAAAATACGTTAGACAAAAGTGTCCGACCGGAGACGTAGTAATAAGCATCCTAATCTTTTCATTTGCACTAGCTCCTGCGGAGGGATGTTTGTCTAAAAGACTTGGGCGGCGTGGAAGAAAGATTTGGCTTAAAATTGATTGCCGTTATCTTTTGGTTCCGTTGTCTTGTGTGAACACATCCTATAGAATAAATTGTTGGTTATAGCGTCTTTATAAACTTAGTCTATATTATTATATTTGCTCGACAGTGCACTTAATGCTCTAATATTAAAGGAAGTTAGGCGCTCGCTCTACCCCTCTCTCTCTTAGCTTCTTCACAAACCCTAACATCTAGGCTGCCCCTCCCTTTTAAATCTTTTCCCTTTATTCAATATACTCGATTTATAGATTTACCGAACATTACTTTTGATCTCAAATCTGATTTTTTCTTACTATTCCAACTATCATTAATTCATTAGTAATGCAATACTACCCATCATAAGTCTACTTCTATAGATCTGGTTTATTTCAAAATCGTGACAAACAAGTTGAGACTCATTTGATTGTAGATTTTAAATAAGCGTTTTTTTTATATATTCATTTATTTTCATTTTCTTTTTGTCATCTCTTTTATGGGATTTGTCACCCTCATTAAGTTTTCCTCTCTTAAGAAAAAATTTAGTATTGCTTATGTGGAACATTTTAATACTTGAAGAGATGTGTCTATTCAAACCAAGGGCTGATCAAGGGCTTAGTTGCTCTTGAGCTAGGACCGGTTCAACTTAGGTCAGTTCCGAACCGACTTACTCGGCTTGGCAGTTCTACAAAAGGGTTCTTGGACCGTGAACTAGATTTTCTTTTTTTTATTTTTTCTTTTTATTAAGAAAAAATATATTCCTTTATCTTTATTTTTATATTGAAAAAAAAATCACTAATAAATCACAAGAATTTAAAATTTTAACTATTTCATCCTATTAATTGTTGGACACTTAGATTAATAATTTACACTTTCAATAATACATAATTATTGCTATATACTTACAATTGATGAATTGATTAAAGAAGTTTCCTTTTATAAACAACATATCAAGGACAATTTACTAATATAATCAATATAGAACTAAACTTGTGATAGGCAATACTCATTATAATCTTTTATTATTTCATAGAAAACTTTAAAAATTAATATGATCTAGGTGAGAGTGAATGTAGTATTGTAAAGGAAATATTATCCATCTAATATCTATAATATACTTATCATTTTATGTATAACATAAATATATTCCTTATTATTTTTAATTGTATTAAATTATAGATATACTTACATTTTTGTAAATTATTAAAATATATTAATTTATAAAAGTATTTGTTCTCTCAAAAGTTAAGCAAGATTACATAAAACTTGTGATATACTATGCCACAACCCCTTTAGTTATTAAAATAATATATTTCATACCATAACTTTTCATCAACATTAAATATATACGGTTTTAATGATTTTTTTTCTTACAAACTTATATATTATCCGATCTCTATACCAATTTATCGATTTAAGTAATAATACCTATTTAATTTCATTTTATATTTTAATTAAAGGAAATATTTACATTTTTTTAATTTTTTGGGTTGGAATCAATAGGTTAAATCGTCGAGCCTTCTACATACGCTTAGACCTACCGGTTTGGCAAGTCAAGCATACTAAACCACACCGACTTGTCAAACTTGGCAAGTCAAGTTACGGTTCACGCTCGTGACTCAAGAATCTAGGCTCGAACCAAACATGACCCTTCCTCAGGTTTATAACCATTTATTTAATGGAGTCTTTGTACCCCTAACCTTTCATATATTAGTACTTTTTTATCAATCAGTTTGATTAATATAATTTCTTTATATTAAATGAAATTCATCTAAAAAAGAAAGGAAAGAAAAAACAAAACTGCCCACGAAAAAATATAATACTTCACACAAGATTATTAGTTGATCCAATCATGCTTCACAATAAATATTTTAAACATGGGTAATAGTCATTATCAATTTTCATAATCCGAATAAAACAAAACGATATCTATTGCTCACTTGAAATATGCAAGTTCATCGCACATATAATAATGACTCTAATATTCCTCCAAATGTTGTCACTTCCTTACTTTTGTAACCGCTATGATCACAGAGATAAAGAGTGCCCGTGCAATTCTGTTCTATCTTTTGTTCACTAGATAATACATCAAGATGGAAATGACCAACCCGAAAAATTACCACACAGAATTACCGTATGTTTCATGGCATCATTTTGCACAATTGTAGGAATAACAATCTAATCAAAGTGAAAACAATTATGACGATGTAAAAAAGGAACATAACTGATAAAATAACGATGAATTGAGCTATTTATATTAGAATTACATTACACATGAACTTATTTTCTTCTCTTTTTTTCCCCAATTGCATATTCATTATCGAATCTGAAATTTCATTTTTTTTTTCCTCATTTTTAGTTTATATTAAGCCTGAAGCACTTAATATGAACTCCTTGACAAAAAATTAAGGAAAATACATTTTTTTCTTTTAAAAATTATTTTCAAAAATATTTTTTTAAGTCGCCATTGATCAAAGTTAAATAATAATAATAATAATGATAAAATGGTTAACACTGAGTCGGTAGACTAATCTTAGTAAAGATGCTATTTTTTGAAAATTGAATATTTATGGCTCCTGTACATTGATATTTAAATCCAAAATAACTAGCAAGTAATTTAAAAAAAAATTGAAATGTTTACTAAGTTTTCATAAGTTTGACTAATAAAATAACATTGGCAAGATATGATAAGGACTAAGACTTTATAATTTTTCCTAGGGAGAAGTACAAACTTAAGACTACTTTTTGCATACTTTTTATTTAAATCCTAAACGTTATAACATTTCTATTAATCTTCTATTAGTTTGCCATTAACTTTTCTGTTAAGATAACACGTGATACTTTTTATTTGGTCTATGAGAAAATTATAAATTTAAGATTCAATCTTTTTATATATTTTCTACTTAAGTCATAAACACTTCAAAATTTTTATTTAACTTCCCAACGTTTGCAAAAGTTTTGAAAGAAACCCTTCATTAGTTTGCCATTAACTTTTTTATTAACTATTTTATTAACTATGGTATGTGATACCTTCTTATTTGGTCCACACATTTTTACTAGTAGTGTCACACCCTAAATATGGTTAAGTTACAATATTCTGCGGTACCTTCATCGCAACCTCTTCCTATACTAGTTAGCTTGCCAAAATATATGGAAAGTACTTACTTCATCTCCTCAAAAGGTAGGTATTTAGTGTCATAATCTTAAATGTAACCCCTTAATGGGTTGAGATACGCGTCCAATTTAAAAGTTTAGATCAATCATTATTATTCCATTGAAGTTGGTGACTAGAGAATTCAATAGACAGTTGATAACACAATAAAGTATTTCAAATAGCAAAACACACTAGCATAGCAATTTTTAAGTACATGCATAGCACATGCGCATCCAAAACTATATATAAGCACAATTAAGTATAATAACTTACAATCTTTTAGTGTTTAAAGTGTACCCATATATATGTGGTGAAGTATAAACCTACTTACCTCTTAGCTAGTACTCTAAGTGTCGAAGTTTGTAAATCTTTTTATCAGAAACCTATATGACGTGCGAAAACTATGGAATTTAGAAAGGTGGCAAAATGCTATACTGATGGCACAATTGTCAAGATTTAAACTTATTTTTAATATTAGATCGATTTCACCGTGTAGTTATTTAGAATGCATGGTCCGGCAAAGAGATTGAAATACCATATATAATGTATATGTATAGATATCTTGTATTAGAGCAAAAATGATAGTAGATTAATCTATAACAGGTACTACAGCTCTTGAAATAGACTAAAATTTACATGTACCTTTTTGGATTGAGCAATAGTATAAAGTTCTCTATAATAAATAAAATACAAAGTTTTTGAAGTCAAAGTATATGTATTTGCAATTGCAAAACATCAATAGTTATATATACTACATCATATTTGTAAAATAGAATTGACTATAATTGTTACGTAAAGTAATATATATAGGATATTGTTCTAATTATTTCGAAACGTAAAATTCGAATGTTAAATCATATTACAATATCAGGGCTAAAGTCAAGGTGCTACTTTATGATGAAATATTAGGAAAATATCTAGCATGTAAATACGTAGTTTTTTTAAATTATCAAAACTAGTCCTGCTGGATTCGTAAAATCATGACATTCCTGAATATGAGCCGTGTGATTGCTTCTAAGTCAAGGAAATTTTCACATTGTTGTAATGTACATTACTGCCATCATAACAAGAAAATTGAATGATTATAGGCAGCTATAGCATCCTTCATTTATTAATGCAGTATAATTATTTCTATTCAAGTCAAACCCTCATTTAGCATATTAAAGCATTCTTATTATTTACTTTGCTGCCTACCGTACGAAATATACCAAATACAGCACTAATTTACAAAAATATTGTGTAAAACACACAACCCCTTTTTTATCAGCCATTTTATCTAAACTCGTACATAATGCATTTAATTAAAAAGAATACCACTGATGTCCCTTAAATTCCCCCACCTTAAGATCATGTCCAGTCATTTTCTGAAGATTGCAACTACGCACACTTGAATCATTTACTCACAAATCTAGTCATTTTGATGCGTAAGATGATAAATAGCATTCTTCATCAGTTACATCTAGGAAAAATCCTATGAACTCAGAGGAATATGTGCAAAATTTGGATTTAATCACTTTTATAAAAGGACCTCATCGCCTTGGTAGAAACAATGCGTTTTTTTCCCCTTCAAAAAGAGCGATTAATTACCTAGATAATCATGTTAATCGGTAAATTAATTTTACTCACTTCTTATATCATTACCACTATACAGAAACTATTTGGACACAAATTCATCAATTATTTTTCCGGAAATTCTTTTTTTTTTAACTAAAAATCCCCAATTACACGGTTTTCTTTAATAAACAAAAATATTATATATAGCAAACGTCTAAATTATCACAAGCCTTTTTTACTAATATAACATAGATGTTATAAAATGCTTGCATAAAATTATTCTACCTAAAATAATATAGTTTCAAATTTAATTTAAAATTCATAATGGTAGAGCAAGTTATTAAGAACATACTATGTTCTCCAATGATTTCATCAAAGTAAAATCACTAAATAAAACTAAGATAAAAAAAATAAACAAAAAATAAATTTTATTAGACATTTTTAGTACATTTAACAAGTTTGGCAGAAATTGTGTACTCACTGGAATCCAGTACTCCGGTGGCTGATGGCAAATGTGACCCTATTGGAATGAAAGCATAACTGATGCTCATTCCATGGTTGTTTGGGCATAATGTTAGATTCCTAGTTGATCCTTAATCTAAGTCATCTAATATCTTTTCATATCTTTCTTATTTATTCTAAAATTTTCTTACTTCCATAAATATTCTATGTGGTGAGGTTACTGTAGTTGGCCAATAATGTGCGATAGGCATGTCGATCGATCTAAGAGACATCTTAAGCTATCGCCAATCTGCGATGGATATTCTATTTCTAAAAGTCTTTTACAATAGAATTCTTACTTTTAGAGACAAAATTTTATCTCTAAAGATTAATTTTCTCATAAGATGTGGTGAATAAAAGGCTACATTTTAATTTTCCCTAAGTTAAAAGTAACCAAGTTGGTTGCTTTAGTATCTATTGTTGGTCCAAGAGTGATGAAGATACTAAAAGATGTGATATGCAATTGTAAAGTCAACAATCCTAATTGTAAGGAAAAATGGTTAGTTTAGACTCCTCTCAAGCATTTATTTCCACAATTGTAAAGTCAACAATCGTAATTGCAAAGTCAACAATCCTAATTGCAAGTAAAAATGGTTAATTTAAACTCCTCTCAAGCATTTATTTCCACCATTGTTGCATCAAGTCCTTAATAAAAGAGAAATGACACAATGTAGAGGAACAATACACATATATTCTTTCATTGCAAAAGTTTGCGCCAAAGTTGCTAATTTATCTATTGCAACATTCCCCTCTCACTTAACAAACTTCAAACCATAATTTTCAAGGAACAGTTTTAACTTATAAGCATTAATCACATGTAAAAATTATCAAGGCCAATAGTGTCTGGTGATAATAAATAGATGGCTACCTTTAAGTTCATGTTAATATTTACTTTCTTTAATCCTAACTTTTGGCAAAAATTAGTACCTTTAAATAGGCACTATAGTTTAGTTAATAGTATATCAATGCAATCAACTAATTTAGAGAACCCATAATTCATTAATAGAATTCCTCCCTAACTATATCACCAACTAAAGCTTTACTAAGAATAGGATTATTAGAAACATCTCCTTTAAGTTTAACCTACCTAATGTTACATAGATTCTAAGAAATTTTTTTAACCACTTAAAATAATTTTCTATCTTTTCAAGGTAGTCAAGTATTTATGTATCCTCATCTTGATCAATTAATAGTTTGGATATATCACTCATTAGGAGTAAATAGCCTCTTGTTCCTATTTATTTAAATATATCATAATGTAAAACCAAATTTTACATAGATGGTATTTGTATACAACTTCACTTTTTTTTTTGTGCTTTTTAATTCATCTTAAGCCAATCAAGTAATTTTTTATTTAAATTTAGCCTCCTTTTGTCAAATGTCCAAATTAAGTGCTAGATGTTTTAAACTTACAAGCATGAGTGAATGGCATGATGTAAGTCTTCATCCTATGAAGCATATCTGAGACAATAGCTACTACATTTAGACAATTCTTTAAATACTTTGTGCAAAGGGCAAATTATTGTCGTACACTCTCTATAGGAATAGCTTATACAATCTCCATTGGAAAAACTTAACTTTAGAACCTATATTCAAAGACCAAATCAAGATCCATTTTGAAGTTTCAATACATTAGTTCCTTATCAAATAGTACTATGTATCTCTCAATTTTAGTTCATTTCTACTAGGGGTAAAAGCACAATTCAACATTCTATCCAATAGTATATATATATATATATATATTCATAATAAGATAAGAGATAGGAACCCAACTTCTCTCCATTCTATTGAAATTCAAAAATCTAATAGTTAACTAATAAATGCTTTTTATACTTTAGCAAAGGCTTTTGTATTGAAAAAAAAAATAAAGGATGAAACATATCTAAAGGAAGACCACTAATCATTCTAAAATTTAGTATCTTTTTCATTACCTAATTTTGATAGTCCATTTCACTATAGGCCTCTATACCCAAGACTAGTCCCCCCCCCAAGATGCTTGAATATGGAACATGTAGAAAGCACATGGTTAATATGGTAATCCTCCATGATCCTACAATTCCCTCTACGATCTATTCCATGACAACTTGAGATCCAGATAATCATAGAAGGATTATCCAGCTACCATTTCCATTGTTCTTCGCCCATAAATACTCCTAAAGCACTCTAAGTAAAGCATATGATACCCTAGACTCCCATTACACTCTTGTTTCACTCTCAGCTACCCTCTTTCTCTTACACATTATAAATTTGTGCATCAAAGTCCTTACATTAGAGACACTTCTGGTACCTAAAACTCCTCTCTTTATCTTGCAAATGTACCTAGAACTCCTTTCTTTATTTTGCAAATCCTTCTTAATCAAGCACTAATCTCTCTTTTGATTTCGGCTCGATTAAGTGAAGAAATTGGCAACACATACAATTATTGTCCCTTACTCTCTAATTCATTGTTGATTAGAAACATTCACCTTCCATAGTAAGGGAGTAACTGTAGTACTATATAATTGATTCCCTCTTCTTTTATATTTGTATCTTGCTATTAGTGTTCTCACATAAATCATACTATCATGTTTCAACTCTTACCATGTTTAATACTATAAGTTTAATTGCAAACTTTTAAGTCTCTTATACTTATGCCTCCTATATAATTAGGTTTAATTAACCAATGAACTATATTTCTGTAAACCCCACAAATTTAGCTATTTAAGAGAAGGATTAAACCCTAAGACTATAGATGACTTGAAGAGTTACCAAAGCCAAGTAAGATAACAATTTAATAAATCATAAATCTAAATATATTATAAATAGTAAAAACCTTAGGGATTTATCGAAACCCTAAATCACCTATTAAAACCCTAAAACTAGTTTAGGCATCATTAATTGCAATTGAACCCAAAATTGCTCGAAATCTTAAAATCATAAACGTAAACCAATAAAATAGTTAAATATTACACAATAGTAATAAAATTATAGTCGAATATAAATTTCGACTAAATCGCTTATTTATACAAAATTGTAACGAAATTGCCACAATAACTTATAAAAATTATAGTTGTAACGAATACCAATTAAATTGATAAAATTTCACAGAATTTTGAAAACTGATCTATGAGGAGATTCGTTATAATTTATATGATTTGAAAAATTACAGATATTTATTACTAATTTTCATTTTCCCTCTCTTTTAATTTCAATTTATCTCTTGTCTCACTTTCCTTTCTTTCTTTCCTTCTTTAAGTTCCACGTCCATAACTTTTCTCACTTTTGTTTCTTTAATTTGGACCCCCATTTACGCAGCCACGTAATGTTATTTTTTTTTTGTCTTATTTACATTAATAAAAAGTGAACTTAGCTTAAAATTGAAGCCAACATCACGTGAGCAAGGGAATTGATATAAATATGGAAAAAAGAAAAAAAAAATCTATACAAACACACATATACAATCTGTAAACCGTGAGGAAAAAGGAGAGGAAAAGAAAGAAAGAAAAGAGAAAAAGAAGAAGGAAAAGAAGAGGAAAAATACAAATTAATTGGTAAGAGATTTATTTTAGAAAATATATATGTATATTATAGTATACATGTGTAGAATTATAGTATTTTTATAGTATTTTTATGGTATTTGTACATATAACACTAATATTATATGTTTATATACATGAATACCCAAAATTAATCATATGTGTAAATATAAGATTAGGTTTGTATACATGTATGTACATAAGTATATAGTATGTATTATGTATTTTTTTTATACATAACTATAATATACATATATGTACCGTAACTATATATATATGGGTCTACATATATGATTATATAAATATATATATACATATATGTGTAGTTGTATAGTATATAGTAAGGTATTTTTATGAGTATGTATATAAGATATATGAAAAAATATATATATATATATAATAGTATACGGCATATTATGTATGTAATATTTAGTATACATATTTTATGATAAATACTATATATTTTATAAGTATATATATGCCGAATATATATATGTATATATTTATAAGTATGTATGCCGAACATATATGTATGTCTTTCTTGGTATATATATACATGTAAGACACATAAATAAATAAATACAAAATATATATAAATATATGAATATGTGTATAAGAGTATGTTTTAAATAAATACATATACATATATCATACATGTAACATATATAGTATATATATATATATATATGATACCGTAATTTATAATTTTACAATAACATAAACCATAAATTATATATTATAAGTATTGGAATAATATATATATATATATATGTATGTATGTATAATTGTGAGGTACATAAGAAAAATAAGAAAATGAGAAAAATAGAAAAATATACCCAAAATAATAAAAATAACAAACATATGATTTAAATAATTATTAAATTATAAATATGTTACGAAAAAGCAAAAATCAATATTTTATAATTTTTAAATTTAAATAATAATTTTTGTGATATTTTTGTATCACAATTTAAGTTACGAGTCACAACGTCCAAAACGAATCTCGTTACGAGAAAATACGCTCGAAAACGATCAAAATGGACTATAAGTTCATAACGATCTGAGCTAAAACGAAAAAGTTGCACGCGATTCGATAAAAAGCCCGAATCAATAATTACACGTAAGTCAATAATCAATTTAAGTAAATAGTACGATTTAGCATACTAGTTTAGTTATTACCAAACTTATTACTTTCCATATTTCCCTAATTTAGGTGATCCTGAGATCGAGATCGACTTACTCTTGGACTAATATAATCCCTGACATCATTTATGACCAAGTGAGTACTCCTAATAACTCTATACTTATTTTGTGCTTGTAGTTAGTGCATATGAATTAAAGATTAATAACTTGATGCATGGGGTTCAGGTTATACATGTAATTGCTATTGATTGATTACTATGTAAAATACTGTTAAATGTTATTATATAATTAGTTGTTGCATTATTTGGATGATTTGTTGATAATTTTTTATCACCTCATAAATTGACTTAATCATATTCAACTAAGCAAAAATTAAACGGATCATGCATAGATCATGAGCATTGCATATAATGTTCCAGCCGTTACCTTACGCAGTTAGTAATGAGGGGCCTGGAGGGATGAATTCCCACATGATTTGATTAGTATAGTACAGGAGCATTGGTACAACAAGACCCTACCCTTGGTTCGTGGATTTTATTGGCACCGGAGACGCTAACCGTGGGTGGTTGGGGGTCGCGTCTAGAGACCACCACTGTAGGGTGTGAGTGTGGACTGCGTGAGCCCGTTCACTGCTAGACCTGGTTATTTGTATACTATTGATTGATGGAAGTAGAAACATGTTCTATGAAACAGGGAATTCCTATATAATGATATGAGGGTAAAAACCCAGGTGTTAAAGCCCGGTTGTGATTGGTGCCGATGTATCTCCAACCCTTACTTCGGAGGGCATTAAATTCCGATGTTATATGCAGTACCGGTCAACTGCATATATATTGTTTGGCATACTGCTTGTTAACTTGTTTGTTGGTATAGTTCGAAGGTTAACTCACTAAGCTCTTGTAGCTTACTCCCCAATAGTTTTCTCTTGCAGGTTGCTAGACGATTGGGCATGGGTTAAAAACGGAGGGTTGAGTGTCAACGTCGAGATGAGATGCATAGAAGTTAGACTCTGAGGACAGACTATATGGTTCATTGGAATTCTTGTATTTTATATTTAAATTTTGTGACTTTAGTAAGTTTGAGTTTTAGAACTTTTCTACCTAATCTTATTATTTGGTAGGAGATACCGATTTTCTACGATTCTGTTGGACTATGGCTTATCGGATATCCATAGTCACATATATGTGATTGTAAGATAAGTAAGTTAAATAAATAAAAACTTTAGTAATTAATTATTGTTACAATCTCTGACTTGCAAGATGATTTTCAAATTATGGGTACACACATGATGTGAAAATTTTAGGTAATCCTACTAGCCCTCCTGTAGGGTCATGACAACTCCTCTCTCCATGGCTTACCTATGAAAAATATCCTACTTTTGTTCTAATTTTCATAAGATGGCTATAGGTAAAGGCACTACTTACATGTAATAAGAGGAGAACTTGTAAAAACCAATTTTACTAAAATTCTTCTTCTTGCCATACTTACCAACTTCCTCTTTCAACTCACTAATTTGTTATGGACATTCTCAATTGAAAAGGAGTACTTTATACTAG
The DNA here is from genome assembly GCA_024138005.1 of Lumnitzera racemosa. NCBI lineage: Eukaryota > Viridiplantae > Streptophyta > Magnoliopsida > Myrtales > Combretaceae > Lumnitzera > Lumnitzera racemosa. Next base: position 40,644,347 of record JAMXBC010000003.1, read on the forward strand.
TGGGTTAAGGCCTTATCATTGTAAATTCAAAATAAGTGTCAAGGAATTAGCTTTTCTCATGGCCAAAATTTTAGTATTAAAAATTCTTAGATTTGTATCACTATGGGAAAAAATCTCTTTTGACTTTTGTATATCTATTTTTAAGATCAACTAAGAGACAAACAGATACATAATATACATCATGCATCAAAGAGATTTCACATAAGTTTTCCTTATAAGAATAAAATCATCAACATATAATAAGTGAGAAAATTTTATAATCGAACCTCAAAGTTTAGTTAGTAACCAGTTGCCTTCTTGTATTGCCTATTTAGTTAATTGATAAACGAAGAAGGCAAGAAAGGATCACCTTACCTTACTCCTCTAAATGAATAAAATTTTTCAAGTATAAAACCATTTATTGCTACTTCATTTAGGAAGATGGTAGACAAGAAATGATTGTTTTTATCTACTAAGATGGGAAATTTGGAGCTAACAATGCTAATTAACAAAACTGCATTTAAGCCCATCATAGGCTTTCCCCATATTTAATCTAATGAATATCTAACCCTTTTTCCCTTACTTTTCTAACTTATGCAAAATATCATCCATTAATATAACAATATTTGAAAATTCCCTGCCTATTATAAAACTAGCTTAGCATGGTTTTATAAGGAAATCTAGGATAGGCCTTTCCTTATTCCCTAATACATTTGTGATCATTTTACAAAATATGTTAAAAATTCTGCGGCCTAAAATTAAGTAACTTAATTAACTCCCAAACTTTTAGGTATTAGGATGAGCAAAATTTGCAATTGTTGAGAAGCTTAACTAATGAATATTTATTGTCTAACTAAATTACCTATAATATTCCAATATTTTCTAAATGAAAACCTACGTAAACCATCTTTCCCTAAGGCTTTAAAAGGTCTAATAGAATATAAATCATCCAAAATCTCTTCTCTATTAAGGTTCTTACTGAGAAATACAATTTAATCATTTAATAGACCATATCATAAAATCGTATGGGATTAATCATAGGAACCATAGGTTGCCTCATCAAATATGGATTTTTGAAGTGATTATCTATGTAGGAGGTTATGTTAGTTGGATCAATTATCCAATATCTTACATTATCTTGCAAGGTCGAAATTTTATTTCTACTTCTTCCATTTAAAACTACTACATAAAGAAATTTTGTATTGAGATCTCCATCTTTTTAACTGCATCTTCTTGACTTTGCTCTAACCTTTTGTGTGTAATAGTAGATTTAAGACATTTTCAATGTTCATTTTAGATTTATAAGAAACCAATCTAGCCTCAAACTTTTAGATCTTTCAATACCAATAAACTATGCTAATAATCTTCTTTCTTTCTTTCTTTCTTTTTTTTATTGTCAAAAATTATTTTGAAGATACTTTTATTTCAAGCAAAGTTGACATTTGATGTCACAAGAACCTTCAATAAAGTCACTATTATTTTTAGACTTAATGTAGTAAATCAAATCCACAAAATTCGGATGAGATAACTACAGAGGATGGAATTGAAAGGGCCATTGCATCATTGATATTACTATTGTGTTTGCACTAAAATTGAGTAGTAATCAAAAGACCATTAGATACATGAATTACTGATTCATAGGGGTGGGGGCTCTTTGAGGCATGATTCATCTAAGCTCAATAAATACAAGTTTGAATTACAATTAATGAAATGTTGCTCATTAGACTAGATCTTTTGGCCTAATGAAACCTAAGTCTAACATACCATGATTAGCCATACATGCAACATATGCTCTAGCATGGCTTTTATCTTACCCCCATTTTTAAGAATAATTTAAAACTTCATTGAAATCCCCTAATATACACAATAATGTGCCTTCAAGATTATTTACATATCCCCCTAAATTTATTCCATAATTCTACTTTTAAGTTAATCCAAATTTACATATATAGTCGGTAAATAACAAGAAGGATTTTAGTGACTATTGGTCGTGGTTTTTCATTTAGCTTATATTAGACTTTCCTTTTGACTTGTAAAATAGAAAAGCTGTTTGAACGGGCATCAAAATTTCCTTCAACATAGCTACTCTGATGCTTAAGAAAGTCTTAAGTCCAATATAGAAAACCTAATGGCTAGTAGTAGAAAGTGAGTAAATCACCTTCAAGCATATATGTTCGAGATTCTGAAAAGCCTAACCCCCTTAAAAAGTGCATGATTGGGTCTTTTATAGTTGTAGGCTGATGTAATCTGCACTCCTAACTTAGGAATTAAGCTAAGGCCTACCATGTTTCATTAGGTAATGTATAGGGCACATGTGACAGCATAACTTATAATACATTAACACCCATCAAGTTCCATTGCCAAGCAAGTTACAATTGCTGGACCTTGCTAGGTATAAGGATGAGACACTTAAGGGTCGAGCCTGATGGTTGCCCCATAAGTTATGGTTTTGGGCTTAGGTCGTCTGCAGGGTTTCTAGCCTTCCTACTAGGCTCTAGGGTTGGCTATCAACATTTACCCCCTACTTTCTTTAAAGGCTAGTCATCAAAGAGAATCTTTCTCACCTCTTGTCCCTTATTATGCACTCAATGCTCTAGCTGTTTTGGTTGACCCCTGTTACGCCTTATCAAAGTTTTACTACTCATGATCATTTGAATAGTGTGCTTAAGGGTAATTATTTTATTCCTAAGGGTTTTTTTGATATTGGTATCTATTTAAGTGTCCCATGCATTAGGTGTCATTGGGATTTGCAAGCATCATTTTTCCATGTCCATCATATTAAGTAATGGAGTTTTACATATATAGCTAGGGGCACTTGAGAGCCTAAGAATCCTAGGGCATCAAATTTTCTAACCATTCCCATTCATTCTTCCCTTTATAAATAGGAATCTTATGGGTAGCATAGTATTACATAATCATTTTTCCTCTCCTCTCCTCTAAAAGCTTTTCTTATAAAGAATCTTCAAAATGCCAATCTCCTAACTTTTTATAGCATCTTTCAGCAGAAGAAGATGTTGCAATGGATCTTCTCTCCTAACCCCTAAGTGAAGCTCTAGATTTTCATTTTACTTGTAGGGTACCTCTAGACTTTGAGAGGAGGTCACTAAATGATGGCCCGAGAAGCCTTTGTATCCCATTTTACATAGGGAAGTGGCCTAACAACTGTCTACCTCCTTATGGGGATTGTAGGCTTCTTGAATTCATCCTCCTAAGTGTCCTACAATTGTCAAGGGGGTTTCAAACCTTAAATGAGGCAGCAGTTCAACCATCATTGAAGGGGCAGTGGTACTCCATTATTTTCTTCTCTTAGGATGGTTCTTACCCCTTTGCGTTCTATCTAGGTACTCAAGGCTCTTCCAAAGAGGTCAGTAATGGCATCTCTTACTATATCATTTTTTTTTCTCTTGTACGAACCAAGTGCACTTGTTTCTTATAATAATAGTAGCAATATACTTAGATCTATATGTCATTCTTACTCTTTGTAAATGTCATTAGGTTACATATGAAATGCCCCCTTTTTTATTTTGTGAAATTTGATTGTCTTCTTCTTTTTATTTTTCTTTTTCATCCTCCATCTTTTCTTTAATTTGACTTATTGCTATCAAAAGGTTAAAACCTTCACTGGTAAGATCTAATTATTGTCTTATCCTTAGGAAGTGCTTAGTCGCATGGGGTCTTACTTCAAAAGATAGACAAGGCCTGTGGTCTGTTAAGACAAGTTAGTCATCCCATTCTAAGAAGATGATCTCTAGTTGAGGCTTGTGATCTACTCAAAAGAACTAGCCATCCATTTCAAGGTAATGATCTTTAGATGAGGCTTATGGTCTGCTTTGGTAAGTTAGTCATCCTATTCCAAGGAGAAGCCTTTGGAGGAGGTTTATGGTCTATTCAAACAAGTTGGTCACGCCATTCTAAGGAGAAAATCTTTAGACGAGGCTTGATTGTTTAGGAAAATGAAAAAAAAAAGTATTGCAATTTTTGAAAATATTAAAAAAAATATATGGCAAAGTCAAAAGTAATACAAGAATTTGGCTTACAAAATGTTCTATTAAACACCTAATTTTAAATTGCTTTGAATTACATGTTCGTGTAATATCCCAAAACCTGAAAAGCTACAGCTTGCTACATATCTTATCATGTACTAATACATTAGGTGTAAACAATTACTTAAAGCTCCAAACTTATTTATTAAAATCTCCAAATGATTCTAATAAAATTCAGTTATTAATATAAATTCAAACTAACTTCTAAATAAATTTTATAAAACTCTAAACAAAAATTTACTATTTGTAAATTTGTAAAACAAACTTCAATTATCCTAACTCAAAGTTATTCTCACATAGAAATTCTAGTTGCCACTTTCCATCCTAGTAAACTTAACTATCAAATTTAAAATCATCAAACTATGTAACATCTACTCAAAGTACTTGTACTTGAACTTGAAAAATTACGTAATGGGGAGCTAAAGCCTAGTACGGAAGTAACAAAAACATATGCGCATGATACACATAATCACAAATCACATGCAAACATATTAATAACTAATGTAGCAAGCACCGTTTATTATTTTTGTGTATTAGCCAACAACCAACAATGTCTTGACATCTTAAGACTTGGGATGACTCATGATTAATAGACGAGTAACATACATACACATGCACTGTATAAATATTAGTATAGGTTTTACCCATCACTTAGTCACTTTTCCTAGAATCTAGCTAAGTCATCTCAATAAAGAGCTTCTGCTCAAGACAAGTTATACAACAAGTGCCTCACCAACCCAATTAGACTTTACCAAAGGGAGATCAGACCAAGCTAAGCATAAGTAGTATAATATTTAATAAGTTTAAGTTTGAATCAATTCCAATTAAACAACTACTATAAACGAGTACAATAAGCAAAAATATATCATATACTTAGATTGCTTGACTCAACGAAACCTAGTAACTTAAAACTCTTAACACCTAATCACAAACACAAATATCATCTTTAAATTTTTGCTTTATCAAACCACCACTTAACCCTTTAATCCACCCTTCATCACCTTTTTTGAACCCTAGGACTAAACACACTTTCAATCCTCTAAACCAGTTCTTACCTACTCATAATGTACATAATACACACAAATTACATACACATGTACACCTTAGATATTCATACCCTCCTATTTATGGACATGCTGTATACCCTTACTTCAATACACACATTCATCACACTTATACACATACTTACATAGTGTGTAAGTTATATACGCCATGTACACAACTCACAATGCATGCCATACATCACATACCATACATATGTAATGTTTCTTATACCATGCATATGTACAGACCTCCTATACACGAGGTTTACAAATCTTATATGTACACAAGCCTCTCTAATTTCATCTCATCCTCCATCTAGCAACACTCCTACTCACAACAATAATGATTCTTCTACATCTAACATGAATTTTAATGACATTAATAGCATTGAAATACATGAAACATACAACTTACTTGTTTACTATAGAAAACTCTTGCACCATAAAAAATATTGCTTCACCTGTAAAGGAAAACACCTAAATACAATATTTTGTCAATATATATTAAAATCTATCTCTAACTTCATCAAGATAAATCTTACCTCAAGATCTCCACCAAACCGTTGTTTAAATGTCTCCTTCCCTAAAATGCGATTCTTTACTCATTAGCAATACTTTGGCACCAAAACCACAAACTATCTTACATAATGTTAAAGATTATTCCTTTTGTCATCAAAATACTCAAACATTAAAAATCTTAACTCACAAATCTTGTATGAAAAATCTCTTCCTACGAGCAAAACTCCTAGAAAAATTTGCAAATCACCATTCCTTGGTGATTCTCTAACCTTAGCTAAGGAGAAAAATGAATTTCATGAGTTTTCTCTATGTAAACTTACCAAGAATCCTCAAAGGATATTTCTCTCAAAATCTCCTCTAATCTCACAGAAACAAATTGATCTCATGCTCTTAATGGTTTTGGTGCAATAATTCTATTCATGAGAAGTTCATGTATTAAGGAGAGAGAAGACTAGATATGAGATGTGTTGTTTAATATGCAAATTTTTAAGGTGCAAGATTTTTAATCTTTTTTAATGGACCAATTTACCCTTACTCTTTAAATGACCAAATAAAATATTTCTTATTAACATTTATTTGCTTATTGGTTAGCGTTTTACAATTCAATACACAATGTCATATAGCTATGCTAGACACAATTTCATGTAGTCATAATGAATATATAATTTAATGCTATTTACTTTAATGCTATTAGCATTTTTAGAGCTATTAAGTTTTATGCTCTAAAAATTCATGATTTTAAACAAACTAGAGAAGTTTTAGAGGGGAAAAATTCTAAAGACAAATGGTATACCTTCTTTAAAAAACCAATGATAATCATCGAGCCAAAAAAAATCTAACTTCCTTGTTTGGGCTTACCCAATTGCCAACTAAAGTTATGGCGTTTTTAGAACATTAAAAATGATAATGACAAGTTTAGGATTTCAACTAGAATGGTTACTTGTATATTGCATGAGTTTTACACTATACATAGCATGAGAGGAGTAATGTGAAAATGACACATTGTGGGATAACTAAAAGAAAATGACAAGGAGGTGTCTTAAATGAATAAGTGACAGATAAGGAGTGAAATCCTAGGTGTCAACCTTATAGCTTAATTGAGTGGGATCAATCATTTTCTTTGAATGGCTTATTTAATCTTACAAAATACAGATCTCATAATGGGATTTTTTTTCCTTAGTCTCTTTAAAAGTTGTAAATGAAGAGAAATCATTGAGTATTTATAAACTTTTGAGCTAGTAAAGTACATCAATATCCTTGGTAATTAATGGATAAGATGGAATTTACTCATTTCACTATTATTATGAATGCACATATTAAGGCCCAAGGCCAATAGGCCTTCTCATTAGTGCATAAACCTACCTTAAAAAGATTGGAGGTGGTTCGATAAAGATTAGAGGTGGTTCGATCGGTTCAACGAACCTTATATCAAGCTTATTAAGTCAATTCTGATTAAGTCATTTCAAGTACAAATCAAATTCCTTAAACCCTATCATTTAAATTAAGAAGTCATTGTCGAATAAATGATGGGCCTAACCTGATTTTTAATTTAGCAGTTTTACTTCTCTTATGCAATGCTTGTGTTATGGTTGCAGGGAATGCTAAAGTTAATGTTATGCTAAAGCTTGACTACTATTTTGTGTTATAGCTGTAATGAAGAACACCCGTCTCAAAAACTTAAGATTTCACTATTTTTATGAAGTTTGCTAAACGCAACCAAAAGCCTGATGATTGGACTTCTCTTTCATTTTGACCCAACTGTCTTTAACTCAAACATTTATACCGTCTGAAATTAGGATATACACCACCAATTTGGCAACGACTGTGATGCTTCTTTCCAGCTTACAATGCATTCAAGATCCTGAAAGACCCGTAAATTATGGAAAGTGCACAACTCCTGGACCAATTGGTGTTCTTGAAGCAGTCAAAGCATAAGATTCAAAGGGTACCAAGGGCTGAAGCTTAAAATCCTAGAATGTGAAAAAGTTAATGCAATTAAACTATATCAGTGCAGCAGCTTAAAAGGGGCAGATTTTTCGACCATGAAGCATATGTACGTGCTCAGATTTGGACACAAACTATAGAATTTCTTATCGGGTTTGTCAACTTGTCCTCCTCAAGTTGCCATTAAATGGGATTGGGTTAGTACAGAATATTCTGTTCCATCTTTGAAAGTAAATGCTCAACTTGAAAACCTTCTGGACAGATCACTAGGACATGAACGTTACCTTTTTCTTTAATGCATGAATCACGAGCAACCTGAAATTTATTCCTTGCAATTTTGGCGACAGAAAATCACGACTATCCACTTCTTTCTGACATTCTTCATTAAGGTGTCATCATATGAGTATAAATATTCAGGGCATCATCAATGAGCAAGAGAAAAGCAAGTGTAACTCAACAATACACGAACAGGATTAAGACTTAGGTGAGCAATTAGCAGCACAGTCAAGCTCTCACCAAGTACCAGTTTCTTGCACCTGCATTCTACCTCAATAATCATCACAGTGCATTAAATGGCCCACTACTAATACGGCCTCCTTCTTAGCATTCCCAAATTGAGATGCCCATCCACAAACATCCTATATCTGCATTTCATTCAAAAGCTCCATTGCCAAAATCCCTGACTAGAACTGATTTGAGACATCTCAATCTAGGTTGCTTTGACAACACCTTGATCCATCACAAAGATGAACCAGACAATTGGCTCTCCTCTTATCCATCATACAACTCCTCAAGGCAATATCCTCTGCTTTGAGGCTTGTATACCATCTTAACTCAAAAGCATGTTTTAATCTATCTGCTGAACCGTATCCTATTTTTTTTTCCACCAAGTTCACCCTCCTTGACCCCCTTGACCCCCTTGGAGCTATCTGAGTCAATCTCTTCCTTTTCCTCATGGTCAGGAATTTGCTTACAATGATTGTAATTCACATGAAACTCCCTCTCATAAATTCGGCATACATAAGGTGAAGGAACAACGAAGGTGTCAGGAATGCACGTATGCATTTGCAAGTATGCATAAACAAATGAAGGAAATGCTAATACACATGACTTGAGCCAAATATTCACTTCTATCGGCTCTCCAGGATGGTGGAGGTTAATGTCATCCACCTGGTACTAAGTAGAAAACAATGCCGGTGAGATTTTGCAACACCTTCAATACAGAAACTATTCCTGATGTGAAACTAATTATCTTTCTATAATAAATTCGTAACGGTAATACAAAAATACATATATATGATCTCGAAAATCACAAAGAATCAACACTTGAGATTCTACAAATGAATGAAAAGGTTTGACAAATAATTATAAGCCAAAGCAATAAGGCACCTTCTTCAAATATGTCAGCAATTCTGCAGTTTCAGTGTCGAGTTGGTCCAATCAAACTGTTTCTCTATTTGGAAAAACAATTCCTCCTCTATGCAAAGATAATTTACAGAGTAGAGAGATTTAAACATTAAATTCAAACGTGAAGAATAATTAAATCAATTCATTCTTTTGTCTAACAAAAAGAATATTTCTTGTATCTTTACATTGCAAAAACAAAACCTGTGAGGAATTTAATAAATCTAACAAACAAATGGATCGTGTGAGAATTAGAAAAAGTGGAAGCATCATTAAAGGAGGCAAAATTCTCAACCCATGTAGAATTGTTCAAAGTAGAAAAACTATTTACTGCTGCTCGAACTTTTTTCTTGATCCTTTTGCTCAGAAGAGCGCTCACTTTCACACGTATATGGCTGGAAGCCTCTAGGAGTAGACAGGCCACTATTGGTCACTGATCTCTCAATGTCATCCATGTTGGCCACAAGGGGAATCGGCCTTTCTGGAATTGAGGGAACAGACACCTCTGTTTCTAACATTTTCACAACCTGGTCCATGGTCGGCCTGGCATACAACTGTGGATGCGAACATAGAACTGCAACCAATACGTACTTCTCCAGGACTTCTGGAGGCCCTAGCTCCGGCATTCCATCTTCAATAACATCTAAAGCTCTTCCCTCCCTTACTAGTGACCATGCCCAATCAGTTACAAGAGAAGGCTGATCTTCATTACCAACAAGCAGCGCTTTCTTCCCACTCAAAAGCTCAAGAAGCACAACCCCAAAGCTATAAACGTCACTTCTTTCAGTCAATTGCCCATACAATGCATACTCAGGAGCAACATACCCCATCGTCCCAGCTACTCTTGTACTCAAATGTGTCATTCCCTCCGGTGTAAACTTTGCAAGACCAAAATCTGCAACTTTTGCCTCAAACTTCTCATCCAAAAGTATATTACTTGCCTTGATATCTCTATGAATAATCATTGGTTGTGCACCGGAATGCAAATAAGCTAAACCCCGGGCTGTCCCAAGAGCAATCTTTTGACGCAGTGGCCAACTTAGCTTCTTACCCAGAGACCCAAATAAATGATCATACAAACTCCCATTCTTCATCAAATCACAAACAATAATCCTCTGGTGACCCTCGAATTGTGTGGTGGCAATACAATATCCTCTCAAAGCTACAAGATTCACGTGCCTAACACTGGCGATGACCTCAACTTCATGTGCAAAATTGGCATCTCCAGCAGCAGAACAATTCTTAAATCTTTTTAATGCCACTTCAGTCCCATCAGGAAGCAGTCCTCTATAGACATTTCCATATCCACCTCTTCCTATAATAAAATCCCTAGAGAAGTTCCTTGTAGCCTTCTTAATATCATCAAACGAGTACCTAACTAAGTTAGTACTATCCTTAATTGAATCCAATCCCGAAGCCAACCCCATCTCTCTTTCCTTCATTTTCCTTCTTCTCCTCCTAACTTTATCATACTTTCTCATGAAAAACCAAACCCCAACAAAGACCACGACCAAACCAACACTACCAATGACCAAACCAACAATGATCCCAACCTTCCTCGTCCTACTACTAGAACTATTATTCATAAAATTAAGCGAAAACAAACAGTTCGCAACACCTTTATCTGTCGGTCCAAGATAATTAATAGCAGCCGCATAGATTGATGGATAGGCGGTACAATCCGACACATTCCCAATTGAGGGGCCTTTCAAATATGCAGCCTGGAGGCTTGAAATGCTCGTCGTGCACAACGCGCACGGTGATCCATTCGCAAGGGACTGATTACAATTGGCCACAACATCATTCAATGTGGAACTAGGAATTACTGCCTCAAACTGAGCCCTGGTGGAGATGTTCGTACACCCCTGGGAAATCCACGAGGTTTGGAAACCGCAGGTGGTACGGATATCGAAATTGGGGGTGAGGGAGTCGATCAGCGTTTGGTAAGATGACCAGCAAGAGTCGGAGGAATTGAGTGGTGGCAGGAAGTTGTTGGTTTGTTGGAGGTAATGAGATTCCACCAGGCGGAGGCCCTGAAGGATGTAGCCACACTCGGTGGCGTTGTCGAGGTTGGGCCGTTCTGAGGTGGTGATTAGTTGACTCAGAACTGTGAAGTTTAAGGGACATGAGGATGTTGTGGTGGTGGAGGTGTTTTGGGTCTGGGAGAGCGTTGGGCATGGGAAATTTAGGAGAGAGACTGTGAGGATAACAAAGATGGTGAAATCGGCAGCGGACATGGTGGGGCTTTTTAGTCAGTTAAGAAACAAAGAAGAGAGAAAGAGTACAGGCTTTGGAGTGTTAGTGTTTGACCAGTAAAAACGAGGGAGATGGGTGTTCATGTTCTTTCTTGAGGGAATTAAGGTGGGGAAGAAGAGGAAGAACTGAGAAGGGATTAGTAAGTAAAGCAGCCAAGTTGAAGTTGTAGAACCGTGACTAAAATGACTAGAGGAAGAAGAAAGTTTGAATCTTGGGACTGGGGTGGGGGGGGCGCCTTGGTGGGAGGTGACGACTGAAAATGAAGAAAAAGATAGCTCAAACCTCAACGAGGGTAGGGTTGGTGCCAGGTTACTTCCAAGAAACATGTTAGTTTACGGAAGTGAAAGTTTTTCTATTTGTCCTTTTTTGTTTTGTTTTGAAAACAATAGTGGAATTGACAGATACTGCCTGCCGAATGCTGACTGGTTTTTAGATCTTTACTTGTTTTTACTTTTCTTTCTCCGGTACCACGTCTGGATTCATCATTCATCGGTAAATTTCTTCTTCTCTATAAATTCTGCTTTCGCAGCCACCACGACGCCTAGAAGTTTTCTTTCTTTTCCTTGCTGATAGATACCGAGTTGATGAAAATACGTTGATCACCAACACAATTGATTGATTATATATGGATAAAATGACATAATCTACTATTGCTAGTAGTCGGTGATAAGGCTGAGAAAAAAAAAAAAAAAACCAGTCGAATTCTAAACCAAATAAAATTAGACCCAATCAAACCACAAATTAGGATAGAATTTCTTAGATTAAAAAAAAAAAAAACAAAAAATTTACCAATTAAACTGAGCTGTTTGTTTAGGATTTCGAAAAAAAAATGATAATTATTGTGAAAATTTGATAATAATATCTTTATCTAAAATAACATAAATTTCTTTTTTCCTTTTATCTATACTTCTACCTCTATATAAGAATATTAATAAATGATGTCAAGCTATTTCAAAGATTCCACTTATATTTTGTAGTTTTTAGAAATAAGTGAAGAATAATTCTTTTTCATTTTTTCTATAGTGGGTTAGATGTTGTGTTACTTTAAAATACCAACTAAATCACAGGATGGCCTAATAGCTGTTTTTAATTTGTAATTTGTTTGATGAATTGTGGAAAATGTGAAAAATATTGCTTTTAGAAAATACTTCAAATTATTCGTCTCAAACCACATTGAAAGTACCTTTTTCTATTGATAGTCTGAAAAGCATGTATCAAAACGTGAGTATTCCTTTCAAATATTTTAAGATCCTTAGTTCGAACACTGAAGTGAACTGAACCAACCATTTGTTTCAAGTTTGAAAAATTTTAAATCAAATTGTAAGCTTAGATTCAGATTAGAAAAGAAACTAGACTATAATAATAGATTCTGTTTTATTTGAAAGTGGAAATTATATTAAGCTAATTCATACTCACCCCTTATTTGATAAATAGTTATTGTTGTCGAAAGAGAAATTATAATTTCTTTGTAGAATAAAAGAAATATTTATTATTTAATCTTTTCAATATACTTTTAAATATATTCATAAGACCTAAAAAAAATGGTTATTATTTTTTTATTCTATTTTTTTTAATTGTAAATATATTCTTTATTTTATTTCATTTCATATTCCAAACGTGCTTGGATGATTTATATGAAAAGGACTGTGGACTTAGAGTGCCTAAATGGATGGTCGCTATCTCAATTATCAAAATAAGATTATTTTAGGATCCATTGTAAAACTAGGACCGTGATAATTTTCACCACCCTCTTTCCAGTTTGCCGTTAGGAACCAACGAAATTGACGAGGCAGCAGGTGGTACGGTCTGTTGTTGAGGACATGATTGGAGCAGTTAGAGATTACCCAATAAGGAAGAGACCCGCCGCTCAGAGTCTTCGGTGTCAAAGGAAAAACATGTTGCACTACGACTACTGGAGGGGACTGATGAAATAAGAACTTTTTTTTCGCAACAAGAATACCATATACCATAATTATATCCGCCTTGTCCTGTTACTACGTGATGCATCTAGTTTTGCGCAAAGGATAAATTCACAATGAGTCGTGAATAGTTGAATCTGTATTAGTAAAAAAAAAAATAATAATAATGATGATAATAATAATAATAAAAATAAAAATAAAAAGAACATAAAAACTTTTTCGAGTTACATCATATTGTAACTTTTTATTTTCAATTATAAAGCATAAATTAAAGTGTACTCGATTAAACACATTCAATTTAAATTTAAAGTTAAAAATAGAATAATAATTGTACAATAATAAATATAATATATAACGAATAAAAGAATGGAGATCTTATAAGTATTTTGTTTAGCTTTTCATATTTTTAGAAACATAGAGAAATTTAGAGGAAAAGCAAAAGAAAAAAAAAACACGAGTGACTTGATTATAGTTGTATCCCATAGCCTTTATCATATAATGATTTAAATGTAAGCTAAGATTACTTATTCAATCATTACTAGCATGAGCACAAACTAGGAACCACCATCAACAAACTCATCATTCATATCCAGACTTATTAATATCCATTCCTTAACTCTAAAATTTTAAATCCCCACATCACATATCAAAATTTCCCAAATCCCAACCTTAAAAGACAATTGAGTGCGAACCATAAAATCATTCTCTCCTTCGTTGTCTACCAAGCTAAAAGAAAATTTAAATCCCATCTATTAATAGGCTAATTTGGATATGGGCCTTAAGGCCTAAACTAACCCATCGAAGGCATAAGCTAAGCTCTTGTAACTTAATTTGAACTCTTCACAGCTATATTAAGCTCCCAATAGCCAAACCACTATAGGTCAAGCATCTAGAAGCTCTACTAACCTCACCAAAAGACAACATTAGTAGTCATAGGTTGATTTAATAAGGATGAAAACCTCTTAGTTGTTAGAGGCTTAAGCCCTTTAGCCCAAGTTAGCAAAGCTTAGCCTTAACATTCAAATGAAGACGGTATAGGAACAACTTAATAAATGAGAAAAGGGAAGCTATTAATGGGTGTATCCCATAAAATATGAAGTGCATCTCAAAATTGTGATCAACTTTCCTAAAATGGTTCAATCCCATTTCTTATTAATAGAAGATGAGACCTCTTGGTATCTAATCTTGACCTTTATACATTTTTGCACACTCTTCATGTATATTTTCCTTTTCTCTAACTTCTTATTGACATAAGTATCAAAGAGATTATGTTATCGCAACCTTTGGCTCTCCATTAGCCTTCATTTTCTCCTTTTATAAGTGACTCAACCTTTATTTGATGATTACAGCACAACACCATCAAATCCCATCTAGTTTTTCCAAACACACACATAGACAAAGAAATCTAATGTCACACTAGACACCACATATCAACAATATCGAATATCTGGTAACTATTTTATAGGATGCACTCAACAAAGTCTCTATGGAAAAATATTAATTGATTTAATGTAACATCTCGTTAAGAGTACAATGGATGAGACTAGATGATGGTCTGTCACATTTTCACCACTTAAATATTTGAGTGCATAGAACTTACGTAATGTCATATTCATGACAAGCATAAAACAAATATTTCATAGTTTCCATGCTTTATTCTTAAGGATCTCCTCAACTCTATTTGTTGTTTAGGTTCTCGAGGTGTTAACTCATATTGAACTGAATCTTGCACATCTCCTCCTTTATTAGTATGATCTTCATTATAGACACTAAATCTATATTAATAGGGATCTCAATTGAGGATTTATTCTTCTCTACTTTCTCTGTCTTCAATAGTTTGATCTTCTAGGAAAACTACATCTTTACTTTTAACAATTTTCTTCTCTACTGGATCAAATAATCTATACCAAGGATTCAACAATAGTCCTTAAAGGGACCTTTATATTCACCATTATTATCTACTCGGACATATTTCAACTGTTTACTTGTTTCTCCTTCTACTATAGTATGGAATCACCTAAACACATCTACAAATTGATCTTTAGATTTCAAAGCAAAAGTCCACGATTTTTTGGAATGATTATCAATAAAAGTCACAAAATAAAATAAATCACCAAGTGTTTTATCTTTCATGTAACACATTTCATTATGAACTAAATTAAGTATATGAGATTTTCTGGAAGGTGGATTTCTATGAAATACAACTCTATGTTGCATACCAATAAGGCAATCAATACATGTTTTCAAAGGAGTACCTTTCACATTAAGAAGAAGCTACTTCTTAGTAAGCAACTATTATCCCTTCTTGCTTATGCGACTAAGCCATTTATGTCATAGTTTAATTGATGTCTCATCTATCATATTCACCACTCCTTTAGTTAGTTTTGCTAATATTAAGTAAAAAGTATTACTCTTCCTTCCTTTAGCTATGATTAGAGAACTACTGGTAAGCTTCCATTTACTATCGAACATGAATTTTTCTTAGTTTTTATTAATTTTCCTTAATTCAATTAATATTAAACTCCGCACATTTAATATTAACCCTCGACTAAGAATTGAGGAAAATTTAGGTTTTAAATATGTTTTGAAAAATATTTAAAGTCACCACTCGATTGAGATTGGGAAAAGGTTTAGATTAAAACCAATTAGGTGAATTGATTTTAATCTAGACACTGGATCGCGTGAAAATTAATTTAAAAAATGGCTTTTGAAAACTAGAGATTTAAGTCTAGGGGCTAACTTATTAAACTCTAATCAGGTACTACTTTTAACTTTTCAAATTTAAATTTACTTTTCAAAATAACCTTTAAAGAATTTATCCATTCAACAAATAAATGATGACATAATATCTTTATAGAAAAGAAAAGAAAAATTATCTGCAAAGGGGAAGAATAATTTTTTTCATATTTTAAGTTGCTTTATAATTACATACGAGTGCCTACGTACCTATTATTTGAGATTAGACTTTCATAGTTTGTTCCATAAAATTTAATGTATGAATTCATTTTGATTTTGAAAAATTGGCTAAGTTTAGATCTATTAGCCATTTTATTTTGTTTTGGAAAAATTCTAGGGAAGAGTCCTAAATTAGTATCATTTAAAAAAAATAAAAATTCTAAAGTGTCCTAATTTGAAGATGATTCATTTGTTTTTATTTATTTGGAAAATGCATTTCTTCTAAGCGATATAGGATTTTATTTTCCTATTTTCTTTATGTATATATTATTTATTATTTTATTTTGACCAAAGCATAAAACTAACCTTTTCTTTCTCCCCCCTCTTTTTTTTCTACTTTTTTCTTTCTTTTTATTTCATTACAAGCTTATTATTTACAATAAAATGAAAAATAAAATAAAATATAATGAAATACAAAAAGAATGGGAAAATATGAAGGGGTTGGACTTGATGTACGTGGATTAGGGATGGATTGGAGCTTGGGTTAGAGCAGCAGATCGGGTTCAGTTGGGTTGGAGTCCAATGGGTTGGGTTACAACAAGGAAGGAAGAAGAAAGCCATTGGGGGGTGTCTTAGGTGGTTTTAGGCAACAGATTAAGTAGATAATGGCATTATCATGTGAATCCAATTGGGAAAGGGGGTTTTAGGACTAGCGCCACCACTCTTTTGTGGCTATTTAGTGGTTGCATAATAGTAGTTGCTAGTGTTGGTGGTACACGTTACTAATAGCGACTGTTGGGTTAAAAGGGTAGTTTGGTCTTGGTTTTTGGAGTGTGGTGACCTTAGTTGTGGTGCTAGTTTCGCTCAGTAGTGGCTAAATGTGGTGTTTTTGAGTGGTGTAGGAATGGTAGTGAAGGTTTGGTGGGTGGCAATGGGGAAGCTAAATGATGATACAGCGATGGTCGAATCTAGTATAGCTTTAATACTCGGACGATAAGGAGTCTAGTAACGGTATTTCCTTGTGTTGAAAGTGACAGTAGTGGTCGTAAGGTTAAAGAGAGAGAGAACGAGTTGTATGTACATATTCTTGAGTGATTCAAATGAAAGTTGATGATGAGACTGGAGTTAAGAGGGGTTATTTATACTTTTGCAAGCTTGGTAAGCTTAGAAAGTATCATCAATGGTCAAATTCACCAGTAATGACAATCTTGGATGTCAAGTTGTTCTTTGATTTTCATGACCAATTTCATGCAATGATGGCATGAATTTGGACAAAATGTAGATACCATTCAAAAATACTCTAAGTCTAAAATTAATTCTTGCATTTTGTTTGATCAAGTTTAGCTAAAAAATGAGTTTAATTAAGCCTTAAAGTCAAAGGATCATGCGAAGCTTTTTCTTTCCTCATACTATAAATCTCACGACTATAGAGGAGAAGCTAGGCACATGGTCAGGTGCTGGGTATGTGCTACATGTGCTACGTACACATGCAATGTAAAAAAACTAGGCCTCGGCCAATTGATTAAGGCCTTAGGCCTTATTTCCAAGCCATACGAACTAGGTTTGAGTCTTGGTTTGATCCCTCTTTTTTTTTTTAATCCTATCTTTTTCCATATAAAAAAACACTAAACTAAGTTTTAACCTAAAATATATACCACTCATAAAGTTTATATGATTTAACTTTTATTTAAGCCTAATTGAGAAAAAAAAAAATTTATACTTATACCAAATGGTAAAAATTAACTGACAATTTTTAAAGACCCTTTTAATGTCCTAAGATTTATTTTCCTAAAAAGTTTATTATGAAAACTTCTATATTTTCTAAAGTTTCTATGTTTCATTTTTTTTCTAAATTTTCTATTTTTTATTTTTTTTTCCAAATTACGAACCCTTTTTCCTATTAAAAAAAAGAAAAATCATAAAACTATAGGGAGCAAAAATAGGGTATCTATAGTTTTGTGGTGAAGTTTGAGTAAAATTTTGCAATAAAGATGAAAAGGAGATACCATTTTTGTCTTGAGGGTAAAATTTCCTTGAATAGTGCTATAAAAAGCTAGCTATGCTAAGCCCCATCCATTGAGGATTTAGTGAAAGATGAAAGGTAAAGGATACTTTGACATGCAATTTAGGTGCTTTAAAGGATAACCAAAGTTCCTAAGTTTGAATTAAAGAAGGATAATAAGGGTTCCTCAAAGATGACTTGCACATGAGCAAAAGATAGTCAAAGCTCCTAAGTTTAGGGTTCTTGAAGTTTCAAGGAAGGACAATTGAATGATCAAGATTCCTAATATAAGGATACCTTCGATTCCTTAAGGTTTCTGTGAAATAACTTAAGCTCTTAAACAGTAGGATTACTTAGTTTTCAAGACTGAGGACAGCTTAAGTTCCTAATTTAAGGATAGTTAAGACTCCTAAATAGCTAAAGTTTTATGACAAAAATGACTAAGGTTTCTTATTGAATAGCTGAGTTCCTAAAAGAAAGAATTACTTAGTTTGTAGACCAAGGATCACCAAAGTTCCTAATTGAGGATAGCTAAGACTCTTAGATAGCCAAAGTTTCTTTGACAAGAATAACTAAGGTTCCTATTGAATAGCTAAGTTCCTAGAAGGAAAGATTAGTTAGTTTCAAGATTGAAGAAAGATGAAGTTCACGATTGAGGATAGCTAAGACTCCTATTGAATAGTCAAGTTCCAAAAATGAAGGATTACTTAGTTTTCAAACCAAGGATCACCAAAGTTCCTAATTAAGGATAGCACAAATTCCTATTAAATGGTTAAATTCCTAAACAAAAGGATTACTTAGTTTTAAGATTGAGGATAGCTTAAGTTCCTATGCTTAATGATAACTAAGACTCCTAAAGTTTCAATATTTTTTTTTTCTTTTTCAAAATGATTAGTGATGGCCTTAAGTTTCTAAACTTAAGGATAACTTAAGTTTTTGAAAAAGAGGATTTTTATGTTCCTAACCTTAAGGATAATTAAGATATTTTCAAGACATAAGATAAAAAAGTTCCTAAGTTCACCAAAATAAAGGTTTCTAAAGATCTTACTGAAGGATAGCTATTATCATATTTTACAAAATTTCAAATTCTTGAAAACGCTTTTTTTTTTTTTTTTTTTTTGAAAACCTTGAAAAAACATACATTTGTACTATGATATCTTAAAAAATTCTTCTTCTTTTTTCTTTTTTATTTTTAGAGTTGCTAACAAGTATAGACTCCTCACAAGTTTTATATCTGCCAAATAGATAATGGGTTCACTCTTTTCTTTTCTTGCCTTAGGGATAACTATACAATTGTCCAACAAATCCTTTTTTTTTTTAAACATCTGTTGAAGCATTCAAGGCAATTCTGCCATTGGGTCTCATGATTTCTAAAATGTCTAGAAAAATACTACCTCATAATTGATTTGTTTAGGCAAAGAAGACTTCCTTGCACTCTGGGCTTAAATTTCACTCTCGACTACAATTCCAAAAATTATAGTTCGTCTTATAAGTGATATGGTATAATCAATCTACTAGGTTTCTTTTAGACTATAAAGGTTTGGTCATTAATTTAAATAAATGGATAATGTATAGGTCATTTTGAAAGAATTCATGTATTCAACCTAGATTTACAAGTCAAGAACTCTTTTAGGCAAAAATAAAATTGTGCTTACCTTAATTTCAAAAGTAATATTTACTAAAGATAAGTTATTTCCTTCATCCAGAAGGACCTTTAAGGAAGGGTGGAGTTGTGGGTGGCCTATAAGCTATGTGTTAGCTATAATTTTGGGGATCATGAGTTTTGGGGGAAACTTTGATATTTGTCCCGTCTTTTAAGGTTTAATCATCTTAATCGTGTTTTAGGGTCCTTATTTTAGGAATAAGCTTTTTGATTACATGCTCTTAACCCTTTTAGGTTTTAGGTCTTTATGTTTTCCACTTGGTCACCTTATTTGATAAATTTCTCTTGTTGGCTCTTTTCCTTTTCCTCATGTTTTCTTCTTTCTTTTTTTTGTTTTTTAATTTTGACTCAAGACGGAGGTAATCATTCCTTCTTTTGGCTTACAACTTAAAGAGTATGTGTATAGATATGGGCACTTCTTCATTTCAAAAGAAACAAGTAAAAATTACTTTTGAATTGATGTGATTAAAGCAAGTATAAATTAGTTTTTATACTTTTCTCTTGCTTAACGGACTTAAACTCCTATTTGCCCCATTGTAGGGTAATTCTTGGTAGGGTTCAATTTTGAAAATGTTCCCTAAATAGACTCAACGAGGTTGATAAAGGATAATAGTGTTTAAGATGGTGAAAATGAATATCTATTTTCATTTTGATTCCCGTATCAAATTTAAGATAAACCTCCTTTAAGGAATGAGCTCAATGCCCCACAATTATATCACTTAACTCTCAAATTGTTTTAGGGTTGGTATTTGGGATAAGGTTTGCCTCTTTTCATTCAATACTTTCAAAATGAGATATCAAAAATGTACATTCATTTGCCCCAATAACAAAAGTCTCTAGATGAATGCTTATATTGTTTTGAGTCAATAACTTAAAAGATGGAAAAATGGAATGCTTGTATTTCAAATTATCATTATTACATAATTATGTCAATTTTCAAATTTTATCTCTCAAAATGCCCCTATCCCATTTAACTTGAGGATACACCCAACCACTTTAAGTGATAGGCTAGCTTATCAAATGGTAACAGTAGATTCTTAAGGTTGGGTATAGTAGGTAGTCCCTTTAAAGTTGCTCCACGATTAGGCTTACAACAAATGGCTTCTAAAATGTTAAGTTGTAGTATTTTAGCATTAATCATATCTTGAATTTTTTTCTTCAACCTCCAACATCCTTTCATAGAATACTCCTTCTAACCTATATGGTAGTCAAATTACGCTTTTGGGTCAAAGTTTCGTAGCTTGTAATTCAGATTAGGGGCTTCATATGATAGGAATTCAGCCTCCTTTAACTAATGAAAGATTTAGGTTATTGAAACTTTGAACTGGGTAAACTGTCTTCTTGAGGCATTACAAGTAGACTTGTCTTGACCTTGGCTTTTTTGGCTTAACGCTAGCTCCTTCCCTCTTAGGGATATTTAAATAGTAATAGGTGTCGTTGAAATCTTTTGAACATAAGACCCATGGCCATTTCTAAATCTAAAATGCCCCTTTATAATGTTGCCACTTTTTCTTCTAGGCTTGTAAGTCTTTTTTCTAAACCTGGATCTTGAGATACTTGCAAACTACTAATTATGGAAACCAAGATCTACAATTGTTGAGCCATTTGATATGCCTTTTTCTTTAGGGAGTTGATCTTAACCATTTGAACTTGATTTGGAAGAATCCTTACTCACTAACGACCTTTCATTTCTATCTTTCTTTTTTCTTGAAAGACAAAAAGGACCAACTTAACTTCTTATAAGGAGAAATTTTACAAAAGTAGAGAAACTAAAATTATTTACAAGGAGCGATAAGAAAGAGAAGAAGACTTGTACTAAAAATGCATGGGTAAGATATATTTATATGAGAAAAACCTAGGTTTATTGACTTAATTGATAGACTCTTTAGAAAAAAACTTAAAGTGAGAAACATTTCAACAATTTATGGTCAACTAAAGGAAAGTATTTATAACTTGTAAGTATTTAAAAGATTGCCTACAATATTTGTAAGAAGTGTAATTTATAAAGATAATAAGGATAAAGAATAAGATTATTTACAAATATGAATAAATAAGCACTAATATTAACATATAAATGAAGGTACATGGATGCAAATGCAAACAACCAGCAGTTAATATAATAATGGGGCAATAAAAGGGTGTAAGGTTGGGAGTTTTACCAAAATTCTAGGGAAAGTATATTACAATATTTTTATGGTATAGTGAAATTCTGATAGAGTTTCAACCTTTTACTGGTGATATGCCCGATTACTATTTATCCGTTGGTTTAAAAGTTATATATGTAGTTATGGTAGATTCTAAAGGTCCTTAAGCTTTGTGACTCGAATGGTGGCTACACTATTACACTTGGAGCCTACACAATGGCCTTCCTCCTAAGGTCTTAAGATGGCCTGGGTTTGACCGTAACTATCTTGCATCCTTGATGCAATTATTCTCCATAAAATCCCAAGTATGATGCATGCAAAATGAATATAGCTATTAAAGCAACATATACTTACATGAAACGAATAAATAAATAAATAACATGAGTATTTCGAAAGGTAAATTTAATTTTGAAATTTTTTTAAGTGGCTAGCCCTTTTGACATCTCTAGTAGAGCCACTAAGCTATCAAGCTTGAATTTTTATTAATTTTCCTCAATTCAATCAATATTAAATTGTTCTTGTTTAATATTAACCCTTGACAAAGAATTAAGGAAAATTTAGGTTTTAAACATGTATTGAAAAATACTTAGAGTTAACATTTAACTAGGGTCAAGCAAAAGTTTAGGTTAAAACCAATTGGTTGGATTGATTTTAATCTAGACATTGAATTGTATGAAAACTATCACGCCCGAACAGGAGGAGTCACAATAGTCCCATTATGTAAACTATCTAAAGATAGAAGTTGATCTCATAGTTGCTATCGTAGATATAATTCACATAAAGCATGCACAACTCAACCAGCTTGAAACATCTGTTTTGATAACTGTTAACAACCAAACCTGTGATAGAGTTTTACAAAATACCTATTCTATACAACTTATCATCTCATACTACAACAGTATTTATATAAACGTTCTACATCCAAAATTAAAGTTTATAATCAGAGTTTATTAAAAATCACAGGTTTTACAGTTTATATATAATAAGTTAGGAAACTAATGGGCATCCTACAAGATTCCTAGTTAGTTTCCTCAAAACTCAAAAAAAGTCAAAAGCCCAGGTTTAGTTGATTTTTCGTTCCTTACTTTTCGAAACAATAGCACACTAACCTGAAGGCAGTGATATCGAAACATCTTGATCCTTACTTAGCACCTGCAAAAGAGTCTATGGGGATGTGAGCACAACTAACTTAATAAGCGGGATAGAGTCAGAAGAGTATCATATAATCAAAAGTAAAGTTATTAATTATGATTAAATGAAATGAAATTCAATCAATTGAATGAAACATCACACAATGTTATCCGGTCCACTGTGAAGTTAGAGAAATTACATCCACTCCAACTTAGATTGAAGAGTTTCATTACGACTCAAGTCAGACCAAACTCGAGCTTTTGCAATGGAAAACACTCTCCTCCCATGACCGCCTTCAAACCACGGCCCCTACCCTTACCGCAACCTCCTCGCCTATCACTAAGTTTGACTTAGGATAGGGAAAGTACTATTTCAGCTATTCTCATAGAAGAAAGTCAGTATTTAGTTTAATACTCTTAATCATTTTCCCTAATGGGTATTATGCATGTCCAACTTCGTTTTAGTCAAATAGACATTAGTTTTAATCAGGGATGGCTAAACAAGATCATACAAAACAGAAATAATGCGAACATATAGAACAGTACACCAAGAAATTCAACTCCTGTCATAACAGAGTATCATCCATACACATAGATGTGTACAATCAACTAACTACAAATATAACCAGAAGTACTCTTGAGTCTCTAAATACTTTAATACAGCATCCCAGTAAATGATGAAGCTACAATCCCAATTACTTGTTTAGACGTTAATTACGGCAGACTTGAGTCGTTGACAACTTGTTCACTAGGAGATCTTATATATACAAAAACCCTATTTCTGTTTTCATAATAATTACAAAAACATTAAGATTTGATCTAAAATGGTTATATATATATAAATATATTATTTACATAATATATAGTAGTATTTATAAGGTGCAATTGGCGATGTATATTTTTTTCTCCATTTTATCCCTCATTAATTCAAGTAGGAGGTATCTCTTTTGGGTAGAATTGCTTTTGATTCATCCTTATTTAATTCTCCCCAGCTTGCCATCGCATTTCTGCAGCAATTCCCAACCAAAATTGACTCTTGGATGAGATTTGCAATTATTTTAGTATTTTAGGTATATTTTATTAATGTTTAGTTATTTATTAATATATAGGTATATATCCCATGTATATATCACGCGTAATATATAACTATACTCATATAATTAAGTTTTTAACATATTTTTTATTTTTAGGATATGTTCTTTTAATTAATTTCATGAATTCAACACAATATATATATATAATTAAGTAATTTAGGATTAATTTACGGATATAATTATTATTTATATCGAGTATACTCATAAGAATACGTATATATTCATATAGTAAATTATATTATATTGTCTCATTTTATAGCTTAATTATATTCTCTTCGCAACTCGAGCTTAATTTTTACGTGTTCCGAACATTTTAGTATTATATTAAATAATCCTATTTCTAAGGGCAAATTTTGGATTTTGGGTCATTATTTCCAAAATTTAACTTCACTGTATCACTTCATCTAACTTTTCTATTTTAGTCATAAAATTTGAACTCAATCAGATGACTTTACTTAAAAGCCTTAAATTTAAACTCGGTTGTTCTAAACATAATTTTAGGGGCTTACATTTGCACCTCCCTTAAGAAAGTTTTGTCCTCAAAACTTCAAATATAAATACAATAACTACTTATAAGTTGATAAAAATTTATAACTTACTTTACTCTTTGAAGAATGCTTGGTAACGATTTTGCATTGCTGACTTCGGTTCCTAAGTTAGCTCTACTGTTGGACAGTTACCATACTGAACTTTTACATATTCCACTTCTCGATTTTTTAACTTTTAAATTCGGTTTTCCAAGATCTTGATTTGTTTTTCCTCAACGATATAGTCTCATTGTAAGTCCACTAGTTTCAATTCCGTGATGGTATCTAAATTCTTTATGAATTTTCGTAACATTGATACATATAATACATTGTGATATCCAACTAAACTCGGTGGTAGAGCAATTCAGTATGCAACATTTCTAATTCTTTTTAAGATTTCAAAAGGTCTAATGTATTAGGGACTTAACTTTCTTATAGTATTGAAACACTTAAATCCCTTAAATGGATTTATCTTTATATACACATAATCTCCTATAGCAAATTCTATAGGTTTTCTTTTCAAATCAGTCCAACTTTTGTATCGATCCTATATTACTTTCATCCTTTGTCGTATTATCTTAACTTTATCATTTATATGACCAATCATATCATGTCCTATCATTGCGTATTCAACATTTTCCTTATACGGTGGTGATCGACTTTTTTTTTTCCATATAAAGCTTCGTACGGTGCCATTTGAAGCATTGCTTGATAACTATTGTTATAGGCAAATTCTACTAACGACAAATATTGATCCCAATCACCACTGAAATCCAAAATACAACCTCTTAACATATCCTTGAGTGTTTAAATAACTCTTTTTGACTGTCCATGGGATTATGGGTGATAGGTTATACTCAATTGTAGTTTAGTTCCTAAAGATCGATGTAAACTTTGCCAAAAATTCAATACAAATTGGTTGTCTCTATCTAACACAATACTTATTGGCACACCATGCAGTCTAATGATCTCTCTAATATATAGTCATGCTAACTTTTCCATCGAATCACTAATTCAATAGAGTAAGAAATGAGCATACTTTGTTAATCTATCTACAACAACCCAAATTGAATTGTGGCCTAATCTCATCTTCGAAAGTCCCCGTTACAAAATCTATTGTAATATGATCCCACTTCTATTGGGGTATTTCTAATGGTTGTAGCAAACCTATTGGGTCTCTGATGTTCTACTTTCACATGTTGGCATGTATTACACCCAACCACATATTATGCTATATCTTTTTTCATGCCTTTCCACCAAAATAATGATTTCAAGTCATGGTACATCTTATTCCCACCAGGATGCAATGTGTAACCCACTTCTTGTACTTTGATCATTATTCCATTCTTTAGTTTTGAATCACTAGGCATACAAACTCTATTCTTATATCTTAATACACCTTCAACGTCGAATTTAAAGTCAGGTACATCGCCTGTGTTCAACTTTTCCTTAATTTCTTTAAACCTTTGGTCCTCGTCTTATTGAAGCTTAATTCTTTCGATCAAGTTTGGTTATACTACTAGACTCATCAATTGTACCTCAGCTTCATGCCATTTGAACTCAATTTCCAACTTTTCAAATTCTTTGATCAATTTACATTAAGTAATGAGTAATGAGGCTATTTGTTCATAGTTCTTGTAGCTTAACGCATCTATTATGACATTAGCTTTACCGGGATGATAGTTGATGGTCAAATCATAATCTTTGATTAGTTCCAATCAACATCTTTGCTCAAGTTCAACTCTTTCTAGGTAAAGAAATATTTAAAACTTTTATTATCTGCATATATCTCACAATGTTGCCCATATAAGTAATGTCTCTAGATTTTCAAAGCAAACACTATAACTGTTAATTCTAAATCATGAGTTGGATAGTTTCTCTTATAAGGCCTCAATTGTCTAAATGCATATGCTACCACTTTCTTATCCCGCATCAATACACATCCCAATCCACTTTTGGAAGGATTACTATATACAAAGTAAGATTTATTTGGATCTGGTAAAATCAGTATTGGTGCAGAAATCAAATGATCTTTCAATTCTTAGAAACTCTTTTTACATTCATCACTCCATTCAAATTTAACATCTTTTTGTGTTAGTCAAGTCATAGACTTAGCGATTTTAGAGAAATCTTTTATAAATCGCCTACAATATCCCACCATTCCAAGGAAACTTCCTATCTCTGTTATAGTAGTTGGTTGTTTCCATTTAGCTACTGTTTTGACTTTTTTGGGATCGAATAAAATTCCTTCACTCAACATAATGTGTCCTAAAAATGATATCCTATCTAGCTATAATTCATACTTATCCAACTTAGCATACAGTTGATGGTCTCTTAACTTTTGCAAGGCTAACTGTAGATGGTTGGCATGATCTTCCTTAATCTTAGACTAAATTAAAATACCATCAATAAATACTACAACAAATTTATCTAAGTAAGGTTGATAGATCTGATTCATCAAATCTATAAACACAGCTGGTGCATTTGTTAATGCAAAAGGCATTACTAAAAATTCGTAGTGCCCATATCTAGTTCAAAAAGTTATCTTTAGTACATCTTTTAGTTTAATTTGTAACTGATGGTATTTAGATATCAAATCAATTTGCAAAAATACAGTGGCACCATGTAGTTCATCAAACAAATCACCAACCTTGGGTAGTGGATATTTATTCTTAATAGCCACCTTATTTATTTCCCGACAATCGATACACAACCCCATTGTTCCATCCTTCTTTCTCACGAATAACACTGGTGCTCCCTAAGGAGATACATTAGATCATACAAACCCCTTATCCAATAGCTCCTGAAGTTGCTTCTTTAATTCTTGAAGTTCTATTGGTGACATTCAATATAGAGCTTTTGATATTGGTTCAGTTCTTGACATCAATTCTATAGAAAAATCTAACTCTTGCTATAGTGCTAATCCAAGTAATTCTTTTAGAAAAATATCAGGAAACTCATTTACTATAGGTATTTCTGATACCTTTAGGGTTTCCTTCTTTCCTTCAATGGCAAATATCTAGTAGAATTGCCATTCTTTAATAATTTCATTCACTTCCTCATTTACTTCTATTATTGATAATCTTACACTTTGCTCACCCGTTTTTTCTTGAAATATAACCTTAACTTCATCTAAGATTTAGTTCTTCTTTTGGAAATCTACTTTAGCTCTCTATTTGGATAACCAATCTATTCCCATCATGATATCATATCCCTTAATCGGTAATAGTATGAGTTTTATTAGGAATTTTTGTCCTTAGATTTGCAATTGTCCGTCATCTACTATTTCTCGTGTTAACACTTATTCTCCTGTAAGTGTTCTTATCTTATATGTTGATTTGACTTCACTTGTTTTAATTCCATTTCCCAATATAAATTCCCGACTACTAAACGATCGTAATGCTCCAGTATCAAACAATGCATAAGTAGCTCGTCCATTTATAAGTACATTTTCTAAAACAATTACTTGTGCTATAATTATCCATCTCTTAAGTACTATACTTAAGTTACATCTTTCCACATTTCCTAACACCGTCCACAAATATATATACAACTAAATCATTGATAAGTAAAAGTTACAAGTTAGTTTTACGTACCTATTGCTAAGCCTTACCAGTTCCATCAATCTTCATTTCATCATCTGAGCCATCATGAAAGTACTCTTCCATCTATTCATCAAAGTCTTTAGTATCTTCTTCTATCCACTCAATTGCAAACACCTACGCTGGAACAGCAGTTTTCTCTACTCTTCTAGATTTCTTTTGTCCAACTTGACCACAATATCTAGAGAAAAGCCCTTTCATTCCACACCTATAGCATTTTACTACTTTCATCTTTAGATACCCTCTTGATATATGATTTGGATCTCCACATAGATAACACTTAACTCTTAATTGAGTGCATTGCCTAAGGAAATGTTGCGCTCTGCACTTCCAACATCTAAAATTTCCTAATTCATTATAGAAACTAAATTCAGTACTATTTGAAGCAGGGCCACTAATTAAAGCATCTAGCTTCTTTCCCCTCTAGTTTGAGTTATTATTTGCACCTAAAAAATATTCTCTTGAAAATAGGCTTGTATTGATTAACTCTTCTTAGTTTGTTACTCCATTCACTTTGCATGACTAGTCAATTATTCTCTAGTTCATACACCTTATCCACAATTTGATGATAAGTGGTGAATCTATAATCTATTAACTTGCATCGCATTGTAGCACCAAATCCATTAAGAAAAAGATCCTTCTTCAACACCTGATTATCCCTGTATGACTCAAGCACATATTGCATCAGCCTGTTAAACTCATTCTCATATTGTACTACACTTATAGGCCATTTCTTTATTCCATTAACTGTCAGGTCATCTGATTTTGTACACTAACAAGGAAATATTGGCTCTTGAATGCTTCCCGAAATACTTGCCATGTAATAGGGCATAGCATTATTCTTGCTATTGAGTCCTACTAGACTCGTACTCTTATCTTTAGCAAGAAAGTGCTACAAGAGACTATTTGATTTTCAAGAATCTTATATGTCTCAAAACTGCGCTCAATTTAAGCTAACCAATCATCAACTAAAGCAGGCTTACCCATTTCACCTTCGAAATGCCAATTTGATTTTATAAACTTAGGAAGTCGACTTGTATCTTAGGGTTGGTTTACTCTAGGTTCAGCCTCTATTGGCCTTTGGTTCATCACATTTCCACCTATGATCAAATGTTGGATTAAAGCTCTTTGTTGTTGGATCATAGTGTTCATATTAGCCAACTTTTATCTAAATTAAGTTGGGTCGATCATGTTTAGAGTAGGTGGGGGTATGTCATTTCTAGGTTGTTCTAGTAGATTAGGAGGGTTAGGAGTTGGTACTTCTCATACAGGCTAATTATTCCCATTTCCATTTCTATTTGCTTCCTTTGCTATATTTAGATTCACAATTCAATAATTATTAATCCTATACTCATAAAATGTGTACTTGAGGTCAATATCTAGCCTAAACAATTCATATTCACATATACATTAATTACTCTTTACATTAACAATACACAATTGTAAGTTTCCTTATTAAGGATCTTAATCAACATAAGACCTGTAATACTTCATTCTTGTATAAGCAACGATATATTCATATATCATACATATACCTGCATATCATAAGCTCATCACGTTTTACCTGTAACATTATATCATTCCCATGGTGATATCCTATATAGATTCAGAATAATAAGGACATGTATTTTATAATAATCATAAGATAACTGATACTTTACATTCAAAAGATTACATTACTTTATTTACATCATCAGATTGCCCCATCTGGTTATCTATTACATCATTTACATACTTAGTAGCTGCAACATTCCAAAGTACATTAGTTATATTTAAAAAGTCAAAAGCATATCAAAATTGCTAGGTGGACTTAGATACATCAAACAATTAGGTCAGGTGATATCAAAAGCCCTAGACTTATCGACCTACCAACTTATCAACTTTTAGTTATTTTCACTATTTGGGGTTACTACATCTTCTAGGGGAAACCAATCTCCCATGCCAATCTCATTAGACTTTGAGCTAACCTCTACTACTATAGGAGTATTTGGTATGACCACTACTTCATGCACCTCACTACTACTGTCCTGTACTTTATCTTCTGGTTCAGCTTCCTCTTCCTTCGAATCTTCTTTAGGGTCATCATTGTCATCCGCTCTTACATTTTGCTGCGCTTCTTGAGGTGGATTCTCAAGTGGGTTTACAGGGGGTTTAGGCTCATGGGTCTGCAGTTATACCTCTATACCCCCAGTTCCATCTAGGGGTTATCTAGGAAACCGATCGACTACACCAAGAGGATAGTTTCTAGGAATATGCGGAACACCTAGGAGTACTTGATCAAAACCTAAGGGATAATCCCTACCTGCTTCTACTAGAGCTGGAAAATACAGTATAGGAATTCTTACAAATAAAACTCCATTTTCTTAGAAATATTTCTTCTCATAAGCAGCTTTAGCAGTATGCTCATTACACGCAGGCCCTACTCATCCCTCATTATCCTCCATTCATCTTGCATGCTATAGGACAATTTACACTTATAATTTTTTATAATCTAATCAATAATATAAAACAAGTTTCAGTCAGCCAAATCTAGCAATAGATTTTGAATCTAAATCCTATATTCAATAGGAGTCTCATCCCCTTTCTATTCAAAATTCACTCCCCTTTCTATTCAAAATTCCACCATGCATGTAACAAACCACTCTTACGAATTTGAAATAATAAGTTAAAGTCAGTTCATAACCTCATTTTACACACACACACACACACACATACACATACATATAAGTTATACATATATCTTATAATCTAAGACTTTTATGTTTATTATCAACTCTACTCTTAGTTATCTTATTGTCTACTCATTTTAGTTAGAGGCTTCAAAGCTTGGTTCCTTTAAAACCATGCTCTAATACCAACTCAGAACTGTCTTACCTTGAATAGGAGGAGTCATAACAGTCTCACCATATAAATTATTGTAAGATGGAAGTTGACCTTACAACTGTTATTGTAGATACATTTTACATAAGGTGTACACAACTTAACTAACTTGAAACGTCTGTTCTATACCTGTTAATAATCAAACCTATGGTAGAGCTTTACAAAATACCTATTCTATATAACCTATCATCTCATACTACAATAATATTTATACAAATGTTCTACATCCAAAGTTAAAGTTTATAATAATAGTTTATTAAAAACCACAAGTCTTGTAGTTTATATACAATAAGTTAGGAAATTAGTAGGCGTCCTAGAGAATTCCCAATTAGTTTCCTCAAAACTCAAAAAAAGTTAAAAACCTAGGTTCAATTGATTCCTCGTTCCTTACTTTCCGGAACAACAGCACACTAACCTCAGGTTAGTGGTATTGAAATATCTTGATCTTCACTCAATACTTGCAAAAAAGTCTATAGAGATGTAAGCACAACTAACTCAGTAAGTAGGACAAAGTTAGAAGAGTACCATACAATCATAAGCAAAGTTAATGAATATAATGAAATTAAAAATTACATAATGATATCTGTTCTATTATAAGTTTAGAGAAATTACATTCGCTCCAACCTGGATTGAGGAGTTTCATTATGACTCAAGTTAGACCAAACCCAGGCTTATGCAATGGAGACTACTCTACACCCACGACCGCCTTCAAACCATGGCCTCCACCCTTGCTACAACCTCTTCACCTATCACTTAGTTTAACTAAGGATGGGGAAAGGACTATTTTAGTTATCCTCATTAAAGGAAGTTGGTATTTGGCCAAATATGCTTAATCGTTTCCCTTAATGGGTGTTATGCATGTCCAGCTTCGTTTTAGTTGAATAGATGTTAGTTTTAATCAAGGGTGGCCAAAGAAGTTCATACAATACAAAAACAATGCGAACATATAGAACTGTACACCAAGGAGTTTAACTCCTATCACAACATGGTATCATACACATACATAGCATGTGCACAATCAACTAACTATAAACACAACCAAAAGTACTCTTAAGTCTCTAAAAACTTTAATACAGTATCCTAATAAGTGATAAAGCTACAATTCCAACTTACTTGTTTAAATGTTCACTATGGCAGACTCGAGTCGTCAACAGCCTGTTGACTAGAAGATCCTATATACGCAAAAGACTTAATTTCAGTTTTCATAATAATTACGAAAACATTAAGGTTTAATCTAAAATGGTTATATATATATATCTATATTATTTCCATAATATATAGTTGTATTATTATTACACATCAAGTTAAGTTGTTAATTATCGATAATATACGTAATCTATACTATTATGTATTACATATTGTTTTGATTGTATTGAAGCGTATTTTTAATTTATTAAATTACATTTTAATTCCGGTAGAGTTATCGAAATATATACTTTTTAGAATATGATAGTGTTTTAGGTTATATTGTTTAAGATTGTTCGATTTTATTAAAACTAGTATTGTTGAGTTCGTATAAATCTAACAATATGTATTAGGGTCCTATTCCTAGAGATGACTTTTAATAAGTAGTTCAAGTTTTTAATACAGTTATACGTATCTATATAAATATTATCATATTATACCTAATTTACATTATCAAATTGTATTTTACGTAATTTGTCCATATAACGCTATAATATAAGTATTATCTAACCCTAACATACTTATAACGTATCTCGATAAAAAAATACCCATAAATATAATAAAAATACTCTTTTTATCTAATTTTTTTAGCAACCTCATACATGGTTTTATTTAAATATTTATTTTATTTTAACTTATTATTACAAAAAATACGTTCCTCTTTGTAGTTTAAGCCATTTTAATACAAAAATTCGTAATAAATGGTTTGAGTCATCAAATAATTTCTTGAAAATTTCTATAGACTCCTAAAAATATGGAGAACCTAGCTATTACATGATTTCAAGTTTTTGACTTATCGCCTATATGTTGGTATTTACAATTTTACCTTTAAATTACATAATTATGATCCTTTTTACACCTAATTAATTTTAATCTGACCAATCATTATTATTTTTCACTAGAGATTAGTATATGTTCATTTCATCATTTAATTTAAGAATTTCCTATTTATTTCACAATTTCAACCTATTTTCGAGCCATTTTTAGGCCTAAAAATGCAATAAATATAAAAAACTTTCAAATCAAAATTTGGGTTACATATCAATTATCCATATATCATACACATCTTACGCAAAAGTTTTCAATCAGAGGCAACATCATATGATATATTTATTTTACAATTTAAACTTTAGATGAATAGTAGATTTCTTAAGGAAGTATATTAAAAATTACGAATTTTTCAAATATAAAAATATCACATGAAAGTATGTTCAAAATAACCTTAGTGAAAATTTTTACATAATTTTCTAGGTGGTTTAGATATTTTTTTATAAATTATTGAAAAATAGGGCAAAATTTTAACTTAGTTGTTCTTGGATGTTGTGGTGGCCGACAGTGGTTAGGTGGTTATTAGAAGGCCTGTGCGGTAGGTTAGCTACTTGGTGATGGTTAGGTTCTACAGCAAATCAACGGGTGGCCTAGAAATTAGGCCAACTCAATGTGTGCTCTATTTTTCTATTTTTTTATTTAATTTCCCAGGATTTTTCTAAATTTTTCTTTATGTAGTGTAGGTCCTAAAATGTCTAAAATTAGTCTAAATGATATTAAGTTGTATTTATAGGGTGTAATTGGAGGTGGATATTGTTTTCTACATTTTATCCCTCATTGATTCAAGTAGGAGGTGTCTCTTTTGAGTGGAATTGCTTTTGATTCATCCTTGTTTAATTCTCCCTATCTTGCCACGGCATTTTTATAGCAATTCCTAACCGAAATTTGGATGAGATTTGCAATTATTTTAGCATTTTAGGTGTATTTTATTAATTTTTAGTTATTTATTAATATACAGGTACATATCCCAAGTATATATTACGTGTAATATATCACTATACTCATATAATTAAGTTTCTAACATATCTTTTATTTTTAGGATATGTTCTCTTAATTAATTTCATAAATTCAACACAATATATGTAAAATTAAGTAATTTAGGATTAATTTACGAGTATAATTATTATTCATACCTATTATACTCATAAAAAGACATGTATATTTATATAGTAAATTATACTATATCGTCTCATTTTATATCTTAATTAAGTTATCTCTAAATTCTCGTTGCAATTTGAGCTTGGTTTTTAGGAGTTTCAAACATTTTAGTGCTATATTAAATAATCTTACTTTTAAGGACAAAATTAGGATTTTGTGTTATTATTTCTAAAATCTAACTTTACTATGTCACTTTCTCTAACTTTTTTATCTTAATCGTAAAGTTTAGACTTAATCAGATAATTTTCCCTAAAAGCCCTAAATCTTAGCTCGGTTGTCTTAAATATAATTTGAAGGGCTTACAAAAATTGATTTTAAAAATGGCTTTTCAAAAACTAGAAATTTGATTCCAATGACTAACTTATCAAACCCTAATCAAGTATCGGTTTTAACTTTCTAAATTTAAATTTACTTTTCGAAATATCCTCTAAAGAATTTATTTATTTCACAAACAAACATTGATATAATATATATATATATATAAAAGAAAAGAAAAATTGTCTACGAAGGGGAAGAATAATTTTTTTTTTTCATATTCTAAGTCGCCCTATAGTTATGTATGAGTCCCTATATATTTGTTATTTAGGATCAAATTACTGTAATTTGTTTTATAAAATTTAATGTGTGAATTCATTTTAATTTTGAAAAATTGACTGAGTTTATGTCTCTTAACCATTTTATTTTGTTTTGGAAAAATTCTAAGGAAGGGTCCTAAATTGGTATCATTTAAAAAAAAAAAATTCTAAAGTGTCGTAATTTGAAGAGAATTCATCTATTTTTATTTATTTAGAAAATGGATTTTTTCCAAGTGATAAAACTTTTTATTTTCCTTTTTTCTTTTTTTATAGACATATTTTATTTTATTTTTTATTTTGACCAAAGCAAAAAACTAAGCTTTCCTTCTCTTTTTTTTTTTCTATTTTTGTTTGTTTTTTTTTTCTTTCTTTTTTCTTTCGTTTTCTTTTCCTTACAAGTTTATTATTTAGAATATAATTAAAAAAATAACAATAACATAATAAAATATAATAAAATATGAAAGAATGGGAAAATAGAAAGGGGCAAGACTTAATGTTCATAGATTAAGGATGGATTAAAGCGTGGGTTGGAGCAGCAAATTACGTTCAGTCGGGTCGGAGTCTAATTGCTTAGGATGCAACAAAGAAGGAAGAAGAAAGCTGTCGAGGGGGTGCTCCTGGGTGGTTTTAGGTGATGGATCAAGTAGGTAAAAAGCGTTTTCGTCTGAATCTAGTCAGGAAAGGGGTGGTTAGGACTAGCGCCACCACTTTTTATGGTTGTTTGGTGGTTGCGCAATGGTAGCCACTAGTGTTGG
Source organism: Lumnitzera racemosa (assembly GCA_024138005.1). Classification (NCBI taxonomy): domain Eukaryota; kingdom Viridiplantae; phylum Streptophyta; class Magnoliopsida; order Myrtales; family Combretaceae; genus Lumnitzera; species Lumnitzera racemosa. Next base: position 40,679,892 of record JAMXBC010000003.1, read on the forward strand.
TGGTATATGTTACTAATGACGGCTATTCGAGTTCAAAGGGCAATTAGGTCTTGGTTTTTAGAGTGTGGCGAACTTTGTGGTGGTGCTAGTTTTGCTCATTAGTGGCTAGATGTAATGTTTTCGAAGGCTGTAGGGGTAATAGTGAAGGTTTAGGTAGGTAACGATGGGGAAGGTGATTAAGGGTACGACGATGGTCAAATCTGGTATGGCTTAAATGCTTGGACAGTAAGGTATCCAGTAGCGGTGTTTCCTTGTGTTAAATGTGACCTTAGCAGTCGTAAGGCTAAAGAGAGAGAGAGATATCATGGTAGAGAGAGAAAGAGTTTTGCACATGTATTCTTGAGTGATTCAAATGAAAGTTGATGTTGAGAATGGAGTTGGGAAGTATTATTTATACTTTTTCAAGCTCAATAAGCTTAGAAAGTATCATTAATGTTCAAATTCACCATTGATGACAATCTTAGATATTAAGTTGTTCTTTGATTTTCATGAACAATTTTATGTAATGATAGAATGAATTTAGACAAAATGTAGGTACCATTTGAAAATACTTTAAATCCATAATTAGTTCTTGCTTTTAGTTTGATCAAGTTTGGGCAAAAAATGAGTTTAATTGGGCCTTAAAGTCAAAGGATCGTATGAGGCTTTTTCTTTCCTTATACTGTAAATCTCGTAATTGTGGAAGAGAATCTAGGCGCATGGTTATTTGCTGAATACGTGTCATGTGCCCCTACTTGCACGTTGTAAATAAAGTAGGTGTTACAGCGTGTCTCCCTTTAGTCCTTCAACAATTGATCAGGGCCTTAGGTCTTGTTTCCAAACCATACAAACTAGGTTTAAGACCTGGTCCAATACCTCTTTTTATTTTTTTTTTAAAATCTTATCTTTTCTAAATAAAAAACATTAAACCAAGTTTCAACCTAAAGCAGACCACTCTTAAAATTTATATGAATTAATTTTTATTTAAGGCTAATTGAATATATATATATATATATTTTTATACTCAAACCAAATACTAAAAATTAAATGACATTTTTTAAAGACCCTAAAAATGTCTTAAGACTTATTTTCCTAAAAATTTTATTATAAAAACTTATATATTTTCTAAAGTTTCTATTTTTTGTGTTTTTTCTAAGTTTTCTTTTCTTTTTTTTTTTTTGTATTTTTTCTAAATTAGAAACCTTTTTCCTATTCTGAGAAAAAATTTAAATCTTTAGTAGGAAAAAATAAAGTATCTATATTTACCATCGCCAAAATAGCTACTATATCCTTTATCGTCAAGCTTTTCTATAGATATGACATTTAGGCGATTATTTGAGACATGTATAACATCTCTAAGAATAAACTTGCAACTAGTGTTATTTTTCAAAATAATATCTCCAATGCTAATAATTTTAAATATCCTTTCGTTTTTCATCCTAACATTACGAAAATCACTAGTAGTATAGGTTGAGAAGAATTTACCATGTGATGTCACATGAAAAGAGGCAACGAAATCAATAACCTAATCATTATTATGATATGTAAGACTAACATAATCATCATCTCAAGCAACAACAACTTCATCATCTACTGCAGCAACCATCGCATCTTCACTTTTCTCATTGCCTTTACCTTTACCTTATTCTTTTTTCCATATTCTACACTTACGCTTTATACATCCTGGCTTGTCACAATAATAACATTTAATATTTCTTCTTCTTGACTTTGACCTTCCCTTAGATTTATCAAATTTGTCAGATTTATCAAAGGAGTATCTTGTCTTACTTCTCCTACGCATTTAGTGTTTATTAGCAACAAATGCCCCAATATTAGAATTAATACCTTACTTTTTTCTTTTAGCTTCTTCATTCATCAAGCTATCTTTCATTGTTGCAAGGTAAGCTTTCCTTCTAGAGCAAAATTGCTAATACACACTACAAGTGTCTCCCAACTATCTGGTAGTAAGCTTAATAATAATAATCATGCTTGAACCTCATCATTAAGTACCAGCTTCATGGTAGTCAACAGATTCATAAGACCTTGGAAATCATTCAAGTGGTCTATCATATTTGATCCATCCTTATACTTCAAATTCATTACTCTCCCTATTAAGGAGGTTTTATTCAAGGCAGTTTGCCCTTCATACATTGGCTCCAATTTCCTCCTTAGAGTATTTCCTTTGGTTTCCTAAACAACATGATGATAAATACTGTAATCTACCCATTGTCAAATATAACTGATAGTTTTTCTATGCATAATCGCCTCATCTTGAACACAGTACAATCATCTAAAGGTGCATTTAGATCTTTGCAATACAAAAGTTCTTCCATCCTTAACTTCCAAATCAAATAATTTGATGAATTTAATTTTATCATAGAAGTCGATGCTTTCGCCATGATTGTAACACAATATAAAACCAATAAGTTTTTTTAATTTCAACTCTAATACCACTTGTTAAGAAAATAACAATAATAAATCAAAAATAAAAGATAAGTAACACCAAGATTTAACATGGAAAACCTAAATGTGAGGAAAAAATCACGGGACCATACAGTGCAAAATCTTCCACTATCAACAATAATGAGCCCATAAAGCATTTTTTTCATTAGTTACACTAGTAAATAAATAATTTTCACCGCAAATAGTGAATCTCCATAAAATCATAATATAAACCAAACTCAAAAAATCGCGAAAATGCAAATTCTATGGGAAGAACTAAGAAGGATTTACCAAGGATAGAAATAATAATCTCCTAGAGCTCTACACCATGAATCTAATAATTGAAGTTTCATCACAATTGGAATTCAATAAGTCTTCCGATTATGGATTTAAAATTACTCCATAGAATAAGTTTCACTACAGAAATCTGAAATTATAGACATAAAAACCAAAACAGCATCTAACCTATTTTACACTTCTTTTTGTCCTTTTCTCTTTTTTTTCTATATTAGGAATTATCTTTCTTCCCTTTTTAATTCTACCCAGTCACTTACTCGATTTCTTTTCCTTTTTTCTTTTCCACTGTGCTACTTTTATGTTCCTATATAAATATATATATACATATTTATTTATTGGGTTTCCTTTTTATATATTTTTTTTTATTATTTATTAATAGTTACTGGTCCATATATGAGTTGGACCCATAAACGCAACAAAAATCACATGCACATATCAAGCAATTTTACAATTTATATGTATTCAATGCAACCATCTAAGAACCATCCATTTGTTATCTCATTTAGGTCAGCCAAGCATACATAAACACAAGAATACTCATGACCCCATACTCTCCTTATACATATAGGTATAATATATATATATGTATATATATACATGTAATATTCAAGATATTGCCACCACTAACCTAAACATACATGATTCAAATCCTAAATTGACCTAAATCTTTTCAGTACACTACTATATTACAAATATTACTACATACCAATCAATGGATGCCCCTTGGGTTTTTACCATTATCCACCCTTAGGCTAAGCTACATCACTACACCATAAGGAGCCTAAGGTAATAATGAAATTTGTGGCATCTAACCTTAAATTTGTTGCATAATGATCAAGGAAACAAAATTATAGCCATATGTAAGTCCCCGTTGCATAACTTTATGCAACAAAAAAATGTATTGTTTCGTTAATTGAAACCATAGATACAAGAACATAAATGCATTAGCTTTCTTTCATAAGGCAATAGAATTCTATTGTAAATGCAACGATTTTATTAGTGCAAAAGGATCATTTTTTTTTTCATTTGCAAGAACACCATTTAAATACTAAATGCAACTTTTAAATACATTATGTAGTGTTCTTTTCTAGTTTCCATATATTAATAAATTATTCATGTTCTATATAATATTGTATATTGTTTGCTGCAATGTCAATATAGGTATATATGAATGAGTCAACACAAATCTCTTTTAGTTTTACAATTTTCAAAAATAAGACCATAGTTAATGGTAATACAATTATTTCATTAAGAATTTGTGAACATATAAAATGAGAAAATAGAATTGATAATAAATCTAAAAAATAATATGCACAAGAAATATATTGCTAAAGCAATGATACACTATCATTTCTATTTATTGGTAATATTGAAATAAAGTCATAATTATTTTAATGGATCCATGATTAGTGGTCTCCAAATAAACTCTTCACAAGACCTTAGCTTTTCTTCAACTCCTACAAATCATTACAAATATGAATTAGTAACTTGTAAAAAAGTCCAAAATAAATCATCTTCTATTGATCAAATCAATCTCTCTATTAATAATTTGTGGCTCAATTTAGTTGAGGATAGGAGAGCTTTTATAGCTTTCTTTTCCTTTTTGAGTTAGAAAACAAAGCTTTAAGTTAATATTTTGCCTTATTATTCTTTGCTTATATGAAAGGATCATATAGCAAACTTTAGTAACAAACATAAAACTATTTAATTTATTTCTATAAAATAAATTTGGATGCAAATAGATTCAACCAAGCAAGCCTAACTATGTGAAGCCTTATTGCATTGAAGGGTTGATGTATTTTCTTTTCATTCAATGTTGCCACATACCTTTAGTCTCTTTATTGCTTCCTTATTTTCGTGATTACAAAGTTTTGACTTGAATTAATACTATAATTTTTACAAATTTAAATGACTCATACTTGATGAAATTTTAAAAATACATCCCAAAATAGGGCTAAAAGCTTATTTTGCTAGTAAGGTTTATAACATATCTATAATATTAAAAAAGAGATAAAAGAATATGAAATTTTGACAATTATTTTGTTTAGTAAAAGAAAAACAAAAAGAAAACAATGAATTGGCTTATCACGTTGAAAAGATAAAATTTATCTTAAATCACTTGAAGTTGAAATCTATTTACAATATTTATTGTTGACAACTAAGTTAGATAATGCAAGATAAGGAAAATTTATATACTAAAGTAATGAATGTCTAATAACCTTGAATAGCCCTAAACAGAGAATCATTTATAGCTCCCTACATATTTGTGTCCAATATATAGAAACAATTGAGCATTAAAGGCTATATGAATAGAGAGCATAGTTACAATGCAATGCTTATAGCAATTTTCATGGCTCTACATGAGTAAAGTATACAAATCTAGAGCTTAAGGTAGCATTTGGTTGTAAAGGCTAGATTATATAAAGAGAACTAGACATGATAAGTATAAGGAGAATTGGATAGTACAAACTTATTATACTATGTTTGGTTTATGTAGTATTGAATACAAAATTTACATTAAAAAAATTAATTATTTATATTATAAAATAAATAATTTTTTTAATATTTAATAAAAATAATATCCATTAACTTAATATTATAACATAGAGGAGTATTTTTGGGAATGTAAAATATTTTTTGTGTTTTGTCTAGTGAATTTCATTTTTGTACCCTAGTGCAAATGGAAGAAAATTTTGGTATTTTTCTAGTCCATTGGCCTAATTTTTGTCTAGTCTCCAAGAAAATTTATAAATTAAACATAGGACAAAATTTTTTGTTCAATCCATAACCACAAAAATTACACAACCAAATGCTACCTAAAACTTTGTTGGCAATGAAATTAAAAATGCAAATAACAATAAAAAAGTAGCATAATACATAAGTACTACCATATCAATGTAGGCACATCAACACATTACCATCAACAACACATTTAATTATCAACCAATTATCTAAAAACGTTAGTTCTAGTTATTGTAATAATCAACAAGAATAAGATCTTGCGTTGTATGTTACAATAAAGAATATTCTTAACATAGTAAAGAAAACATAAAGTTCAAATTTTACAAATGATCAGTTACATAAAATAGGCCATCGATTGGTATTCAGAAACTTGGTAACATAAAATATCTTAAACCATCTTTTCCCGACATTTATTTATCCTTAACATAATTTGTCTAATTTTAAGCTGGTGTCTTTTGAGGATAAGCAAAAAGAAAAATTGGTCATGTAACACTTCAAAAGGGACCCTCATATGATCACCTAAAATCTTCATATCACATATATACTCATGATGTAGGGACCGCCCTATAAGTCAAAGGTTATAAGACTCTAGCTAGTCAATTTTTTATAATACTTAATCTTTTACATATGTCTACTTAACTATATAAGTAACTATAGGTAACCTTACCATCTACTATTCACCAGAATTGTAGAGAATTAGAATCATCTATCAAGTAATAATATAGAGTAATTAAACTTCGATAACACCAAAAATTACTAAATGCGATAAAATTCTAGTTTAATTAATATAGTTCACTATCATAATTGTATCTATTCAATCCATATCGTAGTGGAACACTTTGCACATAGATCTTAACCAAATTTTAGCTTTCGGTTACCTATAAAAAGGAATTGTTGGAGGATAAGTGAACCATAACTTAGTGAGTTCATCTCTCATTACTGTTGTTTAAGTAATGTATTAAGCATTATTAGTAAACATGCAATCTTACTACATAGGAAATGAATACAAACGCGATAAATGCAAGTAATACATCTAAAGAGCTCTAGAACCATAGAAGGTATATATTTACGTCATCCGTATATCAATTATCTCCTGTACTTAACAGAACAAGGCACCTCACCTTACTTACTTGAGGTTGCCTACAAGCATCGTCCTTTTAGACTATACTCAATTATTACCTTAGTCAAGAAAACAATTCTATATTAGTGAAATCATCTAGATCCCAACTAGGCCATCTACTATTAATACTCTATATAAAGCTCCATATGCTCACTATTCTACAAATCAATACAATGCCCCTATAAGTGAACTACATAAGTCCTCACTTAGGCCATTTGCTACCAATCAACTAAATAAGGTCTACTAGCTTTGCCTTAATGAATAAAAATGACATTGGTAGCTTCTATGAGCACTCATCAAGTTTAATAAAATCTTTCTTTAAATCATAAAAAATTCCAAAATGCATTTCACAGATTTTTTTTTTTAAAAACTTAGCATAGTTATAGACATTCCAACTTATAACTACATATTATAGACATGTAATAGATATATCTAGTTATTTTGGCTGGATATTCAAATAGACAATCAAGGGTAAATAGCAAAAAATGTTGCAATTATCAAACATAAGTAGATAACAGATTATTAGAGCCTCCTACTTGTCTTGGTCTTTAAAGTTCTTGAGTTATAAATTAAGTTATCTATAACAATAAAATCTATAAAAGCAATTGGAAAAGGGTTCCTTCAAGACCCTAAGAGTGTACCTAATTCTCAAAATCCCTTATAAATCATCAGTTTTGATTTAAATCTTAAATTACATATAACATGTTCATTTTAACTTCCTGTTTAACAATCTCATAGTCTTCTTCCATCGTTTTGAATGTACTTTTCAATAAGGGGGATCCATTTTGGTAGTTGGGACACATAACCATTGGGTTTGATAGGTCAGCTTCGTGGTTCTTAGGCATTCTTCTTAACTTAGCTAGTTTTGGGTTCTATTATGTATTCCTAATTAATGATTATTATTATTTGGTATCTTATTTTGTTAGTGGGCCTAAATTATATGTCTTGGCCTATGGGCTTTATAATATTATACTTAGTCTTTTTGAATTATAACTTAAAAGAATTTTGGGCTCTATTAGGCCTAAGGCAATTTCTAAATTAAAGGACCTATTGTGTTCATTATTTAGCCTTTATTACAATATTATAAGGTTGTTAATTTAGTTGGACTAATTTAAGTTTGGTCCTAAGCCTAATTCATATGAATTTAGTCCCTAAATAAGCCTAGTTAACTAATTATGGGTCTTAGCTTATACCTAATCTATCATGAGCCTCTTAGAACACTTAATGGGCTTTATGAGCTTCTTAATTAGGTTTTAAATAATAATATGTGGTAGCTAGTCATATGATTCCAATCAGGCCTAGGGTTTATCTTTGGTCCTTTTAACTTAGTTTGACTCTAATTTACATCTTAAGGCCTTAAACTTGATCATAACTTACTCCAATGGGTCAAATATCCTAATGTTCCCATTAAATAACCCATTTTTTACGTGTTTTAGATCTAGTCATAAGGAATTTTTGGGCTTCAAGCCAAATCTTTAAGTCCAATGACTATTTAAGCCTGATTTTGCTTCTATGCCACTTAACTTAATTGTTTAAGCCTTAAACCTTAATTATAACTCATTAATATCAAGTCATTAAGGTATGGAACAAAAAGCCCGATCTTGTTCATCATCTCACAAGGGTAGTCCATGTAGGTTTTCAAGGGGATTTTAATATACGTTTCGCATAACTCATCATAACTTGCTTAAACCATCATTATTGTGTGTTCTAAGCTATGTCCTACTAAAATAATCATATATAAGTGCAAATATGAAATGGTATACACCTATAAGTCTTGACCTAGCATAGAGATAGGGGTTCCCAAATGATCTTTCTACATTTCTTCAAATAATCATGTTAGTTTTACTCTCAGACATCACTAGGTATCTACATTATTTTCACTATACTAAAAATTCATGAAAATACACATCTATGGGCATTTAGTTATGGTAAAAGAAGTTAATATTTTGAGAGTTTTTTCCCTCGTTTTTGAGCCTAGGAATCATGCTCGTAAACTTTAACTACGATGAAAGTTGAGAAAGAGAAAGTTTACCTCAGTGGAGAAATGAATGGCCTACTTTAACTTAGTTTTTTTGCCGATGAAAGGAGCTCCAATGGTAGGGTAGGTTTCTTAGCAACTTAGGGGGATGTGTTAGGGAGAAAATGCAAGTGGTGGTGCATCGTTTTGAGGTGGTGGTGGGCAATTATGCCTCTAGGTGTTTGGGTGCACAAGCAAATTCAAGAAGCTTACTCTTGTTTCCTTCTTTTTTGAAATTTTTTTTTTTAGATGTGTGTATTTAGAGAGTGTTTCTAGGGTTTACTTGGGGAAGAAGATGAAATGGAAATGCATATGGAGAGGGTAGTAATTGTTGATTATGAGTCTATATATGTATAATGGGGAGTAAATCTTTTCTATTTTAGTTAAATGGTACAAGTAGAAGTTAGGACCAACTGCTTTTCATGATTTTTGCTGTTTGAGGCAATAATTTGCCTACCAAAAGCAAAGTGGTCCCTTATTTTCCGAATTACTTATCTTTTCCTATATGGTTAATTGTGCTTATCTCTCGATGCATGAATATATGTAAATGATTTGGATACAATTTAAGCTTATGACCCTAATTACTAGTATATATGGTCCTAGTTGGATGTAATTTAGGGTTTGTCATATCTAATTAAGTTAATTAAGCCTATTGGACTATTTTATCTAATTAGTTTAGGTTTTCTAAGTGTAGGAATTAATTATTGCTATTCAATCACAAATCAAAGGTAAATTAGAGCTTTATGTAAATTATTAGCAATTAATGAATAGTTTAGCTATACCATTAGAGTTTATTAATTAAATTAGAGCTTTAGATGTTCAATTAGAGTTTTAGGATAATCTTAGAGTTTCTTACATGCTCGGGTTTTAATTAGGGTTTTATGATTTTGAAGTTAAACTTGCAATTTTAGTTTTAGTTTTAGGATTTTAAACGTAATTACGAATAAGTTAGCAATTCCATTAATTTATTACTTTAATTGACTTAATTTCACTTATTCTTATTATTTGAGAATATCTCTAATCGTTCATTATCATGTTTACGTAATTTTAAGAAATTCAAGTAAATGTTCTAATTTAGGGTTTTCTTTGTGTTTAGGATTAATTTAAGGTTTTACTACTCTAAGGTTTAGGATTTAAGATTTTTATCTAGTTCGAGGTTTTAATTTGTGGTTATACATATTTAGGATTTAGTGTTTTTGATAAGTATGAATTTTCATATATTTATTGTGGCATTTTATAGTGATTTTCTTTTGTTTTAATGATTTTGATACTTAGATGTGTAATTTATTAATTTCAAAACTTCAAAGAGTTATTGAAGTAAAAAGAATGAAAATTGTCTAAGTTCGAGAAGAATTACACTTAATTTGAAGAATCAAGTAGAGATAATAAGCTTTAAAGATTTTGCTGAAAATCAAAGTTTAAAGAAAAACATGCCTAAGAACACACCAGTATTCTCTAGTCATAATCCCCTTGTAAAACAATTTCCTTGGATTTCTTGAATGAATATTGCAAAAAGAACATGGCTAAAGTGTACACCCATCAATACTCCAGTGTTCTTAAGGTATGGTCGTGCCATGGCACTTAAAAACTTCCATATTTAAGTTATTTTTCCACATCTTATAAGTAGGATGTCAAATACGCATTTAAGAAGAGAACAAAGAAGGAAGAAAGTAAAACATGAAGAGAAGCTATTGTTTTTTGTGTTTTTATTTTCAGTTTCATGATTGTATTGTAAGCTTATCTTTTTAGTATGATCGTAGCATAAGTTGTATATATGTAGACCAATAAATCTTTAAATTGACTTGTAACATGTGTTCTTTGTTTTATTCTAGTGAAATTCCCTATTTCTTGGTAATTCAATTGTGTTTTTCATTCAATTAGGTTGTTATTTCTAGAGTCTTAATCAAATTATCTAATATTGTATGTTGAGGTTGCGAGACCCGATATGTATATTTAGATCTACAACAAATGAAGATAATTTTCTACAATCTTAGAGATAAGTTATAGGATTTTTTAAATTTAATTATAGTATTTGTAAAGCAAATTCTTATTCTTAATGCTATCTTAATTTACTCTATTGTAGAAGTCATTCGAATAGAGCGCAGTTAAGGTTAGAAGTTAATAAGTGAAGTGATTCCTACTAACTCACTAATCAAATTCTCTTAGTTGAAAAGAATAGGAAATGAATTAGAAATCTTTTGAGTTATTGCATGTTAATTTCTTGGTGAAGTAGAGTTTAGATGTCCATATGGTTAATCAGGGATTCTTGCTTTATTAGTAGTAATTCACTTTTATTCCTCTTTGTCATTAGAATTTAATTATTTCATTTTGCAATTGAATTTTAATATTTCTTTAAAAGTAAAATAGTAGAGCTAGAGTATATATAGTCTTCAAAGGATGATAACGTAGACTTTGTTAGTCCACTATATTATAACTTGAAAGGTACCCTCACCAGCCAATCAAGTTTTTGACATCGTTACCAGAGATTGTGAATCAAGGAAGCTCGTGCCTATATTATTTCCCTTTCATTTATTTTTCTTGTTATTTTCTAATTGGAATCACATTTTTCATTTTCTCTTTCTGTATTTGAGGAATTTAGAGTAATTGCTAATAATGGGTAGTATAGAAGACTATATTTGATTATATTTAGGGATGTAAATGGATGGGTAATAATAGGGTATCCAATCCACCTAACCTATCAAAAGCCTTATAGGGTATTACCCAATAGGGTTCTATAGAGCTTTTAGGATGAATTTTTGGATATGGTTAAAAACCCTATAGGATTATGGGATGGGTTTTAGGATTTAAGAAAAACCTATTGAAAGACCTATTACCCGATAAAAATAATATATTAATAATATAATATTAACTAAATAAAAAACAAATGAAAAGTAAAGTTATTAAAGTATCCATTACTATTATGCATCTCTAATCCTACTTCCTTCTTCAATCTCCATCTACCTCTTTTGTCTCTATATGTCTACTATCTTCTCTTTTATGTTTTGGTGTTCTATAAATATATTATAGATGAAGTATGACATGTTCTTGTGGTTTCCCTCTAATATGTCCTCATTGCGTTGCCTATGTTTTATAAATATAAATAATGAAAATCAATTCCCCATGTAATAAATAATGAAGTAAAATAAATAAATAAATAATAGGTTTCACAGGTTACGAAATGGGCACCTCATTAAAGTAATGGAACCAGTTCTATTTAAAAACTCTATGGGGTTTTAGGATGGGTTTGAGAACCCCATTAAGGTAATGGGATGGGTCTTAGGTTTCTATGACCTATCCCAAACATACCTTATTTGCATTCCTAATTATATTAAACCTCTTAATGGTGGAGTTGACTCTAGTATACTGAAGTTGATAATAATTGCTAATGAGTTTGTAATCTCATTGACCATTATTCAGATGGTCTAACAACAACTACATTTTGAAGGTTCAGCAAAAGAAGACCCACATAACCATATCACTATTTTCTTAGAGATATGCATCTCCTTCAAAATTAATGGAGCTACATATGACACAATACGATTGAGATTATTCCCTTTCCTATTGTAAGGGAGAGCAGCACAATAGCTAGCTCCTTTTCAAAGAGATTTTATCACTTTGTGGGAAAAGTTGATTGATACATTTTAGAAAAATATTTTCCTCCCATTAGAATAATGAAGTTTAGAAGTGAAATTTCTTTCTTTGTTTAATCTGATTTTGAAACTCTTTACAATGCCTAGAAATGTTTTGAGGAGCTATTGAGAACATTTCAACATCATGACCTTCGACTCTAGATATAAGGGGGACATTGAATATGAAAATGCTTGAAGAAGCTTAAGTTTTAATTGAGAGATTAGCTTGAATAGCTATCATTGGGAGAACACTAGAGCCAATAAAAAGAGTTTAGGTATATATGGTTTGGAGGTTACCACAGCTTCAGAAGCCATTGTTGAGGTGTTAAGACAAAGGTTGGAGAATCTTTTTATGCCTCTACAACATCCTATGATGATGAAATTTGTAAATCTGAGAGGGTATGGAGGATAATGTAGTATAAGACAAACTAATTATTTCATGAATCAATGGGGATTTCAATGTGTACCTTATAATGCTCACGAAGAATGATGTAAGGATTGCTTGAACTTTTAGGGGAAGTATCCATATGGAGCTCAACTAAAGTGCATCAATTAACCCTAAAAATTTCAAAGCTTACTGCATCAAGAAGGAAAGTTAAGGTTAGAAGACATTTTGACCAAATATGTGGAAAAGCCAAATTGACGAGTATTGAAAGACAAATTAAATAGCTTGCAAAAGTTATTATTGAAAGGCAATAAGAACCACCTGCTTAAGTTCAAGCAAAAGCTATAACTCTTAGGAGTGGTAAAGAGTTATAGGTAAGTAAACATGTTGACAAGAAATAAGTACTTTAAAGGCCAATGGCTAAATAGGAGGAAAGTAGAGTTGATGAGACTCTAAAACCCACAAAGGAGAAGGTAAAGCTTCAGAAAGTGAAAGAATATAAGTTACCAATACCTTATCTTTAGTAACTCAAGAATGAGCACTTAGATGAACAATATGGTAAGTTCTTAGACCTTTTAAACAATTGCATATTAATTTTCCTTTTGTTGAAGCTTTGTTGTGGATGCTAAAGTATGAGAAATTTTTGAAGGAGTTGTTGCCTAATAAAAAGAAGCTGGAGGAATTCTCTACAGTAATTTTAAGTGAAGAATGTTTAGTAATACTCCAAAACAAGCTTCCAACAAAGTTAAAGGATCTATGGAGTTTTACTATCCCTTGCTTAATTAGTGATTTATCTATTAAAAAAAATCAGTTGATCAAAGAGCTAGCATAAACTTACTGTGATATAAATTGTTTAACAAGCTAGGCTTATGAAAACTGAAACTAACTAAAATAGGCCTGCAATTAGCTGATAGATTTATGATGTACCCAAAGGTTACAATTGAACATGTGTTGGTTAAGGTAGATAAATTTATTTTTCTCATAGATTTTGTAATTATGGACATAGACGAAGACATTGAAGTATCACGCATCTTAAGGAGACCTTTTTAGCTATAGCTAGAGTCATAATTGATGTTAGTGATGGAAAATTCATTTTAAGGGTAGGAGAAGAAGAGATGGTATTCAAAATAAAAAAAAGGTAATGAAAAACTATATTAAATAAGATGATACATGTTTTTACCTTGATAATGTTGATACTTTTGTAACTAGTTTTTTGTAGGAATTACTAACAAAGGATCCTCTAGATTATTATTTGAAACAAGAAGAACAAGAAGAGTTAACAAGCGTTCCAACTCATGTTGAAGTAACCACACTACTAGAAGCCTACCTACCAACTATTAAGAAGATTAGGTTTGAAAAGATATAGCAACTGAAAGAGGCAAAGTTGAAGCCTTCTAATGAGGAGTTGTCTATACTGGAACTAAAACAACTATTGGATTGCTTAGAATATGCGTTCTTAGAAGAGGGTGAAAAATTACCTACAATAGTCTCTTTCAGGCTAAATTTAGAACAAAAGGAAAAGCTTTAAATGTGCTTAGGAAGCATAAATAAGAAATTTCTTAGAAGATTTGAAATATCAAGGGAATTAACCTATGCTTTTATACCTATAAAGTACTTATGGAAGACAGGCATAAACCAATGGTGCAACCATAAAAGCGATTGAACTTGAACATGAAAGAAGTAGTTAAAGCTGAAGTAATAAAGCTTCTTAATGTAGGTATGATTTATCTAATTTCTTACAATTCATAGGTTAGTTCTATGTAGGTTGTACTAAAGAAAGGAGGAATGATAGTGGTTCCAAATGAACAGAATGAGTTGATTCCTATATGAGTAGTCAAATGGAGGAAAGTTTGCATAGACTATAGGAAAATTAGTCGCTCTACAAGAAAAGATCATTTCCTTCCATCTTTTGTTGATGAAATGCTAGAATGCCTATTGGATCATATATATTATTGCTTTCTAGATGGTCTTATCATTTCCTTCCATCTTTTGTTGATGAAATGCTAGAATGCCTATTGGATCATATATATTATTGCTTTCTAGATGGTCTTTTTAGTTATTTTTAGATTCCGATTGCCCTAGAGGACCAAGAGAAGATGACATTTACATGTCCCTATGGTACCTTTTCCTCTAAGAGGATGCCTTTTGTCCTATGTAGTGCACTTACCACATTTCAATAGTGCATGATGCCAATCTTTACAGGCTTCAATAAAGACATAATGGAAGTGTTCATGGATAATTTCTTGATTTTCAATAATTATTTTGATATATGCCTTATTAACTTGCAAAAAGTGCTAAATAGATGTGACAAAACAAATCTTATGTTGAATTGGGATAAGTGTCATTTTATGGTACAAGAAGGCATAATACCAGGACACAAAATATCTTTACGAGGTATTGAAGTAGACAATGTAAAAATTAATACCACTGCAAAGTTTCCTCCTCCTACTTTAATCAAAGTTGTGTATAGTTTCTAGGCCCATGTAGGATTTTATGAGAGATTTATTATTGATTTGTTGAAAATTGCTAGACCCTCGACTCGATTATTCCATTTGTTTTTTCAAAAGAATGTCTGGAGGTGTTTAATATTCTTAAGGATAAGCTGATGTACGCCCTTATAATAGTAGCACTAGATTGGAATTTGCCATTTGAACTCATGTGTGATGCAAGTCACTACATTATAGGTATAGTCTTAAAGTAGAGGCAAGAAGAACACTTCTAACTAATATATTGTGTTGGCAAGACCTTTACAGAAGCTCAAGAGAATTATATAACCATAGAAAAAGAAGCTAATAGCAATTGTCTTCACATTCAATAAATTTAGGTCATATCTTATCCTTTCTAAAGTTATCGTTTATACAGACTATAAACACCCTATTCCACCCCCACCACATAAACCTACCAACCCCTACCCCCTACTACCATCCCCCTTTCCTCCTTTCCAAAAAAAAGTTTTAGTACCTTTTGGAATAAAGAAAAATGTTCTTAATTCAAAAAGTTAAAAAATACCAAAAAATCTATCAAAGAAATACAAAAAAGGGAAATTTTAAAAATTATAAAATTTAGAAAATAAAAAAAAGGAAGATAAAAATAATACAAAAAATGAAAAAAATAAAATAAAAGCATAAAAAGATTGAAAAAATAAAAGGAAAAAAGAAAAGAAGAAATGAGAGAAATTAAATAAATTTTATATTTTTTTTAATGATAGAGTAATAATAAGGATTTGGGCAAACATGATTTTTTATTAGGTATGGTTCGAGCATAGAATGGATTTAAAATTCAATGTTAGCCTAAGAAAAAAAACCTTTTGCAAAATTTTTGTGCAAATGTAAACAAGGTATTAGCCAATAGCCTTCCTAGCAAAGCACTTAGTCTTGGCATTACATGAAGTGAAAGATTCTAGGTTTGACTCCAATAGTAGGCACAATGTACCTTTTATTTTTTAACTACATTTGGACACATGTCAGGATGTCTTGACACATGGTACATATTCATATTTCTACATGGCGGACATGGCACCATGTTACCAATCCTTTCGCTCTCTTTCCTTTCTTATCCTTTCTCTGATTTTCTTGCACAAAATCATGATTTTACCATTAATTTGGTGAAATCACGAAGACTAGTTAGATTACTAAGGATTTGTACCAACTTTACATCTAGATATAGCCTTCTAAAGGGTCAATTTTGCATTTGAAAATCAAGAAAGTTGAACTCAAGATTTTTGCCCCATTATGATTATGCTTGACTCTTGCCTATAGAATAAAAATCGAAGCTTCTAATCTTTGTTTCTAGTAAGAACTAATATCTTAGGTGCGCTTTTGTCTAATAATTATAATGACAATCATTTTTTAAATCAAATCATGAATGGCACATTCAACATGCTTTCAAATTCAATAGGGTAAAAGAGTTTCTATACTAATTCAAGCTTAGAAACAGTACAAACAGAGGTTTAATCCTTGTTTTCCAACATCATCACTCTCCAATCCACTCAAAAACTCACGCTCAAAGCTCTCTCTCTCTAGAAGGGTTTGGCTTTCTCTCTCTCTAAGCTACTACTCAAGCATAAAGCCTTTTTAAGAAAAACTATTGGTAAAGCCAAGCTCCCCAAGTTCCTAGCTTTCAATCTCATCTACCCCCATTCTTTGTCGTACCCTCTAGCTAGCTTGGACATCGCAAGTAAACCAAGCCCTTGCACTACCACTTGAAACCTCACCTTTTAAGCACTCATACTCAAATTTAATAACCACGAGTTCTACCAGTATTAGAAATCCTTACCCCAACTACCATCACTACCATCGACTGATTTAAAAGAAAACCACTTACTTACATCGCTGCATCTTCTCTACTCTTGTATTTCCTAATAAAAAACACAAGGAAACATAATTTCCCCTTTGAAAATTTTCCTAAAAACCATCATGGGAAGTCCTTATTGTTGTTGTTGCTTCTTGTATTCAACAACTTGGATTTGGTGATTTAACCCATGCTTGACTCCATTTTTGCCCAACTTGTACACCAATACTTAAGTCTAAGTATGTCTAACGTTTGTTCTTATGTTTGTCTTTTTTTTTTTTTTTTGGTTACATATTTTCAAAGGAAAAATAAAGATAAAATAACAATAACAAAAAAGGTGATAAAAGGTAAACATAAAAAAGGAGTTCTTATCCAAATTTTTAATTAATTCATTCATTCATTTTAAACACTTAGAAAAATGTTTTCTTAAAATAAAAATGAATTAGAAAAATGTTTTCTTGAAATAAAAATGAATTAGAAAAATGTTTTCTTGAAATAAAAATGAAAAAAAAAATGAATCTTCTTTTTTCAAATTATAATAAATGTAAGGTATCTTTTAAATAATACACAAAATTAAGACCCCCATTTTTATGGATTTTTCTTAGATTAAATGGATAAATAACGTAAACCCAATTATTTCTCAAAATATAAATGAACCACCTATTAAATTTTTCTAAATAAACTATAGAAGGCTAATCCTGAGCAATAGATATGTAAGCACCTATGGGCAACTACAAAGCAACTTAAAATATAAATTTTTTTATTTTCCCTTTTGTTAGTAAACTTAATTTCTTATTTTCTTATCTTTCTTGTAAATAAATTAATTCTCTTTATTTCTAAATTTAGAATCATTTTTTCAATTTGAAAGGGTATTTTCAAAAGTAAAACTAAATTCGAAAAGTTATAATAGTAATCGTATAGTGTTTAACAGGATAGCTCCTAAACTCGTGAATCTAGTTTCTTGAAAATTTTTTCAAAAAGTTTTCGAACACATAGGCTGTTGGCTAAATTAAAGCTAATCAAATTGGTTGATTCTAATTTAATCACCTTTCCTGATTTTACCAAGTAGTAACTCCAAAATATTTTCAAAAATAGAGAAATCGAGTTTTCCTTAACTTTAGTTGAGGGATTAAACTAAACAGACATAGGGTTTATTTTAAATTAAGTTAAGGAAAAAGGAAAAAAGAAAAGAAAAGAAATTTAAGCTTAGCATTGACTATTATGCTTTGTGTTTTTTGTTGAATAAGATAAATGTTAAGCCTAGAATGATTAGGTAGATATTGCTACTTTAAGAATTCAACGTAGAGATACAAGATAAAAAGGAAGTGGAGAATTTGGTTATAGATCACTTATTTCACTTCAAGAATCCATCCTTAGAAAACTTAAGTGAGTGAGATATCAATGATGAATTCACATAGGAGCAACATTACCAGGTAATTCCTTAGACAATTCCTTGGTTTGCTAACATAGCAAATTATTTAGCTACTAACATTTTTTCTAAAGGATTTGATTATCAGCAAAAGAAGAAAATTTTCCATGTTGTGAAAATTACTTTTGGGAACACCCATACCTATTTAAGATTTGTGCAGATTCAATGATCCGTTGATGTGTATCCCACTTAGAATGTTGGCAAATTTTCGATTATTGTCACTTAAGAGTACAAATTAGAGGTTTGTAAGTGAGCTTTAACCCACGGGCTGGCTCGTAACCCACTTTTTAAGCAAGTTTGGGCTAAGGTTTTTTGGCTTATTTAAAAAGCGAGTCAAATAAGCCTAACCCATTTAACCTATAGGCCAAAATGAACCAATTTGGGCTGACCCATTTAGCAAATTTATACTTTTGGCATGTTCGACAATCCATTTAACCCGCTTTTTTAAGCAAGTTTAGACTAAGTTTTTTTTACCTGTTTAAAAAGCGAGACAATTGAGCTTAACCCATTTAACCTATGGGCCAAAGTGGGCTGGGCTAGGCTAGGTTAGCCCATTTAACGTACTTACATACCTCCAGTACAAATAAAACAACACAAAAGGTCCTTGAGTCTAGATTTTACTAGCCAACACTTTTTAAGGACCCTAAAAAATTTGTAGAGTTATGTGATAGGTGTTAAATAGAAATTTATATTTCTAAAAGAGATAAAATGCTTTAAAATCTAATCATAATTTGTGGAGTCTTAAATATATGGGGTCATTTCCAAATTCAAACAAAAACAAATATATTCTAGTAGCAGTAGATTACATATTTAAATGGGTAAAAGCTCAAGCATTACCAACAATGATGCTTGGGAGGTGAAATGGTTCCTTAAAAGTCTATTCTCTAAATTTAGTGCACCCAAAGTAATTATCAATGATGGAGGAACCTATTTTTGCGATGTTCAACTTAAGAAAGGGTTTAAGTGGTATGGTGTTACTTATAGGATTGCTAAACCATACCACCTACAAACAAGTGAACAAGTAGAAGTTGCAAACAAGGATATAAGAAGGATTCTATAAAAGATGGTTAAGCACAATAGATGAGATTAGTTAGAAAAGCTCAACGATACTCAATAAGCATATCAAATTGCATATAAGACACCTATAGGCATCACTCCATGCCCAATTGTATATGGAAAAGCATGTCATTTACTTGTGGAAATTGAACAAAAAGCTTATTAGGCTATATAGTATGCTAACCTTGATCATGAATGTACAAGTGAACATAAGAAACTTTAACTTAATAAGCTAAAAGAACAGCATGAAATCACTTATGAGAATTGAAAACTATTTAAGGACCAAGCCAAACAATACCATAATAACCAAGCAAGAGAGCAATTCTAAGTTGGGGACAAGGTATCCTTACACAAATCCTGACTGCAACTTTTCCTAGGTTAACTCAAATCATGATAGTCTGGACCCTACAACTACAAAGTAACTAAAATATCCTCTTATGAAGTAGTAGAGATTCATACCGTGAACGAGGGACATTTAACGTAAATGGTCATTGACTTAAGCTATGCTTGGGGGATATTTTGATTAAGAAGACCACCTCAAGTTCAATCTCATATTAGTTTAAGGAAGCGGGTAGTCTCTGTAGGTCCTAACTGGGAACGGTAAGAGTGGGGGTAAGGAGGTGAATTGATTACTTAGAAAGTTTTAAACCTTTTGTAAAATCAAACTTAAATGAGTCCCCTTTGATTACTTTAGCAAGATTAGGTACAAAACAATATATGAACAATAGATGAAGCACAAAGTAAAGAGGGTAGGGATGAGAAGATTAAACTCAAGAGTTATAATGCTTCAACCTTATGTCTATTGCACTCTTCCAGCGTCACGATTGGGGACCCAGTATTCCTCACCGTTGTTGTACTACTATCAACTTTTTACTATCTCAATCAAGAGAGAAACAAATACAAGTCTTTCTACTCTATCTCACTAGATTAGCCTTACCTATAAACAGATCTACAAATTTTTGAATATCTCCTCTAACATAAGATCTATTAGATAAATAATAGTTCTTAAAATAACAATGAGGACAAAATACAGTAATCCTCTCAATGAAAGTACAAGATAAGACTAGATTATAAGACTAGAATAGACAATAATGTCTCTAAATTAGATTCTAAATATAAATTTTAATTTTCTAAAGTATCAACTTTGTAATAAACGAGTGCAGCTCTATTGTTTGTCAAAAATTTGAACTCCTTTTCTTTTTATATCTTCTTGTGCAATGTCTTTTTGCTAGAATCTTGGATGAATCTTTAACACATCTTGATAAATTTTGAAATATCTTGATTTAGTCGTTGGTAATTGTAATCCCTTGAATTATGTAAGCTAAATCACACTTATTGAATAATTCAGTTTGAAAGTTGTATTGCACCACTACAATTGAACGAAGTCTACATATATTATTGTATGTATACCTAGTTTCTTCTCGTATTTCATTGATGTGGTCTTCAAAAAATTGAATTCCTTTTAAAAATAAATATCTCCTAAAAATTAGGTGCGAATCTTGAACCATAATGACCTTGAATTTTAAATTAGATGCTTTGAATATCTTATTGATAAATAAATGTACGAATAAACTTATATCCAATCTAATTTGTTTGACTAAATCTTCTTGAAGATATTTGATATATCAGCTCGATTCAAATTTCAAAATCTTGTTACAATATGGATAACATTTATCCTTATCTTGTATTCACTTCACATATCCAACTTCATATACTCTTGAGATAATCTTCAATTTGAATCCTACAAAATCTTCTACTTCTCTTACTAAGAATCCATTGATTTTCTCATGAAAAAGCCAATAAATATCCGATAAAATTGAGTGATTAAAAATATGGTTGTTGTCATGAAGAGCCTTGTCTAAATAAACTTATCTTAACATAATCCAATTAATCCTCATAGATTTAATGTCTAACTTAGTGGAACATGTTGGATATATTAGCCAAATATATTTAACAAGTGGAGTTGGCCCTTCAAACGATTAAAAACCCAATAAACTTCATGAATCAATGTGTTCTATAGCTTTTGATATTGTACTGTGTTTCTAAATTTTTCTTTTAATTTGGTTCTGAATTTCAAATTCAATTCTAAAACAAAATCTTATTCCTTGCTTATTGGCCTGCATACATGTTAAATAGCTTTACTCTTTTTATTATCATAAAAACAATGATGAAAAACTCAATATTCTCCCCCTTTTTAATGATAACAAAACCATTTCTTAGAAAAAATATTAAAGGTTTTGTAATGCAAGTCATATTAGTTCATAACAATTTTAGTTAGAAAATTTTAAAGTAAAAAAAATTTTAGAATTCTTTTACGGGATAAAGCTAGCATAAGTTCCCAAACTTTAATGTTTTTTCATTTTAATACTTAAATTTTAAATTTGTTCATTTTTGGTACCTTAATTTTATGAATGAGACTAATTCGTATCTCTATTCTAATGGCTGTTATTATAAAATGATAGAATAATAATATAAATACATCAACTTTCATTTTATTTTCATTTTAATACTCCAACTTTATTAATTATTTCATTTTAGCACTTCTACTTTTTAAAGTGAAATAAATAATTATTATTTATAGCAATCGTTATAAAAAAAATACTAATTTGTTTTATTTAAAAAGTTAAGATACTAGAATAAATAAGTTTAAAGTTTATGTACTAAAATGAAAATATATATATATATATCAAAATTCAAGTATTTCTAATAACTTTATCCCATTCTCTTATATATGAAAAGTTATCCTTAGAGATTCATTAATTCAAAATTAGCTTTTTTTTATTCAATACTTTTCCTTATTTCTTCCCCTTTTTGTTATCATCACTTATGTTTCACTTGCCCTAAATTGATATGGATAGAAAATGTATAACAATAAGGAGAATTGAACAAAAAACATTGATATTTCATTGACAAGTTTGATTACATTAGGTTGTCTCTGAATTTGACTCTAAACATGATTATGAATGAAAAGAAACTAAGATATTAAACTTGAATATAGAACAAATGTTGGCAACACTAGCTTGAAATTAACAAAGTTAAAGAAACATCGAAACAAAAATGAATGAAGCTATGTTGATTTCTTCTTCTTTTTCTTCAGCCAACTCTTCTTAACCCTTGCTAAAGTTCTTGAAGTTGATGGTGAAGGTAAAGTAGTTTCCTTCCATGGAAACATCAGGATTGTGTTAGAAGGAACTTGTGATGCTGATTCCTCTAATGGTTGAACAAGTTCAATAGTTAGTGGTTTAAGAATAGCAAACAAGTTGAGTTCAGCTTATGAAGATGGATGATCAGCTGAAAGTTATGCAATTGGACTCAAAGATGGTTATTCAGTTGATGCAGTTGGAAATTTGGGAGATGAGGGTTGATCAAATTGGTCATTGAGTGGAGGTTTGGATGGTGGAATTTTAGGTTCCATAGTACGTTGAGGAGGTGATTTCACTGATGATAGAACTGGAGATAATGACTACTTAAGTGTAAAATTTGCAAAAGGTAACGGTTTAGGTAGAGTAAATTGTGTAGCTTCCTTAAGAGACACCTATAATTTATCTAACAACCAATCCATCCTGGTCTTTATAATATGTTCAATTCCTTTCACCAAGTCCTTCTTTCAACTCAGCTTCTAAATTAGATTCTATATCTCCTTCTAATTTAGGTACCTTTTTCTTCACCTTAATATCGAATTTACCTCATGTCCTTATCTCAAAATCCTTATTAACCTTCTTTTTCTTTCCTTTGATGATCTCTTGCCCTTTTTCTTTCTATTGACTTTCTCTATTAGTTCTGATTCAGGTTCTGAATCAGATTATGAAACCACTCTCGATAACTTCCCCTCGAACAATGATATAGGGGATTTGTTCTTCTTGTGCTTATCATGCACATAGAACACCCAATCACTAGAATACCAGATTTTGTTCCTTACATTTATACCCATGTGATTAATGTGATCTCCGCTTATTACTCTAATGGGTAATCCTCTCTTTGTCACCTTTAGCGTCTTGAGTTTTTTAAACTCAAACAATTTCATTAGCAAATTCCCATAAGGCCCCTTTTTTTTATCATGAATGCATGTCAAATAATTTAAGCAGCTATGTCTAATTTCTTCTTCCTTAGCATAGCCAAAATGACCATGGAATCTTCCTTAGAAATAATTATAGTACTTCCTTTCTATGGAAGAATGCAACTAATGACCATCTTGTGCAACATATAGATAACCAACCTAAAATTGAAAATTCTTACTTTCCCTGTTCAACTCTTCATAAACTTGCTTATGTGACCACTTCATAAACGCTTCATCATTATGCATTTTGGGAACCTTCAAACATTTTTTGAATTTCTTCTTTAGAAATCTTTACTTCTTATCCATTCCCCTTAGAAACCTTTAATTCTCTTTGACTCATGTCAAGATTATCATAAAACTCATATAGTAGCTCTTCATACACAACAATCTTCGCAATATAAATATTTTTACAACCTATAACATTAAGGAACTCATCCCAATAGAAGCTACTCTTTTAAAAGAATTCAAACTAAAAAACACTAGGCTCTTTGTACTGATGTTATTTGGCAAATGAGACAAAGACAACTTGAGGCTTTACGTTTTTCTTTTCAACCTTGATTTGTTTGAATTGCTTTGTTATAGTCTTTAGTTTTGGTTGAAACTCTAGATCAAACTCTAGATAAGATTTTGATTTTGATTCCGAATTGATACTCTATTCTTCATTCATAGAAATTTCCTCTTCCTATTCAATGGACTCTTCCTCATCCCCTAATCCTTCCTCGGTCTTAGCAACCTCTTCACTAGAAGAGCTCATACCCTCATCAAGATTTCCCTTTCCTTTGGCTATAGCATTGTATTTTTTAGGATTATGGTTAAGGTTTTCAAAACTAGGATTTTGAGGTTTTAGAATTAGGGTTTGATCAGATTAGATGGCTAGTTTACTAAAGAATACAGATTATCTTTCATATTCTTTGGGTCTTTCTTAGTCTTGAGTTCAAGATGAGAAGATTTCCTAGGAGCCATTATAGAGATATGAAGAATACGAGATGAGCTTAAAAAAAAAAATCAGTGAAAGAGATAATGAAAAAAGATAATGAGCAATTGGAATGGTTTCCAATTAAGATGGATGAGATTTAAAGATTTGAGGATTGAAATCATGTGCGAGTGATTATCAAGGAATGGGAGAGTAGAATTAAAGTAAAAAATGGAAATAGAGAGAGAGAGAGAGAGTTGGCCATTACAAAAGATGGAAGTTTACTAGTCATAGAGAGAACTTGCGTAAAAAGAGAGATAAGGATTTCTTGTGCTAATCATGTTTAGCTCACGCAGGAAGGGAAATGAGGAAGCCCATTAAATGAGCTCCAATTGTAAAAGGAAGATTAATCATTAATTAATTAACTATATTGCAATTAAATGATAAAAAAATTATAACATTAAATGTCCTATAATTTATATAGTATATAATGAATTTTATATGTTAGTTTTGTAGAATTTATGTAGTTATATGTATATTTATTTACACTAAAATACAAGAATAAACTTTAATCAAAATTAGATTACATGAGATTAACAAACATGCTTTAAAATATTACACCACAAATCATGGTACATATGTAAAAATTTACAAAATATGCATTAATATACAAAAAATTACATGAATGCTAGTCACTCATATTATGTTAATAGATAAGAACACCAATTTCATTTCTAAGAAACTCAAATTTTATCTTATGAAGAGGCTTGGTGTGTAGACTCTGTAAATTTAACCTTATAAACATAGTGTTGGACTCGAATATCGTAAACATTTTCCTAAGTCGATAAAAACCACATAAAATGAAAACCGACTAAAATTTTGAACTTGGAACTTAAAACGAACTTAAAATACTTAATGATACAATTTGGAAACCCTTATCATGCAAAAAAACCTCATTCCCTACATACATATACTTTAAAAATAAAAAATAAAAACCTAAACTTGATAGAAACCATAAATATCAAATCATAAAAATTTTTAAAACTCTATAAAATTATCTTAATGCTTGAAAAGCCATAAATCAATAAAATTATCAATAATTTTGTAAAATCATATAAAACTGATAACAAACGAATCAAGGATTATTTTAAGTAATAATGAATAACAAAATTAATCTAGTTAAAGGAATAAATTAATAAATTTACAAAAATTATTTTACTTGTGTACATAAGTAGCCCCACATTATGTATATATATATAAATATATTATTAAGCAATTTCCTTCTCTTAATCTATCATATGATATATATATATATATGTTACATAATAAAGCGGTGTTCCTAAATAATTAAGCTAATTAATCCTTAAGCTCTTAAGTGTAAATAAATTATTGTCGATTTGATGAAAAACCCTAAAACATACATAATCTTACTTGAATTCTAAAACATACATAAACTCACTCGAACCCTAAAACTTAGGATGATCAAGGACTTATGATCCTAAATGAATAATTAAAAATATAATTTGAATAAATTTTATTCAACTCTATAAAATTTTAAAATTTCTTAAAAAGCAAATCATAACCTACAAATTAATTGGAGAATTAAGCCCTAAAAAGAACTTCATATAAGACAATTTCCTTATTTTCACTTATAAGCCATGTTACGTATAGATAAATTGTAAACCCTACTTTAAGTGGACTTGTGATTCAACTAAGAGTACTTCCCAAATTATCCCAAGGATAAACTAAGCTAAGAATTCAAGTTTACATTTAAAAACGAATTTAATTTTCCAATTCAAAACCCATTATCGATAAAACTCGAATACGAGAACCATAGACTCTAAACCTAAAACCCTAAAACAATTAAGGACTTGTAACCTTAAGTGGCTAATTAAGAATTTAATTTGAATAATTTTATTCAACTCTAGAAATTTTCATAATTTTATAAGAATTAAATCATAACGTACAAATCAATTTAAGAGACAAACTCCAGAAGAATTTCATATAAGACAATCACCTTATCTTCATGCATAAGATTTGTGCACATGAATAAGTAAACCAACCAATCATCCTAAATAACTTATCAATTGATAAATATAAGACCTACTTTTAGTGAGCCCATGATTTAATTAAAAGCATTGTCCAAGCGTTCCCAAGGATCAATGAAACTGAGAACTTAAGTTTACATTTACAAACAAATTAAATTTTTCCAATTCAAAAACCAATTATCGAGAAAACCTGAGCTTAAAGAACTACGAGCTCTAAACTCACCTAAGACCTTAAACCCTAAAACAATTAGGGAATTTTGACCCTAAGTGACTAATCGATAATTTAATTTGAATAATTTCATTTAACTTTGGAAAATTTCACAATTTTATAGGAATTGAATCATAAAGTACAAAACAATGCAAGATGAAAATCCTAAAACAATTTCCTATAAGACCATGCCTTTATCTTCATGTCTAAGCCTTACATATGAATAAGTAGACCAGCTAATCACCTTAGATGACTAATCAATTAAAAGTTGGAATCATTTATCAATTGATAACTTATCAAAATCAAGTGATAAGACACTTTCCTTATCACCCATTCACTTATACTATATATGGACAATTTTTCACAAGATTTCACATGCTTAACTTCACTAAATTAGACAAGACAATTCCATGGCCCAAAGGACACTCCATGGCCAGTTTGAATAAGAATAAAAGGGGGGCCATACTCTTGTCTTTCAACCATCAATCACTTTCTCTTACACATTACTATTCACTCCTTAATGCTTACATCATCAATAGTTGCAATTATTGACTTTTGTGTAATCTACAGGACAATCAATTAAAGCTCATTAAAAATCTACCACTCTCTCCCTCTTTTACTTTCATTTTCACTTTCATTTTCACTTTCTTTTCTCTCACTTTAAACACAAATCAAAAGAATGAACTCAACCCCACAAAAATCCCAACATTACCGCCACTATTTTTGCATCCATACTCACAGCACCGAGTTTTATTTTGTGCCCTCCATTTGTCAACTTCAAAAACCACTTTTAGAAATTTTAAAATATTCTCAAAGCCCCACTTCAGAGATCAAGACTCTAGATTGCAAAGGAGCTTGCAAGAAGAAGGAGGAAAAACAAGGAATATAAAAGGGTACTTATTTGCACAACCACCATTTCTATGCTTTTAGGATAAGTAAGTTGTTTCTTTGTGTTAGTGGTTTAATGTGACCATGTTTTCATGAAGATATTAGCATGATCATAAGATGATAAAATAGCTAGACCACCTCGAGAAGTAAGCTTGTGAACCCCTTTACATGAAAGTTGAAATATGAGCATGCTAAGTTGGTGTTATGTAAAGATATATGTTTAACACTTAGAATGAAAGATTTTAATTTAAGAAAATCATGAAATGTGTACATGAATGAGGAGACATCATGCTAGACGTAGAGTACATGTGAGCCATTTAGATGTTATTTCCATTTCTATTAAGTTAAAGATGCTCAAACCTAGCCTTAGGTGAAGGAAAATCCATTACATGAAGCTTTTATGAAGAAACCAAACTTGTAAGATATGAACTATGATATGGAAGTTGTGATAAATATGAGATCTACTATTTTCATGTAAAGTATAAGCTAAGTAATCATCTCATGGAAGAGAATTTAAGTTAAGATTTGAATATAAGTTACCTAGGTTCATGATCTAACCCTTAAACTTAAGGAAATGATAAAACAAGTTGAAAAACTAAGTGAGAACCCCTTAGACTCATGATGAGCAGATCCGGAACATAACTAAAAGGCACTTAAAAATATGATAAAACTAAGTGAACAAAGTGAAAAGATTAAGTAAAGCAAGTATAGCAAGTATACAAAGCTTAAAACTCAAAACCGAGTCTAAAACTCACAAAACGAACCTAGAACTCTAAGTTGGGCCTTCATTAAAATTATAACCAGTACTTTAAAATATTAAGAGAGGTTGTTTTGAAGCCTATAAGAAATTCTCCTAAGACTCCATAAGCCTAACAAAGTCACTAACTTTAGTTTGAACCAAAAAACAAACCCATTTGATAACTTAAGCCCACTAAAGAGCCCATGAAGTGGTTGTTAGCCTTAGGAGTATAAATCAAAGTTATAAATCTAATCTCAAGGAGTATTTTGAGCTTAGGATAAAATCTTGAGACCAAGCCCAAAAGATTTCTCAAGTTACTAAGAAGCTCATTTACCATACAAGGCCTAAAATCACTCCAAAACATGAAGATTGCTACTTTTCTGGCCCATGGATAGATTTGCGTGCCTTATTACAAAAATATAACCTCATCACATTAAAGTACACTCGAAAACGATGAATATTGACTATAAAATCATAAAAATTGAATTTAAAACGTAAAAGTTATACGCGATTGAATTTTTAAGTAAAAATTGGAAAAAGTTATGAAAACTAGTCAAGAGTATAACTTAAGAGAATTTAACTTAGTTTTCTAAGTTTATTTCAATCCCTTATAAATATTATTTCGATGACCAGGGGATACCACGTATAGAGACGACTTGCCTCCAAACTGCTTTGACTGACCGCATGGCGGAATGAGTAAATTTCCAATGACTTTTTATTTGATTTTGCTTATAGAATAGATGTACCTAAACATATATATATATATATTTGAATGCTTATGGGATATGGGAAATGCATGTGTATGAATTTGTGGATGAATGCGATAGCTTGTTAATTATATATAATAATGGGAATTGTTTGTACTAATTTATACGTACAATTGTATGGAATAAAATTGTCTGATCACCTTGAAAATCGAGTTAACCACTTATACGATTAAGAAATTAAAATGAGTCATGCATTCCCCATATTGCATACGGATAGTATCGATTGCCGCTTTACGTAGAAGATGGGAAGGGACTTACAAAAAGACGAGCCTCCTGCAGGATTAGGCACTAGCTATGTCATTATTTATATTAAGTCTTTGTCCTAAGCCGATGAGCTTATTAGGCGCTGGGAGACGCCAACCATCAACGAGGGAATGTGTTTCGTGGCTTCTGCTTGGTGCGTGTGTTTGTAGATTGTAGAGGCCACCACACTGATAGACTTGGGATTTTTAAAAATATGATTTGTTATTTGATAAAGAAAGTATATACATATATATATATATGGTTTTGTTTTGACTTAAGCAATAGTGCAAATAAAATAAAACCCAAGGTCTAGAACCCAGATTTTGGTTTAGGTCGATTAATTATCTCCAAACCTCCACTATAGGGGGCGAAATTCTAAGTCGTATACAGTTTCTAGACCACTGCATGCGTTGTTTGGCATACTGATTGTTCATACATTCATATGATTGTGTATTTAATAAATTTCTGTCATACAATATTGATGAGGGTAATTATCTCACCAAGCATAAGCTTACACCCCAATAGTTTTTTTCCTTGTAGGTTGATCGATAGTTGGGACAGGGATAAGAGTTGAGTGCAGAGTGCTACCATTGAATCAGTATGATGAAAAGCTTATGTAGTTACTTCAGAATGCTCTGGAAAACGAGTAATATTTTAATTAAGTTTAACATCTTTAGTAAGTTTAGAATTTTTTGAAATTGTCTATTTTATTTCACTATTTTGGTAGGGGATACTGATTCTCTGCAGTTCTAAGGAATTGTGGAAAAATGGGTATCCATAATTATTTATAATGTATAATGAGTCAATGAACTAAAATTGAAGACCTTGGCAAATAACTATTTAGAGTTTTGTAATCCTTGACTTGCAAGGCGATTTTCTTATCATGAGTGCACACGTGATATGGAAATTATAGGTAATACTACTAAGCCCCTCTTAGGGTCTTTATATGGTGAAAATAGCAACTAATTGATTAGTAGTTGGAACAAATACAATATTTATATCACCATTGTTAACATGGCTAAGGATGAAATGATGTCTCACCTTTATGTACTTTGATCTAGAATGGTGCATTAGATTTTTAGTTAAATTGATTGCACTTATATTATCACATTTTATAGAAATATTTTTCAAATTTAATCCATAATTAGATAATTGTTGTTTAATCTACAAAATCCAAGCACAACAATTACCAATTGAAACATACTCAGCTTTAGTTATAGATAGGGTAATAGAATTTTATTTCTTGGAAGACTGAGAAACCAATTTATCCCCTAAAAATTGGTAAGCACCAAAGGTACTTTTCCTATCTATCTTACATTTAGCATTATCAACATTTGAATAGCCAATCAAATCAAAGTTTTGATTCTTTAGATATCAAATCCCAACTTTGTAGTATAAGATGTATACTTGAAAGTCCTTTTCACAACTACTAGGTGTGTTTTAGTTGGTTTAGATTGAAAACATACACAAATACACACACTAAACAATATGTTTGGTCTTGATGTAGTCAAGTATAATAGTGAACCAATCAAACTTCTATAAAGCTTTTCATTAAATTTCTTTCTTGCATCATTAGGATTTAACCTGGTTAAGAAAGCCATGGGTGTAGAAATGCTTTTCACATTTCCCATATCAAACTTCTTTAAGATCTTCTGGGTGTACTTTTCATGATGCATAAAGATTTGATCATTGGTTTGTTTTATTTAGAGTCCAAGAAAGAAGTTCAACTTACCCATTAAAGACATTTCAAACTCAACCTACATAAGCTTAGAAAACTCCTTGGAAACTACCTCATTAGTAGATAAAAAAATAATGTTATCAACATATATTTGGACTACTAAAATGTCATTATCATAGTGTTTAAGAAACAGTATTGTATCTAACTTACCCCTTTGGAATCCATTCTTAATAAAAAAAGTCACTCAACCTTTTACACTAAGCTCTAAGAACTTACTTTAATCCATACAAAGCTTTTCTTAGTTTATACAAATAATTTCTTTTCTTCAACCTTAGAGGTTGCTCTATATACACTTCTTTTTTTATATATCCATTTAAAAATGCACTTTTAAGATCCATTTAGTATAAGTTAAAACCTTTATAACAAGGAAAAGCAAGCAAAAGTCTAATTGCCTCTAGTCTAGCAACTAGAGCATGTATTTCATCAAAGTCAATTCTCTCTTCTTATGAGTAGTCCTTAGCTACCAATCTTGCCTTATTCCTAGCAATTTTACCATTGTCATCTTACTTATTCTTAAATGCCCACTTTGTTCCTATGATAGACTTACCTTTGGTTTTAGGAACAAGTGTCCATACTTGATTTCTTTGAAATTGATTTAGCTCTTCTTCCATGGCATTTATCTAGCTAATGTTAAATAATGCTTCATCAATAGTGTTAGGCTCAAATTCAGATAATAGGGCAAAATGGTTTTCAATATTCCTTAAACTAGCTTTAGTTTTACCTTGAATATTGATATTACCTATCACTTGTTTAGGAAGATGATAAGTTCTAAACTTGATTGTTCCATAAGGCTTAAATGTTACTTAAGTAGGTTCTAATCTAGCCTTTGAATTTGCTTTTGCTTTTGCTTTTGTTTCTAATTGTGATTTTGGATTTGCATCTAATTTTGGTTTTGATGAACTTTTTGTCTTATGTTCTCCTATATAATTTTGCTATACATTTTCATCCTTACCTTTGGCTTTCTTATGTGAATCATCTACTTTGATTAACATTTATGGATTCCTCAATAGTTTTAGTAGCCTTATTAAGGACACGACATGCATTACTACTTAAAGATTATCCTAAGACTATGCATTCATCATCCCTTTCCTCAAATTTACCAAGGTTAAGACCTATTTTCTTAATAAAGCATGTAAAACCAAACACATAAAAGTATGATACTATAGGTTTTCTACCTTTTCAAAGCTCATATGACGTTTTCTTGGTAAATAGTCTTATATACACATGATTGATGATATAGCATGATATTGATACTACCTTAGCCTTAAAATATTGTTCTACACCACATTCATTAAGGAATGTTCATATCATCTCTTGGATTTTTATATTCTTACGCTGTAATACTCTGTTTTGTTATGGAGCATAAGGAGTTGAAAAATTGTGAGTAATGTTGTTCTGAGCACAAAACTTTGCAAAATTATCATTTTCAAACTCTTTTTTAGGATCAATTCATAAACTAATGATGAAAAGGCCTTTTTCATTTTGAACATGCTTTGAAA
The DNA here is from genome assembly GCA_024138005.1 of Lumnitzera racemosa. NCBI lineage: Eukaryota > Viridiplantae > Streptophyta > Magnoliopsida > Myrtales > Combretaceae > Lumnitzera > Lumnitzera racemosa. The sequence continues at coordinate 40,712,378 of JAMXBC010000003.1, forward strand.
ATTTTTAAAAAGCATAAAAAGCATCATGTTTGTGTAATAAGAGTAGAACCTAAGTATACTTATAAAATTCATTTACTATAACTACTTATTACCAACTAATCTCATTGTGGGTGTAGGACCAAACAAATCAAGATACAAATGTTTTAAGGCCTCTTTGTGGATATAATATGCTTTGACTTGTGTGAAACAATACTCATTTTATTCTTAATGCATGTGGCACAATGAAAGTCATCTTTTATATGCATTTTAGGCAAACCATAAACTAAATTATTCTTAGGCAGATTATCCAATTGATGAAAGTTAAGATGACTATGATTCTTATGCCATAAAAATACAGTATTAGAGATTAAGAATACTATTTTGGTTTGTCAAAGACGTCCCATGGGAAAGATTTCATCATGGTTGTGTTCAGTAGGATGACATACTTCATCTCATGCTAAGAGACTAACAATAGTGTTTATATTGCTTCTTTGTTCTCATAGTAGCTTGTCAAGGTGAATATATGTTGCAAACCATAGTATACGATTGGGATCCTAAGTTTCTAAGCCACTTCTAAAAGACCTTATAAAGATACCTTAGAATCAAGGTCGTATTTAGTACTTCATGCCATCCCCAATTAGTATGCCAGACCAAGGTCATCAACTAGACAATTAGTTCATTCCTTAGGGTCATAATAGGAAGGCACTTAACAACATAGGATGTATGCCTACCTATAGTGGAATTCACTTAGTCTTGAAGCTAAGTCTCCATTCATATGGGCCCAATCTTGACCTTCCTCTCAACAATATACACTTGCCTATCTATAGTGAAGAGCGAGATGTTACCGACCAATCTAAGACCTTGAATGATAGGAATTAACTTCCTAAACCAATCACGCAAAGCCGAGCTAGAGGACTCCAAGGACTCACATGGAGAATATTGGCTCAAAGCCCCATCTAAGACAAGAATTCTTATCTTGATCTCTATGTTTCACTTTATTGTCAACTTGAATACCTAGGTCTCATGTGTACCACCATAGTTCTTAAAGCTACCGTACGGACGTGTTAACCTACCAAGTATATAGGCTGACTTATCGAGCAACCATGCCATTACATAGATAACATCTAAGAGTGCTAGCCTCAAATGACTGTTCAAACCAATCTCTCAAGCCAACCTCCAACATCCGATCTTAGTCTAAGCTAAATATTCTCTAGTGATTGATTGATTAAGATCCGACTTGAACCAAATTAGGTCAACTCTGACTACAAACTTTTTTTCTTCACCTTTGTCCGAATTGTATTATACTCTAGATTATCAACCACTATGTGATATGTGGCTTCTGGCACCATATTCTAGAAAGATTCTTTACTTTTTTCACATAGAATATTCTTTATCTCTTTTTCCTTTTTAGTAGCATTCTTGTATTCCAATTGTAAATTACTCTTTTTGTCTTTTCCATGCACGCTTATAACCCTAATGGGGTTAGTTTACAAACCCCATTTGTTTGTATGTAGACATCATCCTTCACATTATCAGATTATTACAAGTTTCCTTTTGTGAGCAACTCTAGTGTTCTCATTTATCCTTTTTAACTCTCATCTATTCTCTTTAGCAAGGAGTAGTAGCGAGTAACTCTATAGTTTAAACCGATGAGTCATATTCAGCGAATTGTAAGCTGAGTAAGATTGATTGGTGTGTTATGTCCATTTGGTAGCTACCTAAATTTTGCTAAACCCATTTTCTTTCCTTTGTTTTCACTTGTTGTGGGGCTCCTTTGTGTGTTCAACCTCGGAGACCCATCAGCTTTATTGATATTAGAGTACGATTCCAAAAGGGAATGTGTGTTGTTGTACTGAAGTTTTGGTTTTTGATTGTTATTAATGGCTGTTGTATTCCTTTTGTAGCTGCTTTAGTGTGTTTGTGTAAAGTAACTTTGGAGTTGTGAGCTATATAGAGAAGATTTGTATATTGGTAAGTGTAGTTCCATTGTTACTCTATTATTCACTGTGAAAACAAAGCAAGTTCAGTTCTATTCTACTTAAGTAATTATTGGTGTTGAAGTTGATAAGAGTGTTTAGTAAGGTTTTAGGTTATAAACAGAAGTGTTTGTCATGTGTTGTATTGTTAATCAAGTGTTATTGGTGACAACAATAGTGGTGTTATTGCTTGTCGTAGTCAAAATGGTAATAACACTCTTAAGTTAGTCGACAATAAGCTTGATCAACTTACTAATCTTGTTGAGAATTTAGTCACTACGATGCAAGTTAACAAATAGCGATCCTAGGGTATGCTGCACCATAACTCACCTGAAAAATGTTCTAAAGAGACACTATGGCTAAGGTGGTCAAGATAACTGCCTAGTTCAACCCCACTGAGTTGAAGGAGTTATAGATTAAGTTGCTTAAAGAAGGATAGAGTTGGAGGAGATTGAGGAAAAAGATGAGGATGTCGAGCTCCTTGAAGACTTCATAATGTTAAGGTCTAAATCCTACCCTTCAGTGGAAGTGGACATGTAGATGAATATATGGAATGGGAAGGAAACATAAAGAAAGTGTTTGATTGTTATGGATACACTGATGCTATTGAAATACGACTTGCTACTATGTGGTGGAAAAATTTAAATGCGACTATAGCAAGAGATGAAAGAGGAGGTCTAAGAACTTAGTAAGAGGTGAAGAGATAATTAAGGCATATATTTGTGCTTAAGACCTACTTGTAGGACACATTTGCTAAACTACAGGAACATTGCCAACGAGGCCGATCTATTGATGACTATGTAAGAGAATTCCAAATGTCGATGATCTAAGCTGACGTAGATGAGCCAAAGGCTCATATAATGTTGAGGTTCATTTCTGGACTTAAATATGAGATCCATAATATTGTAGAAGTATAGAGGTTTTGTACTCTAGAAGAGGCGATTAAGGTAGCATAGAGGGTTGAAAAGTAGAAAAGAAATGCTCCAAGTCGACCTAGGCCAACATTTTCTTGTGCCTCTATTCTATGCTAACCTGCTCAAGTTGAGTCGAGGAGAGAAATGACCGACCTGATGGTAGCCGAGTAGGCTAGTATAGTTGAGGAAACCAGTTGAGATAAACTTATATAAGGTTAACCCTAAGGACATATGAGAAGGGATAAACCTTCAAATGGAAGACCAACGAGATAAAGTGCTTTAAATGCTTGGGCTTCAGACTCTGGTTGTTAGGTGCCCAAACCAATGTGTCATGATGCTTCAAGGAGATGTAATAGATAGTACTGACAAAATCAAGCCTGAGGAAGAGAAGAATGTTGGCAAGGTTAAAGTTGAAGAGGAAGAGGAAACCTATGTCTATGCCGACTAAGAAGAAGTGATGACCTTAATGCTGAGGCGAGTATTGAGTTCCTTACTGAACTCTGAGGAAGACTAGAGAGAGAATCTATTCCATACGAAGTGTACCATCAAAGAATAGTTGTGCACTATCGTAGTGGATGGTGGAAGTTATACTAACATCACCCTATAGTCCTTTGTGTAGAGGTTAGGACTACTGACCTCTAAGTACACCTGTCCTTACAAAGTACATTAGCTTCATGATAAGAGTGCTTTATATGTGATGAAATGAGTAACTATGCCATTTAGTGTTAGGAACGTATATAGGGATGAAGTAATGTGTGATGTTGTCCTAATGGGAGCTTTACATCTATTACTTGGAAGACCTTGGTTGTTCGACCGACTTGTTACTCACGATGGATATAAGAACACTTATGCCTTTGTTAAGGATAAGAAGAATATTATGCTACAACTCATGACACTAACCTAAGTGAATGAAACCCATAACTAGCTCACCTATGCAAGTAAGAAGAAAGCCCTAGTAATGATCTGAAGAAAAGTTCAAGCTACTGAGAAGATCAAAGAGCCTATGTTTTTATTAATTAAAAGATTGTTAAGGATAAGAGATTTTGAAGATGTACCTAATGAGGTTCGAAGCTTGATAGATGAATTTTCTAACCTGTTTCCTAAAGAGTTTCCTAAAGGACTACCGTTAGTCCAAGGTATAGAATATTGCATTGATTTACAACTAGGTACAACCATGTTGAACTGACCTGCCTATAAAATGAATCTTGAGTAAGCTATCGAGCTAAAAAAGCAAGTGGATGAGCTCATAAAGCAAGATTATGTGAGGGAAAGCACAAGCCTTCATGTTATACTAGCTCTACTTATCCTAAAGAAAGATGGTTAATAGGACATGTGCATCAATAGTCGAGTTATCAACCATATCATTGTTAAGTACAGATATCAAATACCAAGGCTGGATGCCATGTTAGATGAGCTTTATGGCACTAAGATATTTTCGAAGATTGACTTGCAAAGTATCTACTACCAAATTCACCTAAGATTAGGCAATGAATTGAAGATTACCTTTAAGACAAGGCATGGTCTCTATGAATGGTTGGTTATGCTGTTAGGATTTACAAATGCACTGAGCACATTTATGCAACTGATGAACTATGTGATGCGCCCTCTAATTAGATAATATGTGATCCTGTACTTAATGATATATTAGTATATAGTACCGTCTTGAACAACCATGTTCAACAACTCTAAGTTGTTTTTGATATTCTACCAGCCAAACAGTTGTATGGGAATTTGAAGAAGTACATATTTTGTTAAGGTAAAGTAATATTTCTTGGGCCAACACTAAAGAATGTTACTAAAGTTTGAAGTTTCCATAGCCTTGCTTCTTTCCATAGACAATTCATTCAGAACTTCAATACCATTGTAAGCTCCTTAACTAAGTTGACAAAAAAGAGTGATGGATTCTAATGGAATAATCAAGCTAAATAAAGCTTTAAGGAGATCAAGGAGAAGCTCACCTATGCCTTGTCCTGTCATTACCAAATTTTGTCAAGCCCTTTAAATTGGAATGCAATGCACCAAGCATTAAAATTAGAGCTATCCTAATGAAAGAACAATGATCGGTTGCCTACTACAGTGAGAAGCTTAGTGGTGCTGCATTAAAGTATTTTGTATACAAGAAAGAGTTGTACTCTATTGTTCGAGCTCTTACTATCTAGCAACACTACTTACTTACGTGAGAGTTTGTTATTTACACTGATCATGAGTCCTTAAAACATCTTAAGAGTCAAAACAAACTTTCAAAGAGGTAAGTTAAGTGGTTAGGATTTATGGAAGGTTTTTCCTATGTGATCCAACATAAGAAGGGAAGTACCCACATGGTTGCTGATGCTTTATCATGTCGGCTAATGAAACTAACCTCTTTACAAACGAAATTATTAAGATTTTCACTTATCACTGAGTAGTATCCCTGTAACATTTTGGTCTCATTCTTGAGCGATGCTAAGAAGGAATTGTTGTTGGAGGATATTATGTCCAAGATGGCTATTTGTTTAAGGATTAAAAGCTGTACATACCAACCTATTCCACATGTGAGCTATTGGTTAGGAAAGTTCATAGTGATGGATTATCTGGTCATTTTGGAGAGACTGAAATAGACAATATGTTAAAGGGAAATTTTTATTGGCCTGGTTGGCTAAGGAAATCTATAAGGTAATTGATAGTTATAAAGTCTGTAAAAGAGATAAGGGGAAAAGAGAGCTTCGTGAAGAGTATATGCCCTTGCCAACACCAACCTTACCTTAGGTCGACCTCAATATAGACTTTGTCTTAGGGTTGCCCTGGACATGTATGAGAAAAGATTCGATCTTTGTTGTAGTGAACCGTTTTAACAAAATGGCACACTTTATTTTATGCCATCAAACTATCGATGCTTTATATATTGTTGAATTGGTTTTACAAGAAGTCCGATTACATAGAGTGCCAAAGACTGTTGTTTCAGATCTAGACATGAAATTCTTAAGCTATTTTTGAAAGAATCTTTGGAAAAGACTGGGGACTAAACTTATGTTCAACTCCAGTAGCGACCCTTAAACTAATAGCTAAACTAAAGTGGTGAATAGGACACTAGGTTACTTACTCAAAGTTATCGTGGGAAAGACTTAAAGGATTAGGATCTGTGTCGGCCAGTTGTGGAGTTCACATACAATCAAATTGTCTATAGTACAATTAGAAAGACTCCCTTCAAGGTTATCTATGGCCTGAATCCCACTATTCCACTAGATCTGATCAGTACCTTCGCAATCATTGAAGAGAGTTAATTTAGAGTCGACTAAGCCAAAAAATTACAAAAGCTACACCAGTCTGTGATAAGGAAGATCGCCAAGTTCAATCAAAGACAACAAGTAATTAGTAGTCAAGGCTACCAAACTATTTCTTTCAAGCCAAGATACTTAGTATGGATTCACCTCAACTAAGAATGATTTCCACACTTAAGATAGATCAAGCTATCTTAAAGAACTTATGCCTATTTAAAGCCTTGAAGAAGATTAACCGCAACACCAAGTTTAATCAAAGACAACTAGTGTCTAATTGACTGAGATCTAACCTAAACTAGATTAAGTCGGCTTTAACTATAGAATCTTTTACTTCACTTTTGTCAGAATTTTATCATACTCCAAACCACCAACCATTATGTAACATATATTTTCTGACACAATATTCTAAAAGGATTCTTTACTTTTTCCATACAAAATATTCTTTGTCTCTTTTGCCCTTTTAGTATCATTCTTGTATTCTAATTGTAAATTACCCTTTTTTTTTGTTTTCCATGTATGCTTATAACCCTAATGGAGCTATTTTATAAACCCCATTTGTTTATATGTAGACATCATCCTTCACATTGTCATACTATTATAAGTTTCCTCTTATGAACAACCCTTGTATTCTCATTTATCCTTTTTAACTCTCATCTATTCCCTTTAGCAAGGAGTAGTGGTGAAAGACCCTATAGTTTAGACAGGTGATGTCATACCCCAAAAGGGTGAAGTCGTAACAATCTTATCGTGTGAGCCATCCTAAGATAGAAACTGTCCTTACAGTTGCTATCCTAGACTTAGTTCACACTAAGCGTACTCGACTTTATCCTTTTGAAGCGTCTAATTCGATACCTGTTTAATATAAACTAGTAGAGTAATCTTTTGAAATAATTTGTTAAAAATAAACTTGTAATTTAACCTTATAAAAGAGTAGCAGTAAATCTCACAGGTGCTTGTCATTTCACATATAAACCAAAATATTGAAAACTACCAAGCCTTTTGAGGAGTCTTGTGTAGGTGTAGTTTTCCTTAGAAGATAAAAAGTTAATATTAAAGACAATAATCAGTCATTTCTTATTGCATCTCACTCTCCGTTCCAGTTTACTAGTGTTTTGATGTTAGGTAGGCACCTGTAATCCATTTGAGACTTGTAAATCAAACTATAGGGGAATGAGCGAAAACTTGCTCAATAAGTGGGTGAAGACAGAAGTATGTACTCAGCACATCACAAGCAAGGTTTTCAACTAAGTTAGTTAAATGCAATACGTGTACAAGCAAATGCCATCGCATGCGTTATCCAGTCCGTTGTGAGATTAGAGAAATTTTACCTACTCTAATCTAGTTTGAAGATATTAACATCACATACTCATGGATTGAAACCAAACCGAAGCTTATGCAATGGAGAACACCCTCCTCCCATGACCACCTTTGAACTATGGCCCCTAACCTTGCCATGACCTCTTCTCCTATCACTTAGTTTAGCTAAGGGTAGAGAAAGGACTGTTTCAGCTATCCTCATTGAAGGGAGTCCGTATTTAGCTCGAGAATCTTAATCGTTGCTCTTGGTAGGTTGTAATGCATATCAAATTAGATATTAAGCCAAGTTTGAGTTAGTTCATCTTTTCAGGGTGATCAACCAAGGTCAAATAATTCAATAATAACATTCACAAAACAATCATATCATGGAGCTTAGCTCCCATCATAGCAAATCGAAACCCAACAACAAGTGTTGCATACACTCAAACAACTAACTATAATCATAAGCCAATACATAAAAAAGTGCCTCGATATTCTGAAATAATATCCCAAAATACGGTAAAGCATTGATCTCACTTACCTATTTAGATGCTCATTACGAAAAACCTAGTTTGTCAATGATCTGATCACCAGGGAATCCTATATACGTAAAATCTAAAGATAGTTTTCGTAATAGTTATGAAAAAATTAGATTTTGATCTAAAACGGTTATATATATATATATTAAGTTAAGTTATTAATTATTGATAATATACGTAATTTATGCTATTATGTATTGTATATCGTTTCGATGTGATCGAAATGTACTTTTAATTAGTTAACTTACGTTTTGATTATAATAGAGTTATAGTAGTACATACAATAGTAATATTGTACAGATATAGGTTATATTACCTAGGTTTATCTTATTTTTGTAAAAATAGTATCATTAGGTTTGTATAGACCTTGCGACACGTATTAGGAGTCTTATTTTTAGAGATGACTTTTAACGGGTAGTTTGAGTTTTTAATATAGTTGTATATATCTACGTAAATATTATCGTATTATACGTATTTTAGTTATTAAATTGTATTTTACCTAATTGGTCAATATAACTCGTAATATAGGTATTATCTAACCTTAGTACTCTTATAATGAATCATAATCAGTAAAATATCATTAATTAAATTAAGAATACACTTTTTATCTAATCTGATTAGTATACCTATACATAGTTTTTATTCAACTATTTACTATGTTGTAACCTATTATTATTAAAAATATATCCTGATTTGTAATTTAAGTCATTTTACTACATAAATTTGTAATAAATAGATTGGGTCACCAAATATTTCCCTGGAAATTTCAAAAGACTCCTAAAAATATAAGGAACTCAGCTGGTACTTGGTTTCAAGTTTTCAATCTATTGCCTATATATTCGTAATTGCAATTTTAACCTTGAATTATCCTAAATTACTCAATTATAATCTTTTTTGCACTAAATTGATTTCAACTTGTCCTAACATTATTTTTATTCACTAGAAATCAGTACATGTCTATTTCATGATTTAATTTCATAATTTCCTATTTATTTCACAATTTCAACCTATTTTCAAGCTATTTTTAAGCCGAAAAATATAATAAATATTAAAAATATTCAAATAAAAAATCAAGCTACATAGAAATTAAATATTTCATAAAAATCCTATACAAAAATTTTGAGCTAGAAACTACATCATTTAGTATATTTATTTTGAATTTCAATTTTTGAGTAAATAGTATGTTTGTTAAGCAAGTATATTAAATATTCCCAATTTTTTTTAAATAAATTTATGAAATAATATTAAATCTAAAATAACCCAAAAATTAATTTTTTATATTTTTCATAATTAATTTAATAATTTTTCAAAAATAGAGAAAACTAGGATAGAAGTTCGAAATTATAGTTCATTGGAGCTCCAACCTCCTTTGACAGGAGAGGGGGTATTAGTCGAACTAAGCAATGGTTGCTCTACTAGGTGGTGGCAAGACTCCACATCAAGTCATCAAATGGTTTCGAAACCATCCTAACTCGGTCTTTGCTTTATTTTTGTTCTAATTCTTTCTATTTTCCCTTGATTTTTTCTTATTTTTCCTTTCTACAATTTGGGTTCCTAAACTTGTATCTATTGTGGGGGAGTCTTATTTATAGTAGTTAGGATCAGTTGGATCTTTTTCTTAATTATTAAGTAATTTATTTTAATATTTTTCTTGAAAAACAAAAAGTATGAGGTGGCAAATTATTGATGATTCACTTTTGAGTCATCATTTCCAACTATTGTTGAAGTTCCACGTGGATTCCAACTGTTCCCACATCATTTGGATAAGTTTTGGTTAAATTTTAGTGTAATTTAAGTAAAATTTGAATAATTTAAGTATATTTAATTATTATATTAATATAAACGTATATATATATACCCTATATATATATCACACGTAATGGGTAATTATATGCATATAACTATGTTTCTAACATGTCTTTTATTTTTAATATATTTTTCCTATTTAATTTTTACAAAGTTAACACTTATTATGCATAATTATATAGTTTTAGGTTAATTTATGGGTATATTTATTATATATATAGGGTATACTCCAAAAAATATGGCTATACTCATATAATATATCATGTTATATTATTTTCTTTTATTATCTAATTAACTTATCTTTAAGTCTCTATTGCATTCGAAGCTCGGTTTTAGGGATTTCGATCATTTTTAAACTATATTAAGTAATCATACTTCTAGGGGCAAAATCGAGATTTTGGATAATTATTTTCAAAATCCAACTTCACCAAATTACTTCAACTAATTTTTCTATCTAATTCGTAAATTTTAGGTTTAATCAGATAACCTTTCTCTAAAGCCTTAAATTCAAGTATGATTGCCCTAAATTCAAGTATGATTGCCCTAAATTCGACTTTAAAATCTCATATAAAGTAAATTTTCACTATTTTGATTATATTCTTGATATTCTTCTTGTATTATGGATTTTCAAATGTATGAGAATTCATCGATTAGGGTTTTCATGTTTCTCATAAATTTTTAGCTTAGTTGGTTTACTTTCTCTAATGCCCTAAATCAATTATCGATCCTAATCGTACAAGGACAAGGCTTTATCTTAATACTTAGATGTTCATGTCTTGATTGTTGATTTATGGGATATGACAAGTGAGTCATATTGGGCGGATTGTAAGCCTAGTAAGATTGATCAATGTACCATATCTAGTCGATAACTATCCAAATTTTACTAAACTTATTTTCTTTCCTTTGTTTCGACTCGTTATGGTGATCTTCCATATGTTCGACACGCATCAACTTGAAGATCATGCATCAGAAGGTGACCAAACACTTAACTTGAGCTATTACCAAGCTTAAGCAAAAAGGCTAAGGAAGAAAGGTTAAAGAGTTCAAGCCCAGTAACTTGGTGTAGATTCATTTAAGCAACGATAAATTCACGAGCTTAAGGAAGAGCAAATTATCACCCGGGGGGGATAAACAATTCAAGAAAAGTGAAAAGATTAATCAGAATGCTTATCAAGTCGAATTGCTTAAAGGATATGGAGTGTCTTATTCCTTCAACATAACTGATATAGCTTTTATGTCCTCGAAGATGTTTAAGAAGGAGACAAACTAAACTTGATCCCAAATCTTAAACAACACAAGGGGATAATAGGAATCAAATTGGAGGAAGACCACTTACCCATTCTTAAGCTCAAGGAATAGTAATTATGGTTCATGGAGGTCTCTTTTAGCATCCTACCATAAAAGAAGTCAAGCTCTTTTAAAATACTAACCTACCAAAGTACTTGAACCCTTGCTAGAATTTTATTGTTACTTAGGTGGAGAGCTATCCACATACCAACATGGTCAAGGTTAGGCGGGAAATAGATATCCTTAACTCAACCATAGTGTTTCTAAGGTGTTTACCTAGGTTACTGACTTAATTGCTTTGCCAACCTGCAACATGCCTCCAACTAGGAAGTAGTTCACTATGCTAGAGTCTATCATCCATAGAATAACACCTATCTTCTACTTCTTCTAACATTGTACTATATACTATGCACAAATTACCCCGTCTACTATCTTTTTCACCCTTGTAGATAGCTTCTACATTCATAACCTAGGATCTCGTTTGGTAATTGTTCTTAACCTAGGAACTATTCTAAAGGGGATTTGAAATATATATAGTCACTAGTAAACCAATTAGATTCATCAATGTATATTCACCTTTTGTCTTCTTCTTTCTTGTTCTTGCATAAGCCTTAGCAAACCAAGTTCAAGTTTTCTCTATTCTATTCCCCTGAGCAAGGAACAGCGAGGTGTAACCTTAAGGTACAACTTGTACGTAATATAAAGCTCAACCTTATGTTTGTGTGAGTTTGAGTTTTTCATCAAATCCACCAAAATTGGTGTGAGCTCGTACATATCCTTCAACTATCATAGTTTGAACCATCTTGAGGTTTAAGCGCATACCTTATTTCACATTATTATTAACATTTATGTGTTCATCTATGGATCTACACCAACTAAACTATTATAAAAGAAAACTAACATCCATATATAGTCCAACAAAAGTTAAGAGTGTTTAAATACATTATGATAAAGACAAACAAAAAACCATAACTTGAAAAAAAATCTATGAAGAAGGCTTAGCAACTAGACCTAAATCTAGCCTAGATTACCTCTTTATAGTCAACTCCTTAAAGAAGAATGAAATCACCTATATGTTTTGATAAATGTCATCCCAATGCAGGACTATCGGTAGGAGTCTCTATAGAAAAACACAACATCGTAACTCTTTAGCTAGTTGAGAATTTCCTTGAATTAACCTAAACAGGATGATAAATTTAATGTACAACATTCAATATCTTAATGATAGAAGGTAAGTATACCTATCAAGATATAATATAACTAAACGATTTTGAGGCGTAGTGTCAATACCTTTGGGACTAATTATAAATTACTAGTATTTTCCCATATTTTCCTATTATCTAACCTAAACAATTAAGTGCAAATTATTATTACTATGTCATCAAACTAATCTAAAGGGACAATAAAATAAAAGAACTAATAAAATAGGAAACTAAAAGTGATAATAGAGATTATGAAGCACTCATAAACTTCAATATTCAAATATTGAATTTCCTTAAAGAGTCTATGTCACATTTAATCTCATCCTTGCTATTGGAATATGATAGTTTTTAAATTAATTTAAATGAAATTGCCTCAATAAATGAACTCCTAACCTCAATTATGCTCTACTCGAACCGATTTTGCAATAGAATATATCAAGATCACATTAATCTCTCGAACAATACCATTAGGTTGCCTTAATCCAGAGAAATCAAATAGTTAATCACTTACTCTATTTCAGTTCCTTCTAATTACACCAATTTGTTCATAGTAGGATCTCCTGAACTTTAAAGTAAACTCTAACATTGAATCCATAATCGACGATATTGATTCGAAAACAATAAAGCACTATGCAACTAGATCTCAATAGCAATGAATCATAGATTAAATTAACAAGAAATACATTCTACATAGAAATCTAGGATTCAATATTCAAATACTAAAAATAAATAAATTAGAACACAAAAAGAAATTAAAAGAGAACCAAAAATAAACATAAGAGAAGATTAAGAAGCTACCCCCTTAAGTCTTGAACCCTAACCTAATGTAAGAATTGATTCCAACCTACAAGGCTTTTTATAGTACAAAGGAATCTTTAAGATATATCTTCAGTATATCTTCAACATATCTTGCGATATCTCTTACATATCTCTTTGTTTCTAAATTAGGCTCTCAAATAAAAGATACATTGAAGTATGGCATCTTCCAAGACTTTAACTCTCTTTAAAATAAGGAAATTTGCAAGGAATAATATATTCATGCCCTAAGGTCACAACCGCAATTCCTAGACATTATCATCTTTACTCCAAAAATTGCAAATAAGTGAAATAGGTGAATCATGCCCAAGGTTTATGCTTGTGTTCCTACTCATGATTCCTTTTGCTCATCAATTCTACCTTATTTTCTTTCTACTTTAGGCAAACTTTCAGTTCATGATCAATACTATTAGATGTGATTATTTTTAAGGCTTTAAAACTTATAAAAATCAGCCAAAACTTGATTAAATTATTCAAATTAATTAAACAAAGCTTGAAATAAAAATAAATCTCAATTAAGTGCTGAAATTACTAAAAATACCCAAGAAACATAAAAACACTATCAAAATGACTCATAAAACATACAGAATATAGCATTTATCACTTCACATCTTTGATAAGGCTATAAACCTCCTTTATTTGATTAGGGGTAAAAGTGTATGCTAGTGGAAGCATTATGATTTGACTATCTTGAGATGTTAAATGCAACTTAGGGTGTATTTTATCTCTTTATGTGCAAGTCCTGATTTCTTTGCCTCATTTGGATGCCTCCTAAGAAGGAGACATTTGTAACCCACATGATGGAACTTACCTAGTGTGTGTTCACTAGTTGTATCCAAGTTACATAAGGCATAGGCCTTATATTCTTCTATGCACTACTCGACACATTATCATATGTTGGAAATCATTGATTATCCATAAAAAAACTACTTACATGCAAAACGATTACCTAGTAATGAAGTCATTTTTTTTTTTTTACATAATCTACTCATAGTTCCCATAACTCTTCAAAAAGAGCTCTAGGTATACGTTTATGTCATTTCCCTACTGATCGTGGTCCTTAAATCGGTAACGATATTAGCAAATATGGCTCCTTCTTACATCTCAAAGTTGGTACCTTATATATAAATCAAATCTATGGCCATATACTGTACATTATATTAAGGTTTCCAAAAGGAATAAACCCATCCATGGCAAAACCCAATATAATGTTTTGAGGTTAGGAAGCAAATGCAAAATATTTATTGTCCAATGTTTCCATGCTTCAAAGTCAAATTGATGTCTTAGGAACCCTATGTAATACTCCTTATGAAACCTAAATTCTTAAGCCATCTTTATATACATAAACATTCTTTGAAGTCGCAATATTAGTAAGAAATGCTACAAATGCTTGACCAGATCCCTCTTCTTCTTTCTTAGTCTAAACCTTTCATCCTTATTCATTACATACCAAACAATAAACCAATCAGAATTACAATGGAAGGAATCAATGTTTGGGAGTGAGTTTAACTTAGTGATCAATATTTCAAAAAATTCAAATAAGAAATCAACGTTTCAAAAAGTTCAACAAAGGATTAATGTTTCACAAAGCGGTTCAAACAAGAGATTTAAAATAGCTAACTCATAAAATTATTTGAATCGCTTTATGAAACGTTAATCTCTTATTTAAACTTTTAAAAACATTAATACCTTATTTACACCCCTTTATAAAATATTAATGAACTTTTGAAATATTGAATTTTCTCTTAAATGTTGATTCCCTCCATTGTAATTCTCCCCCAAGTTCTAATACTCCTTTCTAAATAGTACTTAATCATTCCCATATGTGTGGATCGATTTTGCATTAATCCCCAATCCCCTTAGCATCTCCTATGCCTGATGGTAGGATAATAACAATCTTTTACACTTTGGCAATAAACTATTTACAAATGCAGGCCAATTAGTAAAGCTCCTCATAGATTGTCAATTGTCAATTGTCAATCTTCTAATTCATCATTTGTATTATAGCTAGCAAAAATGAAAATTTGGAACACTTCAGTATACTTTATGTTTTACATCTTCGAATACACTACCCACTTATTGTCTCAATATCAACTTTTACATCACCATCCATATCATCATCCTTCAAATCAACAACATTGTGCATTTTCTCTTCCAATATCTAATCATTCACTTCATCATCAAATGTTAAAGCAACATCCCCAATACCATCATCCATGTTCATATAACATTTGGACCTAAAACATTAGCTTACCCCGAAATCTTGTCATGGTACATCCATTAACTAAGCATAAGCCATGCCCTCTAGGAATGAATGGATCTTGATTACGTCGATGGAATGATATTATGTGTTAAGACAATTCTAATATGGATAGTGGACAAAACTATCTTCTTCTAAGCCATGGTGCCATACAATTTCTAAGAAACAGTATGCCTTCTTAATGTACCCTCTTGAAAGCTTATCATGTGTCATATGCCAATGTCGCTCCAACATCTTACTCATATACTTAGTTACTAACTTTCATCTATACACAAATCCATACGTTTGTATTATTGTTTCACTATATTAATATTTCATGGTATAGTAGTAGTTATATTATACTAAAAAGATGGTGTTAAATTAGTGAAAAATAATATTAATTACATATTACGACATAAACTATAAATTTAGGATCCATTCTAATTATAGATTTTAATGAACCAAGATTATGTTCAAGCATATAGCTGCTTAACTATGAATAAAAGTAGATAAAATGATTGCACATTAAGAGATCCATTTCAATAATATAATAAACGCGCAGTTATATTAACCTATTCTAGACAAATGAAAAAATAAAAAAAATAAAAAAAACAAGAGTATGTCAAATCACATAATTCATTCCCAAAATATTGGGGGGTAGGGGGTGGTTGTGGTGGGGTAGGGAAGAGATTGCATAAATAGTTGCATAGTTGTTAAACTTATAGTAATATTTTAATTGAATAAATAAACTCTAATGATATAGGATTTAATTTTTAAGTAATCCAAAAAATGATAATTACCTTCTTTTCTTCCTAATGATACTTCCTTTTTTTTTGGATTAATAGTGATGGTTGATTCTTTATGTTATTTTGCTAAGGTAAAAAGGTTAAATATTCAATATTATATTGTTTGGATGGGAAGAGATGGGAAAGTGAGGGAATTAAGATGCCTTTAATTGTGTAACCCAATCAATTTCAGCAATAATTTATAAGTCTACCTCATGGTTAATTTGATTAGTTATCACTAATAATTTAAGTCAAAATATGTTTGGTAATTTGCTCTTACATATTCAAAATTATGTGTTTTCATTTATTTTTATGAGCTTTTTCTTCTTCCCTTAGATATCTTACATTAAATTACTTTCTAAATCTTGCTATTTGCTTACGATGATATTAACTACTGATTCCACTTTTCAATATAATAAAACTAAGTAGGTTTTGCATGGATGTGTCCATTAAAATATGTCTTTCTTTTACCTTAATGTTGATTTTTAAGTTTGCATGGAGATAAGAAAAATTATCTTTCTGCTTATAATTTTTCTTTGCAAATAGTTAAGGAGAATAACCTATATGTAAAATTTTTGACACGATACTCGACCCTAAGAACCATTTCCAACTATAGCTTACTCATTGATTTATTCTATTATATATCCATCATGCTTTTTTATTTTTATCAGTTTTATATTGAATTGAGATGTGTTGCATTTTTAGTTTTGCTACACCTTCTATATTAGATGAGACAATTGAAAATTAGTTTAGTCTTGCATCTTGAAATGATCCACTTCGCTAGTGCATATGATGGCTTTACTTATATTGTTTTATTTTTTTTTTCGTTTTCACTTATTTGTAGTTAATTCACATATGCCTAGCATTAGGTAAATTAAAAGATCCTTTAATACTAGTCTAGCAATGACTTTAAGGCGCTAACTAATGTTAAACTCAAACTCAATTATTTTCACACATGAGAATAACTTGGAGAATTCCAAAATCTCAAACTAAAAGAGTAACCTCTAAAGGATTTTTTTTTTTTTACTATTGCAATTTAGATAATCATTTAGATTGTGTACGAAAAAAGTTGCATTAAGAAAAATTTAACATTTGTAAATGTTTTTATCTTTAAATTTGTAGTATATTCATATGATATGTAGAAATCCACAAATATTTAAGAAAGTTTAAGGTGCTTTTTCCACATATTATTCACTTGAAAATTATAGTAAAGCTAAGACAATTTAAATTATGTCATGCTACTCCAATTATATTATGTAATTTAGATAATAGTACTTAGGACATCAAAGAAAGAGAACTTTCAATATATAATATCTAACATCTAGACTAAAGGTTATATCCTTTATCCCACTAGAAGTAATGTTCAAAATGATGAACATGAGAATTTTTCACAAATTATGACAATGGGGAATGCACTTATAAAAATAGACTTTTAAAGATTGATATATATCCATACTAATTATTTACTCATCATGTACATCCATAGTAGAGCACATAATATGGTTAAAAATATTAATAAGATAACATGTATTTTATCATTAGGTAGCTAAGCATGAAAGTTATTACATAACTCAACTACCATACAAACATATACCCCACAAAGAAGTGTAACATTTATTAAAACCTGACAAATCAAATATCACACAATCTTTAGATTCTAGAATTTCACACTGTGAAAAAGTTTCTTATAATAGCATCAGCCCTCTTTGACTAAGCTTGCAATTCAAGAGCTATTGTAATTGCAAATGCCTTTAAACTCTAGAAATAGTTAACATTATGGGATAAGAATAAGTAGAGATTCGAACTCTCTCATATATCATTGTAGATACTCACTTTCAACTTCTATAAAATAGATGTATAAGAGACAAGATACATGCACAATTCATAACCATAGCCTATGCAAATCTAAACTCCATGTATCTCATCAATTGTAAATTGTTACATAATATATAAATATATATATACATTCAAAATAGATGATGAAGCATGGCAAAGGATCAAACTATTCACCAAATAAAAGAAAAAACAAAAGAAATATTGTCCCCATACTTATATTTTAATTATTTAGCAAGAAATATTAATGCTAGATATGGGCCCTAATTTACATGCCATTACACTCATTATCTTAACTAAAATATAAAAACCATTTCCACCAAAATAATTACCAATACAAAATGATCAAAGACAATGAGATGCCAATTTCATTGATAAAAACTAACTTAAAAATCGAAACCTCACTAAAAAGAAATCATTTTTATATCACATAGTTAACAAAATCATATACTATAAACTTGCCAATATTATTATTATTACAAAATGAAAAAAGCTTAAACTTGACAAGCTAAAACTTGCAATACATACAAAGGAACAAATTTTATAACCAAATGACTACAAGAAACTAAGCTAACCTGTTTTGTTCCACCAATCTAAAGGAAAATTTAACTTTTTGTTACAATAAACAAAAAAAAATCTCTTCATCTCTTCATATGTTCCATAAAATGAAATGAAGACTTAAAACACATTAAAACCAATGAACAAAAACCTAATTTTAAAAACATATAAGGAAACTAGCAATAAGCAGATCACCTTCACAAGTGATAAAAAGTAAGGCTAAAAAGTGAAATATTCATAAGAAGAAAAAAGAAGAAAAGGGAAATTACAATATTGAGCTCAACATAAAAATTATTACCTTTTGGTAAAAGAGGAATGATTAGTGAACACAGTGAGGGAGATAGGTTCCAATATAGGTAGGGCTTCATGTTTTGACCAACTTTTTCGGCCATGATATGAGATCTTGAAATTTTAATAACGAGGATATAAGCACCTAATTTAAGGTGCTCGCAAAAGTAGCTAGATAAATTTCGATAAAGCTAAAGCATTTAGAAGAAGAGACCCTATAAGGTTGGATTTCGAAAATATAATGATAAAATAGCAATATAACTATAAAGCTACTCATAGCCATAATTATTTATAAGCCTCACAAATTATCAAGTGATCAATTTAGGGCATTCACGAAAGTAACCTGACTAAGTTGAGATTTTACAAGTTTGTTAAAGGAGCAAGTCAAAGAGACCCCATGGGTGTGAATTATGGAAATATAATAAAATAATAATATAGCTAAAATAGTTGGATTTTAATAATAATAATAATAATAATAATAATAATAATAATAATAATAATAATAATAATAATAATAATAATAATAATAATATATCAAAATCCCTATTTGAATAATAAAATTATAAAATGACATAAAATAATGTATAAAAGTCATGTATATACATCTGGTGTAATTATTACATATAAATATGTACTAGTAATTATTTAAAATATACTAAAATTATCAATGAAAATTTGTAAATTAAATAATAAAATTTGGTGGCAGCAAGTGGGATGATGTTTAAAGCGTAGCAAATGAAGATAAAGGATTGAATTGTTGTTTTTCTTAGGCAAGGACACTTAATCATATGAATTTAACCTCAAATACACGTGTCGACTATAGAAAAAAATTCCCTGAGGACCAATATATTGCATAAAGACTGGACTAACCTAGCCTTATTGTAGATCATTTTGGACACTTTAGTAATATAGAGAAATAGTGAGAGCTTAGATAGGATTAAGAGAAAATTTAACATAAATTTAGAAAAACTATAGTGCAATTTAGGTGTAGATGAGTTTATGTACTTAGATAGTTGTGGAAGAAAACCACCACATGGCCTAAAGAAGTACTACCCACCTAGTTGTGCTGACATACCCTAACCCCTCAATGGTAGTTGAAACCACCATCATGGCTTAAAGGAGTACTAAGTTTTTCTTAAGAAGGCTTAACTTGATTTTGTACAACTATACTATATTTTAGTTTCTCCAGTGTACAGCAACTAAAACAAGAAAATTTCAAGTCCTAAGTTGATGATTTTGCATAGAAATTAGAGTTTAAGGTTGAAAATTTTTTATTCTTGAACTTATTCTCTAAGCTTTATGTAAGAACTTCAAGTATATGAAAATTACTGATGAAATTGAGTGGGATTCTATGGAATTGGGATGTTTTGATGTTGAAAAAGAAAGTTTAGTATGATTTTCTAACTAAGACTAAAGTGGATTTCTAAGTAATTTAGTGGAATATAAAAGATAGAATAGGGTTAGATACTTGGTTAGAGGTTAGTTTGATGAAGGAGTTAGAAGCTTAGTCAAAAGGTAGTCTAGTATAGAAAACATTAGTAGAATAGGAGTCAAAGGGTAAGTCGAAGGTAATCCTATCTAAAACTCTAAAAACCATCTTAAGTTAGAACTTAACTTAGGAGGTTCACTAATAAAAAAATCTTATATTGGCACGGAGTTGGTACCTATGTCAAAACTTGTTCTACTAAAATATCTCAAACCTAATATGATTCAGAACTTGGCTTAGAGAATGTGTCGACTGGGAATTATAAGGAGATACCTATTTGGAACTTAAGTTAAAGGGTAAAAGAAGTAAATGACTAAATATGAAATGACCCTAAACCTAAAATACCTAGTTAATTTGATAATAATAGCCATAATAAAGAGTTAAATTACCGTGTTTTTATAACTTGTATAGTCACTAAGACTTAATTTATAATATAGGAACTCCTGACATAAATAAGCCTTTCAACCATGAGTAACTAGTGTAGTAGACACTCTAAGTTAGTAAGATCAATGCCTTACAGCACTTCAAGTATTATTTTAAAACATTTGGAGACTCTAGTATATTCCCGTTTATGGTTATAATTTTATTGTTTGTGCATTTATGGTGTATGTGCTTGCATATTGACTACTATTATGAAAGTTGAGCTTCATGTTGTGCTTGATCCATGTATATTATTTTGTTTGGACTACTTGAAATTAGTTGATCACCTATAAAAAATGAACCAAGTTAAACTTGATGTAATTTCTAACCTAACATGTATTGCAACCCATTAGGGGAAACAGCTAAGATTATAAGGTCAAACATAAACTCCTTGATCAAAATAGCAAAAATGGTCCTTTCCCCCACCCTTAGTCGAATTAAGTGACAAAAAAGGAGATCATGACAAAGTTAGGGATGGTAGCTTGAAGGTATGTTTAAGCAAAGGGTGTTTTTCATTACACAGGCTTCAATTTAGCTTTGATTTGTAAGTGAGTGATGTCAAACTCCTCAACCTAGATTAGAGTAGGTGTGATTTCTCTAAAAGAAATTTTTTCCCTTTGTTAAATTGCTAATAGTAACTAAATGTACCCTCTATTCGAAATCTCTTAAACTTCCCATGCACTAGACGAAGTAATCCAAGTTAAACCCATGCTGTCAATGTCAAATACAATCCTACATTGGCATACAAATTTCATAAGCGTAATGCCAAAAACTATGGTAGTGATGAAAACCGTGAATGCCCTTATCTTACTTTTGTTGTTTATCTAGAGTAGGTTAAATTGGGGCTCTCTAAAGAGTTCCCTTGCCATGATATGCATTGTAGCCCATTAAAGGAAACAATTAGGTTATTGGGTTAAACATGAGCCATATGATGAGGATAGCTAAAATGGTTTTTCCCTTACACTTAGTTAAACTAAGTGACAAGAAAAGATGCTATAACAAGGTTAGGAAAAATGGCTCAAAGGTAGTCTTAAGCAAAGGGTATTATCCACTATACAAGCCCTAATGTAGCTTTGGCTCGTAAGCTTGTAATGTTAAACTCCTCAATCTGGATTAGAGCACACGTAATTTATCCAAAAGAAATTTTTTTCTCTTCATTAGCTTACTAACAATAACTACTATCTAATCTATTTGAAATCTTTTAAATGTTTCATACACCAAGTGAAGTAATCCAAATCAAACCCACACTTTCAATGTCAAATATGATCTTACATTAGCATACGAATTTTGAAAGTATGATGTTGAGAACTATGGTAGTGATGAAAATCGCAAATTCCCTTATCTTACTTTTGTTGTGTATCTGGAGTAGGTCAAATTGGGGCTCTCTAAAGAGTTCCCTTGCCACAACATTCAAATGAAGGTTCACCATATTTACATGGAGTGAATTTTGCTTATAGTTGGCTTAAAGGTTTTGTCATACATCTTGGAGCAGGATGTATAGTATAACGTCATATGATAGTACTTGCCTATTCATGTATTACAACTAACTAACTTAGTTGAAAACCCTGCTTGTCTTATACTAAATGTGTACTTCTATCTCCATCCTACTTAATGAGCAAGTTGTCACTCATTTTCCTATAGAATCTTTTTGTAGGTCCATAGTAGATTGCAATACTTCACCTAATTCCAAATTCACGATAAATGGCATCAAGGAGTGAGGATCAAGAAGAAATGGCTGAATTTTTGTTTTGTATTATTGACTCCTTTTGTAACATATCGAGAAAACTAATTAGGTCTCCTTAAGTGGCCCCATAGTTTTTGATCCCTAGTCTATAATGTATTTAACCTAAATCTGTAATCTTAGAAGCCCTTTTGGAGATGAAAGTTTTTTCTATAAATGTATTTCCTATAATTATCATTTAAAACTTAAGTTTTATTCTATAGGTCCTTAAAAAACTATTTTGAAAGATTATACTATAGGTTTTATATGTAATATGTACTAACTTCGACGCTTTAAAGCGATTGAGTCAAGTATGACTTGTGTAGACTAGATCTATGATAGTGGTGTAATGCTAACTTCTATTTTATGATGGTTGATAAAACTAGATTGTTATGACTCCACCTATTTAGTGCATCATACACGGGCCCCAATATTTACTACTTAAAATTGGTTAGGTAAATTGTCTATTAAAGACATACGTCACTTAGTGAATGTTTCCATTAACATTGAGTGATGATTAAAAGTTGTTGTTATCTAAACTTTTTTTAGAGGAATCATCACTATGTTTCAATTCCTTGAAAGATTTTTGTTAGTGTTACCTATATTTGTGGTAGTGTTTTATTACCTATTTAATAGGGGATTTCAATTCTCTATAGTCCTTAAGCTTCATATGAGAATAGAGATGCCTCTTAATATTTTCTAAGCACATGTAATTATATATATACAAATGTATTATTTTCATAAAATGCTTAAAAATCAATCTTAGGTTAGGTCTCTATGATTTTGGTGCACAAAGTAGTTGTGGCATATATGGTGTGACAACTTATGAAGTAGATGTTTCTAGTCCTCAATTTGGGTTATGGCAATAGGTTTGTGCTTTTATTTTCATTTTGAAAATTTTTTTAAGTAATGGTCATTGTACTCAGCTACTATAGGTGAATTATTAAGTTTTGATTTTGAAAAGAAATTTCAAATACCATATATTCACTTTAGATAATTGAGACTTAGATATGCAAATATACGATTAATATTTGAAATTTAATTTAAGTTTAACTACAATAATTAATGTTGTTGTTTACAAGATAGGTATATGATGTGTATATATGTTAAATTAGATATAAGGTCAAACTAAATCTTTATGATTAGTTTCTCTTATTATATTAAGTGTTTCCATTATATATATATATATATATATATTAATGGGTTAATACGTTAGCCGATATGACCCATTAATATTAATAGCATTAAATGGGTTGAGTTGAGTTAGCCTGTTTAAAGCACCAAAATGTATAAATAGGTTGAACGTGACAAATTGTTGAGTTAAGCCTTTTAACCTACAAACCCCTGGTAGACCAAAATAAGCCTAAAAACTTTGAGTTGTTTATTGGACAAGCTATAATAGACTAGCCCGTCTAGCTCACTTACATAACTCTAGTAAGTACATTATAATCTCATTACATACATATGTATGGTCAATGAGTATTCTTGATTTTGTATGTATCAAACACTAAATAATAAAGACTTAAGTACGTAGGTAATCAAGAGTAGCTAGGCTATGCAAACACGTTTACAATATTATAATTATACCTCAACTCAAATAGTCAATTTGCACATCAACTCATACCAAGATAAGATCTTTACCTCTGTCTATCTTGTTATGATACATATATAATACGAAGGTAGCCATAAGTAGGCCATTCCATTAAATTAGCATGAAAGGCTTACTTAGGCCTTAAGCTTCTCCATCTAATGAATGATAGTCTTGGGAACTATTGCATTCTAAGATTCTAAAGAGAGGGATATTATGATGCTTTTTCCTATTTAGATCCATGAATAAGGAGTAATGTTGGATAAATGCTGAAAATTTAACTAGTAAGTATTCAAGTGAAATTTTTTTAAGCAAGCATTTGAATGCCTCATTTAGAGTGATGTCCTTCAAATTGCATAATCTATAAGTTTTGTTCCTATATCAACCTTGTTTTCTACCTTATGAAAGATTTTTTGGAATTTTGCCACCTTTCTTTTACTTAACTGTCTTAAGACCATCTTTATCCTAAAGAAATTTTAAAAGTTCCTTATACTGTAACATCAACTTCTCAAAGAACTCTCGTCATCAAGGAACTCACCACTCTATCCAAAAATCTTTAGTAAAGTTCATTAACAATTTTTTTATAATATTTTAGGGTCCTACTAACATAATTTTAACAAATCAAAATTTATGAAATAAATAAAATTAAATTAAAATAGCATTTTTTTTCCATTCCTCAAATAAGAAACTCTAGAAACCGATGAAGCTCTACATGATAAATAGCAAAGAATACCATGAAAGTTGCTTAAGCAATGAATGAGCAGCCAAGAAACGAGTAATAAAGTGCTCTAAAGGCCCTTTAAGGCTAACTAATATTTCTTTCATAGACTCAATAAGGATAGATTACTTCTCAAACTTGAATATATAAGTATGATTGCTATAATACCTTCTCTCTTATCTGCATGAAGAACTTAATGGATTAGGATTAATTAACCAAAGTTGATATAAATTAATAAGAATGACTGATATATATTAGTACAGCTAGAAAGGGGGAAAAAAAAAAAAGGAGAGAAGGCAGTTAGAACATCAAGTCATGGTTTAACGCAAAGTATAGACCATCGACTCTCCATGATTGCCTATTGCCTCCTCAAGTTAGCTTCATAAGCACTTTATTAATATCGATCCTTAATGACATAATTTCAAGAGATTTAAGCTCACAATAATATGTTTATAGAAATATATGCTAGAAGATTCATTAGTGTTAAGCTTTCTCCCTTTAGAAATAAGCAAGTTCAGGTGCAAGAAGAATGAAATAAATGATCAAAGTAATATGATAAATTTGCTTCTAAAATCTATATGAAAATATCTTCCTAATTGATATACTTACAGGCCTCTATACTAAATGGTCATTGCTCCTATTTTTTTCTCTTGTAATTAATTGCTTTGACATTTTGCACAACGGATAGTTGTTATGCACTTTAGCCACATGAAATTGGTAATACATCTTAATCAAGCAACAATAATACATCACAACATAGGCCTAATACTGGCCCAAAGAATTAATATGAACATGTGGACAGTTGTTATGCTTACCATTTGACTAGCTTATAATTATATAGCCAATATGTGGTTACTTTATGTTGGTAAGAAAAAAAAAAATACTTGGTTAATTTAACAAACATAATAATTTTGTGCCTCATAAAAGATTGATATAAACAAGCACCTTATGTTGTAGAAGCGCTTTGTAGGCCAAATTCGATTACTTACCCTTTACGCCCTTGCCATTTATGTCCTAATATGAAAGTGTTAACACAAAATCCAACATTTTTTTCATTGAACCTAGTTCAAGAATATTTATTTCATCGATATTACATATCATGTATATATAATAATGGTAGTGATAAATTCTTGTAAATATCATAGTTGAATATGTAGTTAACATCTATATTTTGCATACATTGTACATACTAAAATTTGAATAAAATGCACAAACCCCTTTTTTTCTTTGTTAACTAGTTATCAATGCAAAATGAGCTAACATAGATTTGCACATATGGCAATTTGTCCATGATTTCGTGACGAAATTTAAGTTAAGAAAATAATGAAAAAGCATAAAATTTATAAAATGTAATGAAAGAAAAAAAAGAAAACCATAAAATATATAGGAAAAGCTGTTGAAGACCATTGCTAGCCACCAAAGGGTAGAGAGTTACCAAAAGCCACACTCATAGGGATCGTACGACCTATAACCCCCCCCCTGGGCTTAGGGCTCTCTCCTCCCAATGTTGTCACTAACTACCCCATGCCCTTGAGTGGTTGATAGTGGCCACTTTTTTCTAATAGGTTACATAACTAACTTGTAAACGTAGATAATGAGAGTAACTACTTACTACCCCTTGAGTGGTAGGTGGTTACCCATCACCATGGATGGATTGTATGTCCTACTTTCAAAATTTGGCCATAACCCATTAGAAGAAAAAGTGGTTTTGTCTCCACATAGCAATAACAAAGACTATGAAACATTGAAAAATTATGTAGACAACTCTTACACATATGGGTTTAGGAAGCACCTCTTAACTTACTTTAAGAAGCTCAACAATATGGCAACTAACATCTTTATTGAAATTTTTGTCTAATTTCATAATAATCTAATTAACCACATAGTTAGTTCTAGTAAGGTTGTGCTACTATTTATGTCATCACATAACTACAAAATATGTTGTTATGGACAAGAGTAAGAAGGAAAGAAAATTTCATAGCAAGTACGAGGAGTATTTTGTAAAAACAAACAAACATGTAATCATATACTTAGTAGTTACATATAGTTAGAATAAGTACAATAGAATATAACTAATTATTGTATTATAGATCTGATCTAACTAATTTAAGTAAAGATCTAAACATGTATAAAAAGGAAAGAATATGAGAATAAGAGATTGTCAAGAGTTTACTACACTTGGTGCTTGAGAGGAGATTGGCCATCTCAAATTGCTTCCGAAACACCTTTCTTGATTTCATACCTCATAAGAGAGAGAAAAAGAGATCATTAGAAACCCTAGAACTGTAGAGAGTATTCAAGAAGCAAAAGAGAGATAATAAATAAAACTTACTAAAGAAGTTTAAGGTTAAGAAGTGAGCATCAAGAGTTTTGTATCAAAAAGAATAAAGAACTATGGGCTCGGCTTTTTTTTCTTTACTTAAAGCCCTATCATTCGGTGCTTTCGTTGATCTTTTAGCAATGGGTCTAAGAAATGTAGAAGCATTAAATATAGACACTATCAAGAACATGTTATTGGTAATTCAACAATAATAGCAATAGCGGGAACTAAATTTCAATAATTCACTTCAAGATTTGGCATCTCAGATGTAGAAATTAGAGATAAATTAGACTAATAATGTAGCTTCATCACCTGCTCTTACTAATACTGCATAAGAAACTTTACCAACACATAATGGAGGACACTTACTTAAGGGAGTGAAGTTAGAAATTCCTAAATTTTCTAGAAATGATACTTTAAGATGGATTTTTAAAGTAGAGCAATTTTTTTCAATTTTATGAAGTTCCTAAACATCATCATATTAACATTTCATCATTTACTATGGAGGAGCAAGCATTGCAATGGTATCAGTAGATATATAAGAACAATCATTTGACAACATGGGGTACCTTTATACAAGTGTTGCAACCTAGATTTAGCCCGTCTAAATATGCGGATATGTAAGGTGAATTGTTCAAGTTGACTCAGAAAAGATCAATTACTAAGTATCAATCTGAGTTTAAAGCCTTGTGTAATAGGGTTGTTGGCCTTTCTCAAAATTTTTTAATTAGTTGCTTCATTTTATGCCTTAAAACCACTAATTCATTGTAAACTTCAAATTGTTAAACCAACCACTTTAACCTAAGCCATTTATTTAAACAAATTACATGAATTGAAATTTCAAGAATAGTTCTCCTCAAAAAAAATCATTACTTAACTTTTTTTAATCATTTGAATTCACCATCCTTTTCCTCTACACCAAATTCAACTACCAAACCATTGCAATTTTCTAAACCAACCATGACCAATAATACTACTTCTAAACCCTCTTTACCAATAAGGAAATTAACACAAGCCAAAATAGATGCAAGAAGAGCTTAAGGCCTTTGCTTTAATTGTGATGAAAAGTTTAGTAGAAATCATAAATGCAAAGCAAAATTTTTTACTTTAATTGTGGAAGAAATTTGTGATGGGGAAGAGGACTAGGAAGCTAATATGTGTGACGAATCAATAGAAGAGATGGACTAAGATACAACTACAATTAGCTTACATGCTTTGTTAAGCACTTTGATGCTTACGACTATTAAGCTTTAAGGTGAAATTCATAAACACCTAGTTTCTATTCTTGTCGACTCTGGAAGCATACACAATTTTATTCAAGGTAGAATTGTGAAGTATTTAATTAGGATTGACTGTTTAGCTATAGCGAAATTTCAAGTCCTAATTAGTGATGGAAGTAGAATGGAAAGTGAAGGATGCTGTGATAATATACCTTTGTATACTCAAGGCAAGCAATTCAATGAGACATTCTATGTGTTACCTATTCATGGAGTGGAGATTATTTTAGGTGTCCACTGGTTGCAAAAATTAGGCCTTGTAACAATAGTCAGAAGCTAACTATGCGTTATAAAAAGAAAAATACTGAATTTGTTCTACAAGGACCAAATTCTTCACATGTTACCTTGGTTTCTTCTCATTAGTTTCTTCACATTTTACCTTGATTTCTTCTCATCAGTTACATAGGGTGGTTCATTAAGATGCAATCTTATAATGTTTTTAGAATGTGGCTTAAACGGTAGAGTTTAACACAGTAGGAGAAACTGCTAGCAACACTCTTATTCAAGAAGTATTAGGTATATTCTCCAAGGTGTTTAAGACACCTTCATCATTACCTCAACTAAGATCAATTCAACATTGTATTCATTTAAAGTAAGGCATGTAACCAATTAATGTATGCCTATTTAGATACCTACATTTTCAAAAAGAGGAAATTGAAAAACAAGTTTCTGAAATGTTAAAACAAGGTATCATTGTGCATAGTACAAGTCCATTTTCGTCACTTGTCTTACTGGTGAAAAAGAAGGATGGTAGTTGGTGTTTTTGTATAGATTATAGGGCTCTTAATCAAGTAATCGTAAAGGATCACTTCCCTATTCCAACAATCAATGAATTATATGGAGAGTCTATATTTTTTAAATTGGTATTGAGATCAGGCTATCATCATATTAGAATACACAAAGATGATATAGAAAAGACGACATTCCATATACATAATAGGCATTATCAACTTTTAGTTATGCCTTTTGGGCTTAGTAACACACTAGCTACCTTTCAAGCACAAGTGGGTTGGATTTTTTTGCCCTACTTAAGGAAGTTCATCATAGTATTCTTCAACAACATCCTAGTATATAGTAGGATTGTAGAGGATCATGTAAGAACTTATCTTTAGTTTTACAAATACTATTAGATAATACATTTTATTTGAAACAAAGTAAGTGCTCATTTACACCAAGCACTATTGATTACTTGGGTTATGTGTGTCTCGTAGTGGGGCAGCTCCGGAACCATCGAAGATAAAGGCCGTTTAGAAGTGGAAATTACTTGTAAACATCAAACAATTACAAGCTTTTCTAGGATTATCAGGATCATATCATCACTTTATTAATGGTGATGCATCTATAGCTGCTCTACTTACTAATATGTTACAAAATAATGTTTTTGGATAGAGTTCGTAGGTAGTATAAGCATTTGAAACATTGAAATCTACTTTGGTACAAGCACCAATTTTAACATTACTTAATTTCTCAAAGCAGTTTATAGTGGAAACAAATGCTTTAGGGATAGGTATAAGTATTGTTCTCTTACAAGATCAACATCTAACTTCTTGCTTTAGCAAAAAAATATCCCTTACATATGAGGAAATCTTCTACATATGTAAGAGAATTATATGCTATTGTAGAGGCCATAAGGAAGTGGAGGCAGTACTTAATAGGGTCATAATTTATTATACAAATTGGTCATAGGAGCTTAAAAGAGATCATAACCTAAGTAATTTAGACTCTATAGTAACAAAGATTTTCATCTAAGTTGATTGGTTATGACTATGTAGTCACATCCAAGGTTGGCTTAGAAAATCAAGTTATAGATGCACTATCATGCTAACATGAGGACTCCACATGTCTAGCATTTTCAATGCCTTTGTTTACTCTTGCTAACAAACTTAAATAGGAATATAATTGTCTACCTCAATTTCAATAAACTACTCAAGAGTTGGAACAAGGTGTAGCCCTTAAGTGGTCTTTGATTTAGAAGAATGGACTATTGTATTATGATAACATTCAGATGTTTTAGTACCTCAATCAGATCTCATTCCTCATATATTACAAGAGTATCATAGTACTATTGTTGGAGGCCACATTAGTAAGGAAAAGATAATTAAAAGGATTGCTGCCTATTTCTAATGGGAAGGAATGAGAAAATAGATAGAACAGTTTGTTTGCAACTGTCAAAATTGTTGAAAAATCAAGTACACAATAGTACATCCATCAAGGTTATTAGCTCTACTCCCTATTCTAAACAGAATTTAGGAAGACATTATAATGGATTTCATTACTTGTATTCTTAAGTCTCAAGGATATATAGTGATTTTAGTAGTGGTTGATAGATTATTGAAGCACTATCATTTGGGCCCATTAGATTCTCATTTTACTTCATCGAAAGTAGCACAATTGTAAGTGAACATTGTTGTAAAATTATATGGTTTTCCTAAAACCATCATTTTCAACAAGGACCCTGTCTTTATGAGCAACTTTTGGAAAGAGTTATTTAATATGAATGGGACTACTTTGCATACATCTTCTGCTTACCATCTACAACCTGATAGGCAAACAAAGGTGATAAATAGAGTTTTACAATAATATTTGCAATGCTTTATGATGGACACTCCTTGATAATAGGTTAAATTTTTGCCTTAGGAAAAATTTGCCTACAATACTTCTATTCATACATCCACTAAACAATCTCTTTTTGAGGTTGTTTATGGTAGAGCACCACCTTCTCTTTTGTCCTATATTAGAAGATCAACAACAATGGATGCAATGGAACATGAGTTGTTGATAAGAGATGAGAAATTGAAGTTACTTAAGGAACATTTACATCATGCCTAAGAGGAGATGAAAGCTTATAATGATAGACACAAAACAGATTTGCAACATAAAGTGGATGACATGGTGATTGTCAAATTACAACCCTACAACCAAATATCAGTGTCTCAGGGTATTACTCATAAGTTCTCTAAATGCTATTACGCAACTTTAAAGGTCATAAAAAGAGTAGGGGCCTGAGCTTATGAATTAGAGCTTCCATCTCATGCTCGAATTCATAATGTGTTCCATGTGTCTCTTTTGAAGCCCATAAGAACACTATTCCTTCTTTAGATCTACCAATATATTAAAGAAGGTCATCCTATTTTGGAACTTCTCACTATTGTTGATACAAGGATTATCATTTGACAAGGCACTAGGGTTCTACGAGCGTTAGTACAGTAGAGCAAATTACAACCTAGGGATACGACTGGGGAAGATTAGGAATAGTTTTGACAAACTTTTCCACACTACAACCTTGAGGATAAGGTTGTTTTTCTACAAGAGGGGAAATTGTTATGAGGAGGTGTAAGAGGGAAAGAAGATTTCCAAGGAAGTATGTAAAGTGTTTTGTATAAATAAACAAACATGTAATCATACACTTAGTAGTTACATATAGTTAAAATAGATACAACAAAGTATAACTAATCACCATACTATAGATTTGATCTAACTAATTGATCTAAACATGTATAAAAATGAAAGAACATGAGAGTAAGAGATTATCAAGAGTTTACTACACTTGTGCTTGAGAGAAGATTGTCCATCTCGAATTGGCTCCGAAACACCTTTCTTGATTTCATACCTCACAAGAGAGAAAAAGAGAGATCATTAGAAACCCCAAAACGGTAAAGAGTATTAAGAAGCAAAAGAGAGATAATAGATAAAACTTACCAAAGAAGTTTAGTGTTAGGAAGTGAGCATTGGGAGTTTTGTACCAGAAAGAGTAAAGAACTGTGGGTTGGGCTTTTTTTCTTTTTCCTTTACTTAAGGCCCTATCATATGTTATGTCAAGAATCATGTCCTTTACCTATGTATACATTTCCTCTTTTTGGAAAGTGAAATGAGATAAATCTTTTATCTTGTGTCTATAGGATAATGTTACATCAATATTCGTTTACTATCAAATTAGAGGAACACAAACCTATTATGCTTATAACTCATAATGATAACGTTTTAACATGTATATGCAGTTATAAGAAAAACATCACTATTCTCCACTGATCCACCCATGCTTCCTATATTCTTTTCTTTAACGTCATATAGTACACAGTATGAAGCTTGATAGTGAGTTTTATCTTAATAATATAAATAATGAAAATGTAGATCTAAACCTAATTTTTTTGGTTTCAAGTATATTATCCCTCTTTTCCTCTTCAAGTTAAACCGACGACTACAATCCTGCATACCAGAATGAAAACTAGGACAGATAATACTTTGAAGCGATCGATAGGGTTTTTAACCGAAAATTGTTCAAAGCGTAGAAAGGATTATTTAAATTATCTCACCAATTATAGCTTAATGCTACTAATCTTGATGGTGCTTCATATTAAACTATACGCACTTACATACGGAGAGATAAAGTTGGTGCATATAATATGAGTTGACAGCACAAATGGCACCTATATGCCTGAAAAGATATTGTAAGTTTTCCTTGGCGTAATTTGGAAATAATATGATACCAACCAATCAAATGACATACATATGACATTATTTTAAATTGGCTACAAGAGTGCCGTTAGGAGTAAAGAAGAAGCCATTTTGAGAATGGTAGTTTATATCATGTTAATGTTAATATCCATTAACTTTGGGTAGGACTGCAGAGCAATATATCG
Source organism: Lumnitzera racemosa (assembly GCA_024138005.1). Classification (NCBI taxonomy): domain Eukaryota; kingdom Viridiplantae; phylum Streptophyta; class Magnoliopsida; order Myrtales; family Combretaceae; genus Lumnitzera; species Lumnitzera racemosa. The sequence continues at coordinate 40,745,322 of JAMXBC010000003.1, forward strand.
TGAGTTTTGACAATTGTATTGGTGTAAATTTGATGCATTTAGCATACGGAAAAGAAATCGGAATAAATTGTGATATCAGGTTTTATATTATTTTTTATGTTTACAAGCGATGTTAGAAACGAAGATCGTAATTCCTGGCAATGTAATTACAATGATGCCACTCCTTTATAAATTATCGACGAAATACGTAAGATATCATCGAAAAAGTAAAGCATGTTATGTGAATCTAGGAAGAAGTTGAAAGGCTTGTCTTGATTTGCCGTTGAAGAATGTCCTGTCGAAAATCATTTGTAGAAGACGCACAGCATCCCATTATTCCATTTCAAATGATTAAAAAGCAAGTATATTTCTTATATCTTATAATATCGTGTAATGAATTTTGATACATCCTGAAGGCACCGACAATTACCATTCAGTGTGTTACGTCCCTTTCGAAATAATAATGACAAGTGGTGGCACTATCCTAGTTACATTCTTTACCTGCTCAAACAATAAAAATATACCTTTTAGTTTATAATCGAATAATGATTATACGCATAAGTAACTATGTTAGAGCGGGGCTTACCCTAGATTGAGGAGCTGTACATTTTTTTTTTTTTTCTGATTATGATTATCGTACAATTTTTTTTAAATATTTAATATATTCAGAAGTTTTAATCTATTATCTTCCACTTGAAGTTTTGAGTTACATTAAAAGTTAAAATCGAAACATAACAGAAGATTAAAATTCTTTTTTCTCATTCAACTGTTGACGATCTTTGGATTGAGTTTTGTTAGTTATTAAAGCTTTACTGTCATTTAATTGAACTTAAATAATTTAATTATTTAAGTGTTGGAAATCTTACTTCAAAAATTAAATGAAATACCCAAATATTTACTGCAAAATATTTCTTTCTACGCAAGGACTAAAACCCTAATTTATGTCGTGCCTAGAAATTCCGTGAGAGAAGAGCACATAGTCTCTCCTCCTCTCTCTATTGATGCCACCAATATCCCTTTTCTACCATTACCATGCAAGTTTTTCTACGAAGTCCGAAGTAAGGGTGGTCCTACTTAATCGTATTATTCACGGAGAAGAGGTTTTAATCTATGTTGCATATGATTTTTCACTCAAGGAAATCGAAAAGGAGAAACATTTGGTGTAAGGTGAAATCAACTAATGATTTTACCTTAAACTATGATAGGAAGTTCTGTTATGTTATATTTCACGATGAGGTAAGAGCCCTAAACTTTTAACTGATTGGAGATTTTCTTCGAAATTAAGGTGTACCATCCTTTACTCTTGTAATCATAAATATAGAAAAAGTTGAAATCTTATGAGTAAAACTTCAATCATGTTTTAATATTACCATTTTGATTTGTAAATTTGTTGATATAAATTTGCGAACACCGTAAAGATTTACGATAAATCAAAGAATACTGTGTTATTTGTGGTGAAAGTGTAATAGGAATTTTCTCGTCGTTGATGGTTATTTAATGATTTTGAGGCCGATAAAATTTTGGAGGACAGATTTTGGGGTAGGAGTTCAACGCAAGGTGCCCTATGTTGCGTCTCAAACAAGAGGAATAGAAAAATTTGGTGTAAGGATAGAAATGGTCAACTATGAAGTGAATTTGGCCAAATAAGTTTATAATTTGGCCGACCATGTTAGGGATTAGGGAAAGCAATCCACCACTTTGTTTCACATGGTGCTCTAGGTGACCTAATTGATGACTAGTTGAGGATATTTTGAGATCTTAGAGTTGAGAGGATATCTTAGTATAAGTAACACGTTAATTGATTATTTCATTCATAAGTATAGAATTTTTATTAGAATAAAGTTATATGCAATTTGATGAGTTAAGTCCAAGTGCATGGGTTACTAGTGTAGGATTAGATAATTAATCTAATGACTAGTCCACTTTTAAATTGTGTTTGTTGATTGTGCTTTTTTTTAGGCCATAAAAAATTGCATAGGCATGGATTGGTGTTCATCATCTATTAAGGGTAGAACATTTGAAATGAAATGACTAATAGTTTAGGCAATAAGGCATTACATATAAATAGTTAGATTATCCAATAGAAAGTTTTGTCAAGGATGATGGGTGAAGGGTATACTGCTTATAACAGTCTTTGGAATCTTATGAGGCTTTTTATCTTCCTTAGATCCCATACCAATGCTAGAAACCCAGCTTACCCCTCCTCAAATACAAGACTAAATGAAGTTCCAAGCCAAAGAGATTGAGGAATTAAACTTGGCGAGACCAGGAAAGTCTCCGTAACCTATCTTTTAAGCAAGAATCTATTGCGAGAAATTAAGGTCCATTTAGTAAAGTTATTGAAGGAATACAAAGATGCATTTGCTTGGACAGATGATGAAATGCCATGATTAGGCTCCAGTCTAATGGTGCATAGAATGAACATCATGTTTAAGATTAAGCCAGTAAAGCAAGGACAGCAAATCTTTCATCCTAAAATTAAAGTACAAATAAAAGAAGAGATTGAAAAATTACTCTAAGCTAGCTTAATTAAGCTAATTGAACATCCTACCTGGCTAGCCAATATTGTGCTAGTGAAAAAGAAGAATGGATGGATACACATTTGCGTAGATTTTCACGATCTTAATAAGGCTTACCCAAAGAGTGAATTCCTACTATCAAATATTGACACATTGGTAGACACTAAGTTGTACATGAATTATTCTCATTCATAGATGGCTTTAGTGGTTATAACCAAATAAAGATGGCTACTAAAGACACTGAATGTACTGCTTTCAGAACACTAATAAGAAACATTCACTACATAGTCATGTCGTTTAGACTTAAGAATATATGAGCTACATGATAAGGGGCAATGACTACCATATTTCATGACATGATGCATAACTTCATGAAAGACTATGTTGATGACATAGTTATTGAGTCAAGACGAATGCCTGATCACTTGACTCATCTATGGAAGATCTTTAAACGATGTCGTCTATATAAATAGCATATGAATCCCTTAAAGTGTATCTTCGAGGTGGCTTTTGGTAAATTTCTTAGATTCGTTGTTCATAGACAAGGAATTGATGTAGATCCAGTAAAGGTATAAGCTATACATTCCATGCCCTCATCTACTAATCTAAGGGAATTAAAGACCTTCATGGGGAAAGTCTCCTGTATTAGGCGATTCATCTCTATACTAGCAAAAATTTCTCATCCATTACAATAGCTTACGAAAAAGGGAACCCCATTTAAATAGAGGCAACCTTATGAGGAAACCATACAAAAGATCAAGGAGATACTCACCTCTCCAGCAATGATGATAATGCTAACTAAAAGGTTGCCAATAATACTTTATTTAACAGCCACTTATAAGTTTATCGAAGCTTTGCTAGCTCAAGAATTATATGGCAATGAACAATCAGTCTACTACCTAAGGAGGTCACTCTAAGGAAGCAAGGTGAAATACTTAACTTGTGAAAAAGTAGTGCCTCGCACTAGTATTCGCCATGCAAAAGTTATGCCACTATTTTCTAACTCATAGGTTTAATCTTGTCACTTATTCAGATCTATTAAAATACTTATTGTTACAACTAGCTCTTTTAAGAAAGTTTGCAAAATGGTTGCTCCTCCTATCAGAATTTAACATCATGGTTGTGCCACCTAAGGCTATTAAGTCTTGGGTTCTAGTAGAGCCAAATGGAGAGTAGTAAGTGCAATTTGATGGCTTCTCTAGTAACACTAGATAAGGAGCTAGGGTGATCTTAACATCTCCAGAAGGCCAAGAGGTACCTTTAGCTATCAAGCTTGACTTCTCATGTACTAATAATGAGGCTGACTATGAAATTCTTCTACTTGGTCTCATTTCTGCTCAAAACGCTATAGCATCTAACTTATGCATTCACGATGACTCTAACCTGATCATCAAGCAAGCGAATGGTGAATTTTCTCTCAAAGAACCAACATTAGCACCTTATAGGGTTGCAATGCAATCTTTGGTTGGTAAGTTTAAATTGGTGAGTTACAAGCATGCTAAAAAATTTACCAACCACTATGTAGACAGCTTAGCAACATTAACTTTCAAAGTTCCTATTCAAACTATACTAAATAATCTTAACATCTAAGTTATTAAGAAAGCCATCCCATGTACAACTCTACAATTAGTGGATCAATATAAAAAAGCGTAAGACAACTGGTACACTCCCATCAAGGCACAGTTAGCGCATCCAAATACAGCTTCTCTGACAACCTTGAAGAACTTCACTTATATTAATGGCGTCTTATATTTTAAGAGATTAAAAGGCATCTTATATCAATGTATTTGCACAAAAAAAACTCGTTTGAAGTTAGATAAATATCACAAGATCTGGTGTGGAGAAGAAGGGCTACCCTTGTATCGCTGCATTCAGTATGCAAGTATTACTAGCCAACAATTTCTAAAGATGCATCCCAACTACAAATGAGTTGCCCAAAGTTTGCTAAACTCCTAAACTAAGGAGAATGCAACTTTGTAGTAAGTGCAAGCAATCGAAGGCACCCTTACATCAATTCGTTGAAAAATAATGCTTTGCTTACGAACAATATAAATACCCTATTAGTAAAGCGTAAAGTAAGAAAGTATCTTATACATGAAGGCAAGTTAAACAGGGTATCATTCATAGGAAAGCCTCTCTGATGTATAGTACCTTTTGAAATAGAAACTATATTATCTAAAACACACTTCAGAGATGGTAGGAAACATCAAGGGGGAAGGAAGTTGTACCACCACTTACTTGATATGAGGTATTATTGGCCTACCATGGAAAATGACACATTCGATTTTACCAAGAAATGTGTCACATGCCAACAACATGGTGATGCAATATATGCTCCCGCGATGACATTGCATAGGCTGACTACTCCATGGCTATTTCATACTTGAACATTTGACTTAATTGGTCCAATACACCTACCATCTAGAAGGTGCACATAGGTCCTTGTTGGGACTGAATGTTTCACTAAGTGGGTTAAGGTGATCCCTCTCAAGAATGTATTAGGACTTACCATAGGACATTTCATAAAGGAACATATTATTTGCTATTTTGGAATACCAAAGTGTGTCCTTTCAAATAATGGCACCCCCTTCATCAACTCCTATGTATGATAGCTGCTAACTTCTTACAATATCGATCATGTGAAAACTATACCATACTATTCGAAAGGAAATAGCTAAGCAAAGGAAACAATTAAGACTCTCTTGAAGGTCCTCAATTAGATGGTTCACAAAAATCACAAAGAGTAGAATGACAAACTGCCATTGGCACTATAAGCTTATAGAACTTCCAAGCGAGGTCTTACTTAAGTGACATCTTTCTCTTTGGTATATGAATCTAGAGTAATCATTCCTATTGAAATCTTGGTTCCTTTTATACACTTAGCCATCAACGATTGGAACCAAACAGCCTACATATACTGGATCTTGAAGCCTTAGAAAAAAGGCAAGACACTACTAAGTGCAACCTTGCTAATTACTAAAGATAACTTAGTGTTGCCTATGATTGCCTAGTCAAGAAAAGATGTTCTAAGCAAGGCGACGTTATACTTCATGCGACAAAGCATGTGTGGCGAGTTATTCCAACGCTAAAGTTTACACCAAAGTGGGAAGACCCTTTAATAATTCATGAAATCTATAGCAGTAGCTACTACAAGCTCCTTAATCTGAAAACCGATTCAATAACCCATCCCATTAACTTTCAATATGTTGAGAAGTTTCATTTTTAAATTCAACAATTTTTTTGCAATTCACATGAATGAAACATTCAACTTGCATTACTTTATTTCTTTGTGTTCCTTTCCTTTCTTTTGCCTTGTTGTTATTGCAAAGTTAGAAATTTATCTCCTTAGCACACAATTTTAATTATGTATTCTATTCTTATCCCCTTATTGCTACAAAGTTAGAGATATCTCTCCTTAGCACATAAAGCTAATACATAAATAAGTAAAGAGAAAGTGATATAAGATTAAGTATTGAGAAATACCCTCTTGACCACTAATGCTAATATGCTTAGCACATGTTACTATCACTGCTTAAGCATGATCAAATCTTTTATCTTATATGCTCAACTTATTGTTGTTAGCAAGTGAGAGCCTTCCTCCAATGTGCAATGCTATGCTTTAGGCTTCGCAAACCATAAGAAGCAAATCCTACTATCATGTCATTTCTTTTACATTGTTTCTACTAAGTAAAGCGTTACCTTCTAAAGTATACAATGACCTCCATAAGTTTTAGTGACATAGGTCACCTCTAAGCTAAGAAGCCTTGTGATTTGATATAACTAAGCAATTGAAATAAATAAAGAATAGAAGGAAGGGAGGAAAGCAATCAAATTTCATACAAGCAACAAGTTTTATTTGGAAGAGTTGAAAACAACTTGAATACTAAAAAAAAAAAAAAAAAAGGGGAACAATGAATGTCAACAAAATAAATGAATATAGGCAAACTCTACCAAGGGTGGTAATCTAAATCTACTTAGATTTAAGGTCCGTATTGCCTAATAAATTTTTTACTTCACGGTCTATCTCCTTTATAGCATCTTGCAAGGCTTGAATCCTTACCACTAACTAACCCTGATATAATATCTAAATATTTTGAGCCAGTTCAATAACCTTAAGATTCTAGCTCCTAAATTTAGGGTGCCGTGCTATTTTATCCATTTTATTTTAAACTTCATAGTAAAATTAAAAAAGTTAGACAAAGTAATTTAAGTAAAGTTAATTTCTTAAAATAAGCTATATAAAAATATTAATTTAAGAAAAACATTAATTTATCGTCAAGCCGATAATTATAAAATTCTAGCTTTTAGATATAGCGAGATATTAAAAATAAGTTAATTAACTTTCAAAAATAATAAATGAAGTCGAATTATACATAATATATATGTATTACATGTGATATGCATTATATGTATTAAATATATACATATAATAATAATAATAAATTATTAAAATTAGGTAAAACAATGGAAAATTAATAAAAAATTAGATGGATGAGTCATCAAATGATATGCCAAGCCGGTATCAATTAGAAATAATGAGTCAATACTTGGTTAATGAGGGGATGACATATGGCGCCTAGGAAAACATGAAATTGATATGTATAATTTCACTTTTTACATACAAAAAATCCTAAAACCTATAAATAGGGCTCCAAACATCATTTACAATATTTTAGGAACATGAAAACACAAGAACATAATTTTATAAAATTAGAAGAAAAAAAATAGAACAAGAAATAAGATTGGAATGGGTCTAGGGCAATTCGTGTACCAAACCACAACCTAACCTGAAGCGGCTTGAAGGTCCAATAGAAGGTGGCTGAAGAAGCTCTTTTGATAAGGTACGACCACCAAGTGGTGGTCAAGGCAATCGGTTCAAGTGAACCAAAATTCCACTCATGACTTATTTAATTTTGTAAAAATATCAAATGTTATCAATTAATTATGAATTTTGGTTTTCTAAGATCATTTTAGGTGTAGATTAATGAAGTAATTTTATTTTAATTAAGAAAATGTCTTGTTTAGGTGAAAATTGAATAAACTTTTATAAATATTAGATGATGTTGTTTCAAGCTCAATTTTTGTATATAATAAACCTAATATATATATTTAATTGTGGTGACAATAATTTTCAAAATATGTAATTTTACTATTTTTTATAATTATTTTGAATAAAACTATCAATTTTACCAAATTGTTGAAATAATTAGTTTTTAACAAAATCAAAGTATAAGCCTTATATATTGTGATTTATGGAAGTTCATAATGATGTTTGGGACACTTGAATTTTATCTTGTGATTAAATTCACTTATTTCATTAATTTTCACTAATTTCGAGTTAAAACCGCTATTTTTTGTAAAAATAGATAATAGCTAGTTTGGTATAATTCGTGGTCAATAATTAACCTAAATATTTTTTTGAGTCTATAGGATTTTTCGTAAAATTAATTAGGCTCGTATACTATTTATTACATATTTTCCTAATATAAGTTTATATATTGGCTTAAAATATAATATAGTAATTAGTACTAGCAAGATACTTGTTAAATTTACATAAAATGAACACAATGGGGTGTATTGAGGGTTACTAGATAAGTTTAGAAAGTTTGATTTTTAAGGTTTTTAATTCAGTACTAAAGCTTATTCGGGTCAATTACAAATTTATAATAACATATGGTTGAATCAATAATTCGAAAGAGCATTTTTGGACTTTGATAGTGTTGAAAGACTTGATTCTTAAGATATCTTAATAGTACTCGAAATAACAATTATGGTGATATAAAGTTTGCTGAAATTGGATAAGAAAGAAGTAAGATATGGTCAAACAAAGTTTAAAAACATGAAAATGAAAGCTTATAATAGTTTAGGTTCGACCCATACTTGATTTAAAGACTGTATTATATTTTCATAGGTATGATAAGTAAGGAAAGACCACGTAACGGAGTTTAGGATTTTATGCTATTATTGAGTCCAAGTAAGTGAATCTAACCCATACTTAAAGTAGATATATTGCTACTCATAACACTACGTACTATTTGATGATGTGTTGATTGAATATGAGTAAATCTTAAGTAAACTGATATGCTACTATGATCAATGCTGATGTGGTGATTTTGGATAACTATAACTATACCTTGGTTGAATTGTTATGTTGCTACGTTGGGTAATGAATTGTGTTTACAAATGATTATACTAATTAAAGAAGTGAAGTGATTGCTAACTTAATCTTTTAGGTATTTACCTAAGTGAACCCTAAGTAAGATACTAAAATTCTGCTATGGAGAGTTCAAGAATTCTGCTATGGAGAGTTCGAAAACTAGAATCAAGTAACTAGGTTGAATAAAACTTAAAGATTGATTATGCTAATTAATATTCTTGAGTTGCTATTGCATATCATGGCATGGCACAAAAAGGGACCAACGGGTTAGAACTCTCAGAATGAGGCTTCCAAGTGATCATGGAAAGAATATAGCTTTATGAACTCAGTTTTTGGAACCATATAGATTGCATTACTCGAACATTGTAACTATTTCGATAGTCAAATTCGGTAGACTACAATGTGTGATCTAATTTAACAGTATTGCTATTTTGATTTGGTAAACTGCAATATGTGGTATAATTTGGCAGTGTTGCCACTTTGATTTAGTGAACTACAATATGTAGTCTAATTTTGTAAAACAAAGTTGGAGGTCTTACTCCCAAGCAACTCCTTATTGCCCTTTTTGGAAAATGATAGACTATAGTGTATGGTCCAATTTAATAGGGGTCCTGGACATTGTATCCAGATGCTTGGCTACGTTGACTAATCGGAAGAAAATTAGAGGGTATAGGATGTCGATATCGATACATGTCACGTACATAAGCATAGCATGCTGCATTGTTAATAGTAAATGCCTTGTTGGGTAAATTCATATGAGAAGTTTAATTTGTGGGTTATGGTTGAAATGTTTCAATTCTAATATACAATATTGTCTATCATATTGTCTATCATATTGTCTATACTATGTTGTTTGTTATCTACTCTCACTCAACACTAGGCTACTATCACAAAGAAATGCTTACTTATCCACAAAGCAAAAATATAGTGGTTGTGTACAAGGTTTCACTTATGCTCTTTATCTTACTTCCTCCTTCTTACACCTTTTTCAGAAACTTAAGTTGTAGTCCTTTGAAGTGGATTTTAATGAGTGTTCTAAGGATCCTAAAGGAGCTTTAAATATTGGCAAAAGCAAGACAAGAAGAAGTTGAAAGTGTCATGTTTGTGTGCTTAGAAAGTGGTGGCAAGCGAAGGATTTTTTAGGGTTTGGTTGTTTCTTCTTTTATGTTATTTTTAAAGTGAGAGAAAAGGAAGTGAAATTGAAAGTAAGAGCAAATGGGAAAAGAGTGGCCGGTTGGAAATAAGGTGGGAAGTGTGTTTAATAAGTTTGATTTTGTTATCTTATAGTATGTACAAAAGTTAACGATCGCAACTCTTGATTATTTAAGCATTAAGGAGTGAACAGTGGAGTATAAGATAAAGTAATTGATGAATAAAAGACAAGAGTGTAATCCCCCTTATAACCATGTAAGAATCAACCATTAGGTGTCCTTTTAGGCATGGAAATGTTTTGTCTCCTTTATTAATGTGAAGCATGTGAAATGTTGTGATAATTTATCCATATATAGTATAAGTAAAGGGATAATAAGAAAAGTGTCTTATCACTAGATTATGATAAGTTATTAATCGATAAATATCTCCAACTTTTAATTGATAAGTCATTTAGGATGATTAGTGGATTTACTTATTTATGTATAAGGCTTAGGTATAAAGATAAGAGAATTGTCTCATAGAAAATTGTTTTAGAATTTACTTCTTAAATTATTTTGTAAATGATGATTCAACTCTTATAAAATTATAAAATTTTCTATAGTTGAATAAAATTATTCAAATTAAATTATCAGTTAGTCATCTAAGGTTAAAAGTCCTTAATTGTTTTAGAATTTAGTGTTTTAAGCGATTTTAGAGTTCGTAGTTTTTCAAGTTCGGGTTTTATTAATAATAGGCTTTCGAATTGGAAAAGTAAGTTCATTTTCAATTATAAACTTGAGTTCTTAATTTAGTTGATCCTTGGAAATGTTCAAGAGGTACTCTTAGTCAAATTATAGGCCCACTAAAAGTAGGGTTTACAGCAATGGCAATCAAGATCATTAAACTCGTGATTCTATCTAGAAATCGCAAAAGGGTCTATAAAATCAAAACGTAAAATTAGAACATAAAATTGAAATATAAAGACATAAGTTTTTACAACCTATGTAACATAGCTATAAAAAAACTATATATATATATATATTTATGGTAATTATTAAAAACTTGAAATAAACAATGGAAATAAAGTAATGAAGAAAAAAAAAATTTCCATAGAAAATTCTTAATCTATAACTAATATGTATGGAAAAGGCATAAAGCATAGTCGAAACCAAATGTTTTCACTTTTTTTTTTATTGAAAAAGGTAATAACATTTTAACTCATTTTAGGTCATTGATAGTATAAATAAAAATATATATTTTTACTTATAAACTAGGTTATTAGAGTGGAACCTAAATGAAAGTTATGAACATCAAATAAGGGAGTAAGAGAGATAAAAATAAAAATAAAAATAAAGTTAGAATATAATAGGGAATATGATATAATTTGTTAATAATCAATAGATAATAAAGGCTTAGTTGTAACTTTTTTTATAATTTTTTGACCTATTCAACTTAAATATATAAATTCGGTAAACTCAATTAAAAATGTAAGTTTTTTTATAAAATTTAACACATAAACTTTACTAAAACATAAGCTTCTGCATGAAAATTATTTTATACATAAATTAACTTAAAATAATCTTTGAAAATTATAAACTTATGAAAATGTACGAGTATAATCATGATTTTGACAATTATAATAGTAATATAATAATGTAGTTAAGAGCTAACCATCATTGTGAAATATTATAAGACATTGTATATTAGATTCAAATCAACTCGATTTCAAAATGTGGCAGTATTTCTTTGAGAAAGGAGTAGCGATGCTCAACTAGTCATTAACAGAAGATAGGTTGACCTACTCATTGGAATAATCCTCCTCAAGGTGATCAGTGATGTTACCTGTTTAAGGTTTCTAGGTTGTGTATCAATCTCCTCCAATTTTTTTTATAGGATTTTCTCATTTATTTCTTACATTATTTGTAAGTTTTTAGGTATTTTTCTTTTCCTTTCTAATTTCAATCTTTAAAAATTATGAAATTAAAAATCAATTTTGTTGATTTGAATGTAAATGTAACATTGTATCCCACGTGGCATAAATCATTAAAATATGGTTTTTTTTCCCCTTCCAACGAAATATGTTGGTTGAAAGCCTCATATATGACTTGATTGTGGAAAGTTTCCAGAGTTGAAGGAATTAAGCGCTTGTCCCAAAAATTGTAGAACTTTGTTGGTAATTTTTCCAATAGGCTTGTTATAATTAAGGCTATTATGAATCGAATCGTGAATTGAACTAAACTAAAAAATCAATTTTTTGTTAATGTTTACAATTCAATTTGGTTGTGTATAAACAATTTATGATTTGATCGAATCATTTTGAATTGAATTGAACCGTTTAGTTAATAAAACAAAATTATATAATTATTTTATGCTTTTTATATTTTTTTTATCAATCTTCATAAATTTCATCAATTTTTTCATATTTTTTATTTTTATTATAATTTTATATCAATTATTAAAATTAAATTGAGTAAATTCCATTTAAAATTTATATTTATTAAAGATAAAAATATTTAGTAAAAATTTGATGCAAACGATTTAAACCGTATACCAAATTGAATCAGTTTTAATTAAATTCAAAAAATTTAAGAACTAAACCGTATCACTAAATTTGATTTAAAAAAGAAAAAAAAATTTAACTGTTATATTAGATTTAATTTACTAAAGGAGTGCAAACCATATCGAACCTCCCTTTATCAAATCATACTAAGGTTTAGCTCCCTCAAAAAGGGCAAATCATATCGAACCCTCTAACTGTACTTACCCTAGTTAAAACAAGCAATCAAGCGCTGCGCACATCAATTTATTGTAGCAAAATGTTTCGCTATCGATAAAAGGATATGTCAAATTCATATAATATTTTTTTCTTTTTTCTTCTTTTTAATCGAGAAAATAAGGCTCCACTTAGAATATGTTTGTGCCTGGAGAGATGCATGGATTCCAAATCTAAAAGGTGGATGCTTCATCTTCCTGATCGGCAAGAGAATAGGACATATGTGCTTGCAGGCAAGCTCATTGAATTTTTTGGCAATTGTGCGCAGCTAAACGAGGCTTGACATTAGACTCACATCAACCCCTAGAACCTTATTATATTATTATTAATTGAAAAAATTTATTGATGGTGTCTTTCATCAAGCTTCAGCTGTAGTTTAATTCACTTATTCATATGTATCTAGCGATGATATTATTTATGCATTTAACTAATTTGTTTAATATATTAGAATTCATTTGTTAAATTTGACGTTCAAATAGCGATATTATTAGCAAAATCTCTCGATCACAAGGGAGAACTTTATGCGCTATGCGCCGACTCAAATAAATATAAAAGTATGGAGAATTAATAGAACACAAGATACAAAGAAAAAAATTTGTAAGGATCTGATTATGATGGTCAAAGCTTCTTGCTTATCAATAGGCCTTTAAAAAAAAAAAAAAAACCTATCGTTTATTCTTAATAGATCCTATAAATGGAAAAAAAAAAGAATGAATTATTGTTTATTATACATTTCATATACGTAGATATAACGTATAAATATCGATAAAATTCATATATATATATATAATAGTATAATAAATAATTTTTAAAATAACAACCATTCATATTTTATACATATTATATATATTAAAATTTTACTAATGTTTAAATATCCCATATATATACATAGCATGTAATATTCGATTAATTTCTTCTCATCGTAAATCTAGTCTCCTTTCTCTGCAAGAAAAAAAAAAAAAAAAATTCTTGTATGTTATGGTATCCAATCTATCATTCATGTTCTAAATTGGGCAATGAAATGTTTGGTTGAGTCGACAAATGATCGACCGAGCTTCAGTTCCTCTGAATCTGAACATCGTAATAACTCCCTTAACTACCCTAGGACGATACAAACGGAGACCGCTTCCGTCCGATAGTGCAATGAACCGAGCACGCGTGTAGTCAAGCACGTGTAGTACCAGACGTGCCACTTAAGACCAAAAGAGACGTCTTGACTAGAGAAGCTTCCGCTTTTACTTAGCAGACAAAATATAAAGGACTTCCTGGTATCGTAGCGGGACTTGATTGGGTCAACATCATATTTTCTATTCAACTCTATCTATTTGTAATCAGTTATTTAAAATATAAAAATATAATTTGAATTTTACCAGATTTTACGATTAACAGTGTGAGTTTTATCAAATTAATGTTTATATTAGTAAACTGAAACTTTTAAACTAAGTAGTTAATTGCAGAAAAATAGTTAAAATCCAAATACTAAGTGCAATATTTATCTTTTACTTTTTAGAATTTAGATATTGGCTATAGGGTCAATTACAAATATGTTTTTTTTATTTTAATTTTATAAATACTTAATTTCCTTGTCTTTGAATTTGAACTGACCCTCTTATTTAAATCAGTTCTACATAAAATTGAGGCAAAAAAGCAGGAACATAAATCTAAGCATATTTTTTCAATTTTGACCAGCCATCTAAAGATCCAATTTCGTTTTTAATGGTTTTCTTATTTAGACTGCCAGATCAGTTTTCAAACTTTATTCCACTATTTTGTGCATGATAAAATAGTTATAAAGATATTTTATTATATAGGAAAATTATGTAATATGAGAAAAAGGAGAACTCTCATCTTTTTATTTTTTTTTTTCATTTTTAGATATTTTGTTATACTTAATTTTATTTTCGGTTTTTTTTTAACTTTTATTATATTTAAAGAGTGAAAATATATTAGGGTTAAAAAAATTTTTAAAAAATTATTATTTAAACACTCAATTTTAAAAATAAGACAAGTAAATGCATATGGAGCAAATATGAAACAATTATCTACAACTTACTCCATTTGACATCTTATTAAGTGATATTCATGCATCATTTAATGATTTTTAAATATAAACATGAGACATGATAAATTAAAAGACAACAAAAAAAAAAAAAAAAAAAAAAGAGAGAGAGAAAGAAAAAGAAAAGCAATGATCAGCAATTGATATTTGTACCTTCAAGCATACAATTCATACAAACCATCATTAGCTTCATTATAATAATAATAATAATAATTATTCCACAAACTATATAGCTCCTATTTCTATATATTTACGTGTATATTTACCATCTTTCGACATTATTTTTTAGGTGTTCTCGGTTGAGTGTTCATGATGAGTGCAATATATTGTTAGAATAGAGTAATGGTTAATTTATAGCAACGTCCCACCTCTCTGGAACAGCACCTGGTTTTGTCTTCCCGGCACCTTAACTTGTCCATCATCAACTCTTTCATGGTACGTTACATGTTTTGCAGTCTTTTCTGTTTCTTCTTCTTCTTCTTGTCGTCTCAATTTATTCTTTTCCTTTACTTGGAAGTGCCTATGTTCGTTGAACCATGTAACACACTAAGCTACAAAAAGTTCAAGAAATGAATTTGAATTTGTATTTTCATTTTCCACTTCATGAATTTGTATGCATCTATATATGTTCTTGATTATTTGGATTGAATCGTGTATATGCAGGAGGCATGTGGTCCTGTTTTCTCGTCCACATAAGTGGACGTACACTTTATCCGTTTGATGTATGGGTGTGTTCTTATTGATGTCGCCATGTTTCTCCAGGAAATTTCATGCTTTTCATTTCTCCCATGTTGTTTTGACATTCTGTGGACACAAGTACAATCACCCAGTTGATTAAAAAAACGGGTATTCTGTCCAGAAACTGAATCAGAGTACTCGTGTTTTCAGTTCAAGGTATGTGGTGAATATCTTTCACAAGACAACCAATTGGTTTAGGTTCTTGGTTTCTTTGATTCTCTTAGAATTGTTCAATTTGTGCGTAGGGAATGGAAAAACAGAAAGTAGACTCGTCCTCCCCTCTAGGGGTGCTAGAAGACTTCCTTAAGAGTTCCGAATCCGATACAAATTCCACCGGCTCCACCTCTGGAACACACCGGGATTCAAGGCCCGCTTCACGCTGGCGCGGGTTGGTGCAATTGTTTAGGAGTAATTTTAAAAAACAGCCGGACGAAAGCTGTGCTTTTAGCGCGATTAAGCCCATGATGAGAAGGAGCAACAGCATGAGAGAGCTTATTACTCTTGCGCCGTGCTTTTTTGCCAAGGATGAATCTTGTGATACCAAGACTCGATGGAGATACTTCACATTCTCTGAGCTCCAATCTGCTACCAACAATTTTAGTCAGGGTATGTGAATGTAGATTAGATTGAACGGGTTCCTTCTTCGGTTAAGCCGGTTCAGTGAAGTATTGTTTACTTTCACATTGTTGAATGATGTGCTTTTCAATTGGATTGGTTATTTATAGAAAATCTCATTGGGAAGGGTGGTTATGCTGAGATTTACAAGGCAAAACAGCGAGACGGGCGGCTCGTAGCAGTGAAGCGGCTCACACGAGGAACAACGGATGAAATAACAGCAGACTTCTTATCAGAACTGGGCATTATGGCTCATGTCTATCATCGAAATACTGCCAAGTTGGTTGGTTACGGAGTTGAAGGTGGAATGCACCTCGTTCTCGAATTATCCCCACACGGAAGCTTGGCCTCCGTGCTATATGGTCCGTCCAGATCTCGAATAAGTTCTGCATGGATAACTTACAAGATTTGCAATCATGAAGCGTGTAACCATTGTTTCAGGTTCCAAGGAGTACCTCGAATGGAGAATCAGGTATAAGATTGCCAAAGGCACAGCAGAGGGCTTGTTGTATCTTCATGAAGGTTGCCCGAGGAGAATCATTCATAGAGATATCAAGGCTGCAAATATATTACTTACAGAAAACTTCGAGCCTCAGGTACTTCCCGGCTCAACCGGAACTGTATTGTCTAATTTCATTGATTGTCTGTTAATTTCCCATTTAGCAGTGGTTCCGGTGGTTATCAAGCTTGATGGAAACTTCAATTTTATGATAATGATGCAAGTGCAACTGTAGGTTTTCTATGTTGCAAAGGTTCATTAAGGTTCTGCCATTTAATTAGGCCCGTCATTATACATGGTCAAATTAAATGAAGGTGCGCCGTGTGTGAGCCCGTACCGATCCTGTACAATAGATCTCTTCCACTCTCTTCATGACTATATTAATGTTCTTTAATTTATGGCCTTATGTTCCCTACCTGAAATCTTTCATCGCAATAATTAATTTGTTAGGTCTGAGGTTGTTGTCTCGTTGGATAAGTTAAATAATGCTATGAATCATCACAATCCATAAGTCCCTCAGTAAAGTTGTCTACCCTCCCAAATCTCAAAAGGTTGCAAAAGAAAACTCTGTTCTTATGATGGGAAATGACAATGCAGATTTGTGATTTCGGGCTCGCTAAGTGGCTGCCTGAGAAATGGACGCACCATACTGTATCCAAGTTTGAGGGCACATTTGGGTTCGTAATGATACACCTTCTTCTATTCACTCTATTAGCTTAAGAGACGAAACATACAAAGGCCATGCAATTTATCTAAAAAGAGTGCTTGTGAATTTGCAGCTATCTGGCTCCCGAATACTTGATGCATGGCATAGTAGATGAAAAGACCGATGTTTTTGCTTTTGGTGTGCTACTATTGGAGTTAGTGACTGGTCGCCGAGCTCTGGACTACTCACAGCAAAGCCTTGTGTTGTGGGTTAGTTTCAGTTACTACTCACTATGTTGTTTCCATTTATTTCTCAATATGTGATTTTATCCTTATCGCCCGGTTTGTGAGGATTCAGATTAAAATGCTTACAGGCAAAACCCTTGTTGAAAAAGAGTAACATCCGAGAGCTTGTCGATCCTTTTCTCAATTACAACAGCAGGGAGATGAATCTTGTTTTATTAGCAGCATCTCTCTGTGTGCATCAGTCTTCTATTCGCCGTCCAAATATGAGGCAGGTAAGTCCCTACAAGGCTTATCTCTCGGAAAAAAAATATGCAACTGAATACTGTATTGATTCAATTTATACATATAAAAAGTAAAACAAGGTGAGTACGATTTAGTTTGAGAAATTTTTCAGATGAATTTAAAAATTTTGATGTGAAGAACTCTATAACTGGTTGAGTCGCCAAAGTTTATGGTTCCAAACTATGTTCTTGGTGTTAGAAGAAGTTAATCATGTCCATTTCAATTTTCAAGAACAGGATAGTTTATGTAAGTAAAGACAGCACGTATTATATTTGAACAGACATCGACAGAAGTTTTCTTAAAATGAATCGCAGGTCGTACAAATCTTGAATGGTGATCTTAGCAGCCTGAAGAGCATCAGGAGAATCCGAACCCCGTTTTTTCGTAAAGCTCTCGTTGAAGAGAGCTATAACTCAATCAAGGACTGAACATACAGAGCCAAAGTGATAGTGCTCGATTTCGGCCAAAGATGTCCTTGTGGTCACCACTGCATGAAAGGTGCGTAGAGCAAAATTACATACAGTTGAACATGAGATTTGATCGACAGCAAGAGCTAAGTTGATGTCAACTACTCGAGGACCAGAATAACATCTCATGCAACTGAAAAGAGGACACTGTCCGACATTGCTTGTACATAACGAGCTCTAGTAGACATGGAAAAAGGAATCCTAAGAAGCAAAAGTAGCTATGGATTTCTTTTTATTCCTTTTCAGAATAGAGATGTACTTGTAATGAGGAATATACTGTAGAATACGGAAATGCTCGTGAGAAAAGAACAATTTTGTTCCCTTTCAAAGCAATACTTTATGTAGTTCGCTCCACCTTTTTTTTTTTTTTTTTTTTTTTGTACCAGTACATGTAGGCTATTATATAGATGTTAATGTAATGTTAATAATATATTACATATTAGAAATTGAAATCCAGAGAATTTGGTTGAGTTGGAGGATATCTGTTACCTAGATTCTAGACACTTAGTATTAAGTCAAGGAAAAGAAAAAGGGGGGGGGGGGGGGGGGGGGGTTGTTGGAGGGTTAGGGGATTGGGGGGAATAGAGTCAAAGTCAAATGGTGAACCAAACAAAACCACCAAATTACGAATAAAATGCTAATATGTAACAAAAATACCCTTTATCCGGTCCACAATTATCAGACCAGATATTCAAAAATTAATGTCAATTCATCAACCATTACCCTTACAATTATATGGACGTTGTAAATATAGCTATTGTTTGCTTGGTTTAAATATAAATATTCGCTTACATGTTATTGGGACTCTTATCACATCTCATGATTTATATCCTTCTCTTGTTTTTAGGTGAAAATGGAGTTCCTTTCTTTTTATTTGGGTTTGTGTAACATCAATTTCTAGTACACGAGGTTGTAGGGGCCTTTTTGGGGAAAGGATAATTTCGCGTGTATATAGTTTTTTGCACATGGAAACTTTAGAACAAGTGGCTTTATTCTGTGGGTAGAAAAAGCTAGATTAGGTTTAACACCACGTGTTCAAAACTTCTAAGACCCACGCCATGTATTCGAGAATTCTTTCCAACGCCATTGTCAATCACTGCCTACATCTTAAGGAAACCCGAATTTACCGACGAAAGCTAATTGTGAATTTTTTGAGGTCGAAGCTGGCCCATTTTATTAAGAAATTGTTTTAGAACAAAGTGATTTTTTTAAAGGTTTACACCACAACCCATTAATCTAAAAATTAGAATCTAAGGCCTCTTGTTCTAATATTATATTAAGATTAATACTACAAACATCTAACTTATATGGTGTGGATTTTATTCTTGTTACTTGACACTACCTTCTTTCTTATAAACTAGGACTTTGATTGAAATTAAGTGGACAATATGGTTAAATGGAAGTGAATAGATTGTCCAAGGATTTGGGTCAAAGCGTGTTGTGTCTATTAATTTATAAAATGAAAGTGAATTGATTGTGTAGGGATTTAAACTTAGGATCTATTGCTCTTATGTAATATTAATATTAACACTATAATCATGATTTAAAAGTTTGAACTTATAAATTTGATATGAAACTTATATTTATTATTTAACACTAATGAATTGTTTCTTTTCACGTTCATAAGTGTAATCTTGCAATAAACTAAAAGGTAAGATGCTATCATGTTTAGATATCTATTAACATTACGTACATGTGAGTGGACATGTGTATGCACATACACACACATATATATATATATATAATCAATAAATTGCTGATATAAGCAAGAAACTAAAAAACTTGAGAGTAAACCACTAATAATAGAAGAACTTGAATATTCAATAGAGCTCCTCCATTTTATAACATGATAGGATTTGACACTCTTAAGGAAAAGAAGAAAAGAAAAAAAGAAACAAAAGTCAATGTTCATATTTAAATTAACCTACTTCTCACATTTTCTAAAACTAATCTTCTCTATTTCTTTACAACATTAAAGTTTTAAATATATTGAAATCCATTTACTTTGATAAAGGCTATGAATGAGCCGAGCAACTTGTAAATTACTCAAATTTGGCTTGTTTTAAACTTGGTTCAACTCAAGTTCAATTCATGAACTATCCAAGCTTAAGCATAAACTAAAGTTTGTTTAATTAACAAAAAAAGCTCAAGCTCCTATTTAAACTCGCAAACTGGCTCATGCATATTGTTAAAAGATATAATCTAAGATTAAGACTAATATAATAAAAAAATTACCAAAAAATATATTTTGAAAATTTGAAATTAATTTTGAGCTTTTATTCAAACTCTAACTTGAGATTGGGCTTGTTTAGACTTGTTAATTTTATTTTTTGTTTTTAATAAGCTGAAGCTTATGCTCATTTTGGTAAACAAAATTATGATAATATATCTAAGCAAATTGATCTCGAGTTTTAGATTTCTTGACAAGCTCAACCTCAATATTGTAATTTTTAGGCTCCACACAAGCTTGATAATTTTTACATTAGTTAAGTTTGAGCCTTGAAAAGATCAACTAGGTATGCTTGTTTGCAACCTTAACTCTAATCTTTCAAATACATCACATTTTAATCAAATAAAGCGAACTTATTATCTATTAATTAAAGAAATAAATAAGAGATAATATTATTGAGACAAAAGCTTAAGTGGAGAAGTTTTCAAAAGGAAATTATTTTAATTTTTAGCTCCTAATAGACATAAGTTGAAAGAGAAAATGCGCTTGATTGCCAATTGCCCAAGTTGCTAACTTATGTTCCAAGATCACTCAACCGAATCACCTGATTTAAACCTCCATTACTCACTCTTAATAGCCAATGGCTATGGTTATGTGAGTGGTTGTGGTTGTAATATAGACTTCCTTTTTTTTGTTTTATTAACCAAATATGTATGGCTTATGAGTGCTTATATGTGTTCATGTGCAAATCAGGGCTTATTGTTATTTGTTTACATGCTAATTTGCAATATTTAGTTAATTTGTGAATTTTATTTTAGAAAATTAATGCCACTCTCCAACTTAACAATAGTTAATAAGTGAGCCAAGGATTTTAATAACACAAAATACCAATCTCTTACCATTAAACAAAACTACACAAGGCATCCTAATCAAGCTAATTACAATTAGATCAAGTAATTAGTAAGTCCTTTTATCTATTGCACTGAAAAATTCTTAATTAGTATGAACTTATAATTACCTTAAGCTACTATTATCTCTCTCTTACAATTTATGTGGAGTTTATTCACCTATGATTTTGCAAGTAACCAATTTGTTTAGATTGGTACGATAAAGTCCATATAAACATATGGATATACAATGTATTTATATATATATATATATTTTTTTATCATGTCCAAGCAACATTCATGTTGTTAAATTCTTGAATTTCCTATCTTATGTTTGTTTTTCATCATAATGACATCCCTATTCTACCTATGTACAACAAGAACAAATTGAGATTTATGTGTCTTTTGGTACAAGCCCCTTCCTTAAGATTTTAAACTTGTCTTTCAAGAGTTTTATAAAATTTATAATTTTAGTTAAGATAATAACAAGCCAAATGCTTAGAAAGTTAATTCCCCTTTAGTTACATAAAATGATTGATAATGAAACCAAGAAAAATACAAAAGGATTATAAGAGGACTGGCACAACCTAGTAGTTGTAACTTTCATTTTTCGTGGACTTAGGGTTTAAGTGGATGTTTTATTACTTAAAGTTTTATTTGTAATAACTTACTTAGAAAAGAAAAAAGAAAAATAGTTAAACAATGTCCAAATTGTTCAAAAACTTTGGCATTACCATATTATTCCTTATTACACCCTAAACTATAAGATATAGTTAACTTGTCGAATACGTTTATCAGATATGAAAGATTTAAAACACAAATAAATCTTCCAACTCTCACACTAAATCAATTTTGTTCATGAAAACTTTATAGGCTTTATTTATATATAAATATTCAAAGATCTTCATAATCTAAATTTATTTGAGTCCATTTATCACACAATAGCCATACTAACGTCTCTTTTATCCTAGTCTAGTGCTCAAGTTAAACTCATTATCTAAAATAAATATACAAATTAAGTGAATCATTAAATTCAATACATAACTACTATAAAAATACATGCATATGCCACGTTGCAAACGTATCTATTAAATGTAACATTCAAATTCATTGAATCATATATTTAAGTGAAAGATAGCAACACAACCTTGACAATTAAGGTTGGAAATAAATTATATTATATCTACATTCTATTAAATGTAACATTTAAATTCATTGAATCATAAATTTAAGTGAAAGATAACAACACAACCTCGACAATTAATGTTGGAAATAAATTATATTATATTCTAAGATAAGAGATCTACAGTTCATTTTTCCTATGATAAATAATACAACTAGGCCCATAGTATCATTATCTATGATATTATAAGGGATGACTTTATTTCTAGTTGTTGGCAAAGTAATTGTCTAATACTAAATTCATTTCATTTTATCATGCGTATAGTCCATCTATAATATTCAAATTGGTGTCTCATTCCACCAATTCAACCCATTATAACTTTAACGATACTTAATTTACTTGTATAAGACATGAGGTCACTACAACAACCTTAGTATCTAATCAAGCCATTTCGTTTGAGAGGTTAAGACCACCATTCTAACAATGGTTACCACACACAAATCTAAATGACCATGCATAAACAACATAAACATTATTAAGGTATGATATTTACAAACAATGTTGCAATTACCCTATACATGTACACATTAAACAATAATAGCTATGTAGCCAAAATCTTAATAACCCAATATAATATAATCAACATCTAATCTATTATGTAATATTGCTTAATACTTCAATATACTTAAAAGGATTAGAAATCCTAAGGCTAGTACTTGATTTTTCATTTATATACTTAGTTATAATCTAATTGGTTTTTAAGAGGTCTCTAAACAATCATTTAGTCAGCCTAAAGAATAAGGGCACTTAGCGAGATAAGGGAGGCGGTCAACCACCCTATGTGTTAGATCAGCCAACTTCGTTCATAAGGGATCATTTCTCCTTCCAATTCTAAATATTTAATTATTTCTTCCAAAACCTAAGTTTTACTTCCATAATTATGACAAATTCTTTAACTATAACTAATACATTATTTCTACTCACTATATTTTGTATTTTGTTAGCTTAATTAGGATTCTAATATCCAAATCAATAATTAGTTCCTAAAGGTAAGTGGAAAAAGCAATTAACACTTATCTTGAAGAGAAGTAAATAAAATTCAATTTTCTAGTTAGATCCTTTCCAAAAATGGTTCTTTACATTCAATGGTATTCCCTTTTCTAAAAAGATGTGATTAGGATCCTATTGATTGAAATAACCTATTTTAGGAAAGGAAAGAATTGATGTGGAATCTTGTCGTCTTATTGATATCTTAACTATTTGTTGTTATCCTTTCTCTAAACATGTAGGGAGAGGTTTCTTATTGGATATATTATCAATTCTTAATTGATAATGTAAATGAGTAAGGATTGTTGAAGATTTTATGTTAATTAAGTATACACAATTATCTTGCAATTGTACTTGAGGGGAATACGTTGGGGGTATCCTAAAGGAAAGAGGAAGGACAACAAAGTTAAGGTGATAAAGGTAACAATGCAAACTTAGAGAGAGAGTGCTAAGTTTTTATTTCATCTTCTATGAGAAGGTAATATAAGTTTGCAATTGAAAGGTAAGGGAATAGTTTCTTCTTTCTTAGAGAATCTTAGTAGTGACATGACTTTTCTACTTTTAGTTTTGAATGAATGTCGGGTATATTTCAATTCTATAGTATACCCCTTTTATTTTATAATATATCCATGTAGAAGATAATCATAGTATTATATACTTGTTAAACTATTCTTGTCTAACTTCTATAAAATATCATTAAGCTTTGTTTTAGAAAAAAAAAATGGCTAATGCTTTCTTTTATTACTTTTAACTTAATTCACATGCATCTTTTTTCAATTTGTCATTAAGGTGATCAAACTTTGATATAGTTACTACTTAAACCAAAAAAAGATTAATAATGGATTCGAAAAACATGTTTATTTCACTTTACATAATAGAAATGATGTTATGTTTCACTAATTCAATTGAAAAACAAACGAAAAGGTATAGATTTAATAAAATTCATGTGTTAAATATATCATTATAATTCTAACTGTATAATATGTAGCATTCTGGTCACTATAGTAGTATTTCTTAAATCAATGAGGTTTTGGTGTCAAACTTGAAGAGCTATATCTAAAAGTGACTAAACAGTGTTTTGGATTACATATTTTGACCCTAAATATGGGCACAATTCATTTTGCTAAGAAAAAAGGTTGGAGATCTCATATTTGTGCAAATATTAAGCTAGTGGCCACATATAAAGAATTGGTCTAAATATCAAATTGATTTTTTTCCATTTTGTTTAGCTAACTACCATTCATATTACAATTATTGAGGAAGAAAGGAATCGAATTTAGTTTATCTTATTGAGAAACTAGTATTTATGTTGCTAGGCTATAACGGTCTTGGCAATTATCAAATTGATGAAGTATGATTTTATCTCTTAAGAGGAATTACATAGTTAAAAAGAGAAGGGAGGGTAGCAGCAACAAAGGTAAGGAGAGAAAGTAATAGAGAATTAGCTACCTTTAAATAAAATGTTTCATAACATCTATTTATATGGATAATTCAAATGTGAACTTAAAGGTAAAGCTTAGCTCCCCTAGTATAGTGGTTGTGGACCCAATAAATTGGTTACTATGACATTAGCACTAAAATTTAATATGTCATGTCAGTTCATTGTTTAAGCTCAGAAGTTGTGACGGGATCATAAAAATTAGTTGAAGTAACCCTATAGATAGATCTCAAAACAAAATATTTAAAAAAAAAAAAAAACAAAGTTTGTCGATATTACTCATTATATATCCAAACCTTAAAATTAAGTTATTTGATTAATAAAGATACAACTTAGCAACCGCATTAGCCTTAACAAATGAACGCTTGGACCATCAATGTGGGCTATCTAGATTAAACAAATTTAGTTTGGAAAATGTTACTAAAAGCATGAGGAAGTAGAAGCAAATCCAATGGAGTTCAACAGGAAATTACATAATGATGCATAGAGAATTGGACACATCAGTTATCTCACACACAAGTCAAATTATAGAGTAATTAAATTAAGACACATAAGCTTCCATATTTCTTTACCCCATCGGACCAACTAGGAAATTATACCATTTGTCTATGATGAAATCTGGTAGTGGAAATTAGATGAATTTAAAAGTATATATGTAAGGCCATGTCAATAACGGGGGGAAAGATTTCAAGAAATACAAAGCAAACTACTCCAACAATTCAACAAATTCTTCATATACTAGAGTTATTTTGTTCCTTAAGCTCATGGAAAATCCAACAACTTCACATATAGGAAGGAAATAAATAAGTTTCGAATTCTCTATCTCGTATTACCGTAGGACCAGGAAATCAAGGAAAGTTATATTGAGCATTGTTTGAAAAAGGTACGTATCATTCTATCTGTTGTTTAATGTAGAACTTTCATTAAAATATTTAATATGGGATACTAATTGTAATATAAATAACGTGTAACATAGTTGAGACTACCAATAAGGTTGAGATTTTGATATTTGGTAGCATTTTATTCTTTGAAAATCTTAGTATTTTGATAGCTAATTTGCTGGCCAAGTTTGGTAATGTATGTTTTCTTTTCTTTTCTTTTTTTTTTTTTGATAAAATGGTGTTTTGAGTCTAAAATGTAATATATACATATATCTATATGTTTATTCTTTATAGAAAATTCCAAGCATATCTTCTATATTTATTTGCATATGTAGGACACTATGTTTACTATATTTATTAATTTGTTTGAAAATTATAACATCATGTTCATTACATCTATATATATATATACATGGAGATTCTAGTAGTAAGGAGTCCTAAGTTCCAAATGTACATAGCTTATAGGTAATTGTGGAGATATCATAGCCTATTAGCTAATATTACTATTTCATAGAAACATTGAACCTTTATTTCTACAATTTACGTAATATTTTGGTTTTACATATTTAAGCACTAACCCATGTAAATTTTTTTTTTCCTTACATTTTCAATTTACTGTTAGTTCATGATTCATTTGATTACATATGCTCTCTATCAATTGAAAACTATGTAACTATTACTTTATTAGTGAAAATTCAATTTTTTATTTGACCTATATTACTACTTGTTTGTTTTGAGATCTTGTTATTAATAGCATGAGTATTCACTTAGAACTCTTTTATGAAGGACTAAAACTTTAGTAGAGGAATTTTGTGATATAGTGAAAAGTTTCATATTATATTAATACTAATTCGTACATACTGCCAAGAAGGGGATGGATATAGGAGAAAGAAAGGAAAATCTATTCCTAAATTATAGTAAAATTAGATTTTCAAAGTTTAAGTTGCATTTTCTTAAGAATTTCCATTGGGTTAGCTTGACCCTGGTTGATTTAACGTATAATATGATGATGGATAGTGATATAGAATGAATTTGATTGATATAAATGTTGGATTTCAATGATATAGGAGTTTTATAGTTAAATTCTTAAATATCTACCTTTAACATTTTATATAAATGATATATTGAATGAAGTTTACTTATAGTATTGAATAAAGTAAGGTTGGAAGTATATTTAAGCAATTGATTTTTAATTGGAATAAGGAGAAATCATGAAATCTAATTGAAAATGTGGTCCATGTATAAAATCAAAGTAGATTGTTTAATAAATATTATATTAGAAATTAACTCAAAGGCTGCATCAAAAGATGCTTATGTGTGATTTATAATCAGGTTGGAGTCAAAGATTAAGACTAAGGATGTTTTGATAACTATAAAGTAAATTGAATTTAGAGTCTCTTTCAAAGGGTAATTTAGAGGACGAATTAGAGAATAACTTAGAGAAGAATTCATATTATAACTTTAAAAACCTAAATACTTAGGTGTAATAACTCTCCAAATTTTGGTTAAAAACGACTCAATACTAGGATTAATAAATAAGAATAATGATATTTCATAACCTATGTCCATACTAAAAGTATCACTTATTATATAGGAACTCTCAATAAAGGAATATATTACAACTCCACCTCGTCGAGCAATGAGTAGTCTAAGATGGCAAGCAATAAGGAATCCAGGTAAATGGGATCAGTGCTTCACTGTATTTTGAAGTATTATTTCAGAATACTTGAAGACTTTAGTATGTACTTACTTGTGATTATAGATTATTGTTTGTGCGTGTATTGTGTACATGTTTGAGATTTGATTTGTTATGGTGAGAGTTGAGCTGTATGTTATGTTTGCTATGTGAATAAGCCTCTACTAGAATCGTTTGAGCTTGGGTGATCACCCTATGAACAAAACTAACTTAAAATTAACCCTATGTTTGACTTGACATACATCGTAACACATTAAGAGAATGGTTAGGAATCTCGAGCTAAATACGGATCCCTTCAATAATGATAATTGAAATGGTCCTTTCCCCATTCTTAGTCGAACTAAGTGATAGAAGAGAAGGTTGTGACAAGGTTAGGGAGCTGTGGTTCAAAAGAATTCTTAGGTAGAGGGTATTCTTTATTGCATAAACCCTAGTTTGGTTCCAATTCTATGTAAGACGTCAAACTCCTCAGCCCGAATTAAAGTAAGTATAATTTCTCTAATCTCATTACAAACCAGATAATGTTGTACAATAGTGTTTTGTTGAACACACATTACATTTAACTAAAATTGCTTAAAAACCGTGGTTGCTTTGTATGTAATGCATATTTTTGTCTTTATCCCACATACCGAGCAAGTTATCTCTTATTCCCTTATAATTTGTTTTACAAAATCAAAATATATTTACTAGCACAACACTCAAATTCAGACTTTAGCCAATAAGGTGGAGGAGTGAGGATCAAGAAGAATTGGTTGTATTTTTGTTTTATTGTATACTATTCTAGCTCTTTAAGAAAACCAATTGGGCCTCCTCAAGTGGCCCAACAGTTTTCGTTTTTTGGTATGTTTACTAAGTAACATGTACTCATGGATTTTCCAAATACTTTTTAGAAAATTAAATTATGATTTCGTTTTAACAGTTATTTTGAAAGATTATGCCATAGGTTTATGTTCGATAGTTATAAATTAGATGCTTCAAAGTGATTAAGTCAAGTACCTCTAATATGGACTAGGTTTATGGTAACAACTGTAAGGTTAGTTTTTACCTTAGGACGGTTTACACAATAAAATTGTTATGAGTTCATTTCTTCTAAGCGTGATAGTTCTAAATTAGTATCAAAGCATTATCCTTAAAAACTTGCTTAAAGCATGATTCTTAAGAACTAGTTTTGAAGCTTCATAATTAAAAAATAGGCATATAGAAATCATTTAAAGTAGGTAATAAGTGGACCATAAATAATTTATACTTTAAGCTTATATCTATAATGTATAAAAGTAAGAGATACATAATAAGTGCTATTAGTAATATCATATTATGAAATAATAATTTTCATTTAGTTTATTTAGAAGATCATAGAAAGAAATGATATTACCTTGGTTAAACTTTGAACAGTATGATAGAGAATCTTTAATAGAATATAAAGTGAAAATGTAACAGTTATTATTGGAAAAGATTGTTTGGGGAAGTAGTTAAGATGATGGAAAAAGATTTGGGTAGACGTTATTTGGTGAACTTGGATTCTGTAACCATCACTAAACCGTATAATCTTGGAGTATCTACTAAATAGTATTAAATAGTCATCAATCTTTTCACCTCCAATAGAATTTATAAATTTGGATATCTTTAGAACTGAAAGATCCTATACCTAAAAATAAATCATTGATTGAAGCCAATGTAATATGGATAGAACCATTGGAAAAAAAAAACCTAATAAGTTTAAAGGAATCTTATAATAACTCAAGAAACCAAGGCAGATCCCAGTAATGATTTAAGTGTAGTGATAGCATAGAATGGGTGATTAAGGAATCTTTAGGTACAAAGGTAGAAGAGCATAATGCAGTAAGTTGAGTAGATTCCGACTTAAAGTGTATATCAAAACCTAACTCTAAAAATCAAGTAGAAGGTCAAGAAGTAGACATAAATCATCAACATGAAGGAATTCAAGGTCAAACCTAAAGCAATGGCCATTGATGAATATGATGTTAATGAGGATGTAATGCATGAAGTCATAGAAATGACACTGAAATAGACACAAATTAGTATACAACTTATTAGTGATCAAGTCAACATGTAAATGTATTATCAACTCCTAAAATACCTTTAATTGTCATATATATCGTAATGCCACATAAAGGGGCTTAGTAGAGACAATCTAAAGCCGTTACACTAGGTGTGCACCTATCACATTACAACCATCTTATGAGTCAACAATCACAAGATTCTATATATTTATTTAATCATTTTACCTAATCATATTATATATAAGTACATAATATGAAATAACATGAGATTCAATGTCTTCTTACTTTCTAGGATCATAAAGAACCAAAATCCCCTACTAAATAGTAAAATGAGTAGTATTTACATTTTTTTATCTAAACTTACTCAAAATAAACTATACTCTTATCTAGAATAGACCCTGTTGTGAAAATTATTGAAGTAACTCTTATATACTAAGATTCCTAGCCTATCCAATGTCTCCACTAACATCCTGTAAGAAAACTATAAGAGAATGAACCAAAGAACCACAAGCTTAGTAAGTGGAAAAAGACTTACCTTATGCCATAACACAACAACAATCAAGGTTATTAAACAATTTAAGTAAAATGCATGAGCAACTAGTATGAATGCAACATCGCACACAATCTTCCTATAACCATGTGAATTTAAGGATATAACCCCTCCTTAACCCAAGTTGGGAATAACCATCCAAGCCCAGGTCTCTACACTCAACAGAATACCTATTCTTATCCTAACCTACTGTTTGGGCCCCTTATTATTATTATTATTATTATTATTATTATTATTATTATTATTATTATTATTATTATTATTATTATTATTATTATTATTATTATTATTATTATTATTATTATTTTTTGGTAATTCGTCTTAATAGTCACCAGCTTCTTGGATCCTTTATCATGCTTAAGATCTTCATATCTTCATAAAGGCTAGAAAAGGAGCAAGTGTAGGATCCACCTACCCTCTACCATGACTATCAAAGAGAGTTGAGTGGCCATTAGTATGCATCATACAATGCATGCCTTATACGATGCATGCCTTGGTTAAGAGTATTTAGCCTGACTGTTTTATGTCCAATTATTGGTGACAAAAAAATATATTGCAGACACTCAATATCAATGTAAGATGTGGATGCATCACAAAATAACACATGCAATAAGCTCAAGTACTTATTTAGCAAACAAGTTCAAGCATCATTATTCCCAAAAACCTCTAGTTCCTTTCCTAAAGTTGTAGATTTAGCCTATCGATCCCAAATAATATAAAGTACAAAATTAAATTATAACACCTAGGTAAAACCAACTTAGTATACTTACCTTTCTTAATTCACCTCGCTATATTTGTAGTTCTTTTCTAATTCATATGGAATCGGTTTTTTAAGAAGTTTCTATTATTTCTAAGAAAGCTTTAAGATAAGATCTACAAGAGAAGTTTTGATAACTGTACATTTATTTGTTTTCATGAAATTAAGGATTTTAATCTTGTAAAAATATAAGGTTTGGACTTAATGAAGCATATGATTATACCACATAGGCTTATACTTCCAATAATCTTTACACTTAACTACATATTCAACACCAATAATATAAAAACCTTAGTTTGTACTTGACAAGAAAATTACAAGTATTTACTCTCGAAAAACTTTGTCAATTTTTGCACTTAGTCTTTATTCTTACAAATTTACATATTAGACCTTACACCTTCATTTTCTTGATCCATAATAAAAGTTTTCTATGTTGATGATGAAGCGACCCTAGGAGGGGCCTAGTAATATTGCCTAAAATTTCCACATCACGTGTGCACCCATGATAAGAAAATCTCCTTGCAAGTCAGAGATTGCAAGACTGTAAATAGTTATTTGCTAGAGTCTTCAATTTTAGTTCATTGGCTCGTTATATAATATAAATAATTATGGATATCCATTTTTCCACAGTTCCTCAGAACCGCAGAGAATCGGTATCCCCTACTAAAATAGTAAAATAAGATAGACAATTCTAGACAATTCTAAACTTACTAAAGATACTAAACTTAATTGAGACATTAGTCGTTTTTCGGAGCATTTCGAATTAACTACACAAGTTTTTCATCATACTGATTCAATAGTAGTACTCTACACTCGATTCCTATCCCATTCCCAACTATCGATGAACCTGCAAGGAAAAGAACTGTTGGAGTGTAAGCTTACGCTTAGTGAGATAATTACCCTCATCAATACCGCATGATAGAAATTTATTAAATGCATAATCATATGAATGCATGAACAATCAGTATGCCAAACAACGCATGCAGTGGCCTAGGAACTGCATACGACTTAGAATTACGCCCCCTGAAGTTGGGGTTTGGAGATAATTAACCAACCCAAACCGAAATCTGGGTTCTAGACTTTAGGTTTTATTTCATTTGCACTATTGTGCTCATGTCAAAACAAAACTCTCTCTCTCTCTCTATCTCTCTCTCTCTCTCTCTCTCTATATATATATATATATATATATATATATGTATACTTCTTTTACCAAAATCAAATCATATCTTTTAAAATCCCAAGTCTAGCGGTGTGGTGACTTCTACAATCCATAAACACACGCCCTAAGCAGAAGCCACAAGACCCGGCCCCTCGCCGAAGGTTGGCGTCTCCCAGCGTCTAGTAAGCCCATCAGCTTAAGACAGAGACTCAATATATATGATGGCATAGCTAGTGCCCAATCCTGCAGGAAACTCGTATTCCTATGAGTCCCTTCCCATCTTCTGTGTGAAGTGGCAGTCAGTGTTATCTATATGCAATATAGGGAATGCATGATTCATTTTGAGTTCTTAATCGTATAAGTGATTAACTTGATTTTTAGAGTGATCAAACAATTTCATTCCATACAATTCACATGTATATATTAATACAAACAATTCCCATTATTATGTATATAATTGACAAGTCATCACATTCATCCATAAATCCATACACATGCAACTCTCATATCCCACAAGCATCCAAATTTATATATATAAGTTTAGGTGCATCTATTCTACAAGCACAATCAAGTAAAGAGTCATCGAGAATTTACTCACTTAGCCATGCGGATCAATTAAAATAATCCTGAATAGGTCGTCTCCCCAAAGCTGGGTCCCCTGGACATCGCAAATACGATACTATAAGGATTTGAAATAAAACCTAGAAAACTAAGCTAAAACCTTTTAAGTTATACTTTGGACTTGGTTTCATAAATTTTTCTGGTTTTACTTAAAAGTTCAATTGCGTATAACTTTTTCGTTTTAAATCCGATTTTTAT
Source organism: Lumnitzera racemosa (assembly GCA_024138005.1). Taxonomy (NCBI): domain Eukaryota; kingdom Viridiplantae; phylum Streptophyta; class Magnoliopsida; order Myrtales; family Combretaceae; genus Lumnitzera; species Lumnitzera racemosa. The sequence goes on from JAMXBC010000003.1 coordinate 40,777,980, forward strand.
GATTTTATAGTCATTCTTCATCATTTTCAAGTGTACTTTAACGTGGTGAGGTTAGATTTTCGAAATGAGGTATACAATTCTATCCATGGGTCAGAACAATAGTGTTCCTCATGTATTGGAGTGTTTTTGGGCCTTGTATGGTAAATGAGCTTTTTGATAACTTGAGAAATCCTTTGGGCTTGGTCTTAAGATTTTATCCTAAGCTTAAAATACTCCTTGAGATCAGATTTACAACTTTGATTTATATTCCTATGGCTAACAACTACTTCATGAGCCCTTTAGTGGGCTTAAGTTGTCAAATGGGCTTGTTTTTTGTTCAAACTAAAATTAGTGACATTAGTGGGCTTATGGGGCCTTAGGTGAATTTCTTATGGGCTTCAAAACATCATCTCTTAATGTTTTAAGGTGCTGGTCAGAATTTTATTGAAGGCCGAACTTAGAGTTCTAGGCTCGTTTTGAGAGTTTTAGGCTCGGTTTTGAGTTTTAGGCTTTGTATGCTTACCATACTTGCTTTGATTGATCTTTTCACTTTATTCATTCACTATTATCATATTTTTAAGCTTCTTTTTCTCACGTTCCAGATCTGTTCATGATGATTCTAAGGGGTTCTCGCTTGGTCTTTCAACTTGTTTCATCATTTCCTTAAGTTTAGGTGTTAGATTATGCACTTAAACTACTTGTATCAAAATCTTAACTTAAGTTTTCTTCCATAAGATGATCCTTTAACTCTTGCTCCACATAAAGAAATAAAAGATCTTATACTTAATATAACCTCTATATCATAACTCATGTCATACAAAGTTTGTTTCTTCATAAAACTTCATGTGATGGATTTTTCCTTAACTTAAGTCTAGATTTGAGCATATTTAACTTAATGGAAACAAAATCAACATCCAAATGACTATGGAACCCTCGCGTCTAGCATGCTCATCCTCCATTCAAGTTTTTTCTTCAAGACTTTCTTAACTTAAAATCTTCTATTCAAAGTGTTGAACAAGTGTCTTTACAAAATACCAACTTTACATGCTCATGTTTCAACTTCATGTAAAGGTTTCATGGCTTGTTTCTCAAAACGATTTTTGGTGTTATAACAACTTAATCCTTACTTATATCTTCAAGAAATCAAAGTCTCCTAATCATAAACACTAACCCATAAATCACAAGAAATACTTACTCGTCCTTAAAGCAAAATATGGTGGTTGTACACAAAGGTTCCACTTAAGCTCTTAACTTTGCTTCCTCTTTTGCAACCTTTTAGAACCTGAATCTTTTGGTCTTTTGGAATGGGGTTTGTGGAAGGTTCTAATGGCTCTAAAAGATCTCAGATGGTGAAAGAAAATAACACAAGAATAAGAAGAGAAATTGCCGTGAGTATGGAAGCAAAAATGATAAAGGCAATGTTGGGAATTTGTGGAGTTTGATTTCTTTTTTTTATTTGTGTTTAAAGTGAGAGAAAAGGAAGTGAAAATGGGAGTGAAAGAGGGAGAGAGTGATAGATTTTGAAAGAGGAAAGAAGTGTTTGCAAGAAGCTTTAATTGATTATCTTGTAGCTTATACAAAAGTCAACAATTGCAACTATTGATGATGTAAGCATTAAGGGGTGAATAGTGATGTGTAAGAGAAAGTGATTGATGTTTGAAAGACAAGAGCATGGCCCCCTTATCTCCCTTGTTCAAATCTGCCATTTAAAATCTTTTTGGGTCATGGAATAGTCTTGTCTCATTTATTAAAGTTAAGCTTATGAAATCTTGTGAAAAATTGTCCAAATGTAGTATAAGTGAAGGGGTGATAAGGAAATTGTCTTATCACTAGATTTTGATAAGTTATCAATTGATAAATGATTCCAAATCTCAATTGATAAGTTATCTAAAGTGATTTGTTGGTCTACTTATTTATGTGTAAAGCTTATATATGAAGATAAGGGCATGGCCTTATAGGAAATTGTTTTAGGGTTTTCATCTCGTATTGTTTTGTAATTTATAATTTGATTTTTTATAAAATTGTGAAATTTTCTAAAGTTGAATGAAATTATTCAAATTAAATTATCGATTAATTACTTAAGGTTAAAATTCCTTAATTATTTTAAGGTTTAGGGTTTTAAGTGACTTTAAAGCCTGCAGTTCTTTAAGCTCGGGTTTTATCGATAATTGGTTTTCTTTTTTTTTATTGGAAAAATTTAATTCGTTTTTAAATATAAATTTAAGTTTTTGGTCTAGTTGATCTTTGGGAATGTTCGGAAAATACTCGTACTCAAATCTTAGGCCCACTAAAAGTAGGGTTTATAGATAATAACATAGCATAAATATTAAATTTACAAGCCTTCACCAATTTACAACTGCAGGCCCTTTTATTTTGTATTTACATTTTATATCTTAAACTTTCAAAAATTGCTAAGCAGCTCAAAACTTTAAGCCTCTTTAATAAAAGTTTTAATAGTTCATCTAAAGTTGAAACACTATAATTCAATGGATTGTATTAATATTTTACAAGAAGTTCACATTTATGAGATACATAAATGAAATTCATTTAATGAATAAATACAAAAAAAAAAGAAAATAGATTTTCCAATATCTTCTTTGTAAAAATAAAATGGAGCTAGAACTATACCTCATAACAAAGTTTGGTGAAGAAAAGAGGACACTTATTATGCTAAAAGTTAAATATCATCTTCAATGCTCTCCCAACAATCATAGTGGATGCTTGATTATTAACAGAGGCCTTAGTAGTGGTACATAAGGGCAAATTGTAGTTGGTAGTTGTTATGGTGATATATGGTTCTTATGTTTGATTTTTTGTGATTTTTTAGTGTATCTAGATATAATAGATATATATACACATTTTATGTATCGATCTACAGCACTCGTCTTTTGCTTTTCATTTCTACTATGGCCTTAAGTGGATCTTTGGTGGCAATGGAAACAATCCTTAACAACATATATATTATTTAAAAGTAAAAGGATAGGCATGTGAGTAAGGTATAGTATATACCCTTAAATTTACTATTGACTCCATTGCCTTATCCTCGCTCTTTTTAATATTATTATTTTATATATTTCTTAATAGCTTCATAAGAAAGCATGAATGGAAGTGGAATTGTCTTCTTAGTAATGACAATATATCCAAACTACTACTACTTTAAGTAACTATTTCAAATTGGTTCGATTTTGCACGATCCTTCAGACATAATTTCATCTTAATCTGAATTTATAAAAGTTTCATGGTATACTTTTAAGATAATATAACAATATATGATACATCAAATCTCAATTTTCTTCTCTTAAGGTAGCTAAAATTTAATTTGGTATATTTTATTTTATAAATTATATTAGTTCCACTTTATCTTATTTTTTAAGCCTAATTTCACACTAATGTTTCTTTTAACTTTTAAGGTCTTGTATGACCATTTTGTTTAATTAAGAATGAATTCTTCTTCTGCTTCTTCTTTTTTTTCTTCTTTTCTTTTTGGCTTGATATTAAGAATAAATTCTTCATTGAACCTAAATTTTGATAAGGCCCTAAATACGTCTTTATTTATGTTTTTATTTAATAATGTTAACATAACATGTTATTCGAATTTTAATGGGATTACTTTACTTTATTTTTGTCATATTCCAAATGTTACTGACTCAAGTAGTTGGCCATTACTAAGCAAGTAGGATATTATGACTTAATATTTCTTTTATATTGGCAAATTTTGGAGATCTTACATATTTGATGTTCCAATTAATTTAACCAATATTCTTAGATTAAATGAATTTCATTTTGTGATCCTATTTTGATATTTTATTTATTTATTTTCATAAGAATCTTTTACAATTCAAAATTTGTAATGGTAAATATTTATTAAAGTTAGTATAGTGTAACTTTTATTTATAAGTACATATTATTCTATAAGGAATATAAATTACTGGAAAGCTAGTAGGTTGAGATGATTGGGCATTACATAAATATATGTATGCATATGAGTTTTGTAAGTGATGAAATTGAAATGAATTAATTGTATAAGGCATAATATGTATAGGAATGTAAGAATAATATTTATGTATATGACCCTAGAAGTCCTAAACTTATGTTCCATTAACTCTTTCAAATATTGTTGTCATAGCTACAAAATTGAATTTTATAAACAATTAATAGATAATGTACACTAAAGATATAATAGACTTAAATACTTCTATGAACTTGAATATGCATAAGAGATGTTTGTAAATAAAATTTCATTTGTGATATTTTAGAATCATTATAATACATGTGTGATTTCGTAGAAAATTTAGAAATTAGCATAAGTTATATTAAAGTCGAAATGTACCTAAAATAGGAGTATTTATTATGTATGTACTTTGAATCAATGTTTTAATGTTACTTCAAGTACAATTCAATGTATCTATGAATAAACTCTATGGAAAAGATAGATCGGGTGATTACTTGTCCTTTACGTATTATGATGGGAATCATTATGTATTTAGTGCATGACTAATTTTATATTAGAAGAATATTGTTATCAAAAGTTAAATTATATATTAATCATTTACATAGATAAATAAATATACATTGAAACAACCAAGAGATGATGTTATAAACTATGATGCACAGGTGAAGCGGATAGCAGAAGAGATAGGAACAACTTTAAACTTAGTTGCAAACTACCATTCCTTACCACTTGCTCTGCCAATTTTCAAAAAGAACCTTTCTGTAACTCATATGTTGGTAATGGTCTACTTTAATTAAACAACCACATATTATACACATCAAAACAAGCATGAAATACTTTGATATACTCATCTTGACTGAGATGAGTATATTGGGTAACTAAATTTGGAAGTGACTTTGGTAAAAACAATCTTACAATTTTAACCATAAAGTAATCTTAAGTGTGACATTAGGATAGCCACATCATCATCTACCAACCAAGAAGAACTGCTCCCCACTTGAACTCTAGTGTATTAAATGTTATTCCTTTTGTCGAATCCTCGAACATAAGAGTTAGGGGACAAATGTTGATAGTCATTTTTTATTCACTTGGCTCATTAAACATTAATAGTCAAAGTTTTACTCACTTATCCATTTAGCTACTGAACAATTAAGTAACTTACATTCTCGGCATTTGGACAAGTGACATAGATCCATTCTTAATTTGAATTCAAGGAAAATAGCGTGAATAGTTATCACTAGCACAATTATATTACATAATTACCTACTATCCCTACATTTCATGGAATAAGTCCAATTAAGAGTCTTCTACACGTCTCGATAGTTATTCCGATAACTGTTGTTTCAGACACAACATTTGCTTGTAAATACGGGAAAAAAACACTGTAAGAGCAAAATCTACTAGGGGCTAAGTGAGGAGCAATTCTTTAAATGCCTAGTAAGGTAGGAAGAAAGACGACTTGCATCCTAAATGAAAAGTCACAATTTTCATTTTCCCACTTGTTAAGAGATCAAAAGGTAGATGGTATGACATCTATCACCTCAGTCATCATTACACCATAAGCCTAATAACTGTTAAAGACTAGAAAACTGTTGGATTTCCATATTCAAACACGTATCAACAATCTGCATCATTATCTAACCAACGCATCATTACCATCAGAAACACATTTGCAGTTATAAGGATAAACTATTCGTATTTAAGGGACTATTCAAAATCATCATAGATTTCTTTAGTCCTGTCTACAAGATTTCATTTGCCTTTGGCGTCTTGTCTTTAATCTCTCTCAAATTCTTCAAATTCTATGAGATTCCTCATAATCAATCAGGTATGGTTCGCAATGTAATTTGTCAACTTGTCCTCTCAAATTCCGAAGCAAAGGAAACTGAGGGCACTTCTCCCCTCCTAAAGAAAGACAGAGACGGTGTGTTCCTCGAATAGTTCAGCTAATAAGGTGGTGGAACGGTGGGACAAACTTGCTAGAATCAATTCCTTCGTAGTAAATACCTACCCAGATGATAAGGAGGGAAGATCTATAGCTAAGTATCTGTACAATAATATAGTTTACTTCCGTGATTCACCAGATGGAGCAATCAATATTGCTGATAAGGTCCTTGTTTCGAAGTACAACAAGTACTAGCAAGAATGTTTTCCAAGGGAGCGTAAGTTCCATATCTACCTCAAGTATCTTGATTTTAGACTACCCTTTCTTGTCATTCATCAAACATTTCTTCAATTATATCCGAGTTGCGCCGAGTATATTTTCACCAAATACATATCAACTTCTAACGGCTTTTGAAATAATCTGTGAAGAGGTTGAAGTCAGGGATATGCCTCAACTGTTCCGGTACTTCTTCATGATTAGGAGGCAGCCTGATGGTTGGTATTTTGTTGCTGCAAGGTATGGGCAAAAGTTTATGGATATGTTAAAGTCCAAGATCATAAGTAGCATGACAAATTTGTGTCTATTGTTTCAGACAAAGAGTTAGATTTTTGGACTTAATGGATTGAGCCAATCCGCACCAAGGACATAGAGTTGATACCAAATGATGCTATTGTGGCAAAGAAGATCTAAGAAAGGAATAAGAACAAAATGTTCTTCTAAGATGCCAAGAGAATAATAAGGCATTATAAAAGTAGAGAGCCAATCTTTTTTGAGAAGGAACATACGCTAATGAATAATTGTTGTTCTAGGTATAGCTATAAGAGGAAAGCCATTCTTGTGACTTAGGGGAGGAATTGTTACCTTTGAGCCTTGCTCGGTATGGAGAATGTAAGTTCTTTCTTATTCCTCGCGTTAATATTAATATGCCTACTTCATATTGCAAACATAGGCACTGGTGAGGTGAATCCTGCTAAGTTATAAGCCCAAGCCAAGGCCAAGAAGTCGAAGGTTGATAAGCACGCAACCACCACTATCACTACCATTTGGCCAACTATTGTCAAGAAATCGATAAAGGAGAGTGTAGTGAAGCAACCAACAGCCCAAAAAAACCTCCTAATTAGCTAAGAAGAAAAAAGGGAGTGAGAAGTTTGGGTTAATTGAGGCTGTACAAATTGAGGCACCTCCAGTTGAGAATGTTCCATTTGCTACAACACTAAGAGAAAGTATCCAAGCAACCCAACCACACAATGAGGCTAAAACCACTACTGTCGCTGAGGGGTCATCAATCATGGTAAAGGCTATACCGAATGCTAATAAGAGGAGTGGGAAGAAACTTGTCAGCCAACCCCCTACTAAGAGGTCCAAGGAGTTAGACAAGAGGACAAAAGGGGCTATGCGCAATTAAGCTCTCGGCATTAATGGTGCTGAATTTGTCCCCAACACAGATGTTGGTGAATACTTCATCCTGTGTTAGAGATATAATAGCTTACATATCAACTCAATCCTAGGTGATAGAACGAAATCTTTGGCCTTGATGGAAGGCATTTTTCTTCCCATAGACAAAGATATTGTAAAGAAAGACATCAATAGGGTTGGAGGTTGTAATAAGGCTCATATCGCGGCTAGACTATGTGATGTAAGTATCTATTGAATCCTTTCAACTATTAGATTCATTTGATTACTAATACTCCTGTTTGCTTTCAGTTAAATAGCTATGTTCTAAGAGCTTTGGATGAGTAAATATGAAATCCCCTCGTACAATTAAGGAGTATTACTTTCAGCTAATACTCCTGTTTGCATCCTTAGCAATCAAATGAATCTAACAATTGAAAGGATGCAATACATACTTACATCACACGGTCTAGCCATGATATAAGCCTTATTACAACCCTGTCAATGTCCTTCATTGCAATATCTTTGTCCTTAGGAAGCATAATGCCTTCCATCAAGGCCAGAAATTTCGTCCTATCGCCTAGGGCCAAGTCAATAAGTAAGATGTTGTGGCTCTAACACAGGATAAAGTATTCACCAACATCCATGTTGGGGACAAATTCGACACTATCGATGCTGAGAGCTTTATTACGTATGGCCTCCTTCGTCCTTTCGTCTAACTCCTTAGACCTCTTGCCAAGACATTGGCCAACAAGTTCCTTCCTACTCCTCTTATTAGCATTCGGCGTAGCCTTTACCATAATTGATAACCCTTCGACGACAATGATGGTTTTAGCCTCATTGTATGGTTGGGTTGCTTAGCTACTCTCTTTCAATATTGTAGCAAATGGAACATTCTTAACTAGAGGTGCCTCGACCAACCTAGACTTCTCGCTCCCTTTATGCTTCTTAGCCGGTTGGGAGGTCATTTCTTAAGCTATCGCTTGCTTTACTGCACCCTCCTTTACCGCTTTCTTAATAGTAGCTAGCCAAATGGTAATGATAGTGGTGGTCGTGCGTTTATCATCCTTTGACTTCTCAGCCCTGGTTTAGGCCTATAACTTAGTAGGATTCACCTCACCAGCGCCCATTTCTACAATATGAAGTAAGCATATTAATATTAATGCGAAGAATAAGAAAGAATTTACATTCTCCATACCGAGTAAGGCTCAAAGGCAACAATTCCTCCCTAAAGTCACGAGAACGGCTTTCCTCTTGTAACTATACCCGGCACAGCAATTATTCATTAGCATACCTTCCTTCTCAGAAAAGATTGGCTCTTCACTTTCATAACACCTTATTATTCTCTCGGCGTCTTAAAAGAACATTTTGCTCTTCCTCCTTTCTTGGACCTTCTTTGCTACAACAGCATCATTCGATATCAACTCTATGTCCTTAGTATGGATTGGCTTGGTCCATTAAGCCTAAAAATCCAACTCTTTGTCTGAAATAATAAACACAAATTTGTCATGCCACTTATGGATCTTAGACTCTGACCTATCCATAAAGTTCCACCTATGCCTCACAATGACAAAATACCAACCATCAGGCTACCTCCTAATCGTGAAGAAGTACTAGAACAATTAAGACGTAGCCTTAACTTTAACCTCTTCATAAATTATTTTGAAAGTCACTAAAAGCCAATATGTATTTGGTGAAAACATACTTGGTGTGACTGGGAAATAATTGAAGAACTACTTGATGAATGTCGAGAAAGGGAAGTGTAGTCCAAAATCAAGATACTTAAGGTAGATATGGCAATCATACTCCCTCGAAAAACACACTCTTTCCTCTTCTCTCGACCTCTTAAGATTCCATGCCCTTAGAAGGTCTTGCCAGTACCTGTTGTATTTTGAAATAAAGACCCTATCGGTGGTACTGATTGCTCCATCTAGTGAACCATAGAAGTAGACTATATTATTGTATAGATACCTAGCCACAGATCTTCCCTCCTTATCATTTAGGTAGGTATTTATTGCAAGGGAATTGATTCTGGCAAGTATGTCCCACCGTTCCACCACGCTATCAGCTGAATTACCTAAGGAACATGTTGTCTCTCTCCTTCTTTAGGAAGAGAGAAGTGGCCTCAATCTCCATTGCTTCAAAATCCAAGAGGACAAGCTGACAAATTACATTGCAAACCATACCCGATTAATTATGAGCAATCTTATAGAATTTAAAGAATTTGAGAGAGATTAAAGATGAGACTTCAAAGGAAAATGAAAGCTTGTAGATGCGACTAAAGAAATCTATGATGATTTTGAATAATCCCTTAAATACAAATAGTTTATCCTTATAACTACAAATGTATTTCTGATGGTAATGATGCGCTGGTTAGATAATGGCGCGGATTGTTGACACGTATTTGAAGGTGGAAATCCAACAGTTATCTAGTCTCTGATAGTTATTAGACCTATGGCGTAATGATGATTGAGGTGACAAATGTCATATCTTCTACCTTTTTATCTCTTGATAGGTAGGAAAATGAAAATTGTAACTTTTCATTTAGGATGTGATCCTCTCCCTTCCTACCTTACTCAACATCTAAAGAACTACTCCCCACTCAGCCTCTAATATATTAAATGTTACTCCCTTTGTCAAATCCTTAAACACGAAAGTTAGGAGACAAATGTTGACAGTCAGTTTTTGCTCACTTAGCTCGTCAAATGTTAATAATCAAAGTTTCACTCACCTATCCATTCAACTATCGAGCGACCAACTAACTTACATTCTCAACATCTAGCCAAGTGACACAAATCCATTTCTAATTTGAATTTAAGGGACATGGTGCGAACAATTATTACTAGTACAGTTATGTTACATAATCGCTTGCTCTCCCTATGTTTGAAGGAATGAGTCCAATTAAGAGTCTTCTACGTATCTCGATGGTTATTCCAATAACTACTACTTTAAATACGACATTCGCCTATTATTACGAGAAAGAAATACTATAAGAGCATCTTATACCTCTTGACCACTCACTTAACTTTCCTATTCATATTTACTAACTTAAGTATCGAAGTGACTATATCAGACTAACCTCAGTACCAAGTGCTTTTCTTTTCTCTTTGTAGGACATTTCCAACTACCAAAATCCACCAACTCTTTGGATGAGCACAAAGAATGGGAAGGAACTTGTCAGCCATCCCCCTATTAAGAGGTCCAAAGAGTTGGACAAGAGGACAAAGGAGGCTAGTCCAAAGCTAGAATATAATAGTTAGAAAAGACTTTGTGACTTTAAGAGTTAGAGACCTCCTAATGTAGGAGCTAGTGTAGAAGATTCCTTCATTAAATAATTCAAAGTATATCAAGCACAATAAAAAGGGTAAACGAGTTCATGCATAATCATTGAGATAATAATAAATTGAGCATAGAGTAAAGACATATAACAGGTATTACAAGGTAACCTAAACATTTCTTAAGAGGCCTAAAGGATGAAAGGTTAAAATTATAAGAATATAGTTGTTAGCAAATAGAGTATTATCACCTTTTGAGGATATGTATATAAAAACAGACCTTTAAATAGAAAATGAGAATCTATTAGATGGAAGCATATTACTACAAAATGATATAAGAATTGCTTATAAATAAGATGTTAGTAGTCAGTGTGAATACCATTCTAACAAGAGTCAATAATAATGAAAAAATAAGTGGCTAGGAATAGGAAGATACTTAACATAGCTTTCTTTAAGATCTTAAATAACTAGGGTTAATAAATAAAAAGCATAACTCGAAATCTTAATCTAGATGAAACATAACATAAATAATTATTAAAATTGTTGAATTGTGATCTAAGTATACTGTAAGCCCCATACTCACGCAACTAAGTTTCAAAGACCAAATTAAGGCATCGGGGAAGTAACTCAATTAAGTTAGAAATTTATGAAGGGCTTAATATTGTTAGTTGGAGAAACCTTGTAAGCTCAAAATTAAAAAATATAATAAAATATTAAAAATACACCTAAAATAATGAAATTTTACTATATTATTATGTACCGATAACGTGTGAATTAAGTCGAGTTAACTAACGAACTCTTAGAGATAAATTATAGGAGTAATAAAATTACTTAGGTACAAAGACATATATATACATCAAGAATAATTAATAGATAAATACATGTATTCATAATTATTGAAAATACTTGAAAATGTGTAAATTGCACTAAATAAATAAAATATAGGAAAAATCATTACAAGTATGAAAAACAACCAAGGAATATCCCTTAATGCTTGGCAGGGGGAGGGGGGAAGGGGGGAAGGAGCATTCAATGATCATGGAAAACACCAAGTTGGATACTTAGGCTAGTGTATTACATATGTTAACATGGGACAAGAAAAATCACAACACTTCTTAAGCTTATTATAAAAAGCAATCTACACTTAGAAATGAGAGTTTTGGTCATTAGGAGCTCTAGAAAAATCTTGAGGGAGAGAAATAAGGAGAAGAAGTAGGAAAGGAAATATTGAGAAAATTAGTGTAAGAATAGGAGTTTAAGAGTTTTCAATGAAACTTAATAGCTGGAAGTGGAACAAGAACACCGCCTAAAGGTACCAAACTCGACCGACATACCCCCTTTCTCTCTATGGTGGCCAGAGCTCTTAGTTTCTGGTGAGTACCTATTTTATGTCTTAAAAATTAGGAAAAATAGCAAACAAACTCCAAAAATTTTGAAACTTAGTTTTCCTAAGTATTTTTACATGAGAAATTCAGATCTCAAATAGATTTCTAAAATTTTGAGTGCTAATATAGGGTACTTAAGAAAATGTCTTTCACATCGAATTTCGATCACATTTTTGAAAAACCAATCAATAGTTTTGACCTCAAATTTTATGAGTATACTCCTGAAATATTATATTTTGATGCTATGTGGTTGAATTTTGAAAATTGAACTATTGTATTTTTGTAAAAAAAAATTCCGTTTTAGCGAAAACAGTATGTAGATGGTGTTATTTTTCTAAAGCAACTTGATGAATTTCTATAAAATCATGTCACGACTTATAATCAGTTACATGTAGTAGCTAAAGTCATTTTAAGTTTTAAGATGGTGATTTTCAAGTTTGAGTGAGTATTTAGTAATTATGAGCTCAATTCTAAAAGTCCTAATAAATTGCTAACTAAATAAGAAGTGTAATATATAAGTATAATGGGTAGCTGTAGTATTAAATTGTTAAAATGTCGTATATACAGGTTATTGAGGTTCTAGAACTTAGGGTAAGTTAGATTTTATGTAAAGTAATAAAATGTAGAAGTAGTAGTAAGGTCAGAAACACTATTAGAAACTAAGTTAGAATGTCACCTGATGTTGAATATGGTGAATACATTAAAAATTGGATTTAAGGTCAGAAAGTAGCTTATATTTAGACTTTACACTATTTTTAAAGACAAAATGTAAGTCAGAAATTTCCTAAATAAGAACCTAATTTAAGATGGTAGGTTAGAAACTTTGTTAGACAATAGGTCAGATTGTAGTCTGGTATTGAATATTTTTTATCACACCAAGAGTTGGATAGTAGGTCAACAAGCAGTTTGTATGTGAATTCTATATCTTTATTAAAGTCAGAACGTTCTTGTACAATAACCTATATCAGAATGCTGGGTCAAAACCTAATTCAAGATTTCGTTAAGAAAGAATTCAAATGCAAGAAGCTTAAAGTGTACTACAATAGGAGCAGCTGGAAGTTTAGTCAGAAGGAAGATGGGAAATTAATATTAGATCTCCCAAAACTAAACAATAGGCCAAAAAGTCACCAACTTATAACCACTGATAATTTATCGAAGTTAGAACCTGGGTCAGAAACTTACTAGGCAATAACTTATGTTAAAATACCAAGTTAGAACCCAGGTTAAAACTTACATTACTTAACTAATACCTAATAAATACCTTGGAAAACTCACTTAACTTAACTAAAGAACATGTTTAAATGTCAAAATGAACTCTTATGTTATGTATTGGATGGAAACTAAAGAGGTTACATTAAATTTTAGGAATAATAGAGGCAAATGAGAATGGCATGTAAAGAGAATGAATATCAATATTCAAGTAAGTGGGATCAATGCTTCACAGCACTTTAGAGTATTTTAAAGTACTTGGAGGCTTTGGTATACTTTTAAAACCATCATTGTGGGGTTTCTAGATTAAACAAATTTAATTTGGAAAAATGTTACTAAAAGCACAAGGGTGTAGAAGCAAATTCAGTAGAGTTTAATGTGAAATTACATAATGATGCATAGAGAATTAGACACATCAGTTATCTTGTACACAAGTTAAATTATGGAGTAATTAAATTAAGATACATAAGCTTCCATATTTCTTTACCCCATTGGACTAACTAGGAGATTGTACCATTTGTTTATGATGAAATTCAGTAGTGGAAATTAGATGAACTAAAAAGTATATATGTAAGACCATGTCAATATTGGGGGAGAGATTTTGAGAAACACAAAGCAAACTATTTTAGCAATTCAACAAATTCACCACAGTAAACAACAAAAAGAACCTTGGAGCTACTTTATTCCTATAGCTCATGGAAAATCCAATAACTTCACATTTAGGAAGGAAATAAATAAGGAAGTTTAGAATTTTCTATCCCATATTACTACAGGACCACAAGACCAAGAAATCAAGGAAAGATATATTAAATATCATTCAGAAAAGGTACGCGTCATTCTATCTCTAGTTTAATGTAGAATTTTCATTATAATATTTAATATGGGATACTAATTGTAATACAAATAATATGTAACATAACTAAGATTACCAACAAGGTTAAGATTTTAGTATTTGGTAACATTTTATTCTTTGAAAATCTTAGTATTCTAATAGTTAATTTGTAGGCCAAGTTTTATAATGTATTTTTTTTTTTATAAAACGGTGTTTTAAGTCTAAAATGTAATATATACATATATCTATATGTTTATTATTTATAGAAAATTCCAAGCATATCTTTTATATTTATTTGCATATACAGGACATTATGTTTACTATATTTATTTATTTTTCTGAAAATTATGACACTATGTTCATTACATCTCTCTCTCTCTCTCTCTCTCTCTCTCTCTCTCTCTCTCTATATATATATATATATATATATATATATATATATATATACACATACATACACACACATGGAGATTCTAGTAGTAAGGAGTCCTAAGCTCCAAATGTACACATCTTATAGGTAATTGTGGAGATAACATAGCCCATTAGCTAATATTACTATTTAAACAAAACATTGAAGCTTGTAAGGTTTATTCATTTCTATAATTTACATAATATTTTGGTTTTAAATATTTAAGCACTAACCTATGTAAATTTTTTTTTCCTTACATTTTCAATTTATTGTTAGTTCATGATTCATTTGATTACATATGATCCTAATCGATTGAAATCTATGTAACCATTACCTTATTAGGGAAAATATAATTTTTTATTTGATCTATATTACTATTTGTTTATTTGGGATCTTGTTATTAATAGCATAAGTATTTACTTCGACCTCCTTCATGAAAGACTAAAACTTTAGTAGAGGAATTTGTGATATAGTAAAAACCTTTATATTCTATTAATACCAATAGGTACAATCTACCAAGAAGGGGGTAGATGTAGGAGAAAGAAAGGAAAATCTATTCCTAAATTACAGTAAAATTAGATTTTCGAAGTTTAAGTTGCATTTGCTTAAGAATGTCCATTGGGTTAGCCTAACGCTGGTTGATTTAAGGTATAACATGATGATGGATAGTGATATAGAATGAATTTGATTGATATAAGTGTTGTATTTCAATGATATAGGAGTTTTGTAGTTAAATTCTTAAATATGTAGCTTTGACATTTTATATAAATAATATATTGAATGAAGTTTACTTGGAATGTAGAATAAACTAGGGTTAGAAGTATATTTAAGCAACTGATTTTTAACTGCAATAAGGAGAAATCACAAAATCTAGTTGAAAATGTAGTGCATGTATAAAATCAAAGTGGATTGTTTAATAAATATTATATTAGAAATTAACTCAGACGCTGAGGTAGAAGATGTTTATATGTGATTTATAATCGGGTTGGAGTCAAAGATTAGGACTAAGGATGTTTTGAGAACTTTAAAGTAAATTGAATTCAAAGAATATTTCAAAGGATAATTTAGAGGATGAATCAAGGAATAACTTGGAGAAGAATCAGTATCAAAGAACTTTAAAAACATGAATACTTAGGCATAATAACTCTCTAAATTTAGGTTGTTAAAAAGGACTTAATACTAGGAACAATAAATAAGAAGAGTGATATTTCATAATCTATGTTTATATTAAAAGTAACACTTCTAATATAAGAACTCTCAATAAAGGAACATATTATAACTCTACCTTATCGAGCAATGTGTAGCCCAAGATAGCAAGCAATAAGGAATCCAGGTAAGTGGGATTAGTGCTTCACCACAATTTAAAACATTATTACAAAATACTTAGAGACTTTGGTATGTACTTACCTGTACTTGTAGATAGGTGTTTGTCTATGTGTTGTGTATGTGTTTGAGCTCAGATTTTCTATGGTGGGAGCTGAGTTCCCTGTTATGTTTGCTATATGAAGATGCTTTTATTTGAATTGTTTGAGCTTAGTTAATCACTTTAAAAACAAAACTAATTTGAAATTGGCCTAATGTCTAACTTACCATGCATCATAAGCTACTAGGGAAACGGTTAGGAATCTCTGGCTAAACACGAACCTATTCGATGAGAATAGCTGAAATAGTCTTTTCCCCACCCTTAGTTGAACTAAGTGACAGGAGAGGAAGTCATGACAAAGTTGAAGACCGTGGTTTGGAGGAAGTCTTAGGTGGAGGGTATTCCTCATTGCGTAAACCACCGTTTGGTTCCGATTTATGTGTAAGACGTTAAACTCCTCAAGTCAAATTAGAGCAAGTGTAATTTTTCTAATCTTGTAATAGACCAAACAACGCATTTGCGATGACACTTACTTAAATACGTATTATATCTAACTAAGATTGCTTAAAATCCCTGGTTGCTTTGTAGAAAATGCATGCTTCTATCTCTATCCCATTCACTGATCAAGTCGTCACTTACTCTTCCACAGTTTATTTTATAGGATCAAAGTATATCTACAACTGCAACACCCTCATCGAGACTTTAGCCAATGGGGTTAGAGAGTGAAGATCAATAAGAATTGGCTGGATTCTTATTTTTGTTGTAGACTTTTCTAACTTTTTAAGAAAAAGACTTAGGTTTCCTCAGGTAACCTAATAGTTTTCATTTTCTAGTATGTTTACTAACTAACATAAACTTGTGGATTTTTCAAATGCTCTTTTAGAAAATTAATCTATGACTTCATTTTAACAATTATTTTGAAAGATTATGCTATAATATATCTAAAGAATACAAAATTGAATACTTCAAAGCAATTGAGTTAAGTTTACCTCGTGTGAACTAGATTTACGTTAGCAACTGTAAGGTTGGTTTCTACCTTAAGATAGTTCACATAGCGAAACTATTGTAACTCTACCTTTTCGAGGCTTGACATTGGTCCTACACCTACCTATAATCATGGGTATAAGTTCTCTACATGTTGTAACCTAAAATAAAGGGGCAATTATGGAACTTATATAAACACTCTCTTATATAGCATCTAAAACTAGCAAGTTTAGTCACTAGGCATTTATGGTATGAGTATTGGATATTAATGAAATAACTATTAAGATTTAATTGGTTCAGTAAAATGCATTGGGACGTACAATTAAGAGTAAGCATCTTGTTAGGTTAACCTACCTTCGTTTGTCACCCATATAAGGCTAACCTATCGCATTTTAGTGTCATGTTTAAGATAGTTCATCATTTTCTTATGTTGATGTATGAGCCATTAAAAATGTATTTTTGAGTTCATTTATGAAATTTTGCATTTAGACATTAAGTTCAACTCCGATAGCATTAAAATTGATAATTATGATAAACAATTTTCCTCATTTTATTTGTCTTTTCAAGCCTAAATTTATGTAATATACAATATAGAAAAAGGTAATTTGGAGATTTATTTTCCAAAAAAAATATTCATTAAGATTAATCTCTTATGTTAAAACCTATAAAGAAATGTGATATTCATAAATATGTTTGTGCAAATGAATTTTGAATAATTGAATTTTTTATAAGTTGTTATAATGGCTGAGTTAAGAAGATTGTTCTTCTAACATTTGGTTTAAGGAAGAACAAAAGGGACCATATACTAAAAGTTTTATTTGTTTTTCTTGATAAATTGCACTTTACATAACATTTTACTATTTATTACTTTCAAATCCTTTTTTTTTTTTTTGTTGGATGCTTTACATACCCATGTTTCATTCTATCATGTGTAGTTATATTTCCATTAAAAAAAATTAGAAAAGTAAGAAAAAGCATAATGGTGATTATCACTTTTCTTCTAACCAATTGCATATAATAAACAATTTATGATTTCTAGAAAAATATCAATTAAATGAACATATTTTCATAGTCACCTTAAGTTGTTGTCTTACTCAATTACAAGATTTTCAACTAAGAACTCTTCACTTAAATGTGAGATATTTGTTTGGATAAAAGCTATATTTTTTTGTTGTCCTTACCAAGTTGTATACATGCTATGAATGATTCCTTAAGAAGAATAAGAAGGTGGTTTATATTGATCGATAAACTAAGGTTCTTAGTTGGGGAAATAAAAAATGAAACTTTATTTCATGAATTATGATTCTTTATTGCGAAGAGCAAAAGGGTTATTTTTTTCTTACACATATTTTAGCACTAGGGATTCAATCATCAATTTTTTTTTTTGCCACCTTTGATTTTTATTTAAGTAATGTTTATATAACAAAGTGAAAACAAGCTTGTTGAGTATTGAAAATGAAGACAAAGATATGTAAAGCAACAAGGAATGAAAATACATATATACAAAATGTAATTTGCCCTTATTATTATTATTATTTTTATTTTTACAACCGATTTTGTATAATGAATTGTTTGCGTGCATTGTAGTCTACCATCAAACAAGAAGCACATACACTACTTTATAAGAGAATAATGGATAGTTGAATATTTTAATAACACTTTTTGATAGCACATGAAGGAAAGATAATATATGTGGCTTAAGACCTACCTACAAGGCTATCATGTTAACTCAGTTGTACAAATCAATGAAAGAGGTTATTGTAGCTAAGCTAAGCTAAAGTTGGCTCTACCTTGTTCCCAAGTTGGCTCCACCCAGTTCCCAAGTTTACATATAACTTATCCCAAAGTTCTCACCATCTAAAGTTATTCATAAGGGCCATGGTATAAGGCAAATAGGATAAGGAGCCTACTTTATAGATACATATTAAAAATTTTGGAAACAAGACATACTATGTTACCCCTTAGAACTATGATGTAATATGTACAAATTTGTAATATGTAATGTGCAAAATCTACAGGATCCATAGTATATTATACAAATTGTATATGCCTTTACCATTTTTAACCTAAAGCATTATCAGTCATGCATGCCCATAAATATGATTTAGAATATACACACTTATATAATAGTGTATTAAAATTTAGAATATAGGTCTATTACTTAATCAAAGTATATATTCAATCAATGATCTATAGAGGATAAGGATGCTTATATCTAGTATTGTTATCTTAAAATTATTTATAAGATCTCCAAACAGTAGTATAAATAGAAATTGGTGATTGCCACTATTGTTGTGGAAGTTATTTCAGCTATTTGTATTTTTTAACATCTAACTTTTTTTTTTCAACTACAACTTTCACATGCAATCAAATTTTTTTTTTCCTTAACTATATCATATGGAAACTTTAGTGAGAAGAAACTGAAACCTAGTTCATTCCATTATGAAATTTGTATATATCATTATATTATAACGATCTTGACTATGCGTAACCAATTCTTTAACTTTATAATGATAATCCTGATATTTAGTTAAAAAATGTATACTATTTTACATTTAATATTTGATAATAATAAGTTATTAAAATATAGCATACATATGGTGATGTACAATCGGTTAGTTAAGTCTCAAATTGGCCAAATGTTATAGATTAGTCGCATAAAGGTGACATCAAAATCAACCAATTATAAATAATATAAGAAAAAATATTTTCATATCATGTAGTAACTCAAAATGTTTATAGTTTAGATCTCACCGACATTTCTTCTATTTTTCAAAATTTTGTTATGCAATATAAAGTTATGTTGAAATAATTATCTTGAACTATAATTTACTTAGAATTAAATAAAAATTACTGTTTAAAATTTTGATGCAATCTAAAATAGATACTAGCTAAAAGATTCTCTTCAATAATATATCACATGTAATCAATTATAAAAGTTAATGAAATTTTTTATATGAACTCTAACAAACTATTATTACAATAAAATTTTCATTTTTGACATCTTTTATCTTTATTCACATCTTGATTGGTGTTTAAAGTACATTCCTTATCATGTGTTGGAATTAAAATATGCTTTTCATCTTCAAGAAAATCTTTTGTTTGAAAAATGTAAACACCTCATTATTGCCTTCTCATAGTTCTAATCTTTGTTTTTAGGGTCCTAATTTAGAAATTAATAAAAAAAAATTGAAAAATGATAAAAAAAAAAAGAAAAGAAAATTTCATAAAAAGAGAAAAAAAGAAACTAAAAAGGAAAAAAAATTCAAAAAGATTAATTAGATAGAATCTTGATTAAATAGTTATTGAAAAAAAGCAAATTTGATACGATAACGTTAAATTCAATAAAATCAAGATTTGTAAAATTCAAATCTATTTTAGATCTTTATCAATTTAGATTTGATTTGATGCAAAAGTTTTGTTTTTGAGTCTTATAAATAAAGGGTTACATGGCAAGAGCTAAGGATTTAATTCCATATTTACTAAAAACACGCTCGAACCCACTCTTCAAACCAATTCTACAGTTGTACGCGCAATAAAACTCAGGATCTAATCTGTTTCTTTTCGTTAACTTTATGTGCTTTACCTTGTAGGTATATAATGGTGGTTTATAATTATTATCTATAGTTTGTTTTATTTATTTATTTATTTATTTATTATTTCACTTTGTACAATTTGTTTATTTATTTCACTATTTTTATGCATAGTTATTTTTAAGACTTGCACCAACTTTTTTATTTTCATTATGTTTTAATTGTTAGTAATTAGTTATAGTGTTAGTGTCTAGTGAATATGTGTTAGGTTAAATTTTAGTTAAATTTGTTTCTTAAATTTCTCATTTTCAAAATGGTATTTTTATAAAATCTCATCCTTTGCATATTATATTAATTTAAAAAAGTTGCATTAGGCGTGTTAGGGTTTTGTAGATAAAAAAATCATTTTGTCACTTATTCAGATTTTCACAAAATAAAAAAAAATCTTTAATTGACATCTTTTCTATAGCTAAACATTTTTTCCATAGTTTAGGTTTTTTTTTATAATTTAGATATTTTTTCCATGATTTAAATATATTTCCTATAGTTAGGCATCTTTTCCATAGTTTAGATATCTTTCCTATAGTTAGACTTTTTTTCATTGTTTAAATATCTTTTCTATAGTTAGGCATCTTTTTCATGATTTAAGTATCTTTTAAAGTTAGTCTTTTTGCCAAGGTTTAAACATTTTTTTTTTCATGTTTTAGACGCCTTTCATATAGTTAGGAATCTATTCCATGATTTAAGAATCTTTTATAATTAGGCTTTTTTTCATAGTTTACACATCTTTCATATAGTTAGACATATTTTCCATGATTAAGATATTTTTCATATAGTTAGGCATCTTTTCTATAATTTAAGTATTTTTTTGTAAAGTTAGGCAATTTTTTTTTCATAGTTTAGGCATTTTTTCTATATAAAATATTCACCATGTAAAATTGTGCATATCTCATAAAAATTGCATATTTCATAAAAATTGGTCTTCAAGGTTTTTCTTGAAAATAAAATATTTATCACTTAGTTTTTTTTTTTAAATAAAAATGTTAATTTGAGACTTTTGAAAAGTTAGGTTTTTAGGATTTTTTTTTAAATTGGGAATAAAAATGAAGCTTCTAAGGATTTTTATTAATAAAAATAAAATGGTTAATAAAAACGTAAATATGGCTGATTATTTTTTTAAAAAAAGAACTAACTTACTAAAGTTTTTAAAAAGAATTATAGACGTTTGATCCAAATTAATGAGTACATAGGCACTTTCGGAGCAACGTTAAAATTTGTAGAAACAAAGGTTTTTTTATTTTCTTTTGATTTTTATTTCTTTTTAAAAAAAAGGATAATTATGAAAAATAAACCTAATTTCGAAAAATAGATAGTAATATCGATTAAGGTTTAATAGGTTAACTCCTAAATTCGGAGCCCTCTAGTTTTTATCATATTGAAATAAAAAATTAGTAGCCAAATCATCATCAATCCATCTAATTAATTACAATTTCTCTCTTTTCCAACTCCAGTTAGGTAATGACTCCAAAATTTTTTTTAAAAGAACTAAAATTTCTAATTTCTCTAGTAAAAAATTAATACTAAATGGGTTAAGGTTTAACATTAATTGGAAAGTAAGAAATGAAATTAAAATAAGAAAATCGAAAATTCAGGCTGTTTAGTTTAGCAACTCCATTAGGGATTATCAAGAGAGGTAGCTACTAGAATTCACTGAAATTAGGATTATTTTTCGAAAAATGAAAAAAAAAAACACTTAGGTCGGTTGTTTTTTATTTTATTTCTTTTTGTACACTAACATTTTTCTTTGTAGCTTGCCAAAGGGGTGTTGTTTTTGGGTTTATTTATTTCATTTTATTTTTCTACAGCATTTTGCATGGTAGATATAATCAGAATCAGGCTACCTTAGGACCTTAAGAAATGGGCCATTGTGTAAACTTCAAATGTATAGGGCAATCACCTTCCAAGCCCAATCAGGCTCCTTCACTCAAGTTCAAATGTGACTACAGAACTGTTACTTTGAAAAATGTTGTGGTCATAAAATTTGAGAACTTTTAGAAACTACCCTTTATATACATGAAAACCTTTTTCAAAAAATTTATGAGAACCCATAATGTGGTAGACCTAAACGAATAAGGGTAGTTGTTTATTGTAATATTTTCTTATAAATATCCTATAATAATTCTATATAAAGTTTAGGATAGGCTTTAATTGTAATTTTAATTTTTTTTAGATAGGAGTAGATAGATCAAGTTAAGGGGCTTTTCAAGAGATCCATGTCTACCCTTCTCGTTGGCCTCAAAGATTACTCCAAATTTGGTTTCGAATTTTCAGCTCAAATAAGCAAGAAATTATTCAAAACAAGATTGAGCCCATCTTATCTCTGGGAACCCGAATCTGTCGCTTTTTATTTGGGCCCACATCAGCTAAGCCTAACACTCGCTGAGTAAATAATAAAAAATAAAAAACGAAATGAAACGAAACAACAAAATGAAAAAAAATGAAACTTATAAAATAATTTTAGGTAGTTACCATTTTGCCTAATATTCTACCAACCAAAAATATTTATTCTCTTAGATAGATTAGTACTTTATAAATATTCTTTCTCATTTAGAATAACTAGGATTCCTCTTTTGTAAATAGACCTTCATTAGTGTTGTTCTATAGGTAAATAAATTATGTATGCAGTATAGAATCCTAAGAAAGCAATTGCCCATTTACAATTTGATCACTTGATCTTTGTAACATAAAAGCTCTAACTTTTTCTCTCTCTCTCTTTCAGAAGAAGAAAAAAAGAAAAGAAGACAAAAGAAAGTTACTAATGGTTATAAATCCTTATAGGGCTCGGGACAAATACAATCACTTAACCCATTAAGGCAGCTAACTTAAACACTTGGCCCATTAGTGCAACCAACCAAACATGAAGCCCTAGCCTATTAATATAGTTGAACTAACTCAAAACCCCTAATCCAGCTAGTTCAAACATGAGACCATGAAATATTATCCTAAGTTTGATCTCTTGTATAAACAAAAAAGGCAATTCATTATCCCTTCCACTTCAAAAACCGTCAATGCCGACTCATTCAAACTCTAAAGAAACAGACCTGAAATCATACATGGGAGCTAAAGGGCATTAAGACCTATAAGTCTCAGGCAATTTAAGCAAGAACACGAAAAGTGTAGGGTATTTGGTCTTTAAAATTCCATTTTGAACTCAAATCAAGTGAAAGTTATTATTTCATAACTTGGGGCATGTTTCAAGAAATTGGGGAGTAAGGTAAGTCATCGCCCTAAGGTTAATCAATCTTTACATAAGGAATTAATAACTCACTTTTAAAAAGTTTAGAATGAAAAGAGGTAAGCTATGCCCTATACACTAACCCTTAAACACTTTGAGAGATGAAAGACATCATGGTGAGGATATTTTGGACTTATTCGTTAAAGGAGGTCCATTTTGAATTTGATATACAAACTGAAATGAAGTTAGGCATTTATTTTAAAATCCCAAACACAATTATCCTTTGTTAATCCCATTGAACTAATTTAGAGTCCTTTTAAATGTAAACCCTATCAAGAACCACCCTATAGTGGGGCAATTCGAAGGTCAGGGTCATTAATTAAGAGAGAAAGATAAAACTGGTTTATGCTTACCTTAACAATAACAATTCACGAATAACTTTTGTTTTTAATAAATTGTTTCCCCTAAAGAAGAGCTAAACACCTCGAGACCATACATACCTTACCTAAGCCCATGTATTCAAAACCCATAAATTTAAGGCCTTGATCCATCAAAAGACAAAGACTCAACAAAAGCACTAATTATTTATGGGGAAAAAGGAGTAAGAAATAATGGGGCAAAGTTAGAAAGAGGAAAAAAGAAAAAAAGAGAAAAGAAAGAAAAAAAATAAAAGAAATGAAAAAACCAAAAGAAAGAAGAGGAAAGGTCCAAACATGAAGCTTGAGAAATGCCCCAACCATAGAAGGCCCAAAAGCTTAAGTTGCTCTAAAAACATAAGATCCTGAATCACATTTTCAACAACCAACCAAAAAACCTCATATCCATTTCAAAATCACACTCCAAATCATGAACACAAAACCTTTCTATCCACCTAAATCTCAAATATAAGACCTCCCCACCCATAATACATCCCCACTCAAAGCTTTTATAATCTTAACGAATAATTTATCTAAAATAAAAATTATTTTTGAAACTGGGGTAAGCACATATCTAGTCTTTTTCAAAGGTTCTTAACTTATACACCCAAGTTAGATAAAAGTTCTTCTTTCAAAATAGGCCCTCTCATTAATCCCTTTTGAAACCATTTGACTAAAAACTAATTCATAAAGTTGAATCCAAAAAGACCTAATAGATTGATTAAAGCAATATCACTTGCAAATTGGATTATAATTTTTGAAATAGCAGTCAATAGCAAAATCTAGATTGAGAATACAAAGGGAAGTCTTCTTCAACTAGACTAATCGTAAGTTACCTTTTTCCTTAAGAAATGAACATTCAAAATCCTAAGACTTATCCAAGAAGCTCGGTGTCAGGGATAGAAACTATGATGGATATGAGATACCCTACATGATTATAGTGTTTGCTTTTTAAATAAGGATTTGTATTTGTTAGCAAACTATCAAGAAAAAAGAAGATGAGAAAAGAGATAAAAGAAAGGAAAAGAGGGAGAGAAAGTGAAGGCTTTGTTACGACCTGAAGGAGCTGGTCGTGGCAATCGCCATATACTGTACAAAGGATTATAGATTGATTTCCCTCTTAATCGATAACCTTTTACGCAATATACAAGAATTCTGCGATAACTAACAACCTAGAGTTAGTCAGGTATAAGTAATATCATTCCATAACGATAATAACAAATTGCTTAGCTATAAATAACACACACACACACACACGCACACACGCACACGCACACATGCACACACATACGCACGCACGCACACACTCACACGCATACGCACACGCACGCACGCACCCACACACACACACATACACGAACGCACGCACAAACGCAAACGCACACGCACACGCACACAGA